>CM028339.1:34858772-37258772 GCA_016647705.1 Eucommia ulmoides | reverse complement strand
TGAAGAGATGACCCCTAATCCAAACAGACCCCAGGGATCAACCTGGGATGTTCTGTATATACCCAATGCGCAGACCCCCAGGCCTATAAATATTGGGACCTGTTTTCATAATTTAAAAAGTTGGAACCAAGACTTTCTCTCTCTAACCTTGGGCAATGCTCTCGGGTTCTAGGGTTTCCAATGAATTCCTTCTAAAAACACCTTGAAATTCTAATAAAATACTACCTCAAAAGAGTTATTGAGGTTCTTGGAGGAAGAACTCAAGGAGTTGACAGCAACCGATCGAGGACAACCAAGAAGATTCAAAGAAGGAGAAGAAGGTATTGTGTTTAGGGAAAGACTACTCCTCTAAACTAGGTATGTTTCTTGAAAATCCTTCAATATTGTCTTAAATTTGTGTATTTTTCTTGTACGTAGCATGATCATGTAGTATGCATACTTAAATTTCATATACATAATACATTTAACACATTCTTAAGTAAAAAAAAAGGGTAAATTTATGTCATATTCATCAAACCACATTAAAACTGTTCAAGATCATGTCAATAATATCAAGAATGTTCGAGAACATATTAAGAACATGTAAGGACCAAAAATATCCGAGAACATGTGAGGATCAGGCACAAAACTTCTATCACACCATGAGTTGTGCGCACTCTCTACTATTCTCTCACGAACACATTAAACCAAACTCTATTAATGGTTAATCTAACCATATACTATTAATAACCGACTTACTTTATGCTAAACATCAAGATCACAACATGGTACTAAGTCTTAAGGCTAGTGGACTGGAACCTTATATATATATATATATATATATATATATATATATATATATATATATATATATATATTATATTTTTCTTTTCTTCAACTCAAAAACGAACACTAACTTGTCTAAACAAATGAGTTCAGTTAAGGTGTTCTTGACAAAATCAAAGAGATTATTCTCATATCATAGTATGATTCGTGTCTTTTCTAATAATAGAATCAACTAAAACTAGTTATGATGTTAAATAAACGAACTACGTGATGACCCGATGTTTGGTTATTCACTAAAGTACGTAGGCAACCCACGTACGGGGGTCGGTCACATTTAATAATAAAATCCTATCATTTTTATTTTGCATAAATAAACCACATGCTAACCTAATCCTTGGTCATTCACCAAGGTATGTAGGCAACCCACGTACGGATTTGGTCACCTTTAATAATAACTTAGTTGATCTTTAACAGTTGGAACTACATGTCGACCTAATTCCCTGTGGTTGTCAGGATATGTATGCAACCTTTATAAGGTTTGGTCGGTTAAAAAATACCAAAAATATTTGTTTTTCATTCTTGCATACTCTTGTTGGGTTGTTGTTACTAGTTTAGTTTAGTTTATCTATTTTCATTATATAAAAAGTACAAAAGATATTTTTATTTTAAATATGTTTTATCTGTTGCTGCTGATAGATAATCAGTTTACTATTTTCATTACATAAAAAAAAATACATAAAAAGACAAAAACTTAAAAAAACCAAAAAAAAAAAAAAAAAAAAAAAGGGAAAAAAGAATTGTTTTAACCAAAACCAAAGAAAACTTATTGGACTTTGTTTACAAGTGAATATTTATTTAAACTGACGTATCGTTCTCGGACGGATGTCCTGGGGTGCGTAATATCTTCCCTGAGCATAACCGACCCCTAAACTTAAAGAAATCTCTGATACAAAACCTTTACAAATCAAAACATTTGTCATTTTAAAAAATATAAAATAAATTTCTAAAACCACAATGACCTAGCACACCATTTAACCCATGCTAGGTAGAGACTCATTTTCAAACATAAATCCTGACCCAAAGAACGTTTCCAAAGCTAACGCCTAGAAAATCCATTGGAAACCATTTTAAAAAGTGAACGGACTTGGAGGATTTCGAGAGGGGGGAATGAAAACTTATTTTTCTTTTCTTCTCAATCACTATTTCATTTGCTTTCAACAAAATCTGGGGTGCGTCACATGTGTGTTAAAAAGGAAGGAAGGCTTGTGATGGAGCTCGATAAAAGTGCAATACTGGCGACAACGCATAGAAAAGGCAAACCTCATGCTAATCAAAAGGAGAAAGGTAAAGTACCACCCCAAGTCGATATTAGGAAATAGTCCAAGTGTTTCTTCTGTAAAAAGAAGAAACACATGAAGAAAGAATATGCCAAATTTCATAAATGGATTTAGGATAAAGGTAATCCAATCTCGTTTGTTTGTTATGAATCTAATATAGTTAATGTTAATATTAACACCTGGTGGATTAATTTTGGATATAAAATCTATATGGAAAACTCCTTGTAGGGTATGTAAAACCTAAAGAAGCCAGTGGGAAGTGAGCAAAGCATCTTATCCGAAAATAAGATGGGCTCACATGTGAAGGCTATAGGAATATTTCTTTTTAACTTTAAGTAGTGTTTTCGTAATTGAATTAGATAGCACCTAGTAGCGGAATATTATATCGCTACTTTCACCGCAAGTGTACGGGTAAAGTTTTATAGAATAGTGAATGATAAGGGTTGTCGTATCTACAAAGATTGGATTAAATTGCCGCTAAGTATTGCGATTATCATAACCGAACTTTATTTAGACGATAAAAATTTGGTTTTTGTTTTTAATAAATAATATACTAAATTAATAATTAATTAAACTATAATAATAAATATATTATATGGGAATAGATTATCTAGGGATTAATTTCGTTTACGCATACGTGTTTGATCTAATCTAGTTTATATTAACGGTATTCAAACTATCCGACAATCTAGGTATCGAAAACTCACTCACTACTTCTCTCATGTGTAAAGTGAATGAATATGCGATTTCGTGTAGACGCCAAAGTCCCCCTCTAGAATATATATGACACTTGGTCACATGAGTCTCACCCCAACCTCATGGATTGCACACTTTCTAATGCCCTCCCGGGTCATTAGATTGTCATGTTGTGTTTAAACCCTTGTCCAAATCCAGGGTTACCTCTCCCGAGTGCCAAACCCCAATTTCTCAATATATATAAACAAGCATATAAATGAAGAAGAATGGTAAATACAATTGAATAGGCAAGAACAACCGATAACAAAATAAAGATTAAACAAATGACGTATATTAGTAAGCTACATCAATCCCATAGATAATCAGTGTTTAGCTCTTGGCCATAACCATATATTCAACGAATTAACAATATATACATGTTCAAACACCGAAAAACGAGTTAAGAATAAAGAGAGAAACAAGGGAGAATAGTTGTTATCTGAAAATGGCATCCGTAAAAACCGCTTCGATATTGTTTCCTCTTTTCCAATTGAGTTTCTCCTCTTTAGTTGGTTAAGAGCTTCTTAGAACACTCAAAAACACTCCCTAAGTGTTCTAAGAATAATGAGAATGGATTGGGAACAAAAAGGGAACAAACAAAAATATTTAGAAAATATCTAAAACAAGTGGCCATTAACCGCTGCAGCGATGGGCATGTTGGTAGGCTTTCTGGCGAGTGACCGTTGTAGCGGTAGAAATGCAACAACTCTTTACACTTTGACCGTTACTGTGGTGGCTTCGCCGTTGGTGGAAATGCAACAACTCTTTACACTTTGACCGCTGCAGTGGTGGTTTCATCGCTGTAGCGGTGGAGCTGCAGATACGGGAAGGCCTTTTTGCTTGTTTTTTCACCATTCTTCTATCGTCGTTCCACCAATTAGCTTGATTTTCAACCGTTTTAGCTCATTTTCGTCCCAAACACTTGATTTATACAAAAACAAATTAAAACACTATAAAAATACTCAAAAACTACCAAATTCGGTTTGGAAATAAATGGATAAATTTCACCTATCAAATTAAATACTCTCAAACTTAGAATTTTCTTAGTTCTCGAGCAAAGCACCCAAACAATAAACGAAATTACCACTACTAATTACTAAATTTAAATACTTAAAACAAAAAACACAAACAAACTAACAAACAATAACATGCAAGTTTTGAATTTCATCTAACCGGACAAACATTTTTTCTCATCAGCCCCCAATCTTGTCGATTTCAAGAGTAAAACGCACCATGTGGTGTTCTAGAATTTCAAAATTCAATAGCAGTAAGCGTCATTCTAGATCCTATTCAAGTGTGTGTGCGAAAACTCAATCATACAACCATCCACAGACTGGATTAGATTATCCACTAACAGAGTTCATGACTAAAACCAAAAAAGTATAGGAAATTCATATACTAGACTGGGTTCCCTCTCCACTAATGTAGACCTAGAAATTCAAAAAGATCAATAGGACTTGGTTCGATTTTTGGAAAATGGCCAAGGGTATATCAGGAATATAAAAACAGGTTAATGTTATTAACTTAACAATACCCGAGGCACAACTCTTAGCTCAATCACACTCGTAACCCCACACAAATCAATTCGAAACAACCCTGAACTTATATTTGTAAACGTAGTACTCACTTGTCAAGACAAAACAAAAATAAAACTATATTTATTCTTTTTTTTTTCTTTTTTTATAGATAAACAAACCCCCAAACTTATTTAATTTTGTTACAATTTGACGGGTGTGGAAATACGAAAGAAAAATAATAAGTGAGTATTCGAATATCGAACAAATCAATAGTTCGCCTAAAACCCAACCACTCACTTCAAGTAGCATAAACAAATGCTAACTTGATTTCACTCAAATTGTGCCTTAGGTTTAGCGATAAAGGTTTGGAAAAGATTTAATTGGCTAGGGTATTTGTTATGTGTTCAGAATTAAAATGGCTAATAGACTTTGACAGGATAATGAGGGATAAATGATATTACATGGTAAGCTTCAAAGGCTCAAGCGATCAAAATGAATTCCTAAATCATATCTCTTGACTTACCTCGCCTAGGATTTTGCCTTGAATTTTCCCTAAATCAGGTTCTAGAATTCCTATTGTTATGAACTTGGTTAACGGATAATCGGCGTCAAATCAATTGGATAACTATACATTGAGTTTAAGTGCTTGTGCATGTTAGAATCCACAATAACTTTTACCACAACCAAACTTCAATCACACAGAACACACATGAATTGGCATTACGCATGACCTTGATAAACAACTAGAGGATAGACTCATCATTGGGTAATGGCCCAGATAAACTACAAAACTCAGTACACACGACAACAAACATAATACGAACATAAACATACTAACACTAAACTAAACAAGCATGCATACAGTTAAATAATAAAACATAATAGCATACTACACATCACCCCCAAACTTAAAACGGGCCGTGTCCATAATAACCCAATCATCGTTCTCAATAATTGAAATATAGCATGCCGACGAAGGGGGTTTAGAACACATACCTGGGAGGCGAGATAATCTCACCTCCAAATGAAGTCGGCAGTGATGAATCTAATTTATTTTTGGACTTGGGTTTCCTCCCAAGAAGTGCTTGATTTAAGGTCTTCGGCTTGACACGGAGAAGGGCTTGTCAAAATATGGCTTTCACCCGTAGTATGTGTCATATAACACCACATACGAGTCTTGATTCAGAATGCCCTCAAGACTAGCAAGATTTGGCATTGTTCGACTCAAGCTCTCAACTTGATTTGGCTCCGTCTCATGTCCTTGGTTGCTTTGAAAGAACGGTGCTAAATGCGGTGAAGGACAAGTGAGCTACATCGGATCCTCGTAGATATGATCGTCTCGGATCAGTAGTGGCATCACAATGTAAATCTCTAATGGTGAAGAATCAGAATCTTCGATCCACGCTTGGGTTTTCTTCTCAGTAGGATAATCATTGTTGAACGTATCCAAGTTTCTCCTGCTCGTATCTGGTTCCACACGGTGGCTTTCATATTCGGATTCGATTTGTATATCTCTCAGTGCCACTGTTTCTGACTTAGCCTCAATGTAGAAAATAAGCTAACCGATTTGCATTTGAATAGATTTTACAGTCGCATCAATTTCAGCGCCGGTCATCTCAATATTGTTAAGATGATCATCATGCTCGTTGAGTCGGTCATTCGTTTCCCTAAAGAAAATCTGAGTCACATCCATAACTGCAGCAAATATCTCTTCCAGGGTGGGGGAAGACTCCTCCTTTTGGTCCAGAATGTTAATCTATGGCGTCGAAATGGTGGAATTATCCCCCAAACTTTAGTAGCTTGTTGAATAATTCCAACTCTGAAAATCAAGCTCTGCCATATCTTCCAACAATCGATAGGTTTCGTCCGCAGTTAGTTGGTCAAAAGATGTGGTACTGTTTCCTCCTTTAACCCAATTTCTTGTTGCTGCTAGTAACCCATCAAGGAAGTTCAGTAGTTGACACTCCTTCAGGAAACGATGGTTCGGAAACCAAAACAACAACCTCTTGTATTGATCCCAAGTACAATAAAATGGCTTGGAATCTCATTGAAAGAAATGCATCAGTACTTATTGATCTAACATCTTCAAGTACCCTGCAGGAAAAACAAACTACAAACAAAAATTATAAACAAAATAAATGTTTAAATAAAAATCGAGTTACTTACTCACAACATCAGCAACAATCTAAAAAAAACAAATCCCCAACGATGCCAAAAACTTGGTAGCGGAATATTATGTCGCTACTTTTACTGCAAGTGTACGGATCAAGTTTTATAGAATAGTGAATAAGAAGGGTTGTCATATCCATAGGGATTGGATTAAATTATCGCTAAGTACTGCGATTATCATAACCGAACTTTATTTAGGCGATAAAAATTTGGTTTTTGTTTTTAATAAATAATATACTAAATTAATAATTAAATAAACTATAATACTAAATATATTATATGGGAATAGATTATCTAGGGATTAACTTCGTTTACGTATACGTGTTTGATCTAATCTAGTTTACATTAATGGTATTCAAACTATCCGACAATCTAGGTATCGAAAACTCACTCACTACCTCTCTTGAGGGTAAAGTGAAGGAATATGAGACTTTGTGTCAACTCTGAAGTTTCCATCGAGCACCTATACAACACTTGGTCACATAAGTCTCACCCTAACCTCACAGATTGCACACTTTCTAATGCCCTCCAGGGTCATTAGATCGGCGTGTTGTGTTTAAACCCTAGTCCGATTCCAGGGTTACCTCTCCCAAGTTTCAAATCTCGATTTCTCAATATATCTAAAAAAGCATATAAATAAAGAAGAAATGTAAACACAATCGAATAGACAAGAACAACCGATAACGAAATAAAGATTAAACAAACGACGTATATTAGTAAATTACATCAATCTCATAGATAATCAATGTTTAGCTCGTGTCCATAACCATATATTCAACGATAAACAATATATACATGTTTATACAACCAAAAATGAGTTAAGAATAAAGATAGAAACAAGGGAGAATAGCTATTATCTGAAGGTAGAGTCCATAAAAACCTCTCCGATCTTGTTTCCTCTTCTCCAATTGAGTTCCTCCTCTTTGGTTGGTTGAGAGCTTCTTAGAACACTAAAAAACACTTTCTATGTGTTCTTAGAATAATGGGAATGGTTTGGGAACAAAAATGGAACAAACAAAAATATTTAGAAAATATCTAAAACAGGTGTCATTGACCGTTACAGCGATGGGCATGTCGCTAGGCTTTTTGGTGAGTGACCGCTGCAACGGTGGTCCAGCAAAAAGTTTAGAAACTCTCTACATTTTGACCGCTGTAGCGGTGGTTTCACCACTACAACGATGGAGTTGCAGATACGGGAAGGCCTTTTTGCTTATTTTTCTATCGTTCTTCCATTGTCGTTCCACTGATTAGCTTGATTTTCAACCGTTTTAGCTCATTTTCGTCCCAAACACCTGATTTATACAAAAACAAATAAAAACTAATTAAAAAAAAAAAAACACTATAAAAATACTAAAACAAACTACCAAATTCGGTTTTAAAATAAATGGATAAATTTCACCTATTAAATACCCCCAAACTTAGAATTTAGCATATCTTTCATTTTGACTACTGTAGCGGTGGTTTCTCTGCTGTAGCAGTGGAGCTGCAGATGCTAGAAGGCCTTTTTGCTTATTTTTCCACCGTTCTTCCACCGCCGTTCTACCGATTACCTTGATTTTCAACCATTTTAGCTCTTTTTTGTCCCAAACACCTGATTTATACAAAAACAAATAAAAACTAATTAAAACAAATTAAAACACTATAAAAATACTCAAAAACTACCAAATTCGGTTTGGAAATAAATGGATAAATTCCACCTATCAGGACCTTCTATGTTCCAAGTTTATACGAAACTTGATTTGAATTTCCAAACTTGTAACTATGGGATATTATTTTATTTTTTTCCAAACACAACATTCATTTTATTTTACAATTTTGATTGTGTTGGGAATGATAATCTATATAATGGTCTTTATCGTATTAATTTACAATACAATACCACTTATAGTTCAATGCATGTTCACACTGGCTCTAAGTAGTGTATTATTAACGAGGACTCCTCTATTCTATGGCATTGAAGATTTGGAAATATCTCCATATAAAGAATTAAGAGGTTGGTGAATGATGGAATACTTAGTACTCTAGATTTCACTGATTTTGAAACATGTGTGGACTACATTAAGGGAAAGCAAACCAACTAAGAAAGGTGCCAATAGGAGTTCGGACATATTAGAAATCATATATACTGATATATGTAGTCCAGATATGGATTCACATGGCCAGAGATACTTCATCACCTTTATTGATGATTACTCACAATATATGTATCTCTACTTACATCATAACAAGAATGAATTATTAGATGCATTTAAAACCTTTTAGGCTGAAGTAGAGAAATAATGTGGGAAGCAAATAAATATCGTAAGATCGGATAAAAGTGGAGAGTATTATGGTAGATATACTGAGGATGGACAAATACCTGATCCATTTATTAAATGTCTTCAAGAACATTGGATAGTTGCCCAATATACCATGCCTGGGTTATCGGACTAGAATAGTGTGGCAGAAAGAAAAAACTGACTATTATTGGACAGGGTGAGAAGTATGCTTAGCAGATTCAATCTTCCTAAATCCTTGTGGACTGAAGTACTAAATATGATTGTGTATATATTAAACAGAGTTCCAACCAAGGTTTTCCTAAGGACACCACTTGAATTATTGAAATGTTGGAAACCAAGTTTGCGACATATGCGCGTTTGGGGATGCCCATCTAAAGTAAGAATCTATAATCCATAAGAGAATAAACTGGACCCAAGGACCATTAGTGGGTATTTCGTTGGATATGTTGAAAGTTCTAAAGGGTACAGATTTTATTGTCCATATCACAATACTAGGTTTGTGGAATCAAGAAACACCAAGTTTCTTGAGAATGACTTGATCAATGGGAGCGATCGAATCAGGAATAATGTTCTTGAACATAATCATTCTTGACCTTCCACTTTAAGTGATAGATTTTTTATAGTTCATAGTACCCCTCAAGTACAAATCGGTGTTGAAAAACTAATCATTGAAGTTCCACAAGTAGCTAACAATATTCTAGTATATCAAATAGTTCAGGAATTACCAAAACCTCCGGAACAACTGGTTGAACCACAAGCTTCTCATGAAGATAATGGTATAACATTAAGGATATCCACTAGAACTAAGAGGTAAACCATTCCTAGTGATTATGCAGTGTACCTACAAGAATCTGACTATCATATAAGAGCCAAGAATGATCCTGAATCCTTTTCACAGGCTATGAGTTGCAAAGAGTCAGAATTATGGTACAATGCCATGAATAAAGGGATGAGTTCCATGAAGAGTAACGAAGTCTAGGATCTTGCTAAGTTGCCCAATGGTGCAAAACACATTGGATGTAAATGGGTCATTAAGATAAAGAAAGACTCATTAGGCAACAAAGGGATATACAAGGCGAGACTCATTGCTAAGGGATTCACTCAAAGGGAAAGAATCGATTAAACAAAGACCTTTTCTCCTATATCTAAAAAGGATTCCATGCACATCATTCTAGCATTAGTGGCCCATTTTGATCTTGAGTTGTAGCAAATGGATATGAAAACCGCATTTCTCAATGAAGACCTAGAGGATGAGGTTTATATAAAATAACCTGAACGATTTTCCTCTAGTGATGGTGAGCACTTGGTCTGTAAGCTCAAGAAATCTATATATGGTCTAAAATAAATGTCTCATCAATGGAATTTTAAATTACATGGAGTAATTTCTTCATTCGAATTTGTTGAGAACCCCATGGATCAATGTATATAACAGAATGTTAGTGGGAGTAAGATATGTTTGCTTGTTTTATACGTGGATGATATTTTGTTTGCAACTAATGATAAGGGTTAGCTGCATGAGGTAAAACAATTCATCTCTAAAAATTTAGCTATGAAGGATATGTGTGAGTGTCGCGACATTTTAATGCGTTTTAAATTATTCGAAAGTGCACGATGTCAAGTTTTAATAGTATAGGAAGAGTAGAGTTATCGTATCCACAGGAATTGCTTTAAATTGTCACTAAGTGCCGCAATTATCGTAACCGAACTTTATCTAGACGATCCAATTTTTGGTTTTTGTTATAAAAATAAACTAAACTAAAATAATAACTAATTAAACAACAATGCTTGAAATAAAATCTATAGGAATAGATTATCTAGGGATTAACTTCGTTCACTTAAACGTGTTTGATTTGGTCTAGTTTACATTAACGATCATCAATTTATCCGACAATCTAGGTATCTAAAACTCACTCACTACATCTCCTGAGTGTAAAGTAAATGAATATGCAACTCTGCCAACCCCGATATCCCTATCTAGCATCTAAATGATTACATAAGTCTTGCCCAAACCTCACGGATTACACACGTTCTAATAATCTCCTGAAACATTAAAGCGTCGCGATGTGTTTAAACCCTAGTCCAAATCCAAGGTTACCTCTCCTGAGTGTCAAACCCCGTATTCTCAAATCAACCAAAATATCATAACAAGAATAATATGGAAGTAAAATAAAGGTAAACACAATCGAATAGGGATGATCAACCGATAATGAAACAACGATTTACTCAAACATGTATATTAGTGAACTATATCAATCCCTAAATATTAAACGTTTTGCTCATGGCCATAACTAAATATTCAACTAAAAATGATATATACATAATCAAACAACCAACAAGAGTATAGAAATAAAGAGAGAAATATGGGATAATAGTCAATATCTGAAGAATGGATGGTTCCACGTCCGTAAAATCCGCTTCGATCTTGTTTTCTCTTTTCCAATTGATGAACTCTCTTTCTTGGTATGATCTTGAGCTATCAAAAAACTCCCAAAAATGTTCTAGGTATGAGTGGGAATGAGTAGATATAAATTAGAATACCAAAATATCCTAAAATATCTGAAAATATCATTACCAACTGGTGTTTGGTCACTGCAGCGAGTGGAAGGTGGTAAACTTATTGAGGTCATTCAAAAACCTATGGAAATCTAAGACATAGATCTGCAACATCCATGTTTTGAAATTTTCCAAAATCGGACTGTATCATTGTCAAAAATGGTCTTGAAGTTACTACACCTGAACCGATTTTGCATCTTGTTTTCCATTTATTTATAAACCAACAAAACAACACAAAAACATATTAAACTAACAAAAATGCTTGAAAACACACACATATTTGAACCTAAAAATACTTGATTTGTTGGTAAATAAATCACTCATCAAATACCCTCAAACTCAAACGTTTACTTGTCCCCGAGCAAAAACACCCACACAAGAAAATAAACTACTACAACGAAATAACGAACACAACTTACTAAAAATGAAAGACACTAACGAACTAAAAACAACGACACGTGAGTTTCGAATTCACACTAATAGACCAAAAAGTTTTCCCTCAATGACCCCTAATCATATCGAGTTCAAGAATAAAACTGCACCATGTGGTGTTCTAGAATTTCAACATTCAATAACAGTAAACGCCATTCTAGATCCTTTTCAATTGTGTGTGCGAAAACTCTAATTATACAACCATCCAATGACCGGATTGTATTATTCATCAAGAAAGTTTATGACTTAAAATCGATAAGGTATAGGATTTCTATATGCCAGACTGGGTTCCACTCTCCACTAATGTAGGCTAAAAAATTCAAAAGATCAAAAGGACTTGGTTTGGTTTTTTATCAACTGGCCAAGGGTATATCGGGAATATAAAACAGGTAAATGTCACTAACTCAATGATACCCAAGGCAAAACGCTTGGCACTCAAACACACTCATACCCACAAAATCCATTTGAAACAACCGTGAACTAACTTTTTAAAACGTAGTACTCACTTGTCTAAACAAACTTAAACAAAACCATATTTACACATGTTTTTTTTAACCACACCCCCAAACTTATTTGATTTGTACAATTTCACGGGTGTGGAAATGCGATTAAAAAATAAAAAGTGAGTACTCGAATACCGAACAAATCAAAAGTTTGTCCAAAACCCAATCGCTCACTTCAAGTAGCATAAACAAATGCTAACTTGATTACAACTCAAATCGTGCCTTAAATATTGGCAACAATGGTTTGGAAAAAAAATAATTGGCCAGGGTATTTGATACATGTTAAGAATTGAAACGAATAACAGGCTTCAATTGGATAACGAGGGGTAAAACATTATACATGGAAGGCTTCAACGGCTTAAGCGATCAAAATGAATGCCTAAATTATGTCTCCTGAACTACCTCGCCTAGGATTTTGCCTCGAATTTCCCCCAATCAGGTTCTAGATTCCCTAAAATTATCATGAACTTGGCTACTGGATAATTGGCGTCAAATTGATTTGGATAGCTAGTACATTGAGTCTACGTGCTGGTGCAAATTAAGATCCAAAATGACTTTTACCAAATCGAAATGTCAAGCACACAGAACACACATGAATAGGCATTACCCTTAACCTCGATAAATAGTTAGGGGATAATTTCTTCATCGAGTAATGGTCAAGAAGAACCACAAAACTTAACACACAAAAACAAAAAGCTACAAACACACTTTTACTTAAACTAAACAAACATGCAGGAAAACAATTTAACTTAAACTACACAACATTTAACTACTGTTAAACTTAACTACATAACTAACAAAAAGTCATTAAACAAGAAAACATATAAAACACCCCCCAAACTTAGAACAGGCAATGTCCACAGTGACCTAACATCAAACTCAACAAATGACATGAATTATAGTGAGAAATGGGGTTTTGAACACATACTTGGGAGGCAAGACAATATCGCCTCCAAGTGTAGTCGGCGGTGATGGATTGATTTATTTGAAAAATTGGGTTACCTTCCAAGAAGCGCTTGGTTTAATGTCCTGGGCTTAACACGGAGAAGGGCTCGTCAAATAGCGGCTTCCATCCATACTTTGTGACATGTAACACAACATACGGGTCTTGATTCTCAATGCCCCTTAAGCTTAGCGAAATGTAGCATTAATCGGCACGTACTCTCAACATGACTCGACTCTGTCTCATGTGCTTGGTTAGCCTAAATGAAAGGTGCTGAAAGTGGAGGATGACAGGTGAGACACATCAAATCCTCAAAGTTGTGTTCTTGTTTGATCGGTGTAGGTATCACAACATGGATCTCAAAAGGTTGAGAATCACAAGTGTTATCTTGTGATTCTTCATCGTCGATGAACTCTTGGGTTTCTTCTTCATTAGAATCATCATCATCGCATGTACCCAAGTTTCTCCCACTTGTGAGAGGTTCTTCACGGTGGCTTTCAATGACCAATGGTGGCAACACCAATTGGATTTCAAGAGGTGAGGACTCAAAATCATCTTCTGATTTGTCATCAACGAATAATTCTTGAGCCTCATCCTCTTTCGAATCATTTTCATAAGGTACCTCCAAAGTCCTCCCACTTGCATTCGGTTTCTCATGGTCGTTTCCACATATGGATGAGCCTTGTGTGTCTCCCATTTCCCTCATGATGTTTTGAGTTTCCATCATGAATGCATTGAACGTGTCTTCTAGGTTGGGAGAAAACTCCACAAGTTCGTGTGGGGTGTCAATCCATGGCATCGAAATGTTGGAATAATCCCCCAAGCTTTGGTGACTTGTTGAATAATTCCAACTCCGATAGTTAAAATCAGCCATGTCTTCCAACGACAAATAGGCATCGTCCGCGGTTAGGTCATAAAAAGAGGTGGTACCATTTCCTCCTTCTACCAAAGTTCTTGTTGGGGCTTGTAATCTGTCGAGAAAACTTAGTAATTGACAATCCTTCAGGAAACCATGATTTGGGAACTGAATGAGAAACTCTTTATATCTTTCCCAAGCACAATAAAACGGCCTGAAATCTCGTTGCGAAAAACTCATGAGGATTTGTTGATGAGCTATCTCCAAGTATCTCGCAAAACAAAACAAACTAAAAACACAATTTAAAACTAAAATAAATGCCTAAATTAAAATCAAGTTACTTATTCATAATATCAACAACAATCTAAAAGTCAATCCTCAGCAATGGCACCAAAAACTTGTCGTGACATTTAAATGCGCTTTGAATTACTCGCAAGTGCGCGAGGTCAAGTTTTAATAGCATAGGAATAGTAGGGTTGTCATATCCACAGGGATTGGTTTAAATTGTTTCTAAATACCACGATTATCATAACCCAACTTTATCTAGATGATCCAATTTTAGATTTTTTGTTATAAAAATAAACTAAACTAAAATAATAATAATTAAACTATAATGCTTGAAATAAAATCTATGGGAATATATTATCTAGGGATTAACTTCGTTCACTTAAACGTGCTTGATTTAGTCTATTTTACATTAGTGGTGTTCAATCTATCTGACAATCTATGTGTCTAAAACTCACTCACTACCTCTCTCGAGTGTAAAATGAATGAATATGCAACTATGTCAACCCCGATATCCCTATCTAGTGTCTAAACGATTACATGAGTCTTGCCCCAACCTTAAAGATTGCACACGTTCTAATAATCTCCCGAAATATTAGAATGTCGCGATGTGTTTAAACCCTAGTTTGAATCTAGGGTTACCTCTCCCGAGTGTCAAACCTCGTATTCTCAAATTAACCACAATATCATAACAAACATAATATGGAAGTAAAAGAATGGTAAACACAATCGAATAGGGATAAACAACCAATAACGAAACAATAATTTACTCAAGCATGTATATTAGTGAACTACATCAATCCCTACACAATAAATGTTTAGCTCATGGCCATAACCAAATATTCAACTAAAATGATATATACATGATCAAACAACCAACAAGAGTTTAGAAATAAAGAGAGACACAAAGGAGAATAGCTGGTATCTGAAGAATGGATGGTTCCATGTCTGTAAAATCTGTTCTGATCTTGTTTTCTCTTTTCCAATTGATGAACTCTTTTGCTTGGTATGATCTTGAGCTCTCAAAAAACTTCCAAAAACATTATAGGGATGAGTGGGAATAAGTGGATATCAATTAGAACCCCAAAATATCCTAAGATATTTGAAAATATCATTGTCAGCTAATGTATGATCGCTGCAGCGAGTGGAAGGTGGTAAACTTACTGACGGGAGCTCGCTGCAACGACCAAATTCTCGCTGCAACGTGCGTTGGCCAGCACTAACATCGGTTTTGTAATTTGGACGTAACTTCCTCCTCTGAACTCTAATTGAGGTGATTCAAAAATCTATGGAAAGCTAAGATATAGATCTACAACTTACATGTTTTGAGATTTTCCAAAATTGGACAAAAGTATTGTAAAAGATGGCCTTGAAGTTACTGCACCTAAACTAATTTTATATCTTATTTCCCATCTATATAATAAATCAGCTCGTTTACATTCAGGACCGTTGAATGTCTCTGGATATTCGTAGCCGTTAGATTACTTTTATATACACAATATACACATACACACACACACACACACACACACACACACAGATATATATATATATATATATATATATATATATATATATATATAATATAATATTTAATAAAATAAAATAGCAGAGAGCCTTACCATCAAGCTGTCGTCGTCGCCTCCCTACTCTCATAAAGCTGTAGCTGTCAGCCGCCACTTCTCCGTGCCCTAATCCGCGTGCTTTTCTTCTTCTTCGTCGCCTCCCTAATCTTCGCACAGCTGTCGTTCCTCACCGTCATCTCCCTCACTGTAGAATCGTGCGTCGTCGTCGCCTCCCTAATCTCATATAGCTGTAGCTGTCGTCTACCACTTCTTCGCCGAATTCACCCCCAATTCGCGTGCTCTTCTTCTTCGTCGTCGCCTCTCTAATCTTCACAGAGCTGTTGTTCCTCACCGTCATCTCCCTCACTGTAGAATCGTGCGTTGCCATGCCTTAATCCGTGCCTATCGAATCCTCTCTGCCCTAATAGAACCTATCGAAGCCCTAATGGAATCGCTCCATCTCGCATCCATAAAACCCTCGCTTCAGATTTCTGTTTGGTTCTTCGCTTCAGACAATCATTCCTCACAAGGTAGCATTTGGTTTCTGTTTATGTTTATGAATTGTTTTTATTTCTGTTTCTTTACCTGTAGCAGACTTGGATTTCGTCTCAGTCAAGGGCTTGAACGGTGAAGGTCGCCGACGGTCGTATTTGGATGGTCGTCAGCCGCCCAAAGCTTCATCATCTCCATTCATCTGTTCACCCCTAATCATAGGTACTCTCCTCTCTCTTGCTCTTTCTCATCTGATTTAGGGTTTTGATAGGATTAATGTCTTTATGCCTCTCTGTTCATGTATCTGTTATCTATTATCTGTTCCTGTTCCTGTTTCTATTTCTGTTTCTTTTCATGTTTATGTTTTTGTTTTTGTTTTTGTTTCTGTTCATGTTTTTGTTTTTGTTCCTGTTTTTTGTTTCTATTTCTGTTCGCCATTTATACCTTATGTATATGTTCTGGCTATTTTTGTTCCCTATGATTTCTATTTTAGTTAGTAAGGCCCGATTTGTTAGCGTTCTTTTGGGAACAGAAACAAAAATTTGGGAACAAAAATCAGCTCTTTCAATTTTTCTTTGTTTGTTAGTAAGACTCATTTTGTTAGTGTTTTTGTTGTTCAGAGTTTTGTTTCAAGTTTTGTTAGTGTTTTTGGTGTTCTAACAGTATAGGTGTTCTAACAATATCTATTTAGTGTTCAATTACTAATTTATCGGCGTGAGAATTATTGTTATTTTTCTGTTACTTATTTAGTTGTAAGTACATGCATACTACTAATGGCATATTTTTTCTCAATTTCTTTCAACCATGTTATCCGATGTTTGCATGCTCACCCAACTAATGAATATCATTGTATTTGTTTCTCAATTATCTTTTTAAATTTTTATAACTAATATATTGGTTATTTGGTAGTGATATGTTCATTTCAATAGTGATTTTTTTTAGTACGTGCCATCATCAATTTTTAGTCTGTTCTCTCTTTCTGTTTTGTTCTCTGTTTCTGTTTCCTGTTTCAGTTCCTGCTGTTTCTGTTCCGTTCCCTGTTTCGGTTCCTATTCTAGTTTTCTGTTCCTGTTTCTGTTATGTTCTCTGTTTCTATTTCTGTTTCTGCTTATTTTCCTATTTATGTTTTTATTTTTGTTTCTGTTCTTGTTTTTGTTTTTGTTCCTATTTTTTGTTTCTGTTTCTCTTCGCCATTTCTACCTTATGTATATGTTCTGTTTCTGTGTTTCTGTTTGCCATTTCTGTTTCCGTTTCTGTTTCTATTTCTGTTTCTATTTGTCGTTTCTGTTTCTGTTTTGTTTAGGAATTTTTGCTCTCCTGGTATTATGAATTTGTAAGTTTACCTATTAAGCCTGGACATTAATGTGTGACATTGGTCAGTAGAATCATTTGAAATTTAGGACATTCCAATGTGAAGTATGATTCCAAACTCACCCCCAAGTAGGGCTATTTTTGAAGTTGGCGCATTTCAGCTTTTCAAAATGATCAAATTTGAGTTGTGACTATTTTGGGTAAATATTAGATAACGGGTCAATGACATAACAGCGATTGGTTGAGCTTAATTTTGTAACTACTACGCACTACTAATTCTGAGAATAATGATAAAGATCAGGGGGAATTTCAAATTCTTCAATGGTCAAATGTGTCATTAATGATGGTTTATATATGTAATATTGGTTTTCTTCTATGTAAGGAGGCAATTTTTGGATAATAATTCTTGATATGCCCAAGCATGATTTTTTTGTATAATTATCGAGTTACCTATATGATTTGTTATGTTCTTTGCTTCAAGTTTGATTCTGCCGTTATGTCATATCATTACCACATTTGAACCTTGAAGTTAAATTCTTGAGCACGAGTTTAATGCATATAATTTTCTACTCATTCTTATTTGTTTTGAGATGAGTTTGTTTTGACTTTCAGAGAGAATTTTAACCTTGAGATGAGTTTGTTTAATTTTTGTAAAATTAAGAAACTCATGCCAATTAATTATAATATTTATAAATACTAAATTATGTTTAGTTAGATGTATTATTATAATAGCTTCTAAGAGTGGCGTTGGGGACTCATCCATCTCCTGTTTGAAATTTGAGATTTTTTTAATTTTTTTTTTACTGTTTCTGTTCCTGTTCCTGTTCTGTTCCTGCTCCTGCTCCTGCTTCTATCCTATTACTGTTTCTGAACCTTGAAAGTTTTGATTAGAATCAAATCGGGAAGAGGGGTTATCTTTGCCTTTCTTCCTGAGCTGAGTTTGTGTTTGTTTACAAGCACCAGAGAACGACGTTGGCAAGAGTTCATTTAACTATTTCCAGGTTAGTTCCGACTTCATGATAATAATAATAATAATGCATTATTGTAGTGATAGGAGATAATAATGGCGATGTTTTATTTGATTAATAATGCATGATGTCGTTCTAGTTATTATGATGTCCAACTTTAACAATTTAGGCACAAAAAACTGTTATAAAAAATATCTTATACATTTTTTCTTATACTGATTACGTTAGTAACAAATGTAACTTTGCTAATATGATTAAGTTTAGGCTTTTTTTGTTCAATTTCCGATTTTGAAATCCATTTCAGTTTCTGTTTCCGTTTCTGTTTGTATTGTTGTTCCTGTTCCTGTTTCTGTTCTGTTGTTGTTCCTGTTGCTGTTCCTGTTTCTGTTTTTGTTCTGTTCCGTTCTCTGTTCCCTGTTCCTATTGTGTTCATTTCTACATTTTGTTCTATTTTAATTTTTGTTTATGTTTATATTAGAAATGTTTTCAGTTTGTGTTTGTGTTTTATTGTTCTATATTTATATTTTTTTTAGAAATTAAAAAAAAAGTTCTACACTGGTGGATATTATGAGGTAATTAAGTAGTAGTAATTTGTTTCAAGCACAGGTTTATTGAGAGACATTTTGACAACACATGTTAACAATTGGAATTCATTATATTTTTTTATGTTTGTGGTTGTGGGTACTTGCAGTATATTCTGTAATGATATTTTGGTGATGAGATCGTTGATTTTTTATGCTTAAGTGGTAAAATATTAGGTTATTTATTTTACCGTCATCAATTTTGGTGATGAGATCGTTGATTTTTTTTTTGCCGTCATCAATTTTTAGTCTGTTCTCTGTTTCTGTTTCTGTTCCGTTCCCTGTTTCGGTTCCTATTCCTGTTTTCTGTTCCTGTTTCTGTTCTGTTCTTTGTTTCTGTTTCTGTTTCTGTTTCTTTTCATGTTCATGTTTTTGTTTTTGTTTCTGTTCATGTTTTTGTTTTTGTTCCGATTTTTTGTTTCAGTTTCTCTTCGCCATTTATACCTTATGTATATGTTCTGTTTCTGTGTTTCTATTTGCCGTTTCTGTTTCCGTTTCCGTTTCCGTTTCTGTTTCTATTTCTGTTTGCCGTTTCTGTTTCTGTTTTGTTTAGGAATTTTTTCTCTCCTGGTTTTATGAATTTGTAAGTTTACCTATTAAGTCTAGACATTAATGTGTGACATTGGTCAGTAGAATCATTTGAAATTTAGGACATTTCAATGTGAAGTATGATTCCAAACTCACCCCCAAGTAGGGCTATTTTTTAAGTTAGCACATTTCAGCTTTTCAAAATGATCAAATTTGAGTTGTGACTATTTTGGGTAAATATTAGATAACGGGTCAATGACATAACAGCGATTGGTTGAGCTTAAATTTTGTAACTACTACGCACTACCAATTCTGAGAATAATGATAAAGATCAGGGGGAATTTCAAATTCTCCAATGGTCAAATGGGTCATTAAGAATGGTTTATATATGTAATATTGGTTTTCTTCTATGTAAGGAGGCAATTTTTGGATAATAATTCTTGATATGCCCAAGCATAATTTTTTTGTATAATTATCGAGTTACCTATATGATTTGTTATGTTCTTTACTTCAAGTTTGATTCTGCCGTTATGTCATATCATTACCACATTTGAACCTTAAAGTTAAATTATTGAGCACGAGTTTAATGCATATGATTTTTTACTCATTCTTATTTGTTTTGAGATGAGTTTGTTTTGACTTTCAGAGAGAATTTTAACCTTGAGATGAGTTTGTTTAAGTGTTTTTGTTCTGTTCTCTATTTCTGTTCTGTTCTCTGTTTCTGTTTCCTGTTTCTATTTCTGTTCCGTTCCCTGTTCCTGTTTTCTATTTATGTTTCCATTTCTGTTTCTATTTATGTTTATGATAATTTGATAAAATGACCAATGTGTTTGATAGCATTTGGTTTATGTTTCTGTTTCTGTTTTTGTTTATGAATTCCCTGTTTCTGTTTCTGTTTCTTTACCTGCAGCAGACTTGGATTTCGTCTCAGTCAAGGGTTTAGATTTCTGTTTTTGGCCTCTCCACTTCAAGTAAGTTGTGATTGCCGTTTCCGTTTCTGTTTCTGTTTGCCGTTTCTATTTCTGTTTTGTTTCTGTGTTTCTGTTTGTCGTTTCTGTTTCCGTTTCTGTTTATGATAATTTGATTGATAAAATGACCAATGTGTTTCTGTTTCTATTTCTGTTTGCCGTTTCTGTTTCTGTTTCCGTTTCTATTTCTGTTTCTGTTTGCCGTTTCTATTTCTGTTTTGTTTCTATTTTGTTTAGGAATTTTTGCTCTCATTGTGTACTATTTTCAACCCGTCATTCTAATAAAATTCTCCTGGTATTATTTATTTGTAAGTTTACCTATTAAGCCTGGACATTAATGTGTGATATTGGTCAGTAAAATCATTTGAAATTTAGGATGAAAAATCCTAAAAAATTGTGACTGAATAATTCTTGATATGCCCAAGCATGATTTTTTTTGTATAATTATCGAGTTACCTATATGATTTGTTATGTTCTTTGCTTCCAGTTTGATTCTGCCATTATGTCATATCATTACCACATTTGAACCTTGAAGTTAAATTCTTGAGCACGAGTTTAATGCATATGCTTTTCTACTCATTCTTATTTGTTTTGAGATGAGTTTGTTTTAACTTTCAGAGAGAATTTTAACCTTGAGATGAGTTTGTTTAAGTGTTTCTGTTCTGTTCTCTGTTTTAGTTCTGTTCTCTATTTCTGTTCCTGCTGTTTTTGTTCCGTTCCCTGTTTCGGTTCTTGTTCCTGTTCCTGTTTTCTGTTTCTGTTTTTGTTTCTATTTCTGTTTATGTTTATGATAATTTGATAAAATGATCAATGTGTTTCTGTTTCTATTTCCGTTTCTGTTTCTGTTTCTATTTCCGTTTCTGTTTCTGTTTTCGTTTCCGTTTCTGTTTCTATTTCTGTTTGCCGTTTCTGTTTCTGTTTTGTTTAGGAATTTTTGCTCTCATTGTGTACTGTTTTCTTCGTTGTTCATCCAATTTACTAGGCGAGTTTCAGGGGTTCCAAGATAGAAATTGGGTTCCCTATTCCCGTTTCTGTTTTGAATTTAGCTAATTTACTTATGTTGTGGTTTGAATTGCAAATGCAAATATTGGATAGGAATAGATTTGAGAATTGTGTGTGTATTTCTTTTGCAGAAATTTTGCTGTTATTATTTGGTTCCTCGCTTCAGACGATCGTTCCTCGCAACAACAATCGTTCCTCGCAAGGTTAGTTCACTATTTCATATTTGGAATTTCTGTTTTGTTTTTTTGTTTACCTGTTTCTGTTTCTATTCCTGCTGTTTTTGTTTCCTGTTTCTGTTTTTGTTCCTGCTGTTTCTGTTCTGTTCCATGTTTTGGTTCCTGTTCCTATTTTCTGTTCATGTTTCTGTTCTGTTCTCTGTTTCTATTTCCTGTTCTCTGTTTCTGTTTCCTGTTTCTGTTTCTGTTCCTGTTCCTATTTTTTGTTTCTGTTTCTGTTTCTTTTTCTGTTTATATTTATGATAATTTGATAAAATGACCAATATGTTTGATAATTTGATAAAATGACCAATGTGTTTCGATTTCTGTTTCCGTTTTTGTTTCTGTTTCTGTTTCCATTTCTGTTTCTGTTTTGTTTCTGCGTTTTTGGTTCGTATTAAGTTAGATTCAACGGAAAATATAATAGACACAAAACCTGTCATACATAAAACCAATGTGTTTCTGTTTCTGTTTGCCGTTTCTATTTCTGTTTTGTTTCTGTTTTTTTGGTTCGTATTCAGTTAGATTCAACGGAAAACATAATAGACCCCTTTTTTTAAGTTAAATTTTTGGGTCATTGTAAAAAAAAAAAAAAAAAAAAAAAAAAAAAAAAAAAAAAACTTTAAAAAACCTGTCATACATAAAATGACCAATGTGTTTCTGTTTCTGTTTCCATTTCTGTTTTCGTTTCTGTTTCTGTTTCTGTTTCTGTTTTGTTTCTCTGTTTTTGGTTCGTATTAAGTTAGATTCAATAGAAAACATAATTGACACAACACCTGTCATACACAAAACCAATGTGTTTCTATTTCTATTTCTGTTTCCGTTTTTGTTTCTGTTTGCCGTTTCTGTTTTTGTTTCTGTTTTGTTTCTGTGTTTTTGGTTCGTCTTCAGTTAGATTCAAAGAAAAACATAATAGACACAAAACCTGTCATACACAAAACCAATGTGTTTCTGTTTCTGTTTCTATTTTTGTTTCTGTTTCTGTTTGTCGTTTCTGTTTCTGTTTTGTTTCTGTGTTTTTGGTTCGTATTCAGTTAGATTCAACGGAAAACATAATAGACCCCTTTTATGTTAAATTTGTTGTGCCTTATGTGTTATTTATGTCCTTCAATCTCAGGCAATATGGTACGATCCGCTATTGTATTGAGAACGAGTACTAGGTTAAAGTTACGTAAGGAAAAACAATTCTTTTACGAGAAGCTTTATTTACAAAGTTGTCCCATTAGAGAATATGGGATGAATAAAATTTCAAGTGCTAGAATTTTGCAGAATTATAGGTACAAAATTAGTAAGAGAGACATAATGAACCAAATTGTTGATGGTTTACCATCAAATTGGGATGTGGCGATAAAGAACATATTTGAAAATCATCAGCCTCTTACTGCCTTTGAATTTGTACAATTTTTAGAAGAGGCTGAACGAGATGTACATCCATTATGGAGAGAATTTGAAAGAGGAAAAATGAATGAAAAAGAAAGTGTTAGAATGCATGTACTTAGAAAAGAGCGCATGTACTACCACCTAAGACGTAAAGGGTTTCAACCAAACTGGGCAGTGTTGGTGTATGTAACAGTGCGTACTCTAGACCTAAGAGCATTAGGAACTTTGTTAGAGAGCATCGAGGACGACCAGATTGGCTTAAAGGCACTGGAGGAATACGAGGTTCAGCTACAAATTGGCAGCCAAAGTAATGAAGTTGTGCCGTAAACTGTTTTTTAAGGTATAAATAATTTTTAATGTAATTTTTATTCATGATATACATTTTATATATTTTATGTCTAATATATTTTTTCTTTCTTTTCCTTTTGTAGGGTTACCACGTCAAGTCTATTTCTTCTCTTCGGTTGTTGAAGATATATTTTGAATGTATTTTGTATTCATGATGTACATTTTGTATTTTGTAATGTGATTGATTGTTTTACTTTGTTATATTCAACAAAAGTTGTCTTAATGTGATGGATTTAATATTATATATGCTTCTGTCTTTATTGTTCTCTTGCTTTTGTTAATCGTTAATTAATATGTAAATCTTACAATTTATTTTTTAAGCTCATAATATAATTTTAGTTTATCATTTATTTTGCATTAAATTTTTATTTTTATTTTTTCAAGGAAAAAAATTTGGCAATGGATGACATGTCAAATGAAAATTCTACTTCAAATAGTAGAGGGAAAGAGAAAGTGTGCTTTACCTCAAATGTCGCGAAAAGTGAAAAGGGAAACATCAGTAGCAATGTGGTATGTGTCTAATTAGTAAGGTTAATTATTTTTTAGTTTTAATTATCACTGTTTTATTATTCAACAATAATCACATATTTAATCTATTAAACGTATTAAATAATTATAACTATTTGTGTCCATGTTAGGTTTATACATAAATTTTGAAAAAATCTTAACCTGAAAATAAGCATAAATAAGCATGATAAGAACATATTTAGCTGTGATTTCAAATGTATAGTTATTTATCTAATCTGATTTTGTATTTATACTCTTGCCTTTGTGGTGATATTAAATTATCCGTATTTTTATTTATACCGTAACTTATTACATGTTATTTATGGTTTCATTTAGTACCAATTTTAGTTCGTACTTTGTCACACTATCCTCCACTGTTCTTTTTCATTTATTCGATCTAGAAAATTAAAGATTCAACCTCATATTATCTCTAGGTATTCAATGATAACGTCATATCAAAATCTGCTCTATCCCAACGAATGCAAAGGGAACGAGAGAGGTTTAGTCATCCGATTCTAGAATGTCAAGAAGGTGGAAGATCCCGTACAGGTAACATTGCCAGAACATCTAGCACAAACGATGTGTCAAGACGTTCTGTGGCTCAACTAGAACGAAGAGAACGGGAGAGAGCTGATCGGGAGATATGTGATGGCCCTATGGAAGGAGGTCAGTCGTTTGTGTCCACAACACCTAACAGCCGCTCAATGGGGGTTGAGCAAACAATTATACCTTCTGAATATATAGCATCCAACAAGAACGATGTATCAAAACGGGCTCTAGCTCAACAAGAACGAAAAGAATGGGAAAGAGTTGATCGGGAGCGGTGTGATCGCTTCAATAAAGATAATCGTGAATGCCTAGAAGGAGGTCAGCCATTTTTGGGAGAATCATTAGAGCCTACGCCGAAGCGAAGAATGGTTACAACAGTCTCTGTGTCATCATCAAGCACAAGTCAATATACCACTATAATTCTCAGTGATCAAGTTTCTTCTCCAGTAATGGAAAACGAAATGGATTCTACTTTTAAGGCCAATTTGACATCCCCACCAAATCTTACTGAAATGTTTGTGTCCACAATATCCAATAGTCGCTCAACGTTGGACGTTGAGCAAACAATTACACTTCCTAAATGTATAGCACCCAACAACAACGGCATATCGAAACGTGTTCTAGCTCAACGAGCACGAATAGAACGAGAGAGATCCGGTCAACAAAATATTCAGAATAGTTAACATTTAGAAATGAATAGAAGACTACTTGAAGAATCATATCAGCCTCTACTACAACAGAGAATAATTGTACAATCATGTGGGCCATCAGTGATTACGAGTCCATGTACCCCTGGAATTGTGGACCTCCTTAGGGATCGCACTACTCCATCATCCATGGCTAATCAAATGAATTCTATTGTTGAACCAAATTTGCCTTTTCCACATAATCTTACTGAAACATTTGTTACCATAACTCCGAATGAATGCTCAAAGCCTGAAGTTGAGGAACCAATTGTATTGCCTGGTATAAGGTATTATACTAATCCATTATTCATGTTATTAAGTATCAAATGTTTAAAAGTGTCTGATGTGTAAAATTTAATATTTGTCAACTATAGGTCAGCTTCAACAAATCAACACCTTGCCGAGAATCAAGATACTAAACATGCAGGAAATTCATCTGTTGACGATGGGATGGTTACAAATTTGATTCCTCATTCTCTTGGTGTAATTGACGATGCATGCCCTTCTGCGTGCGATAACCAAGAAGCTTTTGTTTCCACGAACCTTAATGAAAGCTCGACCGTAGCAGTTAAAGAAACAAATCTACCTTCTGGGAGTAGATGGTGAGTTTCTTTTTTATCTTATTCATCTAATTAAATACGACATTCACAAATATGTTGTTAGAATCTACATAATAATTTTGTTATTTATCAAATGTAGGCCGCCAAATACTACCAATGATGAGTTTTACGATAATCAAGATATTGACGAGTTGAACAATCCAACTGCCGACCGTGATGTTCATACAAGTGAAAATCGACACTCGCTTAGTAGAATGAATGTCATGTGCCCTCATTATTCTGCGTTACACTGGATGGATGAGAGATTAGCAAGATCATCCGAACGACGTCCTCTCTTCGGTACATGTTGCTTACAAGGAAAAGTTAGGCTTCCATTACTTCTTACACCTTCTCCGCAAATTAAAGTGTTATACGATGGTAATGATGATAGATCAAAATCATTCTGATGTTATGCTAGAGAGTACAATGCAAGCAATGCTTTTACAAGCCTCAGTGCCAACTTGGATACAAGGCTGCTTTCCGGAAGAGGCCCAACAACGTTTACTATACATGGAGAGTTGCGTCATCGGACAAGAGCATTAATCCCAGAACCGGGACAAGATGCCATTTATTCTCAGTTGTACATCTACGATCCTGATTTCGCTTTTTGGCGTGAGAAGCCGTAGAAATCCTCATTTGAGAACGGATGTTTTGCAAACTATTCAAGATACATTGTTGCAACATAATGCATTCGTAGATAAATTTTGTCAAGCGTTTGCGATTTTAAATCATTTGGATTTGGAACAACAAACGTTGCCTGCTTTTCTTCACTACACGGCATCTACCGATCGTCGGCGATATAATTTGCCGACAACTGATGACGTGGCCGTCATATTACCGGGGGATGGAACCGAAACTAGCGCGATGAGAGATATTGTTATACATTTAAGGGGGGGAAATGAACTAATGAAAATCAATGAATGCCATCCTGCTTATCTACCATTGCATTACGTTTTGTTGTTCCCTTTTGATGAGCTTGGATGGGAGCCTGAATTTAGATAGTGGGATATGATTTACGGTTGACACAGAAATGCTCGACTAACTCAAATGCAATTTTATATCTACCGTATTTTTGAAAGGCCGACAGAGTATTCGACAATTCTAAGGGGAGGAAAATTATTTCAAGAGTTCTTGGTAGATGCTTGGGCTGCGACCGAGCAAAATAAGTTGAATTACTTTAGGCAACATCAACCAAATCTTCATAGTGAACTCTATCAAAGTCTTACTGATGTGGCATTAGATGGGAAGGAACCTAAACAAATAGGTCAACGAATGATTTTGCCATCATCTTTTATTGGTAGTCCAAGACATATGTTTGAAATCTTCCAAGATTCAATGGCCATAACCTGGTACCACCATCACCCTGATGTGTTCCTTACCATGACCGCGAATCCAACTTGGACAGAAATCACTGAAGCTTTATTGCCTCATCAACAACCAACTGACTGTCCAGACTTAATTGCTCGCGTTTTCGAGTTAAAAAGAATTGCTCTAATGAAAGAGATTGAAAGCACTCGAGTATTTGAAAAAAAAAGTTGCCCATGTTTTTACAATTGAGTACCAGAAAAGAGGTCTGCTGCACATGCACTTATTGATATTTCTTGATAATCAAGATAAAATTCGAATGTGCGACCAAGTAGACAGAATAGTTTGTGCTGAATTTCCAGATTCAAATGAAGAGCCAAAACTTTTCGGGACTATAAAAAAATGCATGGTTCACGGACCATGTGGTGCTCGAAATTGTCAAGCCCCGTGCATGGAGAACGGCAGATGCACCAAGAGGTATCCACGAGATTTCGCGGAGTATACAACGATGGATTCAAATGGATATCCCATTTACCGTCGTCGTGATAATGGCAAAGTTTATACCGTGATGGGGCAACAAGTTGATAATAGAGATGTCGTCCCACACAATCCGTACCTTTCTAAGATGTTCGACTGTCATATTAATGTTGAAGTATGCGCTGGGATTAGGTGCGTCAAATATATCCACAAGTATATCTATAAAGGATGTGACAACATTGATTTTGGGAATGATGGATGAGATCAAGCAATATCTTGATGCAAGATACATTGGACCCTCTGAGGCAGCCTGGCGATTGTTGAGTTTTCCTTTGCACGATGAGAATCCAACAGTTATTCGATTGGCGCTCCATTTGCCTGGAATGCATCAGGTTGTCTTCAATCCTACTAAAACAATAGAGTCTATCATTTCTCGAGCTCAGTCACAGAAGTCGACTCTAACAGAATTTTTTTCATATTGTGATGCACATGCTTCTGCACGTGTATGTACTTATCAAAAGTTTCCCCAACATTTTGTTTGGAATAAAACTGAAAAATTTTGGAAGCCACGACAGAAGGGATTTGCCATCGGCAGAATGTATTTTACGCCTCCCAATTCGGGTGAACGATTTTATCTGTGTCTACTATTGACTGTAGTCAAAGGGCCGCAATCGTTTAGCTGTCTACGCATTGTTAACAATGCTGAACATGCGACGTTCAAAGCCGCATGTGTAGCAA
Organism: Eucommia ulmoides; assembly: GCA_016647705.1. Classification (NCBI taxonomy): domain Eukaryota; kingdom Viridiplantae; phylum Streptophyta; class Magnoliopsida; order Garryales; family Eucommiaceae; genus Eucommia; species Eucommia ulmoides. Next base: position 37,230,179 of record CM028339.1, on the reverse strand, counting down.
GAGGGCTATTGGAACATGATAGTGAATGGATACAATGTCTTCAAGAGGCATCTATTATGAGTACTGGATATCAACTAAGAAGATTATTTTGCGTCATTCTTACACAATGCTCCCCTTTAAATCCGTGTGAATTGTGGGATCAATTTTGGATGCATATATGTGATGATCTCTCACATAAAGTTCGCACATTGTTTTCGATACCCGTCCCAAGCGACGCACAGATTAAAGATTACGGTTTGTACCTTTTGAATCAATTACTTCAAGAATCGGGCAAGAGCTTAGTAGATTTTCCTTCGATTCCATAACCTGTCCAGAATTGGAATATGGTAGTTGGAAATAGATTGATATGGGAACATCATCAAATGCAAAGTGAAGCACAACAAATGAATGTTCAGTGTAATATTGATCGTCTAAATGAAGACCAACGTGTTGCATACGAATCAATCACTTCATCAGTGTTCGAAAATTTAGGAAAAATATTTTTTTTTTAATGGTGGTGCTGGTACGGGAAAAACATTTCTATATAATACCATAGCAGCAAAATGTCGTAGTAACAGTTATATTGTCATTACTGTGGCATCGGCCGGTATTGCATCGCTACTACTTGAAGGAGGTCGAACTGCACATTCCATATTTCGCATCCCTCTAGATATTCTTGATAATTCAATTTGTCATTTCAGTAAACAATCGTTGCATGCCGAATTGTTTAGAGAGACAAAGTTAATCATTTGGGATGAAATTTCGATGCAACATAAGTACTGCTTTGAGTCTGTGGATCGCACGCTACGAAATATTTGCAGTAATCCAAATCCATTCAGGGGTATCACGGTCATTCTTGGAGGAGACTTTCAGCAAATTCTACCTGTTATACCTAAAGGTGTCCGTCAACAAATTGTGGCAGCATCGTTGAGACGTTCGTACCTTTGGAATGATATACATGTCTTAACTTTGAATTTAAACATGCGCCTAAATAGTAGGAACATTGAAAATGCAGAGTTTTCAAGATATTTACTTCAGGTAATATTTCATTTAAATATATTTTAGCATTTTGTAATAGATTACTTATATATGCTTTGATACTAAATTATTCATTTACATTTGTTTTTTCTTTAAATAGGTTGGCAGTGATCCGCATGAAATCGTACAGTTGCTATCAACCATACACAAGTGTCGTAATGTGGTTAAACTAATATCTTCAGTTTATCCACATCTAGGCACACCCAGTGTTGTTACCCTTACATTTCTAACTGAACGTTCTATTCTTTCTGCAAGAAATGATGATGTTAGTGCTATTAATTCAGCTACTTAAAATATTTTTCCCAGAGAAATGATCACATATCTGGCCGCAGATAAAATGTCTGAAGATGATGGAGCCGATCGTCAAATTACAAATCGTTATCCTAATGAGTACTTGAATTCCTTAGATCCTTCAGGATTACCTCCGTTCAAATTAGATTTGAAAATTGGATGTCCAGTTATGTTGTTGAGAAATATCGCACCAAGTGATGGACTTTGTAATGGCACACGATTAATGGTTGTCAGGTGTTCTTTACGTGTAATAGAAGCTCGAATATTGACAGGGAATAAAGCAGGAAATTTGGCGTTCATTCTGAGAATATCCTTGACACCATCGTCTTCTGAATTTCTTTTTCAAATGACAAGGCGCCAGTTTCCAATTCGTTTGGCGTATGCTATGACGATAAATAAATCACAAGGACAATCAGTGAAATTTGTTGGAGTTGATTTGACTACACCGGTTTTTAGTCACGGTCAACTATATGTGGCCTTATCAAGGTGTACATCATTTGACCGATTAAGTGTACTTCTTCCTGAATATGGATCTCTATCCACGAAAAATATTGTTTATCCTGAAGTATTATTGTAACTGTAATTGTTTCTGTTGATGCAACATTTAAAGTTGAATAATAAAATAAATTGATATAATTGTTCAAATAGATGATGTATGTTTTATGCCCGTGCTTTCAGGCATGGGTTATACGCTAGTTTATTTATGAACCTACAAAACAACACAAAAACATATTAAACTAACAAAAATACTTGGAAACGCACACATATTTAAACCTAAAAATACTTGATTTGTTGGTAAATAAACTACTCATCAGTGAGGCATCTTATGCTATTGGCATTAAGGTCCATATGGACATAAGAAATCTTAGGTATGTCTCAAGAAAGATATATCATTGAAGTTTTATAGAAATTTTGGATGGAGGATTGTTCACCAAGCGTAACCCCCATTGTGAAGGGTGATAGATTCAATTGGAATGATTTTGAAAGGAACCAATTAAAAACATTTCCATATGCTTCTGATATTGGAAGCCTGAGCCTGATGTATGCTCAGGTATGTACAGGTTCTAACATTGCATTTGTTGTAGGAATATTTGGACAATATCATAGTAACCCAGGTATAGACCACTGGAGAGCTGCAAAGAAAGTGATGAGGTACCTTCGAGGAACCAAAAACTACATGCCTATGTATAGATGAGCAAATAATCTGGAAGTAATCGGCTATTCAGATTTAGACTTTACTCGTTGTGTTAATTCACACAAATCAACATCAGAATATGTTTTCATAATGGCTGGTAGAGCTGTATCTTGGAGAAGTGTTAAGTAGTCAATGATTGCTGCTTTTACTGTGGAAACTAAGTTCGCTTCCTGTTTTGTGGCTACTTTACATGGCGTATGGTTAAAGAGTTTCATATCTAGTCTTAAGGTTATCAATTCTATATCTAGGCCATTGAGAATATATTACAACAATTCAACTGCTGTCTTTTGGCTAAATAGAACAAAAGTGGAAGTCCAAGTAACACATCGACATTAAGTACTTAGCCATAAGAGAATGTGTTAAAGAAAATAAAGTAGTCATTGAGCATGTCGGTAATGAATTGATGATCTTTGATCATTTGACTAAGGTAATGCCACCATTGAAATTTAAGGATCATGTAGAAAAAATGGGACTTGGTTCCAATATATAGTTGTATATAAAATGTTTGAATAAAACTCTTATTTATTATGATGTTTTCTCACATTCATGTTCACTTTAATTTTATTTGAGAAAATTCATTTATAGGACCAAGAATAAACATAGGGTCTATTCATTAAGTAAAGTTGTCATATATATATAGTAAACTTGAAAAAATAAATGTATTGAAATACACGAAAGATAATACTTGTTATTAGAGGACTTGTCGCCATGATTCATGTATTTGTTTCTTAATAAAATAATGGTTTGATCATGTGGACCAAGTAGGAGAAGGTAACGTTTATGTTACATGTAAGGTGAAACATAAATGATAAAAATTGATTTTGTATTAAATTAGTTTTTGGTATTGAAAGTCCATATTAAAGCTTCAGTCTCAAACACTTTCACGTTTTCTTCAGTTGTTGTAACCATTTTATGGCATCATTAAGAATGGTTACTAAAGCTTGGTGGAATCTTGGCCATAAATAGAGGTTTTGGTCCCTAGGCTCAATCACTCATTCCAACAAAATACACCGTCTATTGTGAGCGTTTTGAGAGCATCGAAGAGCCAAAAGCGAGACAAAAATAATGAATTTGTGATTGAGAGCATCAATGGCTGGAGGTAAACTTCTTGGGTTTTTTCAATTACTTTAATCCCTTTAGTTTGTCAATTCCACATCTAGGATCAATTTTATTCTTTCATGTACTTCATACCATAGTAGAGATCAGGACAAAAAACTTATAGAGCTATGATTTAAAATTATGCGAACGACAACCTCCCCAAGGTTTACCCTACTACTGAACAAATTACAACTTTGAACCAGCAAGTCAGGGAATTACAAGAGTTGGTAGAATAAATAGTGGAAGTCCAAAACAAGTAATCAAAATTATTTTGCTTAAAAACACCTCGATGAGTAGGCAAACTTGCCAAAATTACCACCTAGGCCCCTACGGTTCAATGAAGGGGCCAAAAGAGACCCATAGGAAGACAGTATGTCTAATCTTTGCAAAAACAAGATTGTAAAATACTTTCTCCCCAAATCAAGAAAGTGGGAGAAACACCTGAATCATTGGCTCAAGATAAGAGACGAAGTAAAAGAAGGAAAGTATTGAGGGAGAACATCATTTGGACAGTTTGGAGGCTCTCTTGGGAATGATAGAGCCTCATTTTATGACAACTTTGATGGAGGAGTCATTCTCCCAAAAGTTTAATCCTGCCAAACTTGACTAGTACGAGAGAAGTCAGATTCAACTGTCCATGTGTGTCATTTCAGACATGTAATGGCTCTCTACAATGCAAGAGATTATATGTTGTGCAGAGGCCTTCACTTACACACTCTAAGTTTCATCCCTTGAATGGTTTCTCAGGTTTCCATCACGCTCAATCTCATCTTTTGTAGATATTGGGAATATTTCATCAATTAATTAATCACTTGTCAACAATTGAATAAGGGAGCATATTATCTCTTGGTACTTTGCCAAGAGAAGAGAAAAACATAGAGGAAGTTTGTCACGCGTTTTAATGAAGAGGTAACCTGGATCAAGGACATCAATACCTTAACCATGGGCCTAGGACAATTTTGTTTTCAAGATTCACTATAAAGCACATCCTGCAAAATATAACCAAGCTAATGGAGCGAGAAAAACCTCACATAAAGTTAGAGAACATACATTGCCCATGAAATAAGAATTTCTATTAAGAAAACCTTAGGAATGAGTGAGAAAGAACTATCGAGGCAAAAGAGGAAAATTTGTGGCCTCCCCAAGAACAGTTCGAGGAAGGTTGTAGGTCAGAAATAAGGATGTCGATCTCAAAAATCTTACACGAGATAAAATCATTAGAGAAGTTAAATTGACCATCTAGAATCACTTCGAATCCAACCTGAGAAATCAATAAAAATAATGTGATTTTCTATCGAGATCACGGGTATGATACCTACAACTACAAAAAACAGAAGATGGAGATCAAGAGGTTATTAGAGAAGGGATACCTTAGGGTATATCTTAAGGAACAACCGAGAGAGAGAGGAAAGAGACGATGAAACAAATGAAGATGACAAAAAGTGAGGGAATGACAACACGAATAGACCTCGTGATATCATTTGCATGATAAACAATAGCACCCCCATGACTGGAGATTAGAACTGAGCTAAACTGTAGAAAGCACTAGAAATGGCCTTAGAACAAGATATCGTAGAAGTGCTCATGGTGACTCTCAGTACAGATCTACCTCTGACGTTTGATAGTGACGACCTTAGAGGAATATCATACCCACACAGGATGCTCTGGTTATTACCTTATGGATCTCAAGTTTGCAAGTTAGAAGAAGCCTCATTGATACTAGAAGCTCTGCGAATATCATGTTTGAAGAAACTTTTGGGGTCCCTCGATTAGATATTGGATCATCGAAAACAGTGATGGTAGGATTTAACAGTGACCTAAGCTCACCAAAATGGAAGATCACGATATTTGTCACTGTTAGTAATGACAGTAACAAGATTACCAAATCAATAAAGTTGTGGTAATGGCGTCTTCCTCCTCCTATAAAGTTATTCTTGGTTAACCGTGGCTACATACTATAAGGGTTGTGGCTTCAACATTACATTGGTGCATGAAGTACCCCAATCCTATTGAAGTCTTAATTATTTGGGGCAATCAGATATCCTCAAGGAAGTGCCTTGTAGTGGCAGTGAAGGAAGAGCATTTGGATGTCGCTTGGGCCACTAAAGATATGCAGGGTATTGAGACCAGTATTTTCACACAAATGGATATGTCTATGTAAGACCCACTAGTACGACGAAAAATGAGAATTTTCAGCCTAGAGAAATAAGATATAATCGAAGTCGAGTTAAAATGCCTCCTTTAGATTGGGCATATCAGTGTTGGTCAAGAAGAAAAACGGCTAATGGAGGATGTGCGTAGACATCACCGAGCTTTTCCTCAAATTTGAATTGTGGAAAATAGAATTAGGGCCCTATAAGAACTTGAATTAAAAATGGATTACTTTAACCAACTAGGGTGTCAAACAAATTTTTTTAAATTTTGATTTTCATCCCATAGCTTTTTGAAACTTTTAATTGGAGCTTTGAGAGGCCAATTTCGGTGGCCCCAAGAGTACATTAGCGTCACAAACTTATGTCCTCAAATTTGATTTGATCTTCAATTTTTCATTGTAATTTTTTTGAATTTTTATTTAAGTTCCTAAACTTTTCCAATTTGAACTATTATTTCAAAAATGGCCAAATTAAAACTTAAGATTGACTAAACAATATTTGTGCCTTTATTGAACACTTTGAGCATTATTATAAGGCCCTAAGAGTTTACTCAAATTTTAATTTAGTCCCCATTTTTTCAAATTTGATAAAATTTGCCCAAATTGACGAAATGGCCCCTTGAACTTTTAAAATAAGACCTTTCGATTGCAAATCCTACTCTATAAGAACTTGTGTAGAACGATTTGGCGCAATTTTTTTTTTTTTATTATTATTATTATTATTATATTGAGGGACAAAATGTGATGTCTACATGTTCTAATATCTTATGCTAATGGATTGAGACTCACCATTCTCAAAGAGTAGATCAAGCTAATCTAGATTGTTGAAGAGCTTTTCCAACAATTCATTACTGCCTAGGAACAGTTTAGAATATCGACTCATCAAATGTCTTCGGTCTACTCCTATTCAATTACATTAAATAGTTGAGCATTTCTGCTCAACCATAGTGATAATGATATAATTATAATAACAATATATAAAATATTTTTTATTAATACTAGAGATTGAAATATTTTTACAGATACAAACCTTAAATGTGATTATACAAGATTGACTACAAGGCTTACATCCAACAATAAAATTGTTTATTAAAATAGTTCAGTAGTTCCCGCTAAAGATAAACCTATAAAGAAATAAATATGTGAAGAAAAACAGTTCGGTAGTTCCCATCAAAGATAAACTTAAAAAGAAATAAAATTGTTCATGAATACAGTTTGGTAGTTCCTATCAAGGGTAAACCTACAAAGAACTAACATTGTTCATAAAAACAGTTCAGTAGTTGTTATCAAGGGGAAACCTACAAAGAAATAAATTGTTCGCAAAAATAGTTCGGAAGGGTAAACCTAAGAAGGAAATAAATTGTTCACAAAAATAGTTCAACAGTTTCTATCAATTGGTTAATCTAAAAGAAAGTACAAAAATCTAATAGTACCCATCTAAAGGTGAAACTGCTAGACCATCAAACTGTTCGCATAACAATTCCAAAAGATCATATGTGAGGATAAAACTACAAAACGACAAAGAACACTGCAGACACAACAATTAGCCTAATAAATCATTCATTTGTACAAAAAAATGAACCAACAAGGAAGAATATAGTGCAAATTTTGAAATTCAAAATACAAGAAGCAAAACTTTAACGGTCTCAATTTCGACATCAACGTCACCCTATTGTCGAGTTGTTGCAGTCGGTCAATCTGTACTTATGGTGGTTCCAGGCTCGCGACAAACTGCCTCCAAGCTGTATATCTCAGTCGGGGTCTAATGTCAAGCTCCAGGTACTAGGATGGAAATAACAACGTCCCCGCAACTCTAGCAGGTTAGAAGCCGTTCTAGCTCTTTATCTTGTGGAGGAGAAGGAATAGAATCGCAATTGACGCCCAACATTTGTAATGAATGAACCGAAGGGGTCCTGTTATTATGAAGAACTCAGGGCAAGGGGGCCAAATCGCCTGGAGTTTTTCTTTTCTAGAAAATCAAGGGAAAAAGCTTCTCTTTTTTGTTTTATGACATCGACTTAGTTTTAACACTGAAGGAAACCTAGGTCAAGACTTTTTGCGAGCAAATTTTAGGGACCAGGCGTTTGTTAGTTCAGAAACAGTAGCAGGACTGAAGGAGAAACTTCTGAGGGCCCCCTTATCTGAAAAGACCAGTCAAGTGGTTAGTATTTGGCAAAATTGAAGCCTTCATTAAGCAAAGAATTAGATGATTAGATTTTTTACTTGGGAAACAAAAATCCCTTAGTACTATGAGATTCGAACCCATCTACTCAGAAGAAAATTCACAGTTACCACTGAAGAATAGATATCAATTCTTACCGTTTTTAATTGATAAAAGGAGATCAATAAAGAATTGACATTCCATCGGAATGAAAATGTAAAATCGGATAGAATCTTATCTTGAATTTCATCGAGCAAACACTCCTAACCATTTCAAGGGTTTGGCAACATAATTGACTCGAGAAAGGCCAATAACGCCCATTATGTGATGAAAACTATTGGGAACTAGTTCCGCAAGACTAATCTCAAATAACTTAAAAGAGTTTTTGAAGGAACATGAAAAAAGGGAGGCAAAGACTATAGTTGAACATCCATAAATACAAACATCTCATAACTTCGGGAAGAGTAAAGGTCTTCAGACTAGTTAGGGACCCTAATCGAAATCGATTCGGGAATCCTATACTTCCTCCTCAACTTAGGAATTAGAGATTCAAGAAAATGAGAGGGACCATGGTCTTCCCATGAATACAAAGAATCGAATGAGGAAGCGCTCTCAACATACTAGAATTTTCAGGAGTCGAAATTCGTGATGGACTGACATCAGCATCATTACCATCGAAACTGGTGATGAGGATAATTTCTATGGGTAATTTCTAATTACGAAAAAATAAATTTTTTTCACATAAAAGAAGAATCGAAAAGAAAGTCGCAAAAAATAAAATAAAAATACGAAGTGATAATGTGAGAGATAATTTCCATGGGTAATTTTTTAGTACGAAAAAATCAATTTTTTCACAGAAAAGAATTGAGGAGAAAGTCATGAAAAAGGAGCGAAGTGATAATATGAGAGAAAAGACGAAGAACTTTCTGATGGTGTCCTTCAAGGATTTGGCTTTTGATTACCTGTCGCTTTCTTTTCAAAATCCGTCAAGGGGAAAAATTATAGGGTTGGAATTCCAGCCCATGAGCCTTATGGCTATATGGAAACACAATTGTTAGCCTAACCATGGGCCAAACAGTAAATTAGTAGAATAATCCATCGAATCTTGGTTAGTCGACCCAATAGACTATACAAAGCACTACTCGACCCACAAGTACAAATTCAATAGGGGTTTAATTTGACCCATCTGGAATTTTGATCGGCCTGAGAAACAGGAGGCCCAACAAATGTCTTGTACTCTACCCATGATAACTATTTTGAGCTGGTTAAAACAGTTTTACTACATGGACAAAGTAGGGAGTTCTTCTCACGCCGAAAGGTCTTTGGCAGACACCACACTGGTGTCATCTTAAACTTTTCAATTATTGTAGGTGATCATTTCATAAGAGTAGAGTTTCTGCCTAAAATCAATATCTATTCTGAAAAGGGAAAAAAAAAACATTCATCAAAAATTAATTATACTAAAAAATCTTACAAGGAATCACGTAATAAATCAATTTCATTTTGTTATTTATATGAGTAAATTACACAAACATAATCTTCTGTTTTAAAGCTCCAAAATGACATCTCAATCATTATTTTGTTTCCCATGAAAGAAATAGAATCCATGTTGAATTCACGCGTTAAGTTATTTATGAAATTTAAAAATAGTCATTCACAATACTATTGAATTCAATAATCTAAGTGTAATTCACCATTGTTAGTTAATTAGGAAAGTTTAATTACTAGAATTTGAAGTTTGTTTTGAATCCAATGTACAAATTATACTGTGTTGAATTCAACAGGTCACTTAATTAGAAAAGTCTGTTATCATTTAATAATGTGACATGCTCTACATACGGGTTAATTATGTAAAAAACTATCTTTCGCGAAGAAGAGATGGTTGCCAATTATAATTTTTATTAATAATTTCTTAATATAATCTAAATAACATGTCAATTACTCTTTTACTTGATCTGATTACAGCAGCTCCATTGTCTAAATAATAGTTTCAAAATAACATTTACAATCTTGTTGAATTCAACAAAAGCTTAAATTTGTTTTTCACATGTTGAATCTGACATGGGAGAAATTTTCACCCACGATTAATAGAAGCTTGAAAGCTTTGATGGGTCAAGTCGGGTTAATAATCTGACCTGGAAGAAGTAACCCAGTGCTCATTATGGGTTGAACGCACCAGCCCACCAAGAATGAGGTCAGCCCGTAATAAGCGACCTAATACAAGAATAGAAGAAGGCCCTTCAAAGAGGCCCAATCAAAGGTAAAAAAAAAACATAGTGGAAAGGCGAATTACAGGTCAGCCCTAGAACTCCCATAACCCCCATGTCATGAGGAGAACAGCAAAAAACCAACTGTTTATGAGCGAGATCACCGTCAGATCTCATGCACTTAGGAGAGGATCATTGGTAGCGCGTAAATACGTCGCTACTTTCACCGCAAGTGTATGGGCCAAGTTTTAGTATAATGGGAAGAGTAGGGATTGTCATATCCACAGGGATTGGTTGAGATTATTATCGAGTACTGTGATTGTCATAACCTAACTTTATTTAGGCGATAAAAATAGGTTTATAATTAATAAATACTAATCTAGTTAACTAATTAAACTAATTATACTATACTACTAATATGAGATGTCTAGGAGAAAAAATTATCTAGGAATTAACTTCGTTTACAAAAACATGTTTGATTTCGTTTAGTTATCAATAACGGTATTCGACCTATCCGACAATCTCTGTATTGTAAACTCACTTACCACCTCTCCCGAGTGTAAGATGAGTGAATATGCAACTTCGCGTCAACGAATAAGTCCTCCTCAATGTCTTAACAACACTAGGTCACATTAGTCTTACCCCAACATCATTGATTGCACACTTTCTAACTCTCTCCCGGGTTATTAGATTGTCGCGTTGTGTTTATCCTAGTCCGAATTCGGTGTTACCTCTCTCGAGTGTCAAACCTTGATTTCCCAATATATCTAAACAAGCATATAAACATGACAAACCCATAAACACAATCGCATTAGTGAAGAACAATCATTAAAGAAACACAACTCAAACAAACGACATTTTTATAAACTACATTAGTCCCATAGATAATCCAAGTTTAGCTCATGGCCATAACCGTTTATACAACAAGAATAGAGCAAAACATGCTCAAACAATAAACCAAAGTTAAGAAATGAAGAGATAAATAAAAGAAACTAGTCGTTGTCTGAAGATTTGACGTTAAAATCATTCCGAGATCGCTTCTCCTTCTTCACAACGTGTTCTTCTCCTTCGGATTTGGTTGAGCACTCCCCAAAACTCTCTCTATTCTATTCTAATCCTATGGGGTCTCTACAATGGCCGAAATAGAGGAGAGAATGAAGGAAATAGGGAACAAAATATCTAAAAAAATCTAAAACATATCTAAAATCTGTGCAGAGTGACCACCGCGGTGGTGAGTATGTCGACAGTGGTCACCGCCGCGATGGTAGATGCAGAGGTAGGAGTAGAGACATTCTGTTGTTTCACCACCGCAGTAGTGGATTTGCAGAGAGTTTAGGCCCTTCTCTGTATTTTGACCGCCGCGACAGTGGGCTGTAGGTTCTGAATTTTGCCCTTTTGCTAGTTTTCCCACCGTTCTTGATCCGATTTAATTGTTTATGATCCGTTTTTATCCCTTTTCACCCCCCACACACCTAATTTATACAAAAACACATAAAACGTATTAAAACATAATAAAATGTAATAAACATACTCAAAAACTAACAAGTTCGGTTTGGAAATAGATAGGTAAATTACACCTATCAATCATAAAGAGGGCGACCTCACCAAGAAAACAACACACATTGAGAAGTCTATATAAAAGAAAAGTATCAACATGTTATTCTAATCTCTCTCTAGTACTTAATCTCTCTCAAGTACTTGATCTCTCTCTCAAAAGCAGACTAACTTATTCTCACGCCGGAGGTTGCATAAGTTGTAGCCTAATTCCATCTCATCATTCAAGGACTTCGGGAAGTAATTCATCAGCCGCTTCATAACCTGCCAAAGGTTGATAAAGGAGGCTGATTACCTACTAGATCCACGCCAAGAAAAATGGGAGTTCTTGCGCCAGTACATGAACTGCTTCAACGAAGAACTAACATGTATTGAGGGCTACGACACAAAACCTCATAATAAAAACATTTACTTCAGGGTTGCGCCATAGCTGATTCCAAGATTCACTCACTAAGCACAATCCTTAAAGTATGACCAAATTGAAGGAGAGAGCAAAACCCTACATGAAGTTAGAGGATGTCAAATTCGTGAGCGAGTTAAGGGTATCATTCAAAGATAACCCTAGGCAGAGCAAAAAAGACAACAGCAAAACAAAGGGTAGCAGTTTGGACAAGCAGAAAGATCGTCCAAGAAGCTCAGGATTGAGATCGGATGCACGTCAGAAACCAAACCTCACGGGATTACAAATGCTAACTTCCAGAATTCAGCACAAAATCCATTCGTCTGAGGTAGTTCAATGGCCATCCAAGATCCATGCAAAGTCCAATAAAAAGAATAAGGTGAAGTATTGTGAATTCCACAAGGATTATGGCCATGACACAGAAGACCGCTGGGATCTCAAAAAGGATATTAAGCGACTAATTGACATAGGTCAGTTGCGTAGCTATTTACATGAATTAGCAAGGGACAGAAAGAGGTCCAGGAGTGAAAGCCGACACGAAAATCGTGATAAGGAGTGAAAAAATATGAGTCCCAACAACAATCGTAAAGTCATTTATATGATTAATACTATTGGACCAGCACTAGAGAAACTAACTGCGGACAAAAGAGGAAAATCCTAGAAGCAGCTTTGGAATGCAGTTATGGAGAAGCAATGTCAGTAACTATGAAGCCAAATCCATTCACCACGTTCACTGATAAAGATTGAAAGGGAATAGTGCATCCGCACGAAGATGCCCTGGCCATAACCCTTTGGATCTCCAATTTCAAAGTAAGGAGAATCTTGATTAATACGGGTAGCTCTACCAACATCATTTTTGTGAACATGCTGAAATAAATAGGGGTTGATAGGTGTAATTTATCTATTATTCCCACACCAATTTTGGTAGTTTTCAAGTATTTTTATAGTGTTTTAGTAGGTTTTAAAATGTTTTTATTTGTTTTGTTATAAATTAGGTATTTGGGGGTGAAAAAATATTAAAACGGTTTTTAAACGATCAAAGCAGTGGAAGAATGGTGGAGAAAATGAGCACAAAGGCCAAATCCAAAGCCTGCAACCACCGTTGTTCACCGCTGCAGCAGTGAAAATACAAAGAGTTTGCTAAAGCTCCACCGATGTAGCGGTCAGGCCACCGCTGTAGTGGTCAAAATATAGAGAGCTCCACCGCTACAGCGGTTAGAGCATGATATTTTAAGATATTTTAGGATATTTTGAGATATTTTGAATCCTATAAATATCATCCCTATTCTCCCTAAACAAAAGGAAGACGTTTTCAGGAGTCTTGAGAGCTCCAAGGTCATTCGAACTATAGAGGTTCACAACACAAAGAAAGAGGAAGCGTTCTTGGAGCGATTTTAGCAACGGACCTTCGGATAACACCTAGCCTCCTCGTTTCTCTCTTTATCTCTTAGATTGGTTCTATGTTTAAATATTTTAGCTCGTTTCTAGTTGTATATAGGGCTACGACCATGTGTATCTAAACATATATTGTCTAGGGCTTGATTGAATTCATGAAAACGTCGTTTATATAAAAATCTATGTTACGTTAATGGTTGTTCGTGTTTATCCGATTGTGTTTACCATTATTCCATGTTTATATGCTTGTTATGATATACTGAGAATACGGGATTTGACACTCGGGAAAGGGTACCCCGGATTCGGACTAGGGTTTAAATACAACGTGACGATCTAATAACCCGGGAGGAAGTTAGAAAGTGTCAAATCTATGAAGTTGGGGCCAGATTCATGTAACCAAGTGTCGTATAGACGCTCAAGGGGGACTTCAGTATTGACACAAAGTCATATATTCATTCACTTTACACTCGGGAGAGAAAGTGAATGAGATTTCGATACCGAGATTGTCGGATAGGATGAACGCTGTTAATGTAAACTAGATTGAAATGAACACGTTTAAATGAACGAAGTTAATCCTTAGGCATTAATTTCCCATAAACGTCATACCACTATATTAGTATAATTAGTTTAATTAACTTAGTATTAGTATATTTTATTATAAAAAACTACATTTTTATTGCCTAGATAAAGTTAGGTTATAACAATTACAGTACTCAACGATAATCTACACCAATCCCTATGGATATAACAACCCTTAATCTTCCTATTCTACTAAAACTTGACCCGTACACTTGCAATGAAAGTAGCACCGTATCTACGCGCTACCAGGGGTGCCCAACTCAGATGTTGGTTCAACTCAGACTATTATGGTGGGATTCAATGGTGACCTCGACTCTCCCAAAAAGAAGATCACCTTATCAGTCATGGCAAGTAAGGAAGAGAATGAGTACACCAAGGCCATCATAATGGACTCCACATCTCCATATAATGCAATGAAAGTTGTGGCATCTACGTTCCACCAATTCATCAAGTATGAAAAAGATAGCTCAATAGTTGTTATACGTGGAGACTATATAGCATTCAGGAAGTGCTTTGCAATAGCTATGTAGGGGGAAAGAAGACCCAATAGAAATTAAAGTCGAAGCTGGAAGAAGCTCCATCAAATAGCTCAGCTCAGGAGATAGACCACTTCAGATAGCACCCCAGTATTCTCCAACCTGCTGAGCAAGTATGAAGGATAACCTTCAAGGAAGAAGTGAAGAAACTAATGATAGGCATATCTCTAAGCCAAACCGAGAAAGAGAAAATCAAGAGGGTACTGGGAAAAATCCTAGACGTGTTTGCCTAGGCTCCAGAAGATATCGAAGGGATCAGCCCTAATGTGGTAGTCCACTGACTTGACATCCTTAGGTCATAACCACCGGTCAGGTAAAAGAGAAGGACATTCAGCTCAAAAAAGAAAAATATGATTGAATCTAAGGTATAGAGGTTGCTCGGAATAGACCACATAAGGGAGGTGATATACCCAAAATGGTTAGCCAACCCTGTACTTGTCAAAAAGGAGAATGGGAAGTGGACAATGTGCGTAGACTTCACAGACCTCAACCAAGCATTCCCAAAAGACTGCTACCCAATGCCAAGGATAGATCAAATAATGGATGCAGCAATAGGGCATGAACTACTATCCAGGATAGATGCCTATTCAGGCTATTACCAAATTTGGATGGACAAGCAGGACGAAGAATGATTGGCATTCATCACTCTAAGAGGTATGCACTATTACAAAGTAATGGCCTTTGGTTTAAGAAATGCTGGGGCGACTTATCAACCATTGGTGAACCGCATGTTCCAAGAGAAATTGGGAACAACCATAGAGATCTATATAAACGATATGCTAGTTAAAATTTCCAAGAATGAGGATCACCTGGGGCATTTGGAAAAAGCTTTTGCGATACTATGAAAATTCAATATGAAGTTGAACCTAGAAAAATATGCTTTTGGTGAAACATTAGGCAAGTTCTTGGGATTCGTGGTAAACTAGTCGGGGATCATGGTGGACTCAGGGCAGATAGAAGTTGTCTGAAACACAAAATCCCCCACAACCATAAGATAAGTTCAAGTGCTAACAGGAAGGTTGGCGGCTCTAAACAGGTTCATCTCCAAAATTCACTGATAGATGTACTCCTTGCTTTAAGATCTTGAGAGGGAGTAAGAACTTTCAGTGGGATGAGGATAGAAAACGAGCTTTACAATCCATAAACGATTACTTGGGCTTAGTCGAAACACTAGCCAAGGTAACGCCTGGAGATAAGCTCTACTTGTACTTAGCGGTTACCACAGTTTCCGTTAGTGCTGCGTTGGTAAAAGAATATCTAAAAGGGCAGAAGCCAGTGTTTTACATAAATAAATCATTGGTTCCAGTAGAGACTCACTATAACTGGAAAAACTACATTTGCTTTAGTAACTTCAGCTTGGAAGCTAAGGCCATACTTTTCAGTGCACGTAATCAACGTATAGACCTCGTACCCCCTCAGAATTGTGATACACAGACTAGAGGCCTCAGAACATCTCATGAAGTGGGCAGTAGAAGTTGGATAGTTCTTCATCAAACACAAGCCCAAAACTACAATCTAATAACAAGATTTGGCAGACTTCATTGTTAAGCTAACTCCTCTAAGAGAAGCATTGATAGAAGATAGAGAATGCTCTAATCAGTCAACTGCGTTGTGAAAGTTATGGTTCTACGATTCCTTGAACGTGAAAGGGTATGGTTCAAGCATAGTCCTAGAAATACCCAAGGGAGATCAGCTCGAAAGGGTTGTGCAACTTGGATTTCGAACTTTCAAAAACGAGGTAGAATATGAAGCAGTAATCATCGGCCTGACCCTTGCTAAAGGATTAGGAGCTCAGAATCTGGAAGTAAGATGGGACTCACTATTGGAAGAAAACCAAATAAAAAGAGTATATTCGATAAATGAAGAAAGGTTACACCTTTACATACAAAAGGTAAAAGAGTTAGCCACAACACTCTGAAATTGCAAAGTAGAAGCCATTCCAAGAGCTAAAAATGAGAAGGCAGATGCACTCTCCGTACTGGCATCTTCTTTCGAACCAGACCAGCGGTCCGAAATGGCGGAGTTCCTTGAACAACCCTCTATAGCAACACTAACCAACCTTTGCGCATGCATAGGTGACCTGGACCAGGAAAAAGACTAGAGAACTCTTTTAGTTCAATATCTAAAGAAAGGAACACTATCAGATGACAAGGAGTCAGCTCGAAAGATCTTGCACAAAGTGTTGATGTACGTTATGACCGATGGTAAACTGTATAGGAGGTCATTTACTCAACCTCTATTACTCTGTTTAGGACTGAAAGAAGTTACCAATGTCCTTCAGGAGATCCATGAGGGAGTTTATAAAAATCATCAAAGAGAAAAAACCTTGGCACACAAAGCACTCACAATTGGTTACTATTAGTCAACGATGCATAGTGATACGTAGAACTACGTCAAAAAATGAGACAAATGCCAACAGTTCTCAAACGACATCAAATTTCTAGCCCAAGAGTAAGCATCCATCCTCAGCCCATGGTCTTTTGCTCAATGGGGGGGAAAGATGTCCTAGGACCATTCACCCCAGTACCAGAAAATAAGAAATACTTGCTAGTGGTAATCAATTACTTCACTAAGTAGATAGAAGTTGAAAGATTTGTGACAGTGGGCAAAAATTAAGTAAAAAACTTCATTTGAAAAACATAATCTGTCATTTCGGCACTCCAGAGATACTAATATCGGATAATAGAACCCCATTCACTAGTAGCAAAGTTGCATGGATATACGAGGAACTGAAGATTCAGCACCGGACACCAAGCCCAGCATACCCCCAAGCCAATGGACAAGATGAGGTAACAAATCGTTCCATTAAGGTAGCACTCAAGAAACGACTAGATGATGCTAAAGGCAAATAAGTGGAAGAATTATCAAGAATCTTGTGGTCCTACCGAATGACGCCAAGAACCACCATAGGGGAAACGCCATACTCTTTGTCGTATGGAACTGAAGTTGTAGTTCTAGTAGAGATTGGGCTACCCTCAAGACGCGATAGCATAGTCAATCTTGTGGAAAACAAAAAAACTATACGACAAGAGTTAGACCAACTAGAGGAGAAACGAGATAAGGCAACATTAAGAATGGTCACTTATAAATCAAGAACGGCAAAAATGTTCAACCATACAATTCATCCAAGACACTTTGCGGTAGGAGAATTTGTGCTCAGAATAGTAATGCCACACCGCCCAGAAGCAAGTTTGGGAAGACTGGCCCTTAACTGGGAGGGACCCTATCTAGTAACCAAGATAAATAGGCCAGGGACCTACTGGCTACAAGATTTGGATGGAGCAGCAATCCCAAGACCATGTTACATCTCACACTTACGAAAGTATTTCGTTTAGGTGTTTTGTCCTTTTGAATTTCATGTTTTTATTGAAATTTTGAAGTTTTTTTATTCACTCTATGTGAGTCATTCATTGAATGAAGAACATAAATAAAGGCTTTGAAAAAAAAACTATTGGAAGTAATATAAACGCTTATTAAAGTAGTTGTCTAAATCAATTCACCAAATAAACACTTAGTAGAATTTCCAAGTGTAAAAGGTGAGCTGAACAGATTAGCTCACCAACAAAACTTTAGTACTAAAAACTAAGTGTCAAAATAAAAGGTGAGCTGAGGAGATCAGCTCACCAACGAAACATTTAATACTATAAACTAAGTGTAAAAATGATAGGTGAGCTGAAGAGATCAGCTCACCAACGAAACATTTGGTACTAAAAACTAAGTGTAAAAATAAAAGGTGAGCTGAGGAGATCAGCTCACCAATGAAACATTTAGTTCTAAAAACTAAGTGTAAAAGTGACAGGTGAGCTGAGGAGATCAACTTATGAATGAACCATTTAGTACTGAAAACTAAATGACAGGTGAGCTTAGGAGATCAACTCAGGAACGTACCATTTAGTACTAAAAACTAAGTGACAGGTGAGCAAAGCAAATCATCTCACCAATGAAACATTTAGTATTAAAAATTGTGTAAAGACGATAGGTGAGTTGAGCATATCAGCTCACCAACAAAACATTTAGTAGTAAAAACTAAGTGTAAAAGATGAGCTGAACAGATCAGGTCACCAACGAATCATTTCATGCAAAACACTAAGTGCAAAAACTATAGATGAATTCAGCATATCAACTCATCAACAAAACATTTAGTGGTGAAAACTAAGTGTAAAACAACTAATAAGTTGAGCAGATTAACTCAGCAAGAAATGCTTCATGGTAAAAATCACCAAGTGAAAGAATGCATTACTGAGTTGATTAGTTAAATAAATAAATAAACACTTGAGATTATCAAGTGTAAGTTTGAGAAAAGAATCAACTGATAAAAGTAACCCTTGAAACTCACCAAACACTTCAAGAAGTAAAATCCCTAAGTGTTAATTGAGGCATCAGTTGGTGCAAACCAACTCATTAAATGAAATACAAATGGTTCAAAAAGAAATCCATTCAAGATTTAGTTTACTGTGGATAAAGAAACATTCTTGTTCGTTCAAGCCAAGAGCCTATATTGATTCATAACAAAATTCATAAACTAATATGTTATGAAGGAGGGCAGTAAATGAAGAACAACAAACATATACATAGAAGCAATGAAAACACAAAGATCATATGAAGACACTCAAAGAAACACCAAAACCCATATTTTGTATTAGCAAAATAAAAAAAAAAAAAAAAAAAAAAAGGTGTACATCGTTGTCAAAAAGAGAGTGAGAGAGAGAACAGATGAACTGTTCACATTACACACACACACACACATACACACAAAAAAAAAAAAAAAAAAAAAAAACTATTTGCATTACCAAAAAAACATTAAAAAATCCAAAAAACTTCTTCTACATTAACTGGGGCTGAGATGGGTGGCATTAATTCGACCCAAGAGAACGAAGATGATCTAACTCCTCTGAGTCCGAGTTGGAGTGGTCGAAGTCATGCTCCTCATACTGGTTGATGATACGAACCAACTCCCGAATATTCTCTTTCTTCTTTTCGTTCTTTTTCCGGAGCTTGTCCCTCATCTCTTTCATCAGATCGGCATATTACTTATGTAGATGCATGTGATCCATAAGCACACAGTTCTCCGTATCTACCTACCTCAAGCATTCCCTAAGCTCCTAGAGCTAAGAAACTACACAAACATGTGTAGCCTCCAGAGAGTAGAAGACGGCCCAGGTGTCTTCTACGGCACATAGGTGAGGGTGCTCCTCGGATGAGGTCTTTGATAGGTGTAATTTACCTATCTATTTCCAAACTGAACCTGTTAGTTTTCAAGTATGTTTATTATGTTTTATTACGTTTTTATGTGCTTTTGTATTATACAAGTATTTGGGGGTGAAAATGAGCTAAACAATGGAATATCAAGCTAATAGAAGCAAGTCGGTGGAAGAACAGTGGGAAAACGAGAAAAAAGGTAATTGTTTCAAAGCTGCAGTCCACCACCGTGGCGGTGAGAATACTGGGAATGCAGAAAACTCACCACCGCAGCGATGAATTTACCGCCGCCGCGGTAAAAATGCAGAGAAGTTGCCTACTGAGCCCACCGCCACAGCGATCAAGTCACTGCCATAATGATGACCTTGTCGACATGCCCATCGCTGTAGCGGTAAACCCACCGCCACGGCAGTGACCCCTGCAATTGTAAAGTGTAATTTTAGATATTTTGAGCCCTATTTCTTCTTCCACCTCCTCATTTTCGAGCATATAACCTTCCATACACCTTAGGGAGGATATTTTGAGAGGTTTTTAAGGGAGAGCTCACAACCCGAAGAAGAAGATCACAAAACGAAGAAGGAGGAAATAATTATTGAACGATTTTAGCGGCAAATCTTCAGACAACAGCTAAGTCTTTCGTTCCTTTCTTTTTAAGCATAAAACATTTTCTTTATAGATAAATATCACATCAACTCAATTCATCAAAATCCACACCAAAAATATCATTTTTAACATACAATCTCCCACTATATAAGTGTAAGCAAATTAGTTCATTTTAAGGAGAAAAATATAATATTTGAAGCACAAAAGCATGAAACATCTCTCAATGATAGTTTATGAAGCTCTCAATATAACACATACTTATTTCATAAAACTTTCAACTCCATTTTTCAAAAATAATCATTAGCGCTCAAGAACATGAATCATATCTCAATTAATAACATGCATATTAAAGATATTATCTTGTAACATGCTCAATCTCTTACACAAGAATAATCATTTAAAAAATTCAGAGAATATGAGACATATAAATATCTCCAAGTAAGCAATTAATCATGGTCTTGAACAATTCAAATTAGATAAATCATTCTTTAT
Organism: Eucommia ulmoides; assembly: GCA_016647705.1. Classification (NCBI taxonomy): domain Eukaryota; kingdom Viridiplantae; phylum Streptophyta; class Magnoliopsida; order Garryales; family Eucommiaceae; genus Eucommia; species Eucommia ulmoides. The sequence continues at coordinate 37,209,300 of CM028339.1, read as the reverse complement.
CTTTTAATTCACCTCAAATATCATGCATTTTAATAAATCAAGATTAATGAAAAACTTAGCTCAATTAATCTTCTAAATCACATAACATGCTTTAAAATTGACACATTTGATTACTACTTCATATAAACATATAAAGACATGTTAATACCCCTTAACTAAATGTGATTCTCATAATCACCAAATAATGTTTCTAAGATAACAAGTGAACACATCATTAAAAAAAATAGGTCTTAGAAACAATCACCAACTTACCTATTTGGCAAGTTGGGCACCTCCCTCTTTAACAAATTTAATAAATTTAAAATGCGGAGGGTTAGGACTACATTTTCTATCTTTTGGGGTGACTTTACTTTTTACCTCATTTGAGCTCATAATTGATTTGGGTGCACAATTCTTCTTAGATTGCTCGTATCCTCTCCTCCTTTGATCTTTTCCATTTGATTTATTGAATATTCTCTTTGCACGAATCGCTTGTGGTTTTCTTGTGCTATCTCATCTTGGCTTTAGTACAGCTTTTCTCTTAGCACATATCTCTTGTGGTTTCTTTACACTTTCACCTCGTGTCTTTGGTGCATCTTTTTGCTTTGCACAAGTCACTTGTCGATTTAGCTTTGATATAAACTCTTTAACTGTTCCTTCAAGTCCACTTTCAACATTTTGTAATTCTGCACAAGACATTTCAACAATTTTCTTCGATATCCATTTAATTTTGGATTTGTCCTTGTTAGACATAAACTTAGGGTTCCGAAATGGACATGATACTTTAAAATGCCCCAACCCTATTGCAATAATAACATCTCAAATTTGATTTATCATAAAAAGCACGAGATGTAAAACATAAATCATTTCTAACAATATAAGCATAATTATCACTGGCCTGTGATGAAAGATGAGATAATGAAGCATATCTACTTTGTCTAGAAAAATCATTTTCAGAATCTCTCGAAATAGACTTAAGGTCGGATTTTTATTTTTCAAAATTTTTCTTAAGTAAATCAATTTTAGAAACAAAATTTGACCTTTACCTGGAAATCATATCAAATTTATTTTTTTAAAACTCTATTTTCATTTTCAAGAGAATCCACTTCAGAAAGTAAATTATTAATTCCAAAAACTCTTTTGAACCACAATAATCATCCAAATATATTTTAGATTTTTGAACACTTTTTTCGCCATTTTCAAAAGAAGCAATTTTTTTTTTCAAACTCAAGCTCTCTTTAGCAAAAAGTAGTGTGAAAGAAATTAATTTTTTCATAACAATATAGACATTTTCATTATCATCATCTCCATCACTACCACTAAAATCACAAGAATCATAAACCATATTAACGTATACATAATTACCACTATCAAAAGAGGATACACAAAATATATCATCCACGGTGTGTGCACGTGACCGGTTTAGCTAGGATGTTAAGCCTAACGAACTAAAACCAGCTCTGATACCAATTGTTGGCCTAGTAGAATACCCAAGAGGGGGGTGAATTGGGTAATTAAAAAAATAATCAGAATATAACTTGAATAAATCAAATAATTAATTTACTTCTTAAATTAATTATTATCTTTATATCACAGCGGAATAAATCAATTAACTAGATGCACACCCAAACAACAAAAATAACAAAGTAATAACGCAGCACACCAAGATATATCCTAGTTCACCAAGCTACCCTTGGCTAGTTCAATCCTCTAAGCCCCACAGAGATTCGCACCCACTAATTCTCAAGATCCCTTTAAAGGTAGGAACCAAACTCACACACCAATTCTTTTACAGGCTCACAATCAACCTTTACAATTTTCTTTTCAAAGGCTCAGAAATAACATATACTTTTTCAGGCTTAAGAATAACCTATCTTTTTACAAGCTAAAGATTAACCTAATTCTTTTTATCACTACGGCTCAAGAATCAAAACCTCACACAACACTCCAAGTATCATTTTCACATGTAAGGATGGAACCTTCACAATTCACTCACACTAATTCTATCCAGGAAAAACTAATACCTCAATCTCTTTATAGGAAGAGACTGAAACCCGGCTACCCTTGATTAAATATCCCCAATGATATTTAATCCGTCACAACTCACCAATACACAAATTGATAACAAGTAAATCTCACTCGAGAGCTTCTACTATCCCAGATAAATAATAACTCAATTAATATCCCAACTAGTGATAAAAAAAACGTGAGATACAAATATCTGATTTTAACAAGATATGGGTAGCAAATTAGAGCACCTAATCAGATTTAAGAAATTGTTTGTAAAAATATTTCTTCAAAAATTAGAAACAATTTCTAAGATCAATTTCCACACAATAAACAAATAATGCAATAAAAGAATATAATTGGAAAGATCTCACCCGGATAACACAGAAAGAATAGATAAAGCAATGTAACTTCAAATCCGGTAGCAACACAAATTAATAGCAGTTGATCTTCAAGATTGTCTCTCAGAAAAGCTCACAAATTTCAGATGTATAACTCTTGTAAAAGCTCACAATATAATATGATATGATTTTTCTCTTTTTCTGCTTAAAAATTGCTAATGACATTCGCAGGTCTATTTAAAGGAACATGTAATCAACTTTCTAATGGCTAGTTTACATGTGTCATGATAATTAAAAGCTCTTATAGACCCCTTATATCATAAGGACTTCATTTAGGTTCAATTACACTTAATAACAACTTTCAAAACTCTCAATTAAATCCTCAAAGTATTTCTCAATCTCAATTAAATAGACTAGAATCAATTTCAAGTACCAAATTGAGAAACATTAATATTTGATGAACCATATTAATAGGATTTAATTAGTATATGAACCATACCTTAAATATAGATAATATCCCCAAAATCTCTCTCAAATCTTAACCAAAAACGACTACTTTTAGATATAATTTCGGAATGCACAAGATCCTGAAATAGCTCCATCAGTCGACTGGTCAGTCGACTGCCCAATTCAGGATGTAGCCAAGAACATTCATCGGTCGACTTATTAGTCGACTGCTAGATTTAGAGACTTCACTTTCTTCTCATCGGTCGACATATCAGTCGACTGATCAATTCAGCATGTTTGTCATATATCCATCAATCAACTTATCAGTTAACTCATCTTTGCTAAAAACTTCTCTCCAATTCATTTTAATACATTTTCTTCTCTAAATTAGCTTCACAAATATTCTTATATTCCATTTTAGTCCTTCAAAATTATTTCTTGTCATTCACATAAGAGCAAATAATTTAACTAAATCAAAACACACATAAAAGATAAAATACATTTTGTGTCATGTGTGTGTTCTTAAATGGGATATTGATAGGTGTGAAAAACCTATCTATTTCCAATCCGCATTTGTTAGTTTTTGAGTACGTTTATATAGTATTTTATTATGTTTTAATTAGTTTTCATACTTTTTGTATAAATCAGGTGTGTGGGGCGAAAAGATAGGAAACTGGAGCTAAAACGATGAGATCGAACCAAAGCGGTTCAAAGTTACGGTGGATAAACAAGCTTGGAGGCTAAAAGGATAAATAGGCCCACCGCTTAGGCGTCCAAACCACTGCCTAAGCGGTGAAGATGCTGAGAAGAGCAAAATATTACTGACGGAAGATCGCCTAGGCAAAAATTCTATCGCCTAGGCAAAAATCCAGCAGAAGACGAAGAAGGGTTACTGACAGCCATTCGCCTAGGCGAAAATTCTACCGCCTAGGCAAAAATCTAACAGAATGTTCTCCCAGTCCACCGCCTACTTTACCGCCTAGGCGATCAGACCGAACCAACCCAACTCCACCTAGGCGCAATTTCCACCGCCTAGGCGGATTTGCCCTGCACAGTCTTGAGATATTTTTAGGATATTTTTGCTATAAATATCCCCCCTCTCCTCCCCCTTGGCCGGTGACTCTCTTGCCCCCTAGGCATTTTTGAGCCCTTTAGGCTATACTTAAGCCTAGGGTTAGGAATTTTAGTGGTCGAGCTCGCATCCCGAAGTGGAGAAGACGGCGAATCGATCATTGAGCTTTCTTAGTGGTTTATCTTCGGACGAGGCTAAGTTCTTCGATCGTTTTTCCTTATTTCCATATCTTAGGAGCATGTGAGCATATTTAGCTCGTTATTTTATTGTGTATGCGGCTATGGCCCCGAGTTAAATATGGATTGTAGTAGGGATTAACCTATAATTTATAAATACGTTGTTTGGATGATTTCGGTGTTTCATTTGTGATTGTTCTTCGTAGTTTGATTGTATTTATCGTATTGTTTGTTTATTATGCTTGGATTAATAAATGGAGAATACGGGGTTTTGACAAAACCCCATATTCGGATTAGGGTAAACAAATGCCACGATTCTATAACCCGGTCGGGGTTTGAATCATGGACAATCGATGACGTTGGGCAAGACACACGCTACCTAGGGTCGTTAAGACGTTGATGGGGGCTTTTTTGTTGACTCGAAGTTGCGTTATATCCCTCGTCTTACACTCGGAAGAGGTGACGAAGGAGTTTTAGAACGGAGATTGTCGATAGGGTAAATACAACGTGACGATCCAATAACCCGGGAGGGAGTTGGATTGTGTGCAATCAATGACGCTGGGCGAGACTCACGTGACCTAGGGTCGTTAAGACGTTGAGGGGGACTTCTCCGTTGACTCGAAGTCATGTATTCTCCCATCTTAAACTCGGAAGAGGTGGTGGTGGAGTTTACCTACCGAGGTTGTCAAATTGGTCGAACTACGTAAACGTAAGTAAATCGAGATCGAACACGTATTTGTAAACACGTTAATCCCTAGGCGATTATTCACCCTAAAACATATTAGCATATTAGTGTAGTTAATTTAGGTTAAATTAGTATTAGTTTAATTAATTAAATACATTTGTTTTTGCCTAGATAAAATTAGGTCACGACAAATGCGGTATTCGATAGTAACGACAACAATCCCTGTGGATACGATAACCCGATCTTAACGATTACACTATATTAAAACTTAGACCTCGTATACTTGTGAGAGTAAGTAGCGGCGTGTCATTTCGCGCCCCTACCAAGTTTTTGGCACCGTTGCTAGGGATTGTTTTGATGTTATTATCAGAAAAATGCGGTAACGGCTCTGGACTTAAGTTTTAGATAGAAGAAGCAAGTGTTTCGTATTACCGGGATTGGCGATGTCATTCATTGTTGATATTGTGTGTAAATGACCTAATTTTATTTTAGGCATTTCTTTGTATATAATTTTTGTTTGTAGTTTTGTTTTTGTTTCCAATGTAGGGTACTTGGCGATATTAGATCGACGGGTATTGATCCATCCCTTTCGACGGGATTCCAATCCATCTTATGTTACTTGGCCAAGCACATAAGTCGGTGAGGCGTTTTGTTGAAAGATCAAGCCATCCAAAGCAAAACCTCGCCAATCTTGAGGGCATTCTGAATGTCGGGCCGAGGATATTAAACCATGCGCTTCTTGGGAGGTAGCCCAAGCAATTCTTTTTGATCCATCACATCCGACTTGATTCAGAGGCGAGATCCTCTCGCCTCCCAGGTAAGTGTTCTAAATACTCTTCGTCAGCATGCTTTAATTTCACATATGTTGAAGAATGACGATTGGGTTTGCTAAGGACACTGTCCATTTTGAGTTTGGGGGTGATGTGTAGTATGTAGTATGTTAGTTTATGTGTTATCGTTGTTTCCGTATTGCATGTGTGTTTAGGTTAGAATGTGTTTATGCTTTTGTGTTGTTATTATACGTTGAGTTTTGTGTTCATCTGGGCCGTCACCCGATGATGAAAATTACCCCTGGTTATTTTCGAAGTCAAGGGTAATACCCATGCATGTGTGATTCTGTGTGCTTGACTATAATTTTTGGTAAAAATTATTGTAGATCCTAATTTGCACGGGCATATAAACTCAATGTATTTTTATTAAATTGATTTGAGGACGATTATCGATTAACTAAATTCATGACAGATTAAAGATTCTAGAACTTGATTGAGGGGAAGCTTGAGGCGAAATCCTAGGCAAGGTAGTTCAGGAGACATGATTTAGGCATTCTCTTTGTCGCTTGAGCCTTTGAAGCCTACCTTGATATATGTTTATCCCTCGTTACCCTATCAAAGCCTAAATGCAAATTCAATTCAGAACACATAAACCAATACCACGGCCAATTGAATTCCTTCCAGTCCTTTATCGCTAAACCAAAGGCACATTTGAGTGAATCAAGTTAGCCGTTGCAAAGGCTTCTTGATGTGAGCGGTTGGGTTTAGGGCGAACTTCTAATTGGTTCGGTATTTGAGTACTCACTTGTCGGTTTTCATTTGTATTTCCCACACCCCTTCAATTGTAGCAATCAAATAAGTTTGGAGGGGGTGTTTGTTGAAAAGAAAAGAAAAAAAAATAATAGAAAAGAAAGAAAGAAAAAAAAATAAATGTAAATACGGTTTTTATTTCCGTTTCTTTTGACAAGTGAGTACGTCGGTCTTAAATGCATGTTCGGAATTGTTTTCCAATCTTTCTATAGCAATTCGAGAGTGAATGTGCCAAGCGTTGAGCCTTGGGTAACGTTAAGTTAACAACGTTAACCCGTTTTCTATTCCAAATTACCCTTGGCCAAATATATTAAAACCGAACCAAGTCCTAATGATCTTCATGAACTACTAAACCTACATTAGTGGAGAGTGGACCCCAATCTAGCTTATGGTAATCCTTAACTCATGAATTTCATTGGTGGAAAATCCAATCCGATCGTTGTGTAGTTATATTATTGAGTCTCACACTAACACGTTTATAGGATCTAGAATAGTGTTCACCATTATTGCATGTCAAAAATCTAGAACATTATATGCTGTGTGTTACTGCCTGAAATCAATACTACTGGCGGTTGTTGAGGGAAAAATAAATAGGCCGTTAAAAGAAGTCAAAACTCGCGTATTGTTATGTTTAGATTGTTTTTAGGTTGTTTGTTATTTATTTCAGTTTGTTGTTTTGGTATTTTTTTCATTTTAGTATGTGTGTTTGGCTCGAGGACTAGCCAAATTTTGAGTTTGGGGGTATTGATAGGTGTGAAAAACCTATTTATTTCCAATCCGAATTTGTTAGTTTTCGAGTACGTTTATATAGTATTTTATTATGTTTTAATTAGTTTTCATATTTTTTGTATAAATCAGGTGTGTGGGGCGAAAATATAGGAAACTAGAGTTAGAACGATGAGATCGAACCAAAGTGGTTCGAAGTTACAGTGGATAAACAAGCTCGGATGCTAAAAGATGAAATAGGCCCACCGCTTAAGCGTCTAGACCACCGCCTAAGCGATGAAGATGCTGAGAAGAGAAAAATGTTACTAACGGAAGACCGACTAGGCAAAACTTCTATCGCCTAGGCAGAAATCCAGCAGAAGACGAAGAAGGGCTACTGACAGCCGCTCGCCTAGGCGGAATTTCTACCGCCTAGGCAAAAATCCAACAAAATGTTCTCCCAATCCACCACCTACTTCACTGCCTAGGTGATCAGACCAAACTAACCTAACTCCGCCTAGGCGCAATTTCCACCGCCTACGCGGATTTGCCCTGCACAGTCTTGAGATATTTTTAGGATATTTTTGCTATAAATATCCCCTCTCCTCCCCCTTAGCCGGTGACTCTCTTTCCCCCTTGGCATTTTTTAGCCCCTTAGGCTATACTTAAGCCTAGGGTTAGGAATTTTAGTGGTGGAGCTCGCATCCCGAAGTGGAGAAGATGGCGAATCGATCGTTGAGCGTTCTTAGTGGTTTATCTTCGGACGAGGCTAAGTTCTTCGATCGTTTTTCCTTATTTATTTATCTTAGGAGCATGTGAGCATAGTTAGCTCATTATTTCATTGTATATGCGGCTATGGCCCCGAGTTAAATATGGATTGTAGTAGGAATTAACCTATAATTTATAAATACGCTGTTTGGATGATTTCAGTGTTTCATTTGTGATTGTTCTTCGTAGTTTGATTGTATTTATCGTATTTTTTGCTTATTATACTTGGATTGATAAATGGAGAATACGGGATTTTGACAAAATCCCGGATTCAGATTAGGGTAAACAAACGCCACGATTGTATAACCCGATCGGGGTTTGAATCGTGGACAATCGATGACATTAGGTAAGACACACGCTACCTGGGGTCGTTAAGATGTTGAGGGGGACTTCTTCGTTGACTCGAAGTTGCATTATATCCCTCCTCTTACACTCAGAAGAGGTGACAAGGGAGTTTTAGAATGGAGATTGTCGATAGGATAAATACAAGGCGACGATCCAATAACCCGGGAGGGAGTTGGATTGTATACAATCAATGACGTTGGGCGAGACTCACGTGACCTAGGGTCATTAAGACGTTGAGGGGGACTTCTTCGTTGACTCAAAGTCATGTATTCTCTCATCTTACACTCGGAAGAGGTGGCGGTGAAGTTCACGTACCGAGGTTGTCAAATAGGTCGAACAACGTAAACTTAAGTAAATCGAGATCGAACACGTATTTATAAACACGTTAATCCCTAGGAGATTCTTCACCCTAAAACATATTAGCATATTAGTGTAGTTAATTTAGGTTAAATTAGAATTAGTTTAATTAATTAAATACATTTGTTTTTGCCTAGATAAAATTAGGTCACGACAAATGCGGTATTCGATATTAACGACAACAATCCCTGTGGATACGATAACTCGATCTTAACGATCACACTATACTAAAACTTAGACCTCGTATACTTGCGAGTGTAAGTATCGGCGTGTCATTTCGCGCCCCTACCGGATATTGAGAGTTAAGATTCACCTAGGTTGTTTTTCCTAATTTCTTCAAACTCTTAATTCTTCTTCATCATCATGACATGTTCATTTCTCATCCATTTAATTTGACGTCTTCATTACTGGAACTTTAAATCACTGAAACACTCAATTAAACATTAGTTCCATCAAAACATCAATACTTAATGGTTCATCAAAATCTTAGGATCAACAAGTATAGTATAATTAGTAAATTAATTTAGTATATAATTAATTTTAAACATATTTTTATCGCCTAGATAAAGTTAGGTTATGATAATTGCGGTACTCGATAATAATCTCAACCAATCACTGTGGATACAACAACCTTTACTATTCCAATCTATACTAAAACTTGACCCATATGAAAGTAGCAACGTATCTACGCGCTACCAGTCTTCGCCATCATCATATACTCACAAAAGCACTAGACCACCTTAATTTTCTTTTGCCTTTCATTTTGGATAGCTTCGAAGAGTTAGAGTTGTCGTATCCACAGGGATTGGTTGAGATTATTGTCGAGTACCGTAATTATCATCACCTAATTTTATCTAGAAGATAAAAAATGGTTTATAATTAAATATACTAATACTAAAATACTAATTTATCAAATTATACTATATTACTATATTGAGATATTTTAGAGAATGAATTATCTAGGGATTAACTTTATTTATTTAAATATGTTTGATCTCGTTTAGTTTACCATAACGGTGTTCAACTTATCTGACAATCTCTGTATCGTAAACTCACTCACCACCTCTCCCGAGTGTAAGATGAGTGAATACGCGACTTCGCGTCAACAAAGAAATCCCCCTCAACGTCTTAACGACACTAGGTCACATGAGTCTTGCCCCAACATCATTGATTGCACACTTTCTAACTTCCTCTCGGGTTATTAGATCATCGCATTGTGTTTAACCCTAGTCCGAATCTGGGGTTACCTCTCCCGAGTGTCAAACCTCATATTCTCAATATATCAAAATAAGCATATAATCGAAGAATAACGGTAAACACAATCAAATAATGAAGAACAACCATTAATGAAACACCGATTTCAAAACCACATATTCATAAATTATATTAATCCCTAGACAATATCCGTTTAGCTAACAGCCATAACCATATATACAATGATAAATGAGCTAAACATGCTCAAACAATAAACCGAAGTTAAGAAATAAAGAAAGAAACAAAGTGAACTAGTCGAAGATTTGACACTAAAATCGATCCAAGATCGTTTCTCTTTCTTCGCAACGTGTTCTTCTCCTTCGGATTTGGTTGAGCACTCCCCAAAACTCTCTCTACCTATTCTAAACCTAAGGGAGCTCTCTTTTGCCGAAATAGAGGAGAGGAGCCAGATATATGGAGAAAAATATCTAAATAAATATCTAAAATTTGTGCAAGGTGACCGCCGTGACGGTGGGCATGTCGGTAGTGTCACCGCTACAGCGGTGGATGTAGTGGTAGGAGCAGAGACATTCTGTTGTTTCACCACTACGATAGTGGATTTGCAAAAAACTTAGGCCTTTCTCTGTATGTTGATCGCCGCAGCGGTGGACTGCAGGTTTTGAATTTTTGCCCCTTTGCTCTTTTTCCACCGTTCTTCCACTGCTCTTGATCCAATTTGATCGTTTATGATCCTTTTTCATCCATTTCCACTCCACAAACCTAATTTATAACAAAAAGAATTAAAACGTATTAAATTACTATAATAACACTCAAAAACTAACAAGTTCGATTTGGAAATAGATAGGTAAATTACACCTATCAAATGCCCCCAAACTTGGAATTTTGTTAGTCCCCAAGCAAAACACTCACACTAAAATGAAAAACACAACTAAATTAAATAACATGAACAACCTAAACACAAACTGTAAGACCCCGATTTAGCACGTACGTCATTTTAGTTGCATTTTAGAACAATTGGGAAACTTCGAGGTGAAATTGGGTCAATTAAAAATTCAAATTAAAAGTTTAGGGGTCAATTTGCAAATTTAGAAAATAGTCTATCCAAAAATTTACATTTAACTTTTGAATTAAAACTTTTGGGAGTGAGATTGCAATTTAGAAAATGTTAAGGGTGAAATTACCATATTAGACTCTTATAAATGGTTAATCGAACTCAAAAGATGATTTTTAGAAATTAGGGGGAAGGAAAGAGTAATTTAGGAAAATGGGTTCTAGACACATATAGAAATCCATATTCTCTCTTGCTGACTATTGCCGTGAGATCAACCGATGGGCAGAGGATTTGGGAAGTGGACGACGTGGCTTGAAGATGGAGCATTCTCGTCCACTAATTACATGCATATATATATATATATATATATATATATATATATATATATATATATATATATATATTCATGCCCATAGTGCGTTAAAGGGGAGGAAAAATCTGGAATCAAAGACAGAAAATCTAGAGAGAGAGAGGGTTCGGCCGGTGACCTCATGAGTGAGGGTGTGTATTCCGATCGTCGCCAGAGTGGGTGTCGCCGTTCGGGACGGTGGTGTGTGTGTTGCTTCTGTCGTGGGTATGTGGGAATTCGTCAATGTGTAGGTGATCGGATGAGTTTGTGAGTGTGTCGGTGGAATCCAAACAAAAACAGATAAAAGAGAAAGGTCTGCCGGTGGGTATCGTTCGTCGCCGTCCGTTTAGTAAGTGGGTGTGGGTGTTTGGTCATCGTTTGGTAAGGGCGTGTATGTGTGTGTGTGTGTCTGTGTTTGTATGCCAAACAACATGTGTAAGTATGTGGGTGTGTTTAGGTATGGATCGTCGGCATGAATGGTGATCGTTCGGCGAAGGGTCGCCGTGTTTGTCATGTGTGTTTGTTGTTGCGTATGTATGAGTGTGGTAGGTTCGGTCAGTAATGTTTGGTCGACGATAGGTGTTCGGTCATCGGTGGGTGGGGTCGGTAATTTGGCCAGTCGGAGAGTTAGATAGAGAGAAGGTGGGTTTCGGTTTGGGTGTGTGATCCGTTCAGTTGGGTGGTATGGGTGTGATTGTTGCCATTGTGGGTTGGCTAAAAGGAAGCAGAAGCAAAAAACGAAGAGAGAGAAAGAGAGTAGTGTATGTGCGTGTGTTGTCGTCGTCGGTTGTGTGCGTCGATCGTCGGGCGGTCGTGTGCATGTGGGTGTGTCGTTTGGTCGGATGGCGTGTGTGCGTGGTGTGTGGGTGATCGTTGGTGTAGAGCGGCCGACGGTGAGTGAGATCGCCGGAATAGATAGTAGAGAGAGAAAGGGGGTGGTCGGCAGGGGCTGTAACAAGAACCAAAACAGGAAACAGAAACCAAAACAGAGAAAAAGAAAAGAAAGAAAAGAAAGGAAGAAAAAGAAAAAAAATGGGAAATTTGCAGAAACCACCCTAGGAAAATCCAAAACCCATTTCGTGGCCGCCAAACGATTCAGAAAAATGTGAAATTTCAATCGATTATTAATTTTCGTTAGATTAAATTTTATTTAGCATTACAATTTCTGAAATCATAATAATTTCGTAGCGATTAATTAATTTTAATAATGTGGTATATAAAATAGTAACGATTCAGAATATAGGGTTTGCATTGCATGATTAGGATATTCTAAATAAGATATTAATTTAGACTCTATCACTATTAGGTTCGCAGGCACCGGCGTCCAGATAGCGTATGGTCAGGGTCAGTTTTGCAAAACGGATATCGAGGTGAGTGTAATGTCTTCTTACCAAACTATTTATATATATATATATATATATATATATGATGAAATATTTACTTAAACTGTACGATTTTATAAATTATATGGATCAAGCAGGTATTTGGGTAAGTTGGTAAAATGAATTTTCGGGGTATTGTGTTGATTTCTAAAAAGAAAGTTGGAAAATGAGTTTCGTTAGATTTGGTGGTTTTAAAAGAGAGTGAAAAATATCTGATTTTCTAAAAATGTTCCATTTTCTAAAAACAAAGGTGGGAGAAATGGTTTTTATTGAAATCAGTAGTACAAAGGTGGAAAAATGGGTTTTACTGAAATTGGTGGTACTTTAAAAAGGAGAGTGAAAAATGTGATTTTGGGAATTCTCCCCGAAAGGGGGGTGGCTTATATTCTCCCCATAAGGGGTGTGGATTTTTTACGATATGGAGTGAAAATGTATTTCTTCCCGTAAGGGATGTGGATTTTTAACTATACTGATGATTTTGACGATGTCATAGTTGTTCTCCCCGCAAGGGATGTGGTTTCTCCCCGAAAGAGGTATGGATTATATTTCTCCCCGTAAGGGGTGTGGATTCTTCCCATGGGATGTGGATAGTTCTCCCCATAAAGGGTGTGGATTATAGTTCTCCCCAAAAGGGGTGTGGATATTTTGTAGGAAGGCATTCCTACAGATGTTACGATATCATTGCAACTCCCGATCGTGAGGTTAAACGATCACTATAGCTAGCCAGTGTGTGTTGTGGTGGAGTGGTGTTTTACTTATATTGGGTGATTTATTATTTATTATGATGATTGGTATCATTTTATACTAGATGGGTTTGAGTGGAACTTATACTTATTGGTTTCATTTTCACTGCTTATATTATGGAGAATTTTACTAGCTACGTGTTGTCTATATACTTACGTTTGATCCATTTAGATGTTGTAATTATGAATTATTATTATAAAATATTTTACTAAGAAGACAGTACACTCGCAGGTGAAGCAGATAGGAGTCGGTCCCCTACTGGCGCTAAATAGAATCCTACGATGGTGTCGGGTGTAAGTTTTGAGATGAGCTGTCTTGGGTGAACCTATAAGAGGTTCATGGTATTTATTTTGTTGTTCACATATTTGGGGACGAGTGAGTCCCCACAGTAGAAAATTTGTATATGCATATTTTTTACGATTGTATATTATTGTATGTGTATTATTGTTATATGAGTTGGTTTGGCGTTCAGGTGATGTCATGTCAACATCACGCCAGCCCCACAGTGAAGGGTGTCCTGGGTGGGGTGTGACACAAACAATCTAAATATAACGATATGCGAGTTTTGAATTCTTCTATCAACCAAAATATTTTTCCCTCAAGAACCCCCAATCATATCGAGTTCAGGTGGTAAAACGCACCATGTGATGTTCTAGAATTTCGATATTCAATAATAGTAAGCGCCATTCCAGATCCTTTCAACGTGTGTGTGCGAGACTCAATGATATAACTATACAATGACCGGATTGGATTATCCACCAACGAAACTCATAACTTAGACCGTAAAAGACTAGGATAACTATATACCTGATTGGGTTCCACTCTCTACTAATGTAGGTTTGGAAGTTCATAAAGATCAAAAGAACTTGATTCAGTTTTGGGAAAATAGCCAAGGGTATATCAAGAATAGAAAACGGGTTAACGTTGTTAACTTAACGTTACCCAAGGCTCAACGCTTGGCACACTCACACTCGAACCCCCATAGATTAATTCGAAACAACCCTAAACAATCATTTAAAACTAACGTACTCACTTGTCAAAAGAAACGTAAATTGAACAATACTTACATATGTTTTTTTTTTAACAACAACCACATCCCCAAACTTATTCGATTTTTTCTTTTTTATGGACGTGGTTAAAACGGAAAAAAAAAATGACAAGTGAGTACTCGAATACCGAACCAATCCGAAGTTCGCCCTAAACCCAACCGCTCTCTTCAAGTAGCATACATGAATGCTAACTTGATTCGCTCAAATTGTGCCTTTAATTCAACGATATAGGTTTGGAAAAAGATCAATTGGCTAGGGTATTTGCTACGTGTTTAGAATTGAAACGACTTTATAGGCTTCGACAAGGTAACGAGGGATAAACATTTAGCATGGTAGGCTTCAAAGGCTCAAGAAAATCAAATGAAAGCCTAAATCACGTCTCCTGAACAACCTTGCTTAGGATTTCGCCTCAAGCTTCCCCTCAGTCAAGTTCTAGAATCTTTAAATTGTCATGAGTTTGGCTAATGGATAATTATCCTCAAATCAATTGAATAGCAATACAATGAGTCTATGTACTCGTGCAAATTAGGATCCACAATAACTTTTACCAAAACGACATTGTCAAGCACACAAAACACACATGAATGGCATTACCCTTGACCTTGAAAACAACCAGGGGATAATATAATCATCGGGTAATGGCCTAAATGAACTCAAAACTCAGCATGCAACAACAACAACACAAACACATTCTAAACTAAACAAACATGCAAACATGCTAACAATAAAACATACTAACATACTACATACTATACATTACCCCCGAACTTAAAACAGTCAATGTCCAGAACGACCCATCAGCGATCCCAATGAAAGCATAAAACATGATATTAAAGACGGGGGTTTAGAACACGTACCTGAGAGGCAAGAGAATCTCGCCTTCGAATCAAGTCGGCTGTAACGGATTTAATTTATTTTTTTACCTTGGGTTGCCTCCCAAGAAGCGCTTGATATATTGTCTTCAGCTTGACACGGATAACGGCTCGTCAAAGAGCGGCTTTTGCTTGTAGTACGTGTCATACAACACTACGTACGGGTCTTGGTTTTGAACACCCTCAAGACTGACGAGATTTGGCATTATATGGTCCGGGCTATCAGCAACATTCCTCATCTGCTCATGTACTTGGTGGGCATGAAAAAACATTGCTAATGGCAGCGAAAGATAAGTGAGCCACATTGGATCTTCGTAAATGTGATCGTCTAGGATCGATGGTGGTATCACAATTTGGATCTCCAATGGTGACGAATCACAATTGTCGATCCATACTTGGGTTCCCGTCTCATTCGGATAAGCATAGTTGAACTCTCCCAAGCTCCTTCTGCTTGTTTCTGATTCCTCACGGTGGCTTTTACATGATATAGCTTGTGTATCTCCCAGTGCCACCGCGTCTAACTCGACCTCAATCAAGTAGATAAGCTGACCAATTTGCGTCTGAAGAGACATTTCGGTCACATCTATTTCAGCTCAGACCGTCTCAATATTATTGAGACGATCCTCATGCTCGTTGATCTTATCATTCGTCCCTCCAAAAAGTATGAGACTCCCCTATAAATTCAGCTAACATTTCCTCCAGGGAAGAAGACTCCACATCTTGGACCGGGGTGTCAATCCATGGCGCCGAAGTGTTGGAATAATCCCTCAAGCTTTGGTAACTTGGTGAATAATTCCAACTCTGATAATCGAAATAGGTCATATCTTCCAACAACCAATAGGCTTCGCCCGCGGTTAGTTGGTCGAAAAAGATAGTACCATTTGCTCTTTCAACCTACATTCTGGTTGGGGCTAGTAACCCATCGAGGAAGTTCAGTAATTGACACTCCCTCGAGAAATGATGATTCGGAAACCGTAATAGCAATTTCTTGTATCGATCCCGAGCACTATAAAACAGCTCGAAATTCCGTTGGAAGAAGTACAAAAGCATTTGTTGATCTAACATCGTCAAACACCCTACAGGAAAACAAAAACAAAACCACAAAGAAAAAAATTATAAACACTAAAAAATACTTAAATTAAAATCAAGTTATTTACTCACAATATCAACAATAATCTAAAATACAATCCCCGGCAATAGCGTCAAAAACTTGGTAGCGGAATATTACGTCGCCACTTTTACCACAAGTGTACAGGTCAACTTTTAGTACAATGTGAAGAGTTAGGGTTATTGTATCCATAGGGATTGGTTGAGATTATTGTCGAATACCGTAATTATCATAACCTAATTTTACCTAGGCAATAAAAAATGGTTTATAATTAAATATACTAATACTAAAATACAAATTTATCTAATTATATTATATTACTATATTGAGATATTTAGGGGAATGAATTATCTAGGGATTAACTTCTTTTACTTAAATGTGTTTGATCTCGTTTAGTTTACAATAACGGTATTCGACTTATCTGGCAATCTCTGTATCGTAAACTCACTCACCACCTCTCCCGAGTGTAAGATGAGTGAATATGTGACTTCGCATCAACGAAGAAGTCCTTATCAGCGTCTTAACAACACTAGGTCACATGAGTCTTGCCCCAACGTCATTGATTGCACATTTTCTAACTCTCTCCCGGGTTATTAGATCGTCGCGTTGTATTTAACCCTAATCCGAATCCGGGGTTACCTCTCCCGAGTGTCAAACTCCGTATTCTCAATATATCTAAACAAGCATATAATCGAAGAATAATGGTAAACACAATCAAATAACGAAGAACAACCATTAACGAAACACTCATTTCAAAACCACATATTCATAAATTATATTAATCCCTAGACAATATACGTTTAGCTAGCAGCCATAACGGTATATACAATGATAAACGAGATAAACATGATCAAACAATAAACTGAAGTTAATAAATAAAGAAAGAAACGAAAAGAACTAGCCGTTATCCGAAGATTTGACGCTAAAACCGTTCCGAGATCACTTCTCCTTCTTCGCAACGTGTTCTTCTCCTTTGGATTTGGTTGAGCACTCCCTAAAACTCTCTCTACCTATTCTAAACCTAAGGGAGCTCTCCTTTACCGAAATATAGGAGAGAAGCTAGATATAGGGAGCAAAATATCTAAATAAATATCTAAAATCTATGTAGAGTGACCGTTGTGGTGATGGGCATGTCGACAGTGTCACCACTGCGGCGGTGGATGTAGCGGTAGGAGCAAAGACAGTCTGTTGTTTCACCGTCACGGTGGTGGATCTCACCGCTGCGGCAGTGGATTTGCAGAAAGTTTAGGCCTTTCTCTGTATGTTGACCACCGCGGTGGTGGGCTGCGGGTTCTGAATTTTTGCTCCTTTACTCTTTTTCCACCGTTCGTCCACCGCTCTTGATCCGATTTGATCGTTTATGATCATTTTTCATCCATTTTCACTCCACACCCCTAATTTATAACAAAAAGAATAAAAACGTATTAAAATATATTAAATTACTATAATAACACTCAAAAACTAACAAGTTCGATTTGGAAATAGATAGGTAAATTACACCTATCACCAGTTCAACATACGGCACCTCACCCTCGGCAGTGGCACCATCCTCGTTTTCCGCCTCATCTTCCATCTCTCTCTCCAAAAAGAAAAGATCGAGTTATGGATGCTCCCTCACCACCAAACCTTAGCAATGTCAGTAGCCGACCAATTCTCTCTTTTAGGGTGTCAAATTTCTCCCAGAGCTTATTAATCTTCTCTTCACTCTTCTTCGCCCTCTGCTCTATCACTGCAGTTAACTTTTCCACCACCTCTGACTGGTTGGAAAACTTCTTCTCCAATCCAGCAGTCCTGAACTTTTTCTTGTCTAGCTTAGAAAAAACCTAGCTCTTCTCATTTTCTAAGCACTAGGGGGAAGTATCCCTGCCCTAGAGGGCATTATCCCTAGCCTGGAGGGAAACATCCTTGGCCAGGAGGTTAGTCTTCAGTGAATTCACCTCCAATTGCGTTGAACTAAGCTCTCCCCCTTAGCGAAAAGTTCTCAACAAGAAACCTGTTGTTTTCTATGATTAACAGCTAGTTGCCCTTCTCCAAAACTTCGAATTGAACGTTGACAATGTGCAAGTATGCTTCAAACTTTTCCTTGGACGGCCTTGCCACGGCTAGGTCAGTCTCAAAGGAACCCTTCTACTCTTGAAGAACACGAAGGTCCTCCTCCAATCGACTGGATTCTATCAATTGATGCATAAATTGTGTATCCAACTCAACCACGTCATTTAAACTCCCCATCAGCGTAAAAGAAAGATGGATGCTCTGCAAAATAGTATTAAATATTCAAAAACCTATAAACTAGCTTCAAAAAATCCAAACATACTAAAGAAAAATAAAATTACCTGGAAAAGTGGGCAGATAAGGGTCCGAAAAAGCTCTACATGGCTGCCCGAATCTTGTCCTAGGATTGCTCAAATAAGGCTCAGATAGAATTATCAAAGATCTCCCGGCAATTTGGGATCGAAAGACCCGCCTCCTTCAACAGATGACACCATCTGCTCACGAGACATACCTCAACTGCTTGGAGAAACAGACGTGCCTTGGCTTGAAATTGTGGAAGCATGAGGAGGTGGAGGAACGTTGGTTGTGGCAGGCTGCAGGCTCTGGGGCACAAATTATAGGGATCCTAGCCGCACGAGTGACAAGTTCCAGCCCCTGAATTTCAGTGGGAACTGGAAATTATGTGCTATAAATCGGTACAGAAACCACCCCATGATGACACCTTCTCAATGGTTTAGAGTCGTTAGAGTCAGACAATGAGAGAAGGATGAGCAGAGCAGCTAGGGATCGAGAAGCAGGCTGAGCAGTCAGTTGAGGGGCTAGTTACCCAGACGGTCGAGAGGTCTTCTTGGCTGCTCTTTTTCTTTTCCCTAAGGCTAAATCATGTAGACGGCTAACTCCTGAAGCATCCATCTCTGGCGGTACAAATGGGTCGGAGGTAAGGACTTTACAAGACCTCTTCTCTGGAACCAGAAGCATTTTTAGTTCGTCCTCGACCTTAAGTGTAAGGCGAAGATTTTTGCAGACACTTTTACCTGCACAAGATAACTTAGGAAAATATAAGGACATCACCAACGCAAAACTCATGAATTTGGATTATAAAAGACAAAAGAAAAAAAAAATTACTCAGGAAGTTAAAGTGCTTCAATACGACTAAAGGCTGCCCTATCTTATCAGAGGAGAACTCCCAATTACCCATGAAGAAAAGGCATAGCCTCTGCCAACCTCCTTACACCGCAGTAGGAAGGTCGATAAGGAAGAAGTATTTCTTGATAGTTGAGTCATAGAATCTCCCAGTATTGTGAAAAAATTTAAGGAAACAGACACTCCTAATCATTCCTATGGTAAGGATAACATTGTTCACCTGATTAAATGACTAAAGCCCCCATAACCTGATAGAAACTGTCGGGTGCTAATTGGCTAGAGTGATTTCTAATTGACGAAAGAGGTTGCGAAGAAAAGGGTTAAGAGGAAGCCTAAGGCCATATTCGAACATCCAAACAAAGAGACATATCTCATCCTCTTTAATGCTATAGGGACGTTCGTCCTCGGATGAAACCTTAATTGAAATCGATGAAAGGATACTGTATTTTTCTCGAAATAGCTCAAGTCATTCCTCCGTAAAGGAACTAGCACCATGATCTCCCTAGTTAACTGGGGAATCGGTGGACGAACAGGATCTAGGAGACATCGTATGCTCTACAAGAAGAGTCGACGATGAACCCGCCTCCGTCGGACTGTTTAATAGACTAAACGTCCTCTCAGACAGAATAACAAAAATCAAAAATCGAGTGCAAACAACTACACAATCAGGGGATTGAATAAAGACAAAAACTTACACGAATAGATAAGTGATCTTTTGTCTCTTTTCTCTGAATCGTCACGAAAGTCAAGAGGGCAAATCATATATGAGAAATTCTCGCCACAATTAATAGAAACTTGAAAGCTTTGATGGGTCGGGTTGGGTTAATAATCCGACCCGGAAGAAATAACCTGATAGTCATTTTGGGCTGAACGCACCAACCCACCAGGAATAAGGTCAACTCGTAATAAGAGGCCCAATAAATGAATAGAAGAAGGCCCTTTAAAGTGGACCAATCAAGGGTTAATAAAATCCACAGCGGAAAGGCCAATTAGAGATAGTCCAAGAACTCCCATGACCCCCACGTCATGAGGAAAATCGCAACAAACTAACCGTTTGTGAGCAAGATCACCGTCAGATCCCATGCACTTAGGAGAGGATCGTACAGAGGGCGACTTCACCAAAAAAACGATACAAATTGAGAAGTCTATATAAAGGGACGGTATCAACATGTTATGCTGATCTGTCTCAAGTACTTGATCTCTCTCTCAAAAGTAGACTAACTTATTTTCACGCCGAAGGTTCTTTGGCTAACATCACACCAATATTCCTTTGAGTTAATCGATTTTGCAGGTTGTAGTAGAAGGTTGTGAAGGTCTTTGGCACGTGGTTGATCCTCCGCACGTGCTAGGGATTTTTGGTAACACCATAATCCAACACAACCGTGGAAGATGACTCTTCGATATGACATTAACTTCAACATGTATTATATTATTTTGATGCAAATAATATGATAAAGCTGTCATTTTAAGGCTCTAAAATAGATGATCATGATTGTGTAATTTAATCAATAAAATAACCAAACAAACTTGATTAATCGTTTGATTACTTTCAAGAGTTTTTATTTCAATTAAATGTGATAACTGCTCCATAATTTTTGAAATAATAATATTGAAGAAAAAAATTGATAGGTCAATATGGAATTAACAGCAATTTAATAAGAGAAAATCTGTTTTTATATTCTAAAGTGTTCACTAAAAAAGTTAGAATCATTTGGTAGTTTTAGTAACATTTTAGGATCCCTCAGTAAGCGTCCCGTTATTATATAAATGTATACACCTGATGGATAAATAGTTCAAGCTCATTTTACATTTTTTTTTTTTTTTTAATTTAGTAACTAATTAAGTAAAATTGTAGGAGACAAATAATCGTATTTCAAAATACTAAATAAAAATAGACAAATTGTATATAAATGTATAAATAATTTGGTATTAAAAATCATACCATTTAAACTTGTTTGTGCATTTTTGGGGCTAAATTAATAGATGTATAATGGTAATTACAGTATCAACTTTGACAGGGGCATCTTGTTGGAAATGGGAAAGAGGCAACTTCGATCTTTTATCTTTCTTATACTAAATTTTGGGAAAAAGAACTTTTTGGTCCCTGAAAGATGGTGAAAGTGTCCAATTGGCCCCTAAGATTTGAAACTCGACACATTTGATCTCAACATTTCAAAATTGTTCCAAATTGGCCCTTGGGTCGGGTTTGGGTCGGATTCCGTTAGTAAAATTTGGGGGAATTGGATGGAAAAAATCACGTGACAAGCACATGACGTTTGGCCAAGGGTACATGCGTCATTTCATTCTTATTAATTTAGTGGGATCTATTTGCATATATTGTTAAACTAAGGGGGTCAAAATATTTTTTCCCAAACCATTTTCTTCTCTTTTTTTCCTCTTTTTCTTTTTTTTTTGTCTTGTTGGCTCTTCATACCCGCCGTTTCTCTGCACCACCGAGCACCACCACGCCACCACACAACCGCCTCTACCATCGTCACATGTTTCTTCTTCATCATCCTCCATCGTCTACTTCTTCTCCATCCTGCATCGTCGTCGTCTGCTTCTTCTACATCCTCCATCGCCTTCGTCTGCTTCTTCTCCGTCCTCCGTCGCCGTTGCCGTCGCCGTCATCCACTTCTTCTCCATACTCCATCGCTTCAACTGTCATCATCTTCGTTGTCTGCTTAGCATCGAAATCGAAAACGATTTCGATTTCGAAATGGAAACTAGGCTTTCGATTTCGATTTCATTTTTGAAATCAAAAGGTTTTCGATTGATTTCGATTTCATTTTTGAAATCGAAATCCAACCGTAGGTTCGATTTCGAAAACGAAATCGAAATGGAAACTAGGTTTTTTATTTCGAAATCAAAATGTTGATTTCGAAATCTTTCGATTTCAATTTCGTTTTCGTTCGAAAGGGTTTCGAAACCTTAGGTTCGATTTTGAAAAGTCGAACTAGATGCGGCGGTTGATCGTGCGACAACCGACGGAAAGTCGAAGAAGGTTAAGGCGTCATTTAAGCTTGTGGCGGCTCCCATGTTTCTGTTTCTGCTTTTGTTTCCCATATTTCAGTTTCTGTTTCTGTTTCCCATGTTTCTGTTTTTGCTTCTTTGGCGGAGGCGGCGGTGTTGGTTCGTATGGTGGTCATTTGGTGGTGGTGTTGTGTTGTTTGGTTTCGTGGTAGAATCGGCAGTGGTGTTCGGCGGTGGAGAGTGTTCAGTGATGGAGGGTGTTTGGCTCGGTGGTGTAGGGACAAAGAAGAGGTTATGAAAGAAATAAAGAAAAAAAATATTTTGACCCCTAGAAGTTTAGATGACTTCTCAAATCTTTGAATAAAAAGACTAAAATACCCTTAATGAAACGTTGACCGTCAGTTGACTTAACGGAATCTGTCTCAGGGGCCAATTTGGAACGATTTTGAAATATTGAGATCAAATGTATCGAGTTTTAAATCTAAGGGGCCAATTAGACACTTTTATCATCTTTCAGGGACCAAAAAGGTCTTTTTCTCCTAAATTTTCCAATACTACTTTTTTCTTTCCTACATGACAAATATGGTCTAATTGAACACAAAATTTGCTATATTTAACTTTTCGCACCAGAATTATTAGTGCGTGTTTAACTTGTTAACAAAAGTTTAAGAGTTGTGCATAACAAAAGTTAAGAGTTGTCCATACTTTATATTTCTTCATTTCTTTGGGCTTTCCTCGAGTTGCTTTTAAAAGTAGTTTTAGATAAGAAAAAAAAAATCCGCACCCGATTTTCAGGAAGAACATAAAATGGGTAAAAAATGAAATGAATAAAACCCCTTTTTTTTTTTTTGGCAATATCTCAAGAAAGACATGAGGATCTGTTTGGGAAAGTATTCAATTTCGAGAAAGGATTTGCGAATTTTTATCAACAAATTCTTGTGATAATTTTACAAATCTCTTCTCAAAATTAAATAACTCACCCAAACACGCCCTAAAGATTTGAGTAACAACATAAAAATGTACCCAAAATGGGAACTAGTGATAAATACATGCATCATCGGCAGAAAGGGCAACAGTGCTAACCCAAAAAAAATCATAGGTTGATAAAAGTACAGAAAAATATCACGTGTTGGAACAAACCAAATCCAATTCAAGGTTTAGATTATGGGGAAAAAAAAAACAGGAATTTGACATCCATCATATGATAGTATCACTTGAAATTCCAGGTATAGTAATAGTATAGTTGTCATATATAGATATAATAAGATACAACACTAAATAGATAGATAGATAAATAAACACCAAATTTAAATGCATTAATCCCAGTAACCAAACGCCAACAACAAAATTATTGCGCTCACCATAGGAGGACCAGTTAATTGGACTCGCAAAGATTAAACTGCATCAGCAAAGATCTGATATGTCTGATTCTGCAGAAAACTAGAAACTCTATTCTGTTCTCAAGAAAGATGAAATAAAATCGGGCATGATATAATAACAATAACGCATGTAATATTGGGGGAGAAGTATTTACTGAGAAACGCATCCTGAATTCAGGGTAATCAGATGTACGAAGGAAGCCACTTTGTATATGGAATTCTTCAAAATCCCAGACATAATTCCATAACAATTTCTTGTTCTCTTTATAGCTATCCGATGAAAAGAAACACCTCTAGTTTTCAATTGGCTGTTTCACTTCTTGAATTGTGATTTGAATGTTGAATAGACATATGAGACTGTAAGTACCTTCTCTAGCAAATACAGTAAATATCGAGCAGGAACAAATTATTTAAAGCAGCCGCATTATCACACATCTTAAATAGAGCTAGAGAGCTAAAGCACATAAACATTAGTTAGTAATTCAATCCAAAATCACGAAAATAAATTGTATTGTTGGATTACCAAGCATTTAAAGGAGGAGAGTTTATTAATTCTTGAAATGATAACACAAACTAGGGCTCCTGCGGATAGTTGCAATCCACGATTCAGACAAGGAGACAACAGAGACTGATGAACCAACGGAAGACACAAAAGAAAGCAGACAGACAGGAAAACAAACTGACAAAAAGAACACAAACAGACGACATACATCAAATGAAACAGATAGGTTTAACCCTCCCCTCCAGACTCCATGGACATCAAACCATGACAGCAATTACTCCTCCATCTCATCTGGGACGGGGAGATTCAGGTCGAAATCTCCAACAACTTTTCCCAAAGAAGATGATGCTGTCTGAACAGAACTCTTGATCGAAAGCTCTTCAATCCGCTTCGCAACCTTGTCACGAAGGTTCTCCATGAGCATCTTGGAGAACATTAGCTGAGGCACGTTGAGCTCATCCACAGGTGCTCCCACCAAGCTGTGCTTGCGCCTCTCCATCTCCATCTGCTTCAGCTTCTCACCCCGTTTTTTCTCTTCCTCCAGCAGGTCACGTAACTCATTGTAGCGGTGGTTGAGACTAGCCACATTTGCCACATACTGATGATCCTGGTCACCGGGATTTGGCATGCGCTGCAGGTTAAGGAACCTATTTATGACTTCCTCAACAGAAGGGTGCCCAAATGAGTAGGGCTTGCCACCCGGTGAAAAGACAATGATAACCACCTGCGCACCAGTCAAGGTACAAAGCTCGTGCGCCTTCCTAAAGAGGCTAGCCCGGCGCTTCGAGAAGGCAACTTGGCGAGCATCTTTTGCCGGAATCATCTTCATCGGGATCTTTCTACGGCCCAAGCTCACCTTCCTTGCCATTGGGAAAATGTATCTGAAAGGAAAGTCAAGGCTATTTTTTATCTCTTGAATGGCTTGTGAAATTTGAGAGGAATAGCACGCTATTTATAGGAGGAGGTGCTTCTTTATTTTCACACCGAACCGTCTTTCTTTTGGTAGGTGCGTATTACATCAATCGTTTATAAGATTCTGAAAATCTAATTACACGGATTTGTAAAAAAAATGGACGTTACAAATTGAATTTGCATAGTTGGCACATTTATCACACAATGGGCCGTTAGATACGCGCAGAATAGAAATCAGTACATTTAAGTTCTAGCGGTGCCAGCACATGAGTTCGCTCAATTAAGATCCAGTTGACTGTCGTGCAAAATCTATACTACATATAAAGGGAGAGCAGGGGGTGATAGTTATTTTTTGACAAAAAATATATGAAATTACCAATCATACCATTATACGCATGTTTAAAAATTTTCTTTAATTTATTTTGTTGCTTATGAGTGCGCCCAAGTTGCTAGTAGGAGTTAAGTCCAATTCAAAACTATGATCAAATTTGACCTACAATACAAAACATACTTAGAAGGGTAATGGATCTGTCTAAAATGGTTACGCTCCAGTGTCAGACTCGAAATTTTGCGCTTCTTACTAAGAACCTCACACCAACCTTGCTCCCACCATGTTCCTATCATAACTAATCCTCAAAATAGTTTTAGTTCAAATCTTTAGAAAAACATGGAATAAACTTCAATGGGGTTCCCTACTCTCGCCCCCGTCATCACTCCCAGCCCTATTTCATGCATCTAAGGGGCAATCAAACAATATATGACCATCACATAGTACATTGTTTATGTTGATGTATTAAAATTTTACATGGACAAAGATTTAAGAATCAATAGACACCAAACTATTCTAATGCCTACTTCTGCACAATCACAAGATGGTTCGGGTGACTTTTGGCTCCAAACCAGGCAACAAGCACGGTAATGGCGAGTATTCTATGATTTTGTCAGAACACATCTTAGACAAAACGTAAAGCATTAGTCAAATATCCCAAATCAATAATCTATGTTCGCTTTTTACAATAAAAAAATTTTTGTAGTCTTCTTACCAATAAGCAAAAAGCTTACAACTCTATGCCGTCGATGTGATGTTTATCAAGGCAGAGATTTGCTGTGTAATGTCCTAAAAACACATGAAACTAATCCAGGAAACTTAATAAATGACCTCTTTTCATATTCAAATCATGCATTTTGGCGCTTCTTGAATCAGAGGACGACGGTAATAACTAAAACATTGGGGGTTACATCTAATTATGATTTATGTATAGTACACAATACACATAAAACATATCTAAACTCAGAAAGTTATATAATTGATAAGAAAATTTCAGTTCCAGAAAAATATAATCGCTTTGTTTCTAATTATTGTCTCATTTGACCATGCACGAAATTTGAGACAGTGGTTGAATACATTTTATTATACTACATTGCCCTTGTTGGAAAATGTTAAAAACTTTTTGATATTTGAATGAGTCGATGAGAAGAAGATTACTTTGGGAATATTGATAAAATATGTTTATAAAAAGGATAAGTTGACAATTATTTTGGAACATCCTAAACGGAAAAAGTCACTGTTTTAAGGATTGAAGGTAGTAAAAAATTACCATATACCTTCTATATTAATTTTACTGAAAATATCTAATTGATTTTTTCTTTTTGACACAAATGATTCAAATAGAAAAAGTGAACTATGTTGAAATAATTTCGAATTGTTTACTATGCCAAATATTATTGCATATTATCAAGAAAATTCTAATAATATTTCTAAAATAGCAAATATAATTAATGGCATGATTAACAACGCTTAATCTGAAATTACTTTTAGATTCGAAGGCCAAACAATCATGGCCAAACAATCATATTTGAAATCATTCTCACAAGCAAACTTTGAACAACACATTAATGGGGATCAAATAAAACCACTACTTCGAACTTCCGTACAGGGGGAGCGAAAAGATCAATATTTATTATTTTTATTTTAGAATTGTAGCCATTAAGTAGCCGTTATGTGTGTGTTTTTTTTCATTTTAGAATTATAGCCGTTATGCGTATTATTTTCACTTTATGATTATAGCCGTTATGCTTCTTATTTCCATATTTAGATTGAGCCCACATAATGTGACTTTATTGCATTGGAAAAGATAACTTGATTAATGATTTATTTCTCATTGATTATTGAATTACTTAGAAAATCTTTATTTTCTTTTACATCTTTTCTTTTCAATTGATTTCCATCATCAATTGGTATTCAGAGGTTCAAGTTGATCTTGGGGCTACATAAATTTTAGATCTAAAGTACAAGTTGTCAACCCCACCAAACCCTTCAAATCTATTGTTCACGTTGTTGCTCTCTATCACTAGCCGAGCCTCTGCAGGTAAAAAACACATCATGCGGCGCTAACTACAGCTTGGGTTTGGTAGCATGCCTGGACATCATATGATCTAGAACAGTAGAAGCAACAACATTTAATAGCAACAAGGTTCACCACAGCAGTATATGCAAACAGTGTAACCCACAAGGTATGAAAAGTTTACAATGGCATATCATCCCACAAAATACTTAAGCAAACAAATGAAAGTGACACGAGTAGATATCATTATGCTCGACGAGACAACGAGATCCTTTTACAACAAATAAAGAAAAGAAAGTAAACTAAACTAAAGTAGTCTAGAAAACAAAAGAAATAGGTCATAGGCAAGCGGATGTATGAGAACAAGCACTAGAAAAGCTTACACCGTGGCATCCTCCCCCACTTCAGCAATTGACATCCTTGTAGACTTCTTTTGATGATACTTCCAATCTCGTCTGCGGTTGTCGCGTCTTTTTCTTTCTCCCCAATTGGTTACAATGTAGAACTCATCTACCAAATGAGGGCACAATGGCTGGTCTGCAACAATCTCACTATAATCCATGCTGATAGTGGAGCAGTTGTGCGAATTGACGCAAGAATCAAGATGTGACCAAAGATGGTTGACAAATTCGATCAAGAATGACCTTCTTAACCCCATATGATTGTCACTGAAAATATTCCTCGGACCACTCCACAAGTGAATATCATGTTTGAGAAACTACGCAACAGTGTCCTTGGAATAGCGGTGCTGAAATGATGGAGACAAGGTTGCAGAACTCAAAGATTTATTTGGCACGACAATGGTTGTGCCTTTGTTCCCCAAAACCCCGACTCTCGACACACAAAGTCAATACCTCTGCCTTTCTTAATGTATTGCCACCGAAAACAAGTAGGTCTATGCACCATTAGCCGACATAAAAGAGGATTGACACGATGAGAACTTGGTGTGTGTTAATTTTTCCCCAACTAGGTGAGGGGAAAACTCTTTTGGAAGTTCTCTTGGAGAAACATTTCAAACGAAGTCTAACAACCCTTTTGTTATAGTTGAAACTACCACTTATGGGTTAGTCTCTCCCCTATTAAGTACTGGAAAGTCGTCTCGGTATTCACCCATCTTATACTACAAAACCGAAATGGATATGTCTTCAATCTAAAAGTGCATTGTTGTAAGAATGACACACATTGGTTCTTCATTATACAGAGTGAATTTGCAAAAGCCATTGAGGCTGCCTTGGTTCCATCAAGAATTCAATCCCCAATATCACTTAAAATCATCCATGGGAACAACAGTGAAGTTGAGGAACCCATCCCACGAATTAATCCTGGTGCGTACCGTGTAGGCAACTCCAACCACGAGGCATGCTTCAAAATTAGCAGTCTTCGATCTCCCTGGGTGCTTTTCGACATGTAACCCCAACCCTATAGCTTTTGTATCTAACATAAAATTGTAAGTTGCACCAGTGTCAAGTGTCAACCAAAACCTTAGTACTATGCCCATTAATCCGTAGATCTATGAATATGAGACTCCTATTTGAGACCACCTTCTTTGTGACCGATTGTCATTTCAAGTATTGAGTAGATGAGTTGTGCCTATTTGATATTCTCGAACTCGTCCGAAATTTCCTCCTCCTGCTATTCAATATACCTTCTTCAAATTTCTCTCTCTTCCTGAATCGATGCTTGCAGCGCAGACAAAGTATGTTTGTAAGAACAATCAGATGCATCATGATTCTTTCTGCATAAGAGGCAAGGAGTAGGATTCTGATGAACCTAATTGCTATGGTGAGAATTTTGGTTTGTCGAAGTAAATGATGCCCCTAAGTTGTAGAATCAAGAATGGTCGGACGAAGTTTGATGACTGGCCTCGATGCGGACTCCTCGGAGGACTTCTTCAAGGAGAATTTGAGTTGGAGTTTCTCCACTTGGCTTCAAGATGAGTTACGCTGACTTACACCCGTTCTCTTAGAGTGTGTTTTGTGTGGATGAAAAATAGGAGAAATGAAAAAAAAAAATTGTGTTTGGTGAAAATGAAAAGGATAAAACACAAATTTGAAGACAAATTCCCCCCCCCCCCCCCCCCCCCCAAATTTGGGAGGAAAAAGAGAAAAAAATGGTTTTGAATATCAAAATTACAATTATACCCTTAATAATTGATTTTTTAATTTATTTTTGGAATATATGAGGACAAAATAGTAAATTATATTAAAGTAAATTATTTTCTATCTTTTCATTTTCCTTCCCAACCAAACAACAGTGGAGAAAATAATGGATAAAAATATTTTCTTATTCATTTTCTTTTTCCTTTTTCTTTCCCCTCTTTCTAACCAAACATACCCTTAGAGTAGTATCATACTTATAACTCTCCAGAGGGCGAGTTTTTTTTCAGCCTAGGAGAATTGATGGGGATCAAATAAAACCGCCATTTAAACTTATGTACGATAGGGGCAAAAAGATCATTAGTATTTATTATTTCCATTTTAGAATTGCAACTGTAATGCTTATTATTTCCATTTTAGAATTATAGGCGTGAAATAGCCATTATGCATATTATTTTTATTTTAGAATTATAGTCATCTAAGAAGAACGAACACTTCTCTTACATTAGCCATACACAACACTCCATTGATACATACTGGACACGTATTCTCTATGGATATCTACTGGACACATATTCTCCATGTGTCCTATAGAAGGAAAATATTTAAACGTATCAGGGGCACATCCCGACGTATCGGGGGCATATAAATGTCCCACCGGATTAAAGATGCTCAAGTGTTGTTTATTTTTATTGTTTTGTATGAAACTTGATTGTTTATTTTTATTGTTTTGTTGTCAAACTTGACGGAATGATGGATAATATTCTTAATATCCATCTATGCTTCACTATTATGCTTTTTATTTCCAATTTAGATCAAGCCCGTATAACATAACTTTTTTGTATTGGAAGAGACAACTTGACTATTGATTATTGACTATTAGATTATTTAGAAAATCTTTATTTTCTTTTACTTCTTTTCTTTTCAATTGGCTTCCGGCATTGCACATCCAAACACCTACTTGCATTTCAAACTATATTGGCACAAAAACTTGTGTGTTGATTTAACAAACAACACATTTGCAAAAACTGTTAAAGCATAAAGCATATTAAGGCGCCAAGATGTCCTAATATTGCTTATGAATATTCGTAATATAATTTATATTGGAGTCGTAACTTAAGGAATAACCAATAACACATTCTAGCATGTGCACACACCAAAAATTGGCCATTCAGTTGCCGTAATAATTTAGACAACACATATACATATACACACACTAGTGTGCAACCTATGCTATATGGCACGGATTAAAAATTAACCCTAATTTTAAAAAGAACACGAGTTAAAAAAATTTAACAATTTAAAAACTAGACCGGACGGTTCAACCTATTAAACTGTCAACCAGTTTTGAAAACATACCAATGTATTCCAAATAACCAGACTACACAAAAATCATTCAATTTCATTAAAACCTAAAAAACCAATGATTGAACCGGCTATATAACCGGAATGAAAAATTCACTGAACAGGCCAACAAATTTAAACTAAGGTAGAAAATCTGAGTTGAGGGATACAATTAAATGTCTAAGCCCTTGTGCACGTGATCTTGTGAGTCTACTCATTAACTTGCAATTGCTTTATATAAGAATATTCACTTCTTTTTTTCATTGGTCGACGTGAGATATGCAAGATTACTTTATCTCTTTTATACTTCAAAAAATATGTGGTTAAAATGTGTCCTGAAAATGTCTTTGAAAATATATTTCTTCATGTTTCATTATATATATTCAAATTAATATTAAGCACTTAGATTGAAAATTATGCAATGCCACAAGTAATCAAGTTATTACCATTAGGCAAAGCAATAAATTTTCAACAAATAAAATTGAATCTAAAATATAGAAAATTAAAGATATATACTAATACTCGTGGTTCAAGTTAAGGAAACAACAAAAGAAGAATGAGACGACTTAACTATTGTGTCAGTCTCTCCCTCTATTTATAATAAAAATAAGAAAACAATACAAAAAGCTTAAACAATACAAGAATAACAAAAATGCCCTTTATCACTCTTCCTCAAACTGGAGTATATATGTTGTATACTTCTAACTCGTTACAAATGTATTTTATACTTGAGCCCCCTAACGGTTTAATAAATAAATCAGTTATCTAATCAACTGAATTTAAATGTCCAACCTCAATCAACTTCTGCAACATTTTTCTCATATAAAGTAACAATCCATTTCAATGTTTTTTTTTTCTCTCATGAAAGACTGCATTGGATGCAATGTGAAGTGCTACTTGAATATCACATACAAAGTCCATCGGTGAAGACTGTTCAAATCCAAATTCTTCCAATAATATTTCAAGCAAGTTACCTCACAAGTGGTATGAGCCATCGCCCTGTATTCCTATTTTGCACTTGACCGGGCCACTACTATTTGCCTTTTACTCTTCTAAGAGACTACCTCTAACAAACACAATGGGATTACCTCTAACAAACACACAATTCCACGTGATAGAATTCTTATCTGAGGGTGATCCGGCTTATTCAGTATATGTACATCTCTTTATTTGAGTATGATCGAAGTTCTAATATAGCAAATCACAACCAAGATCACATTTCAGATATATGAGGATACGCATCACTGCATCGCAGTGACAAATCGTGGGACGATCGGTGAACTGGCTAATAACATTAACAACAAAAGAGAGATTCGTTCTTGTAACAGTTAAATAGTTCAATTTCCCAACTAACTGTTTGTATTGCACTTAATCTAGCAATGGTACTCCCTAAACTGCTAACAATTTTGTGTTTGAATTCATAGGCTAGTCAATCAGTTAACTCCTAGCATTCCTGAATAGCACAACAAATCAAGAACATATTTCCTCAAAAAAAGGTAAATGCCTTAACTCAGGAAAAAAAAAAAAAAAAAAATCAACAAACCAAAATCTTTGGTTCGAAAATTACTATGTACAACCTTTTTGAGCCCTTGAATACCACTATGGTTGTCGCTGGTAATCACGATGTCATCCACATACATAATCAACAATATTCTCCCAATTGTAATATGCTTGTAAAACACTAAATGGTCAACTCCACAATGCAGAAGACAAAACCCAATGACCACGTCACTAAATCTCCCAAATCATGCTCAAGGAGATTATTTGAGACCATAAATGGATTTTTTTAAGCGACATAACAAATGAATTCCCCCTAAGCAACAAACCCAGGAGGTTGTTTCGTGTATACTTCTTCAATTAATGCATCATTCAAGAAAGCATTCTTGATGTTGAGCTCAGGTAACAAGCAAACAGATGCCAACGAAATGTGGCAGCAATAGAGATGACAAGTGAACAAATCCGAGCTTGGCAGTGGGAGAAAAGTCTCAAAGTAATCTAGACCATATACTTAACCTTTGGTAATTAACCGAGTATCGAGTTAATCAATGGTGTTATCCGAATGAACTATGACTGTGTACAACCATTTACATCCAACTACCGTTTTGCCAGGCAGCAGCAAGACAAGGTCCCAAGTACCATTTTGATGTAAGGCTAGCATCTTCCATTGCAGTCGTCCAACCAAGGTGAGAGATAAAGGGATTGGATATTAAAAACAACAGATTTACACAACGAAATATAAAAAAAATTAAATCAGAATTAATATCCAATTCTTTAAAGTCAGATCTAATCACATTAACATTAAAACAATAAAGCAGACAATATTAAATCAAATTTAATACAATGGTTACCTCTTCTAGCACTTCAATCTCAAAGCTGATAGTTCCCAAGACGTGATCTGAGTAGACTCTTTCGAGAGCATCTGAACGCGAAAGGAATCGACAAGGGAGAATTTATTCTCTCATAAGTAACACAAATGTCTCACTTCTAACAGTATCCACATTGTGGATATCTATAAGAAAAGTGTTCTTCGGATTTCTAAGATTAAATCTAATCCCAAAAGACTCTAGGATAACTCTGATTTAAATTTAGGGGGGATAGTAAGATTCAAATCAATAAATAAATTACGGAAAACAAAATTTCACAAATAAAGCAAAATTTCTATGGCCGAAAATTACAAGGAGAGGGCCAAAATTATGAGGTGGGCAACCTTTAGGGGTCTTCCACCTTATAAAGATTGTCCAGGGTTCAAAACCTTGAACCCCTTCTTTTGCATATTTGCACATTGACCCCCGAACTTCTTAAATTCAGCATTACTACTCGTTCCTTTTTCAAGGACTCTTCTTATTTTAATTCTCTATAGTGTGTGACCCATTAGGTTCATAACAAAAGCTAGATGATGAAAATAATTAATTAATTATTTTTCTAATCAATTAATCAATAAAAATTGGAACAATTTCAAATTTGGCCTTTCCAAAAGAAAACATTTTTCACCTTAAAGCATTTCTTCTGACTGTAAGTCGCATCTACCCACATATCACAATCATGTCTAGTTGGTGGAAATTTAACCAAGAGAACATCCTCATGTATGATGTGTGTATTATTTGATCTTTCTATCTGTGTGCCCAAAAGGACCAACAATGCATAGTTAAGTAAAAAAAAAAAAAAAAATTTGCTCCAATCATATTTATTTTGAATGATAATATAATCATTTGTGATACCTATTGGAATCTCATCCCAATCATCCCACTGCTCTAGTAAGAGGCTTGGGTGAATTATATTAAATCGAATCACATAGTACACATTTTTTTTGTTAAGAGCGATAAATTCTATTTTACATACACGTATATTCACATATATATCCCACTATATCCAATAAATACATTTGAAGGCTCATACCTAAAGAGCAACACATGGTATTATCAAAATATAGCAACTCATACATGTAATATATAACATCTCAAGTCAAAATATCACAAAACACAATCACACCTCAGACATACTATTTTGACTTGAGCAAAATTAACTTGTAAGATATCAAGAATGATCATGTTCAGCCCCTTACTACACTAGTAAGTTTCCCTTGTGGTTGTTTTACTATCTCATACTAATGGTTTGAGACTCACTATTCTCAAAGATAAAACAATAGAACAAGCTAACCTAGATTGTTGATGACCATTTTTAACAATCCAATACCGAATAAGAACAATTTAGAATATCAAGTTACTAATTGTCTTTAGTCTCCTCTTTTTAATCATATTACATAGCCAGAATTTTTACTCAATATCCAAGGTCTACAACGATATTGATATCATTTCAAGAATAATATCAAAAATATATTCTATTAATACTTGAGATTGAAACATTTTACAGATACAAGCCTTAAATATAATATTACAAGATTGACTACAATGCTTACATTTAACAAATACAACTCCTCCTGCAGATTCAAGAGCCCCCTTGCTAGCTAGAACCCAACTAGCCTACTTTTTATCTACTGGAACGATATCTAGTGTTTTCATTACATTCTACCTGCATCAATTCGTATCAGAGCCTTGACATATCCTAACATGATGACTAACGAATGTCACAATGACACCCAACACGTTGACAATAGTCATGGAGATCAAGTCCTTACAAGAGAGGAGTTCATAGAGGCCCATAGAGAAATGCAAGTGTTTTAGAGGGAACATTACAAGTGTTGCAACACTTGCAGGAGACAATAACAAGAGTGATGGGGGAGCAAAATCATGGAGATAACAAGGATCACCATATCAATGACAAGTTCCTCTAAATCAAGACTTTAAGTATTTAATACTTTGCTTAAATTCAATAAGATTTCTATTTTTTAAAAATTTTACAATCGGGTATTGAAAATTGAAGATCTCTTTAAATACAAAAACATTCCTCAAGAAGGAAAGTGGAAGAATGTCTTATATAAACTTCAAGATCTAGCACTATGGTGTTAGGTTTTGCAAGAATTACATGAAAAACATGGCAAATTTTGTATTAGTTCATGGTCAAGAATGAAAAGACTCATGATGCAATAAAATCACCTAGGTACAATGAACAAGAAGTTGCACAGTAAGACCTAGCGGTGGAAGAAAAATATGAGCCCACTGTTAAAACAAGAAACGGCAGAGTCATTGGAATTATACTCAAGATGACGTAACGTAAAGACTATTTATTAGGTTATGATTACAACAATTCTATGGCAACCATTTATATTTCTTAACAAGTTTACGAGGAGCTTTGCAATCCAAAGTAAGAAACGAACAAAACAATTGTTGAAGAAGATTTGATTAAAAAACAATTGAAAAGTGATGAGCAAAAGTTTGCGAAAAATGTTTGTTTGATCTTCAAAAGAAAATTTGCATTTAGTGATTGATATTGACTTTATTTGGAATTGAAAATTATTTCTCCATGTTAAATCCTTTATTGGTAAATATGGTGAATCAACTCAAGGATAGTGCAAAGTTGTTTAGGGTTTCTCAAGAAGCGGAAATTAATTTTTGGAAGGTATTAACGTGTTTAAAATATTCAAAATACTAGGTTTGTTGGCATGAAAAAACTAAAATATCTCAAGAGTAACTCGAGTACAAGTTTTTTGAAGTAGGGGAAAGTGATGTGGGACAAGGACCCTGGACAAATTAAGACTTTTCATTTATTATGTTCATGATTTATTTCTCTCCTATTCTATTTTCTTAGTTTGAGAGGTGTTTAGAAGTAATGTAGTCAAATTAGAGTCCTATTAGTTACAATAATAGGTAGAGTTATTTTTGAAATGCTTTCCCTATGGGTATAGGAAGAGTTATTTTGAAATGCTTTTCCTTAATTAGAAGTACTAGTATCGGTAATTTCATAATATTGCTTTCCTTGTTCTCCAAGACTAGGGTTCTATAGTAGCTATAAATAGTTATTTTAGGCTTTTTGGCCAAGACAAACATTATTCAATTATTTAAGACTAATACAATTTTGAGAATTTCTCCCTTTCTTGTGGATTCAAGGACCTCTCTTGTAGATTCAAGAGCCCCCCTTGTCTACCAAAATAGTCTCTAGCCTTTTCGTTGCTATTTTGTAGCACCACTATCACTATCTCCCTCAATCACAAAGATTGCATTGAATGGGTCCCATGTGTGCCAAATTTGTTTGTTTGGGCTATGGGTGGAATGATTTTGCAGGACAGTCACCAAAGACACCTTCAGTTGTTGTGGATTGATTTCTCCGAAGACACTTTTGGTGTTCGACAATGGTGGTGGTGGATGGGAGAAGAGCAAGAAGAGAAGATTAAGAAAAATGAGAAGGAAAAAAGAGGAGGGAAAGAAAGAAAAAAAAAAAAAAAAAAATGAAATAAAAAGAGAGAGAGGAAAGAGAAACATCAAATAAAATTTTGCTAGCAGAATTCATATTTCCATTTGATTATTTAACTACATAAGTGATCGACAATGAGTACGAGTCAATATGGACATGGATCACAATTGATAAAGGATAATAATCTCAATATGTAAACGATATGGGAGACTGGATGTGGAGTGTGAACCAATCTTATATATCGTTGTATGCTTACGAATTTGTTGGACTATACGGCGTTACATAATTTTCAATGTAATTCTTTGTTAAGAGCACGATATATCTATATCCAAAATATATCTATATGCAAAATAAAAAAGTAAATAACTATTTGTGTTGTACCCTTGCCGCGTTTTATTATGTCCTGTATCCTGTCATAACATGGATATTCACCTATTCATTGTAGGATTTCCAAGACACGCAGATAAAAAACCAATCAAACTATGGCCTAGAACAATTTCAGGATCAAGGATCTCAACCAAACTTTAGGTTGTACAAAGGCAAAGGCTAGCATTGATGCCATCCATTTCACTTTCACGTATATAACAATACCTTTCTTTTACATTCATAGTTTTGGATAGCCAAAATCATCATTATTGACATTGTAAAATTTCTGTTAATGGTGCATCAACTTTGCAATTACTTCCACGGTTTCCAATGCAACAAATCATACACGCTCATAAACAAAAGAGGATGCCTGATATTGGTGCAAATTTAAGTAATATTACTTTCTAAACCTGAAAACAAATTCAAAAATATCCAAACAGCCACCACTGATTCTTTAACAAAATATGCAAAGAAACTGCATGCTAATAATTGCTTTCTTTCGCTGTCGGACTTAAATTACCTTTGATAAAACATCGCGTAATTTTCCCATACGGTTTATTAGTACCTGAATCTTGATATGAAAATCACTTGAAATGCTATTAGAATAGAGCTTCCATGGAGTCACAATCCTACAAGTACCAACTCTTCCTCCACTCCTCCTCCTCCTCCTCCTCCATTGCTTCCATCTCCGTCGCTCTCTCCCTCCACGGTTGTCTCTCCCTCTCTCTTTGTTCATCTCCCTCTCTCCCTCCATAAAGTTGTCAGTCTTCATGTGCTTGGGATATATATGATTTCTGTCCACAATTGAGCTTGGCCTTCCATTTACTCACTTCTTAAAAGACTAATTAATGGGCTTATGGCCCGATTGTGATCTTTCAATTTAGAACTTGTACTTCTTCTTTTTTTTAATTTAATCTAATATTTAATTATAAAAAAAAAATATTAATTAATTAATCAGTAGCTCAGATATTATTTTTGGACTTGTGTTTTTTTTGTGTGGAAACAAATGATATTTAAATTTGATTGAATCATAAATTAATTAATTAATTAATTAATTTAAAAAATAATAATTTAGACAATTAAAAATGGGGATTTACTCTTTTTTTCTCAAATTATCGTCCTATGAGATACTTTTTGGGTTTTTTATTATTCAGATTTGTCTTTATCTCTCCCTAATTGATCTTTTAAACAAAATAATTATTATTTAAACCTTTTTAAAAATATTCTTACAATTAGATCTTCAACAATTAAAAAGAAGATATGTATGGACATTTGTAATCTTGTAAAAAAAAAAAAAAACAATAATAACTAACCTAACCATTCATATTCTCAGAGTTTTCTTAGCTGACATCATCTGGCTGGATCATCTTAGTATCAACAACGAGAAAAAAAAACAACCAGGAAATAGCAACTCACTGTGGCTCGTGGCCCAAACAACGTTCTAGGCGTAGGCAACAGGGAACGCCTAGACCACGTTTTTCTTCTTGGGCTGCAGTGCCTTTTTTATCCCTCAAATCTCTCTCTCTCTCTCTCTCCATTT
This sequence comes from Eucommia ulmoides, assembly GCA_016647705.1. NCBI lineage: Eukaryota > Viridiplantae > Streptophyta > Magnoliopsida > Garryales > Eucommiaceae > Eucommia > Eucommia ulmoides. The sequence goes on along the minus strand of CM028339.1, from coordinate 37,170,668 downwards.
TCGGATCTGGCAGATTAGGCAGCAAACGGTAAGTGGATTGATTTGGACAAACGACAATGGATGTGGCGGTGGTGGTGGAAGTGGCCAGCCATTTCTATCCCTCAAATCTCTCTCTCTCTCACTATACTCGAATTTGGCAGATCATGCAGCGAACAACAAGTGGATCAATTTGGACACATGACAGTGGATGTGGCAATGGCGGTAGAGGTGGCCATGGACGACAACCATGGTAGCCAGAGTCCGTCTCTCTCTATCTCTTTCTCGCCATCTCCAGATTTGGAGATCTGGTGGCGAACGGAGAAGATGATCGATTTGGACAACAGACATCGACGAATGTGGCTTGATAGTGGCAATGGCGGTGGAGGATGCTAGTTGTCCACAGCCATCAGCAGTCGTTGTCTGAGCCCTTCTCAGCCGCTTGTTCTCAGTCATTCTCCGTCGTTCACCATTGTCTTTCCACCGCCTTCGTACTCAACCTAAAGTTTTTCACCGTGCTTTCTTTCTTTCTTTCTTTCTCTATCTCTCTCTCTCTCTCTTGTTTGTCTTCCCAGATCTGAATGTTTGTTGATCTTTTAGGGGTTTTTTCAATGTTGTTGATTTGTGTTTTTGTGAATGGTTGCACCAAGGTAGAACTGTTTTGATTTTGTTGAGTTTTGTGGAGTTTTGTTATTCCCGTGAATTTTCTTTTCGTTGATCATTAGAGTTTTTCGATGTTCTTGAGTTGTGTTTTGATGAATGTTTGCACGGATTTTAGATATGTTTTTATTTAGTTTTCCGAGTGAATGTGTCATTTGTGATTTTGTGAATATTTATGCCAGTTTTGTTTTTGTTGATCTTAAGGGATTTTCAAGTCTTGGACTGTTCTTCTTGGGTGTTTTGAGTGAAATGTTTATGTAGGTAAATAAAATGGTCACACCGATGCGTTTTTCGTTTATCTTAGCGTTTTTCGATTTTAGTTGATTTGCTTAGGCTTTCGATGAATATTCAAACCAGGTTTGTGTTTCAGACTATTTTGATTTAGTTTTCAGAGTGAATGTGTCATTTGTGGTTGATGAATGTTAATGTTGATTGCTTTCGTCGATCTTAGGGGTTTTTTAATGTCTTAATTTTGTTGTTCGTGGTGTTTTTGGGTGAATGTTCATGTGGGTTGATAAAATATTCACGTCGATTTATTTTTCGTTGATATTAGTTTGTTTGTTTTTTCATTTTTTTTATTTTGGGTGATTTTGGTGAATGTTCATATCGGGATTGTGTTATGTTAATTTGTTCACGTAAAGAATAGTGAGCATTCGTAACAACAGAATCAGAATTAAAATGTATTAAAATGTTCACGTTTTAATTTTTTAACAGAATGGCAGTGTACGTAAATAATGGAAAAAATATGAACAAATAACAAATGACTATTTCTTAAAATCTCTGAAGACTTAATTTTTTATTATGATAGTTGGAGGTCTATGATAACGAATTTATTCGTCGCTACGATACCGCAAGTGTACAGGTCAAGTTTTAATAGTATAGAAAGTGAGCAGGGTTGTCGTATCCACAAGGATTAGTTTAGATCGTCGCTAAGTACCAAGATTGTCGTAACCTAACTTTATTTAGGCGATCGAATTTTAGGTTTTTTATAAAAATAACTAAACTAAACTAAAAAACAACAAATTAAACTACAATACTATGACTAAATTCAATAGGAATAGATTATTTAGGGATTAACTTCGTTTACTTATACGTGTTTGATTTAGTCTAGTTTACATTAACGGTTATCAATCTATTCGACAATCTAAGTTTCTAAAACTCACTCACTGTCTCTTCCGAGTGTAAAGTGAGTGAATATGCAACTACGTCAACACCTATATCCCTATCTAGCGTCTAAATTATTACATGAGTCTTGCACCAACCTCATGGATTGCATACGTTCTAATAATCTCCCAAAACATTAGAATGTCACGTTGTGTTTAAACCCTAGTCCAATTCCAGGGTTACCTCTCCCAAGTGTCAAATCCTGTATTCTTAAATAAACCACAATATCATAATAAGTATAATATGGAAGTAAAATAATGGTAAACACAATCGAATAAGTATGAATAAGCGATAATGAAACAACGATTTACTCAAACAATATATTTGTAAACTACATCAATCCCTAAATAATAAATATTTGGCTTATGGCCATAACCAAATATTCAACTAAAAATGATATATACATGATCAAACAATAAACAAGAGTTTAGAAATAAAAAGAAAAATAAGGGAGAATAGTCAATATCTAAAGAATGGATGGTTCCACTTCCATAAAATCCACTCCGATCTTATTTCCTCTTCTCTAATTGATGAACTCTCGCGGTTGGTTTGATATTGAGCTCCCAAAAACCCCCCCAAAAACATCCTTGGTAAGATAGGAAATAGGTGGATACAAATAGGGATCAAAATATCCTAAAAATATCAAGAAAACGCGTTGTCAGCTATTACTTGGTTGTTGCAGTAAAAAGGAATTCGCTGAAGCGAAAAGCCAACAAAATCACCACTAGCCATTCATCCCTGTAGCGAAAATAAACTCACAGCAGTGAATTGCAGGTAGAAGGTCCACTAACATTTGCTCGCTGCAGCGAGCAAAGGCCAATGGGCTTGTGGCTTTGGCGTTGCAACAAGTATCATCTTCCTGCAGTGAAAAGGCTGTTGGTTGTCCACTTTGCTCACTTTTCAACCATTTCTTCACCGACGTCCTACCAATTAGCTCGATTTTCAACCGTTTTCGTCCCTAACACTTGATTTATATAAAAACGAATAAAAATGAATTAAAACACTACAAGAACACTCGAAAACTACCAAATTCGGCTTGAAAATATATAAATAAAATCAATCTATCAGTTTATTTTTTAATTTATTTATCTGTTAAGGACTATATAATAAATTTTTCATACTTTTTTTTGGCACATATTGGATTCTCATGGAGTTAAAATTGAAGGCCGCAATGCAAAAGGAAAATGTGTTGTATCTCTAAATTTCTTCGTCCTATACAAATGGAATAGAGAGAAAACTTGACATTTGTTTTTTTAGGGTATATTTGGTTGGAAGGATGGAAAAGGAAAGGAATAGGAAAATGGAAAATATTTTTTTTTTTATCTTTTGTAGAGAGAAAATCATTTTTCTTAGTATATTTGGTTGGAGAGATTTAAAATGAGAGAAAATAATATTTTGTGTGTATTAAAGAAAGAAAAAAAAAATATGTACTATCTTAATTTACTATTTACCCACTACTTTTCATTTTGGGATATGTGTTGTATAAAATAAATGGATATAATGGTAATTTTGGAGTGTTTTCTCACCATCTTTTTATTTTCACTCCAAATTTTGGGGAGGGAGGGCAATGGATGGGAATGATGCATTTCACCTCCATTTTCTTTTTCCTTTTCACCTCCAACCAAACACACCAAATTTTCATTTCCCACCCTATTATCATTTTCATTTTCCAATCTATTTCATTTTCCACCCTACCAAACACACCCTTAAGTTTTTCACAAAGTAAAAATTCATTTTGCTCCAACATGTAAATACCAAACTTCTATGATCATTGATTATCTTTGCAAAACTATGTAAGCTTTATATGATATTAGTAAAGACTTCGAGCAAAATTTTGAGTGGACTCCTCCTGGAAATGATAATATAGCACCAATCCCGCCTTTTGCGCATGGCCTCTACAATTAAAATATTGTAACCTTAGGGTGTGTTTGGTAGGGTGGAAAATGAAATGGATTAGAAAATGAAAATGATAATGGGGTGGGAAATAAAATTTTTGTGTGTTTAGTTGGAGGTGAAAATGAAAAAAAAAAAAAAATGGAGGTGAAATGCATCATTCCGGCCCATTTCATCCCCCCCCCCCCCCCCAAGAAAAAAAAAATAAATAAAATTTGAGGTGAAAATGAAAAGATGGTGGGGAAAACACTTCAAAATTACCATTATACCCCTTTATTTTATATAACACATATCCCAAAATAAAAATATGGTGGGTAAAATAGTAAATTAAGATAGTACATATTATTATTTTTTCTTTTTTTTAACACACACAAAATATTATTTTTCCTCATTTTATATCCCTCTAACCAAATATACTAAGAAAAATGATTTTTCCTCTACAAAGGATAAAAAAAGAATCTTTTCTATTTCCTTTTTCTTTTCCCTTTTCCATCCTTCCAACCAAACATACCCTTGTTTTTAAAGAAAAATTATCAAATGAACCTAAATTAAGAATGTAATTATTAATTGATTCTAAGTGTTTAAGCTTGAACCAAAACAATCCCGTTGTCTGGAAAGTTCGAATCATTTAGTCCCAATTTCAAAAAATAAAGAATAATTATATGTCTAATCTGCCCCTGCATTATTTGTAGTATTAAAATTTCCATATTTAAGTTTCACACAAAATCATTTTATTAAAATCAAAATAATTATTGTTGAACATATTTTTTTACGATCCAATTACATATTTAGATTTGTCTGAATAATATCTTCAAAATTATATTATATTCACTATTTTTTTTCATTAGTTTCAGATTTGTACATTCATACTACATTCAACATAGTAGTTTCATAATTTTTAGTTTTCACATTCATTTTACATTCAACATGACACTTTCTGAATTTTTAGTTTTCACATTCGTGTTACAATTAACACAGTCTTATACTTTATCAAAAGATAGTTAAGTGTTACATTCAACATCCAAATTACCTTCATCATTTATTCATATTACATTCAACACGTTCATATAATTTGTGATCTTATCAACATTAATTGAGATTATTTCTATTGTCTTGAATATTATATTCAATACTCACGGGGCACACAAATTATAGTGATATTATACATAACATTAACATTATAGTTAATATTATATATAACATTCACATGTATCCTAATTCAGAACTTAAAAAAAATATTAATATCTCATTTTGAAGATCATGATTTTATTGTGGTGTAAAAAAAATCATTGAACAACAATCTAAATTGGAAAAAATTGTAGGTTTCATTTTCATCTTCGTTGATTATTTATTACCATATTTTTGTTCCACGTTTTGAGGGGTGAGAGCATATTCATTAGTATGGTCAAATCACAAGATATGGAATGTAATCACTCATTTAATAGGGGCAATTTTGTCTGCAAATTATCAGAATGACTGATCAGTGCAAACTAAGGAGCATCTCTTAAATAAGAACATAAATTAGAATATAAACATTAATATGAGATAAAAGGGTAAATTTTGGTAACACCCCTTGTCATTTGAAAAAATCTATAAGGATACCCCTTCTAATTTCAAAAATAAGGACACCCTTTTTCGATTGAAAACCCTAAGCTGCCATCCCTCTTTGATCCTCTGTTGCATTTCGAATCGTTGACAACTCAAACATATTGTCTGGTCAATCGTGAACCCTAATCTGTCGATCGCAACTCGCCGGCCTTCAATCACAAGCTGCATCACCTTCTTTTTTTTTTTTTCCTTCAATCATGCTACCTTCTGTAATCCTAGATTTGGTTCTTATTCTCTAAATTACAGAAACTAACATGGTAGTTTCTAAAACTTACTGGTTATCCCCAAAATATACCAAAAGAGCCCCACCTTTTACAGAATTCATCGATCTCTTCCCTTTAACTTTCAATGAGTTCCTATTTGCCCCAAATTTTCCATGAATTTATATCGTTTTTCAGCTTTTTAATATATATATATATATATATATATATATATATATCTTTTAATTTTTTTTTTGGTATTTTTAACAATATATAATATTTTTAAAATATTAAAAATTCATGTATTGCGGGGCTTGGTCCCCACCCCGGATGGGCCAAAACATCCTACCCAATGGCCCAATATTTTACCACACTGGTCTATATTTTCTTACTTGTTAATTAATATTAGAATTTTTTTTATTCAATTGTTGAATACACCTCGAAATATATCCCCACAAGAATTTTATGTATATAAAAAAAAGTCAAATTAATTGAAAGCATTTTTAAAATATACCATTTTTTAAATTATACCACAAAATTTATTGATTTATTTTTATTTTAAAATTGATGTTCATTGTGGATAAAATTTTGGGTCAATATTGTTTGTAAAGCTTTTTTTTTTTCCTTACTATCAAGTCCCACATTCAAGAAAAAAATTGTGGACCAAATTATAATAGTTTCGATTTTATTGTTTGAATTTTATAGTTGAATGTATATAGTAGAAAGATAGTAGAAAGATAAATCGGCCAAATAAAATCTAAAATTATTAGTTCATTGGAGCTCCGACGTAATTTTGAAGTGTAGTTGTTGAGTTTTCAAAATAATAAAGGGTGTCAATAATGTTTTCAAAATGAAATGAGATGTCTTTATAGGTTTCTCAAATGATACGGAATCAATAATGTTTTCAAAATGAAATGAGATGTCTTTATAGGTTTCTCAAATGACACGGAATGCTAAAATTTACTTAGAAAAAGAAACTAGGCAAATCCCACTTAAACAATGGCAAAAAAATATGAAATAATTGTCTTTTTATCGTTGCATAAATTATTAATGGGGAATTTAGTATTGGATTCCACAGTGCATACATCAAAATAAAAGGGACAGGTGGTAGTCACTTCACAAAATTAATAAAAAATCTTAAAATAAATAACTATTTTGTTTTAATCTCATCCATTAAAATTTATAAAAATACTAATATTCCAATTAGAATTGTGTTACAAACCTCCGCAGGCAGCCGCTAGACTCTGGCCGTCGGATTCTGACTACCGCTAGTGCCAAAACTCCGATCATCGGTCGTCAAAATTATTTTTAATTATATTGAACTATTTTTTTAGTAATATTTTTACATTTTAGTTGTAAATTTTTAGTCACATTCAACTAATATTTTAGCTGTCAGTAGCTAAAAAATTACGTGAATGTAGCTAAATATATATATACACTAAAATGTAGCTAAAAATGCACTTAAAAGTGTAACTAAAAAATATATTAAAGAAATAGTCATATGTAACTGAAAAGTACACTAAGAAATAGTTACATATAATTAAAAAAAATTCGACGGACGGTGGTTGAACTTTGACGATCGGAGTCATAAGGTTTGACTGCGGGTGGCGGTGGGTGGCCATGGAGGGTGCCGTCGGCGGTAAACGATGCGGACCCTAATTGAAAGTATTTGATTGAAGATGTAAGAGAACATTAATTGTGGGACCAAAACACAAATCAAAATATAATTAAAAGAATTATACTCACGCTAAAATTATAATAGGATAAATTATGAATTAAACTCCCTAATTAGGACTATTCACCAATTATCCCTAAACTAAATTATCTCCACCTTTATTTAAAAAATAAATAAATTGAAAATAAATTATTTTCTACGAAAATGTCCCTCAATTATTTTTTTAATAATAAACACTAGACACCACAACAAATATTTATTATTATCTTTACAACCATAATTTATGTGCACCTCGACTAATAATTTTTCCAGACAATCTCAACGATGCACTCCCCTACATTTGCTTGGTGCATCCAAAATTAAATTCAAGATTTAATTTTTGGAGTACTTTTCGAAAAAATCGAACCTTGGTTAACAAGAAAAATGAACATCTTTCCTTACTAATCGAAATAACACCTCTTTGCTACAACCAATCACACATCAATGTTGGAATGGTCCTCGATTGTTGCTACCTTCCAAATAAAAACCCATAAATCTAAGGAATCGCACATAAATTCATTCTTGACAGGGGTTTGACAATTGAAACCAATCCATCGCGTGTAGGGCTTTTCTATTACCATCAAATTATTATTTTTAGTTTTGTTTTTATTTTTCAATTCAGACAAATTGATTTTTTGACAATAAGGACTCACCAAGCAGTCACATGCGAAATGAGACTATGTATAGAGGACCACTTTGAAAATAAAAAGGGGGGGGAGAAATTAGGGAGAAATATACACCTTTTATTTTTGTCCCCATATTCCCGATTCTCCTATTTTTCTGCCACGTGGATTCATGAAAGAAGCTTCTCCAAATTCGCAATTGTATTAGGACGGCAAACTTTATGCAGCTTTTGGATTTTTTACGTTTGTCTCTATGGGAACAGAAGAATACGGGCCCAAGTGTTCTTTTCTTGTTTGATTTTCTTCTTTTTTTTTCTCATAAGAAAATAAAGGAATAAATAGAGTTCCATTTCGAAAATAATAGGATTCTTTAGGCAGAAAAATAAATCCCCAAACCCCTTTTCGGCATTGACCGATTCACAAAATCTACCAAATCAATTTAATTGATTGAGTTTTTTTTCTTTTCTTTTTCATTTTCCTCACCCCTCTCGATAAAAAGATAATTTTGCCTTCAATTATTTCAGAATTAATAATATAAAATAATTAAAAATATTATTAAAAGTCAATTATTATTGTGTCCTTAAAAAAATGAGTTCTTTACGTAATAAATATAAAAAAAAATAAAAAATCTGACAACAGATTTATTTTAACTTAATTACGGAACCCACGTATTTTGGAGTTGGTAACCCCGGGAACTGAGATCCCGGGGTTGCCAACCCCGGGATCTTACTTTTAAATTTTTTTTTTTTTTTTTTTTGGACATAATGTCCCGGGGTTACCAACCCCGGGAACCTAAGAGCAGCCGGTCACACCCCGTGACCGGCTGCTCTATGCTCAGCTGCATAAAGCAACTGAACAGCTGCTTTATGCAGCACAGTCCCGCCCCCCCCAAACCCCTACCGGCTGAGACCATATAAACCCCAACGGCCTTCTCCATTTCATGCAACTCTCAAGCTTCAGCTTCTCCTTCTCCTTTCCCTTCTCCATCTCCTTTTTCCTTCCTCAATTTCACAAATTTTGATCATTCCATTTTTTGTGTAAAAATTTAACGAAGATTGTTCATCAATCTTTGACAAATTTCACAACTTCACAACTTCTTCCTCCTACTACAAAAGGTAAGTTTATTTTAATTTTTTTAATTTATTTGTTAATTAGATTAATATGTTTTTTACTTATTAAATTTACTTACTTGTTTAATTGTTAGTTTAATTTTTTTGTTTAATTTTTTTGTTTGTTAGTTTCATTGATTATTTGTTTTTTACACATTATATAATACACTATTTAATAAATTAGTTAGTTTAGTTGTTAATTTAATTTTTTTAAACATGAAAAAAACATTAGAGGATAGTTTAATTTTAATTTGTTACTTGTCTAATTTGTTAGTTAATTTTGTTTATTTTGTTAGTTAGTTTACTTGTTTAATTTGTTGGTTCGTTAGTTAAATTAATTTGTAAATTAGTTAGTTAGTTTAATTTGTTAATTTAGTTGTTAAATTAAAAATTACACTATGGCCCCTTTCACATGTGTAGAAAAATATAGATTAATATATTATTTAAAAATATTGTTAGTTAGCTAGAAAAATACACTTTGACCCCTTAAAGTATAACAATTAGAAAAATATATGATTTAATGTATTGTTTTAGAAAAGTTTTAAAATAAATTGTTATTTGTTTTTGTTTTTTTTAATTTAGTTAAAATATTGAATTATTTAGTTTAATTTATGAATTTAGTTGTTTAATTATAAAATTTTAATTAAAAATTGTGCACTTTAACCCCTCAAAATTTGACAAATTATAAAAATTAAAATTAAAATATATTGGTTTAAAATAAATTCTAACTTAATTTGACTTTATTTTTTGAATTTAGTTGTTTAATTAAAAAAAAATACATTTTGACCCCTCAAAGTATGACAATTACAAAAATATATAATTTAATGTATTGTTTTAGAAAAATATAAAATTTAATGTATTATTTTAAAATAAATTGTTAGTTGGTTTTTTTTTTTCTTGTTTTTTTTTTTTTTTTTTTTTTTTTTTTAAATTTAGTTAAAATTGTTAATTAGTTAGTTTAATTTATGAATGTAGTTGACCCTTCAAAGTATGATATTTAGCAAAATATAAAATTTATTTTATTGTTTTAAAATAAATTGTTAGTTGCTTATTTTTTTTGATTTAGTTAGTTAAATTTTAAGTTAAATTTAGGAATGTAGTTGTTTAATTTATAAATTTTAAATTAAAAATTGTGCACTTTGACCCCTCAAAATTATGCAAACTAGAAAAATATATATATTGGTTTAAAATAAATTGTAAGTTAATTTGAGTTTAATTAAAAAAATCCACTTTGACCCTTCAAAGTATGACAATTAGAAAAATATAAAATTTATTTTATTGTTTTAAAATAAATTGTTAGTTGTTTATTTTTTTTGATTTAGTTAGTTAAATTTTAAGTTAAATTTAGGAATATAGTTGTTTAATTTATAAATTTTAAATTAAAAATTGTGCACTTTGACCCCTCAAAATTATGCAAATTAGAAAAATATATATATTGGTTTAAAATAAATTGTAAGTTAATTTGAGTTTAATTAAAAAAATCCACTTTGACCCTTCAAAGTATGATAATTAGCAAAATATAAAATTTATTTTATTGTTTTAAAATAAATTGTTAGTTGTTTATTTTTTTTATTTAGTTAGTTAAATTTTAAGTTAAATTTAGGAATGTAGTTGTTTAATTTATAAATTTTAAATTAAAAATTGTGCACTTTGACCCCTCAAAATTATGCAAATTAGAAAAATATATATATTGGTTTAAAATAAATTGTAAGTTAATTTGAGTTTAATTAAAAAAATCCACTTTGACCCTTCAAAGTATGATAATTAGCAAAATATAAAATTTATTTTATTGTTTTAAAATAAATTGTTAGTTGTTTATTTTTTTTGATTTAGTTAGTTAAATTTTAAGTTAAATTTAGGAATGTAGTTGTTTAATTTATAAATTTTAAATTAAAAATTGTGCACTTTGACCCCTCAAAATTATGCAAATTAGAAAAATATATATATTGGTTTAAAATAAATTGTAAGTTAATTTGAGTTTAATTAAAAAAATCCACTTTGACCCTTCAAAGTATGACAATTAGAAAAATATAAAATTTATTTTATTGTTTTAAAATAAATTGTTAGTTGTTTATTTTTTTTTGATTTAGTTAGTTAAATTTTAAGTTAAATTTAGGAATGTAGTTGTTTAATTTATAAATTTTAAATTAAAAATTGTGCACTTTGACCCCTCAAAATTATGCAAATTAGAAAAATATATATATTGGTTTAAAATAAATTATAAGTTAATTTGAGTTTAATTAAAAAAATTCACTTTGACCCTTCAAAGTATGACAATTAGAAAAATATAAAATTTATTTTATTGTTTTAAAATAAATTGTTAGTTGTTTATTTTTTTTATTTAGTTAGTTAAATTTTAAGTTAAATTTAGGAATGTAGTTGTTTAATTTATAAATTTTAAATTAAAAATTGTGCATTGGTATAAGAACATACTTTTATGATTGAGTTTTAGTTGATGATATTATTTTCTTGTTTTGTTTTGCCTTTTGAAATGATAGTCGCTTGAAATGGATACGTCCGTTTGTTATTGTATTGGGGTGGTAGAATATTTAAAGGTACTGAATTCGGGATTAGTTACAGTACATCAGCTATAAAATCTTTGGTTGTCCATAGGGGAACAACCTTAGATGAATTAATTGAGATGATAAAACCATGTGTTCTTGAGAATGAGACTGATGGGAATTTGAAACTGAAGTGTAAGATGCCGATGGCACTTTTCGGGGCGAATTATAAATATACCCTATTTTCTATCGGGGATGACTCAGCATTAAATCAAGTACTTGAGTTACCACTTTACATACCCTCGCTTCTTGCTGTTGAGGTGTATGTAGAGGTGGAACGAGCATTTGCTGATGGTTTGAATTTTTTCCCTGGAAGTGGTCATTTTACCAACTTATTGAGTCATAGTTTTAATCTGTACAGTAGCCAATCTGATGGCCAATTTTTTGGCACCTTCCCCCAAGCAGTCTAGTCTAACTATATTATCCCACCCCCTTACATTCCAGAACAATATCATTCCCACAGTACTCCCATGCCGCACCCCCAATCTGATCATGATCAGGGTACCAGCTCTGGTCTTCCACATCACCATTATTCACCGACTAGTCCACCGCAACATGACACAAGTAATTATGGTGGTGAGTTTGATACAATTGATAGTCGTCATGATGTGTCGGAAGAAGAGTTAGATGCAGATGTTGCGTTTGACCCAGACGAAGTTGTAGATGCTGGGCCTAGTGGGCAAGGTAGTGAGAATCAACAATTGCCGTTGGAAAGGGATATTCCATTCTTCAATAACTTGGAATGAGGTGACGACGATGATATGGAAAAATACGAGCCAAAATTGCGGAAAATTTTTTGGACACCAGAGATGGACGAATTTTGTGTTGGTATGGTCTTTAAGGATAAGGAACATGTGCAGCAGGCCGTTAAATATTACCACGTGAAGAAAAACAAAGAGTTTCGTGTGTTGGAAACGAACAAAAATGTCTGATCAATTCATTGTTTGCATGGATGCAGTTGGAGATTGCGGGCGGGTAGGAAAAAAAGTCACGGCATGTTTCAGATTACGCAGTATGAAGGGCAGCACACATGTTTTTATAATCATACTGCTGTAGATCATAAAAATCTGGATTATGGACTCATTGCCAACCTAATACTTGGACATGTTGAACAGGATCCAGAATTGAAGATTGGCATGATTGTGGCTTACGTCAAGGAGTCTCAGGGATTCACCATCTCCTACCGAAAAGCTTGGATGGCTAGAGCTAAAGCCATCGAGACCTTGTTTGGAGATTGGGACGAATCTTATCAGAAGTTGCCGAAGTTTATGTTCGCGTTGCAGCACTATAATCCGGGAACGATTGTCGAGTGGAGGACTGTGTCGACTGATATGCCTGCCTACAAGACGTTCGACATGGTATTTTGGGCATTCAAAGCTTCAGTTGACGGATGGCGTTATTGTCGCCCCGTAATCACCATCGACGGGACACACTTGTATGGTAAATACGAGGGCAAGATTTTAATCGCCATTGGAATGACGCCGTCCAACAAGTGCTATCCATTGGCTTTCGCCATCGTACCGACAGAGGACTACCGATGCTGGCGATGGTTCATCTACATGCTTAAGAGGCATATTGTCGAAAATCGCCCTGAGGTAACATTGATATCGGACAGACACGGCGGCATTACTAGTGCGGTTGACAGTATCTGGCTTAATCAACAAAATGAGCCTGTCCGACATCATCGATTTTGTTTGCGTCACCTTTGTTGCAATTTCAACAAGATTGCTAAAAATCAGCATCTCAAAGATCTTGCTTGGAATGCGGGTGCTGCGACACAAATTCGAAAATATAATGCTATCATGGAAGAGATAAAAAAAATTGATGTTCAGGCGCATGCATGGTTGAGCAGTCATCCACCTTATAAATGGACCAGGGCACACGACGATGGTAAGCGTTGGGGAGTGATGACGACCAATTATGCAGAGGTATTTAACAACTGTTTGAAGGGTGCAAGAAATGTTCCAATTACTGCATCCGTGAAGATTACGTTCTACATGATGGTTAAATACTTTGATATTGGTCGACAACAAGCTCTAAAGGACTCGGCTGATGGTTATATATATGTTAAACACGTCGTTGAGAAAATACTGAAATCTCAAGCCAAGTCTAAAACATACGAAGTTCAAATATTCAATCGGTAATTTATTATTTTTTAATTATTTTCATGTTACATATAACTGCATCGACACATATTTAATGTAATATAATTTTTTTTTCTAGAGAGAACATGATCTACCATGTTAAAACTAGAAAGACTCTCATTGGGGGCCTGATCGCTCATGAAGTCACATTAGGTGATGACGCGAATTGCACATGTGGAAAGTATAAAATTTGGCGATATCCGTGCTCTCATATGCTTGCGGCCACCGAGTATAGTAGAGTTGATGCATTTCGCTATATTGCAGCTGAGTACACGATGACAAACCAATTGATGGCATGGGAGTCATCGTTTTGCCTGATTATTCACGAGGACTACTGGCCAGAGACCAATTTTCCAAACCTTATTCCAGATCATGACAGACTTCGGGTTGTTCATCGTGGTCGACCAAATTCCACTCGTATTCAAAACGAGATGGATCAATCGCGGAGAACAATGACAAATCGTTGTGGTTTATGTTCTCAAACTGGACATGATAGGCGGAGGTGTCCATCCCGACCCCGTCATATGCCCAATTAATCTTGTCGGTTCATTATAATTATGTTTATGCTGCTTCATTTGTTTGTTATGTAAACTTTTATATATTATAAATTCCATGCACGGATTTCTTCATGATCAATGCTATATTTTGTTTCTAAATGTCATTAAATTTTAATTTCATACTAACAAATTTACCACAAGTGTTGACGGACCAAATTTTAGCCATGTCAATCCCTGGACCAGAAGATGTTTCAGTTCTACATATGCAGGCGCAACATAGGTTTGAAGTAGTATGGGCAACACAGGTAAATATTTAGGCTATTGCATTATATTAATTTTTATATTTCAGTTTTTAAAAAATTTAATGTTATTTATTGTGTCTTATTTAATGTTTCAGGATATTCGTTCTCTTGACTGTCTTGGATCCGATGCAGGAGAATGGAGAGAAAACGTTCCCTCTTAAATTATACAATTGATAGAATCAGTAAGTTTCTACGGCCCGTTCAGGTTGTGGCCGAAGCGATTGGATAGGGCTCTCATAACTGCATTGGTAGAGAGATGCGTCCGGAAACCCACACTTTCCATCTACCCATCGGGGAGATGACCATCACATTACAAGACATTGCCGTCTTGTTGGGGTTACCCGTGCATGGGAAGCCGGTTATTGCCAATGAGCTAGCGCGAGCGGGACCCGAATGACAAGCACTTTGCCTCCAGCTCCTTGGAGTAGTACCACCAGAGGCACAGATTAGGAATGGGTGTTTGAAGCTCAAGTGGTTATGTAACACCTTTGCCGAAGTTCCTGAGGATGCCGACGAGGAAGTCATGCATTGCTACGCACGTGCGTATTGCTTGCTTATACTTGGCCAGATGTTGCTGCCTGATAAATCGCAGAACAGCGTCAGGCTAATCTACCTCCCATTGCTTAATGACTTGACACCTAGCTTCAAGTATAGCTGGGGCAGTGCGACGCTTGCAGTCCTCTACCGTGAGCTATGTAAGGCGTCGAAGGCTAACACGAAAGACATAGCCGGTTGTCTATTTTTGTTGGAGTGTTGGGCCTGGGAGCGGTTGCCGAGACTTCGACCTGAAGTTATCCATGAACCCCAGTATGACATCGCAATCGCAGAGCTGGACTTCAGTAATGGTGTGATGTTCCCAGCTGCTCCAAGGGGTTCTTGGTAACTAATTTGTATTTTATTTTTAATTTCATTTACCATGTAATAAATATTTATTTATGGATATTAAACTTATGATTTATATGTTTGTTGTATAGGTGGACCCTCGAATTCAATTTAGAAAACTTGCCGATGCATGTTCTAGCGGTGTATCGCGATCAGTTGGATCGCTTGCAGAATGACGAGGTTACTTATTTATTTATATCAAAATTTAAATAAATTTATTTCTTTATTTATTTAAATAAATTTATATTTTGTTTTGACAGGTTATTTGGATGCCCTATATCTTGTCGACTTTGCCTCCATATACTACAGATGGAGAAGATATATGGATAGCATCGCTACCTCTCATTTGTTTCAAGGTCGTCGAATATACGTATCCCCTGCGCGTACTACGACAGTTTGGTTATCGCCAAGGGGTTCCTCAGCTGGTAATTATGGATCGGGACTTGCACAAAATGACTCGACGAGGATACTTTGGTGTAAACTGGACTGAGAAGCACCACACACATATAGTTGCGTGGAATAGACGACGAGCCCCAGATGTGCACAAATTTCAGCAAGGGATAGGGGTTGACTAAGTATACATGGATTGGTATTGGAGAATCACACGAAGGATCTTGGTCAACCCGGTGTACTGACCTGAGTTTGGGTATCTAGCAACGGGAGGACGAGTTGTGTTAGAAGTATGGCCCCCATTTGACTGTACCATCTGTTTAGTTATATGAGTTTGATTATGTTGTTATTATTCATGTATTAAATAACCAATTATATGTGTTTCGTAGGATACGGAGGTATCAAACCTGATACGCTTGAGTGATCTAACTCTGCGGTCGGGTACTGCGGAATCAGGTATTGCATTGGCTCATGCCATCAATGATGGCACCATTGGGAGGATGCACCAAGGAGTACCACGCCATGTGGCACCTGGCGTTCCTCCATCTCCGCAGCCTGCACATCAGTCTCCTCGTCAGCAATGGACTTCTAATGCCTACTATCCAGATAGTGTGGGTGATGTCGGACCATCCACATCGTACAACATGGGTGCTTATGAGGGACCATCTAGCACGTACGGATTGGGTGACAGTGCTGGGCCTTCCGACGTGTACCAGATGCACGACCCTTATTCGCATGAGCCATTGCAGCTGTCACCTTCATTCTTCACTCCTGCGATGGACGAAATTGTCTCAACTTCAGGCGTGAATCCTCCAATGGCATTTGTCCAACCGACAAGATTGGAAAGACTAGTGTCATCGGTGCCATGGTTGGGGGACGATGGACAAGTTACACAGTTTCATGACGAGGTTGAGGAACCTCCGATTGCTCAACGCCGAGGGCGGAGGAACGTCCGACGTAGGCCTTGTGGTACATAGTTAGTTAAATAGTAGATAGTTTAAGTATAGGATTGTAAATACAATTTTTTGTAAATAATCCTTTTTTTTTTTTTTTAACGTTTGTAGAGGTTAAAAAGTTGTTAATCTACCGTACATATTTATTCTTCTTGAATTTGAAAGAAAATTTTTCGAAGGTAGACATGATATAGACAAGGTATAACAAACGCAATACATAACAAAGACAATACATAAAAAATAAAGTACATAACATCACGAAAAATAGTTGTCAAAAAAATATTAAAGTAACAAACTAACTAAGAAATTAAACAAGTAATCTAACAAATTAAATTAACTAATTACTTAACAAATTAAATAAGTAAAGTAAATAACAAACAGATTAACTAAATAATAATTTATTCAAATTTTGAGATGTTAAAGTTCCTAATTTTTAATTAAATAACTAAATTAACAAATTAAATTAACAAAATAACTTAAAAAATAAATTAACTAAATTAATTATAAATTAAGTAAAAAATATAATAATCAAATTAACAAATATATTAAAATTACCTGAAAATCCGAGAGATAAAAGAGTTGTAAGAAGGGGTCAGTTGGAGAAGGTCGAGAGAGGAAAGAGTTCCAAACAGTTGCGGAAGGGGAAGGGGTTAGATTTGGCGGATTTTTTTTTTTTTTTTAAGATGGATGGTCCCGGGGTTGGTAACCCTGGGACCCGTCAGCCGCCGTCGACGGCGACGGCGGCTGTCCGGCATAACATCCCGGGATTACCAATCCCGGGATGGTCGCAGCTGAAGCTTGCACAAGCTGTGCAAGCTTCAGCCGGCTTATAGCTTAGGTCCCGGGGTTGGTAACCCCGGGACCATTTGTCCAAAAAAAAAAAAAAAATTAAAAGTAAGATCTCGGGGTTGGCAACCCCGGGATCTCAGTTCCCGGGGTTACCAACTCCGAAATACGTGAGTTCCATAATTAAGTTAAAATAAATCTATTGTCAGATTTATTTATTTATTTTTTATTTATTTATTTTTTATTTATTTATTACGTAAAGAACTCTTCAAAAATTTAGATATTTTATCTTTTCATATTTTAAAAATAATTTAATTTTCTTTTTTTCCCTTCTTCATCTTTCACTTTACCACTAACCAGCACCGCTGAGACCATATTCCACTACCAACTATACCACTGTTGCTGAAACCATCTTCTATTGCTGATCATGAAATCAATACCTCTCTCTCTCTCTCTCTATCAACACAGTCACTGTACCCCCTCCACCCACTGCTTTGCTCTTCATCATCACTGAGAATTGTCGATTTGGGTGCAAAATAAATAAATAAAAAGTAAATCTCATGGAAAGTGTTGGACCAAAAATCTACCCAAAAGAGGGGGTGAATTGGGTGGTAACAAAAATTTAAATGATAAATTCAAGCATAAGTTATTAATTTTCTTAATTTATTATTATCTTGTTAAGTAACAGAAATGTGTTCAACTAAGTGCACACCTAAATAATCAGAATTATAATAATGCAGCATATAAAGATTTATCCTGATTCAACAGGGTATTCTTACCTACGTTCAGTCCCCTGAGCTCCACAAGAATTTCGCAATTCATTAACCCTTTGATTCATTTTTCAGGTAGGAACCAAACCCTTATAATCCTGATTCTTTTCACAGGCTCAAAATCAACATTTAAAATCTCACACTCTCACACTATTACATGTATAATTTTCATAGATTTAGAAAGAACCTTATCTCACGCTAATTCTATTACAAGAAGAATGAAAACTGTTGAGTCCAAGATTTTGATGAGTAATTAAGTATTGATATTTTTTTGTGGAACTAATGGTTTTATTTAGTGTTTCAGATTTATATTCCATGTGTTTGATTAAGAAGAAGATTTGTTGAAGAAAATATAAAGGGTGCAAGATGCACATGTGAAGAGTTTCGAAGAAACTGAAAAAAACTAGGTGAAAGCAACTCTTTACTTATATACTCTTAATGGAACCCGAATTAGAATCACGCACGACACATAAAATGAATTAATCTTATGTGTGTCTTAATAAGAAGTAACAAGTTTAAGATCATAAAATAAGATATTTTATGTGCTCCTTATGTGAAATGATTTGATAAATGACCTAAGCGAAAAATATGTTTTAAAGTATAATATGTTGTGCTTTTGGGTCAATTTAGTCAATCGGCAAAAGGGGATAGTTAACTTATCAAAACAGTGAGTTTTGGGAGTAGAAATGGAGTCCTACTGATCCAATCGATTAACCAAGAAAAGCAATCGATTAACCGTTTGAAATAATGGCTGAAATGTGTAAAGAGTAAGGACTCTAGTTGATTCGGTTAATCGACGAGTTCGTGTTGGTCAATAGAATGAAACAATAGCTGAATTGAAGAAATTAGGAAAGTCACTGATCGAGTCGGTCAACCGACTGGGTATAAAGCCAACGACTGTTTTTAGCTTTGGCACTAGGCGGTCGACTAAGGGAAATGGTCGGTCAACCGACAGTGTCACTCAATGTTTAGACTGAGTTGATCTTTTGGTAAAACACTATCCAATGATTCCAAGAGAGGGCTTTGAGGTATTTGAGTGAAATTCAAACATGCATGACCTATTATATGATCCCAATTGATTTGGTCCATATATTTTGATATTATCTTAATTAAAGTGATTTAATACTTCCTATTCTTATGGTATGGGGTCTTAGTGTCATTTTATGATATTTCTTCGAAAAACTAGCCATTGGAGTACTAGTTCTAAGTCTATTTAATAAGACCTTCGGGAATAAGATTATATACATCAAGAACATCAGTTTTGAGTTTTTATATGAGTGATATTATTGCTGCGATTTCTACGAGAGATTTTATTCAAGCTCTTGATCTAAAGCACTTACTATTTGGAGTCACCGGTTTGAGTTCCAATTGCGATATATTTAATGTCTTTGGTGTTTATTGGTGAGATCCTTTCAAGTATTGTTATTTGTTTTCTAAAGATATATTTATATTTATCACTTGGTTTAGGATTATTTGAAAAATTGTTTTGAACTTAAAAGCTTAAAAATCTTTTAAATGGTTTTTGCTTTATTATCTGATTACATGCTTAATTTATGCTACCCATTTATTTATTTAATCATAGTTTATTTGACTCATATTGTACATATCACGTAGTAATTATTCGGGCTATTAATTAAGTATATTTGTGAGTTTGAGAGAATTAGACATGTTTGGGACGGTGTCTAGCCAAGTTAGCTAAATTTTGATCTTTTTCCGGAGAAAAATATTAGGGTTTGATATTTATCCTGTAAAAAGGTTAGGTTATTATTTTCCCTTGAAAAGAACTATGTTTTAATTCAACTTGTAATTGAATTAAAGAGTGAATTATAAAGGTTCGTCCTAACCCTATGAAAGGATAAGTGAGAGAGTGTTAGGTTGATTCTTAACTTGTGAAAAGAATCAGGGTATTGTAAAGGTTGATTCTGAGCCCGTCAAAAGAATCGAGAATTGTAAGAGTTTGGTTTCTACTTGGTAAAGGAATCAAGAGGTTTAGTGATTTCAAATCTTCATAGAGCTCGGAAGACTGGATGTAAGTGAGAATAGCTTGTCAAACCAAGATAAATTCTTGTGTGCTGCATTGTTTATTTTCATATATTATGTTTGGGTATGCGTTTAGTATTAAACATATTTCTATTGTATAATAAGATAATAATTGATTTAGAAAAATTGATTATTTATATTTAAAGGACTTAATTGTTTAAATTTAGTCAATATCCAATTCACTCCATTTTTGGGTAGCCCTTTTGGTCAACAAAAATCTAATATTTTAAAAGGTTAAATATTAACCTAATATTTTTCGCAGGCTAAAGATCAAACCCTAGTATTTTTCTTAGGTTAAAGATTAAACCCAAATATTTTTTACAGACAAAAGATCAAACCCTAATCTACCCAGATTAGAGACCGTTCCAAATATGTTTAATCCACTTAAACTCGCAAATACAAAAAATTCACAAGTTTTTTTTTCCCACAAGGAGCTTCTACTACCTCAATATAATGATGCTCAATTAATGTCCTGAAGTACTACGTGATAGAATCTATGTGAAACACAAATATGATTTAATCAATTTAACATACAAATAGTAAATAATCAGATTTCACAAATAAAAAATCGTTTTAAAAGATTTTTACGATATTAGATTTGAAAACGATTTTTCTCAAAATAATTAATCCAATTAATTAAGCAAATAATCTAATAAAGTAAATTAATTAACTTGAAAAGATCTCACTGTAATTTCTTGAAAACGATTACGATAACTCAGTGATACGCACAAACTGGTGACCAAAACTTTTTAGCGCTTCGATCAAGTACTCTTACAATACAAACTCTCGTATAAATTCAGCATAAAATTCTCTCTTATAATAGCCCAAAGCTGAGTGTTCTTGATTAATGAATTTAAAAAATGCGGGTCTGTATATATAGACCTTTAATTAGACATCCAAGGACTAGTTCAAATTGCAAGATTTTAAATGACTCTTTAATAATCCATATATCATATACTATCAATATATGTATGTTTCATTTAAAAATACTTTTAGAAAAACTCGATTTGCTTCCCATTTTTTTTCGATTCAAAACTCTTAAAAATAAGAAATAGTTTTACCAATTCCATGAAAAGAATAATTAAAAATATAGACTACATAAATAGAAAATAAATAGCATATGATACATATAAGTAAAACATTCAAATCCCTTAATTTTTTATTTTTTTTTGAAAATCGTTAAAAACAAAGAGACTTGGCTAAAAAACTAAAGTAGTCAAAGTTTAATTGCTAACCCATTGATTGACGGACCCTATAGCCAGTTAATCGTCCCTCAAACAGTCAGAATTCTGATTGCTGCTACGCCTACAGTCAATTGACCGACCGTCCAGTCGATTGACTGATCCGTCTAGAATATTTTAATTTTTTTCTTTGTTTCGGCTATTGGAATGGTTAGTCGATCGACCCTAACCGTCGGTTAACTAAATTGGCTAGTAAGGTCATCGATTTTACTCACTTAATCTACTGTTTTCATTAGTTGACTGACCCATTTCGTTGGTTAACCGATTTGACCCGAAAACACATCATTCATAATTTTAAGTGTTAAAAATATTTTTTCAATTAGACTCTTTACCAAAAACATTTTTATAACTTAACACTTTATAAAAACCATTTTAAGACCTTAAACGTATCACTTCTTACTATAACGCAAATATGATTATTCATTTTAAAGTGTCGTTCATGATCTTAATTCGATTTGTATTAAGAATAAATGGTACTGAGTTGTTTTCACTTAATTGTTTCGAACATCTTCAATACCCTAAAAATCTTCATTGCCTTTATCTTGCACCCATCTTGAATTCTATTGATTCTTGAATAATGATATCATGAATTCTTTAATGATTTTTCTTTTCAATCCATTCTTTTTTTCATTTCAACCTATGAAACTTTAATTTGAAACCACTCAATAAAAATATTAATTCTATAAAATATCAATGTTTAATTATCTATCAAAATATTATGTTCAACAATTCCCTATTTTTGATGATGACAATTAAATTTTATATCTTCTCAAAAATAATATAACCACGCTCCCCCTAAATCTGAGAACGAGTTTTTTCAACTCGTTTAAGCATCGTTAATGAGAAACACAAACATTTCAAAAATATTTTCAATATAGCATAACACATTGTTCTCTTTAGAAAACAATTTCTTCCCTCATATGATTGCAATGCTTAGAGAACAAATACTATAACACAACTTCTCCCCCTTTGTCATCTCAAAAAGTGGGGATGAAAATGAAAGGCGTCTATTTTCGACTAAAAAATATTCTAAAAAATTATTGCTCATTATAATTTGAAAAAGAATATTAATATAAATATTTAAAAAAAAACAAACATTTTTACTCTTATAAAACTCGTTTGAAAAGAAATATTTCTCAGTAAAACAAATCTTCTTGACTTAAAAAATCAACTTTCTAAAAATCTAAACTCATTAAAGTTTTAAAAATTTTCCCGTCAAATTATATTAATTAAATATTTTAATTTTTTCAAATTTACACATATAATAGTATTCATGTGGACCATTATGAGGAAACAAACGATTAAGCATAGAATGAAATCCAAAATCATATGCCAATATCCAACAAGCCTATATCAGTCTTGAGATCACCACATGTCCTAAATTAAATATTACAAACTGGTAGCGTGTAAATACGTCACTACTTTTACCGTAAGTGTACGGGTGAAGTTTTAGTAGAATGAGAAGAGTAAGAGTTGTCGTATCCACAGGGATTGGTGTAGATTATCATTGGGTACCATAATTGTCATAACCTATCTTTATTTAGGTGATAAAAATGTAGTTTTTAAAAATAAAATATACTAAACTAAGTTAATTAAACTAATTATACTAATATACTAGTATGACATTTATGGAAAATTATTGCCTAGGGATTAACTTCGTTCACTTAAATGTTTTCATTTCAATCTAGTTTATATTAACGGCATTCATCCTATCCGATAATTTTGGTATCAAAATCTCATTCACTATCTCTCCCGAGTGTAAAGTGAATGAATATGTGACTTCGCGTCAACGCTGAAGTCCCCATCGAGCGTCTATACGACATTTACTCACATGAGTATTGCCCCAACGTCATGGATTGCACACTTTCTAACTCCCTCCTGGGTTATTAGATCGTCACGTTGTGTTTAAACCCTAGTCTAAATCTAGGGTTACCTCTCTCGAGTATCAAACCCCATATTCTCAATATATCATAACAAGCATATAAACGTGGAATAACGGTAAACACAATCGGATAAACATGAACAACCATTAACAAAACATCGATTTTATATAAACAACGTTTATATGAAGTCAATCAAGCCCTAGACAATATATGTTTAGCTACACATGGCCGTAGCCCTATATACAACTAGAAATGAGTTAAACATATACAAAAACTTTCAACCAAATCTAAGAGAGAAAGAGAGAAACGAGGAGACTATCTGTTATTCGAAGATTCGATGCTAAAATCGCTCCGAGAACGTTTTCTCCTCTTGGCCTTGATGATCTTCTCTTGGTTTAATGGCCTTGGAGATTTCAAGACTTCGAAAACGTCTATTTTCGTTTGGGGAGAAGAGAGATGATATTTATAGGATTCAAAATATCTCAAAATATCCTAAAATATCTAAACTGTTTGGTAGATGATTGCTGCAGCGGTGGGATCATCGCTGTAGTGGTGGAGCACTCTGCATTTTGACCACTGCAGCGGTGGTTTTACTGCTACAGTAGTAGAGCTTTCAGCAATTCTCTATATTTTCACCACTGCAGTTGTGGTTTCACTACTGCAGCGGTGGATACAGGTTCAAGATATTGACATTTTTGCCATTTTTCTCCACCGTTCTTCCACTAACTTGCTCGTTTATGGACCGTTTTAGTCCATTTTCATCCCAAATACTTGATTTATAACAAAATAAATAAAAACGTATTAACATATTAAAAAGTTATAAAAATATTCGAAAACTACCAAAATCGGCTTGGAAATATATAGACAAACTACCTAAACATAACGATATGCAAGTTTTGAATTCAACTAACGACCAAAATATTTTTCCCTCAACAACCCCCAATCATGCCAAGTTTAGGAGTAAAACGCACTATGTGATGTTCTAGAATTTCGACATTCAATAATGGTAAATGCCATTCTAGATCCTTTTAACGTGTGTGTGCGAAACTCAATAGTATAACTATTCAAAGACTAGATTGAATTATCCATCAACGAAGCTCATGACTTATACCTTAAAGGATTAAGATATCCATATGCCTGAATGGGTTCCACTCTCCACTAATGTAGGCTAAACAGTTCATAAAGATCAAAAGGACTTAATTCGGTTTAGAACATGGCTAAGGGTATATCAAGAATATAAAAGAGGTTAACGTCGTTAACTTAACAATACCCAAGGCACAATGATTGGCACTCTCACACTCAAACCCCCATAGATAAATTTGAAACAATCTCTGAACATACGTTTAAGACCGACGCACTTACTTGTCAAAATAAACAGAAATTGAACTATATTTACAAATGATTTTTTTTTTTTTTTTTTTTTTTTTTTTTTTTTTTTTTTTTTTTAACAACATGAACCACACCCCCAAACTTATTTGATTATTACAATTTCATGGGTGTGGTTAAAACGAAAGAAAAATGACAAATGAGTACTCGAATACCGAACCAATCAAAAATTCGCCATAAACCCAACCGCTCAATTCAAGTAGCATACAGGAACGCTAACTTGATTTACTCAAATTGTACCTTCGGTTTAGCCATATAGGTTTGGAAAAAATTCAATTGGTTAAGGTATTTGTTATGTGTTCTGAATTGAAATGGTATTATAGGCTTCGACAGGGTAACGAGGGATAAATGTTTTACAAGGTAAGCTTCAAAGGCTCAAGCGACAAAATGAATACCTAAATCATGTCTCTTGAACTACCTCACTTAGGATTTCGCCTCAATTTTTCCCCAATCAGGTTCTAGAATCCTTAAAATTGTCATGAATTTGGCTAATGGATAATTGGCCTCAAATCAATTGAATAACTATACATTAAGTCTATGTCCTGGTGCAAATTAGGATCCACAATAACTTTTACCAAAACGACATGCCAAGCACATAGAACACACATGAATGAGCATTACCCTTGACTTCGACAAACAACTAGGGGATAATATCATCATCGGGTTGTGGCCCAGATGAACACAAAACTCAACACATGCATAACAACTACAAACATAAACACATACTACACTAAACAAACATACAAACAATTAAACAATAAGACATACTAACATACTACACATCACCCCCAAACTTAAAACAGGCTGTGTCCACAACGACCCAATCATCAATCTCAACATTTAAAATAAAGCATGCTGATGAAGGGGGTTTAGAACATATACCTAGGAGGCCAAACAATCTTGCCTTCGAATGAAGTCGGTGGTGATGGATCTAATTTATTTTTGGACTTGGGTTGCCTCCCAAGAAGTGCTTGGTTTATTGTCCTCGGCCTGATATGGAGAAGGGCTCGTCAAATAGTGACTTCTGCCCATAGTATGTGTCATACAATACCACATATGGGTCTTGATTTAGTATGCCCTTAAGACTGGTACGATTTGGCTCTGATCGGCTCGAGCTTTCAACAAAACTCTTTACTGGCTCATGTACTTGGTGGGTATGAAAGAGCATTTCAAATGGTAGTGAAGGATAAGTGAGCCACATCGGATCCTCGTAGATGTGATCGTCTTGGATCGGTGGTGGCATTACAATTTGGATCTCCAATGGTGAAGAATCACAATTGTTGATCCACGCTTGGGTTCCCGTCTCATTCGAATAATCATAGTTGAACTTTCCCAAGCGCTTTTCGCTCATTTTCGGTTCCTTGTGGTGGCTTTCAATGAATGTGGCGTTTGTGTCTCTCAGTGTCATAACTTCTGACTCGGCCTCAATAAAGCAAATTAGCTGATCGATTTGAGTCTGAAGAGACGTTACAGTCGCATCGATTTTGGCACAGACCATCTCAATAGTGTCAAGACAATCCTCGTGCTCATTGATCCTATCATTCGTTTCCTTCCAAAACGCCTGAGTCTTCCCCATAAATTCAGTGAACATGGTTTCCAATATGGGGGAAGACTCCATATGTTGGTTCGGGGTGTCAATCCATGACTCTGAAATGGTGAAACTATCCCTCAAGCGTTGGTAGCTTGTTGAATAATTCCAACTTTGAAAATCGAACTTGGCAATGTCTTCCAACAACCAATAGGCTTGATCCGCAGTTAGTTGGTCAAAAGAGGCGGTACCATTTCCTCTTTCCACCCATGTTCTGGTTGCGGCTAATAACCCATTGACGAAGTTCAGTAGTTGACACTTCCTCGGGAAACGATGATTGGGGAACCGAAGTGGTAGCTCCTTGTATTGATCCCAAGTACAATAAAATGACTCATAATCTTATTGAAAGAAATACAAAAGTACCTGTTGATCTAACATCTACAAGTACTTTGTAGGAAAAACAAAAATAGAACTACAAAAAAAATAAAAAAAATAAAAAAAATATAAACAAAATAAATGCTTAAATTAAAATCAAGTACTCACAATATCAACAACAATCTAAAAACCAGTCTTTGGCAATGGCGCTAAAAATTTGGTAGCACGTAAATACATCGCTACTTTCATCGCAAGTGTACGGGTCAAGTTTTAGTAAAGTGGGAAGAGTAAGGGTTGTCGTATCTACAGGAATTGGTGTAGATTATCGTTGAGTACCGTAATTGTCATAACCTAACTTTATTTAGGAGATAAAAATATAGGTTTTTAAAATAAAATATACTAAACTAAGTTAATTAAACTAATTATAATAATATACTAGTATGACGTTTATGGGAAATTATTGCCTATGGCTTAACTTCGTTCACTTAAATGTGTTCATTTTAATCTAGTTTACATTAACAACATTCATCTTATCTGACAATCTCGGTATCGAAATCTCATTCAGTACCTCTCCCGAGTGTAAAGTGAATGAATATTTGATTTCGCGTCAACGCTGAAGTCTCCCTAGAGCATCTATACGACACTTGGTCACATGAGTCTTGCCCCAACGTCATAGATTACACACTTTCTAACTCCCTCCCGGGTTATTAGATCGTCACGTTGAGTTTAAACCCTAATCCGAATCCGGAGTTACCTCTCCCGAGTGTCAAACTCCATATTCTCAATATATCATAACAAACATATAAACGTGGAATAACATTAAACACAATCAGATAAACATGAACAACCATTAACAAAACATCAATTTTATATAAACAACGTTTACATGAAGTCAATCAAGCCTTAGACAATATATGTTTAGCTACACATGGACATAGCCCTATATACAACTAGAAATTAGCTAAACATATACAAAACATTCAACCAAATCTAAGAGAAAAAGAAATAAATGAGGAGACTAGCCATCATCCGAAGATCCGACACTAAAACCGCTTTAAGAACGCTTCCTCCTCTTGGCCTTGATGATATTCTCTTAGTTGAATAGCTTTGGAGCTCTCAAGACTCTCGAAAATGTCTATTTTCGTTTGGGGAGAAAAGGGATGATATTTATAGGATTCAAAATATCCTAAAATATCTAAACTTTTTGGCAGATAACCGCTGCAACGGTGGGATCACCGCTGCAGCGGTAGAGAGGTCGGTAAGTTTTTGGCGGGTAATCGCTACAGCGGTGGAGAGGTTGGCAGGCTTCTGGCGGGTGACCGTTGTAGCGGAGGAGCTCTCTGCATTTTAACCGCCGCAGCGGTGGTTTCACCGCTGCAGCAGTGAAGCTTTTAGCAACTCTATATTTTCACTACTGCAGCGGCGGATGCAGGTTCAAGATATTGACATTTTTGCCCTTTTTCTCTACCGTTCTTCCATCGACTTGCTCGTTTATAGACCGTTTTAGTCCCTTTTCACCCTAAATACCTGATTTATAACAAAATAAATAAAAACGTATTAAAACATATTAAAACGTTATAAAAATACTCAAAAACTACCAAAATCGACTTGGGAATATATAGACAAATTACACCTATCACAAACCATAGTACATACTGAAACTTATCTGAAAATCATCACACATGAAAAATTAAGAGAGTAGGAAAAAATTAATGTGGACCAGGATTCATGAATGGATAATGTGGGCTGAGTGAATTGCTGGAAAGAGGATGTTGATAGTATCTTCCCAGTTATCCACTGGCGTTAGGAGGCATCGGCTGGTAATACGAACTGGACGGACTATATGTTCTTGTCAGTGCATGTCCTTCAAATGGCTGCAAGTTTGGCATTATCACATATATTTGTTCCATGTTGTTCGATATTCTTCCGAACCCAACATCCATCGAGACTAACAGTCTACCCATATCAGTTCTAAGTCCTCTCAACTAGTTGAACATTCCATTAATCCTCCAATCAAGCACTTTTGTATATTGTTGAAAATTATCAAATTGATTTCAAAGTTGATCCATTCTTTAAACTCAAGCTTTTGAGACTCATGTCTTCATCTTCTTCCTCAACTCTTTTATCTCTTTCATCTCCTGTTTTTCTCACCCATCTGTTTCCAACAAGCTCATCCCATTAAAACTATGCTATTTACATTTAACCAAGATGGATTAGGTGTAATATAAGCTACATCTTCCTCATCATGAAGAACACCACAATGCTAAAAACATTTATTAAGAGCATCACCCTAAGGTAAAACTTTAGATGATACACTTAACTGATACTGCATTTGTTCAAACATGACATGAGTAGATCAACCTATTTTCCTACTAAAATAGCATTAATTAAGTACACATCAAAATCGGTAACCGTAGCATGACTTCCTCCTCTAGGAACAATAGAGTAAGTAATTATTGAATGGAGAATTTGATTATCTAAACTCAATGTTCTAGCCTTATTGCTGACTAAATTCAAATTTCTACGTACTTGATTCGCATTAACTTTTTCATGAGCCAAAGATATTATTGTAAGGAAAAATATTCCTTCTATTGACTTTCAAAATCCTAGCAACCTCTTCAATCGATAAATTGATGTCCACCCCATTAACATAAGAGGATATTTTGTTGTCACCAATAGCTAGGTAATGCGACATCCATGGATTATTTTGTGAAAGAAAGTTAGTACATCCCAACCTATTAAATATAGCCTCAACATTGACATGATTGTTCCTTACATTAACAAAATCCACTAGCTAAAAACTCACAACTACACGATTCACCGTTTTATTGTTTTAATTTTTTTCATCTTCCTTGTTCAAGAATAATATGACATTGAAATTGGGTTTCTTAGGTAATTTATTCATTTCCTTTTGATTAATACCCATTCTCCAACTCAAAAATATACCCACAAAGATAATATAGTACTAAAACAAGAGAAATTCCCCTTTGTCAACACTCCAACCGAAACCCTAAGGGAAAGAGAAAAACGATCTTACTTGATGATAAAATACCCAAGATTGTTTTGAAATTGCAAGATTCTTGCTAAAAATCCTCCAATTCATCCCAAATATGAAGATCCCTAAGTGTCTTGGTTGAGAGGTCTTAGATCTAGAAAATGAAATTAGAGAGAGAAAGTGAATTTTTGGGTTAATCA
This sequence comes from Eucommia ulmoides, assembly GCA_016647705.1. NCBI lineage: Eukaryota > Viridiplantae > Streptophyta > Magnoliopsida > Garryales > Eucommiaceae > Eucommia > Eucommia ulmoides. The sequence continues at coordinate 37,140,788 of CM028339.1, read as the reverse complement.
AGAAGAAGGGCCTTCAAGGGGTATAAAACCATAAGTGGGTTGGTTGACTGGCCTATGGGTTAGTTGGCCGACTCGTTTCTTCTAAAAAAGTTTTCCCTGTCTCACCTCTGGTTGGTTGATCAATTGGACCAGAAACTTGTCATTGCTTTGGTTTATTCCTCATTTCTTTCTCATTTTGATCCACATAAATAATTTTTTTTAGTATTAATTTTCACACAGATACCAAATAAATAAATTAATTTGGGAAATGTGAAGTATCAGCCTCTAACAAAATTAACATATGTATACTTTTAAAAATTTAACATACCTAGTTCGTCCTTGGGAGCAGTTAGTGTGTGCACCTTTAATTGATTTTCGGTTATGATCTTGATCTCCTTTGAATCAACTATTTTATCCTTTGACTAATTCACCTTTATAATGTCTTCCTTATATGAAACAACTTTCTTTTGAATACTTTCCATAACAATCTCTTTGCCTCTATATAATTCTTTATATTTCTTTGTCTTGCTATGAACTACCACGACTTTATACGTCGGCTTGTTCTAATATTGATTCTGTGCTTTTCTTCGAAAATAACCATCGATTGATCTCCTATACTGAACTTGCTGCTTTCTGAAATTCCCATCAAATCTTTGCATATAATTTTTGATTTGTCCTATTGGTTCAGTAAATCTGGGATTCCTCATTTGTAGATAATTTTCATTTGTCCTTCTAGATTTGACGAATCCAACATTCATACCTGCATGAAAGTTTTTTTTTCCTAGGTATCTAGTTATTTCTGAATCCAATTGGGTAACCACACAATAAGTAACATTGTTTCTCAAAAATGACCAAATTTTCCGCAATAATAACATCTAACCTTTTTAGTAGGTTTCTTAGAATAATCAATTTTCTATATAGGAGCACGATATTGATAATGATATTGAGGAATTTCCTTAAGGACTACTGGTTTTTCAAAAACCATAGTTTTCTCGATATCCTTGAATTTATCCTTGCCTCACTAAGCTTCTTTTGAGTCTTGTCAAGTGATTGTTCCAATGAACTAACATTCACCCGAAGATCAAAATTCTTCTTATACATAAATTTAATATCATTCCTAAAAATCTGACAATCATTTTCAACAGAATGGATTTTTAAACAAGTTCTATCAAGTTCACATCTTGAATTTTCCAATTCAATACTTAATGCTTCATTTAAAGTTTTAATATTTCTCCTTTTAAAATCATTGTGCTGATAGTTTGAAGCATTAATTTTAAAAGTGGATTTTCTTTTTCAAGAAAATCAACTCTCTCAAGTAACTTAACAATTTTAGATAGAGCATTTAAAAATTCAATTGTTTCAAAATATTTTTCTAAATTTTTCTTTTTAAGAGATTTAGTGGTGTTAAACTTTTCATTTTCCAGAATATCAATTTTTTCCCCAAGTTTCAAATTTTCTTTTTGAAAAAAGTATTTGAGAGTAATTAACGCCTGATAGATTGATTTTATCTATATATTTCCTTTTTGAATTTGGTAGTTTTTGAATGATATTTTAGTGTTTTCAATCATTTTTATTTGTTTTTATTCAGATAAGGTGTTTTGGGCGAAAATGGTGGCAAATAAGGCCCATCGATAGGACGTCGGTGAAAAAACGAGCAAAAAATACCATTTTGATGTTTTGCATTGGGCGCTCTACAACGTGCTCCTTATGTTCTACATCATGCCACCCTAAAGGCCACTGGCCTTTGTGCGCTGCAGCACATACCTGTTGGCATACCTCTCTGCTGTTTGCGTGTTGCAACGCGATCCTTACGCGCTGCAGTGTTGTTGCACCAACTGGCAACGCGTTTTTTTAGTCATTTTTAGGTTTTTTTTGAGAAATCTAAAAATATCCCTTGATGCCTTATTTGTTAAAAACATTTTTAGAACCCTAAAATCAGACCAAATCAAGGGGATCACCATTGGAGAAGAGGAAGCAACATTGAGCGGATCTTTCGGAAGTAGAATCATCCACTCTTCAGATTTGGATATCTTCTCTTTCATTCTTTCTTCATTTTAAACTCTTGGTTTATTGTTTTGATGATGTATTTCTCATTTGTTGGTGGATATTTGGTTATGGCCATGTGTAGCTAAATATTTATTGTCTAGGGATTAATGTAGTTCACAAGTATTGTGTTTGAGTAAATCTATATTTTGCTAATGGTTGTTCATCCCTATTCGATTGTGTTAACCATTTTATCATTTCCATTGTATGCTTGTATATGATATTGTAGTTGATTTGAGAATATGGGGTTTGACACTCGCGAGAGGTAACCCCAGATTCGGACTTGGTTTTAAACACAACACAAGTTCTAATATTTTAGGAGATTATTAGAACTTGTGCAATCCATTAGGTTGGAGCAAGATGCATGTAATCATTTAAACTCTTGATAGGGATATCGGTTTTGACGTGGTTGCATATTCACTCACTTTACACTCGGGAGAGGTAGTTAGTGGGTTTTAGAAATCTAGATTGTCAAATAGGTTGATAACCATTAGTGTAAACTAGACTAAATTAAGCACATATGAGTGAACGAAGTTAATCCCTAGATAATTAATTCTCATTGAATTTATTCCAAGTATTGTAGCTTAATTTGTTTTCATATTTTGAACTCCATTCAAATCTTTAATTATCTAGATAAAATTGAGTTATTCTAATTGTAATGCTTAGCTTATTCTAACGATAAATCCCAGTGGACGATACTTGATCTTCAGATCATTTTATTACTTGTTGACCTCGTGCACTTGCAAGTATTCCTTGTGCATAAATTTAACACAACAATGCCTTAATAGCCTTATCATTCTCCTCATTATCACTATCTTTATTATTTTAACTGATAGACCCTTGATTATTAGAACACTTGGGAGATTCACTTAAAACATTAGGACAGGCAGGAGTTTCACATACATCATTAGTATAAACAGAAATTTCAAATAAAACATCAGGAAAAGTAGAAGATTCACAAATGAAATTATCTTTAGTGCAATTTATGTGATTGTGTTTAGCTAGGATGTCAATTCAATTGAGCTAACACTATCTCTGGTTTTAATTGTTGGCCCAAATATCTACCCAAGGGGGAGGGGTTGAATTGGGTAGTACAAAAAATTTAAACAATAAATTTAAACACAAATTATCAATTTTCCTAATTGATTATTATCTTGTTATGCAGTAGAAATGTATTTAACTAAGTGCACACCCAAACAATCTGAAATATAACAATACAATACACAAAGATTTATTCTGATTCGACAAACTACTCTTACCTATGTCTAATCCCCAAGCTCCACAAGGATTTCACAATCCTCTGACCCTTTAATTAATTTCCCAGGTAGGAATCAAACTCTTATAATCTTGATTCTTTTCATAGGCTCAAAATCAACATTTACAATCTCATACTCTCGCACTATTACACATATCATTTTCAAAGACTTAGTAAGAACCTTATCTCACTATAATTTTATTATAGGAAGAATCAAAACCTAATCTTTTAAAAGACAAAAGATTGATTTAATATTTTTCGTAGGCTAAAGATCAAACCTTAATCATTTTCTCTGGTTAAAGATTAAACTCTAATCTTTTTTCACAGGCTAAATATAAAACCCTAATCTACCAGATTAGACACCGTTCTAAATATGTTTAATCCACTCAAACTCGCAAATACAACAAATTCAGAAGTTTCTTTCTACAAGGAGATTCTACCACCTCAATATAATTATGCTCAATTAACATCTCGAAATACTACGTGATAGAATCTATGTGAGGTACAAATTTGATTTAATCAATTTAACGTACAAATAGTAAATAATCAGATTTCACAAATAAAAAATTGTTTTAAAAGTTTTTCACAATATTGGATTTGAAAATGATTTTTTTTCAAAACAATTAATCAAAGTAATTAAGCAAATTATCTAAGAAAGCAAATTAATTAACTTGAAAAGATCTCACCAGAATTTCTTGAAAACGATCACAATAACTCAGGGACGAACACAAACCGGTGACTAAAATGTTTTAGCGTTTCAATCAAGAACTCTTTCGATACAAACTCCTGAATAAATTTTAGCAGAAAATTCTCTCTTATAATAGCTAAAAGTTGAGTGTTCTTGATTAATGAATTTGAAAAACGCAGGTCTCTATATATAGACCTTTAATTAAACCTCTAACGGTTAGTTTTCAAAATCTAAGACTTTAAATGACCCTTTAATACCTCATATATCATATACTATCAAAATAGTTATGTTTCATGTAAAAATACTTTTAGAAAAGCTCGATTTGGTCTCCCAAACGTTTTTTTATTCAAAAATCTTAAAGATATGAAGTAGTTTTACCAATTCAATTATAAGAATAATTAAGTGTATGAACCCAATAAATAGAAAATAAAATAATATTTGATATATATATAAGTAAAACTTTCGAATCCCTTAAAAACTCTTTGAAAATCGTTAACAACAAGAAGATTTTTCTAAACAATCGACACAATCAAAGTTTGACTACTGACCCGTCAGTTGACCGACCCTATAGCTGGTTGGCTGACCTTCTAATGGTAAAAATTATTATTGTTTCTATGACTATGGTTGGTTGATTGACCATTCAGTTGGTTGATCGATCTCGATCTGTCCATAATGTTTTACCTTTTTCTTCGTTTCGAATACTGGAATGGTTAGTCGACCGACACTAACCATTGGTTGACCGAATTGGCCAGTAGGGTCATCCATTTTACTCTCTTAAGATGCTATTTTAATTAGTTGACTGACCCATTTTGTTGGTTGACTGATTTGACCCGAAAACACTACATTTTAAGTGTTAATAACATTTTTTCAATTAGACTCTTTACCAAAAACGTTTTATGACTTAGCACTTTATAAAAACCATTTTATAACTTTAAGATTATCACTTCTTACTATAACACAAATATGATTATTCATTTTAAAGTATCATAGGTGATCCTAATTCGGATTGCATTAAGAGTATAAAGGTAATGAGTTGTTTTCACCTAATTGTCTTCAACGTCTTCAATAATTTAAAAATATTCATTGCTTTCATCTCGTACCCATCTTGAATTCCATTGATTCTTCAATAATCACCTCATGAATTCTTTAATAATTATTCGTTTCGACCCATTCTTTTTCTCATTTCAACCTATGGAACTTTAATTTGAAACCACTCAATAAAAACATTAGTTTCATAAAACACAAAAGTTTAATTTTCCATCAAAACATTAGGTCCAACAGAGAGATATCAGAGGAACCAATGCCCATCAACGAACACCTTGAATGGATAAATTGAAACAAAACCCACCATTTGAATGAGGAAGAACATAAAAAATGGAAAGATAATCAACGAGAACATGTTTACGGTTTTCTATGGCTAAGATAGGGATAGATCAAAGGGCTTTATCGGTGAGGAAGAACATAAAAAATGGAAAGATAATCAACCAGAACATGTTTACGGTTTTCCGTGGCTAAGATAGGGATAGATCGAAGGGCTTTATCGGTGGTTGAGACGGTAACAAATGGTAAGAAATCGACCATTTGCATCTACATCTCTATCAATCTACACCCGTGCTAAAAAACGAACGCTTTGATTTGTAATACTCCAAAAATTTATATTTTTGAAAATATTATTTTATACAAGTTTAATAGTTTTAGGATTATTCTGTAAATTTATGGTAAAAATAAATATTTGATAATTTTTTAGGGATAAGTGTAATTATTGGGTCTAATATGAATTACTTTATAATTATGAGGTGTTAAATGCAATTTTTAAATTCTTCACTATCAAGGAAGCTGTTTGTGGCCTGAAATTAAACAAATAATAAAATAAAAAAAATCAACCTTGAAGTTATAAGTGCATTACACGTGTATATTTATAATAATAATAATAATAATAATAATAATAATAATAATAATATTACGGATTGTGATCATTAGACATCCCTATATATATATATATATATATATATATTTATATATGTATGTATGTATGTAAAATATGTTTTTGTTTGGGGTGGTTTTCGGCGAGAAACAAATAAATATAAAAAAAAAATATTTATACCATGGCGATTTCGGTTCGGATTTTGGCTTCGGATTTCAAGTAGAATTTTTACTCTTTTAATATATGTATTTAATCTCCTCATATATTGTGTGATTTATGCTATTACTATTATAATAATTGTTTTTCATGAAATATTTATGAGTATGTATTATATGAAAACTATGTGAGATACATGTTTATGTATTTATTTGGGGTCAGATTAGATACATAGTTGAAATTTTACTGAGCGTTGGCTCACAATCCCACAGTTTTGATTGCAGGGCCGGTGAGAATGAAACTGCGTTAGGAATTTTATTTGAATTTCTATTTCATTTGTAATAATTTTATTTATTATTTACGGTTGTAAAATTGACTCAATGAATTGATTATAATTATCAATGTAATTTGTAAAATTTCTCGAATTTACGAGTAATAAATTATTGGTCGATCAGTTTTAGCGTTAATTCTCCTTAGGGAGAAACCGCATGGCGGCCTTGAAAAACCAGGTTGTTACAGAGTGGTATCAGAGTGGAATTATTTGTAATACTAATTTATTTCTTATAGGTGAAATATTTGGAGGAGAATTCTCTATAGGAGAAACCTAGTGGTAGTCTTGGGAAATCGGGTCGTTTCATGATTGCTCATTCAAACTGGAAAGAGAGAATGTATTTATGAGGTGTGGATCAGTGATGGAAGATGGTGTCATCAACAATAGTATGGTCGGCGGTAGAACTTTGGAATCAAGCTATATTGGTTGATGGTGTTGGTGAGGGTTGAGAGATATAGAGAAATAAGAAAAAAAATGAAAATAGAATAAAAATAACACAAAAAGATAAAAGAAAAATGAAAATAAAGAATAGGTTTAGATTTTTTTTTTCGATTTAAGGGTATTTTGGTCTTTTAATGGGAGACTTGGAGGTTAAATTGGTAATAGAAAAATTAAGTTGACTTTCAAAAGGTGAAATATACAATTTTCTTAAAACATTCTTTTAGGGGCTATTTATGTCCTCTAATATAATATTACAAGGGGTCTAAGAAGACCTTTTGATAGTTCAAAGGATTGGGTGGTTTATTTGAGAATGATAAGGGGTGTAGATGGTAATTTTCCGAAGTAGCATTCTTTCAACGACATTAACGACATGTTTGGTTGGATGGAATAAATGTAGAATGAAATCACAATTGCATAATTAATTCTTGTTTACTTGTTTGGTTTAGAAATAAAACGTTTTTTTTTTAATTATAATTGGAATAAAAAATAGAGAAATGACATTTCTTAATTCAAGAAGTGGAATGACGCTCATTCCATCAGAATGATTTGTTTTACTCAAAACAAAAATGGATATATATATATATATATATATATATATATATATATATATATATATATATTAGTAATATATTTTTAAAGAGAGTAGATAAATTGGTTGTTAACAAAAAAGAGATAAAGTGTCTAGAATTAAATTTTTTAAGAGAAAAAAAATACCAGATTTAAAATTATGCAAACAATTTACAAATCATAATTTACACCCTTGTGATATTTCCATAAGCAGGTATCCCTAATTTGTTCGACCAAAATGTGACAGTTATATTTTTCATTAAAGGTCAAAGCTTAAAAATGTCAAAATTAATAAATCATTTAATATTAATTCACATTTATACACCTGGCTGAGTTGGATCAGATCATATCCGCTTAATTTTTTTTTCCCTTTTCTTTATTCTTTCGTGTCGGTCGGCTCATGTATGTCATTATAGGAAATTCTGTTAGTTGTGTAACTATTGCACTTAAGTCTGAGTCGCAAGGGGTAAGTGCTAACAAAAATACTACATAAGTGTAAAGTGTGATTCGGTCAACAAAGGGGCAAAGTCTCCATTATTGAAATATTATGGAGAGAGTCAATTCTAAAGAGAAAATATTTTAAAGAAAACAATTTAGTAATAGAAATATGCTAGAAAGAAAAAATTGAGACTATAAATTTTGTAGAAATTAGTATTTTAGAGAAACAAAAATAGGGTAATTATTTTTTTAGTCCTCTTTAGAGACCCAATAGAGAAATTATACCCCTTGACATGAACAATTAAGTTTCTAGACCCTACAAACGTTTTAGAAAAAAATCTTTCATTCTGGCCCCCCTGTTAACATTTATTTACAAGTTTGTCATTTTGTCTTTATGCAACAAAATAAATTTGGACAACAAAGGGTGTTAACATTAATGTAAACATATTCAAGTAAAAACAACTTATCTAAATTACAATATTACATTGGGAATTAATGTTAACGTTGTTGCATCCATTTGTTTTTGTAAGTTAACACATCATCTCCCAATCTGTCTGTTTTGTGCGTTACGTTAACTGGTAGGGCATAAAATACACCACTACTTACTCTCACAAGTATACAAGGTCTAAGTTTTAATATAGTGGATATTGAATATCGGATATCGTTCCCAAAAAGAAAAGTGTGAATAATTGAATACCGCAATTTACGTAGTCTCATGTTATCCTGACGATGAAAGATATGATTTAAAATTAAACTAAGCTAAACTACAATTAGTGGATTAATCTTAACTAAGTTGATTAATTAGGGATTGATTTTGTTCACTTAATACATGTTTGATTTCGTTTAGTTAACAATAACAGAGTTTAGGTATCCGACAATCTCGGTTCGTAAACTCCTCCGCCACCTCTTCCGAGTGTAAGACGGGGGAATACACGACTTCATGTCGACGAAGAGGTCCCCCTCAATGTCTTAAAGACTCTAGGACACGTGAGTCTTGACCCAACGTCATCGATTGCACACTAACTAACGCCCTCCCGGGTCGTTAGGTCATAACGATGTGTTTACCCTCGTCCGAATCTAGGGTTACCTCTCCCGAGTGTCAAACCCTAGATTCTCAAATCCAACCCTAATACCATAACAAGCATACTAAGATCGTCATCAAATGATAAACACAATCGGACTTAAAAGCAATAACAGTTAAAGAAACATATATTAAACCAAACGAGTATTTACACAACTACATTTATCCCTAACTAATCTTTAATTAAACTAACATGTTCTTAGCCAATACAACATTAAATCAAGAGGAGATCATCAATATCAACAATAAACATTAAGTACAAAGATGGAAACAAGGGAAGAAAAGCCAAATCTCAAAGTGGAGTAGTCCACTTTCGTCAAAGAACAATCCTCCCGAGCTTCCTTTTCTCCAGTGATGAACTTCCTCTTCTAGCTCTTCAAGAAATGGCCAAGAACACTCCTAAAACTACTCTAATCTACTTCCTAAATTATCTAAACCTCACTAAGGTGAAAATAGCTCTCCAAATATCAACCGATGCTCTTACTCATATCTCTGGCTTCTTTGGGGTTTGGTGGAGAAAGGGGTTAAAAAGAGGGATTTGGAAAATATCTTCAAAATATCTAAAAATAAATATTTTTGTACAGAGTGTCACCGCCTAGGCAGTGGTTCACCACTTAGGCGGTGGCTTAAGTCGGTTAAGTTTCTGTCGGATCTTCGCCTAGGCGGTGGTTTCTTCGCCTAGGCGGTGGCTGCTGGCATAACATATTGACGTTTTCTCACCTAGGTGGTGGTTCAACCCTTCAATACTCCAACATTCTGCCTTTTTTCCCCCTAGGCGGTGGAACTTCCACCTAGGCGGTGGTCTTCATTCACCGAAACCCTGTTTTTCACATTTTGTTCACCGTTTCTCCACTGTTTTCATTTGTTTATCTCCATTTAACGTCCTTTCACCTATTTTACACTAAAACAAACTAAAACACAATTAAATATAACTAAAACGCTTGAAAACTAACAAATTCGGTTTAGAAATAGATAGGTTTTTCACACTTATCAATACCCCCAAACTTAGAATTTTGCTAGTCCTCGAGCAAAACACTAACACTAAACTAAACTAACTAATAAACTAACCAACTAAAAATGAAAAACTAAACTAACACGAAAGAAGTATATGCATGTAAATATAAAGTTCAATCGAAATGACCAATTTGTTCCTACCTCAACATCTCTAAATCTGATCAAGTTCGGGAAGTAACCCACACCAAGTGGTGTTCTAGAATTTCAACAATCAATAACAATAAAAACCATTCTCGATCCATTTGAAGTGTGTGTGTGAGAACTCAAATGTGTAACTAGTTAAATACTGGATTCGATTATTCAATCATTAAGCTCATAACTTAAACCGTTGAAGGATTCAGGAAAGCTATATGCTTGATTGGAGTCTACTATCCACTAATGTAGCCTCGGATATTCAAAGAGATCAATAGGGCTTGGTTTGGCTTTGGAGAACGACCACGGGTATCACAGGAATAAAAATAACAAATCGGTTTAATTGATCGATACCCGAAGTAAAATTGCTTGTTGCTATCCTCTCTCATAACCCCCATATTCTTAACATACAACTCTGAATAAGAAACGAAGATCATGTGTATTCACTTGTTGAAAGAGAAGAAAATGAAAACTATATTCACACATTATTATTATTATTATTATTATTATTATTATTATTATTTTTTTTTTTTTTTTTTTTTTTTTTTTTTTTTTTTTTTTTTTTAAACATAGTCCTAAATTAATTCGAATTATTACAGTTTTCGGAGAGTGCAAAAAGAAGTTAGAGAAACACTTCCCCAAACTTATTCGAATTAATAAAATTTTAGGAATATGTAAAAAGAAATGATAGAAACACACCCCCAAACTTATTTATGAGCATGTAAAAAGAAATACGAAAGTGACAAGTGAATACACTAATACCGAATCAATAAAAATTTATCAGAAACCCAACCGCTCACTTGATTTCACTCAATTTTGAAAATTAGGCTTAGTGACATTGGGTTAAGAAAAATTTAAATGAAAGGAGTATTTGAACGTTTTTAGAATTGATTACGCTATCGGCTTCGATAGGGAAAATAAGGAATGAAAATTTTCATGTTAGCTACAACGGTTCAAGCGAAAAAATGATGGCCTAAATCACATCTCCGAAATTACCTTACCTAGGATTCCGCCTCAAGTTTTCCCCAAATCAAGTTCTAGTTTCCTCATTTCTATCATGAGCTTAATATCGAATAATCAGCGTTTAATCGTTCAGATAATTATACATTGAGTTCAAGTATCGTGCGATTTTAGGATTGAGATAATTTTTACCCAATCGACATGTTAAGCACACAAAACACACAAGGAAGGTATTACCCCTGACCTCAATATATAATTAGGGGATAATTCTCATCATCGGGTCTTGGTCCAAATGAACTCAACATCTAAACATGCAAATACAACTTTATACACACACAATACTAAACTAAACCTAATGCTAACATAAATAATTTAATCTAACACTAAACATGCAGAAACAAAAATTAAACTACTAAACTAAAAATTTAAAAACTAAAACATTCATTAAAATAATAAAATACATATATAAACATAATTTTGTACATCAAAAATTTTGCATTTTGTTCAAAAAATAAAAAATAATGGTTCATCCGTTTCTACAAAAAAATCAAAATGGATGAATATCCACCAAACTATCATCCATTCTATACCATCCAGGCCTGAACATGGCAGTGTTACAGCATTAGCGAACCTAATAAACATATAGCATGCATGCAAACAAAACGGGTTGAACACATACCTAGGGAATAAGACTTATTCCCTAATATTCACCTGAAGAGGAATCATTACCATCATCACATTGGAAAGGAGAGTGTGGTCTCTGGAAAAGATATGGCAGCACAGATGGCATCGGAGGGTAATCGTCCATCTCAAGGCCAAGGCCATCTCAAATCTTCCGTTGGACTCGATCTTGCTGCCTTGAAAATTGGTCCAAGAAAGAAGTGATCTCATATTGATTTTGGAGGATGATCTGAAGCTTGTTATATACCCTCTCCTAGGAGTTTTCATCTTGGGCTCCAGAAGGTCCCGTTTTCTCGTCTGTTGGCTTTTTCTTTTCCTCGGGCTCGGCTGCCTCTTGCGCCCCAGTCTTCTACAACCGATTTATCTTTGACAGATCAAGTGGAATAATAGGGTCGCACAGGCTTCCTCCGGATACCGTCACTCCAGCTAGTCAAAAAATTGGGTCAATAGTGACGGAAACAGGAGCCTACCCTTTACCGTCTTCGTAGCATGTATGATCAATGAATAGATCAGGAATCCAACATTGATTGGTAACTCGGTTTGAATTTTATAGATAAAAAAGGTCCTGTCCTTTGAGACGTCTGAAAGATGTGACGTCGGTAGGAGGCTTCCACAAATGAAATGGTGTTAGATTTTTGGAATTGGCTTTAAGCATTTTACTGAGAAGGTAGCGACATTCGGACCTTGGTGTTTCTACTTTACTTCGCTGGATGTGATCTTTTTGATGACCCTATGCAAAGTAGGTTCTTGGCTTTCAATGGACTCCGGTGCCGAAAGTCCAAAGAAATGATTGATAAAATCTGGGTTGAAGATGATAGGCTGATTTCAAACCCTTGCTTGGTCGTCTATGGCCTCCGTAGTATTAGCGTAAAATTCTTTGACCAAAGCAACCTCGCCTGGGGGTGGCGATTTACAAAATTGCTCCCATTGGCGGCTTCAGATTTCTTGTTGAAATTTCGCCGGGAAATCCTCTATCGGACCGAAACCCCATTGACGTATGCATGCTCAAAAGGCTTCGTGTTCTTTGAAATGTTGCTCTATTTGTTTTGACACAAAACGGGTGGCATCATAGTCAATGTCGGTCTGCACCCTGGGGTGCAAACTCGACCCTTCTCCTTTTGCCCTCTTCTTTGCTTCCATTTTTGGCATTTCCTAATAATTACAATCACAAATAACCAATACAACCTCATCATATATGAACAATTGAAATCCATAAACCTCCCTAATCACTTTGTCAAGAACACATACATCCCAAAACGAACACCCATTTGAATTTTTTCAAACAAATTTCACAAATGTGACATCCTATATTAGTTCACACACTCAACCAATCCAATTAAACATGCTCATCACCAAGAATCAAACCAAAAACCCATGGAACTTCGGAATCGCAAAAATAGGGTTAAGGGGTTTTGGGCAAAATTTCAAAATCCAATGATTTCTTTGATATAATCATACAAACCAACCAATTATTTCAACAACTAGACTAAATGTAATGTAAAAGAAACTTACTTGTTAAGAATTTATGGTCCAATCGAAAGAGAATGAAGAAATCGCTCCGTTCATGCAAAACCCTAAATTTTCTGAAATAGGGGTGGAGATTCGATTCGTGGTGGTTGATTCGTGATGGAAATGACTACTTTTGGTAATGGAAGGATGATTTTTGAGTATTGGAATGGTTTGGAAGTGAGGTTTTAGAGAGAAGGTGGAGGATTTAGAGAGAAGGTAGAGGATTTTGGGGAGGGAACCTTGCGATTTTAATTTTGAACGAACGGGCTCTTTTTAACTGCAGAAGGTCCACCGCTTAGGTGGTGGTTTTTTCACCTAAGAGAAATTACACCAGTGTGAAAACTCAGCCAACTGCACTATTTTTGCCTAGGCGATGGTTTCTCCGCCTAGGCGATGGAGTGTGTTTTGAAAATTTGTTGCATCCTGTATCTTTACCGCCTAAGCGGTGGTTCACTGCTTAGGCGGTGGGTCGTGTTTTTCTAAAAAACACACAACCTGTATTTTTACCACCTAAGCGGTGGTTCATCACTTAGGCGGTAGGCCTGCAGCTCCTACTTTCATGTTTTTCTCAAATTTTCAAAATACGGCTGTACCCCGTACGTTTTCACTTCGCTTGTTCAACGTGTTTAAACTTAAAATACTTCCCCAAGCATCCACACTCCTAAATTCACTTTCGAACACGTTTCGAAGCCATTCCGGCTTCCAAAAAGAATAAATAATCAAATAAATAGTAACAAAAATCGGGTAATTTGATACCCTAAGTTTCATTTAAAAAAAAAAAAAAATAGCGCTTGAGTTACCGTCCCCAGCTAGACTTTCGTGTTGCTAAGTATTTTTCACAAAAATTCTCCATAGACAAGGAATTTGGGCTCAAATGCTCAGTCGGATCAAGATCATGGCTTGAAGTCGGCTTCTCCTCTCAATCCTTATCATTTGCAATAAGCTCAATCTCGGGATTGAGAATTAAGAATTCCAATCTTCTTCATCGTTTCTCGCACCGCTTGATCTCATTAACACAATGAAAAAAAAAAATTAAAAACAAAACAAAAATAAATGTTAGGATTAACAATCGACCACTTAGTCGCAATATCAACTTAAAATTCACACAGATTCCCCGGCAACGGCGCCAAAAACTTGGTAGGGCATAAAATACACTACTACTTACTCTTGCAAGTATACGAGGTCTAAGTTTTAATATAGTAGATCTTGAAGATCGGATATCGTTTCCACAGAGAAAAGTATGAATAATTGAATATTGCAATTTACGTAGTCTCATGTTATCCTGACGATGAAAGACATGATTTAAAATTAAACTAAGCTAAACTACAATTAGTGGGTTAATATTAACTAAGTTGATTAATTAGGGATTGATTTTGTTCACTTAATACATGTTTGATTTCGTTTAGTTAACAATAACGGAGTTTAGGTATCCGACAATCTCGGTTCGTAAACTCTTCCGCCACCTCTTCCGAGTGTAAAATGGGAGAATATGCGACTTTGTGTCGATGAAGAGGTCCCCCTCAATGTCTTAACGACTCTAGGCCGCGTGAGTCTTGACCCAACGTCATCGATTGCACACTAACTAACGCCCTCCCGGGTCGTTAGGTCGTAACGATGTGTTTACCCTAGTCCGAATCTAGGGTTACCTTTCCCGAGTGTCAAATCCTAGATTCTAAAATCCAACCCTAATACCATAACAAGCATACTAAGATCATCATCAAATGATAAACACAATCGGACTTAAAAGTAATAACCGTTAAAGAAACATATATTAAATCAAATGAGTATTTACACAACTACATCTATCCCTAACTAATCTTTAATTAAACTAACATGTTCTTGGCCAATACAACATTAAATCAAGAGAAAGATCATCAGTATCAACAATAAACATTAAATACAAAGATGGAAACAAGGGAAGAAAAGCCAAATCTCAAAGTGGAGTAGTCTACTTTCGTCAAAGAACAATCCTCCCGAGCTTCCTCTTATCCGTTGATGAACTTCCTCTTCTAGCTCTTCAAGAAATGGCCAAGAACACTCCTAAAACTACTCTAATATACTTCCTAAATTATCTAAACCTAACTAAAGTGAAAAGAGCTCTTCAAATATCAACCGGTGCTCTCACTCACGTCTCCGGCTTCTTTAGGGTTTGGTGGAGAAAGGGGTTAAAAAGAGGGATTTGGAAAATATCTTCAAAATATCTAAAAATAGATATTTCTGTACAGAGTGTCAGCGCCTAGGCAGTGGTTCATCGCTTAGGCGGTGGCTTAAGTCGGTTAAGTTTCTGTCGGATCTTCGCCTAGGCGGTGGTTTCTCCGCCTAGGCAGTGGCTGCTGGCATAATATACTGCCGCTTTCTCACCTAGGTGGTGGTTTTCTTTCCTAAGCGATGGTTTAGCCCTTCAGCACTCTAACATTCTGTCTTTTTTCCGCCTAGGCGGTGGAACTTCCGCTTAGGCGGTGGTCTTCGTTCACCGAAACCCTTTTTTTACATTTTGTTCACCATTTCTCCATTGTTTTCACTTTTTTATCGTCCTTTAACGTCCCTTCACCTGTTTTACACTAAAACAAACTAAAATACAATTAAATATAACTAAAACGCTTGAAAACTAACAAATTCGGTTTAGAAATAGATAGGTTTTTCACACCTATCATTAACATTAACTCATTTCACCACCGGAATTGTTGTGTGTTTTTCTCTTGAATATTTAGCGTATTTTGTATGTATTTACATTAACGCATTTTGTTAATTTGTGTGTGTGTTAACGTTAATGCAATTTTTTTTTTGTGTGTGTTTCACATTACCGCCTTTTTCATTATTTATTTTGTGTACATTAGCGTTAATGCATTTGAGAGAGTTTGCATTAACGTTAATGCACATTTTGGTGCCTCTCTCTAATTAAACGTTAATGCATTTAATGTTGTCTAAAAAATTTGTAAAATAAAAATCACTCACAACACAGGCAAACTTAGTTGCATTAACGTTAATGCAATTACAACCCAATACATTTAATTTAATTGCGTTAACATTAACGTGATTACAACGTAGCACATTTAACTTAATTGCATTAACGTTAACGCAATTACAACCCATCACATTTAACTTAGTTGCGTTAACGTTAATGCATATCAACCCAACACATTTAACTTAGTTGCGTTAATGTTCAACACAATTACAACCCAACCATTAACGTATTTAATTTTGTCTAGAAAACATGTGGAAAAATACCGACGAATCGAACATTAAAAAAAAACAAAAAAAACAAAAAACAAAAAACGAAAAACAAAATTAATATTCGAAATTCAAGAGAAAGAGAGACTATAATGAAAGCAAACAGCTGAATGTTTGGATTTGGTTTGCGTTAACGTTTATGAACATTTTTTTTTGTTTTTCTCTCTGTTAACGTTAACGCATTTAATATTGTCTAGAAAAACATGTGAAAAAATCACGCAAAAACATTAACGTTAACATAAAATTAACACCCAAACATAGATCCCAAAAACGACGAAGTAAAGAGTTGCCGGAACTTAAAATTTCTAGCAACGGCGACGGCGTTGTATGTTAAGGATTTTTTCGGAACCACCTATCAGATCTGGAACTTCCAGATCTGAAATTCTCAGATCTTGAACTTCCAGATCTGAAATTCTCAGATCTGAAATCCTAGATCTGATAAAAGTCCAAGAGAGAAAGAGGGAGGAAGAGAGAGAGAAGCTAGAGAGAGAGAGACTGAAACCCCACAACCTACAAACCTCCACATTAAAATCCTTACGTGAAATCTCCATTTCAAATGAAGTGCTCGACATCAACTTCTCTAAACAAATGGCCAAAAACTAATATCCATTTCTGAAAACTTTTAAAAACTTGCAGAGAGAGAATGGTGGTGGTGGTGGTTAGATTGTTGTTAATGGAGGTTTTTTCATGGAAGAACACTAGGTGTGTATATATATGAATCTATATATGAAACCAACTGATATTATCGTGGGTAGGGTCTAGAAAGAGAGAGTGAACGTGGGTAAGGTTTAGAGAAAGAGAGTGAGGATTGTGAATCAGATATAAAAGGAGAGAGAGTTAATGTAAATGTGATAGAGAGGGGTATATATGTCTTTTCACGTTCTATTTTGTTTTACCTAATGACCAAAAACTTAATTGGTTATACTGTGTGGTCTGAATTATGAGTGAACAGTTGAAAAATGTCTTTTTTCTCAATGGTCTCTCTAATGGAGACTGAATAATAAAAAACTCAAAAAAATATCCTTTAGTTTATAATTATGAGTAATATTAACTTTTAATTTTATGCATATCCAAAAAATAATTATATACATACAATTCCATTCATTTATATGTAGAATGTTACTGAACAATAGAATAAAATAGTGAATATGCTAGAAATCACTATTCCATTCTTGGAAGTAACAATAGCAACCAAATAAGGGAATTGTACTTCTCCCATTCCATTATTTGGTTGCTATTGTTACTTACAAGAATGGAATAGTGATTTCTAGCAGATTCACTATTTTATCTCATTCTACTCCACATAAATTCTATTACTTCCAACCAAATGAGTCGTAAATGTTCAATGTATACATAGTAGTGGGCGGTAATCACTCTCGTCTTTTATGGTAAGATCTTTATCCGGTCAACTTTGAATTTTTTGAAGTTCAAAATGGATTTAATGGTACGTTTCAATCCAAAAAATAATAAATATATATATTTTTTTAATTGAACTTGTTAGTTTGGGTTTTTGCATTTTGACAATTCATGTGTAATTCTAGCAACATTGATTATTCGATCAATGTCTGCAGAATGAAATATTTTCTATTAATGAATCCTAGATTTATTTATTTTTTCAAATATGCAATATTTATTATAATGATTTGCAACATGGTTGAATGTTTTATGTATCCAAATTAACAGATTTATGCTACTTTTTCAATTACTGAATGTTTCTCATAATAACTTCCAACAACACTGAATTTTCGATTTATGCAGAATATGTCATGTTACAGCAAATATGAAATTAAAAATTCCTAAATCGACGCTTTGCGTTAACTAGTCAGACATGCATTCCAGTGGTCAACCAAACTATCTGAAGTTGTGTTGTGTTTCAATTTCCTTAAGACCATATGCCATTTTCTTTTCTTCGTATATTCAGGAGAACAATACAACTTGATTCGTCAGAGCAGTGTTCAAACTAGAAATCAAACGACTAAGGCTATTCATGTTATAGCAAAGCCACTACCAGAAGAGGCATTTTCCTATATAGGGTGATTTGTTCAACATTTGATTTTTTTATTTTTTTTTGTAAAGATGTTTATATTTAAAAAAAAAAAAAAAAAAAAAAAAAACTAAAAAGAAAAAAACATACTTAAAAATCAATTATTAGGAGTCTCAATATGTTTAGCAAGATTCAGGTAAATTCATTTGTGAATGCAAAAAAATTTCAAGGATCAGAACTCGATGGAATTAAAAGAGTCATCTTGTGTGAAAAGGATTTCGGAAGAAAGTCTTGATCACTAGTGAAATCATATCCGTCAAAGCTCAAATCACACAAACACAAAAATCTCACCAGGTAAAAAAAAAGTACATCAATAAATAAAATTTAAACTTTTGTTAATGTTTCAACTAATTTAGTTTACATGAGTTGATTGGAATATAATATATAAATGGTTCAGATCCTAAGCATCATAATCATTCTAAATAGAAAAGAGAAGGATATAGAAGGCTAAATCGGGAGTCGAGTTTACACAAAGAGGGTTAAAATATACCAATTGTTTTACCGAAAACATTCAAGCTCCGAAACAGGTTACGAGATTTTGAAAAGCTTTAGAAAAATTTAAAAAAAGGGATATCCTTGAATTTCGACATTCAAACAAAGCCAAGTTTTTTTTTTTTTAAAACAAAAGATGTGAAATCTCCGGAGGATTGTTGGCCCGGACTTGACCCAAGAGGGGGGTTGAATTGGGTCATGGAACTTTTCAGATTTCGTTAGTTTCTGCAAGCTCAAATCATTTCAACCAATCTCTTTAGTAGATAATGAATATAATGATAATATGAAGTGATTCTACGGATAGATTATTTATCTCATTTAGTGTGTGTGACTTAGTTGACAATATAAGGCATCAAAGTAAGGTAATCACATTACAACCAATATATACAAGTAAAGCATAATTATAAGAGGATAAAAATCAAGACAAGTAATCACATGACACAAGGATTTTATAGTAGTTTGGTAAAGATCAATTTGCCTATGTCTACTCTTCCGAGCTCCTATAGAGAGTTCTAATCCACTATAATTCAGTTTTTTTCCCCAATGAAGACCAAACTATTACACTCTTAGAGGATAAGGTACATTTATATCTTGTTACAATCTCTCACAAGGCAAGGTACGTTTATGCCTTGCTACTCTCTACTAGGTAAGCTAAGTTTATACCTTACTACTTTCTCACAAAGTAAAGTACATTTATACTTTGCTACAATTACTCACAAGACAAGTTACGTTTATGTTTTGGTACTCTCTCACAATGAAAACTATGTTTATTCCCTACTACTCTCTCACAAGGTAAGGTTCGTTTGTACCTTACTACTCACTTACCAAGATTCACACCCCTGGATTCCTTAATCCCTTTCCTTAGGCAAGGATCAAGCATAACCAAGGTTCACTCCTTCGGATTTTTTAAGTACAAGTAAATAATACAACCCTTAAACAAGGAAATACATATATAACAGTTAAACATACAAAACTCAACAAATACATGATCATTCTCCTGAATTCATCCTCAAAATCTTTATTTTGTAGGGATCTAGCCGATGTCTAGCCAAAATTCTCTCTATTTGATTTTTCCATCCATTGGCTCATAAAAATTAGACCTGTTATTCTTTTTTACAGAGTTCTATACCGAGATGTTGATATGATATGCAAACTCTTGATAGTTGTAATTAAATGGACAAGTGACTACAAACTTTGTAATCCATCTCACAAAGCCTCACAGAGCTTCTAAATACTCTCTTAAAGATGGATGTTAATAATAAGCCTTCTAATGTTTGTGCTCATATACAACTTAAACTTTATTTTACAAATATTCAATACAATGCAAAGGGTAAAGCTAAACTATTGATAATCACATTATGGTTCACTTTTAATTTTTGGTTCAGTCCATGTTTTAATATAAACTTTCAACAATTTTCATATATCAATTATGCAAGGAAGATACATGATGAATAATATAGTGACAATGATCATGGCTCGTGTAAGCAATTAAGAACAAGAAGATAACATGAATACTTTGTTAAATATATAACATTATGTTTGCAGTATTCAATTAGTCTTTTTCAACAAGAATCAATAAAGGAAACTTTTGGGTCACTTATACTTAGCTTGGGATATGGTGCACATACAATCACGTATAATGTATAATTAAGTAAACCCTAAAATAAGCTCAAGATATAGAAAATATGATTTACAATATGATAATAGGATAATTTTCAAGATAACAATTAACTTTTAGAAAGTTCAATGAAATTGTCCAATTAACTTACCTCTCATTAAATTGGTACACGGGGGATTTAACATCTTGATGAGTAACTTAATCTCGTCAGCGGTACGAGTTCTTTTGATGTCCAATATACAAAATCTACCGAATTTGTGATTTTATAGAAGACACTTTCTAATTCTCTTAAAAGTTCTTTAGGTTTTCCAACACGATAGATTTCAATGTGTAATGAAAATACTCTTAGAAAGCTCAGTGTGAAATCTTCGATCGTTTTATCACGTAATCATTTTTCTATATAGTATGAACTAAAGGTATATATGAGATCAACATAAGCAACATCTTGATGTAGGTGTGCATACAAGTAGACTAATCATTTTACCAAGCTTATAAGTAAATTGTCTAGGTAAATTAATTAAGAGATTTAAATCATTATCTAGACATGCTATCAATTAAGCACATAATAATCATGTTCCAATATTTAATAATAAATAATAATCCAATATAATTTATAATGGAACAGACTCACCGAATTTAATGATAATGATATGGATTTGCTGCATCTTCTAGGATTACCAAATCTTAGCATCATCGACTCTCTCATAACCTTAGAGTATCACATAATTTAGCTTGATAGACGTCTAGGTTTTGCACTCATAGAATCAATCGCTTGTTTTTATGTAGTGTTTCTTACACTATATCACTCATTAAATAATCTAGATGTGTTCCTAAAGTATGTTAAATTCATAACTATTAAGATCATACCCTCATCCTTGTTTACTTTGTGCAACTAAGTGGGGTTTATATATGATTTGTCATGGCAGTGATTGTTGCACTAAATCTGGGATCAAAAGGATACTAATCTGCTGTAATTAATTATGTGAACATACGTACAAGTAATTGCATCAATAACGATCATCTCTAACGTTCCAATTTGATCAATTCGGGTAAGAACTAGTTGGAAGACAATGTGTACCAAAGACTGAAATTTGGGGTTTAAAATATAGAAACACTTAAACATCATATTTTCTCTTTGATTTTGGACCATAGTTCGTAATTCTAGATTCAAATGATGGGTAATATATTTAATTGAAGATTAAAATTATTTTGAATCAATTTGTCATTCAAAACGAGATCGAATTTCAATTTTAGCTTAATGTATACAAACAACCCCCAACAATCGATTAATCAGTTTGGACAATCAGTTGATCAATGTTCTTGATTGGCTATTGTGAATTACTCTCAAGTCTAATCAGTCGACTGACTTAATTAGTCGGTTGTCCAGCTACTCATTTTCAACGTAGATTATAACCTACTACTATTATCAGTTGACTGGAAATAATTATTGGTTGATCGGTTTAGAATAGTTTCTAATTCTCATGGGCTACTATCGAAATCGATTGATTGGTGTAGGGGACCGATCGACTTGTTCTTATAGAATTTCATTTTAATCTATTTATTTGACCAACTTAATTATGATTTAAATTTTTATGGACTCAATTCTTTTTCAATAATCTTAAACATTATAATAAACATCATTTTAGCAAAAAGATATGCCACATAAAAATGTAAAAGTGTGTGTGTTCCTGGAGGATTACTTTAACATACTTCTTACATAGAGAGTGTTATCCTTAAAGAGTTGATCATTAACGTATTAATGCTTCTTAATCTTTCTTGGCAGCAAGTCTACCACTTTCTTTCTTTTTCATCTTTGTGGCCTCTTATGACTTCTCTTGGTCTCTGTAAATTCGCCCAGGCGGAAAAACCACTGCCTAGGCAAGTTAACATCAGAAAGTTTTTTTAAAAAGCAAAAGGCGCTACTTCTCCTAGGCAGAAAAACCTCTGCCTAGGTGAAGTCACGCTAACCCTGTTTTAAAATACAACAATCCTCTTTGCAAACGGCACTTCCTTCCTAAAATTTTCAAGAAATCTCTCAACTTCACCATCCCAAATCCTTTCCTCCCTTTGAAGATTCATCCTACAGTGCGAAAAACTTGGATTTCCACCAAAAATCTTTATCCAAACTTTGGATTCCTCTTCCCATTTTCGAAAATCTAGGGTTTAAACGGTGAAACAGTGCGAGATCGCCATCCTCAAGTGCTTTGATAAAAAAATTTCAATAAGTAAGGGTCAATGATCCTATTTTTCATTTAATTGTTGAAATATTTTCTTCATTTGCTCATTTATTTCAAAAATCATTGGATTTGGCTAGAACCCTAAACCCCTTTAAACCCTAGATTACGTTTTTCATGCTATTAGGGATTTAGGAATGATTTTTGGTAAACCCAATCATGTTTTTGTGTAGATACACAATGTGAATCATTTATTTTAGGCTACATTGCGACAAAAATGTGATTTGGTTTTGCTTGGTAGGATATCTTGTGAAATTTGTATTGTTTGGTTTTGGTTGGCATATGTTTGATAAAATAGGGCATTGTGTGTTCGCTGACAAGGGTTTGAATTGCGTGTTCTATTGTTATTATTGTGGTTGGTGTTGTGATTGTGATTTATAGGCAAAATGGCAAAGTGTCGGGCATCCAAGCAACCACGAACGGAAGAACCTCTGGCTGCCTTAGATTACAACTCTCTAAAATTTGTCTCCAAGTAAGCCGAGGACCATTACAATAAACATGAAAGTGAGCATCCCGGAATTCTCCAGAGGGGGTTCGTACCTCTGCATGAGCTCTCTGAAGGATTCAGGACCGTCATTCAACGTAGAAGATGGGAATAGTTCTGTGCTTCACCCCCACCAGGGGAGTTGGCCCTCGTACGCGAGTTCTATGCGAACATTACCGAGGCCACTAGATTTCAGACGAGGGTCTGGAACATCCCAATCCTATTCAGTGCGGACCACTTCAACAAGTTGCTTGGATTGACGGGGCTGGAAGCCTCCAGAGATTTATCCGATGCTGCCATACCAACAATGGGTGCAGTGATTTAGGCCCTGACAACGGGTAACGCCTAGTGGAAGAACACATGGAAGGGTTAGGCCATCTTCAAGGCACGGTTTCTGAAACTGATCCCCAAGATTTGGCATCAATTTATCTGCGCCAATCTGCTCCCTACCTCCTATGTGTCCGATGTTTACAAGGAGCGAGTGTTTAAATGAACATTATTTATCATGACTGCCTTCTTTCTGAATACTTGTGACCCATCCTAAAAAGGGACATATTATGATCTACGTTTGACCTAATCTTTGGTTATCGCAACGTACGTAGGTAACCTATATAGGTTTTGTCACAACTATACTTGAATTTCATTTTTGAACTACGTTCTTGATCTGATTCCTTATGGGATACGTAGGCAACTTATCTAGAGTCTAGTCATATTTTTAAAAAGCATCCTATGCTTTGAATTTATTTAGAAAAATTTAATGGCGGAAAAATGACGCGGTATCTTATTTTTGTCAAATACGTGAAACTCGCATGAAAAAGAAGGATAGCTGTAGACACGACATTTGTTTACCCCCAAAATTTCTTTTTTAATTTATATACTTTTTTATTTTATTTTTGAAAAAACAAAAAAAAAAAAATTAGAAAAAGGAAAAGACAAAAAAGGGAAAATTTTGAAAAATAAAAAGAAAAAAGAAAAAGGGAAGATAGATGAGAGATATAGAGAGAGAGAAAAAAAAGCGAGATAAAATAAAAGAAAAAAAATAAAAAAATGATGCCCACGCCTTGCGCGCGAGCACCCTACTAAAAGAAAATATAAAACCTAATGACTGTGTGGCAACTCTCAAGTGTGGACAGTTGCCACGCGGCCGCGTGCGCACTAGGGTAGAGGGCGCGTATAATACAATCCTGATTGCTAGGAAAACTTTTTTTTTTTTTTGGTTTATTTTTCTTTTCCTTTCTGAAGAGAAGGCGGTGGTGGCCAAGACTAGGATTTTAGATTTTTTTATTTGTTTTTTCATTCTTTACCTTTCCCTAAAATAGAACCCTAATTCTTATTTTTATGGAAGTAAAATTTTCAGAGATAAATCCATTTGTGGAGCTAAGATTCATAGAAAAATCCATTGAGAAGCCAATTTTTAGATGGACACTCCTTCGAGAAGTCTCCATTGAGAAGGGAAACATGTTTGTAATAGATTTTTGGTGGGACAAGTATAATTCTTCTGTAAGCTTTAATTTTCTAGTATTTTTAAATTTTCTCTCCATCTCTTAGGTTCTTTCTATGGTTGTTATTCTCTTTGTTATCGCCTTTTAATTACCAAAATTTATGTTCCTGTAATTTAATTATGGGTTTATACCAAAGACATCTCCTGTCATTTGATAAATACCAGTCACCCCCCTATAGTTTTATAATCTAAACCACTTACCTCCCCTGTCAATGAACAGTTCCTAACACTTTATTATTATTGACAAAAATACCCTCAAAATCAGTTAACTTCAATAAAATGACATAAATACCCTTTATTAATTTAATTTATTGGATAAATATACCCTTGTTTCTCTACTTCAAATATTTTTATTTTTTAAGAGATAATAACATTTTTAGCCCTGATAAATGAATTTTGTTTCAATTTGGACCCCCCGTATTTGAAAATAGACACATTGGCAACCTCACATTTCATTTTTGTTTCAATTTGGACCATTTTCAGAATTCTGTTAGGTCAATGTAATGGTCAACATGAAAGTAAAGGTATTTTGGTAATTTCATGTTAAAAAATAAGGTTAATTTCATCCTTTTACCCTAACTAATTTGATAGGGTCTATTTGTAAATTATTCTTGACTTAAGGGTAAAAAGTATACTTAATTCATCTTTCAGAAAAAAAAAAAAAAAAAAAAAAAACCCCAGCTCATCTCCTCTCTGGTGACTCTTTCTTCTCTCATCTTCTATCTCTAATTCTTCTCTTCCCACTATTGAAACAACTGAAGTAATAATCCATGACCATGAGGAGGAACAAATCCCTCATCCTCTCCACCACTACTCCTGAAAGCTCTCTCTCTATTTCTCTCTATCTCTCCTATCTTCTTCTCTCTCAAAAACCCACCACTATCACCACGACGGAGGTGCAGGAGCGATTGGGAAAGTGACGTCATCATTTGGGTTTAGGAAGAAGATAGTAAATAGTATATTTGAGACTATAGCAACAATGGTGTTGAGGGGTGTCGTGCGTGGCGGTACTATGAGTTGGAACATGGGATGCAGGTCAGGATTTGTGAGGGTAGCTCTAGTCGTCCTCGCAACCCCTGCAGTCACCCGCTCGCTATAATAGCCTCTAGCCACAATCAGATCGAAGAGTTCTCCACCATCGCACAGTTCCATCACCAGATGCACAACCTTGTTGTTTTCGTACCTCGCCTTGAGCTTGACGATGTTTGGTTGCTCTGGCAGGCTCGACATTATCATGACCTCGCATCAGATGTCCTCAATGTCGACGGTTGTCCCCAGCTTCTTCTTGGAGATGGACTTGCAGGCCAAGTCGTGGTGGGTCTTCTTGTCGATGCAGAGGTAGGTGATACCAAACTCGCCCCCACCCAGCTCATGATGTAGCACGTAATTGTCGCTGATGGCGAAGATAAATTTAATGGGGCTGCTTAGGTACTGTTGGTGATGAGGAAGATGGGTTTTAGGGATGATGATGGATGCTAATTACATTTTGTACCTTTTAAGTTTAACAAAATATTTAAACAGATCCCATTAAATTAAAGCAAGAGTAAATTGGTAATTTTATTTAGAACTTTTTTATTATATAAAATATGACAAACGTAAGGGGTATAAGATTCTTTTCACACACAAAAATCACTAAATGGAGTTCACTGGTATTTGTCAAATGATAGGGTGGGTTTCTAGTTTAAGGCCAAAACACAGGGGAGATATTTGGTATAAACACTTTTATTATTTTTAAATATTTTCCATGATTCTGTGATACGCCAGGAAGAGGCAACCTTTCTACTTTACCTTGGAGAGTTAGATGAGGAAAATTCATATTCTAGTACCTTTACCTTAAGTTTACACTCCTTACATATACACTATACCATTATCTAAAAAGAGAAATTATCATTCTCAAATAAATCACGATATTCCCTTGAACTATCAAAAGGTCTTCTCAGACCCCTTGTAATATAATATTAAACGACACAAATGTGCCTAAACCATTTTTTTAAATTGTTTATTTTACCCTTTGGTAGTCAACTTACTTACTCTATTACCAATTTAACCTCCAACTCTACCGTTAAAAGACCAAAATACCCTTACATGGTCAAAAAAATCTAAACCTATTATTGTTTTCCCCTTTTTCTTTTATTTTTATTTATTTATTTTTTTTCTTTCTATTTTAATCTTTTTTTTCTCTCTATATATCTCTCTTCCCTTACCAACATTGTCAACCAACACACCTTGATTCCCAAGTTCCACCGCCGACCACACCACCATCGATGACACCATCTCCACACCACCATCGCTAACACCCTCTTCCACCGCATACCACACCTTCGATTTATGTTCTTTCTTTTGAGTTTGAACGAGCAATCAAGGTATTTGTTGATGGGAACATGAGGAGATTGATGGAAATAGAAATGGAGATGGTTGATTCCTTACTATTTATCATTGTCTCAATCATCTATGAAGCTCTTCTCTCTCTCCCTATCTTAGCCATGGAAGACCCTAAACGTGTTTTCTCTTATTCTCTCTCTATTTTTTTTTTTAATCTTATTCCTCATTCAAATGGTGGGTTTTGTCTCAATTTCTCGATTTTGTTTTGGATTATCTTTTCTCTCTGATTTTTTTTACCTTCTTCCTCTTGATTGTGATTTTTTTTATCTTCTTTCTTATTCAAGGTGTTCGTTTATGGGCACTAGTTCCTCTAATTTCTCTATATGAGATTTGATTTTTATTTAATTGTTATTTATTTTTTGTGCCTAAATCGGCAATTATCGATGATGGTGAAGAGAAAAACAGTAGGTATAGTGATTTTGTTGATAGGGAGAGAGAGAGAGAGAAAAAGAGAGAGAAAGAGACAGAGGGGTATTAATTTACTGGTCGGTAGTGGAAGATGATGTTAACGATGGTGGTGTTGTTGGTGGTGGAAGATGGTGTTGGCAACGGTGGTGTGGTTGATGGTGGAAGATGGTGTCAGTGGAGGTGGTCTGGTGGGCAGTGAAGTAAAAGATGAAGAAGGGAAAAAAAAGAAAAACAAAATAAAATCATTTTAAAAATATTAAAAGATTAAATATCTAATTTTTGAGGGCACAATAGTAATTGATATTTATTATTATTTTTAATTATTTGATATTATTAATCTGATAAAGTGGAAAGTAAAAATGTCTATGTATCTTAATTATTTTCCAGAAAGGGGTTCGCATGGTAATTTCCATAAACAAGGGCTTGGCGGTGGAACTTTAAAAAATATCAGGAGGTATCTATGGTATTAACCATGTATAAAAACATCACAAAACATATATCATTATTATTGGAAAAATTAAAACAATAAGTCCATATCATACATAATTTTAGACTTGAAAATTCATCAAAAATAAAACAAAAAGTTATAAAGCCATTTCTCGAAATTAACCCCCATAAGGCTTTTGGTGAATTGAACAATTTGACAAATCGAGGGAGTTGATTCTTCAAATAGCGTAAAATTTTAAAAAGCCTGGTTTAGGAAATCACTTCCCTTGAAGTGTCATTTTCATGTATTGACCCTGGATGTTTTGATAGACAAATTAACGTTAATATTTTATGAAAATATTGGTTTTATTGAGTAGTTTCAGAATTGAGTTACAATTGAGCAAATGAGAAAAAGAATGAGTTTTCAATATGATATTTGTTGAAAGATCAAGATGATTGCAATAATGACTTTGAATATTTCTTTTCAGTAGAAAATATTTTTTGTATTTCTAGGTAAACAAAACTCATCTCTTTTTATGTTCTTAATGTAACCCGATTAAGATCACGCATGATACATAAAATAATTTGAAGTATTTAAAATATGGTTGGAAATGATAAATTTAAGTTTCAAACTATTTTTCCCAAGAGATCAATCAAGAAAATATTTTAAAATTGGAAAAATATGTTTTCTTGGCTTGGATATCGGTCGTCAGCTTGACTGGTCAATTGGAAGATTCTAGATGGGTGTTTTTAGGTTTTAGGTTGATTGGTCAACCGAAGGTTTGGACAATTGATTATGAGCCTAAAATAATCGACTTCCCAGATGACTAACTAGTTGTTAAAGGCTAGAAAATGAGTCATTGAGGGTACAACTGGTCAATCGATAGTGTGTTTTCTACAAGTTTGATCAAAATATTTTTTAAGATCTTCCACCCTAATCTTATGCCTTTAAATGTTATAAAATCTGATTTTGTGGGGTTTTGACTATATTTTATGAATATATTATATATTGCAAAGATTTTATTACTCAATCCATCTATTATTTGATTCTATGAGATTTACTAAAAAAAATTCTTTCTATCTTTAAGGGGTTTGAATCAAAATCTTTTTAGGACTAAACCGAAAATTTTAAAAGATTATTTCTGGGTTAAACATTTTAGATTTAAAAGTTAAAATGGCCTTATCTTTCAAAATGTAGCTGTTATAGGTAATGTTTAAATCCTATATATATATATATATATATATATTAACCTGTTTTATTATGGAAAAATAATAAAAAACAAGAGTTTTACATCAACTATTTTAAAAGAGAGAATCATTTTTACTAAATTATATATTTGAGAGGGATTTCTGAAGAAGTTCTTGATCAAATTTTATCGTTTTTATCACCAAGTTTTTTTACTGTACCTTTATCTCTACGATTTTAAAAAAAAAAAAAAAAAAAAAAAACTCCTGTAAGATCTCTTCAATTACTTTACGTGCTCAATATTCTGTGTTTAACGTGATATATATTTGTCTGAGCTTGTAGTAATATTTTAAAAGAAAAATCGTTTTCTATTTTTGAATATCTTGTGAAACAATTATTGACTGATATCCTTACATAATCTTGATACTATAATTGAGTATAATCAGACTTGTATTCTCATATAATTTTGTTACATAGTATATCGGGATATTAATTAAGCATATCTTGAATTCAGGTGGTAAAAGCTCATGTGAGAAGAATTTTTTATTTTATTTTTATTTTTATTTTTTTTAAATGTATTTGGTGAGTATGAGAGGATTAAACACATTAGTTCGGTGTTTAACCACGGTTAGTCTTTAACCTGTTAAAAAGGTAGGTTTAATTCTCATCCTGTAAAAGAATTAGGTTAGTATTTAGCCTGGTAAAAAGATAGGTAAGTTTGATTTTTAACCTGTAAAAGAATTAGGTGACTTTAGCTTGATAAAATGATATATAGGTTTGATTCTTAGCCTACAAAATAATTAAGTTCTTCTTAAGTCTGGTAAAAGAAAAATTATAAAGGTTTGATATTGAGCCTGGTAAAAAAATTAGGTTAGTCCTAAACTTGTGGAAAGGATTGTAAAGGTTTGGTTCCTATCTGGGAAAAGAATCAAGGTCAATGGATTATGAAGTCCCTGCAGTAGCTTAGGGGACTAGACGTAGGTAAGGGTAGTTTATCGAACCATAATAAATTGATGTGTCAATTTATCTATCTCTACTTGTTGGGTTGTGCATTTAGATAAATACATTTCTACTATAGCTCAAGATAAAAATCAATTAGGGAAATTGGTGATTTATTTGATTGATAATGACGCACCTTGATTTTCTGAAAGGAAAAAAAAATATGAAATAATAATCGTAAAATGAGAAGGTTTTTTTTTAAAGTGCCAGTTTTCTAAAAAAAGTACTTAAGACATTTTAGAAATAAGGAGTCGCCACTTAGCATGAGTTTTAAATGGTGTGCTAGGTCATCACATTTTTAGAAAAAATAATTTAAGAGGCGAAGTAAAGATTGACTCCAAAAAGCACAGCCAAACCAAAGATACATTTAAGAGCTCAGGGGTGGTCGATTACGCTCAGGGAAGGCATTAGGCATCTCAAGATGTCCGTTCGAAAATGGTACCTTATATCCAATTAAGTCCAATTAGTTTAATTTGAACGTTTTATTTTATTTTAAAATTCTTTTCTTCTTATGAAATATTTTTGGTGTTTTCAAAAATAAAATGAGACAAGTTTTTGTATTTTTGGAAATATTCCCCCGGTATGACCTTTTATTGAATATTAAGGATTAGGTAAGGATTAGCCCTGGAGGTAGTTTTATGTATGTTTCTGAAAGATTTCTTTGATTTAAATAGACAAACTAAAATTGTGAAAAAGTAAGAAGGTACGAATATGAATGCAATTGATAATATTAAATTAAAGTGATATGAACTTTTATTTATGCAAAAGTGTATGTAATGACCTAAAAACGACTTATATGATGTTTATGCAAGAATAATTTTAATTTAAATGTGCCAATGCAAATGGTATGAATATAGGAATAAATTAGGAAAACTATATGAATTAATGTGATTATATATGGTAATGATTTAATTATCTAATAGATGTGAAAAATGCAAGTGGTGTACGTCGTAACTAAATGATAAAATGTGGCATGTATTATGAAATCTAAAAGAATTTTAAAAAAATATAAAAAAATATAAGTGATGAAAGTTTCCTAAACATGCCATGTAAATGATGCAAGAAATAAATATGGATTATGAAGTCTAAAAGAAACTATATGCAATGAAATATAAAAAAAAGTATAAGTGGTGAAAGTGTCATAAATATGTCATCTAAATGTTACAAGAAATAAATATGGCTTATGAAATTTAAAAGAACCTATATATAATGAAATGTAAAAAAACGGTGAAAGTAGTGAAAGTGTCCTAAATATGCCATCTAAATGATGCAAATGATGTCTATTTTAAATTTGCCTAATTAATTCAAGGAAATCCCAATTTAAAATTCCCCCAAATTATATGGAGATGAGAATCGAGGGAAGATTGCGGAAATAAAATTTGTCAAAATTAATCTTTCCAAAACATAGGCGGAATCCCACAAAATGGTCTACTGAAGGAAGAGATTTCTTAAAACTGAACGTTGTTAAATTCCATTATACTTGGGAAACTGAAATGAGGTCATGGAAAACTCTCCCACAATTTATCGAATCGTCAAATTCATCCTTAAGGTTTGTAAGGATTAATTCTTACAAACTAAGATTTTATTATTTTTCTTGGTTGTTTGGATTTTTTTAGGATTTTTATAAGAAATAAAAGAAATTGAAAGAAAATAAAAGGAAAGCAAAACAGAAAAATAAAGAATTAAACATTTTTCACCTAACGCTCGGGAACTAAGTTTAAGCATGAGAAACCTACCCTGACGTTTTCATCGGATCATTGGGCGACTTATTTTTTTTAGTTTTTTTTTATGTGAATTGCAACAAATAAAAAATAAAAATAAAAACAATCCAGATATGGGTGTCCTCGTCTAATGCTCAGAGGTTCAGATTGAGAACCATGGAACCTCGTCCTGTTATTTTCATCGATTCATCGGATAATTACAAAAGAAAAAAAACTTGCAGGAATTTAAATTACGAGAAACAAAAGAAATAATGGAAAAGAAATAAAAATCAGAAAACATACATGTTCTGTCTAAGATTCCAGATGCTCGAGTTTTTCCTCTCTTGCAGACGGCTTCCTAAAAAAGCTCTCTCTGAGAATCACTCTCTTTGGGTTTTTCTCTCAATTCCTGAATGAATAAATTAGGAGGAGGAGAGTCATATTTATAGGGAAAGATAAGGAATGAAAAACCCTACGAAACCTAAAATCTATATCTGGCTACCTAAAGCCCAGTCCGAGTTGGATAGGAAAAGGGAAAATTCGTAAAAAGCTAAAAAAATGGAATTTTTAGAAATTTGGGGCCTTTCACCACCTTCCCTTTCTGCTCGCCACATAGCAGGGGCCGATGCCCCCTTTACTCGTATTTTTTTTTGTTTTTGTTTCTGGCGCTAACAAGTTGGACAAGGAGCCACCTCTTTTTTTTTTTTTTTTTCTCTCTCCCTCTCTTGCACACACACACACACGGCTAACCCCAAAACTAGTGGGGCCCCTCTTATTTTTCCCACTCTCTCTCTCACACACACACACATACACACTCCCTTTCTCGGTCGACTTTCTCTCTCTCTCCCTCTCCCTCTCTCTTATCAAACTGGTGGGGGCCCATCCCTTTCTCTCTGTTATCTCTCTCCTTTTCACTCTCGCTTCCTCTCTCTCATTCACTCTCTCTCTGTCCTCATCTCTCTTTTCCCAAATTTCTTTTAATTCTTTTTCCTTTCCTATTTTATTTTCTTTTTTTTTCCCTTTTTTTTTTCTCTATTTTTAAATTTTCTTAAAAAAAACAAAAAACTAAACTATAAAATAAAACGTAAATTTTTTTTGCGGACGGTCAAAATGTCGTGTCCACAACAACCCTTCTTTGTCATGCGAGTTTCAGTTTATCAAGCAAGTTTTTGTTTGACAAAGAGAGGAGACCACGTCATTTTGATCAACCCATTTTTTTTTATTTTACAAAGCAAATTCTCGAGAACAAAATAAATAAAACATAAAATAACTCATAACGATACTCATGACGAATAAGTGTCTGTATAGAGGATCGTTTAGAGTAACGAAAATTACTTATGACGAACACATGCCCATTCAGAGGATCATTTAGAGTGATAGAAAATGACTCATGATGATACTCATGATGAATGCGTGTCCGTTTAGAGTAATTAAAAAAAACTCACGACGGTACTCATGACGAACAAATGTTCTTTTAGAAGATCGTTTAGACTGATAGAAAATGACTCATGACAATACTCATGATGAATAGATGTCCATTTAGAGGATCGTTTAGAGTAATAAAAATAATACTTATACCCCAGCCTTCTTGACCAAGGGACAAAAGAAAGTCCAGAAGTATAAAATATGCCATAGCCTGTGGCTAAGCAAAAATGATAGATCAAAAATATAAAATGTGCCCTTGCTTACGACTAGAGTTGACTATCAAATGGCCAAACATTTACAGATTGCCTACGTAGCTTAACATTACGCCAAGGATTAGGATTAGTATAATTCACTAAATGCCCTTCTCTGGGCAAAACGCATATGTGGATGCTCATTTAGAGCTTCTGAATTTTCAACAACAAAAGTTTTCAATTTGAGTATGCGGAAAAGTGAAGAGAACCAGTGATAAAGAAATCTATGCTCTCGGCCTTTTGAGATCCCTGTAAGTAAACAAGAAAACACTTCAAAAACAAAATCTAAGTTTGAAAAAATTGTTAACTTTGATAACTCGCAATTCTGTTCCCCCCTTTTGGTCTCAGCTAATGGCCCTTGGATGGAAGCGACATTTAGAGATTTTTCTATCTCATCCTTCTTTCAATTCTAGAGGTGCACCTTTCGAGGATTTCTCTAGGTTATTGGCGGGGTCCCACATCGAACGATATCCCTATCAACTTTATTTTTTTACACCTATTGATTCTCATTTCCTCATTTCTACCATGCCCCTTCAGTATTAGAGGGATCATATACTCATGTTTTCTTCGTATTTCTTAAATCATACAAAACTGTTTTAGCCAAAAATATGGAAAAATCTATAAAACCTTACTAAAACAAGTACCTTTATCACCAGATATAATTGCTGCGAGATTCAAAGCTGGACTATCTAGAAAGTATGATTTCAATATAAATTTGAGCTATACGCGATGTTCATTTTCATAGATTCAAACTCTTTCCAAATCCATCAAGTTTTGAACAAGGATATCTTTACGGTCGATGAAAGTCAACCTTAGTGGTATTTTGAAAAAGGACCCCCAGGCGATCTACCTGTCCCTTTTTTTTTTTTTGCTATGGTCCCTACAATCTTGCCATGGTGCTGTTTTGAGTTTTCACCACGTTCGGGCCACACTTATTTTATTTCTGTCTTTTACCCTAATTTCTAAGAGGCTTAGAGTTTGGGATTTTTTTTTATTTTTATTATATATATATATATATATATATTTATTTATTTATTTTTAATGGTCGCATTCGAAACAACTTACATGGAAAACAAAGATCTTTATTAGGTAAAGTATTTCTTTACAGAATCTGAGTACAGAGGCTCGGGAAATACATCACCATCCATTTCCTGGAGAATCAATGTTCCACCGCTTAAGGCTTTGTGAACAACAAAAGAACCTTCCTAGTTTGGGGCAAACTGAGCATTGGCTTCATTTTGGAAAGGCAAGATTTTCTTCAATACTAACTCACCGGCCCTAAAGACTCTAGGGTGGACCTACTTATCGTAAGCTCTGATAATTCTCTGTCTATAACATTATCTATGGCATAGCTATTAGTTGCTTCTCATTGGTTAAAAAAAGTTGGTTCAACCTCTGCAGCACCCATTCAATTTCATCGAGCTCAGCCTCCATGAGCACTCGTAAAGATTGAATTTCCACCTCGGTCGCTATCACCGCTTTAGTGCCGTAGACTAGAGAGTAGGGTGTTGCCCCTATCGAGGTTTAGACTGAAGTTCGATAAGCCATCAAAGCATACGACAACATTTCATCCCACTCTTTATAGTTATTAATCATCTTGCAGAGAATTTTTTTATTTTATTGGCAGCTTCCACTAATCCATTCATCTTTGGGTGGTAATGTGCCGCGTTTCTGTGCTCGATCTTGAACTATTGACAGATTTCTTGTATCTCAAAGCCTTTCAGGTTTTTGGCATTGTCGGTTATCAATGCTTGTGACAAACTGTACCTTAACATGATGTTTTCTTTGATGAATCAGGCTATGGTCCATTAAGTCACTTGGGCTAGGGAGACAACCTCTACTTACTTAGTAAAGTAATTAATCACCATTAGGATAAAACGATGACCACTCGGAACCTTAGGAGTGACTTCTCCGATAACGTCCATTCCCCACATTGAGAAGGGCTACGGGGCAGCCAAACAATGAAGTTGCGAATGTGGGACAAGGATTTGGTCGCCATGGATTTGACACTTATGGCATCTTTAAACAAACTACACCCAATCATTTTCCATCGTTAGCCAAAAATGTCCGGTCCTCAAGATTTTCTTCACGAGCATGAAGCCGCTCATGTGAGGTCCACATATGCCACTATGGACTTTTTTCATCAACTGGATGGCCTCTTCAACTCCAACACATCTCAATATACCCATGTCAGGCGAGCATTTATACGGAGTCTCTCTGCTTAAGAAGAATTGTCTTGCTGATCTTCGAAGGGCCCTCCGATCAACACTTGATTCTCTTTTTGGATATTCTTGATTTTTTAGAAAGTTCTTTATATCGTGATGCCAAGGATCTTTGGTAGATTCAGTTTCAATCTAGCAACAATGGGTCGGTCGGTGTTGAACTCAGATTGCCACTGGAATGATATCATCCTCCTCTCTGGTGATAGAGATCACAGATACCAAGGTAGCTAAGGCATCAACAAAGTAATTTTTGAGCCCCGGTATACTTTTAAATTCAATTATCGTAAACTGCTCGCACAACTCCGGGAGGTGATCATTATAGGCTACCAAGATTGGATCTCTTATAACATACTTATCCGTCACTTGATTGATTATCAGCTCAGAATTATCGAACATTGGCAACTCTTTGATTTTCATGTCGATAGCCAACTAGAGGTCCAAAATACATGCTTCATACTCAGCTCCGTTATTGGTGCTCTAGAACTTCAATTTGGAAGCTACTGGATAATTCTACTTGCTTAGAGAAACAATAACTGCTCTAATTCTAGCCCATTGAGAGTTTATGGCTCTGTCGAAATACATTTTCCAGTTTGTTTCCTCCTCTTCTTCCTCCACTGCATGAATCGACTCATCAAGAAATAACATCTCAAGAGGTTGGTAATCCATTTGGGCTGGATAGCTAGCTAATTAATCCACTATCACTTGACCCTTTACCGACTTTTGGGTCTCGTAGACGATGTCAAACTCTATTAAAGGCATTTTCCATTTTGCATCTTTTTCCAAACAAATCGACTTCTCAAAGTTATACTTTAAGAGATCCATACTGGCTATCAAATATGTAGTTAATGGGAGCATATAATGGCACAGTCTCTGAATGGACCAGGCCAATGCATAACCGGTTCTTTCTTGTAAGGTGTAATTTTTCACGTACTTCGTGAAGCACTTGCGGAGGTAGTAGATGGTTTGTTCCTTCTTTCTGGATTTATTGAGCTTTTCGAGAATGGCTTCCTTAGAGGAGTTGAGAACTAACAGATACAACAGTAATAGAATTCCCTCCCGAGGTGGCAACAAAACTGGAGGGTTGGTCAAATAGGCTTTAATATTTTCCAAGGCATTCTGACAATCAACATTCCATCATTCGTCACTCTCATTTCAGAATAGCTTGAAGATTGGCTCACAAGTGGTTGTGAGTTGGAAAATGAACCAAGTTATAAAATTTAATCAACCTAGAAAGCCTCAGATCTCCTTATCATTTTTTGGTGGCAATCTCACGAATGGCCTTCATATTTGCAGGATCAAGCTTGATTCATGGTGATTTACTATGAAACCAAGAAGTTTTCCAGAAGTTACCCCGAATGCACATTTTATTGGGTTAAGCTTAAGCTGATACTTACGAAGTCTGTTGAACATCATTTTCAAATGATAGAGATGGTTCTCATTTTCTTGAGACTTAATGATCATGTCATCTACATACACCTCTATCTCCTTGTGCATCATATCATGAAAGAGGGTCATCATCGCTCTTTAGTACATTACCTTAGTATTTTTGAGACCAAAAGGCATCGCCCTATAGCAAAAGACTCTCCACGATGTGGTGAAGGCTATTTTTTCCTGCTTTTTCTCATCCATTAGAATCTGATTATATACAGAGAATCCATCGACAAAGGAATATAGCTTTCACCGCTTAGTATTGTCGATGATGATATGAATGTTCTGCAATGGAAAATCATTTTTTGGACTTGCCCGGTAGAGATTATGATAATCCACGCAGACTCTGATTTTTCTTGAGGACTTTGGCACTGGAACAATATTAGAGAGCCACTCACTGTAATTATAGACTTCAATGATTCGGGTATTGAACTACTTCATGATCTCCTCCTTAACCTCAAGGCTGATAACGGGCCTTAGCTTTCTCAACTTTTGCTTAACCGGTATACTCCCAGGTTTTAACAGTAGCTTATGGGTTATGATACTTTTGTCTAACCCTACCATGTCATCATAGGACCATGCAAAGATATATTGGTAGGCAACCAAGAGCGTCATCATTTTTTTCTTTTCCAAAACAGTGAGGGTTGATCCAATCTTTGCTTTCTTCAACTCTTCTGGGGTCTCGAAGTTCATCAACTCAGTCTCGTCAGCACTAGGAATCAGTTTATTTTCGAATTCTGCAAAGGTTTTCCGAATCTCACCATCGTCTGACTGGCAATAGTAATTTTTTTTCCTACCCTTATTAGAATATAATTGGGTTCTGCATTAAAATCACACTCATCGCACTCTAGCTCAGTTATATCGCATATATCATACAATAGTAATTTAGGTAACCTGAAAAAGTAAAATTTCAACCATAGATTAAATAAAATAAAATAGCATTCATTAAATTTAAAATCCATTACGAAACAAATACCTTTTCATTTAGAAGGCTAACTAAACGAAAGTGTGAGCACCGAATTTTTTCTCAATTTTATCAAAACGACTGGTGAACCGAGAGGAAACAAGAATTCCAATTATGTAGCTTTTCACCCCTTTGGTTCAAATACCAGATCCATGACTTGGACCTGCCTCATTTCCCAGGATTACATTTACAGCTTCCTCGATTAACACTTTTTCAAGGTGTAGCTCGAATTCTATAGCCCTCTTCTCCATGTTGATGGTTTCTATTGGATAGGGAAAGGTGACCCGGATATGCAGGATTTCCATCGGCTGGATGTTCGAGAATCTGCCCCTCTTCTTTCGAAAGAATTTTTCCTTGTCTACTCTTGTCGGTTCTCCTTAACTTTTATCAGCTCTGTTATTCCATCCAGGTTCTTGCCCAGTCCTCTCTTGGGAATACAGCCCAAAGACTTCAATTTCTTTAGCGACGAAGGCTATAGTACTAGACAGTGATGACACCAACTCGCGTCCTCCTTCAATCACGAAAGTAGTATTCACGACGTCGAACATGTGATTGGAGGCCTTGATCTTCTCATTTTATTTTTCCTCATCTATTACTGAGATATATTGGCTTATTGCTTGATGAAAAGGTGCGACATCCAAATTAGCTTTGATCACATACCACGTGTCATCAACAATAAACTCTATCTTTTAGTGTAGCGACGAAGGCACTACACCGGCATTATGGATCACGGCCTTCCCAACAACAGATTGTATGAAGCTAAAATGTTGAGCACCTAGAATTTCACATTGAACTGGATCGGGCCAATTTTAGTTGGCAGGTGAATCTCTCCAATGCTATCTCTCTTAGCTCCATTGAAGGCCTAGTAGCGATTTATTTTGCTATTCACCACAAGTGTATATGTCAAGTTTTAATAGTATAGGGTGAGTAGAGTGTCGTATCCATAGAGATTGGTTTAAATCATTGTTAAGTACTGCGATTATCATAACCCAACTTTATCCAGGCTACCCAATTTGATGTTTATAAAAAATAAAATAAAACTAAAACATATATAAAATCAAAAGCAAAATAAAATATAGACTTCCCATGCACAAATGTTCTAGGGGCTTGATTTTATTTCGTTATTCCTATATCATCCTATTAAGAAATTATTAGTCAATTCCATTCATTCCATAATCAAGGTCACTCGTGCTCTCTCACAACCTCTCTCGAGTGTCAAGTGAGAGAACATGTAAACACTTCAAAACTTATATCCCTAGTTTAGGATTTAGTTGAAAATATTCCTTACGCCCCAACCTTGTAGATTACCCAAGATTTAATAATCTCCCGATCTATTAAAACTTACATTGTGTTTAACCTAAGTCTGAACCCGAAATTACCTCTCTCGAGTGTCAAATTCCTAGTTCTCAAATCAACCCAGATATAAAATAGGAGCATAAATTTGAAGCATTAATA
Organism: Eucommia ulmoides; assembly: GCA_016647705.1. Classification (NCBI taxonomy): domain Eukaryota; kingdom Viridiplantae; phylum Streptophyta; class Magnoliopsida; order Garryales; family Eucommiaceae; genus Eucommia; species Eucommia ulmoides. Next base: position 37,101,139 of record CM028339.1, on the reverse strand, counting down.
AGGGAAATATAATTGAATATATATTCTAGTTGATAAATCTAGAACTTGATTAAGATCCTAAATTCCCAACTCGAATACCTAGGTATTGATCTTCTCTTGAACTCACAACAACCTAAATTATGCACTCTTAATTCCGGTTACAAAATCGATCTCTCTCGAGTATAAAATTCATATCCTAAAATCATCTAATTCATCGGCCATATGAATCAAATGCATTAAACATAGAGAGACATAAAATGGAATTAAAACTAACAATTAACAAAATATTCAAAACATGGTTCAAACGAAACTACATCAAGCCCTAGATATGAATTTTAACACAACATAGCGGAATCCATAACTAATCTTTTCAAGAAGTTTATAAATGTAAACATATTATGCACAATATCACAAATACAAAATTCAATAAAGATTCGGGTGAGAGAAAGGAAGAGAAAATTCTTATTGTGGATATGAGCTTCAAATGTTCAACTCCAAGTGCCTCCAATGGTGTTTTCGTCCTCAATTTTGCCTCAATTCACCACACCATAGGGTGTTTTCTCTCTCAAAATCTCCACAATTTGTGTTTTCCTTCCAAATCTCACCACCATTTGTGTTTGGGGCTTAAGGTAGAAGATATAAGATCAACATTAGGTTTCAGCTCTGCGAATTGGTGCTTCAACGCGGGTCTTTCCCGCTGCAGCTCGAACCTTCTAAAATTTAGCCATAACATTTGCGTCTAAACTCTGATTGAGATAATTCAAAATGATTTAAAACGTTAAGAAAAATATATACAACTTTCATGTTTTGGGGTTTTCGAAAATTAGATTGCATCATGGTAAAAAATTAGTTTGAAGTTCATTGAGCGGCGTTGCAACGCGAATGAAACTTACGCTGCAGCTCCACAAGGCACTGTTTCGCACTACAACACCATTTATTTGTTGCTGCAGTGCCAAAAGGGGCTGAATTTTAGTGTTGTAGTGCTAACTTTATTGTTGGTTTGCTTCGATTTTTCTTCTTTCTTCCACATTGCAGCCCCATTTTTGAGCTGCAACCCCAACGTTTTGATCAAAACCCGAACTTTCTGATCTAATTGCCAATTTTTTACATTTTCTATCATTTATTTATATTTCTATGAAACAACACAAAAAATGCTTGAAAACTTACAAATATTTGATTCTAAAAGTACTTGATTTGTTAATAAATAAATCACTCATTAAATACCTCCAAACTCAAACATTTGCTTGTCCTCAAGTAAAAGAAAAATATAATAAAATAAAATAAAATTAAGTACTAAGACGCTAACAATAAAATTGTGAGTTTTGTATCAAATCAACAACCATGCAAGAATCTCCGAAGGCCAAAATGCTCCAAGTTGAAAAGAAATGCAACCATTGATATTTTCTAGAATTTCAACATCAAGTATCGATATCATTCACTCAAGACTTTTGATGTCACTCTCACCCAACCAAACGAGTCTTGAATACATTTATGTGCTAAGGATACAATGAATAATCTCTAGATTATGAAGTTAAGAACAACTATAAGCCTATTTTTCGTGTCACTTTTCACTAATTGTGTAAGTACATATGTCATTGGATATCAAAAGGACTTTGAGGGTTGTAATATATGGTTAGGATAGAAGGTAGATGAGAATGTCATTTTTAAGCTCAAATTATTCTAGGCATGTATCACAACTCATAGATCTTGTAAGATTTCCAAGAAAAAAAATTCACCAACTCTCCCTTTCATTAAATGCCTTCTTTCAGTTGATCCCACAAGTTATTATTTACAAAACAAACTAAAACACACAATTTTATTTTATTTTTGTTTTTATAAAAAGAACAAATAGGTAAGAAATATAAACCACACCCCCAAATTTAATTTAATTTTATTTTTTTAACAACATAAACAACTCAAAAATAAAATGAAACACACAACCCATTCCACAATTGATTTTCCAAACACAACCCATGTTAGTCCTTACGCTCAATGATCTGTGCAAATATGCCAATTAGTGTTGGGTTTAGGAAGTGGAAAGACATGTAGTGGGTTGGATGCACAAATGTGAGTAATGAAAGAATTAGACAATCAAGCTCAACGGGGGTAACGAAAAATAAACAATTTTCAAGGGTTAGCTTCAAAGGCCCAAATGATCCAAAGAATGCCTAAATCATCTCTCCAACAATAACCTAATATTTCACCTCAAGTTTAACTCAAATTGGTTCTAGTGTTTATGAGATGTCAAAGCCTACCTAAAGCACATAAATGTTCTCCAAGTACTCAAAAGGCCAAGTGATCATGATTCATGGTGCTCAAATGTAAAGAGTCAAGAGTGAACTTCAATCAACACAGGTTAAGCACACAAAAATCTCAATGCAATGAATTTCAAAAGACTTAAGAGAACATCAAGTGTCTATACTTATCATTGATATCAAGTCATTTCATCTTAACAGAACTCACAATTTATTCAAACACACTAAAAAAGAAAAACAAACTAAAAACATGACAAAGAAAACACAAGTTATATGAACAAAAGTCAAAATTAGTACACAAACATTTTCTAAACCCAACCAACATGTGTCTCACCCTCAAACTCAAAGTTAAACATGTATTCAGATTAAGTATAAGGGAATAAAAACACATATTGGGAAGGCGAGACAATCTCGCCTCCTAGTGTGGTCGGCGGTGATACTTCGAGCATGGTAACCAGTGTAGGGATTTCTTCTATAGCTTGCATCATTAGGCTCAATTATTTGAAAACTTGGGTTGTCTCCTAAGAAGCGCTTGATTTAATATCCTTGGCTTGGCAACAGAGAAGGCCTCATCAAATAGCGGCTTCCGTCAATAGTATGTGTCATAAAACACAACAACTGGGTCTTGGTTTTGAACGCCCTCAAGCTTGGTGAGATGTGGACATGATTGGAGCATATTCTCAACTTAACTCAACTCCGGTACATTTGCTTGGTGGGTGTGAATGAACATTACTAAAGGTGGTGGAGGATAAGTGAGCCATATTGGATCCTCATAGATATAGTCATCTTTGATTGGTGGTGGCATCACAATTTGGATCTCAAACGATGGAGACTCACAAGTGTCATCTTGTGATTCTTTATCGTCAATCAATTCTTGGGTCTCCTCTTCATTCGAATATGTTGGCCTAGTAGAATACTCAAGATGGGGGTGAATTGGGTAATTAAAAAACTTATTAGAATAAAACTTGAATAAATCAAATAATTAATTTTAAGCCTAAATTAATTATTATCTTTATAACACAACGGAATTAATTAATCAACTAGGTGCACACTCAAACAACAAAAATAGAAAAATAAATATAGCAGCACACCAAAGATTTATACTGGTTCACTAAGCTACTCTTGGCTAATCCAGTCCCCCGAGCTCCACGGAGGTCATACCCACTAAAACCAAGATCCCTTTAAAGGTAGGAACCAAACCCGCACACTGATTCTTTTAAAGGCTCAGAATCAACCTTTACAATATCCTTTTCTCAGGCTAAGGAAGAGCCTCTACTTTTTACAGGCTAAAAAATAACATAATTCTTTTTAATACTAAGGCTCAAGAATCAAAACCTCACAAAACACTCCAACTATCATTTTCACAAGTAAGGATGAAACATTTACAAATTACTCACAACGCAATTCTTATCCAGGAAGAATCACTACCTCAATCTCTTTACTGGAAGAGACTGGAATCCCTACCCTTGATTAAATACCCCCAACGATATTTAACCCATCACAACTCACCAATACATAAATTGATAAGAAGTAAATCTCACTCGGAGATTCTACCACCCCAGATAAATAATAACTCAATTAATATCCCAACTAGTGATATAAAAATGTAAGATCTAAAAATCTGATTTTAATAAGAATATGGGTAGCAAATTGGAGCACGTAATCAGATTCAAGAAATTGTTTGTAAAACTATTTTCTTCAAAAATCAGAAACAATTTCTAAGATAAATTTTCAAATATAAAATCAATAAACAAATAATATGCAATTTGGAAAGATTTCACTCGGAATCCACTGAAAGAAAATAGTATTGCAATGTAACTTGAAATCGGTAGCAACAATGATCAGCAAATGATTCTCTTAGAAAAGCTCACTCAATTCTCAATAAGATATCTCTTAGAAAAACTCACTCAATTGATATATTCTGTTCTCTCTTGATAATATATGAATTGTCTCTCTTAGAATGATTAGTCATAAATAAAAATTCGCAGATCTATATATAGGAATATGAAATCAGCCTTATAAAGGCTAGTTTACATGTGTCATGACAATTAATAGCACTTATAGACCCCTTATATCATAATGGATTCATTTAGGTTCAATTTCACTTAAAAACAACTTTCAAATATTTCAATTAAACCCCTCAAATATTTCTCAATCTTAATAAATTAGAATAGAATTAATTTCTAGAACTAAATTGAGAAACATTAATATTTAATATACCAAATCAATAGGATTTAATTAGTATGTGAACCATATCTAAATATAGATTATATCCTTGAAATCTCTCTAAAATCCCAATAAAAAATGGTTACTTTTAGATATAATCTCGGATGAAACATTATCCTGAAACAGCGCATCCGGTCGACCGACCAGTCAACTAGTAGATTCAGGATGTAGCCTAAGGCGTTCATCAGTCGACCTACTTGTCGACTTGTAGATTTAGAGAGTTTGCTTTTCCTTCACCGGTCGACTTATCGGTTGACTTATAGATTCAGAGAGTTCAGCCCTTTTGGATGGTCGACCTGTCGGTCGACTTAGAGATACATGATCTTTTAGCTTCTTGGTCCAGTCGACTTATTAGTCGACTGATGTCTTATGGATCTCTTCTCTGAACACGTTTTTAACTTATTTTCTTTTACGTTTTCGCCTCGTTAACCATTTATTCTTTAAAATTAACTCCACTAATATTTTTGTATTTTATTTTACTCAATCAAAAATATTTTTTTTCAAACCACATATAGGAGCAAATAATTTTACTTAATCAAAACACACATAATTAATAAAATACATTTTGTGCAATGTGTGTGTTCCTAAATGGGATATTAAGAGCTAAAATTTACCTGAGTTGTTTTTCCTAATTTCTTCAAACTCTTAATTCTTTAATATCTTCAACTTCATCATTTAGCATCCATTTAATTTATCATCTTCATCACTTGGAACTTTAAATCACTGAAACACTCAATTAATACATTTGTTCCATCAAAACATCAATACTTAATTGTTCATGAAAATCTTAGGATCAATAGAATCATTTTCATTGAACACACCCAAGTTCTTCCCATTTGTATTCGGTTCCTGATGGTGGCTTTCACATATGAATATGGCTTGTGTGTCTCTTAGTGCCACCGTTCTTGACATGGCTTCAATGGAGTAATTTGAAGACCTAGTTTACATGTCATGATATTCCCTCATGATACTCTGAGTTTCCCTCATGAATGAATTGAACATGTCTTCTAAGTTGGGAGAAGACTCCAACAGGTAGTGTGGGGTGTCAACCCATGGCGCCAAAATGTTGGAATTATCCCCCAAGTTTTGGTGACTTGTTGAATAATTCCAACTCCGATAGTTAAAATTGGCCATGTCTTTCAATCACAAATAGGTTTCGTCTACGGTTAGTTCGTAAAAAGTGGTGGTACTACTTCTTCCTTCTACATTGCGGCTTGTAACTCGTCGAGGAAGTTTAGTAGTTGACATTCCTTTGGGAAACCATAAATGAGAAACCGAATAAGACACTCTTTGTATTTATCCCAAGCATAATAGAACGACTCAGAATCTCGCTGAAAAAATTGCAAGATGACTTATTGATCAAACATCTTCAAGTACCTCACAAAACAAATAAACCTCAAAAACAAAAATTAGAAATAAAAATAAATGCCTAAATTAAAATCAAGTTACTTATTCACATATATTAAGAACAATCTAAAACGCCAATCTCCGGCAACGGCGCCAAAAACTTGGTAGCAATTTATTTTGCTACACACCGCAAGTGTACGGGTCAAGTTTTAATAATATAGGGTGAGTAGAGTGTCGTATCCACAGGGATTAGTTTAAATCGTTGCTAAGTACTGCGATTATCGTAACCCAACTTTATTTAGGCAACCCAATTTGATGTTTATAAAATATAAAATAAAACTAAAACAAATATAAAATTAAATGCAAAATAAAATATGGACTTTCTGTGCAAAAATGTTCTAGGGGCTTGATTTCATTTCGTTATTCCCATCTCATCCTATTAAGCAATTATTAGCCAATTCCATTCATTCAATAATCAAGGTCACTCGTTCTCTCTCATTACCTCTCCTAAGTGTCAAGTGAAAGAACATGTAAACACTTCAAAACTGATATCCCTATCAAGAATTTAGGTGAAAACATTTGTTACGCCCCAACCTTGTAGATTACCCAAGCTGTAATAATCTCTCGATCTATTGAAACTTACATTGTGTTTGACCTAAGTCTGAACCCGAAATGACCTGTGTTAAATTCTAAGTTTTCAAATCAACCAAGATATCATATAGGAGCATAAATTTGAAACATTAATAAGGCAAACACAATTGAATAGAGATTATAGTTGATAAATTTAAAACTTGATCAAGATCCTAAATGCCCAACTCAAATACCTAGGTGTTGATATTTTCTTGGACTCAAAACAACCTAAATTATGCACTCTCAATTTCGGTTACAAAATCGATCTCTCTCGAGTATAAAATTCATAACCTAAAATCATCTAATTCATCGGCCACATGAATCAAATGCATTAAACATAGAGAGGCATAAAATAGAATTAAAACTAACAATTAACAAAATATTCAAAATATGGTTCAAACGAGACTACATCAAGCCCTAGAATTTTAACACAACATAGTGGAATCCAAAACTAATTTTTTCAAGAAATTCGTAAATGTAAACATATTCTACATAGTATCACAAATACAAAATTTAATAAATATTAGGGTGAGAGAAATGAAGAGAAAAATCTTATTGTGGATATGAGCTTCAAATCTTCAACTCCAAGTGCTTCCAATGTGGTTTTCATCCTCAATTTCACCTCAAATCGCCACACCATAGGGTGTTTTCTCTCTCAAAATCGTCACAATTTGTGTTTTCCTCCCAAATCTCACCACCATTTGTGTTTAGGGCTTAAGGTGGAAGATATAGGCTCAACATTAGGATTTAGATCTGCAAATTGGCGATTTTGCGCGGGTCTTTCTCATTGCAGCGCGAACCTTCTAAAATTTTGCCATAACATTCGCATCCGAATTCCGATTGAGATGATTCAAAATGATTTAAAAAATTAAGAAAAATATGTACAACTTTCATTTTTTGGGTGTCTCAATAATCAGACTGTATCGTGGTAAAAAAAAGAAGGATTTAAAGTTCGTTGAGCGACATTGCGGCGCAAATGGAACTTGCGCTATAGCTCCATTTATTTGGCGTTGCAGCGCAGGTAATTCGCACTGCAGCACCAACTCTCTGGTTGGTTTACTTAAGTTTTTCTTTTTCCTTCCGCGCTGTAGCCCCATTTTCGAGTTGCAATCCCAACATTTTGATAAAAACCTGGACTTTCTGATCAAATTGCCATATTTTTACCTTTTTTTTTCTTTTCATTTATTTATATTCCTACAAAGTAACATAAAAACACATTAAACTAAAAAAAATGCTTGAAAGCTCACAAATATTTGAATTTAAAAGTACTTGAATTGTTGGTAAATAAACCCCTCATCAATGCCCTGATAACCATTTTTGACGGCCGAATCTGTGACAAAACGTTCCCCATTTCTTCCGGGGTTAACAAATGACATATATTCAGTGCTAATCCATTGTCAAATCAACACCAAAGCTATGTACATCCTGTGGCTCTTGAATGTGATATTCAGGGACTTCTTGTGACCTATTCTATTTTCGTTAATCTCGTCATTGGTGAAAGTGGTGGTGTTAGATCCCAGGACCTGCTTAACTAGAGTGACAAACTTTTTCAGAAGGATCGTGCTTGACAAGTGTGCATCATTCAGGACTTTCAGTAGTGTCTGTCTGTATACTTCCGAGGACAAAAGTAGTGAGAGCATCGAGATTTGCGCCAGTGCTTTACTGAGTTTCTCTACTATTTTGTATTCTGAATTCTTCATAGCCTTTAAGAAGTCCTGAACCTCTTATTCAGACACCGACTTTTTCAGAACTCCTCTTGGTTCTCTCATAGGAACGTTGATTAAATCCTGTGACATGTATACCTTCCTGAATCGAGTGATTCCATAAGTTTTTCCTGCTGAGATCGGCAATTCCTCTCATTCTCCAGTTTTAGCGACGATCTCGTAATTCCACGGGACCTTATCGAGAATTTTCACCGGCTTTTGGATTAGGAAGGATCCAAACGAACCAGTCACCCATGTTGTTCGTTACTGCTGTCTTACCATTCCCATCTCCGTTTGTTGTTCATGGCCACCGATCTGAAAATGGCGAGAGAAAGTGATCATCGACGGAGATGAAGACAAACGAACGACGAAGACAAACATCGCCAATGAACTACTCACCCATGCCGTTCACCACTGTCATTTACCATTGGTGTTACCGTCTGTCGTCTATGGCCACCAGAATTGAAAACGGCGAGAGAGAGAGAGAGAGAGAGAGAGAGCTCATCGACGAAGAAGACAAACGAATGACGAAAGAAACACCGTCGACGAACCAGTCACCCATGTCGTTTGTCATTGCCGTCTTACCATTGTTGTTGTCGTCTATCGACCATGGCCATCGAATCTAAAAATGGCCTGAGAGAAAGATAGCAGGAGAGAGAGAGAGAGCTGAAAGATGGGCTGAAATGTGGTAGTGTAGATTAGGGTTTTTATATTTATAGGAGGGCATAAATATCTATTCACTAATTTCGTTAATTGACAAAAGGATTAAATAATAATACAAAGACTAAATAATAACATTTTTGCTTCAAAGGGTTATTGAGGAAGGAGAGTGTGAAATTTGGGTTAAACATTAAACGACCACATTTTATTTTTGTATGGATGAATGTATTTTATTTTAGAGTAAAATGTGGATGAATATTTTTTATTTTGTTGATGAACCATAATTAATATTGGTAAGTACTATAGATTGAATGTATTTTTTAAATTTTTATTTGTTATTTTATTAATTATTTTTTGAATTATAAAAATATATACATATATATAAATCTGGGTTGGTTCTAGGGTCGGGCATGGATTTGAGACATTTTGTAGTAGGCGAGATTGGATAGGAGAATAGGACCCGATGAAGAACCGGACCCGGGTTCAGGTCTAATAATTTTCCATAATTTACTAGGGAGAGCTTGGCTCAACACAGCCACGATCACCCCTAGCCGAAGGTAACGTTAAATCTTTAAATGAATATCGAATATAGGAACATTTAACATTGAAAGTCATTTTCTTTTCGTCCAAAAAAAGAAATAAATGTACAATTTTCACTCGCCATTTAATATTTTTTGACAAATATAAAAAATGTCATCATCAATGCTTGCCAACTATAGTCAAATATAAACATGTATTAGTTAAACTGTACAACATCAATTATTACTTATTAATAACTATATACCGCATGTACAAAATTATTATGAAAAAAATAAACATTAAAAGTCCTCTTACAATAAATAGATATTTTATTCTTATTTTTAATGCTTAGTATTTTTTGGTAATCAAAATAAGTTTACGAAGATCTAAAGTTTCCTCGCACGTGAGAGGGAAAGCACATGACTTCAAAATTACCTATTCATCTAACATATAATTATAATTAAAATATAATATTGAAATTTGCCCATGAAACTAGGATAAGGATGAATCAATACAAAATTTTAAGAGTTCAGCCCACAAATCTAAAAAATTTCATCTATATAATCCACCTATTATAATATCTTTAAAAAAAAAATTTATTATACTAAATAAAAATTATTGTAATTTTTTCATATAAAAATTATAATAATTTTAATAGTGTACAACAATTTTGAATTTTTGATAAAATTATTAATTTTTTTTGAAAAGATGTGTTAAATAGGTTTACAACGAATGTTAAATTCGAAGCTATAGCAAAAAATAAAATAAAAATAAAAAACTAAATTGAAGTCGATCAAAATGTTTTTTTTATGTGTAAAAAATTCTGTTTATATTTACATAATATAATCATTTACGAAATCTTAAGTGACCTTTAAATTGAAAAGCTGATAATCTTCCGGTAGACCAAGCGAATCCGCCACATCTTCCGTGCTCCATCCCGCACTCAATAATCTCAACGACAATACCCTCACGTGCCACACAACACTTCCATTATCTCTCTCGACCCCATTACTATGTTTCGCTTTGGGATCATCACCGCCGTCCATCATCATCATCATCTCTCTAACTTCCTCCTCTCTCCACCCTCCGTCCTTCAACCGCCACCAAACCTCCTCAAAACAACTACCCAATTCCCCCGTCCACCACCACCACCACCTATCGCGCTTTTTGCCACGCGCCGCCGTCGGCTTCTCATCTCTCTCCACGAGCTCCGTCCAAAACTCGATCCTCCTGGCCTCCGTCGCGGCCCAAGAGGGCGCATTCAAGCAACTCGACAGACTCGGCCGCTTTATTACCGCCGCATCTCGCATCTTGAATTCAACCTGTTGGAAGAACCCGGCAACGTCGTAGCTCCACAACTTGACATCGCCGCTGCTCACGTGAAAAATTGGATTCCCGGCGAGGCGAGGCTCCGACGGAATGTAACAATTTCGATATATCGGCACAAGAACAGGGGACTTCGTCAAGAATCCTTTCGCCAAATTCACGGCTTCTTCTACATCTTCCGGTCTCTCACCCCAACAATCCATCCAGAAATTGCTTCTCGAGACATCTTTACATAAACCCAAGATCGGTAGGTTTATGAAAATTTCGAGTTGCTGTCGCGAAGACGATCGCCAATTGGGGAATCCAGGACCGACGGGAAGGCCTTCTCGGAGTATAGAACGGAGGTCCGGCGGGAATGTGAAATTGAAGGTGGATTCGACGGCGAAAAACTCAACGTCGGTGAGGCCTTCTTCGACCGGTATATCGGAGCTCTTCAAGTGATCCACCAGGTTCTTGGCGTACGCTGCAAAAGAGAAACAGACCCTTCTGGGTTTCGGGCTGCCGATGCTGAAGGGACTCAATGGCTCTGCTATTTTCATCGCCATTGATGATTGATGCAAAACACCTGGTTATGCATATACAGAGAAGATAGATGGGTTTTTATACATAGAAAGAGAGAGAGTTTGACGGGGAAATGACTCCTTCGTTTAAATCTGACTGGGAGGAGGAAGAAGTCGTCGGAGTAAAATCGGTTTGATTTGAAGACTATCTCAGAGCGGAGAGAAATTAGTTGTTTGACGTTATAGGTCGTAAAAGTCGCATGGATTGTTACGGGAAGATTGTTAATATTTTCAAAGAAATCGGATCATTAATCTGCTTATAGAAAATTATTCACTGCTGTCAATAAATTACAAAATGTGACGCCATCTTTACGTTTTAAATATATGTTTTTTTTTTTTTTTTTTTTTTAAACATAATCACATTTATAAAGATTAAATTACATAGAAACTCACTGATTAAGTCCAATCAATTATAATATTTTTAATTTAAGATAGGTCCACCGGTGGATCTCATGTATTTTTTAATGTGAGTAGATATCTTTCTCTTTTCAAGTAGTGGATTTTCTATTTTAGGGTGGACATTACATAGAAACATAAATTTTTTAAATAAAGTAATGGTTAAAACTTATGTTTCTATGGGATTTTAAAGTCATAAAAAATCATCCTTAAATTTAATCGGACATTAATAAAATAATAATACACCCCCAAATTTCATAATACCTTTCACATGCAGAATCCAGAATTTATGGTTATGTGAGACCCATCCCTCTTAGTCTTAGTGGGGTTAACGCTTTAGGACGACCACCTCGGACCGCGTCTTCTAGAACTTTACTTTTCTTTTTTTCTTTTTTATTTTTTTGGGAAGTTCCATGTTTTTAATCCAACAATATGAATATGCGTTGGAAAATATTTACAGCTTTTGGCCTCCAAGTTTACGGGATAGCGTCAGATTGATGTTTAGAGTTTCACTTGTCTCAATTAACTCATTGTTTTTAGGGATAATAGGTAGGAGGTCCTATATTTAAGTTTTAATTGATCAAAATTCTTAAAGACATTAATTTTTTTTTGATTTAGTCTCATATATTTTAAAAAGGTAGAAGCCTCGCAAATATAATCATCACGTGCCAGTTATATGTAACTATTTTGTGTGTAATATTATTATATTAGTTGTAAATAATTTTTATTTTTACTTTACATGTAACAATTTTGTGTGTAAAAAATTTATTTGATGTCACAAATTATATATAATTAGTTAAAGGTAATTAATTATATATAACTTTTTAGTTACATATCTTTGTTATGTAATTAAAAAATTTGATATTTTTCAATTACACGTGCCAATAATGTGTAATTTTTTAATTACATGTATCTAATATGTAACTAAAAAGTTTGATTTTTTCAGTTACATATTCCAATAATATGTAATTAAAAAATTTGATATTTTTTCAGTTACGTCACAAAATATTACACATATATATGTAATTGTAACATGTAACTAAAATACATGTAACCAAAAATACTTAAATATGTGTGAAAAATAACAATTATGAAATTATAATTAACATTAGTTACATGTAACAGAATTCACTATAAAAATCCAATGTACTCACTAAGAGTTTCTTACAATTCTTACAATTCCTGCAATGCGGGACTAAAACATAAGTGAAATCTAATTTAAAGGATTAAATTAAAACTTAATAATACAAAAAGACTTTTCACCAATTAGACTTAAAAAATGAGATTTTTCACCAATTTTTCCTTGTTTTTAAAATACTAGCATATTCCTGTACCTGAAGGCCTCGATTTTAATTTTTTCATTGTTAAGTTAATAATTAATTTAATATAAAAAATAATACCGAATAAAAACATCAGAGATAAAAATTTAACAATCTGTTTTATTCATATGTAGATATATTCATCTAAATCAATCATAGCCCTCAAAATATCTAACTAATTTATATATATTAGCGTATGACCCGTGTCTGAAAAGATGGTGGTACAAAATAAAAATAAAAATTTGAACTTAATTTAATATTTTTAAATTTAATTTTTTATAAATGAATATTTTAATATTATTAATTTAATGCCCATATATTATTTTTATTTTATTTTCGTAAATTTAATGTCCATAATCTTTATATGTTATATGTATTTTTATTATTCTTTTAATTTTATTTTTATAAATTAATATTTTTGCATTATGCCTAAATTTAATGTCTGTATATTATTTCTATAATTTTTATAAATTAAAATCCATAATTCCTTGTATTATATTTTCTCTTTTATATTATTTCTTTAATTTAATTTTTATAAACTTAATATTTCAGTATGATTAATAAATTTAATTTCAATATATTATTTCTATAATTTTTGTAAATTTAATGTTCATAATTTTTGTATATTATATTTTATCTTTTATATTATTTTTTTTAGTTTAATTTCTATAAATATAATATTTCAATATTATTACTAAATGTAATGTCCATAAATTATTTCTACAATTTTTTGTCTGAGACTTATGTATATTATTTTTTCTATTTTATATTATTTTTTAATTTATTTTTCGTAAATTTAATATTTCAGTTTTATTACTAAATTCAATGTTTATATATTATTTCTATAATTTTCATAAATATAATATTTCTATTATTACTAAATTTAATATCTATATATTATTTTTATAATTTCTGTATATTTAATATACATAATTTAATATTCGATATATTATTTCAAAAAAATTCATAAATTTAATGTTCATAATTTTTGTATTTTATATTTTTTAATATTCTTTTAATTTAATTTCAATAAATTTAATATTTTAATATTATTAGTAAATTTAATGTTCATATATTATTTTTATAGATTTATATATAAGAAAAAAATATATTATCTTTACTCAATTATACGAAAAGATATATTCTCTCTCCTCAATTAAGTAAAAAATATATAAGGTTAGATATAAATATACTTTTATATTTATGTTAATTTTTAGATCAATTCAGACCGTTCTTTATCTGGTTAAGGTGGAGGTAGAGGATTGCTGTTCAGAAGTTTTTGCAACTCAATCATATATGATGAAATCATCAAAGGTTTCACCCTTTCGAACTCTATTGAAGACAAAGAACCACTGATATTTATCTAGAGGGTTTATGTCCATTTTATTTTATTATATAAGCTGTATCAATTGAGTCATTTATTCTAATTTTATGTTTATTATCTACAAAATTAATTGAGGTAGCTAAAAACACTGGGTAGGTCCAACCCATGTGGGTGGACCTACCCCAAGTGTACTTGGGTATAATAATAATTAAAAAGAAAAAAAAAAAAAGAACAAAGCCCACTATTTTTTTTTTTAAAACTTACCTGCAGGAAGAATAAATTGAAGAAAGACAACATTTCTTTCTATGTTGAAAAATAAGGAGTGTATGGTAGTAGAGAGAGAAGGAAGATGAGAGAGAACTACGACTTAGGCTTGACAGTCAGATAGTGATCTGAACTCCGTTTCGACTTAAATTTCAAGGGATTGTTCGCGGGATCAAGTATTTCGTTCCATTGGCTTTGATATTTGGTAACCCTCTTCTAACTAGTGATTCGATATTCCTATTTAAATCCGTATTTATTATTTCTTGTTGAATCCACCATTTTTGGTGAAGTTTATGTGGTGATCCAAGAGTTATTCTCTTGAAGTTATGAATGATTGCAATTCTATTATTTTTGTGATAGTAAAAGTTGATATCAGAGTTCGGTCTATTGTTTTTTCCTCGCCTTGGGGTTTTCCACCTAAAAAACGTGTCTCCATTTTATTTGTTAGTTGCTTTAGTTTGGTTAAGATTTGTGGGTATTGAAATCGGTTAATACTATATGAAGCATATAAAGAGAAAAATAAAATTTAATTAATTGGTGGATTTTTCCAACAAAGTGGTATCAAGAGCTTCAGATTATTGAGTAAACCATTATTTGTATGATTTAAAATAGAAGATAGTAGCGGAATCATGGCAAAATTAACATCGATTTATGCAATTTGGAAATCTAGAATGATGGACAACCTTTATTGTAAGGATTTTGATTTACCTTTAAAAGGTGATGTGCGTAAACCAAGTGATGAATAATGAGAGATGTTGCATAGAAAAACAATTGGTTACATTCATGAATGGATCGATCAAAGTGTGTATCCACATGTTATTAATAAAACCAAAGCTGATGAATTGTTAAAAAATTAGAGTTCTTGTACGAGCGGAACATTGGATTAAATAAGATTTATTTGATTAAGAGAATTGTTCACTTGACCTGTAAAGATGGACAAAACATTGTTGGCCACATGAATAATTTTTAAGGCCATGTTAATCAATTGATTACTATAAAATTTGTTTTGAAAGATAAAGTGCATGTATTACTACTTCTCAGCACATTACCTGAGAGTTGGGAAACGCCTAGAGTATCACTCAACAATTCACGTCAAATGAAAAGTTGATGATTGATATGGTTAAAGACAGCCACAATAATGAAAAGGCAAGGAGGAAAGACCAGGGTTTATCCTCAGAATCACAAACATTAGTTGCTGAAAATCACGAAAAATGGGTGGTAGCGCGTGAATACGCCGCTACTTTTACTCGCAAGTATACGAGGTCAAGTTTTAGTATAGATCGGGAGAGTTAGGGTTATCGTGTCCACATGGATTGGTTGTGATTATTATTGAGTACTGCGTTTGTCATGACCTAACTTTATCTAGGCGAAAATAAATGTGTTTAAAATTAATAATACTAATACTAAGTTAATTAATATAATTAAATTAACTATACTAATACTATTATGAGATGTTTAGGGAAAGTATTGCCTAGGGATTAACTTTTGTTTACAAAAACGTGTTTGGTCTCGTTATAAGTTACGTTAACGGCGTTCGACTTATCTGACAATCTCAATTCGTAAACTCCCCCGCCACTTCTCCCAAGTGTAAGACGGGGGAATACGTGACTTCTTGTCAATGAAAAAGTCTCCCTCAACGTCTTAACGACCCTAGGTCACGTGAGTCTCGCCCCAACTCATTGATTGCACACAATCCAACTCCCGACCAGGTTATTGGATCGTCCCGTTGTGTTTACCCTATCGACAATCTCAATTCTAAAACTCCACCGCCACCTCTCCCGAGTGTAAGACAAGGGAATACATGATTTCGAGTCAACAAAGAATTCCCCCTCAACATCTTAACGACCCTAGGTCACGTAAGTCTTGCCCCAACGTCATCGATTGTACACAATCTAACTCCCTCACGGGTTATTAGATTGTGGCGTTCGTTCACCCTAGTCCGAATCCGGGGTTACCTCTTCTTAGTGTCAAACCTTGTATTCTCCTAATATCATTCTAAGCATAATAAACAAACAATATGATAAACACAATCAAAATAACGAAGAATAACCGCTAACGAAACACAAACTCAATAAAACAACATTTTCATAAATATATTAATCCCTAGACAAAAACCCATTTAGCTCATGGCCATAGTCGGGCTATACAATGCAAATAGAGCTAAACATGCTCAAACAATACTCCTAAGTTAAGAAATAAAGGAAAGAACGAGAGAAACTTAGCCTAGTCCGAAGATTTATCGCTAAAAATGTTTCAAGATCGCTCCCCCTTCTTTGCTTTGTGATCTTCTCCTTAGGATTTGAATGAGCACTCCCAAAACCTCTCTCTAAAATATACTAAGCCTATGGAGCTCTTATTGTTGGAGGAAATGAGAGAAGGGGGTATAAATAGGGAAAATATCTAAAATAAATATCTAAGTTGTGCAGAGATCACCACCGCGGCGGTGAGTAGGTCGGTTAGTTGATCGCCTAGGTGGTGGAATCGGCGGTGGATTTGGTGACATCCTGCATTTTCACCGCCTCGGCCATGGATCTCAGCATCGCGGCGGTTGGTAAGGCGTGAAATACGCTGCTACTTACACTCGCAAGTATATGAGGTCTAAGTTTTAGTATAGTGTGATCGTGAAAGATCGGTTTATCGTATCCACAGGGATTGGTGTCGTTACTATCGAATACCGCGTTTGTCGTGACCTAATTTTATCTAGGCAAAAAACAAATGTAATTAATTAATTAAACTAATACTAAAATAACCTAAATTAACTACACTAATATGTTAATATGTTTTAGGGTGAAGAATGTCCTAGGGATTAACGTGTTTACAAATACGTGTTTGATTTCGATTTACTCACGTTTACAGTGTTCAACCTATTTGACAACCTCGGTACGTAAACTCCACCGCCACGTCTCTCGAGTGTAAGACGGGGGAATACATGACTTCGAGCGAATGAAGAAGTCCTCCTCAATGTCTTAACGACCTCAGGTCAAGTCTCGCCCAGTGTTATTGATTGCCCATAATCCAACTCCCTCCTGGGTTATTGGATCATCGCGTTGTATTTACCCTATCGATAATCTCCGTTCTAAAACTCCCTCGCTACCTCTCCCGAGTGTAAAATGAGGGATAAAACCCAACTTTGAGTCAACAAAGAAGTCCCCCTCAACGTGTTAACGACCCTAGGTTACGTAAGTCTCGCCCAACGTCATTGATTGCCCACAATCCAACTCTCTCCCGGGTTATTGGATCATCGCGTTGTATTTACCCTATCGACAATCTCCATTCTAAAACTCCCTCGTCACCTCTCCCGAGTGTAAGATGAGGGATATAACGCAACTTCGAGTCAACAAAGAAGTCCCCCTCAACGTCTTAACGACCCTAGGTAGCGTGTATCTTGCCCCACGTCATCAATTGTCTACAATTCAAACCCCGACCGGGTTATAGAATCGTGGTATTTGTTTACCTTATCCGAATCTGGGGTTTGTCAAAATCCCGTATTCTCCATTTATCTAACTAATCATGATACATAGACAATACGATAAATACAATCAAACTACGAAGAACAAACATAAACGCAACACCAAAATCATCCAAACAAACATATTTATAAATATACCGTTAATCCCTACTACAATCCATATTTAACTGGTGGCCATAGCCTCATAAACATATAAATCGAGCTAAACATGCTCATATGATCCTAATATAAAGAAATAAGGAAAAACAATCGAAGAACTTAGCCTCGTCCAAAGATAAACTGCTAAGAACGCTCAACAATCGATTCGCCGTCTTCTCCACTTCGGGATGTGAGCTCCACCTCTAAAACTCCTAAAACTAGGCTTAAATATAGCCTAAGGTGCTAAAAAAACTAAGAGAGAAAGAGAGAGACCGACCAAGGGGGAGGAGAGGGGGTATTTATAGCCAAAATATCCTAAAAATATCTAAAAATATGTCAAGACTGTGCAGGGGAAATCTGCCTAGGCGAAGAAAACTTCACCTAGGCGAATTTAAGGCGGTACGACTGATCGCCTAAGCGGTGAAGTAGGTGGTGGACTGGGAGAACATTTTGTTGGATTTTCTCCTAGTTGAAGCTTCGCCTAGGCGACCGGCTGTCAGTAGCCCATCTTCATCTTTTGCTAGATTTTCGCCTAGGCGAAGGAATCTTTGCCTAGGCGGTTGTCCGTTAGTAACATTTTACTCTTTTCTCAGCTTCTTCACCGCCTAGGCGGTGGTCTGGACGCCTAGGCGGTGGGCTTGTTTCATCTTTTAGCCTCCAAGCTTGTTTATCCACCGTAACTTCGAACCGCTTTGGTTCGATCTCATCGTTTTCGCTCCAGTTTCCTATCCTTTTGCCCTACACACCTAATTTATACAAAAAGATAAAAACTAATTAAAACATAATAAAAATAACTATAAATGTACTCGAAAACTAACGAATTCGGATTGGAAATATGTAGGTAATTTATACCTATCAAATACCCCCAAACTCAGAATTTAGCTAGTCCTCGAGCCAAACACACACACTAAAATGAAAAATACAACAAACTGAAATAAATAACAAACAACCTAAAAAATAATCTAAACATAACAACATGCGAGTTTTAAATTCTTCTAACAACCAAGTTATTTTTCCCTCAACAACCGCCAGTAGTATCGAGTTCAGGCGGTAACACACAACATGAAATGTTCTAGATTTTTGACGTGCAATAATGGTGAACGCTATTCTAGATCCTGTAAACGTGTTAGTACGAGACTCAATAATATGGCTATACAATGATCGGATTGAATTATCCCCCAACAAAATTCATGACTTAGACCGTAAAGGACTAGGATTTCCATAGGCTTGATTGGGGTCCACTCTCCACTAATGTAGGTTTAGTACCTCATGAAGATTATTAGGACTTGGTTCGATTTTGGTACATTTGGCCGAGGGTAATTTGGAATAGAAAACGGGTTAACGTTGTTAACTTAACGTTACCCAAAGCTCAACACTTGGCACATTCACTCTCGAATCCCCATAGAAAGATTGGAAAATAATCCCGAACATGCATTTAAGACTGACGTACTCACTTGTCAAAAGAAACAAAAATAAAATCTGTATTTACATTTGATTTTTTTTTTCTTTTCTTTTCAACGAACACCCCCCAAACTTATTTGATTGTTACAATTGAAGGGGTGTGTGAAATACAAATGAAAAACGACAAGTGAGTACTCAAATACCGAACCAATTAGAAGTTCGCCCTAAACCCAACCGCTCACATTAAGAAGCCTTTGCAATGGCTAACTTGATTCACTAAAATGTGCCTTTAAATTCAACGATTTAGGTTTGGAAAAAGATCCACTAGCCATGGTATTAGTTTATGTATTCAGAATTGAATTTGCATTTAGGCTTCGACAGGGTAACGAGGGATAAACATATATCAAGGTAGGCTTCAAAGGCTCAAGCGACAAAGAGAATGCCTAAATCACGTCTCCTGAACTACCTTGCCTAGGATTTCGCCTCAAGCTTCCCCTCAATCAAGTTCTAGAATCTTTAATGTGTCATGAATTTGGTTAATCGATAATCATCCTCAAATCAATTGAATAACTATACATTGATTCTATGTACCCGTGTAAATTAGGATCTACAATAATTTTTACCAAAAAGTATAGTCAAGCACACAGAATTACACATGCATGGGTATTACCCTTGACTTCGAAAACAACCACGGGTAATTTCATCATCGGGTAACGGCCCAGATGAATGCAAAACTCAACATATAAATAACAACACAAAAACATAAACACATTCTAACCTAAACACACATGTAATACGGAAAAACAATAACACATAAACTAACAATACTAAATACTACACATCACTTTCGAACTCAAAATGGACAGTGTCCTCAGCGAACCCAATCATCATTCTTCAACATATGGAATTAAAGCATACTGACGAAGGGTGTTTAGAACACTTACTTGGGAGACGCGAGGATCTCACCTTCGAATCAAGTCGAATGTGACGGATTTAACTTATTTTGATCTTGGGTTGCCTCCCAAGAAGCGCGTGATTTAATGTCCTCGGCCGGAAATTTTTAGAACGCCCTCAAGATTGGTGAGGTTTTGATTTAGATGGCTCAATCTCTCAGCAAAATACCTCACCGGCTTATCTGCTTGGCCAAGCAACATAAAAAGATTTGGAATCCCGTCAAAAGGGATGCATCAATACCCGTCGATCTAATATCGGCACGTACCCCGCATAAGAAACAAAAACAAAACTATAAACAAAAATTATATACAAAGAAATGCCTAAAGTAAAATTAAGTCATTTACACACAATATCGATAATAACAAAAAATCAATGCTCAACAATCGTTACCAAAAACTTAGTAGCGATCGCCAAGAACTGAATTCGCCTAATGATCAATCCCTGGCAACGACGCCAAAAACTTGGTGCATTGACTGGATTAGAATACGATACACTTGCTTCTCCTATCTAAAACTTAAGTGTCCTGCCGTTACCATGTTTCTCCGACAATAACATCAAAACAATCCCCGGCAACGGCACCAAAAACTTGGTAGGGTGTGAAATATGCCGCTACTTACACTCGCAAGTATACGAGGTCTAAGTTTTAGTATAGTGTGATCGTGAAAGATCGGGTTATCGTATCCACAAGGATTAGTGTCGTTACTATCAAATACCGCGTTTGTCGTGACCTAATTTTATCTAGGCGAAAAACAAATGTATTTAATTAATTAAACTAATACTACTATATCCTAAATTAACTACACTATTATGCTAATATGTTTTAGGGTGAAGAATTTTTTAGGGATTAACGTGTTTATAAATACATGTTCAATTTCGATTTACTCACGTTTACGTTGTTCGACCTATTTGACAACCTCGGTATGTAAACTCCACCGCCACCTCTCCCGAGTGTAAGAAGGGGGAATACATGACCTCGAGTCAATGAATAAGTCCCCGTCAACGTCTTAATGACCCTAGGTCACGTGAGTCTCACCCAACGTCATTGATTGCACACAATCCAACTTCCTCCCGGGTTATTGGATTGTCGCGTTGTATTTACCCTATCGATAATCTCCGCTCTTAAACTCTCTCGCCACTTCTCCCGAGTGTAAGACGAGGGATATAACACAAATTTGAGCCAACGAAGAAGTCCCCCTCAATGTCTTAATGACCCTAGGTTGTGTGAGTCTTGCCCCAATGTCATCGATTGTCCACGATTCAAACTCCAACCGGGTTATAGAATCGTGGCGTTTGTTTACCCTAATCCGAATCTGGGATTTGTCAAAACCCCGTATTCTCCATTTATCTAACTAAGCATGATAAATAACCAATATGATAAATACAATCAAACTACGAAGAACATTCACAAACGAAACACCAAAATCATCCAAACAACGTATTTATAAATATAGTGTTAATCCCTACTACAATCCATGTTTAACTATGGCCATAGCCGCATTTACAATGAAATAATGAGCTAAACGTGCTCACATGATCCTAAGATAAATAAATAAGGAAAAATAATCGAAGAACTTAGGCTCGTCCGAAGATAAACCGGTAAGAACGCTCTACGATCGATTCGCCATCTTCTCCACTTTGGAATGTGAGATCCACCTCTAAAACTCCTAAATATACCCTTAGATATAGCCTAAGGGGCTCAAAAATCCAAGGGAGCCAGAGAGAGACCGGCCAAGGGGGAGGAGAGGGGGTATTTATAGCCAAAATATCCTAAAAATATCTTAAGACTGTGCAGGGGAAATCCGCCTAGGCAAAGAAAACTTCACCTAGGCGAATTTAAGGTGGTTCGGCTGATCGCCTAAACGGTGAAGTAGGCGGTGGACTGGGAGAACATTCTATTGGATTTTCGCCTAAGCGAAGAAAACTTCGCCTAGGCGAGCGGCTGTCAGTAGCCCATCTTCGTCTTCTGCTAGATTTCTGCCTAGGCAAAGGAATCTTGGCTTAGGTGGTCATCCGTTAGTAACATTTTTCTCTTTTCTCAGCTTCTTCACCACCTAGGTGGTGGTCTGGACTCCTAGGCGGTGGGCCTGTTTTATCTTTTAGCCTCCGAGCTTGTTTATCCACCGTAACTTCAAACCGCTTTGGTTCGATCTCATCGTTTTCACTCTAGTTTCCTATCTTTTTGCCCCACATACCTGATTTATATAAAAAGATAAAAACTAATTAAAACATAATAAAAATAACTATAAACGTACTCGAAAACTAACAAATTCAGATTCAAAATATGTAGGTAATTTACACCTATCAGAAGTGGACGTTTAGCAAGAAAATCAACTCTCTGCATTTTCACCACTACAGTAGAGGTCTGGACGCCGCAGCGGTGGGCTTCTTTTAGAATATTGCCGCCTTGCTCGTTTTTTCTCCGTTCTTCGATTGTTCTTGGTTCAATCTCATCGTTTACGTTCCGTTTTCCTACTTTTTCACCCCACACACCTATTTTAATACAAAAAGAATAAAAACATATTAAAACGTACGTAAAGCGTACTAAACGTACTCAAAAGCTAAAAATGTTCAGTTTGAAAATAGAGAGGTAATTTACACCTATCAAATACCCCTAAACTTAGAATTTTGCTAGTTCTCGAGCAAAATACCTACACAATAAAAGAAAATATAACAACTAAAAACTAAAAATAAAAAACATGAAAAACAAATATGTGCAAGTTTTGAGCATCATCTACCAGCCAAATGAATTATCCCTTATCGGCCCCCAATCCTATCGAGTTTAGGCATAAAAACACACTATATAGTGTTCTAGAATTTCAACATTTATAATAGTAAGCACCATTATAGATTCTACTAAAGAGTGTGTGTGTGTTTAAAACTCAAATATATAACTGTCCGTTAATCGGATTGGATTATCCACCATATAATATAAGCACATAACAAAAAACCCCCCCGAAGGTATAGGGAATCCATAGGCTTGATCCGGGATCTATTCTCCACTAATGTAAGCTCGGAAGTTCAAAAAGATCAATAGGTCTTGGTTCGGTTTAGGACAAATGGCCAAGGGTAATTTTGAAAGAGAAAATGGGTTAACGTCGTTAACTTGACGTTACCTAAGGCACATCGCTTGGCACTCTCACACTTGAAACCCCATAGATAAATTTGAAACAACCCTGAACATATATTAAGAATGACATACTCACTTGTCAAAAATAAACGAAAATAAAAACCATATTTACATTTGATTTTTTTTTCAACAAACACCCCCACCCCCAAAACTTATTTGATTGTTACAATTTAAGGGGTGTATGAAAAATAAACAAACACGACAAGTGAGTACTCTAATGTCAAACCAATCAAAATTTCTCCCTAAACCCAACCACTCATATCAAGTAGCATTTGCAATCTACTTGCTTGATTCTCTCAGATTGTGCCTTTAGTTTAGCGATGTCAGTTTGGAAAAAGTTCAATCGGCCAGGGTATTTGTTTAAGTGTTCCAAATTGAAATGTCATTTAGGCTTCGACAAGGTAATGAGGGGTAATGATTTAACAAGGTTGGCTTAAAAAAGCTCAAGCGAGAAAATGAATGCTTAAATCATATCTTCCGAACAACCTCGCCTAGGATTTCACCTCGAATTTCCCCCAAATCAAGTTCTAGAAACCCTAATGTCATGAATTTAGGTGACAGATAATTGTTTGCAAATAAATTAGACGGTTATATAAGTTTTCGTGCTCGTGCAAGTAGGATCTATAACAGCTATTACTAAAACATAATGTTAAGCAAACAGAACATACATGCATGAGTTTTACGCTCGACCTCAATGAACAACCAGGGGACAGACTCATCATCAGGTAAAGGCCCAGATGATGTCAAAACTCAGCACATTCAGAACAACTAAACTAAACAAACTAATCCTAAAGAAGCATGCATACATAGAAAACAATAAAGCATAACTAACACATCACCACCAACTTAAAACAGGCGATGTTCAAAACAACCCATCAGCAATCCCAATAGACAGAATATAGCATGAAATGAAGACGGGGAGTTTAAAACATGTACCTGGGAGGCGATAGAATCTCGCCTCCGACTCAAATTAGCGGAGATGGATCTAACTTATTTTTTCTTGGGTTGCCTCCCAAGAAGCACTTGGTTTAAGGTCATTAGCCCGACACGCCGAAGTGCTCATCAAAGAGCGGCTTTCGCCGGTAGTAAGTGTCAAATAACACTACAAATGGGTCTTGGTTCAAAACGCCCTCAAGACTGGCGAGATGTAGCAATGTATAGCTTGAGTTTTTAACGACATACCTTATGGGCTTATGTACTTGGTAGGCATGAAAGAGCCTTGCTAAAGGCGGTGAATGACATGTTAGCCACATCGGATCCTCATAAATATGATCGTCTGGAGTCGATGGTGGAATCACAATTTGAATCTCCAATGCTGACGAATCACAATCGTCGACCTAGGCTTGGGTTCCTGGCTCATTCGGATAAGCATAGTTAAACTCTCCCAAGATCCTTTCCGGTTCCTCCCGGTGGATTTCACAATCGGATTCGACTTGTTTGTCTCTCAGTGCCACCGCTCCTGTCTTGGACTCAACAAAGCAAAGAAGATGACCGATTTGTATCTGTAAAGACGTTATGGTCTCATCGATGTCGGTGCAGACCATTTCGATATGATCAAGATAATCCTCATACAAGTTGATCCGGTCATGCATCTCCCTCAATAATCTTTGAGTCTCCCCCATAACGGTTGCGAGTGTTTTTTCCAGATTGGGGGAAGACTCCTCGTCGTGATCTGAAATGTCAATCCATGGTGCCGTGGTGTTGGAAAAATCCTCCAAGTTTTGGTTACTCAGTGAATGATTCCAACTCTGATAATCATAGGCCGCCATTTCCTCCAACAACTAAATGGCTTCATCCGCGGTTAGGTCGTAGAAAGAGGGGGTACCATTTCTTCCTTCCACCCATATTCTGGTTGTGGCTTATAACCTGTTGAGGAAATGGAAGAGTTGATACTCCGTCGGGAGGCTATTATTTCGAAAACCGGAGTAGAAATTCATTGTATTGATTCTAAGCACTATAAAATGGCTTGGAATCCCATTGAAAGAATTGCATCAATACTCGTTGATCTAACATCGTTGAGTACCCTGCAAGAGAAATAAAAACAAAACTACGAACAAAAATTATACACAAAAGAAATGCCTAAAGTAAAATTCGGTCATTTACTCACAATATCAATAATAAATCTCAAACACAATCCCCGGTAATGGCGCCAAAAACTTGGTAGTGCGTAAATACGTTGCTACTTTCACTCGCAAGTATAGGAGGTCAAGTTTTAGTAAAGGTGGGGAGAGTAAGGGTATCGTGTTCATAGAGATTGGTTGTGATTATTATTGAGTATCGCATTTATCATGACCTAACTTTATCTAGGCTAAAACAAATAAATATTAAATTAATATAAACTAATACTAAAATATTAATTAAACTATACTAGTACTAATATGATATGTTTAGGGAAAGTATTGCCTAGGGATTAACTTTGTTTATAAAAGTGTGCTTGCTCTCGTTTTAGTTTACGTTAATGGCATTCGGGTATCGGACAATCTCGGTTTGTAAACTCACTCACCACCTCTCCCGAGTGTAAGACGAGTGAATACATGACTTCGCGTTAACGAAAAAGTCCCCCTCAACGTCTTAACAATGGTAGGTCACGTGATTCTCGCCCCAATGTCATTGATTGCACATTTTCTAACGCCCTCCCGGGTCATTAGATTGTCGTGTTGTATTTACCCTAATCCGAATTCGAGATTACCTCTCCCAAATGTCAAACCCCGTATTCTCTAGTTATCTAAGCAAGCATAATATCATTACAACACGGTAAACACAATCAAAATTATTATAAAACACACATTATCGAAACACAAACTCAAACAAAACAACACTTTTATAAATTACATTAATCCCTAGACAAAAACCCATTTAGCACATGGCCATAGCTGGTTATACAATGAAAATAGAGCTAAACATCTCAAACAACAATCCTAAGTTAAGAAATAAAGAAAGGAACAAGAGAAACTTAGTCTAGTCCGAAGATTTGTAGCTAAAAACGTTTCGAGATTGCTCCCCCTTATTTGCAATGTGATCTTCTCCTTAAGAATTGAATGAGCACTCCCAAAACCTTTCTCTAAAATATCCTAAGTCTATTAGGGCTTTAATCGCCGGAGAGAAGGAGATGAGAGGAATAGGTATAAATAGGGAAAATATCTTAAAAATATCTAAAATTTGGTGCAGAGTGATGGCCTAGGAGGTGGGATTCACCGCCTAGGCGGTCGGTATGTCGGTTCAGTGATCACCTAGGCTGTGGCTTAATTGCCTAGGCAGTAGAATAGTGATCCAAGTCTCTGTATTCTGACGGCCTAGGCGGTGGTTTCACTGCCTAGACGATGAAACTGTAGTGAGTTTAGGATTGGCTCTATACTTTGACCATCGCGGCGGTGGCTGCAGGTTCTGAATTTTAGCTTCTTTGCCTTTTTTCCACCGTTCTTCCACCGTCTTTGATCCGATGTGATCAATTTTGATCTGGTTTCATCCCGTTTTACCTCAAACACCTGATTTATACAAAAACACATAAAAACATATTAAAACGTACTAAACATACTCGAAAACTAACAATGTTCGGATTGGAAATAGATTGGTAATTTACACCTATCAATGGGATGGAGGAAAAAAAATTCGCATAATAATAGGAGGTTTGATAAATTGAGGGGTAGATTAAAAGGTAAAAAAGGCTTAAGGTGCTTCCATTGCAACAATTCAGGACACATGATCTATGATTACAGAATATTGAAAATGAATGACTCTAAAGACCGAAATGACAAGGACAAATAGGATGATAAAGAGGCTAATGCAGTTTTTGTTGATGGCAATATTGTGATTCAAGATGGTTGTACCAACCTTGCATTCCTGGACAATAACTGTGTGATTGATTCGGTTGTCTCATTTCATGTTACTTCTTATGGTGATTTCTTCTCATCATACACTAGCAATGAGTTTGGCTATGTATAGATGGAAAATGATGGTGCATCTAAGATCATTTACATGGGATACATTTACTTAGAAACTAGTATCGGCTGCAAATTATTACTCGAAGATGTCAGACATGTTCAAGATATTTGGCTCAATTTCACCCCCCCTCCCGGAAAACTTGATAATTGATGATGGTAAATTTGGCCATAGCTCACTCAAGTGAGTTTCTATAAAATTGGCCCTAAAATAGGGCTGCAATGGAAGCATATTAGAAAAGCAAGCAGTCAGAGCCTTCACGACTCAGAAAGTCCATATATCTCTATGATTGATGGTCCAAATACCTTTAAGCAAATAGTGTACCAGGATTAAATTCGTGGGCACCCAACATCTGAATCGATAAAGGGGTTGGGTGTTGAAACAAATCGGGTAGAATGTTCGTTGGAGGACTCACATTGGTTTCGCAAGGGAATTTAAACATGTCATGATTATGCTCTCAAAATAAATTTATGATTGAATATATTATCTCTCTCTCTTTCTCTCTCTCTTTTTCTCTCCTATTTTCTTCTAGAGGAAGAACTATAAACACGTAAGATTGGTGTAAGGTAAAAAAAGCTTAATTTTCAATACGCCTTCAGTATTATGCTATATTCTCGATAAATACTTTCTCTCATGTCGAACGTTTTTCACCCGGACACAATCTCCCGGTGTTACAATTTATATAGGTGTAATCAGAGTAAGTAATGAAGGATTGCGAAGACCTTTACAAATTTACCGTGTTACTAATTTTTTGGTAACATCATAGGAATCAACAATCAAAGTCATGTTTTTTATCCATAATGCCGCTAAAATTATTCGTTCGTGCTCACTCATTCTTGGAGCTTTGCGCTCAGCGAAAATCAACCATCTTCCCTGGAATCTCAATCTGAATGATCAC
Organism: Eucommia ulmoides; assembly: GCA_016647705.1. NCBI lineage: Eukaryota > Viridiplantae > Streptophyta > Magnoliopsida > Garryales > Eucommiaceae > Eucommia > Eucommia ulmoides. The sequence goes on along the minus strand of CM028339.1, from coordinate 37,072,705 downwards.
TTCTGCAGCAATCACCGATGGATCCCCTGACGGTCGGTCCTCTGCTAATACTCGGAGAAGCCCGTCTTGAACATATTGAGAACTAAATTGTGGAATTCAATCACTAGCTAATTCAACTGGTAAATGTCCTCCAAGTACCTCCGTAACAACCAGTTTTGGGGGACTATGCCCCTCTCCAGGGTGGCTCTTAGTTAGGGGTACTATCTCATTTTATTGGACATGTATCTGGGCAAGCTGAGCGTGCATGCATAACCCTTATGATAATCATCTTAGAAATTATATTCACCTAGGGGCTTACTCATGCTAAAGATTATCTCCATCCCCACTTCCAAATATTTCCCGTTCTGAGTCAATCCCGCCCCAAATACGTAAGCGGTTCCCTCTCAGGGACAAGACACCAGCCGTAGAGCATCACCTTGAGGAGATATAGGCACGACTCCATGCCATTGCAACAAATACAGGCTAGGAAGTGCCTCTTTCTCTACTCGTCCTATCTTCTTGAGGAAAATTCTAGACAAGTCGATTCCTCCCTGATTATCCTATCCTACCAATTAGATGCCATTATATGACGAGTTGAGAGGCTTGATCGATCACGTTTCTATATTTAAAATGCTATTAGATCTCTAGAGAGTCTCGGACATGATGTAACGTAAGTCCTTCATTGTCACCGTGATTGCTCGTGCCAGTGAGTAGTACCACACTTTCGTCTCGGGGAACATTACTTGCTTTGCTGATTTTAAGAACATTTTTATATCGCTATTTTGATGTAGCCATAGGAATCCAAAGTCAACTACATGGATCCTAACCTATGAAGCAAAGAAATAATGAGTGGTGGTCGCAAATAATGCGTTGCCACTTTTACCACAAGTGTACGGATCAAGTTTTAGTATAATGGACCTTTCGGTCGGGTATCGTATCCATATGGATTGGTGTTGTTACTATCGAGTATCGCGATTGTCATAACCTGACTTTATCTAGGCGACAAAAATAGAATTTAATTTAATACTAATACTAAACTAAAATACTAATTAAGTTAATTATACTATAAATACTAATTTGAGATTGTTTAGGAGAGTAGATTTCCTAGAGATTAACTTTATTTACTTAAATTCCTTTGATTTCGTTTTAGTTAACATTAACAATGTTCGGCGTATCCGACAATCTCGGTTCGTAAACTCCCTCACCACCTCTTCCGAGTGTAAGACTGGGGAATACGTGACTTCGTGTCAATGCCGAAGTCCCCCTCAACGTCTTAACGACTCTAGGTCATGTGAGTCTCGCCCCAACATTATCGATTGCACACTTTCTATCGCCCTCCCAGGTCGTTAGATTGTCGTGTTGTGTTAACCCTAGTCCGAATCCGAGGTTACCACTCCCGAGTGTCAAACCCCGTATTCTCAATATATCAAAACTAGCATATAATCATAGAAAACACGGAAACACAATCGAAATTATAAGGAACAACCACAAACGAAACAAAAATTCAACCAAAACTACATTTTCATAAATAATACGTTAATCCCTATTACAATCCATGTTTAACTCATGGCCCTAACCATTTATACAATGTAAAATGAGCTAAACATGCTCAACAACTACCAAAATGAAGAAAACAAAGAGAAGAAACGAGTGACTTAGCCTATATCTGAAGAATTGACGCTAGAACTGTCAAACGATCGCTTCCCTCTTCATCTTCCATCTTGGCTTGAGAGCTCTCCCACAAAAATCCCTAAACCTACCCTTAGAGATAGCCTAAGGGCTAAAAAATGCAAGAGAGGCCGGAGAGGAGAGAGGAGAGGGGGTATTTATAGCCAAAATATCCTAAAAATATATAAAAATATCTCAAGACTGTGTAGGGCAAATCCACCTAGGCAATGGAAATTGCGCCTAGGTGGAGTCTGGTCGGTTTAGTTTGATTGCCTAGGCAGTGAAGTAGGTGGTGGGCTGGGAGAACATTCTGTTGGATTTTTGCCTAGGCGAAGAAAACTTCGCTTAGGCGAGCGGCTCTCAGTAGCCCATCTGCGTCCTCTACTGGATTTTCGCCTAGGCGATAGAATCATCACCTAGGAGGTCATCCATCAGTAACATTTTGCTCTTCTCAGCATTTTCACCGCTTAGGCGGTGGTCTGGACACCTAAGTGGTGTGCCTGTTTCATCTTTTAGCCTCCGAGCTTGTTTATCCACCAAAATTTCGAACCGCTTTGGTTCGATCTTATCGTTTTAGCTCCTGTTTCCTATCTTTTTAACCCACACACCTGATTTATACAAAAAGATAAAAACTAATTAAAACATAATAAAAATAACTATAAACGTACTCACAAACTAACAAATTTGGATTGGAAATAGATAGGTTTTTCATACCTAACAATACCCCCAAACTCAGAATTTGGCTAGTCCTCGAGCTAAACACCCACACAATGTGAAAAAGTATATAAACTAATTACGAAATTAAAAACTTATAAACGAAAAACATTAAAAATAAAAATGTGTAAGTTTTGATTATCATCTACCGGCCGAAAGATTTTTCCCTCATCGGCCCCTAATCCTATCAAGTTCAAGCATAAATCACACCATGTGGTGGTCTAGAATTTCAACGTTCAAAAATAGTAAGCGCCATTCTAGATCCTGTTTAAGTGTGTGTGATTAAACTCAAATGTATAACTAGTCAAATACCGGATTTGATTATTCAATCGTTAAGCTCATAACTTAAACTGTTGAAGGATTCAGGAAAACCATAAGCTTGATTGGAGTAGGAGCTACAGGCCCACCACCCAAGCGGTAAACCACCGCTTAGGCCGTAAAAATACAGGATGCACCAAATTTTGAAAATACGCTCCACCGCCTAGGCAGATTAGCAACAAAATAAAATATTTTTACACTGGTGTAATTTCCCTTAGGCGGAAAAACCACCGCCTAGGCGGAATTTTGTCAGAAGGTTTGATTTTTTAAAAAAGGGCTCCACCGCCTAAGCGGTGAATCCACCACTTAGGCGATGGACCTTCTGTAGTGAAAACAGCACCCGTTCATTCAAAAATTGAATATCACAAGGTTCCTTTCCCAAAAACCTCCATTTTCTCTCTAAAACCTCACTTCCAAACCGTTCCAATACTCAAAAATCATCCTTCCATATTACAAAATTTGTCATTTCCACCCCAAATCATCCACCACAAATCAATTTTCAATCCCATTTTCATGATTTTCTTTATCACTTTGGGATTTTGGTTTGATTTTTGGTGATAACTTAGTTTCTATGGATTGTTAAATTGTGTGAAACAAAATTGCATGCTACATTGTTTATATTTTGTTGAAACGTTGTGATTAGCGTGTGCGCTAGATAAGAGCCACAGGTTCATGTGTGACCACTTCGGCATTATCGCTGCACTTTTTGCCACCGCCACAATTTCCATTCCGACGTGATGGTGGTGGAGAGGAATATTGATAGGTGTGAAAACCTATCTATTTCCAATCCAAATTTGTTAGTTTTCGAGTACGTTTATAGTTATTTTTATTATGTTTTAATTAGTTTTGATCTTTTTGTATAAATCAGGTGTGTGGGGGTAAAACGATAGGAAACAGGAGCTAAAACGATAAGATCGAACCAAAGCGGTTCGCAGTTACGGTGGATAAACAAGCTCGGAGGCTAAAAGATGAAACAAGCCCACCACTTAGGCGTCCAGACCACCGCCTAAGCGGTGAAAATGCTGAGAAGAGCAAAATGTTACTGATGGACGACCTCCTAGGTGATGATTCTATCGCCTAGGCAAAATTCCAGCAGAGGATGCAAATGAGCTACTAACAGCCGCTCGCCTAGGTGAAGTTTTCTTCGCCTAGGCAAAAATCCAACAGAATGTTCTCCCAGTCCACCGCCTATTTCACTGCCTAGGCGATTAGACCGAACCGACTTGACTCCACTTAGGCGCAATTTCCACCGCCTAGGCGGATTTGCCCTGCACAGTCTTGAAATAGTTTTAGGATATTTTGGCTATAAATACCCCCTCTCCTCTCCTCTCTCCAGCCTCTCTTCTATTTTTGAGCCCCTTAGGCTATCTCAAAGGGTAGGGTTAGGGATTTTTGCGGGAGAGCTCTCAACCCAAGGTGGAGGATGAAGAGGAAAGCGATCGTTTGACGGTTCTAACACCAATTCTTCGGATATAGGCCAAGTCACTCATTTCTTCTCTTTGTTTTCTTCATTTTGGTAGTTGTTGAGCATGTTTATCTTATTTTACATTGTATAAATGGTTAGGGCCATGAGTTAAACATGGATTGTAATAGGGATTAACGTATTATTTATGAAAATGTAGTTTTGGTTGAATTTTTGTTTCGTTTATGGTTGTTCTTTATAATTTTGATTGTGTTGCCGTGTTTTCTATGATTATATGCTAGTTTAGATATATTGAGAATACGGGATTTGACACTCGGGAGAGGTAACCCCGAATTCGGACTAGGGTTAACACAACACAACAATCTAACAACCTGGGAGGGCATTAGAAAGTGTGCAATCAATGACGTTGGGGCAAGACTCACATGACCTAGAGTCGTTAAGACGATGAGGGGGACTTCGGCATTAACATGAAGTCACGTATTCCCCAGTCTTACACTCGAAAGAGGTGGCGAGGGAGTTTACGAACCGAGGTTGTCGGATACGCCGAACGCCGTTAATGTTAACTAAAACGAAATCAAACGCATTTAAGTAAATAAAGTTAATCTCTAGGAAATCTACTCTCCTAAACAATCTCAAATTTGTATTTATAGTATAGTTAACTTAATTAGTATTTTAGTTTAGTATTAGTATTAAATTAAATTCCATTTTTGTCGCCTAGATAAAGTCAGGTTATGACAATCGCGATACTTGATAGTAACAACACTAATCCCTGTGGATACGATACCTGACCGAAAGGTCCATTATATTAAAACTTGATCCGTACGCTTGTGGTAAAAGTGGCAGCGCATTATTTGCGGCCACTAAGTTTTTGGAGAAGGTGGAGGATTTTGGGGAGGGAACCTTGCAATTTCAATTTTGAACGAACAGGCTGTTTTAACTGCAGAAGGTCCACCGCTTAAGCGGTGGAGCCCTTTTCTTTAAAATCAAACCTTCTAACGAAATTCCGCCTAGGCGGTGGTTTATCCGCCTAAGTGAAATTACACCAGTGTGAAAATATTTTGTTATGCTGTTAATCCACCTAGGTGGTGGAGTGTATTTTCAAAATTTGGTGCATCTTGTATTTTTACCGCCTAAGCGGTAGTTCACTGCTTAGCAGTGGGCCTGTAGCTCCCACTTTCTGTTTTATACTAAAACATACTAAAACACAATTAAATATAACTAAAACACTTGAAAACTAACAAATTCGGTTTAGAATGAGCCTTTGGACCAATTCCTTGATCGTTCCAAGATTGAGGCTTAGGATGTTGACCCACTAGATAACATTGTATCCCTTGCTACCCTTATTAGTGGTCTTCAGGAGGGAAAATGATTATATTCCTTGGTAAAAAATCCACCCCAAAGACTTAATGATTCCCTGTTGATAGGTTGAAATAACCTATCTACTTCTAAGCTGGATTTGGTAGTTTTCGAGTGAATTAATAATATTTAATTGTGTTTTTGTTAGTTCTTATGTAATTCAGGTGTAGGGACGTAAACAAATGAAAAACGAGTGAAAATGGTGGGAAAATGGTGAAGAAATAAAGAAGAAACAAGGTTTCAAGATCACCAGACCCACCACTGCGGCGAGAAATCCACCATCGCGGCGATAAGAATATAGAGAAGGGATTTTTCAGCATAAAGTCCAACCACCGTAGTGGCATGCCACCTCCGCGGCGGTAAAATATCAGAGAATTAAGATTTTGGCCCACCGCTGCAGCGTGATAGCAGTGCCGTGGTGGTCAGCTTACCTACCGCCACAGCGGTCAGCTCTACACAGCAAAATTGATATTTTCAGATATTTTGAAGCATTGCACCTATAAATACCCACTCTCCCACTTCCATTAAAGAGGATTGGACACTTGAACATACCTAACCCTTAGGAGGTGATCCTTGGCCATTCTTGAAGAGCTCAAAGAGGAGATTCATCATCCGGAGAAGAGGAAACATTTTCGATCGATCTTTGGCGACTGTGGATTACTCCACTTTAAGATTTGATCTTTCTCTCTTTGTTTCTCTATTTGTAATTTAATATTTTATTTTAAATGATGATAAATCCCTCTTGGTTTAATGTTTCAATGTCCAAGATCATGTTAGATTAGATAAATAGTAGCTAGGGATCGATGTAATTGTGTAAATACTTGTTTGGTTTAATATATGTTTCTTTAACGGTTGTTTGCTTGTAATTCCGATTGTGTTTATCATTTTATGTCAATATTAATATGCTTGTTAAGGTATTAAGGTTGGATTTGAGAATACAGGGTTTGACAATCGGAAGAGGTAATCCTGGATTCGGACTAGGGTAAACACATTGTTACGATCTAATGACCGGGAGGGCGTTAGTGAGTGTACAATCAATGACGTTGGGGGAAAGACTCACACAACCTAGGGTCATTAAGATGTTGAGGTGGACTTCTTCGTTGACACGAAATCGTGTATTCCCCCTTCTTACACTCGGTAGAGGTGGCGGTGAAGTTTACGAACTGAGATTATCAGATACCTAAACTCTGTTATTGTTAACTAAATGAAATCAAACCTGTATTAAGTGAACGAAATCAATCCCTAGGTAATCAACTTAGTTAGGATTAACTCATTAATTGTAGTTTAACTTAGTTTTAATTAGTTTAATTTTAAACATTTATTTAACAGTCAGGATAATATATGACTATGCAAATCGCGGTATTCAATTATTCACACAGTCCCTATAAAATGATATCCGATCTTAAAGATCCACTATATTCAAACTTGACCTCGTATACTTGCGAGTAGTCAATACACGAGCGTGTAAAAAACCTCTTTGTACAAGTTTTTGGTACTGTTGCCGGGGATAGTGTTTTGAATTAGTTGATATTGTGACTAAGTGGTTGAATATTAATCCTGACAATTCTTTTATTTTATTTTATTTTAATTTTTTTTTGTTACATTTGTTGTGATCAAGCAGTGCGTGTAACGTAGAAGAAGTTGAAATTCTTGACTCTTGATCCTGAGATCGAGTGTACATTGAAAAAGATAAGGAGAGAGAGAAGAAGCCAACTTCAATACCATGAATCGTGATCCAACGGAGTGTACTAACCCAAATTCCTTGTCTATGAGGGATTTTGGTGAAAAATGCTCAACCAAGTTCAGCTAGGGACGTTAAATCAAGCAAGTCACGTTTTTTGATCCAAAACCAAGGGTATCAAATTATACCTGATTTTTGCTATTATTGTTTTTTGGAGGCCGAAATGGTCTCAGAGCATGTTTAGAGGTAAATTAAGGAGTGAGGATAATTGAAGATGTGTTTCGCACTTAAAATCGTTAAACAAGAGAAGTAGAAACGCATGGAGTGGGGCCTTTGTGTGAAAACTTGAAGAAAAAATAAAAATCCAGTAGCAGGCTCACCGTCGCAGCGCTGGACGCATCGTTGTGACGCTAAAAATGCAGGATGTCAAGTTTTCAGCATAAAAGCCTCACCGCCGCAGTGGTGAACTCCACCGTCGCGGCGGTGAAACTTCAGGTTGTTAAGTTTTTTTAAAAAGGCGTTTTACCACCTAGGTAGTGAAACGATAGTATGTTTATGGTTTTACAAAGGCACTCACACCGTCAAGGCAGTGAGGCTCTATTTGATTAAAATCATCCCGCTATTACAAAAATGCCACAACCACCTCTAAAACTCCAAAATCTCTCTATTTTCATCCTCCTAAACCATTTCAAACCCACAAATTCATCATTCCATTTACAAAATTTGTGATTTCCACCACAAATCAAATTCAAAAAATCAATTTTCATCCCCATTTTCATGATTTTCAATTTCTATGGGATTTTGGTTTGATTTTTGGTGATAAACTAAGTTTTTATGGATTATTAAATTGTGTGAAACAAATTTGCATGCTACATTTTTGAAGTTTTGTTGAAACGTTGCGATTAGTGTGTGGGCAAGATCAAATCCACCAGCTCATGTGCATACGCTTCGGCATTTATATGAGTGCTTATCCACCTATGCCGCATGTGCTGCCGCACCTCTTGCAACCACCACAATTTCCATTCTGACATGATAGTGGTGGCGATGACTTTCTTCCCAGTGAACGGTAGAGGGTGAGACTTTTACGTCTTAGCCCCTAGGTATGTGTCGGCGACCAATTTTACTTGTCATTGCTATAAATTATTATTGGGTTCGCTGTTTAGTCAGTAAGGACACTGCCTCTTTTTAAGTTTGGGGGGAATGTACATCACGTTTTGTGTTGTTAAAGAAAGATGTGAAGAATGAAAATATTTTTGTATGTAAAACTTTAATTTTTAGTTATGCTTTATTTTAATTTTTTTTGTTTTTTCATGTTAAATGCTTAGAATAGTGTATGTATGTAGTATTTAGAGTTAATGTAGTATTGTTTATGTATGAAGTCGTATATGCGTGATGAGTTATTGAATTCATCTAGGGCTATTTCCCGATGATGAAAATTATCCCCAATTGTATATCGAAGTTAGGGATGATGCTAGTCATGTGTGTTTTGTGTGTTTAGCATGTCGATTAGGTAAACAATATTATGATCCTTAAATCACATGATCGCATGGACTCAGTGTATAATTATTTGAATAATTTGACGTTGATTATTCAATAATAAGTTCATGACACAAATGAGGAATCTAGAACTTGATTTGGGGTAAACTTGAGGCAAAATCCTAGGTAAGAAAATTTTGGAGGCGTGATTTAGGCCTTCACTTTTTTTCACTTGAACATTTGTAGCAAACTTGAAAAATTTATTCCTTCATTCCCCTGTCGAAGTCGATAATCTTTTCAATTCTAAACACGTTTCAATACTCTATCCAATTAAATTTTTCCAAACTATTATCGCTAAGCCTAAAAGTTAAAATTGAGTGAAATCAAGTAGCATAGACTAATGTTAACTTGAAGTGAGCGATTGGGGTTTCTGATGAATTGTTATTGGTTCGGTATTAGCGTATTCACTTGTCAATCTTTTAGTTCTATTTACACACCCCTAAAATCGTACAAATTCAAATACGTTTGGGGGTGTGCTCGTATGTTTGTGTTTTTTTTTTTAAATATATATATAAAAAAAATACTATGTGACTATAGTTTTTATTTTCATTTCTTTCAACAAGTGAATTTTAAATGTTTGGGGTTACGAGAGAGAGTTAGTGACAAGCATTTGTGCCTCGAGTATCGTTCAATTATAACGATTTGCTATTTTCTAATCCTATGATACCCTTGGTCCTTCTCCAAAGCCAAACCAGGCCCTTTTGATCTCTGTGAATATCCAAACCTACATTAATGGATAGTCGAGCCCAGTCAAGCGTATGGTTTTCCTGAATCCTTTAAGGTTTAAGTTATGAGCTTGTCTACTGAATAATCCAATCTGGTGTTTGGTTAGTTTTACATATGAGCTCTCACACACACACATTTTAAATGGATCTAGAATGGTTTTTATTGATATTAAGTGTTGAAATTCTAGAACACCACTTGGTGTGTATTATTTCCCGAACTTGATCAGATTGAGGGTTGTTGAGGGAGGACCAACTTGGTTACTTTAATTGAATTTGGAACTCGCACGCGTATACTTCTTCTTTGTTAAAGTTTTTCACTTTTAGATTAGTCATAAGTTAATTAGGGTAGTTAGTTTAATTTAATATTAGGGTGTTTTGCTCGAGGACTAGCAAAATCCCAAGTTTGGAGGTATTTGATAGGTTGAAATAACCCATCTACTTCTAAGACGAATTTGGTAGTTTTCAATTGAATTAGTAATATTTAATTGTCTTTTGTTAGTTTTTATGTAATTCAGGTGTAGGGATGCAAACAAGCGACAAATGAGCGAAAATGGTGGAAAAACGGTGAAGAAATGCTGAAGAAACAAGGTTTCAAAATCACAAGACCCACTGCTGCAACGAGAAATCCATCGCCGCAGTGGTAAGAATGCAGAGAAGGGTTTTTTTTAGCACAAAAGTCCCATCGCCACAGCGGTAAAAGATTAAAGAGTTAAGATTTTGGCCCACCGCTACAGTGTGATATCACCGCCACAGCAGTGAGCTAACCGACATACCCACCACTACGGCGGTAAATCCCACCGCCATGGCAGTCAGCTCTGCATAACAAAATAGATATTTTTAGATATTTTGAAGCCATGCACCTATAAATACCCTTTCTCCCACTTCCATTAAAGAGGCTTGGACACTTGAACATCCCTAACCTTTAGGAGGTGATCCTTGACCATTCTTGAAGAGCTTAAAGAGGAGATTCATCATCTGGAGAAGAGAAAACAATTTCGGATTGATCTTTGGCGACAGTGGATTACTCCACTTTAAGATTTGATCTTTCTCTCTTTATTTCTTGGTGGCCGCAAATAATGCGCTGCCACTTTCACCGCAAGCGTACAAATCAAGTTTTAGTATAATAGACCTTTCAGTCGGGTATCGTATCCATAGGGATTGGTGTTGTTACTATCGAGTACCACGATTTTCATAACCTGACTTTATCTAGGCGACCAAAAATGTAATTTAATTAACTAATACTAATACTAATATAGATTAATTTAATCTATACTAATACTAATACTAATATGAGATAGTTTTGAGAGAATAGGTTGTCTAGAGATTAGTTTCGTTTACGAATACATGTTTAGTCTCATTTTAGTTTATGTTAACGACGTTCGACTTATCCGACAATCTCGATATCTAAAACTCCTCTGCCACCTTTCCTGAGTGTAAGACGGGGAATATAACGCAACTTCGTGTCAACAAAGAAGTCCACCTCAATGTCTTAACGACTCTAGGTTGCGTGAGTCTTTCCCCAACCTTATTGATTGCACACAAAACTTCAGTTCGTAAACTCTCTTGCCACCTTTCCCGAGTGTAAAACGAGGGATATGACGTGACTTCAAATCAACGAAGAAGTCTCTCTCAATGTCTTAACGACTCTAGGTTACGTGATTCTCGCCCCAATGTCATTGATTTTGTGCGTTGTGTTTACCTTATCGACAATCTCAGTTCTAAAACTCCCCCGTCACCTCTCCTGAGTGTAAGAAGAGGGAATATGTGACTTCACGTTAATGCCAAAGTCCCCCTCAATGTCTTAACGACTCTAGGTCACATGAGTCTCACCCCAACGTCATCGATTGTCCACAATCCAAACCCCAACCGGGTTATATGATTATGGCGTTTGTTTGTTCTAGTCCAAATCTGGGATTTGTCAAACCCTGTATTCTTGATATATAAATCTAAGCAATATAAACAAAAAATACGGCATACACAATCAACATAACGAAGAACAATCGCAAACAAAACACAAACTCAACTAAACAACGTTTTCATAATTTATATTAATAATCCCTATACAACTTATGTTTAGCCAATGGCCATAACTACATATACAATGTAAAACAGTGTAAACGTGCTCAACAACTACCAAAATTAAGAAAACAAAGAGAAGAAACCAGCGACTTAGCCAATATCCAAAGAATAGTCGTTAGAACCGTCGATCGATCGCTCTCCTCTTCCTCCTCCACCTCGGCTTCAGAGCTCTCCCTCAAACATCCCTAATCCTACTCCTAAAATATGGCCTAAGGCCTTAGGGGCCAAAGAAGTCTAAAGAGAGGAGGAGAGAAGTGTATTTATAGATAAAATATCTAAAAAACAATATCTAATACTGCGCAGAGGCCACCGCCGCGGCGGTGGAGTATGTCGGTTAAGGTTCGCCGAGGCGATGGAGACAGCGGTGGATTGAAAAAAGTTTCTATTGGTTCACCACCGTGGCGCTGGGTAGTCAGTAGCCTATTTTTGTTCTCTACTTCTTCACTGCCGCGACGTTGGGTCGTCAGTGGCCTTTGGTCTTTCTCAGCATCTTTACCACTGCAGCGCTAGTCTAGACACTGTGGTGGTGGTTTTGTTTGCAGAATCTTTCCGCCTTACTCATTTTTCCATCGTTCTCCTTCCGTTCTCGATACGAATTGATCGTTTATGCTCCAATTTCATACCTTTTCACCCCACGCACCTGTTTTAATACAAAAAGAATAAAAACATATAAAAATAACTATAAACGTACTTGAAAACTAACAAATTGGATTTGAAAATAGATAGGTAATTTACACCTATCAAATACCCCCAAACTCAGAATTTTGCTAGTCCTCGAGCAAAACACCCACACAATACAAAAACATATAAAATCTAATTACGAAATTAAAAACTAAAAATGGAAAACACTAAAAACAAAAATGTGTAAGTATTGATTATCATCTACCCACCGAAAGATTTTTCCCTCATCAGCCCCCAATCCTATCAAGTTCAAGCATAAATCACACCATATGATGTTTTAGAATTTCAACGTTCAAAAATAGTAAGTGGCATTCTAGATCCTATTAAAGTGTTTGTGATTAAACTCAAATATACTACTATCCATTGATTAGATAGGATTATCCCTAAATATAGTTTATGACTAAAACCTTTAAGGTATAGGAAATCCATATGCCTGACCTGGGATCTATTCTCCACTAATGTAGGCTCAGAGGTTCATGAAGATCAGTAGGGCTTGGTTCAGTTATGGAATAATGGCCATGGGTACTTTGGAATTGGGAAACGGGTTAACTTCGTTAACTTAACGTTACCTGAGGCACATCTCTTGACACTCTCACACTCAAAACCCCATAGTTTATTTAGAAACAACCCTGAATGAATATTTAAGAATGTCGTACTCACTTGTCATGTCAAAAAGAAACGATTTTTTTTTTGCACAACACACCCCAAACTCATTTGATTTGTAATATTAAAGGGGTGTGTGAAAAACGTACAACAATGACAAGTGAGTACTCGAATACCGAACCAATATAAAGTTCACCCTAAACCCAACCGCTCACATCAAGTAGCATTTGCAACTACTATCTTGATTCACTCACATTGTGCCTTCGGTTAAGCGATAAAGGTTTGGAAAAAGTTTAATCGGCTAGGGTATTTGTTAAGTGTTCAAAATTAAAATGTCTTTTAGGCTTCGTCAAGGTAAGGAAGGGTATGATTTATCAGGGTAAGCTTAAAAATGCTCGAGCGACAGAATGACTGCCTAAATCATATCTCCTGAACAACCTCGCCTAGGATTTCGCCTCGAATTTTCCCCAAATCAAGTTCTAGAATCCCAATTATCATGAAATTGATTGAAGGATAATTGGTTTCAAATCAATTAGATAGTGCTATATTGAGTTTATGTGCTCGTGCATTTAGGATCTACAATAACTTTTACTAAACTATACATTAAGCATACAAAATCACACATGAATGAGCTTTACGCTTGACCTCAAAACAATTAGAGGACAGAGTTATAATTGGGTAAAGGCCGAGATGACGTCAAAACTCAGTACAAAACAACAACTAAACTAAACAAACTAATCCTAAATAAGCATGCAAACGATAAAAACAGTAAAATTTAACTAAAATCATAAACACATACTAAAACATACTACACATCACCACTAACTCAACACAGCTGATGTCCAAAATGAGCCGTCAGCGATCCCAATAAAAGTATATAGCATGATATTGAAGACAGGGGTTTAGAACACATACCTGGCAGGCGAGAGGATCTCGCCTCCGACTTAAATCGATGGATATGTATTTAACTTATTTGTGACCCTGGGTTGCCTCCCAAGAAGCGCTTGGTTTAATGTCTTTATCCCGACACATGCTCTCAAGACTGGCGAAATGTTCAATGATCGAACCCTAGGAGTACCTGTCAATCTAACATCTTCAAGCATCCTGTAGGAAAACAAAAACAAAACTACAAAGAAAACTTATATACACTAAAAATGCCTAGATTAAAACCTAGTTATTTACTCGCAATATCAATAACAAGCTACCAACCAATCCCCAACAATAGCGCCAAAAACTTGGTGGCCTCAAATAATGCGCTGCCACTTTCACCGCAAGCGTATGGATCAAGTTTTAGTATAATGGACCTTTCGATCAGGTATCGTATCCATAGGGATTGGTGTTGTTACTATCGAGTACCGTGATTGTCATAACCTGACTTTATCTAGGTGACCAAAAATGTAATTTAATTAACTAATACTAATACTAATATTAAGATGAGATAGTTTTGAGAGAATAGGTTGTCTAGGGATTAGTTTCGTTTATGAATATGTGTTTAATCTTGTTTTAGTTTATGTTAACGGCGTTCGACTTATTCGACAATTTCGGTATCTAAAACTCCTCTGCCACCTCTCCCGAGTGTAAGACGGGGGATATAACGCAACTTCGTGTCAACGAAGAAGTCTCCCTCAACGTCTTAATGACTCTAGGCTGCGTGAGTCTTTCCCCAACTTCATTGATTGCACACAAAACCTCAGTTCATAAACTCGCTCGCCACCTCTCCCGGGTATAAGATGAGGGATATGACATGACTTCGAACCAATGAAGAAGTCCCCCTCAATGTCTTAACGACTCTCGGTCACATGAGTCTCGCCCTAACGTTATCGATTATCCACAATCCAAACCCCGACCGGGTTATAGGATTGTGACGTTTGTTTATTCTAGTCCGAATCCAGGATTTGTCAAACCCCGTATTCTTGATATGTAAATATAAGGAATATAAACAAATAATACAACATACACCATCAACATAATGAAGAACAATCGCAAACAAAACATAAACTCAGCTAAACAACGTTTTCATAATTTATATTAATAATCCCTGTACAACCTATGTTTAGCCAATGGCTATAACCACACATACAATGTAAAATGGCGTAAACATGCTTAACAACTACCAAAATAAAGAAAACAAAGAGAAGAAATGAGAGACTTAGCCAATATTCGAAGAATAGACGCTAGAACCGTCGATCGATCGCTTCCCTCTTCATCCTCCACCTCGGGTTGAGAGCTTTCCCTCAAAAATACCTAATCCTACTCCCAAAATATGGCCTAAGGCCTTAGGGGATGAAGAAGTCTGAAGAGAGGAGGAGAGAAGGGTATTTATAGACAAAATATCTAAAAAACAATATCTAACACTGCGCAGAGGCCACTGTCGCGGCAGCGGAGTATGTTGGTTATGGTTCGCCGAGGCGATGAAGACAACGATGGATTGGAAAAACTTTCTGCTGGTTCACCACCGCGGCGTTGTGTAGTTAGTAGCCTATTTTTGTTCTCTGCTTCTTCAACGCTGTGACGCTGAGTTTCACCGCCGCGGCGCTGGGTCGTCAGTGGCCTTTGGTCTTTCTCAACATCTTCGGCCTTGGGCTTGTTTGCAGAATCTTGTTGCCATACTCATTTTTCCACCGTTCTCGATATGAATTGATTGTTTATGCTCCGATTTCATACCTTTTTCACCCCACGCACCTGTTTTAATACAAAAAGAATAAAAACATATTAAAACATATAAAAATAACTATAAACGTACTCGAAAACTAATAATTTCGGTTTGGAAATAGATAGGTAATTTACACCTATCATTTCTCTCTTTGTAATTTAATGTTTTATTGTAAATGATGATGAATGCCTCTTGGTTTAATGTTTTAATGGCCGAGATCATCTTAGATTAGATAAATATTAGCTAAGGATTGATGTAGTTGTATAAATACTTGTTTGATTTAATATATGTTTCTTTAACGATTGTTTGCTTTTAATTCCGATTGTGTTTATCATTTTATGATAATCCTAATATGATTGTTAAGGTATTAGGGTTGGATTTAAGAATACAGGGTTTGACACTAGAAAGAGGTAACCCTAGATTCGGACTACGGTAAACATATTGTTACGATCTAATGACCCGGGAGGGCGTTAGTGAGTGTGCAATCGATGACGTTGGAGCAAGACTCATGCGACCTAAGGTCATTAATACATTAAGGGGAACGTCTTCGTTGACATGATGTTGCGTATTCCCCCGTCTTACACTCGGGAGAGGTGGTAGTAGAGTTTACGAATCGAGATTGTCGGATACCTAAACTCCGTTATTGTTAACTAAATGAAATCAAACATGTATTAAGTGAACGAAATAAATCCCTAGGTAATCAACCTAGTTAGGATTACCCCACTAATTGTAGTTTAACTCAGTTTTAATTAGTTTAATTTTAAACATTTATTTAACCGTCAGGATAATAAAAGACTATGCAAATCACGATGTTCAATTATTCACACCGTCCCTATGGAACGATATCCGATATTAAAGATCCACTATATTAAAACTTGACCTCGTATACTTGCGAGTAGTCAATACGCGAGCATGTAGAAAACTTCATCGTACACCTATCCCGTAGGTTACACTTTAATCAAGTCAAATCCATGCTCGAGGATGAGGGTAGGGTAGAAGGACCTCGAAAGCGTATAGGGGATCAGGTAGACAGACATCCCCATCTCTCGGTAAGTAAAAAATGCAATGAACAAAGAAGGTTAAAGGATTGTTGGAGAACTTCAACTTGGAGGCCAAATCCCTTCACTGCCTTATCATTTCCAGATTCCACTATCCTGAATGAGATCAAGGGAACGGAGTTGGATCTTTGTTACCCAAATATGCTAAATTCAAAACCTAAGAGAAAGAATAAGAACAAGTGTTGTGAATTCCACCACAACCATAACCACACAACAAATGAAGGATTTCAGTTAAAAGAGGAAATTGAAACTCTAATTCATCGTGCATATCTTCAGCGATACGTCCGTGTGGAAGACGAAGACTGAAGGAGGAAACAAATCCCAAAAGACTATTGTGATGAAAGAAAGAGACCTGTGATCTCCAAATGATCTATAGAAAAATACAGATGATCCACAAAGAGTTTGATTCAGGAGAATCTGCTACTGAGACCTATAAAGAATACCTACTGGCAGCCAAAAGAAAGACAAAAGCAATATGGGGATAAGGTTGCAGTGGTCATGATACCTAATGTCGTAATCACCTTTTTCGACAAATACCTTACAGATATACACTTACCACATGATGATACCTTAGTCATTGTACGCGCGAGGATTCTTCGCTCTTTGCGGTATATGACTACTCGCAAGTGCACGAGGTCTAGTTTTAATATAATGGATCTTTTAAGATCGGATATCATTCCACTGGGAATTGTGTAATTTAGTTGAATATGGTGATTGGCATAGTCTCATATTATCCCAACTATTCAAAAATGGTTTGTATTCTATTTAATCTACTAAGATAAATGACAACTATTAGGTTAGTTATAATTACATTAATTACTTAGGTATTGATTTCTTTCACATAATGCATAACTGACTTCATTTAGTTAGCTATAACGGTGTTCATCTATTCCGACAATCTCTGTATCGATAACTCCTCTACTACCTCTCCCGAGTGTAAGACGGGGGATTACGCGACTTCGTGTCAACGAAGAAGTCCCCCTCAATGCCTTAACGACCCTAGGTCGCGTTAGTCTTGACCCAACATCATGGATTCTATATGTTCTAACGCCCTCCTTGGTCGTTAGAACGTCACGTTGCATTTACCCTAGTTCAAATCCGAGGTTACCTTTCCTGATTGTCAAACCCCGTATTCTCGGTTTATCAATACAAGCATAATATCATGAATAACAGTAAACACAATCGGATTTAGACAAACATTCATTAAAGTAACATTAATTCATTCAACTAACATTTACATGATTTCAACAACACCTAAGTAACATTTAACTAATACAACATGATCTTAGCTATATACCATATAAAACAAGAGTGATTCATCATCAATTGATATGAAAAAGTAATTGCAAAGATAAAAACAAGAGAAGAACGATCAAATCTGAAAGTGAAACGATCCACTGTCGCTAATGATCAATTCGCAAATGATTCCTCTTTGCCCAAATAATGAATCTCCTCTTTGATCTCTCAAAGATAGCTTAAGAATTCTATGTTAAGGTTACGGATGCTCAACCACTTGTTTCAGATAAGTGGGAGTGGTATTTATAGGCCTAAGGGTTCAAAAATATCTAAACAAATATTTTCCTCTGTGCAGAGCTTATCGCCGCGGCGGTTGGGATCACCGTTGCCGTGATGGGTTGAGTCGGTTAGTGCACCGCTAAAGAGGTGGGATTTTTACTGCGGTGGTAAAGCTTTTTATGAACGCTTTGTTGTTTCACCGCTGCAGCAGTGGCTTCTATCGCTGCGGTGGTGGAGCCTTTGAGCAAAAATCAGACTTCTCTGCACTTTCACCGCTGCGGCGGTGGGCCTTTTGTTGTGGAAGTGGTGCCTTTGAGTAGAAATCACAACTCTCTATTGTTTCACCGCTGCGGTGGTGGATCTACCACTGCAGCGGTGAGGCTTTAGAAAGAAAACACAACTTTCTGCACTTTCACCGCCGCGGCGGTGACTTGCTGTCATGAAACCTTATTTTTTTCCTTTGTTTCTTCATCGTTCTCCCACTGTTTTTCTTGTTTATTGCTAGTTAATGTCCCTACACTTGTATTACATAAATACTAACAAAAACACAATAAAAGATTAATAAAATACTCAAAAATTGGCAAATTCAATTTAGAAATAGATAGGTATTTTACACCTATCAAATACCCCCAAACTTGGAATTTTGCTAGTCCTCGAGCAAAACATCCTACCATTAAATTAAACTAACTACTCTAATTAGCTAATTTCTAAACTAAAAATAACAAAACATTAACAAATAGGAAGTAAACACATGTGAGATTCAAATTCAATCGAAGAAACCATGTGGTCTTCCCTCAACAACCCGTAATCAGATAAAGCTAAGGAATAACACACACCACGTGGTGTTCTAGAATTTCAACACTTGATATCAGTTAAAATCATTCTAGATCCATTTGAAATGTGTGTGTGTGTGAACTCAGATGTATAACGAATCAAACACCGGATTGGATTATTCAATAAATAAGTTCATGACTTAAACTTTAAAAGATTTAGGAAAACCATATGCTTGACTGGGCTCAACTATCGACTAATTTAGGTTCAAACATTCATAGAAATCAATAGGGCTTGGTTTGGCTTTGAAGAATGACTAAGGGTATTGTGAGCATAGAAAACAGAAAATCCTTATAATTTAACGATACCCGAGGCACAAACGCTTGTAGCTAAATCTCTCTCGTGACCCCATACGTTAAAAATACAACCCTGAACAAGATTTAATAAACTTGTATTCACTTGTCACTACAACCGAAATTAAAAACTATATTCACATTTTTATTTTTATTTTATTATTTATTTATTTATTTATTTTTTGAAAAACCCCAAACTTATTCAAATTTGTACATTTCAGGGGTGTACAAATAGACTAAAAAGACTGACAAGTGAATACGCTAATACCAAACCAATAACGTTTCCTCTGAAACCCCAATCGCTTACTTCAGGTAGCATAAACTAATGCTACCTAATTTCACTCACTTATGACTTTTATCCTTAGCGACAATGGTTTAGAAAGATTTAATTGGCATATGTATAGAAACGAGTTCAGAATTGAAAAGTTTATGGGCTTCGACAGGGGAACGAGGGAATAATTTTTCAGGTTAGATTCAAAAGGTTCAAGCGATAAAAGTGAAGTCCTATATCATACCTCCAGAATTACCTCACCTATAATTTTTCCTCAAGCCTCCCCCAATCGAGTTCTAGATTCCTTATTTCTGTCATGGACTTATTACTAAATAATCGTCGTCAAATCGTTCAACTAATTATATAATGAGTCTATGCGATTGTGCGATTTAGGATCAAAATAACTTTCACCTAATCGACATGCTAAGCACACAAAACACACATGAATGGTATCACCCCCGACCTCAATATTCAATTAGGGGATAATTTTCATCATTGGGACATGCCTTAAACGAACCCAAAAACTCAACATGCACTTACAACTTCATTCATTAACATCACTATTCTAAATCTAAAACTAACATACATACACTAACTAAACATTATACATACATAAATGGAAATTTAAAATGTAACTTAACTAGACATTAACATCAACATTATAAATTAGACCATCTATAAAGCATAATTACGCATACATAAACATCCATATAATATACATAAAAAAAATTTGGTTAAATTTTTGTTCATCCTTTTCTACAAAAACAAAAAAATCAAAAAGGATGAACACTATGGATAACATCATAATATAAACACCATATCATAACATAAACACTACTCCCCTAAACTTAAATAAGACAGTGTCCCTACTGTCTGAGCAGCGAACCCAATTTCAACATATAGCATGTAGTGAAAAATATCGGGTCGAAACACATACCTAGGAGATAAGACGTGGAAGTATCACCTCCTACTGTCCTTGTGGAGGAACGTCATCACCACCACTGCCGGGTATGAAAGAAAATTGTGGCGGCTGTGAAAGGTCAGGCGACATCTGTGGCATCTGCAGAAACGAACTCATGTCATAGCCAGATCGTTCGCACATGAACCGGTACACATGGTTATTAGACTGCATACATTGTTCCATGTAATCCCTGAGCGTTGTAATTTGGAGATCATTATTGTATTGGGCTTGGCGTAGAACCCAATTATCTAGTTTAACACTCTGGATATCTTGAGAAATACGTGTGAAATTGATAGGTATGATTTACCTATCTATTTCCAAACCGAATTAAGTTAGTTTTTGAGTGTTTTATATAGTATTTTATTACGTTTTAGTTAGTTTTCATACTTTGTATAAATCAGGCGTGTGGGGCAAAAAGATAAGAAACTGGAGCGAAAACAATGAGATCGAAACTAAAGCGATCGAAGAACGGTAGAAAAATAAGCTCAGAGGCAAAACTATGAAACAAGCCCACCTCCGCAGCGTCCAGACCACCGCCACGATGGTAAAGAAGCTGAGAAGAGAAAAATGCTACTAACGAACCACCGCCACAGCGGAGAAATACACCGCCACGACAAAAATCCAAGAGAGAAATTAAGATAGGCTACTGACAGCCCATCACCGCGGCGGTCAAATCCGTCATCACGGAGAAAATCCAGTAGAGAGTTCTTCCAATTCCGTTGTTGTCTTCATTACCGCAGCGATCAACTAACCGACCTACTCACCGCTGCGGCGATGACCCTCTGTACAACCTAGATATTTTATTTAGATATTTTGCGTATAAATACCATTCCCTCTCCCCTCCTTTTGACCCCCTTGGACATTTGGGCAGCTTAGTCCATATTTAGGCTATGGTTTAGGAGTTTTAGAAGTGGATCTCACATCCCGAAGTGGAGAAGATGGCGAATCGATTGTTAAGCGTTCTTAGCAGTTTATCTTCGGACGAGACTAAGTTCTTCGATTGTTTTTTCTTATTTATTTATCTTAGGTTCATGTGAGCATGTTTAGCTCAATTTATATGTTTATGCAGCTATCGCCACGAGTTAAATATGGATTGTAGTAGGGATTAACGGTATATTTATAAGTATGTTTGTTTGGATGATTTCGGTGTTGCGTTTATGTTTGTTCTTCGTAGTTTGATTGTATTTATCGTAGTATTTGTTTATTATTCTTGGATTGATAAATGGAGAATACGGGGTTTTGACAAACCCCAGATTTGGATTTGGGTAACCAAACGCCACAATTATATAACCCGATTGGGGTTTGAATCATGGATAATCGAATGATGTTGGGGCAAGACTCATACAACCTAGGGTCGTTAAGACGTTGAGAGGGACTTCTTCGTTGAGTCAAAGTTGCGTTCTATCCCTCGTCTTACACTCAGGCGAGGTGGCGGATGAGTTTTAGAATGGAGATTGTCAATAGGGTAAATACAACGCACGATCTAAGAACTAGGGAGGGAGTTGGATTGTGTGCAATCAATGACACTGGGCGAGACTCACGTGACCTAGGGTCGTTAAGACATTGAGGGGGACTTATTCATTATTCTCTCGTCTTACACTCGGGAGAGGTGGCGGTGGAGTTTACGTACCGAGGTTGTCAAATAGGTCAAACAACGTAAATGTGAGTAAATCGGAATCGAACACGTATTTGTAAACATGTTAATCCCTAGGCAATTATTCACCCTAAAACATATTAGTATATTAGTGTAGTTAATTTAGGATATATTAGTATTAGTTTAATTAATTAAATACATTTGTTTTTGTCCTAGATAAAGTTAGGTCATAACAAACGCGGTATTCGATAGTAACGACACCAATCCCTGTAGATACGATAACCCGATCTTAACGATCTTGAGAGTAGTCACATACCGTGAGGAGCGAAGAATCCTCGCACGTACAGAAATCATTTGGAGCTTGCCTGGGCGCCTCGAGACCAAGGGCCTCAGAAGGTCTGGCCTCAGCTTTCCGATGTGCTTCTCATGCTTTCCTTCTTCATTCAGCCTACCCCGACGCTCTCTCCTTCCACATTCAATTTATCAATTATTTATCAATTTAAAGGATAGAGGCCAAAAATTATCCATTCCAATTACAACACCGGCTTGACTGAAAAGTTCAGTTAAGAAATATGGAAAAGAAAGACCTGCATTCGTTGATCGGGCGGCATGGAGAATCGATGAATAGATCAAATTTCCTACATTAATCGACTCCCCATATTTAATTGCATAGAGCACCTGAGCCCTCTCCTTGGAGACATCATAGTGGTGAGAGGTTGGAATGCGATTCCCGCAAATAAAATAGTGCCACACCTTCGGAATTGGATTTAGGAATCTTGTGGGAAAATTGACTGGCTCCGACCCATAGTAGTCCATTGGACATTTCTGATAGTTAGGGTCGGGAGGACTCTTTCCATACTCGCCCAATAATTGCCGATGGCCTCGTCAGATGGTGCTGGCGGGACCACTTCCAATAGCACATCTAATCGAGCAATACTAAAATTAATCAGGTGGCCTCGGACTCTGGTTTGGGTGTCCGTCTCTATGGAAATATTGGCATAAAATTCCCAGACGAGTGTGACGTCAACCAGAGGAGGCGATCTGCAGAATTGCTCCCAACCCCTTGCTCTTCTTTGTTTTGACGTATTTGTTTACTACGCCGCATGCACTGCTCAGTTCAAACAAATAAATCAAATAAACAAATGAATTGAATGAAATTAAAATCAAACTAATTATCGTGATTAACATTCAACTACTTGATCACAATATCAACCCAAATTAAAAACACCATCCCCGGCAACGGCGCCAAAAACTTGTACGCGGGAGGATTTTTCTCTTTTTGCGGTATGTGACTACTCGCAAGTACACGAGGTCTAGTTTTAATATAATGTATATTTTAATATTGGATATTGTTCCACTGGGAATGGTGTAATTTAGTTGAATATGGTGATTGGCATAGTCTCATATTATCTCGACTATTCAAAAATGGTTTGTATTATATTTCATCTACTAAGATAAATGAAAACTATTAGGTTAGTTCTAATTACATTAATTACTTAGGTATTGATTTCCTTTCACATAATTCATAATTAACTTCATTTAGTTAGCTATAATGGTTTTTATCTATTCCGACAATCTCTGTATCAATAACTCCTCCGTTACCTCTCTCGAGTATAAGACGAGGGATTACATGACTTCATGTCAATGAAGAAGTCCCCCTCAATACCTTAACGACCTTAGGTTGCGTGATTCTTGAGCCAACGTCATGGATTGCATACGTTCTAATGCCCTCCTAGGTCGTTAGAACGTCACATTGCATTTACCCTAGTCCGAATCCAGGGTTACCTCTCCCGAGTGTCAAACCCCGCATTCTTGGTTTATCAATACAAGCATAATATCAAGAATAATAGTAAACACAATCGGATTTAGACAAACATTCATTAAAGTAACATTAATTCATTCAACTAACATTTACATGATTTCAACAACACCTAAGTAACATTTAACTAATACTACATGATCTTAGCTATATACCATAAAAAATAAGAGTGATTAAACATCAATGGATATGAAAAAGTAATTGCAAAGATAAAAACAAGAGTAGAACGATCAAATCTGAAACTGAAACGATCCACTGTCGCTAATGATCAATCCGCAAATGATTCATCTTTACCCAAATGATGAATCTCCTCCTTGATCTCTCAAAGATAGCTTAAGAACTCTAAATTAGGGTTAGGGATGCTTAACCACTTGTTTCAGACGAGTGGGAGTGGTATTTATATGCCTAAGGTTTCAAAAATATCTAAACAAATATTTTCCTCTGTGCAGAGATTATCGCCGCAGCGGTTAGGATCACTGCTGCGGCGATGGGTTGAGTTGATTAGTGCACCGCTGTAGCGGTGGGATTCCTGATGTGGTGGTAAAGCTTTTTATGAACGCTTTGTTTTTTCATCGCCACAGCGGTGGCTTCTATAACTGCGGCGATGGAGCCTTTGAGCAAAAATCAGACTTCTCTGCACTTTCACTGCAACGGCGGTAGGCCTTTTTCTATAGCAGTAGAGCCTTTAAGCAGAAATCACAGATCTCTGTTGTTTCACCACCATGGAGGTGGATCTACCGCTTCGGCGGAGAGGCTTCAGAATGAAAACACAACTTTCTGTACTTTCACCGCCGCAGCAGTGACTTGCTGTCATGAAACCTTATCTTTTTCCTTCGTTTCTTCTCCGTTCTCCCACCGTTTTGATTTTTTCTTGCTCGTTAACGTCCCTACACCTGTATTACATAAATACTAACAAAAACACAATAAAAGATTAATAAAACACTCGAAAACTGGTAAATTCGGTTTAGAAATAGATAGGTATTTTACACCTATCAGTCATTATGACCGTTATCACCTACTATAGGGTTAAAATAATATTGGATGATAGTGGAAGCTCTGCTGATATAATCTTTAACGAATGCTTCAATAAAATGAAAATCGACTCAAGAAAGCTCATTTCGCTAACCTCCTCTTTTGTGGGACTTGGGGGAAAATGGTCCATCCCCTTGGGTGGGTTGACCTCCTTATATCCCTCGGGAAGGATCTAGTGAGAACAATAACATGGCTTTATTTCTTAGTAGTGAACCTCCATTCAGCCTAAACTGCCATTCTTCGTCGACCGATTATGAGCTCCCTCAAGGCATTATGCTCTATATACTACCTGGCTAAGAAGTTCCCCATAAAAAATAAAATCAGGGTAGTAAGGGGAGACCAGATGATTACATGAGAGTATTTCATTTCCTCGATCAAGACTCTTCTCAACCCATAAAAGAATAACAATCACAAAGGGTACCTGATCTAACCCTATCGCTTGATGAGCTCGGGTACCTACTTGTGGAGGACTTGAGAGGAGAAAGGATGAGCCCGACATCGAATAAAATCCTCTCTACTTTGCATATCCATCATAACAATGACATTAATACCATCAAGATGGGTACTAAAATGTTCCTTGAGGTATGAGCAGCCCACTAGGATCTCCTATAAATGAATCAAAATGTCTTTAAGTGGTTACACTCTAAGCTTCGTGGTATCGATCTCAGGGTGGCCATGCATTATTCATCAATCCTAACTATCCATCGGTATGGAAAAAGAGGAGAAAATTCCATCCAAAAAGGCTAGAAATTATCATGGAGGAAACTCATAAGTACACAGATGTCAGAATGATCGAGGAAATCACATTTCCCAACTAGTTGGCTAATGTGGTTCTCAAAAAAAGAAGGAGGAAAGTGGCACATGTGAGTCGATTATAAGAACCTTAACAATGTGTGCCCAAAGGATTTTCTCTATTTTCATGATTGACGTAGTCATCGACGCTACTACTGGGTACGAACTCTTAATTTTCTTGGACGCATTTTTGTTATATAATCAAATACCGATGTACCTGCCCTAGAAAAAAAATGTCGTTCATATCAGATTAGGCTACTTATTATTATGAGGTGATGTCGTTTGGCTTGAAAATGATCAAATCCAAATTAGAAGTTAACGCAAGTTTATGTTGACGATATGTTGGTGAACGATTTTTGAAGAACACATTGTTGATCTCTAGAGATGCTTTGAAATCCTCCGAACACACAGGATGAAGTTGAATTCATCTAAATACATCTTTGGAGTCTCCTTGAGAAAATTCTTGGGGTTCATGCTCTCGAAGAGGGGGATTGATGTGAATCTAGATCAAATCTGTGCCAACATGGAGATATCATCTATAAGAACAATGAAGGAAGTTTAGAGCCTTGCTGAGAAAGTGGCGGCCCTAAGTGTATTCATCTGTCAATCGAGTAACCAATGTTTTCTCTTCTTCCAAATACTAAGGGGAAACAAGGCCTACGAATACACGTTGTAATCCGAGTCCTCCTTCTAGGAACTAAAGTTGTACCTAGTCACGACACCAATGTTGATTATGCAAAACTTGGGAAATGAAATTGTTGATCCTAAAATTTTGATGAACAATTAAGTGTTGATGTTTTGGTAGAACTAATGGTTTGTTAAGTGTTTAAGTTAATTAAGTTCCAGTGATGAAGATGCGATGAAAAATTATGAATGGATGCTAAATGATGATGTCAAAGATGATGAAGAATTAAGAGTTTGAAGAAATTAGGGAAAACAACTCAGGTGAATTTCAACTCTTAATATCCTAATTAGGAACACATGGCACAAAAAGTTTTTATTGTTTATGTGTGTTTTGATAAGATGAAATTATTTGCTCCTATGTGTATTTGGAAAGAAATATTTATAATTGACTAAAATGGAATTTAAGAAGTTAGTGGAGCTTATTTAGAAAAGAAAATGATTAAAGGGGCGATAATGTAAATAAGAATGAGTTAAAAACGAGTTTTGAAAAGAGATCAAGCATGCATAAGTTGATTGGTAAGTCGACCGGACAAAACAGTGTGAACTCTCTATATTTAGCAGTCGACAGGTAGGTCGACTGGTAAAGAGAAGATGAACTCTCTATATCTCTAAGTCGACAGGTAGGTCGATCGGAGAAGGTAAATCAAACTCTCTAAATCTCCAAGTCGACAGATAGGCCGACCGATGAACGCAACTGCTTTGGCTTCGCTACATCCTGAATCTAGCAATCGACTGGTCAGTCGACTGAGGGCGCTGTTTCAGGATTTTGTGCATTCTGAAATCATATCTAAAAGTATCCCTTTTTGGTTGAGATTTGAGAGAGATGTAAGGGATTAATTGATATTTAAGATATGCGTCATCTATTATTTAAATTCTATTAAGTTGGTTCATTAAGTTTTAATATTTCTCAATTTGGTACATGAAATTGTTTCTATTCTATTCTAATTGAGATTGAAAAATATTTGGGGGACTTAATTGAAATATTTAAAAGCCATTTATTAAGTGAATTGAACCAAAATGAAGTCATAATGATATACGGGGTCTAAGAGAGCATTTAAATGTCATGACACATGAGAACTAACCATTAGAGAGCTTATTTATTTCTCATATATATAGACCTGCGTTTTTCATATATTATTAAGCAGTGAAACATACATTAAGAGAGCTTAAAGAGTTGAGATCATATTAAACCGTTATAAGAGATATCATTTTGAGATTTTGTGAGAGCTATTCTAAAAGACGATCTTGAGAATCATTGGCTATTAATCTTTGCTACTACCGGATCTGAAGTAACATCGCTCTATTTTTATTTATTTTTGTGGATTCCGGGTGAGATCTTTCCAATTACTTTCTATTGTGCATTGCTTGTTTAATTTTTAAAAATTGATCTTTAGAAATTGTTTTTGATTTTTATTGAAGAAAATATTTTATAAACAATTTCTTGAATCTGATTCCGTGCTTAATTATTTGCTACCCATCTTTTGTTTAAAATCAGATTTTCAATCTCATACTTTTCTATCACTAGATTTGGGATATTAATTGAGTTTTAATTTATATGGGGTTATAAAAGCTTCGAGTGAGATAATCTGCTTATCAATTTTTATTGGTTAGTAGTGTAACGGATTAAATACTGTTGGGGATATTTAATTAGGGGTAACTGGTTTCAGTCTCTTCTTGTAAAGAGATTGAGGTAGTAATTCTTCCTAGATAGAATTATGTTGTGTGAATTTTGTAACGGTTCAATCCTTACCGGGTAAAAGGATATTTGGAGTATTGGTGAGGTTTTGATTCTTGAGCCTAAGGTACAAAAAGAATTAGGTTGTGATTCTCCCTTTAACAGAATTAGGTTATTCTTGAGCCTGTAAAAAGTAGAGGTTATTCCTGAACCTGGAAAAAAGAATTTGTAAAAGTTGATTCTAAACCTGTAAAAATAATCATTGTGAGGGTTTGGTTCCTATCTGTAAAGGAATCTTGAGTTTAGTGGGTGCGAATCTCCGTGGGGCTCGGAGGACTGGATTAGCCAAGAGTAGCTTGGTGAACCAGGATATATCGGTGTGTACTGTATTACTTATTTCCTTGATTTTATCTTGTATTGTTTGGGTGTGTATCTAGAGCTTATTACACTTATCCGCTGCTATAAAGATAATAATTAATTTTAGGATAAAATTAAATGTTTAATTTTTGAAGTGTTATTATTTCTCTGATAATTTTTTAATTACCCAATTTACTCCCCCTCTTGGGTATTCTACTGGGCCAACCGAATTGTTTCTTGATTTTGTGGTTTTCCCAACTACTATTAGTGTCACTGGTGGCCGCAAATAATGCGCTGCCACTTTCACCGCAAGCATACGGATCAAATTTTAGTATAATGGACCTTTCGGTCGGGTATCGTATTGATAGGTGTGAAAAACCTATCTATTTCCAATCTGAATTGGTTAGTTTTCGAATATGTTTATAGTTATTTTTATTATGTTTTAATTAGTATTTATACATTTTGTATAACTCAGGTGTGTAGGTCAAAAAGATAGGAAACTGGAGCTAAAATGATGAGATCGAACCAAAGCGATTCGAAGTTACGGTGGATAAACAAGCTCGGAGGCTAAAAGACGAAACAGGCCCACCGCTTAAGCGTCCAGACCACCGCTTAAGTGGTGAAGATGCAAAGAAGAGCAAAATGTTACTGACAGACGACCGCCTGAGCGGAAATTCTACCGCTTAGGCGAAAATCCAGCAGAGGACGAAGAAGGGCTACTAATAGCCGCTCGCCTAGGCGGAATTTCTACCGCCTAGGCGAAAATCCAATAGAATATTCTCCAGTCCACCGCCTACTTCACCGCCCAGGCGATCAGACTTAACCGACCTAACTCCGCCTAGGCGGAATTTCCACCGCCTAGGCAGATTTGCCCTGCACAGCCTTTAGATATTTTTAGGATATTTTTGCTATAAATATCCCATCTCCTCCCCCTTTGGCCGAAGCTCTCTCCTATCTCTTGTATTTTTGAGCCCCTTAGGCTATAGTTCAGCCAAGGGTTAGGAATTTTAGTGGTAGAGCTCGCATCCCGAAGTGGAGAAGACGGCGAATCGATTGTTGAGCGTTCTTAGCAGTTTATTTTCGGACGAGGCTAAGTTCTTCGATCACTTTTCCTTATTTCTTTATCTTAGGAGCATGTGAGCATATTTAGCTCATTATTTCATTGTATATGCGGCTATGGCCCCGAGTTAAATATGGATTGTAGTAGGGATTAACCTATAATTTATAAATACGTCGTTTGGGTGATTTCGATGTTTCGTTTGTGATCGTTCTTCGTATATCGTATTGTTTGTTTATTATGCTTGGATTGATAAATGGAGAATATGGGATTTTGACAAATCCCGGATTTGGAACAGGGTAAACAAACGCCATGATTCTATAATCCGGTCGGGGTTTGAATCGTGGACAATCGATGACGTAGGGCAAGACACACGTGACCTAGGGTCGTTAAGACATTGAGGGGGACCTCTTAGTTGACTCAAAGTCACGTTATATCACTCGAAAGAGGTGGCGAGGGAGTTTTAGAACGGAGATTGTCGATAGGGTAAATACAACGCGACGATCCAATAACCCGGGAGGGAGTTGGATTGTGTGCAATCAATGACGCTGGGCTAGACTCACGTGACGTAGGGTCATTAAGACGTTGAGGGGGACTTCTCCGTTGACTCGAAGTCATGTATTCCCCCATCTTACACTCAGAAGAGGTGGCGGCAGAGTATACGTACCGGGGTTGTCAAATAGGTCGAATAACGTAAACGCAAGTAAATCGGAATCGAACACGTATTTGTAAACACGTTAATCCCTATACAATTATTCACCGTAAAACATATTAACATAATAGTATAGTTAATTTAGGATATATTAGTATTAGTTTAATTAATTAAATACATTTGTTTTTCGCCTAGATAAACTTAGGTCACGACAAACGCGGTATTCGATAGTAACGACAACATTCCCTGTGGATACGATAACCCGATCTTAACGATCACACTATACTAAAACTTAGACCTCGTATACTTGCGAGAGTAAGTAGCGGCGTATTTTGCACCCTACCACGTATTCACAGGGATTGGTGTTGTTACTATCAAATACCGTGATTATCATAACTCGATTTTATCGAGGCGACAAAAATGTAAGTTAATTAATTAATACTAGTACTAATATAGCCTAATTTATTCTATACTAATACTAATATTAATATGAGATAGTTTTGAGAGAATAGGTTGTCTAGGGATTAGTTTCGTTTACGAATACGTGTTCAGTCTCATTTTAGTTTATGTTAACGATGTTCGACTTATATGACAATCTCAATTTGTAAACCCCTCCGCCACCTCTCCCGAGTGTAAGACAGGGGAATACATGACTTCATGTCAATGAAGAAGTCCCCCTCAACATCTTAACGACTCTAGGCCGCGTGAGTCGCGCCTCAACGTCATTGATTGCACACAATCCAACTCTCTCCCGGTTTATTGGATCGTCGCGTTGTGTTTACCCTATTGACAATCTCAATTCTAAAACTCCACCATCACCTCTCATGAGTGTAATATGAGAGAATACATGAATTCACAGCCGCGTGAGTCTTACCCCAACGTCATCGATTGTCCACAATCTAAACCCCGACCGGGTTATAAGATTGTGACATTCATTTATTCAAGTCCGAATCCGAGATTTGTCAAATCTCGTATTCTCGATATGTAAATCTAAGCAATATAAACAAACAATATGACATACACAATCAACATAACGAAGAACAATCGCAAACAAAACACAAACTCAACTAAATAACGTTTTCATAAATTATATTAATAATCCCTTTACAACCTATGTTTAGCCAATGGCCATAACCACGTATATAATGTAAAATGGCGTAAACATACTCAACAACTACCAAAATATAGAAAACAAAGAGAATAAATGAGTGACTTAGCCAATATCCGAAGAATAGCCGCTAGAACCGTCCATCGATCGCTTCCCTCTTCATCCTCCACCTCGGGTTGAGATCTTTCCCTAAAAAATTCCTAAACCTAACCCTAAAATATGGCCTAAGGCCTTAGGGGCTGAAGAGATCAGAAGAGAGAAGGAGAGAAGGGTATTTATAGGCAGAAAATGGCCATCCTGTATTTTCACTTCCGCAGCGGTGGTGTCCCCGCTGCAACGGCCATACTCGTTGGTATTTTAGCTGTAACTTCTTCATCCGAACTCCTATTGAGGTAATTCAAAAACTTATGGATAGATAAGACAAATAGATACAACTTACATGTTTTGAGTTTCCAGAAAATCGAATGGCATAATGTTAAAAAATGGTCTTAAAGTTACTACACCTGTAGCAGCTTTGCAGGTTTGGTGACCGCCTAGGCAAAGAAGTAGGCGGTGGACTTGGAAATGTTATCAGCATCTTCACAGCCTAGGCAGAGGTCTGGATGCCTAGGTAGTAGGCATCTTTCACAATGTTGCCTCCTTCCTCATTTATCCACTGTAACTTCGTCCGCTTTGGTTCGATCACATCGTTTTCACTCCGATTTCATACCTTTTCACCCTACGCACCTATTTTAATACAAAAAGAATGAAAACATATAAAAATAACTATAAACGTACTCGAAAACTAACAAATTCGGATTGAAAATACATAGGTGATTTACACCTATCAAATACCCCCCAAACTCATAATTTTGTGAGTCCTTGAGCAAAACACCCACAAAATACAAGAAAGTATACAAACTAATTACGAAATTAAAAACTACAAACAAAAAACATTAAAAACAATAATGTGTAAGTTTTGATTATCATCTACCCATCGAAATATTTTTCCCTCATCGGCCCCCAATCCTATTAAGTTCAAGTATAAATCACACCATGTGGTGTTCTAGAATTTTAATGTTAAAAAATAGTAAGTGTCATTCTAGATCCTGTTTAAGTGTGTGTGTGATTAAACTCAAATATACTACTATCCATTGATTGGATGGGATTATCCCTAAATAAAGATCATGGCTAAAACCTTTTAGGTATAGGGAGTCCATATGCCTGACCCGGGATCTATTCTCCACTAATGTAGGCTCGGAGGTTCAAAAAGATCAATAGGGCTTGGTTTGGTTTTAGAATAATGGCCAAGGGTATTTTGGAATAGAAAATAGGTTAACGTCGTTAACTTAACGTTACTCGAGGCACATCCCTTGGCACAGTCATACTCAAAACCCCACAAACGTTTAAAAACGTCGTACTCAAAAGAAACGATTTTTTTTTTTTTTTTATAACACACCCCCAAACTCATTCGAATTTCTACAAATCAAGGAATGTGCAAAAAATGGTTAAGTAACACACCCCTAAATGTATTCGAATTCTTACGACTTTAGGAATGTGCCAAAATATATGAATGACAAAGGACAAGTGAGTACTCGAATATTGAACCAATTAGAATTTTGGACTAAACCCAACCGCTCACATCAAGTAGTGAAATGCTAACTTGATTCACTCAAATTGTGCCTTCAGTTTAGCGATAAAGGTTTGGAAAAAGTTCAATTGGCTAGGGTATTTGTTAAGTGTTCAAAATTGAAACAACTTTTAGGCTTTAACATGGTAACGAAGGGTAATGATTTATCAGGGTAAGCTTAAAAGGCTCAAGCGATCAAATGAATGCCTAAATCATATCTCCTAAAATACCTTGCCTAAGATTTTGCCTCGAATTTCCCCCAAATCAAGTTCTAGAATCCCTATTGTCATAAAATTTATTGACGGATAATCGGTTTCAAATCAATAAGATAGTGCTATATTGAGTTTACGTGCTTGTGCATTTAGGATCCACAATAAATTTTACTAAGACGATACCTTAAGCACACAAAACTCACATGAATGAGCGTTATGCTCGACCTCAAAACAATCAATGGACAGAGTCATCATCGGGTAAAGGCCCAGATGACGTCAAAACATAGCACAAAACATCTAAAATAACAAACTAATCCTAAACAAGAATGCACACGATAAAAACAGTAAAACATGCTAAAAACATATACACATACTAAAACATACTATACATCACCACCAACTCAACACAGGTGGTGTCCAAACAAGCCGTCAGCGATCCCAATGATAGTATATAGAATGATATTGAAGATGCTGGTTTAGAACACATACCTGGGAGGCGAGAGGATCTTGCCTTAGACTCAAATTGATGGATATGTAT
This sequence comes from Eucommia ulmoides, assembly GCA_016647705.1. Lineage (NCBI taxonomy): Eukaryota > Viridiplantae > Streptophyta > Magnoliopsida > Garryales > Eucommiaceae > Eucommia > Eucommia ulmoides. The sequence goes on along the minus strand of CM028339.1, from coordinate 37,039,231 downwards.
CTAACTTATTTGTGACCTTGGGTTGCCTCCCAAGAAACGCTTGGTTTAATGTCCTCGGCCCGACACATGCCCTCAAGACTGGCAAGATTTTCAATGATTGAACCGTAGGAGTACCTGTCGATCTAACATCTTCAAGCATCCTGTAGGAAAACAAAAACAATACTACAAATGAAAATTATATACAAAAGAAATGCCTAGATTAAAATAGAGTTATTTACTCCCAATATCGATAGCAATCAACAAGACAATCCCCAGCAACGGCGCCAAAAACTTGGTGGCCGCAAATAATGCGCTACCACTTTCACCGCAAGAGTATGGATCAAGTTTTAGTATAATAGACCTTTTGATCAAGTATCGTATCCACAAGGATTGGTGTTGTTACTATCGAATATTGTGATTATCATAACTCGACTTTATCTAGGTGACAAAAATGTAAGTTAATTAATTAATACTAGTACTAATATAGCCTAATTTATTCTATACTAATACTAATATTAATATGAGATAGTTTTGAGAGAATAGGTTGTCTAGGGATTAGTTTCGTTTACGAATACGTGTTCAGTCTCGTTTTAGTTTATGTTAAGGACGTTCGACTTATATGACAATCTCAGTTCGTAAACTCCTCTGCCACCTCTCCCGAGTATAAGATAAGGGAATAGGTGATTTTGGGTCAACGAAGAAGTCCCCTTCAACGTATTAACGAATTTAGGCCACGTGAGTCTCACCCCAACATCATTGATTGCACACAATCTAACTCCCTCCCAGGTTATTGGATCGTTGCGTTCTTTTTATCCTATCGATAATCTCAGTTTTAAAACTCCTCTATCACCTCTCCCGAGTGTAAGATGAGGGAATACGTGACTTTGCGTCAATGCCGAAGTCCCCCTCAACGTCTTAACGACCCTAGTCCGCGTGAGTCTTGCCGCAATGTCATCGATTGTCCACAATCTAAACCCCGACCGAGTTATAAGATTGTGACGTTCGTTTATTCAAGTCCAAATCCAGGATTTGTCAAACCCCGTATTCTCTATATGAAAATCTAAGAAATATAAACAAAAAATATGGAATACACAATCAACATAACGAAGAACAATCGCAAACAAAACACAAACTCAAGTAAGCAACGTTTTCATAAATTATATTAATAATCCCTTTACAACCTATATTTAGTCAATGGACATAACCACGTATACAATGTAAAATAGCATAAACATACTCAAAAACTACCAAAATATAGAAAACAAAGAGAAAAAATGAGCGACTCAGCCAATATCCGAAGAATAGCCGCTAGAACTATCCACCGATCGCTTCCCTCTTCATCCTCCACCTCAGGTTGAGATCTCTCCCTAAAAAATTCCTAAACCTAACCCTAAAATATGGCCTAAGTCCTTAGGGGCCGAATATATTGGAAGAGAGGAGGAGAGAAGGGTATTTATAGGCTCAAAAATATCAAAAAAATATCTATTCTGCGCAGAGGCTTTCGTCGCGGCGGTGGTAGGTCGGTGGAATAGTAGTAAGGCATCCTAAACTTTCACCGCTATGGTGGTGGTATTAACCATTGTGGAAGTGAAGTGTTTTGCTGAAAATGGCCATCCTGTATTTTCACTGCTGCAGCGGTGACACCCGTTGGTATTTTAGTTGTAACTTCTTCATCCTAACTGCGATTAAAATGATTCAAAAACCTATGGAAATATAATACAAATATATACAACTTCCATGTTTTTAGTTTCCCTAAAGTCGAATGGAATCATGTTCAAAAATTATATTGAAGTTACTACACCTGTACCGGCTTTGCAGGTTTAGTGACCGCCTAGGCGAAGAAGTAGGCGGTGGACTTGGAAACGTTCTCAGTATCTTCACAGCCTAGGAAGAGGTTTTGATGCCTAGGCAGTGGGCTTCTTTCACAATGTTGCCTCCTCGCTCATTTATCCACCGTAACTTCGTCCGCTTTGGTTCGATCACATCGTTTTCGCTCCGATTTCATACCTTTTCACCCCACGCACCTATTTTAATAAAAAGAGAATAAAAACATATTAAAACATATAAAAATAACTATAAATGTACTCGAAAACTAATAAATTCGGATTGGAAATACATAGGTAATTTACACTTATTAGTCACCATAACCTGAGAACTCAAATAAGCCTAAAACCTAGTTTATTACTCCAGCCAAGTTCTGACTCTTGCTAACATGAGGTACCCAATAATGGAAAAATTGGAGTTCTCATAGCTGGTAGCATCGAGAAAGATGAGGTAATATTTTCGAGCTTATCCGATCGTGATGTTGATCGAGCATCCCCTATGTTGGATACTACATGCTCCTGATAGGTTAGAATGATTAGTAAAGTAGTCCTTTGAACTTAGTGAGTTCCATATAGACTATCAACCCCAAATAATGATCAAAGGGCAGGTCATGACTAACTTCATCACTGAATTCACTTTCGCTGATGTGCAGTCGTCAAAGGCCAAGGGTTCCCCTGCAACAAGATATTTTGTCGATGATTCTTCTGGATGGGCAACCCACTAAAGAAAAATAGTGTAGTTTTGGGGAAAGAGTCCCCGTTGGATATAGAGGGTGAGCCTTCCGGGTTGGGACGGAGATTGTTCACTGATGGATCCTCTAACTAGAAAAAGAGTGGACCTGGATTAGTCCTAATTATACCCACAGGAAAGGAAATTGAATATGCCATGAAGCTTGGTTTCAAAGCGACCAATAATAAGTCTAAGTATGAGGTATTGATTGCGGGACTCAAATTGGCTAAGCATCTAGGAGCAATAGATCTTCTATATTTCGTAACTTCTAATTGGTGGTCAATAAAGTTAAAAGAAGAGTACTAAGCAAAGGAAAACAACATGATAAGATATCTTGACAAGGTGAGATATCTCTGGGAAAAATGGTCCTTGATAGACATAGTCTAAATCCCAAGAGAGTAAAATCATTGTGCTGACGCTCTTGCTAACCTTGCATCGGCTATACCATTGAAATTGTCTCGGTGACTTCCGGTTGAGGTCGTAGAAGAACCAAGCTTTGACAAGGCCGATCAAAGTCGCCCAAGTAGATAACTCATGGAACCCTTTGTGTTAGATGGATTCGATAAGAGAATAAATCGAACATGGGATCCTACCGAGTGACAAGGGAGAAGTTGGAAGACTTCGGTATAGGGCCTTTAGGTATTTCTTGGTAAAAAACTATCCATTTTTTATCATTCCGACGGAGAGATTTGGGGGATTTAAACCTACAGAAGATATGGTATATGTATTTAGTTATCCCTATTGATTTGGTCGACATAATTTAAGATTATCTTAATTTAAGTTGAGTAATATTTCCTAACATTGTGATTATGAATTGAGAAATATTTCATGGAATTATTTGAGAGTTCTGAAAGTTCTTTTAATGTAAAATATCCATAAATCGAAAGATGTTATTATATGGGGTCTATGACTGACATTTAGAGGCATATCTTTTGAAAAGTAGCCATTGGAGAGCTTGATATCAATCTATAAATATAGACATGCTGGATTGAGAGTAATTACATCAAGAACAATCAATACTAAGATTTAATAAGAGAGATTTTTAGGCTGAGATTTCTGTGAGATATTTGTGCAAAGTTTTTGATCTAAAGCGTAATTGATTTGGCATTGCCGACTTTTGCTATCTTGCGATTCCGTTTCAATATTCGGTGTTTTTCCTGTGAGATCTTTCCAAACTATTGTTCTTTATTTTGATTTTATATTATTATTGATTGCTTGGATATAAGATTGTTAGAAAATTGTTTTCAAACTTAAAAGCTTGAAAAATATTTTTAAAATAGTTTGGTTTGATTATCTGATTACGTGTTTTAAATAGTGCTACCCATACTTATTTGTTAATCAAATATTAATTTGTCTCACATTGAATCTATCATATAGTAAATTTCCGGACAGTAATCGAGTATAACTGTATTGGAGTGGTAGACGCTCCTTATGGGAAAAAACTCAATATTTTTTGTATTTGTGAGTTTAAGTAAATTAAACACGATTGGGTCAGTGTCAAGTTAGGGTAGCTAGGTATCAATCTTTTCCCATGAAAAAGATTGAGGTTTAATCTCTGTCCTAAGTATAAAAAGGTTAGGTTATTATTTTCCTTGAAAAGAAGTAAGTTTTGATTCTTTTTGAAATTGAATTAATTTTGAGTGAATTATAAAGGTTCAATCCTTACCTAGGAAAATGATACTTGTAAGAGTTGTGAGGTTTTGATTATTCCTGTAATAAAATTAGGTTAGTCATGAGCCTGGTAAAAAGATAATGTTCTTCCTTAGCCTGAGAAAAAGAAAATTGTAAAGGTTGATTTTGAGTCTGGGAAAAGAATCATTGTACCGGTTTGGTTCCTACCGTTAAAGGAATCAGAGGTTTGGAGGTTGTAAATCTCCATGAATCTCGGGAGACTAGATTAGGTAAGGTTAGCTTACTAAAACAGGATATATCTTGGTGTGCTGCATTATTTACTTTCTTTATATTTTGTTTGGGTATGCACTTGGAATTAAACACTTATCCATTACGTAACCAAAATAATAATTGATTTAGGAAAAAGTGATTATTTGGCAATTAAGTGTTGAAAGATTTATTTGTTTAAATTTTTATAACTATCCAATTCACTCCCCCTCTTGGGTAGCTCACTGGGCCAATAGATCTATCGTCGAAAGTGAACTCCAGTGATCATTGCCCAATCAAGGGGTGTCAGTACCAACTTTTCGCAAGCTAAGTGAAGAGATTTCATCATCAGGAACCAATGCTCAATCAAGGCGTTAGTATACTTTTGATCCATACGAGATGCTTGGACAGTAAACAAATCCCCAAAACTATACCCTTAGAGGAACATGCAGTAGTTGGGGTATATCCTCCTTGCATATAGGGTGTATAAAGTCAACCATGACCCCCCTTGAAGTTCCCATTATAGCAAGGGTCGACCTATAAAATTTACCCACAAAAATATAAGACTTTGTTCTTTAAAAAAAAAAAAAAAAAGGGTAAATTAGGAAAGGTTTCAATGGTGAACCTGGGTAGAATGGAGGAAAACAGAAGGATGGTCATGAAGATCTCCTACTATCTTCTAATCCTCAAGTGCAATAGGATGAAGCTGTTCTGCATCAAAGATATGTGCCCTATCTTGAAATGGCCTAGGAATAGGATCCCTCGTCTTGAAGTCGTCTCCTGGAAAATCATCAAGAATGCCCCACTCGGGCACCTCATCCATAGGAGGAATGTAGTTAGAATCTATTGCCATCCTAACTGAGAAAAAAGGCCAGGAAAATCTTGATCCAAAAAGCGTCTGACAGACCGGCCATCATCGAGTCATCAACTCTAGACGCCTTGAAGTTATCCTCAGCAGAAGAGGAGGAAAGTATAGGTACGTCGTCTGAAATCCTCAGTGCCGATATCTTTGGTTGACCTCGGGAGAGCTTTGAAGCACTTCTTCCAATTGAGGTCTCAGGGGCCTTGCCCTTCCCATGAAAACGGGAAGGATGACGGCCTCCATCACCTGAAGAACCCGTGGATAATGTATTAACGTAAAAAAAAAAAAAAAAAAAAATTCAAGGTTTTATCATTAGGGTTTTGACTTGAGAGAAAAGTTGGAATCACTAAGATTCATGCATAGGTTTTGAAAGACATGTCAGACTCACTCCAATCATCATTCTGCAAAAGCAATCGTGAGTGACCAGGACTAATCTCTCTAACTAAGCACTACGGGCAAAGGATTGAGGTTAACTCTCCAAAAACAACAGTTACGACTATGCACATTCTTTACTAATTTAGATTAAAGCATTACCGGGAAAACCAAGTCAAAAACTCCCACCCCTACAAGTGCGACATGCTAAATATTTGCAAACCCATCTCTGCTTTGGAGAAAATACAAAATGCTAAAAAAACAAAAACAAAATACGATATTGTAGGAGCAAACCATGCTAATTCAATCAAGATGATATCCAAGACTCTCAACGTGAAAACTCATGTACAAAAACAAGCCTAACATGAAACTTGTGCTATAGTTATTATTTTTTTGCATGAAAATCTAAATCCATCTTTAAAGACAAACATGCACTAAGCATTTCCTTAAATATTTTATTAAGAAGAAAAAACAAACACAAACGAACAAATTTTTGGGCAAGAAATACACAAGATTTTTTATCCCCACATGTTAATACATCGCATACAATATTAATCTCCAAATTATCTACTAAACATGATTAAACATAACAATCATGCATGGGAATAAAAAATAAATGCTACATCATCAACAAACAATCACAAAAAATGCCACCTCATTTGGGTTAGGGAGAAACACTATCTATTTCTGGTCTAAATCATGAATAAACTCGAAATCCTGCATTTCATGTGATATACGAACTCCAAATGCAAAATCATCACCTAAGTTTTCCAGAGAAAATTGGGGTTTTCAAAAATGATAAAAACCCTAGTTTAGGGTTTTGAGGGCAACCATTTCAAATGAAAAAACACGTGGAAAACAATCTTCACGACATGCATATACCTTCTAAAGGATCAAAAATGAAAGAAAAATGAGGAAGAAGTGAGAAACTACAAGAGTTTTGCCAATGTTACGGTTCCTGCTCCTGGCTCTGTTTCTATTTCTTGAAATACCAAATAGGCCACTGACCTGTCTTCTATTCAAAGATATCCCTGAGTATGAGCTAATGCTCAGGGATGCATAAATAGTACTCGGGCCTTGTTTTAGTTAAAAATGATTTTTTTCCCTATTTTTTGGAATTTTATTTTCAAGCCAATTTTATGCGGGAAAAAAGGGAATCAATTTTACCTCGAGATGCGTGATGTATTGGAATATGTGCCTGAGTTGATGTCTTACACATCGACAAGAGACTTCGAGTCGCGTCGTCATAATTTTTGGAAAAGCAAATGTCAAATCATTACTAATGTCAAATCGAAAGGGCATCAAATCAAAAGGGTCACATCGTGATCAAGTCGATCCGTTTCACAATAAAGAAATATTGATAGCTAAATTTTATCAGTTGAATCCTTATTATAAAATTGCACAAACAACATCATACACCAGCGGATAAACTCCTGGAAAGACTAAACCTCACAGTCTAAAACAAACAAAATAATAATAAACCCATCAACTAAATATATTTTGGGATCTGATTAGTAAAATCCCGAATTTGTTACCGCAACAAATGGTGAGATAGACTAATTTAGCTACACAATATCGTCACTAATCAGTCTCTTCCCCAGCCCATAAGCTGGGGTATACTTCACACAGTCGATATTCACGAATCACACAATAGGAAGTGTCAGATTAGTTTCCCCAACCGAACTTATCTAGTTGCTGCCTTAGTCTACTACTGGGGCACATTTAATCTTATCCATGTTTTCTTAATAGAAACAATGTCTATTTTGTCTCATAACGAGGAACAAATGCCTTAATCATAATGAACTTGTCAGGAACCATGCATCAGCCTAACTCTTGACAACGTCCGGGATACAAAGAAAACCCTTGCAGGTTTGGTTGACAAGTCTAAACTCATCAAAGGCACAAGAATTATGTGTCATCCTGATTCCTGACAATGTTCGAGATACGTAGGAAACCCTCGCTGGTTTATTTGACAAAATCCCAGCCATGTACAATGAACTACGTGCTGACCTAATTCTCGGTTATCGGAGATATATAGGAAACTTTTACAAGGTTCAGTCATACCCTTTAAGCTATAGGCAATTTATGCGCATTAAACTTAATGTCAATTAGATTTCCTGTGCAAAACATAAATACCCAGTAGCATTTCGACTAGATCCTTGGTAATTCACTGAGGAGTGCAAGAAACCTAATTTGGTTTGGTAAAAATAAAAGGGGAGATGAGTATCATCTTGATAGTGCTCTCTCAGCCCTAGACCAAGGCGCATCTCTAAAAATAGTCCGTTGACTCTCTTGAGAAATGATATATATACTTTCCTTGTTCGCCAAACAATAGACGATGCTCAAACTAGGAAACAATGTCCAACTTGACTCCTAACAAAACTCGAGACACGTATGAAGCCTTCTCCTGTCACTATTGAAAAAATCCCACGTCAATCGGGATTGAATCACGTCATCAACACTAAAAATTCCCATTGAGTCATGTCAAACAATACTATTAACATAGAGCTTCTCAATGACGAATCCCCCAATCAATTTGGATTGGACTAGACCAAACATGAGAATGACCCACAAATTCAGATCTAACCATACTAGACTTAAACCAACCAAGGAAGAATTTGGTGTCAACCTAAGTCCTGGTAAATACTAGGATACGCGAAACCTTTACGGGTTGGGGCATCACTTTAAACAAAAATCTTTCATCCCTAATAGACTACGCCTCGACCTATCCTTGGTAGATTACCAAGCTACATAAGAGACCCAATGTCGGTCCGATCGAAACCAAAAAGATGTCAACAATCATGACATTCTCGCAGCCCTGTTTTAGGGCACATCTCCTGAGAAGTCCCTTGACTTCCTTGAGAAGCCGACTACCAATCTTTTTTTTAAGAAGACAACAAAGCATACCTGTGCTCAAACTACGCATCAACCAAATCCTTGGAAGATTACCATGGTACGTAAGAAGCCCATATGGGTACGGTTGATAATCTGAGATAGCACAGTGAGGGCCAACTACATTTCGACTAGATTCCTAACCTAGGAAGTCATTGTATATAGGCAATCCAAGTAGGTTTTGGACATTCGACGATTACCATCCATAATGATTAATACCAATAATACATAAACAATCCAATAGGGGTTTCTATACTAAAAAATGAACACTAAAAATCGAGCGCTCAGTTCAAGATACAAAGGCAACCAATGTGGGCTTTACTGCATCCTTGGAATACTCAGGAGATAGTCTTGTGCCCCAGCTAGAGAACATTATATTCAGTATTTTCATTTAGAATCTGTGATAAGACTCACCCCAACTAGAGTTGGGCGATGAGTGCTTTATTCACCAACAAATTAAGTACTTTTAGATTCAAATATTTGTGAGTTTTCAAGTATTTTTGTTAGTTTAATGTATTTTTGTGTTGTTTTGTAGGATTCATAAATAATTGGGTGAAAATGTGAAAATTTGGTAAAATGAGGTGAATTGGGTTAGAATGCTTCATTAGTAGTACACGTGTATTAACTTCAAGATCAATTTTAGCCATGATGTAATCCGATTTTGGAAAACCTCAAAACACGGAAGTTGTAGATAGCTTTCTTACCTTTCCATAGAATTTAGAATTACATAAAGAGGATATTGGAAGCAAAATTTATGGATAAAATATAAATAGGTATCAGAACTGCCCGAACCTCGCTCCAGCAGGCTTTTTCTCCGCTCTAGCGTGCTTTCAGCAGTCTAGCATACCCAAAGCGTGATCCAGCTGGATTTTCCCCACTCTAGCATGCCTCATGCAGTGTGAAAAGGTAAAACCCCCTAATTTAAGCTCTATATATACCACCTTATGCCTCAAACCCAAAGGGGTGGCGAAATTATGAGGAAAATACAATTGGTGGCTATATTTTGGGGGCAAAAACACCATTCTAGGAACAAACATTCCTAGAGAGAAAGCTTGGATTTGAATATTATTGAAAATTTAAGGACTTGAAGCTCATCTCCACAGAGAGTTTTTCCTTCCTTTCTCTCACCCTAATCTTTCTTGAGTTTATATTTGTTATTTTATATTTATGGATTTCTTGAAAGTATTAGCCATGGATTTTCTTATGTTTAGTTAAAATCCATAGCTAGGGCTTGAGGTAGTCTTGTTGAACTATGTTTTGAATATTTTGTTAATTGTTAGTTTTAATTCCAATTTATGCCTCTCCATGTTTAATGCTTTTGATTCATGTGGCCAATGCGTTAGATGATTTTAGGTTTTGAATTTTATGTTCGAAAGAGATTGAGTTTGTGACAGGAATTAAAGGTCCAAAGTTTAGGTTGTTGAGAAACCGAAAGGAGATCAACACCTAGATAATTGAGTTTGGAATTTTGGATCTTGATCAAGTTTTATACTTGTCAACTCAGATTTCTATTCAATTATGGTTGCCTTATTAATGCTTCCAATTTATGCTTACATATGATATCTCGGTTGATTTGAGAACTTGAGATTTGACACTCGAGAAAGGTAATTTCAGGTTCGAACTTAGGTTAAACACAACGTAAGTTTTAATAGATCAAGAGATTATTAAAGCTTGGGTAATCTATAAGGTTAGGGCGTAATGAATGTTCTCACATAAATTCTAGATAAGAATATCAGTTTTGAAGTGTCTATATATATTCTCACTTGACACTCGGGAGAGGTAGTGAGAGAGCATGAGTGACCTTGATTATTGAATTAATGAAATTGACTAATAATTGCTTAATAGGATGACATGGGAATAATGAGATAAAATCAAACCCCTAGAACATTTGTGCATAGGAAGTCCATATTTTATTTTGCTTTTGATTTTATATTTTTTTTAGTTTTATTTTTATAAACCTAAAATTTGGTTGCCTAGATAAAGTTGGGTTACGATCCTCACGGTACTTAACGACGATTTAAACCAATCCATGTGGATACGAAACTCTGTTCACCTTTTACTATTAAAACTTGACCCATACATATGCGGTGTAGCAATAAAACGCTACTACTGGGGCACATTATATCTGATTTCTCCATTGAGATTCAGTGATAAAGAGTCACCCTAGCTAAAGTTGGGGCACATTATATCAGATCTTCTTTCTGTAGAGTTTCTTGATATAAGACTTGCACCAATCCTAATCATAATCAACACAGAAATTCAAAAAACCAAAAAATATAATCCTAGAAAATAAAGAAGTATCACAGAGCCCCAGTCTGCGACTGGGGCACATTTTACTTGAGGTTAAATTTCCCCCAGGAAGTTTTCTAGTCCTCATCAGGGAATCCCTGGTAGGATGTAGCCAAGAAACTCTACTAGGCGTTGAGTTTCCCAAAGGTCTTCACCCTTGTGAATTCTCTTAGTCATTTTCTATCTTATATTGATTTGACGACTCAGGATTCAATTTCCCTAACCAAGAACCCGTTCTACCAAATATCAATAAACTTCACCAATCCGAACTACATTTGACCTGATTTTTGGTTAAGTCTAAGATATGTAGGCGTTATCCATAGAGGTTCGGTCAAGCCAGCTCCAATCAATCAAATCAATTTACTGCTTTCCAATCAATCAATCTAATCATTTTTTTAGTTTTTCAATCAATCAATCAAATTCACTGTACATGCTAGAACTACATGTGACCTAATTCCCATTAATTTGAGATATGTAGGAAAACCCTTTGGGGTACGATCACAACCAATAGTCGATTGACCATGTATCGTCTTGCTCATAAACAGAAGCCGATTGACCGAGTATCATCCTCCTTACAAACAGGAGCTGATTGATCGGGCGTCATCCTCTATACCTCCTATTAAGATTGACCTAGTATCGTCCTCTTCATAAACAGGAGCCGATTGATCAGACATCGTCTTCCTCACCTCCTATTAGGATTGACCAAGTATCATCCTCCTTACAAATAGGATCCGATTTATCAATGTATATTACTCATCGCAAACATAAACCGATTTATCAAATTATCGTCCTCCTCACAAACAGAGCCGATTTATCAAAGTGTTGTCCTTACCACGCCTTATAGGATTAGATATATCACCATCATCTAGGAATAAAGACAGATAGGAGCAGATCTGTCACCTTCCTTCCAACAGTAGTCTCCCAAGGTTGATTGTTCGTCAATCTTTCGAAGTACACAATGGTAGAAGTGATCAATCTCCATCCTTGTCAAAACTTCCAGGATAAGGTATGCCTCCATCCTTTAGAATAGATTTAAATATTTGTCGTTAAATTCCATGTCTAGCAAAACAAAATGTTTGTGTCTTTTTCTTTGTCATTACGAGTAAACTTGCATGACAAATAGGGCCAGTTGTAGATACTGTATTTTGTCTCCCCCAGTTAGTGGCAAATCAAGTATAAGTTCAGAAAAACCTTAAACTCAGGTTTAAAAGGAATGAATTTCTACATGATATCACACTATGCAGTATACAAAAAACAACCAAAAACATGACAAAAATGTTGAATTTGTTAAAATACAGCTAAATAAAAGTTTCAGGTCAAAATCGAAATTCCTATGATTTAAGGAGGTATAAAATAACTTTACTAAGGTCTAATTTTTATGAAATCATATTTAGTATAGATAAATCTTAGTCACTACCCTTAAATCATAAGAAATTTCAAACAATTAACTCAGCTACCACTCCCCGACTTTAAAACATTTACTTTTCATTGAATCTTGTCAAATTTAACACCGAAAATAATTTTTTCTCTCATGCATATCACATCACACACAACCAAGAAACAATAAAATACACCTTAATCAAGGCTTGTAAAGGTCATGACAAAGCTCAAAATCACATGGTGATTTAAGGTTTGGGCTTCACTTAGATTTTCACCAAATCCAAGTAGTCTTGACAAACCACCCTAGGCCCAAGCAATCAAAGGGCCTAACCATAATTTAAGGCCCATAAACCAAGCCTTATAAAAACCAAGGTTCCTTTCTAGAAGTTGTTTGCTAAATGGTAAAGGAAGAGGACAAGACACTTAGGGTAACTAACCTTTATGGAAACAAAATCAATTCGGTTCGCCACCTAAGTAAAGCATTCAATGAGCATTGAATGCCTATCCCATCAAGCATTAAATTCTTTAGATGACATCTCAGGACCACATTCAAGGTATTGAGATATTGTAAGCAAAATATCTTGGAAACTAACCGAAAGTCTTGAATCGTGAAGACCCGTTATCGAAACCAAACCAAATGAGTAGCCTCCAAACAAAGCATTTAATGTACATACCATCAAGCATTAAATTCTTTAGATGACCTGGCATGGTTAGGTTCAAAGGATCTAGATATTTTCACAAAAATATCTAAGGGTAACTAGACAACTTGGAAACAAACCGACGGTTACAAGGAAAGTTCACCCAATTCCATCCAAAATGACCTAAATTTGTGGCCTCCAAGTCATGACTCATCACTTTGCATTAAATGCAAAGTGACTCCTAAGGAGTAGGTTCAAGGCATCTTGGAAGCATTTATGACGACCAAACCGAAATAGTGGATCTAACTGGTATTTAGCCCATAAACAGAACCAAATCCATCCTATCAAGTCATAAATGAACCCATATGCAAGGAATGCCATTGGTGGAGAGGTAATTATTGGAAATCATTGGCAATTATTGGTAATGATTTCCAATGATTACCAAATCTTTGAGAATCTAGCCTTATCCCCTAAATTCGTTCCAAGAAGAGGCTGGTGTTGCCTGGGTATTGCCCAATGCGCAGGCCCCCATCCTATAAATAAGGGTATTGGGGTTCTCATTTTTTCAAGACTTGAAGGCCTAGATTCTCTCTCTAAACTCGAGCACACCTCTCGGGTCGTAGGCCTCCTAATCGGATTTCTCAAAAAACACGTCGTTATTCTGTCGAAATCTAGATGTGGAAGGAATTCCTAAAATTCTTAGAATAATAACTTCATGGATTGAGGATCACCGATCAACACCGAGCCAAGGAGGAAAGATGGTGGCTACTTAGGAACGACTACATCCCCTAAGTAGGTTGTTGTTCTTGGGTTCTTGGCTAGGAACTCAAAGAACCGCGACCACTAATCAACCACCAGCCAAACACCGATTAAGGAAAATGAGATAAACATTTAGTGTATAGTGGGGATTCGATCCTCTCATATTGACTACTCGCAAGTGTACGAGGTCAAAATTTTAGTATAGTGTGATTGTGAAATATCGGGTTATCGTATCCACAAGGATTGGTGTCGTTATTATCGAGTACGGTGTTTATCATGACCTAACTTTATCTAGGCTAAAAATAAATGTATTTAATGAATTAAACTAATACTAATATAACCTAAATTAACTATACTAATATACTAATATGTTTTAGGGGAAAGAATTGCCTAGGGATTAACGTATTTACAAATACTTGTTCGATCTCAATTTACTCACGTTTATGGTGTTTGACCTGTTTGACAATCTCAGTATCTAAAACTCCTCCGCCACCTCTCCCGAGTATAAGACGGGGGATATAATGCAACTTAGTATCAACGAAGAAGTCCCCCTTAATGTCTTAACGACCCTAGGTCGCGTGAGTCTCGCCCCAACATCATTGATTGCACACAATCTAACTCTCGACCGGGTCATTGGATCGTCGCGTCATGTTTACCCTATCGACAATCTCGGTTCAAAACTCCACCGCCACCTCTCCTGAGTGTAAGATGGGAGAATACATGACTTTGAGTCAATGAATTAGTCTCCCTCAACATCTTAACAACCTTAGGTCACTTGAGTCTTGCCCCCAACGTCATCGATTGTCCACAATTCTAACCCCGACCGGGTTATTGGATTGTGGCGTTTGTTTACCCAAATCCGAATCCGGGGTTTGTCAAACCCCGTATTCTTTATTTATCTATCTAAGCATGATAAACAAACAATACGATAAACACAATCAAACTACGAAGAAGAAACATAAATGCAACACCGAAATTATCCAAACACATATTTATAAATATATCGTTAATCCCTATACAATCCATATTTAACTCGTAGTCATAACTAAACATTGAAATTGAGCTAAACATGCTCACAAAATCCTAAGTTAAACAAATTAGAGAAGAAATCAAAGAACTTAGCCTTGCCTGAAGATTAGCCACTAAGAACGCTCAATGATCGCTTCGCCGTCTTCCTCCACTTCGGGATGTGAGCTCTCCTCTAAAACTCCTAAACCTACCCTTAGATATCTTTTAAGGGCTCAAAATTCTAAGAGACTCCAAAAATTAGAGAGGATGAGAGCTTAAATAGGGAAACTATCTCAAAAAAATATCTAAAAATATCTTCAGTCTATACAGAGGTCATCGTCATGACGGTGAGTAGGTCGGTTAGTTGATCGGCTAGGCGATGAAGATAGAGGTGAACTTGGATGACATTCTATATCTCTAACACCACGGCAGTGGTATCGTGCCTCGGCAGTGGATGTTCAGCAAGTTAAGTCAGTCGCTGCATTTTCACCGTTGCGGCGGAGGTCTGGACACCGCGAAAATGGGCTTCTTTCACAATATTGCCTCCGAGTTTGTTTTTCCTCCGTTCTTTAACCGTTTTTGGTTCGATCTCATCGCTTTTGCTCCAGTTTCCTATCTTTTTGCCCCACACACCTGATTATACAAAAATTATAAAAACTAATTAAAACATAATAAAATAAATATAAAAAATACTCTAAAACTAACAAAATCAGTTTGAAAATATGTAAGTAGATCACACCTATCACTTAGGGAAGGCCACATCCCCTAAGTAGGTATGTTTCTACCAAACCCCCTATGATTCTTGGTTGATTTTGTGCATATTGTTTTGTATATAGCAGGATCTTGTAAATAATACACTTACTTTCATGTTTTTAACACATAAAACCCATAAAAATCAAACAAACCCTAAGAACAACCTAACACTTATTTAATTTTGTCAAGAACATCAAGTAAACACCTAATCTTAACTATAACAACCAAATTAGGGTTAAATCAAACAAAAATCATTCAAGAGCATTCAAAACATGCCAAGACATTCAAAAACATCAACTCATCCAACCACGGGGTAAAAACGCGTGCGGAATCGAGCAAAATGACTATTCACACCATGAGTTGTATATAGTCTATACGATTCTCCCCAAGAACATTGTATTTATTTTCCTTTCTTAGCTAAATAAACACACACACACACACACACACATACACTTATATACTACACCGATAGACCCTTGTAGCTAAGAACTCGGGATAAAATGAGGACCTCTATTCCTTTGGAGATATGTCTGATTCTTCTTCAGAAACCATCCCATTTTCCTTAGTTATGAGTACGATAGGCATAAATATATGGTACTTCTTTTCATTTTTTAACTCACAACTCACACACAAGCACTAAACTAACCAAAGCAAAGGAGTTCGTTTGAGGTTCTTGACAAAATCAAAGGTTTGTTTCAAGGTTGTGATTCAAGTTTGGTCAATCAAAACTAACTCAAATATAACCAAAACCAACCCAACTTTTCAAATATAACAAGAATGAACTACGTCTAACCTGATCTTTGGTAACCACCCAAAGTACGTAGCCAACCCCTAAGGGCTTGGTCACACCTCTAATAATAAATCATACCCTTTACCCTAACTAGAACGAACAACATGAAGACCTGATTCTCATTCAAGATACGTAGGCAACCCATGTGTGGGTTTGGTCTCATATCCAAACCATTTAGTTTTAGTTTGCATTTCATGTAGTATAGCTTGCATATTTATATATTTGTCTGTATATAAATTGTTATCGGGTATCGCTAACTAGTAGTAGTTGTAGTATTTACCTGATTTCCATTAAATCATGTCAAAATACATAAAAAGAACAAAAACGTAAAAATTGAGAATTATTCTTGTTTAAGTAAATAAAAGAAATCTGCTAGGATAGTGCTTAATAGTAAATATCTATTTAGACTGAGGTATTGTCTTTGGATGGGTATCTTGGGATGTCTAACATCTTCTCCAAGCATAACCGACTCCAGAACTTAAAGAATATCTCTGGTACATAAACCTATGGAAGCCAAAACACGAGCCAATTCGAGAGAAAAATTGAATTCCCAAAATCCCGGTGACCTAGCATACTATTTAACTCCATGCTAGGTGGCGACTCTGTTTTTAACAAAAATCTCAGCCCAAGAAGTTTCTCCGAACAGGTACCTAGAAAAGCGCTTGAAAAACCATTTTAAAAATGAACGGATTTGGACGACTTAGAGAGGAAGGGATGATAGTTCTTTTCATCCTCTTCCCGATTCTCTTCTTCTACCTCTTTCGAAATTTGGGGTGTGTTAATGCTACAAAAGCGTTGACCACAAACTGATTCTCTGAGGTGGAGTAATAGGTGTGATCTACCTACGTATTTCTAAACCTAATTAAGTTAGTTTTTGTGCGTTTATATAGTATTTTGTTATGTTTTAATTAATTTTCATACTTTATGTATAAATCAGGTATGTGCGGTAAAAAGATAGGAAACTGGAGTGAAAACGATGAGATCGAACCAAAAGCGGTCGAGGATACGGTGGAAAAATGAGCACGGAGGCCATATTGTGAAACAAGCCTACCGCCTAGGCAGTGAAAATACTGAGAGTATCAAAATTCTACTGACCACTCACCGCCTAGGCGGTGAACTAGTAGAAAGATTTCCACAACCATTGTCTTCTTCACCACCGAGGCGGTCACCAAACTGACCTACCCTTTGCCTAAGCGGAAACCCTATGCACAGCCTTGATATTTATTTAGATATTTTGAGATATTTTGCTTATACATACCCACTCATCTCCTATCCTCTTGATCCCTCCATCTATTTGGGTACCTTAGGCCATACTTAGGCTTAGATTTAGGAGTTTTAGAGGCGGAGCTCACATCCCGAAGTGGAGAAGACGACGAAGTGATCGTTGAGCGCTCTTAGCGACTAATCTTCGGACGAGGCTAAGTTCTTCGATTCTTTTCCTTATTTCTTTAACTTAGGATCATATGAGAATGTTTAGCTCATTATTTCATTGTAAATGTGGTTATGACCGTAGTTAAACATGGATTGTATGGGGATTAACAATAAATTTGTAAATATGTGTTTGGATGATTTCGGTGTTGCGTTTATGTTTGTTCTTCGTAGTTTGATTGTATTTATCATATTGTTTGTTTATCATGCTTAGTTAGATAAATGGAGAATTTGGAGTTTGACAAATCCCGGATTTGGATTAGGGTAAACAAATGCCACGATTCTATAACCCGGTCGGAGTTTGGATTGTGGACAATCGATGACGTTGGGATAAGACTCACGCGACCTAGGGTCGTTAAGATGTTGAGGGGGACTTCTTCATTGACACGAATTCACGTTATATCCCTCATATTACACACGGGAGAGGTGGCGAGAGAGTTTTAGAATGAAGATTATCGATAGGGTAAATACAACACACTATCCAATGACTCGGTCGAGAGTTGGATTGTGTGCAATCAATGACGTTGGGTAAAACTCACGTGACCTAGGGTCGTTAAGACATTGAGTGGGACTTCTTCATCGACTCAAAGTCATGTATTCCCCCATCTTACACTCGAGAGAGGTGGTGGTGGAGTTTACGTACTGAGATTGTCAAATAGGTCAAACACTATAAACGTGAGTAAATCGAGATCGAACACGTATTTGTAAACACGTTAATCCCTAGGTGATTCTTTCCCCTAAAACATATTAGTATATTAGTATAGTTAATTTAGGTTATATTATTATTAGTTTAATTAATTAATTACATTTCTTTCCCCTAAAACATATTAGTATATTAGTATAGTTAATTTAGGTTATATTATTATTAGTTTAATTAATTAATTACATTTGTTTTTAGCCTAGATAAAATTAGGTCATGAAAAATGCGATACTCGATAGTAACGACACCAATCCCTGTGGATACGATAACCCGATCTTTCACGATCACACTATACTAAAACTTTGACCTCGTACACTTACGAGTAGTCAATACGAGGAGGATACGAATCCTCCACGCGTACATGAAGCGTCTGAGGAGGGTGAAACATCAAAAAGAAAATGCAAGGACCGAGAAGATGTGCTATCGCTGCTCAACAATGAATAAAGATGAGGCCTCGTGATTTACGTTGAGCACCGATCAAACATATTGTCTCTGCACAACAATTTCAAAGGACGAAATCGTTAATGATAAATATTAAACCCCAATCAGACGTGTTATCTCTGCTCAGTAATAGAAAGAGATTAAACCCATGTGATTCATGCCGAGCACCGAGCAGATGTGTAACCCTAGCTCAGCAGTGAAAAGGGGTACTACCTCAGCTCAGTAGTGAAAAATGGGTGAACCTTAAAGTTAACGCCGACAAGCGCCCAGCCGTGCTAGCCTTGGTCTACAGTGGTAGATGTTGGAGCCTCTTTGATTTGCGTCATCCTGCTCTTTTCCTCTCTAGCCTCACCCATCAAAGGGATTTCAAGAAAAGGCCAAGTGTTCAAATTCTACCCCTCAGATAAACACACACATAAATAGGGAAAATAGAGATTTATAAACGAACTCGTATATTCATATGTTCAAAAAGAAATTACAAACTAGGGTTCTCAGCCTAGTATATTTGAGCTCGACAAAAATATAAAAGGAAATGATGACAAAAGGATGGAAAGGAATCTTGTTGGCCCAGTGGAATATCTAAAAGGGGGAGTAAATTGGGTATTTGAAAAATTTATCAGAATAAAACTTCAATAAATCAAATAAATAATTTCAATCCTAAATTAATTATTACCTTTATATCACAGCGGAATTAATTAATCAACTAGGTGCACACCCAAGCAGCAAAAATAGCAAAGTAAATATTGTAACACACCACGATATATCATGGTTCACCAAGATATTCTTGGTTAGTCCAATCCTCCAAGCCGCACGGAGATTTGCACCCACTAATACTCAAGATCCCTTTAAAGGTAGGAACTAAACCCTCACACTGATTCTTTTACAGGTTCAGAATCAACCTTTACAAAATCCTTTTCCCAAGCTAAGGAAGAACCTCTATTTTTTACAGCCTAAAGAATAACCTAATTCTTTTTAACACTAAGGCCAAAGAATCAAAACCACACTAATCACTCTAAATATCCTTTTACCTGTTAAGGATTGAACCGTTACAAAAATCACTCAAAACAAAATTCTATGCAGGAAGAATCACTACCTCAATCTCTTTACAAGAAGAGACTGAAACCTGATTACCATTTGATTAAACACCCCCAACAGTATTTAATCCGTCACACTACTCACCAATAGAAATTGATAAGCAGAATTTCTCACTTTGAGATTCTACCACTGATCGCGTCACATTTTACAGGATCTAATACCATTAATCTATGTTTTGTTATTCTTTTATTTAAATTAAATTAGTAAAATTGATTTATTTTACTTATTTATTGGAGATTTTTGGAGAATAAAAATAAAAAGACTATTTTGAAGCAATATGGAAGGAAAAAAGGTCACGGCGAGTGATCCGACCCAGTCCAAGATTCGTGACCTACCCAGAAACGCGCGGCACCTGGTCACAAACCAATCCTTTAAAGCGTGGTCTCCACTGCTATTTAATTATTTGAAAAATAAAAAATGGCAAGTAATTAAGACCTTGGATGAGCCACTAAAGATAAATGAACAGTGCTTTTGGGAAAAGGAAAGTGGAGCCAGACTTAGGACATTTGTCTTATTAGTCCATATTTGGTTTCCTTTTTTAATCATTTTTTGATTTCTTTTTATTGAGAGAGCCGATAGTAAGGTTGGGAGGAGAGTTTTCTTTTATTTTTTTCTTTTCTTTCTTTTTTTAATACATATTGTAGGATCTTCATGGAACAAATGTTGAAGATCTTCTTCGGAAGAACAACCGCAATGAACGGTTAATCTTCTCCTAACTGAGTTAAGATTGTGGTATATATTTCAGTTTATGTAATATTGTATTTTTAGATTAATTTTAGTTTATGTGTAAACAATTATATGATGATGAATTTTGTGCTTGATACATGGTTTAAAGCATGATTGAATTTAATTTCGAAATGTTCTTATAGAGATTTTGATTTTAGATTCAATTATTGCTAAAACGTTAAATCTTATACCTGTGATCTAGATCTAACGATCATATAATCGTATTCCTAGGATTTAATTATTGGTTTGGATAATTTATGCCAAGATAGTAATTCACCCTAGATTAGAGTAATGTAGGAATTAGATACCAAAGATAAATCATGCCGTAGAATAATAAATCGAATCTTTCTGAATAGTTCCGGCTTGTCATTGGGAACACTCGTTTACACAAATCTAAATTAAAAAGAAAATATAAGAAAAATATAATTCCAAAATACGAAATCCACAATCCCTAACCCGGTTATCTATTTTCATTTGTTTCAGATTAGTATTTTATTTGTCTTATATTTAAAACTCAAAACTCAAAACAAAATTCGTTTTAGTTAAAGAAAAACAAATAATTGGATTCAATAGTTACGAGACCGATTCCTGTGGTTCGACACCCTACTTAAACCTGTACTACACCAGTATCGCGGTACCATTTTAAGGGTATTATTTTTTAGCGATCAAATTTTGGCGCCGTTGCCGGGAATCGGCATCGCTAATTGTTGAATTTAATTATTATTATTTTTCTTTCTCTTTTAATATATATATATATATATATATATATATATATATATATATATATATATATATATATATATATATATATATATAAAAGAGATGTTTAAAAAGATTCAACAAATAATTAAAAAAAAAAAAAAAGAAAGAAAGAACTAATAATAAAAAATAAAAATAAAAAAACCGAAAACACAAACAGTAAACTGTAGCAATAAAAACAATAACAAATCAAATAACTATAAGAATAATAATGGTAACAGTAATGATAAATAGATAAATAACATAATATATATATATATATATATATATATATATATATATAAAGAAGCAGCAAATTGAGTTACATACAAAAACAGTAGCTTGGCTTGGTTATTTTTTCTAGTGTTCATTAATTAATTTATTTATTTTGGTTTTCCCACTGATTTCCAAAAAAAAAAAAAAAAAGAAGAGGAAAAAAACAAGCAGTAACTGTAACAGTTATAAAAAAAAAAAAAATAGTCATAATAATAAGTTTTTTTTAATAACCAAAAAAATAAAAATAAAAAGAAACAAAATAATATAAAAAATAAATAAATAAAAATTTACAAGTGGTTTTTGGGGTGTGCTCA
This sequence comes from Eucommia ulmoides, assembly GCA_016647705.1. Lineage (NCBI taxonomy): Eukaryota > Viridiplantae > Streptophyta > Magnoliopsida > Garryales > Eucommiaceae > Eucommia > Eucommia ulmoides. Next base: position 37,017,360 of record CM028339.1, on the reverse strand, counting down.
TTTTTATGCCTAGGGAAAAACAACTCAGCCTTGACCTTGATAAAATACTAGAGAACGTTCCTAGGAGACCTAGAATTGAAAATAAAACAAATAAAGCCGTTAATTCTGAATCCATCGAAATCGCTGCGGAACCACCTAGACCATTGAGGGAATATTACGTTCCCTCAGTTTATACATCACATGCATTAAGTTGTCTGAATTAGGGGGTGCGACTTCATTTGAAGTTAAGCCCTCGACTATCCAAATGCTTCCATCATTTCATGGGCTTAGTCTCGATCATCCCTATAGGCATCTTAATGATTTTCTAGAAATTGGCACCACATTTAAATTGCCCTACCTATCTAAGGATACTGTTTATCTCAGACTTTTCCCGTTCTCCCTAAAAGATCAGGCAAACGAATGGCTCTACTCTTTACCCCCGGGATCCATCACTACCTGGGAAGGGTTTCAAAAAGTTTTTCTACAAAAATTCTTCCCAATCGGGAAAACTAACTAAATTAGGAAAGCAATAACTTCATTCTCCCAACAACCTACCGAACAATTCTATGAATGTTAGGATCGAATGAAGGATCTTTTGAGGTAATGCCCATATCACGGGGTACCGAAGTGGCAAATAGTGCAAAGTTTCTATGAAGGCTTAATTGAACGCAATCTCCATATGGGGGACACGTCTTGCGGAGGAACGTTCCTCTCAAAAAGCGAGGATGAGGCTTGGACCATGTTTGAGAATTTAAGTGAAAACTCTTTGCAACATACGTCTGCTAGTAGGCAAGAGCGCCTTGGACAAACATGAGGAGGCAGAATGTACGAGATTAAACAAGTAGACCTCGCTACACAAGTTGATTTGATTTCCCAAAAGTTAGATCGAATCATCTTACAAAATCAACCACCTCTTTCTCCTCCTCCAGCTACGGCATGTTCAATTTGCTTAAACCCATCCCATATTGTCCTTGAGTGTTATGCGGGGGCGCAATTTCCTGAATATGTTCAAGAACATATTAATGTTTCACAAACATATCCCCAACAGGACAACAACCCGTACTTCAACACTTATAATCCGGGGTGGAGAAATCACCCTAATTTTTCATGGAAGACACCCACTCAAGGATAGTCTTTTGTTCTACCCTCTAAGCCTCAGTATCAAAACCCACCCCCGGGATTTAACCAATCCCAAGGTCTATCAAATACACAGCCAACTGAGATGCGACAATTTCTTAACCAATCCCAAGGTCAAAAAGTGAATTTGTATTCTCAAACCCTAGCTAAGCTAGAAGCCCAAATCGGGCAGATCGTTGATGCTTTGAATAAAAGGGACAAGGGGAAGTTACCTAGTCAACCAATAAATAATCCTAGGGGTCAACACTTTATCGGAGAAATGAGCGAGCCTCACAGGCACGTTCAATCAATTACGACCCTTAGGAGTGGCAAAAAGGTTGACAATTGGGTGGATGTTGAGGAGAGAATTCAAGAGGATGAGAATGAAAATGAAGAGATGGTTGAAGAACCACAACCAAGCAAAGAAGTTGAGGAGCCCAAAAGTTCGAACTCCAAACTTGATAAACCTAAGGAAATACGTTATGTTCCTCGGGCTCCATTTCCTCAATGCTTGACTCAGCCTTCACCATTTAGTCGAGATAGCGCTAGAATGGAAGATATCCTAGAAACATTCAAACAAGTAAAGATTAATCTTCCATTCTTGGATGCTATTAAACAAGTCCCCATGTATGCAAAATTCCTAAAGGACCTTTGTACATGGAAAAGAAAATCTAGAACACGTGTCAAGAAAGGTCTTACTAACATAGCAAGTGAGTTCCATCTTAGGATGTGAAACCCCACCAAAGTTTAAAGACCCTGGAGTCTCGACTATAGCATGTGTGATAGGAGACCAACCCATCGCAAGGGCTTTCTTAGATTTGGGCGCAAGTGTAAATTTGTTGTCATTTTTCGTGTATGAGCGTCTAGGTATGGGGGATCTAAAGCCTACATCGGTGACACTCCAATTAGCCGATAGGTCAGTTAAAAGGCCGAGGGGCATAATTGAAGATGTGCTAGTAGGAGTAGAGAAGTTTTTCTACCTCGTGGATTTCATAGTCTTAAATATGGAACCAGTTTGCAACCCTAGCCATCATATCCTGGTTATATTGGGATGTCCATTCTTAACCACAGCCAATGCTTGCATTGACTGCAAGTCGGGATTTATGGATGTGTCATTCGGAAACATGAAGGTGCGACTCAATGTTTTTAAGATGATTAACCAACCCCTAATGAGAACTCGTCCGATTGCTTTAGGGTTGATCAAATCGATGGATTAGTGGAAGTCTTTACCTTCTATGTTGTCTCAGGATCCCCTTAAAGCAACCATCATGTATATGGATGATAAGGGGTTTGGATGTGAGGCGTTATGCGAGGAAGTCCATGATGTGTTAGGAATATACCATGATGAAACCCTATGGTTGAGGAAACCTGAACCGTTACCGTCGCAAGCAAGTAAGCCATTGAAACCATCAATTGAATCCCCACCAATACTTGAGTTGAAACCTCTTCCAGATTCACTCAAGTATGTCTTCCTCGACCACGATGATACACTACTGGTGATTATTTCTGCCGAACTCACAGGTGAGAAAGAAGGAAAGCTGGTCAATATCCTTAAACAATATAAAAGTTCTATAGGAGGGGGAGTAGCAGCTCTGAAGGGGATCAACCTTTCGGTGTGTATGCATAAAATCCACCTCGAAGACGATACAAAATCGACGAGAGAGTTTCTACGAAAATTGAACCCAAACATGAGAGAGGTGGTGAAGAAAGAAGTTTCAAATATATTGGATGCGGGTATCATTTATCCGAGTTCTGATAGCAAGTATGTGAGTCCCATTCAGGTAGTGCCAAAAAAGTCAGGAATCATAGTGGTAAAGAATTCTAGGGGAGAGTTGGTCCCTACCAGAGAAACCACGGGATGGCAAGTTTGTATTGATTATCGAAAACTCAACGCCATGATGAGAAATGATCATTTTCCTCTACCATATATTGATCAAATTATAGAGAAGTTGGCGGGATTTCCTTAATATTTTTTTCTTGATGGATACTCGGGATATAACCAAGTCCCAGTGTTTCCCGAAGATCAAAAGAAAACCACATTCACGTGCCCCTTTGGTACCTTTGCATACCGAAGGATGCCTTTCAGACTGTGCAATGCATCAGTAACGTTTCAAAGGTACATGTTAGTAATTTTCTCTGATATGATCGACAACTTCCTAGAAGTCTTCAATGACTTTTCAGTTTTTGGGACATCATTCGAAGGATGTCTTAACAATCTAGAGAAGGTTCTAGGAAGGAGTGAGGAAACTAATTTGGTGTTGAGCTGGGAAAAAAGTCATTTTATGGTTCAACAAGGCCTTTTGTTGGGACATGTGGTCTCAAAGAAAGGGATTGAGGTGGGTCGTGCTAAGGTTGATGTCATCACGAATTTACTACCGCCTACAACGGTGAAGCAAATTCGATCATTTCTGGGGCATGCGGGATTTTATCGACACTTCATCAAGGAGTTTAGCAAGATTGCACATCCTCTCTGCAATCTACTTGCTATAAATATGCCCTTCATTTTTTATGAGTCATGCCGAAAGGCATTTGAGACGCTTAAGGCCACACTAGTTTCTGCTCCTATCATCCAGCCCCTAGATTACTCTCGACCCTTCAAGATTATGTGTGATACCTCCGATTATGCTGTCGGTGTTGTTTTGGGATAGAGAGTAGATAAAGTACCTCACGTGATATATTATGCAAGTAAAACACATGTGGAAGCACAAGTGAGTTACACCACTACTGAGAAAGAGTTGTTGGCCGTTGTTTTTGCATTAGATAAATTTCAACCTTATATCTTAGGGTAAAAAATTATCATATTCTCTGATCATGCAATTTTGAGGTACCTATTGTCAAAGAAATAAACAAAACCTCGACTAATTAGGTGGATTCTATTACTCCAAGAATTTGATATCGAGATCAAAGATAAAAAAAAAAGGAGTAGAGAATGTCGTGCCTGATCACCTATCTCAGGTTTTTATCAATGAGAGCAAGAAAGAAAATCCCATTGGGGATTCATTTCCTGATGAACAACTTTTCTCTGTAGTCCAAGTGTCCCCACCTTGGTTTGCTAACATTGCGATCTACCTCGCTACAAGTAAGATTCCTTCCCAATGGACCAAACAAGATAGAGACTGTTTCTTCTCATAGCTTAAACATTTTTACTGGGAGGATCCTCACTTATTCAAGCATTGTGTGGATCAAGTGATAAGGAGATGTGTGCCAGAGTGCGAGTTTGACAGTATCCTGAATTTTTGTCACTTTCTGGCATGCGAAGGACACTTTGAGGGAAAGAGGACGACCGCAAAAGTACTACAATGTGGATTTTATTGGCCATCTTTATTCAAAGATACACACTGATTCTGTCAGGCTTGTGACAGGTGTCAGCGCACGAGATCAATATCCCGCTGAGATATGAAGCCCCTCCAACCTATTCTAGTAGTTGAGATCTTTGATGTATGGGGCATCGATTTCATGGGACCATTCCCAACATCCTTTGGTTACAAGTATATCTTGTTAGCTGTAGACTATATGTCGAAGTGGGTTGAGGCCATAGCTACCAGAACTAATGACTATCGGGTGGTGCTCCGCTTTTTGAGGGAACATATTTTTAGTAGGTTCGGGACACCCCGGGCGATCATTAGTGATGAGGGTTCACATTTTGTAATAGGCCATTTGAGGCATTAGTAGGCAAGTACTCCGTGACTCACAAGGTGGTCACACCTTATAACCCTCAAACTAATGGTCAAGCAGAAGTGTCCAATAAAGAGATAAAGCAGATATTAGAGAAAATGGTACGTCCCGACCATAAAGATTGGTTGGAACGCTTGGTTTATACTTTATGGGCGTACCGTACAGCCTACAAAACTTTTATGGGTATGTCACCTTACCGACTGGTGTATGGAAAAGCGTGTTATTTACCCGTTAAGATAGAACATCATGCTTATTGGGCTACAAGAATGTTGAACTTTGAGATGAAACGAGCAGGGGATAAACGCAAGCTTCAAATCTCGGAGTTGGACGAGTTGCGAAATGAAGCCTTCGAGAATTCTAGAATTTATAAGGAGAGGACGAGAGCGTTTCATGATAACATTATTAATAGGAAGCCTTTCCATTATAATCAAAAAGTGTGGTTATTCAACTCAAAGTTGAGACTTTTCCCAGGAAAACTGCGATCTAAATGGGATGGTCCATTTATGGTAGAAAAAGCACACCCTAGTGGGGTAGTGGAAATAATCGACTTAAAAGACGGTTGAAAACTTAAGGTTAATGGCCAAAGATTGAAGCATATTGTAAGTTTTGAGGAGCAGGGTGTCATCGAAGCGGTCAACTTGGTTGACCCGATCCATTCATGATGCCCCATTACGTCTGGCTAAAGAAGTTAAACTTAGCACTAAATGGGAGGCAACCCGCTGTTATTTTAGAGTGTTGAGTTATTTCATTTTAGTTATCTTACTATTATTATACTTTATTTTAATGATTTTCCTTGAGTGCATTGGTAGACAAGTTGCAGGCATCCTATACCTACTAAGTCATGCTCTACCTATGGACACATCTGGTAGTATCATTCCTTGTTAAATCTATTTCGTGTTTTTATCATTGAGGACAATGCTAAATTTAGGTTTGGGCCGTAAATGCTAGTATTCTTGCTGATATTTGTATTTTATTCCACACTTAATTTTGTCAATCTATTCCATGATAACATGTCTGTCGGGTACGAACTTGAGTTTGTTAAAATAATCATTGAAACATAGAACTGATTTTTAAAAATATTTTATTTTTCGATCCTTACATGCATGCTAACTTTCTTTTATTCTAAATTTAGTACATGGGTCGGTCTGCTAAGTTTTGGCATAAGAATAACTTAACCCTGAAATTTAAAAAAAAATAAAAAATATGTGTGTTAATAATAAAAATACTTTGCCTTAATAATGAATTTTCGCTGAGTAACCGGGCCTCTTGCCTCAGTAAGTTTTGAGTGTTCAGGTCAAAAGGGGGAAGCGATCTAATAAGACAATAAGTAACTCATTAATCTCGAAGCCTAATACGTTCGAGTTATTAAGCCTGAAGGTTTCTTTAACACCTAATGCCTCGGGCCAACTGGATTGGGAACATTGGCCTAACACTCGTTACATGGGCACCTTAAAAAGCCCAGTGGGGTTAGCATTGCACAAGTCACTTATTTAAAGAAAAATATTATTTTTTATATATATATATATATATATATATATATATATATATATAATAATTAAGAAAAAAGACATAAACAAATACATTTTTATTTCAGGAAAAAGTTATTTGATTGTTTAAAACTAGTTGACTTACTTGTACTAAATTCATTATAAATGAGAATTACATGTATGTTGTGGGTGCAAAAATGAATATTGTTAGGAATCAAGTGCTATGAGATCAATGATTATTTGAGTAACTCATGGGTGATCTCGATTTGATATGTTTGCATTGGACAACACTGAATAACATTTTTGTGGGTAGCATCACTGTAAACCCTCACGAGACTATACTCGTCTACTAGGGGTGACCCTAGGGGTTCAAAGGCATATTGCATGTACTAAATTCAACCGTGTTCCTTACGGAAGTGCCGTTTCATTTAATTACATATTTAGTTTTGCTTGAGGACTACCAAAATTTAGATTTGGGGGTGTGATCGCGACACATTTTATGCGATCTAATACCGTTAATCTACGTTTTGTTATTCTTTTAAATAAATTAAATTAGTATAATTGATTTATTTTATTTATTTATTGGAGTTTTTTGGAGAATCAAAATAAAAAGACCATTTTGAAGCAATATGGAAGGAAAAAAAGGTCTCGGCGAGTGATCTGACCCGGTCCAAGATTAGCGACCTAACCAGAAAAGCGCAGCACCTGGTCACAAACGAAGCCTTTAAAGTGTGGTCTCCAATGCTATGTAATTATTTGAAAAATAATAAATGGCAAGTAATTAAGACCTTGGATGAGCCATTAAAGAGAAATGAACAGTATTTTTGGGAAAAGGAAAGTGGAGGCAGACTTGGGACATTTCTCTTATTAGTCCATATTTGGTTTCTTTTTATTGAGAGAGACGACAATAAGGTTGGGATGAGAGTTTTCTTTTATTTATTTTTTCTTTTCTTTCTTTTTCTATACATACTGTGGGATCTTCACGGAACAAATGTTGAAGATCTTCTTGGGAAGAACAACCGCAATGAACGGCTAATCTTCTCATAAACGGGTTATGATTGTGGTATATATTTTAGTTTATGTAATATTGTATTTTTGGATTAATTTTAGTTTATGTGTAAACAATTATATGACGATGAATTTTGTGCTTGATATATGGTTTAAATCATGATTGAATTCAATTTCGAAATGTTCTTGTAGAGATTTTGATTTCAGATTCAATTATTGGTAGAATGTTAGATCTTGTACCTGTCGTCTAGATTTAATGATCATAAAATCATATTCCTAGGATTTAATTATTGGTTTGAATGATTTATGCCAAGATTGTAATTCACCCTAGATTAGAGTAATGTATGAATTACATACCGAAGATAAATCATGGTGAAGAATAATAAATCGAATCTTTTTTAATAGTTCCAGTTTGTAGTTGGGAATGCTCGTTTACACAAATCTAAATTAAAAAGAAAATAAAAGAAAAACATAATTCCAAAATACGAAATCCACAATCCCTAACCCGGTTATCTATTTTCATTTGTTTCAGATTAGTATTTTATTTGTCTTATATTTAAAACTCAAAACTCAAAACAAAATTTGTTTTAGTTAAAGAAAGACAAATAATTGAATTCAATAGTTACAAGACCGATCCATGTGGTTTGACACCCTACTTGAACTCGTACTATATTAGTATCGCGATACCATTTTAAGGATATTATTTTTTAGCGATCAACCACCCCCAATAAAAAATAACTCGATTAATATCCTAAATCTAGTGATAGAAAAATGTGAGATTGAAAATTTAATTTTAAACAAGATATGGGTAGCAAATAAATGAGCACGTAATCAGATTCAAGAAATTGTTTATAAAACATTTCTTCAATAAAAATCAAAAATAATTTCTAAGATCAATTTCCAAAAGATAAAAAAGTAATACAATAATAGAATATAATTGGAAAGATCTCACCCGGAATCCACAGAAAGAATAATTAGAACGATGTAACTTCAAATCAAGTAGCAGCAAAGATTAATGGCAATTGATCTTCAAGATCGCCTCTCAGAATAGCTCACACAATATCTCAGAATGATGACTCTTATAATAGCTCACAAATGATCTTAACTCTTGTGCTCTCTCGACATTCATTTTTTTAATTTATGAAATTCGCACGTCTATATATATGAGAAATAAATCAGCTCTCTAACGGTTAGTTCCTATATGTCATGACAATTAAATGCTCTCTTAGACTCCATATATCATTATAACTTCATTTTGGTTCAATACACTTAATAATATCTTTTAAACATTTCAATTAAGCCCCCCAAATATTTCTCAATCTCAATTAATTAGAATAGAATCAATTTTATGTACCAAATTGAGAAACATTAAAAATTAATGAGCCATTTCAATAGGATTTAGATATTAGGCGAAGCATATCTTAAATATAATAATATCCTCGAAATCTCTCTCAAATCCTAACAAAAAATTGCAACTTTTGGATATAATCTCGGAATAAACAGAATCCTGAAATAGCGCGTCCGGTGGACTGGTCAGTCGACTGCTCAATTCAGGATATAGCCAAGACATTGTTGTTGCGTTCATCGGTCGACCTACCTAGTGAATTAGAGATTCAGAGAGTTCAGTTTACCTTCACCGGTCGACTTAGAGATACAGAGGGTTTAGCTTCTCTTCACCAGTTAACCTGCCTATCGACTTAGAGATACAGGTTGTTTCTGCTGCTTGGTCCGGTCGACTCATTAGTCGACTTATATATGTTGGATCTCTTCTCTGAACTCGTTTTTAACTAATTCTTTTTTACGTTTTCACCCCTTTAACCATTTTGCTTTCCAAATTAGCTCTACTAACTTCTTAAATTCCATTTTAGTCAATTAAAAATATTTCTTTTCAAATCACATATTGGAGCAAATAATTTCACTTTATCAAAACATACATAATTAATAAAAACTTTTTGTACTGTGTTTGTTCCTAATTGGGATATTAAGAGTTGAAATTCACCTGAGTTGTTTTTCCTAATTTCTTCAAACTCTTAATTCTTCATCATCTTGACATCATCATTTAGCATCCATTTAATTTGTCATCATTTTCATCATTGGAACTTAAATAACTAAAACACTCAATTAAACCATTAGTTACACAAAAATATCAACACTTAATTGTTTATCAAAATCTTAGAATCAACAATCTTTCTCTTTTTGAGGATGACAATTAACTTTGATGTTTTCTTCAAAACAAAAATATAACCATACTCCCCCTGAATCCGAGGATGGTTTTTTTTTAACTCATTTAAGTATCATAATGAAGATTTTTAAAATCTAATCAATAAAGCATAAATTCGTAACAGACTCCCCTTTAATAAAACATCACTAATTTCTCCCTCTTTGTCATCTTCAAAAAATAAAATTTAGGAAGGGGAGAACACATATAGATAATTCACTCTAGGCATTCATATGATAAAAGCATATTGGATTAACTTTTAAAAATTTAAACTCATTTGAATAAATTACTTTTTAAGCACAAAACATTAACACTATAGATAGATATCAAACTTACTCAATCTTTGAGAGAAATAAGATCCATAAATAAAATCATTTTCAACAAATACGATGTGGATCATCATTAGAAAAAAAAAAAAAAAAAACCAAATCTAACCAATCAGACCAAATCTAGGTAATTAATCAAAATCCAAACACTAGCAGTCAAGTTTAACCAAATAACCTAGATTTACTATTACAGACCAAAAAAGTAAATATGGAACTTGTCTGAAAGACAACACAAAAAATAAAGTCTAGTGAGGGCTCTATCAAAAAAAGTGATAGTAAAGTCCCATCGGACTAGTAGCTGGCTGCTACAGATATGGAACACCTGGCTGAGTGATTGGTCCTGGAGTCATCTGCTGATGAAATGGCATTGACAGTCCTACTCCAGATGGCCCAGCTCCAGATAGTCCTACTCCTGATGGTTTGATTGTAGTTGGTCCTCTATAGGATTGCTATGCTCCAAACATAGGATATCCGGCAAAATGTGGCTGAGCAGTATATTGTTGCTGGTAGCCATGATGAGATGATTGCATAAACTGAAACATTTGTTCCATATTTCCTGTGATTTTTTCGAACCCAGCTTGTATGTTCATATTCATCTGGACTATTTTATTTTCTATCCCAGTCATCCTCTCATCCATTAAATCTGCATGTATTCTCAAATCATCAATCTGATCATGAAGAAAATCCATCTTCTGATCTATGCTCATCTCTCCTTCATTTTCTTCTTCCTCTTCTGCAGCCTGCATTCTCTGCCTTTTCTGAGTCCTCTTCTTCACCCATCTATTTCCTCTGAACTCATACCCCCATCAACGAAGCATTTTGTACATTGATCTATCCAGGTGTGGTTGTCAAAAACATTTGCTCATCAGGTCAATCATAACTCCAAAGTGATCAAATATCCTTTGGAGTGCATCAGCATAGGGTAGTATTCTCGAGGGTTTCTGAACATGATACTTCATGTGTTCCATCATGATAGGAGCCAAATCCAACATCCTTCTTTCCACAATCTCATTCATCAAATACAAATAAAAACTATTCACATTTTCATGACTTCCCCCTCTAGGCACAACTGAATAAGTTAGCACCGAATAAAGGAATCACTGCTCAATGGACAATGATCTTGATTTGTCTCCCTCTAAATCAAAATTTTTAGTAGTTGCCCTTCTATTGAAATTTATCGAAAGCCAATGAAGGGTACTGTGCGGAAATACATCTCCTCTAGGTATTTCCAAAATATAACTTAATAATACCACATCGAAATGAATCACTTTTTCTTTAACAAAAGATTTAATCTCATGATTATTGTAGGTCATATTATTATAAAACATCTGTACCCATACTGGCATCCACTCATGTCTTTGGGTGACAAAATCTACCCATCCCAAATTCCTAAAATTTGTTTCAATATCAATGTTTTTCTCTTTCAACTCAACAAAATCAATAGGCTTGCAACCTAAAAATCTATGATTAACAAACTCCTCATTGTATTTTTTCTCATCCTCTTCACTTCGAAAAAATACATTGTCAAATTTAGGTGTATTAGCACGATTCTTGATTCTAGGCATTTTTTCACACAATCATAAGACTAATCAACCAAAAATAGCTCAATAAACTAAGGCCAAACAGAAAAACCAACCGAAACCCTAGAATGGGAGAGAACCAACCTATTTCGTGAGAGAGCACTCTTCAACACACAAATCCGAGCCTTAGACCTTTTTATTCAACCAAAAATTCTTTAAATCTGAGCCGAAACGGACTGATTTCGTGAGATTTAGGCTTAAACGAACTTGGGAGAGGAAGGGTTTTAGAGAAAGAGGTTTTAGGGTTCGAATGAAATGAAATAAAGAAGCCAAGATATTTATATCCCGATAGGATCGGTCGACCGCCCAATTGACAGATGAACTCACAGTGACTCTCGGTATTCCAACCTGAAACCGTCAGTTTACTCATACGTCGACTGCTCACTCCTGATTTGTTTAATTTTGTACATTTTAAACCTAATTTGATCCTTTTAGCTCAATTTTTACCTCTTATTTTGATCCACATATATTTTTTTAAAAAAATTACTCACACACTTAAACACACACACACACACACACACACATACACACATATATTACAAACATCTAAATTTTAAAATGAACAGGATCAGTCTCCCTAACAAAATTAATAAACTTAAACTTTAAAAATTTTGACATACCTGAATCATCTTTGGGAGCAAGTGGTGTGTGTACCTTTGGTGGATTACTAATTTCTGATTTGGCATCCTTTGATTCCACCAATACTTGATTTTTCACCTTAATTTCCTCCTTCTTAGGAACAGCAATTCTTTGAACCAATTCAGTAAGAAATTTTTTGCATTTGTTTGGTGCTTCATGCTGCTTTGGCAAAACTTTGTAAATGAATCTTTTCTTGTACTGGTATCTTACCATTTGTTGTGGATAAACTTTGTCAGTTTTCACATATTGAGCTTGTTGTTTTTGTACTCTTGTATTTGACACGTGCTGATTATTCTTATTAGGTACATTGAACCTTGGTTCCCTCTTTGGCATGGCATACTCATTGTACCTTCTTGTTTGTTTAAATATCCTTATCGGGACGTAGTATTCATTGTACTTTTGTCTGAATCTCTGGTTTGTACCTGCACCAAAATTTTCTCTTTTTGGTATCTAGTTATTTCTAGATCCGACAGGGTAACTATGTAATAAATAACAAGAGTAATGACCAAATTTACCACAATAGAAACACTTAATATTGTTAGCATGCCTTTTTGAATAGTCATTGTTTCTTACAGGAGCATAATATTTTTTTCGATTTTGAGAAACAGCTTTAGTAACTATTGGTCTTTCAAAAGATTTAGTACTCTCAACATCCTTGAATTTATCCATTGCTTCTCTAAGCTCTTTTTGAGTCTTCTCAAGTAACTGTTCATTGGTGCTAACGTTTACCTATAGACCAAAATTCTTTTTATGTATAAATTCAAGATCATTTTTAAGAATTTGGCACTCATTTTCAACAGAATGGATTTTCACACGAGCTCTATCAAGCTCACACCTTGTATTGTCCAATTTAATACTCAAGGCCTCATTCAAGGTTTCAAGATTTTTTCTTTTAAATTCATTCTGTTGAAGATCATAAAAGTCATTTTTCAAAACCTAAGTCTCATCCTCAAGAGACTCAACTTTATCTTACAACTTACTGATTTCAGATAAAGCATTTTTAAACTCTACAATTTCAAAATATTTGTCCAAATTCTTTCTCTTGAGAGATTTGATAGTACTAAACTTCTTATATTTTAAGAGTTGCAATCTTTTGCTCTGGTTTAAAATTCTCTTTTCTAAAAACATAAGTAAGAGCAATAAGTGTCTCAATAACTTTATCTGCATTCTTATCATTGCAAATTATATCAGACTCACGATCATAACAATGACTATTAGGAGAGCCAGAGTTAACAGTAGCACACATAACTTCAGAATCAAGACACTCTATGTGATCTTTGTTAGATAAAATTTCGAGCTAAACCAACTTTGATGCCAATTGTTGGCCTAGTGGAATACCCAAGAAAGAGGGTGAATTGGGTATTTAAAAAATTTATCAGAATAAAACTTCAATAAAACAAATAATTAATTTTAATCCTAAATTAATTATTATATTTATATTACAGCAGAATTAATTAATCAACTAGGTGCCCACCCAAACAGCAAAAATAGCAAAGTAAATATTGCAGCACACCACGATATATCCTGGTTCACCACACTACTCTTGGCTAGTCTAGTTCTCCGAACCCCACAGAGATTCGCACCCCTAATACTCAAGATCCCTTTAAAGGTAGGAATCAAACCCATACACCGATTCTTTTACAGGTTTAGAATCAGCCTTTACAAAATTCTTTTACCAGGCTAAGGAATAACTTCTACTTGTTACAGCCTAAAGAATAACCTAATTCTTTTTAACACTAAGGCCAAAGAATCAAAACCTCACCAATCACTCTAAATATCCTTTTACCCGGTAAGAATTGAACCCTTACAAAAATCACTCAAAACACAATTCTATCCTAGAAGAATCACTACCTTAATCTCTTTACAAGAAGAGACTGAAACCCGGCTACCCTTTGATTAAATACCCCCAACAGTATTTAATCCATCACACTACTTAGCAATACAACTTGATAAGCATAATATCTCACTCGAAACTTGCTACGTGCTCAGATTCACACATGTTTCCTCCTCGCGGTAGTAGGACTACACGCAAGTATACGAGGTCTGGTTTTAATATAATAGATCTTTTTAGGATCGGATATCATTCCACTGGGAAGTGCAGGTCATTCAGTTGAGTATTGCAATTTCAATAGTTTCATATTATCTCGACTAATCAAATTTTGTTTGTTTTCTAATTACTATACTAAGATAAATGACAACTATAAAGTTAGTTTTAATTACACTAATTACTTAGGTATAAATCTCTTTCATATAATGCATAATCGATTTCATTTAGTTAGCTATAATGGTTTTTATCTAATCCGACAACCTCTTTATCAATAACTCATCCGCTACCTCTTCCGAGTGTAAAACGAGGGATTACACGACTTCATGTCAACGAAGAAGTCCCCTTCAACACCTAAATGACCCTAAGTCGCGTGAGTTTTGAGCCAACGTCATGGGTTGCATACGTTCTAATGCCCTCCCGGGTCATTAGAACGTCACGTTGTATTTACCCTAGTCTGAATCCGGGGTTACCTCTCCCGAATGTCAAACCCTGTATTCTCGGTTTATCAATACAAGCATAATATCAAGAATAACGATAAACACAATCGAATTTCGAAAAATGACACGTTAAAGTAATATAAATTTACTCAACTAAACGGTTACATGATTTCGACTACTCCTAAGTAACATTTAACTACTACTACAAGATCTTAGCCATATACCATGCAAAATAAGAGGGATTAAATATTCTTAGATATAAAAAAGTGATTACAAAGAATAAAACAAGAGAGAAACGATCAAATCTAGAAGTGAAACGGTTCGCTGTCGCTAATGATCAATCCGCAAGTTATTCTTCTTTATCCGAATGATGAACCTCCTTCTTGATCTTCAAAATATAGCTTAATAGCTCTTTACTAAGGTTAGGGTTCTTCAACAACAAGTTTCAGATGTGGCCAAGGGGTATTTATAGGCTTAGGGGTTCAAAAATATCTAAACAGATATTTTGACCTGTTCTGCGATTTTCGCCTAAGCGGTGGAAACTCCACTTAGGCGGTGCTTAAGTCGGTTAGAATTTCGCCTAAGCGGTAGAATCTTCGCTTAGGCGGAGGACTAACTTCCTGGCTCCTTATCTTTCTGACGGAATTCCGCCTAGGCGGTAGCTACTTCGCCTAGGCGGATTTACAGCAGTGCAGCTCAATCCAGCAGTTCAGTCAATCCAACATTCTGATGGATTTCTGCCTAGGCGGATTCAATACTTCAGCCCTTGCAACCTTCTGATGGATTTCAGCCTAGGGGGTGGAAACTTCTCCTAGGCAGATTTCAAATCTTCAGTTTTTGCATCTTTCTGCTGAATTTCCGCCTAGGCGGTAGAAACTTCGCCTAGGCGGAATTGCTCTGTTATTTGAAACCTCTTTTTTTCATCTTTTTGGCTACCCTTTTTGCACCATTTCGCTCGGTTTTCCGATTGTTTACATCCCTGCTCCTGACTAATAAAAACAGCTAAAACGATATTCAAACTTCAATAAAGTACTCAAAAACTGGCAAATTCGATTTAGAATTAGATAGGTATTTTACACCTATCAAATACCCCCAAATTTGGAATTTTGCTAGTCCTCGAGCAAAACACCCTAATGCTAAATAACACTAACTACACTAATTGACTACATCCTAAACTACAGATATGCAATCATTAACAATTAAGAAGTACACACCTGTGAGGTACAAGTTTAGTCAAAGAAACCATGCTCTTCTTCCCTCAACAACCCGTAATTAAATCCGGTTAAAGAATAACATACACCACGTGGTGCTCCAGAATTTCAACACTCAATATTAGTTCAAATCATTTTAGATCCTATTGAAATGTGTGTGTGTGTAAGAACTCGGATATATAACAAATCAAATGTCGGATTGGATTATTCGATGAATAAGGTCATGACTTTTAAACTTGTTAAAACATTTAGGAAAGCCATATGCTTGACTGGGCTCAACTATCCACTAATGTAGGTTCGGACATTCACCGAGATCAATAGGGCTTGGTCAGGCTTTGGATAACGGCCAAGGGTACCGTAGAAATAGAAACTCGTTATAATTTTAACGATACCCGAGGTACAAACGCTTGTCGCTAAATCTCTCTCATGATTCCCTTATCTTTGAAGATATTACCCTAAACAGGATTTAGTAAACTTGTATTCACTTGTCAAAACAATCGAATTTAAACACTATATTCACATAGGGTTTTTTTTTGTTTTTGTTTTTTTTTTTTTTTTTTTAAATAACACCCCCAAACTTATTCAATTTTATACAATTTTAGGGGTGTTTTAGATACAACTACAGGATTGATAAGTGAATACTCTTATACTTAACCAAAAATACTGAAATCTCGATTGCCCGCTTCAAGTTAGCATAACCAAATGCTACTTGTTTTCACTCAATTTTCACTTTTATTCCTAGCAACAATGGTTCTGAAAGATTTACTTGGTTAAAGTATAGAAAGAAGTTCAAAAGTGACAAAATTTTATGGCTTCGACAGGAGAACGAGGGAATAACTTTTCAGGTTAGTTTCAAAAGGTTCAAGCGATAAAAACGAGGGCCTATATCATGCCTCCGGAATTACCTTACCTATAATTTCGCCTCAAGCCTCCCCCAGTCAAGTTCTAGATTCCTTATTTCTATCATGAACTTATTACTGAATAATTGATGTCCAATCGTTAAATTAATTATACAACGAGTTTATGCAATCGTGCGATTTTAGGATCAAAATAATTTTTACCTAATCAACATGCTAAGCACACAAAACACATGTGAATGGCATTACCCCCGACCTTAAAACACAAATTAGGGGGTGATTTTAATCATCGGGACATGGTTCGGACGAACTCAAAAACTCAGCATGCTTGTACAACTCAATTCATTAACAATTCTATTCTAATTCTACAAACTAATATTACCTATGCTAATTATCCTTACACATGCATAGCTAAACATTACACATGTAAAACAAAAAGAATTTCAAAATTTACAAAAATTTTAGCATTAATATATAAATTTGTACACAAAAAGAATTTTTGTCCCCTTCAAGACAAAAAAACAAAAACTACATGCATCCCATGTCATACTCCCCCAAACTTAAACAAGGCAGTGTCCCCACTGCCTAAGTAGTGAACCCAATAGCAGAATAGAAAAATATGTATTAAAAATGGGGCGGACACATACCTAGGAGGGAAGATATAGACGTCTATCCTCCTAACGTTCATTGTAGAAGAGATGGCGGTGGCGGCTCATCCGGCTCGGAAAGCGGCACAGGCGTATAACGCGCCATGTCGATTCCAAGATGCTCGAATATGACTCATTGGTTTTGATCTTGTTGCCTGATGTAGGACTTCTCCATCCGAGCCAAATTATTTTGAAGTTGATTCACATCGGACTGGAGACTAGGGACATCTCTTAAAATTTGAGTGATTTGGCCTCGGCTGGTTGTAGGCGTTGGTCGCTCAGAGGGACCAGCTTCTTCCTCTTCTTGACCCTCCTCTCCTTCACCTTGTCTGCCTTTCCATAACCTTTTAATCAATGCTAGATCAAGTGGCTTCATAGGAGGAAAGGGGCTCGTGGACGTGATTCGAACTCCGGCTCATTGAAAGAACGCGGTGAGGAAGGAAGGAAAAGGAAGGGCACCCTTTTTCAACTTGGAAGCATGAAGTATGGAAGAATAAATGTGCCAACCGACATTTACGAGCGTCCCTCTATCGATGCCATAGAGCATGAAAGCTCTCTCCTTGGACACGTCAGACACATGAGTCGTCGGGAGCAAATTGGCGCAGATAAATGAAAACCAAATCTTGGGGATCGGTTTCAGAAACCGCAACTTGAATATTGCTTGGCCCTGCCATGTGTTGGTCCACTGTGCGTTTCCTGTCGTCAAGGCTTGAATCACCGCACTCATTGTCAGTGAGGCGGCATTGGATAAATCCCTTGAAGCTTTAGGCCCCGTCAATCCTAGCAATTCATTAAAGTGATCGGCACTGAAGAGGATGGGAATGTTGCGGACCCGTGTTTGAAACCTTGTGGCCTCTGCGATGTTTGCATAAAATTCTCGAACAAGAGCCAACTCTCCCGTTGGAGGTGGAGCATAGAACTGTTGCATCGTCTTTGTACGATCACAGTTCTGATTTCTTCAGGAAGATCATTCAAAGGCCCAAATCCTCTTTGACGGATACCTGGCCGCTTACTCTCATGTTATTTATACCGATCCTCCGCCTACTTAGAAACAAACTTAAGGGAATTGAAGTCCGAAGCGGACGGAGGTTCGTCTGTTCTTGGGTGCTTGGCAGCCCTACGCTTTGCCATTCTCCCTGAAAATTAAAATCACCGCACCAACCACAAGAATAATAATAGAACAAGTAATTCAAACCCTAGTCAGCGAACCAAAGCCAATCAACACAAAACTCACAAGATATTCCACCAATCATAACCAAATCACATTTTTTGTTGCAATGCAGCGCAAACTACATGATTCATATTGTATATCAACACAAAAATATGATAGGGTTTATCATTTAGCATTCCTCAATCCCAAATAACATGAAAATCGCAATTTAGGGTTTAAAGGGGTTTAGGTTTCCAAACAAATCCATTGTTTTGTTCAAATAAATGAGTAAATGAAGCAAATAATTCAACAACTAAATGAAAAATAGGATCATTGACACTTACTTGTCGGAAAATTTGATCAAAACAGTGGATAATGGTGATTTCACACTATTCACCCTTCGAACCCTAATTTTTCGAAGATGGGCAGAGAAATTCCTCGTTTTGACGAAGATTCTTGATGAAGATCCAAGTTTTTAGCACTATAAAATGAATCTTTAAAGGGGGGGAAGGAATTTGGGATGGTGATATTGAGAGGTTTCTTGAAATTTTTAGGAGGGAAATGCCGTTTGCGAAGTGGACTGTGAGTTTTAAAAACAGAGTTCGCGTAAATTCTCCTAGGCAGTGGTTTTACCACTTAGGTGGATTAGCGCCTTTTCTTTTTAAAAAATTTCTGGTGTAAATCCGCTTAGGCGGTGATTTTTCCGCCAGGGCGAGTTTACACCAGTATGAAAGCCTGAATTGGTTGTAAATCCGCTTAGGCGGTGGGTTTTCCGCCGAGGCGAGTTTACACCAGTGTGAAGGTTCAGTTTTTCTTCAATTTTCCGCCTAGGCGGTGGTTTTACCGCCTGGGCAAAAATTCCGCAGTGTAAAAATACTGACTTTTCTGTCCAATTATCGCCTAAGCGGTGGTTTTACCGCTTGGGCGACATTAGGCCAGAATGTTTTCTCAGCCTTTTTGTCCAATGTTCGCCTAGGCGGTGGGTTTACCGCTTAGGCAAATTTTTGCCAGTGTGAACCTAAGCTGGATTCCTTCAGGTTTTCACATTGTTTCTCTACACCTCTTATTTCCTCTTCAATCCTCAAATTAGTTTTAGCATGCAAATCAATCCTAAGCATCTAACCTCATCAATTCACCACAAAAAATTAATATAACGAGATCAATACGATCTCCAAAAAGGTATTTATACAAAAGTTGGGAATATTCGTTACCCTCGATGTCACGTCAAAAAAAATGTTACTTGGTTTTACGTCCCTAGCATGGACGTTTTAAGAATTCCGGCTTTATCCTTCAACGAGGGAGATGTTCTCCACAACTCGCTCTTCATTCTTGAAGTAATGCTTGATCCGCTCCCCGTTGACTCGGAAAGTACGTCCGTCTTCGGCTTCTAGCTCGATGGCTCCAAATAGATAGCTATGCTTGATCCGGAACGGTCCAAACCACCGAGACTTCAACTTTCTGGGAAAGAGCCTCAGCCTTGAATTAAACAATAGGACTTGTTGGCCCGGACTGAACTCCCTCCGGACTATCATTTTGTCATGCCACTTCTTCATTTTATCTTTGTAGAGCTTGGCATTCTCATAAGCCTCGTGCCGGAATTCCTCCATTTCATTTAATTGGAGGAGACGTTGCGCACCAGAAGCTTTTATGTCAAAATTGAGTTTCTTTATCGCCCAGAATGCATGGTGCTCCAATTCAACGGGCAAATGGCAAGATTTTCCAAACACCAATCGATACGGAGACATGCCGATCGGTGTCTTAAAAGCCGTGCGATACGCCCATAAAGCATCATCAAGCTTCACCGCCCAATCCTTGCGATTTGTATGAACCGTCTTTTCCAGAATGTGCTTGATCTCACGGTTTGAAACTTCCGCTTGGCTATTTGTCTGTGGGTGGTATGGTAGCACCACCTTATGCCTCACTCCATATTTTGCCAATAAGGCATTGAGCATTTTGTTACAGAAGTGGGTCCCCTCATCACTGATTAAGGCTCGAGGTGTCCCGAACCATGTCATGACATTATGTTGAAGGAACTTTAATACCACTTTGGCATCATTAGTAGGTGTTGCCATGGCCTCGACCCATTTAGACGCATAATCCACCGCTAGCAGAATATACTCCTTCCCAAATGAGGGCAGAAATGGCCCCATGAAATCCAATCCCCACACGTCAAACAACTCAAGCTCAAGAATTGACGTCAGTGGCAATTCATGCCTCCTTGATATGTTACCTACCCTTTGACATCTATCATAGGTTTTTACAAACGTATAAGAATCTTTAAACAAAGAGGGCCAGTAAAAACCTGATTGCAGTACTTTTGATGCTGTCCGAGTCGCACCGAAATGGCCGCCACAAGGTGATTAATGGCAATGGTAGAGAATACTAGCCATTTCTTCTTCCGGAACACACCTCCGGATCACCTGATCAGCACATTTCTTGAATAGCAACGGCTCGTCCCACAGATAGTACTTAGCATCAAAAAGAAATTTCTTCCTTTGTGCTCCTGTCAAGTCAGGTGGTAACACGCCACATGCAAGGTAATTAACAATGTCAGTATACCACGGAAGTGCATTTTCTACGGAAAAGAGTTGTTCATCAGGGAACACTTCCGTGATATTAGACTCGTCACCAATGTCTGCTTGAATCAACCTCAACAAATGGTCGGCAACAATGTTCTCACTCCCATTTTTGTCCCTTATCTCCGTATCAAACTCTTGTAATAAAAGAATCCACCTTATCAACCTTGGCTTGGCATCTTTCTTTGCAAATAAGTACTGGATAGCTGCGTGATCCGTGTAGACGATCACTTTTGACCTAATGATATATGAACGGAACTTATCACAAGCAAAGACCACCGCTAGCATTTCTTTCTCGGTTGTGGTGTAATTCTCCTGGGTGTCATTCAATGTTTTGCTTGCATAATAGATCGAGCAGAAGATCGTCTCTTTCTGTTGGCCTAACACCACGCCAACGGCATAGTCACTCGCATCGCACATTATCTCAAATGGCATTTCCCAATCCAGAGCGACCATTATTGGAGCTGAGATTAACTTCTCCTTTATCGCCTTAAATGCCTCCATACAAGTTTCATTGAATTCAAACGAAGTATCCTTCTCAAGAAGATGACATAACGACTTCACCATCTTCGAGAAGTCCTTAATAAAGTGCCGGTAAAAGCCGGCATGCCCCAAGAAACTACGAACTCCTTTCACATTTATTGGTGGCGAAAGCTTCTCGATCGTTTCTATCTTTACTTGGTCCACCTCAAGCCCCTTGGAAGAGACTCAATGACCTAAGACGATCCCCTCTTTAACCATAAAGTGACACTTCTCCCAATTTAGAACCAAATTCTTCTCTTTACATCGGTCAAGAACAAGCGCCAGATTGTAGAGACAGTGATCAAAGGACGATCCAAAGACTGAGAAGTCATCCATAAAGATTTCCATTTTCTCCTCCACCATATTAGAAAATATCACCATCATACACCGTTGGAAAGTTGTCGGTGCATTGCAAAAGCCAAACGGCATACGTCGATAAGCAAACGTTCCATACGGGCATGTGAAAGTCGTCTTCTCTTGGTCCTGCGGTGCAATGGCTATTTGATTGTAACCGGAATAGCCATCAAGGAAGCAGTAGTACTCATAACCGGCTAAACGATCTAGCATTTGGTCAATGAAAGGAAGAGGAAAGTGATCTTTCCTCGTTGCCTTATTTAATCTCCTATAATCAATACATACCCGCCATCCTGTGATGGTACGTGTTGGAATAAGGTCATCCTTCTCATTCTTTACTATCGTCATGCCTCCTTTCTTTGGCACCACTTGCACCGGGCTCACCCACTCACTATCGAATATAGCGTATATAATCCCCACATTTAATAGCTTCAATACCTCCACTCTCACCACTTCCTTCATAGATGGATTTAGCCGCCGTTGATGTTCAATGGAGGGTTTGAACGTATCCTCCATCAAAATCTTATGCATGCACATTGACGGACTAATTCCCTTGATATCCGAAATAGACCAAGCAAAAGCGGATCGGTGCCTCTTCAAGATTCTCAGCAACTTACTCTCCTCTTCTTCCATCAGAGTTGATGAAATTATAACCAGATCGATCAAATTCTCTCCCAAAAAGATATACCGAAGGTGTTCCGGTAATTGCTTGAGTAATAACCCACCATGAGGCGGATTTGATTTCTCTGGAAAGTCTTCAACTTCTTCAATCTCCACCACATGAATAGGACAATCTACATCTTTCGGTTGAGTGTCAAGAGCTAGCACGTATTCCACAACATCAAGGTCCGTAGTAGAGCCTTCCTCATCAAGATCCCCTATAGATAAGGAACTTGTGAGAATGCTCTCTAAGGAATCCATATCCATGTTTGCAAGAAAGAACTCCCGCACGCAAGAGTCCACAACATCAACTCGATTGCAATTGGGAGATTCATCTGGAAAGTTCATAGTGTTAAAAATGTTGAACCTTATTTCTTCATCATTAACTCTTAAGGCCAAATTTCCATTATGCACATCTATTAAGGCCTTTCTCGTTGCAAGGAAAGGTCTTCCAAGGATGATCGGGATCTTTATGTCTTCCTCCATTTCAAGAATCACGAAATCCACCGGGAATATAAATTTGTCAACTTTCACAAGCACATCCTCTATGATCCCCTTCAGATAGGTTAGTGAATGATCCGCCATTTGAAGAGAGATCGTCGTAGGCTTTGCACTTCCGAGTCCTAACTTCCGATAAACGGAAGAAGGCATCAAATTGATACTTGCCCCTAGATCACAAAGTGCCTTATCGAAGTGAGATTTTCCGATAGTACACGGAATCGTGAAACTATCCGGATCCTTTAATTTGGTAGGCAACTTCTTCTGTAGTATTGCACTACACTCTTCAGTTAGCTTCACCGTTTCATAATCCTCCAACTTCCGCTTCTTTGTCATGATATCCTTTAAGAACTTGCCATAGTTGGGCATTTGTTCCAACGCATCCGCAAAAGGTATGTTGATGTGGATTTTCTTGAAGATTTCAAGAAATTTTTTGAATTGTACATCCAACTTCCTCTTTTGGAACCTTTGAGGATATGGCAATGGTGTTACTAGAATCGGTGGATTCTCTGAAAATGTGACTCTTCCTAGTATCACCCTTTCATCTTCTCTTCTCTCCTCGACTTTCTCCTTGTTACTACTCTCATTCACATCTTCACTCAGCTTCTTTTTTCCTTCATCGGCCTTTATTTCAACGTCTTCCTCTACACTAGTTCTTGGTTCATCATCCGAAAACTCACGACTTACACCCGGCTCAGTTTCCATAGGCCTTCTCACTTCCACGTCTCTACCGCTCCTCAACTTAATTACCTTGCATTCCTGAGGGTTGGTTTCCGTGTTGCTTGGAAACTTCCCCTTTTGTTGTTCTTGAATTGCCTTAGCAAGTTGCGCGATTTGAGTCTCAAGAGCCTTCACCGTGGCATTAGTGTTGGTACATGTGGTATCAATAGAGTCTAGTCGTGTTTCATGTTTATTCAGGCGATTATGCGTCTCACGCATCATAGTCTGCGTCTCTTTCATAAATGAACCCAGAACTTCATCCAAATTTGACTTCGGATTGTGCATTGGCAGTTGTTGCATTTGTTGATTGGCTTGCATTGGATATCCCGAAGATTGATTTCTATACCCCGGAGTTGGCCGCAAAGCGTTCTGATTATTCGCATATGAGAAATTCTCATGGTTACGAAGTCCAGGATTGTAGTGAGTTGGAATGTTGGTAGCCGGCCTGAAAGTGTAGGCACGGTTGTTCAGAAAATGACATTCCTCAACTTGTTATCCAATCCGGATTAAGAACTGCTTGCCACTATTTTCTCCCCTTGACTTGACAAAGCGCCTTTTGTAAACAAGGCGACTAATTGGTCCGAGAGCTTGGACACTTGGGCCGGTAACGTTGAAATATGGTCAGATTCTTGAATAGAAGCGACCCGTCTTCCCGTGTTCCTCTCATTCGGCCATTGATAGTTATTAACCGCCATCTCTTCCAATAACGCATTTGCTTCGGTTGGGGTTTTTGACAACAATGATCCCCCTGAGGCCGTATCGACTATCTTTCTTGTTTGGCCGTCCAACCCGTTATAAAATAATTGGATTTGAAACCAAGCTTGATAACCGTGTTGGGGGCACCTTTTCAATAAGTTTTTAAACCTCTCCCACGCCTTAAATAATGGCTCGAAATCTCTCTGACAAAACTGCACAATTTTGCCTCGGAGTTGAGACGTCTTCGAGGGTGGGAAGAACTTGGTGAGGAACCTTTGTGCAAGGTCTTCCCAAGTGTTAATGCTCCCCGGCTGAATCGATTGAAACCATCCCCTTGCTCGGTCTCGTAAGGAGAATAGAAATAATCTCAACCTTATCACATCTTCGGCGACTCCGTTGATCTTGACGGTGTCACAGATTTCTAGAAAAGTAGCCAAGTGTACGTTGGGATCTTCATGAAGATTCCCGCCATATTGGTTTTGCTGAACCATGTTGATTAAGGCGGGTTTCAACTCAAAGTTATTAGCTTGGATCGGCTGCCTCCAGATCCCTGAATAATTGTCCAACATAAGGGGCCGATAATAGTCCCGAAGGACTCATTGTGGCCTCTCATGCTCCGGAGGTTGGAGTGCTTGCGGCTCTGGTGGTTGCGAAATATTCTCATGTCCACCAGCCATTGCTGTAGCTTTTCTTCTTTTTGCTTAGCAATACGTTTACTCCGCCGCATGCACTGCTCAAATTCAATTGATAAATAAAATAAATAAATAAATTGAATAAAATTTAAAAGCAAAAGAATTGTCGTGATTAACACTCAACTACTTAATCACAATATCAACTTTATTGAAAAACACATTGCAATTCCCCGGCAACGGAGCCAAAAACTTGCTACGCGCTCAGATTCACACATGTTTCCTCCTTACGGTAGTTGGACTACTCGCAAGTATACGAGGTCTAGTTTTAATATAATGGATCTTTTTAGGATCGGATATCGTTCCACTGGGAAGGTCAGGTCATTCAGTTGAGTATTACAATTTCAATAGTTTCATATTATCTCGACTAATCAAATTTTGTTTGTTTTCTAATTACTATACTAAGATAAATGATAACTATAAAGTTAGTTTTAATTACACTAATTACTTAGGTATAAATCTCTTTCATATAATGCATAATCGATTTCATTTAGTTAGCTATAACGGTTTTTATCTAATCCGACAAACTTTGTATCAACAACTCCTCCGCTACCTCTTCCGAGTGTAAAACGAGGGATTACACGACTTCGTGTCAACGAAGAAGTCCCCCTAAATGCCTAAATGACCCTAAGTCGCGTGAGTTTTGAGCCAACGTCATGGGTTGCATACGTTCTAATGCCCTCCCGGGTCGTTAGAACGTCACGTTGTATTTACCCTAGTCTGAATCCGGGGTTACCTCTCCCGAGTGTCAAACCCCGTATTCTCGATTTATCAATACAAGCATAATATCAAGAATAACGATAAACACAATCGAATTTCAACAAACGACACGTTAAAGTAACATAAATTTACTCAACTAAACGGTTACATGATTTCGACTACTCCTAAGTAACATTTAACTACTACTACAAGATCTTAGCCATATACCATGCAAAATAAGAGGGATTACACATTCTTAGATATAAAAAAGTGATTACAAAGAATAAAACAAGAGAGAAATGATCAAATCTAGAAGTGAAACAGTTAACTGTCGCTAATGATCGATCCGCAAGTTATCCTTCTTTATCCGAATGATGAACCTACTTCTTGATCTTCAAAATATAGCTTAAGATCTCTTTACTAGGGTTAGGGTTCTTCAACAACAAGTTTCAGATGTGGCCAAGGGGTATTTATAGGCTTAGGGGTTCAAAAATATCTAAACAGATATTTTGACCTGTTCTGCGATTTTCGCCTAAGTGGTGGAAACTCCACTTAGGCGGTGCTTAAGTCGGTTAGAATTCCGCCTAAGCTGTAGAATCTTCTCTTAGGCGGAGGACTAACTTCCTGGCTCCTTATCTTTCTGACGGAATTCCGCCTAGGCGGTAACTACTTCGCCTAGGCGGATTTACAGCAGTGCAGCTCAATCCAGCAGTTCAGTCAATCCAGTATTCTGATGGATTTCCGCCTAGGCAGTGGAAACTTCGCCTAGGCGGATTCAATACTTCAGCCCTTGCAACCTTCTGACGGATTTCCGCCTAGGCGGTGGAAACTTCGCCTAGGCGGAATTGCTCTGTTATTTGAAACCTCCTCTTTTCATCTTTTTGGCTACCCTTTTTGCACCATTTTGCTCGGTTTACCGATTGTTTACTTCCCAGCTCCTAACTAATAAAAACAACTAAAACGATATTCAAACTTCAATAAAGTACTCGAAAATTGGCAAATTCGGTTTAGAATTAGATAGATATTTTACACCTATCAAAACTTCTACTACCCCAGATAAATAATAACTTAATTAATATCCCAAATCTAGTGATAGAAAAATGTGAGATTGAAAATCTGATTTTAAATAAGATATGGGTAGCAAATAAATAAGCACGTAATCAAATTCAAGAAATTGTTTATAAAAAATTTCTTCTATAAAAATCAGCAACAATTTCTAAGATCAATTTCCAAAAGATAAACAAGTAATACAATAATAGAATATAATTGGAAAGATCTCCCCCGGAATCCACAGAAAGAATAATTAGAACGATGTAACTTCAAATCCGGTAGTAGCAAAGATTAATGGCAATTGATCTTCAAGATCGCCTCTCAGAATAGCTCACACAATATCTCATAATGATGACTCTTATAACAGCTCACAAATGATCTTAACTCTTTTGCTCTCTCGAACGATGTAACTTCAAATCCGGTAGTAGCAAAGATTAATGGCAATTGATCTTCAAGATCGCCTCTCAGAATAGCTCACACAATATCTCATAATGATGACTCTTATAACAGCTCACAAATGATCTTAACTCTTTTGCTCTCTCGAAATTCATTTTTCTTATTTATGAAATTCGCAAGGCTATATATATGGGAAATAAATTAGCTCTCTAACGACTAATTCCCATGTGTCATGACAATTAAATACTCTCTTAGACCCCATATACCATTATGACTTCATTTTAGTTCAATGCACTTAATAATAGCTTTTAAAGCTTTCAATTAAGCCCCGCCAAATATTTCTAAATCTCAATTAATTAGAATAGAATCAATTTTATGTACCAAATTGAGAAACATTAAAAATTAATGAGCCATTTCAATAGGATTTAGATATTAGGTAAAACATATCTTAAATATAATAATACCCCTGAAATCTCTCTCAAATCCTAACAAAAAATGGCTACTTTTGGATAAAATCTCGGAATAAACAGAATCCTGAAACAACGCGTCCGGTCGACTGCCTAATTCAGGATATAGCTAAGCTATTGTTGTTGTGTTCATCGGTTGACCTACCTGTCGACTTGGAGATTCAGAGAGTTCAATTTACCTTCACCGGTCGACCTACCTATCGACTTAGAGATACAGAGAGTTCAGCTTCTTTTCACAGTCGACCTGCCTGTCAACTTAGAGATACAAGTTGTTTCTGCTGCTTGGTCCGGTCGACTCATCAGCCGACTTATATATGCTGGATCTCGTCTCTGAACTCATTTTTAACTAATTTGTTTTTACGTTTTTGTCCCTTTAACCATTTTCTTTTCTAAATTAGCTCCACTAACTTCTTAAATTCTATTTTAGTCAATTAAAAATATTTCTTTTCAAATCACATATAGGAGCAAATAATTTCACCTTATCAAAACACACATAAATAATAAAAACTTTTTATGCTGTGTGTGTTCCTAATTAGGATATTAAGAGTTGAAATTCATCTGAGTTGTTTTTCCTAATTTCTTCAAACTCTTAATTCTTCATCATCTTGACATCATCATTTAGCATCCATTTAATTTGTCATTATTTTCATCCCTGAAACTTAAATAAATGAAACACTCAATTAAACCATTAGTTCCACCAAAACATCAATACTTAATTGTTCATCAAAATCTTAGGATTAACAGATCTAATCTCAGTCCTTCATTTACTGTCCTCATCTCTCAAATTTGGAGCTCAACTCAATGCTCTATTAGGGATGAATTATTGAAAAAATGTCCAAGTCCAAGATTTATTACGACCAAAAAACAAAAAAAAAAAAAAAGGTTCATCCCTGGATCTACCATCTCAAAAACGGAAGACATTTGAAGCCCATCCAAGCTTAGCTCTTCAAGCTGACTCTGTTTGGCCATCTCAAAATAGAAGACCCTTGAAGCCCATCCGAACTCAGATTTTTGTGTTGCTTCTGTTCGGCCAACGTAAAGTAGGATCCGCTCAGTAACAGGAAAAAAATATAGTACCAAAGGAATCAAGAGACAACCTAAAGTTGATAAAAAAACTAAGGTTGGGAAAGAATCTGACCTTAGCTTACTGAGGACCTCCCCCCTCTCTCCGATCAAAGCTCTGCCTACTTTCTAGGTGATGGGCAATTCAGGTGATAAGTGTTGTGAAATCATGCAAGTCTAAGTTTCGTGCCGACATGGGAGCACCGACCTCAACTGAGCTCCTTACTCATGAGTAGATGAAAGAACAAAAGTACAAGTGGTATAAAAGTATACAAGTATGAAATTCCTACAGGGCAGAGTGCAACACAACCACCACCACTCTCTAACACCTCGTACCCTGCTACTTAGGAGTGGGGGGCAATTGATGTGGGTAATTTTGGACAGCATCCACCTGTGCCCAAAACCCCAACCCTGTGTTCGTATTTTCCACTCTTCCACAGCCTCAGCCTTATCTTTTTCCACAACCCAATAACGGGTCAACCCACTAATGGGACAACTAATGATAATATGAGTTTAGACAAATAGAGGCCAGGATTAGTTAAAGAACTCAAACACCTCGAGGCTCTATTCAACCAATAATTCAACAACAAAGAAATGTCAACTTTGTTCACAAGCTGGTCTCCAACAGGCAAGGTTAGCTCAGTGTAGAAGCTCTCCTCCAACAAATAAGGTTAGCTCAATTGACAAATTGACCTCTAATAGATCAAATCAACGTATTCCACAGACCGATCCTACAAAAAGTATTTTAGTCAATTCGTAGATGGTGGACCCTTTGGAAATTAGGCCGATTAGGGGCCCTATCATGCTATTTTTGCTCAGTAGCTGCTGGAGTTGTAACCCTTGTGGTTTTCCCAACTAGTACACTTTCACTTTGTTTCTGGTCGGCAATTAGCATGACTTAATGCCTGTTTCTTCAATCGTGCACCATTCAGGATATCTCCACCTCTTTAGGTCTTGTGGGATTGAGTTCTTCATCAACAGTTCTCCTCAAAGTCAAGTGGTTTAGTCCATGGGCCCATCTTATGGGCCAAAAGCATAGGCCCATTGGGTAATCTCCTTAAACATTCTCTTATTTGTTAAGCACAAAGCTTCCACTAATTAATCATGCTCAAGACCTCGATTAGGCAATGCTAATTGCACTCCACTTCTATAAATATCCAGGCATTTAATGCCCAAGATAATGCTCAATATCTAACTTGAAACATATATTTGTCCTTCTCCCTCTAAGCTCTTACTCTCACGTTAGAAGGCTTCGCCAGGCATAACCCTGATGGGTCCTTATGCCCGCTCTCTAAATGTCATCTCTTTAGACTTTAGCCCAGAATTCAAAAGTGATGTGATTGTTGGTCGCAGAGCTCTCTAGTTCTCCAGCTCTTCGACTCTTGAGAACTCCAAACTCCGACTCAACACCCTACCTCAATAAGAAATTTACATGTGGAATCTAACAGGACCATACATGAGTAGGGTTGGCAAAACAGGTATTTATACAATGACACGACATGAGACCAACACGAAATTAGCAGGTCTAAGTTTTGCTTATTAGGTATCGGGTCGTTATCGTGTCAGACCCGATAACCTGATAAGAAATAGTGCAAGTTATCAGGTTGACCTAATAACGCAATAGGTTACACGATAAGACACGATAAGAATTTCGTGTATTCAGGTTACACGATAACCTATGACCCAATAGGTTACCCGTTAATTTAATAAATTATTTTTACACCCCCCAAATTATCAAATATTATAAATTAGTACTGAATATATATATTCAGATTTCTCAAACCCTAACCCATTTGATTTTCATTTCGCCGCTGCTCACTGAGCTCACTCTGTTCTTTCTCCCTTCTCCACAAGACGACGACGACGGAGGACCGCAGCTACTCCACTTCGTTCTCACGAAGACCATTGCTGCTCCATAAGAGTCACAAGACAACGACCGCCGCTGTTCGTTCGCTCGATTCCAAGTAGATCTGAAGTCAAATTTATTTATTTTTGGTAGATCTGAAGGGTTAGGAATCGAGATCAAACCCTGACCCATTTGATATTCATTTTTATGGCTGCTCACTTGCTCGGTGCTCACTCCGTTATTTCTCCTTTCGCCACAAGATGACGACGAGAGAGGACCGTCGCTGCTCCACTTCATTCTCACGACGATCGTCGCTGCTCCACAAGACGACGACTGCCGCTACTCGTTCGTTCGATTCCAGGTAGATCTGAAGTCATATTTCATTTTTTTTGGTAGATTTGAAGGGTTAGGGATCAATAGATATATTTTTGTCCAGATATTTGTTATAATTTCTAATTGTTTTTTATTTCTTAGTTGATCAGTTCCACTGTTCATCCTTTATCGTTTGAAACTGAGTAGAATCTCAGCCGCCGTTCTTGAATCTTCTATTAGTGGTGAGTGAAATCAGGGTTTTTATTTTGAAAATATGTTATTTTTGTGATTGTTCTCAAATTTCTCAGTTATACAGTTCGTCTTTCGAATCTCAGTCGTCGTTCTCGAATTTTCTGGTAAGTGAGGGAGTGAAATCAAGGTTTTTATTTTGAAAAGTACTTCTAAGTCTTCTTATTTGTGTTTGTGCTTAATATTTTCTTCATAGATCCATATTCTCATTTGTGATTGATTTGAAATTTCTTTGAATTGGTGAGTGAAATATGCATTGGTGATATTTTCTCTACAAATCCGTAGTGTTTCTAATTATGTTTTGTAATTACATGTAGATGGATACCATAGATTTAAATGATTTACCAATCACGATGGAAACTGAAAATGATGATGAGTCACAAGAGGTGGAGAATGATGATGAGTCACAAGAGGTGGAAGATGAAGTAAAAAACAACACATTCAAAAAACGAAAGAGGGTAAAAAGAAATCCAGTTTGGAGATTCTTTGTGACAATCAATGAGAAGAATTAAGATGGTAAGCAATTATGTAAGTGTAAGAAATGTGGGAAAACAATGGTCGGTGATAGCCGATATGGTACCGGTAACATGAACCGTCATATTAAATTTTGTCCTGGAATCAATTCACAAGATGTAGGACAAATGATATTAGATCACAATCAAAGCTCACTATCAACTAGAAGTCGAAAAATTGATCAAGAGAAATTTCGTGAGTTGTTGATTGCTGCTATTGTCATGCATGATTTACCATTATCGTTTGTTGAGTACAAGCGCATACGAGATTTATTATCTTATTTGAATGAGGATGTGGTTCATATCTCTAGAAATACTGCTAAGACTGATCTTTTCAAAATGCATAAAAGAGAGAAAGTAAAAGTAAACTAAATGCTTGTAAAATGCCCTGGTAGAGTTTTCTTAACCTCTGATATGTGGTCATCCCTCACTACTGATGGCTATGTATGTGTCACAGGGCATTTTATTGATAGTGATTGGATTTTACAAAAAAGGGTAGTAAGTTTTTGTTGCATGCCACCTCCACATAATGGTGTTTCTATGAGTGAGAAAGCTTATACTTTGTTATTTGATTGGGGAATAGATAATAAATTATTTTCTTTGACTTTGGATAATGCATCATGCAATGATGCGTTTGTGAGAATATTGATAAGTCAATTGAATTTGAGAAACAGTCTTTTGTGCAAGGGTACATTTTTTTCATTTAAGGTGTTGTGCCCACATTCTCAACTTGGTAGTGCAAGATGGTTTAAAATAAATAAGTTCATGCATTGAGAAGATTCGTGAGAGTGTGAAATATATTAAAGGGTCACAGGTAAGAAAGCATAAATTCCTAGAATGTGTGAATTTCTTGTCTTTAAATGCTAAGAAAGGTTTATGACAAGATGTTCCTATTTGATGGAATTCAACTTACCTAATGCTTGAAAGTGCATTATATTTTCGTAGTGCATTTTGTCATTTGGAATTAAGTGACTCTAATTATAAGCATAATCCTTCTGTTTGTGATTGGGAGAAAGGAGAAAAAATTAAGAAGTTCTTGAGCTTATTTTATGATATAACTTGTCAATTTTCTGGAACTAAGTACCCTACTGCCAATTTGTATTTTCCTTCGGTTTTCATAACCTATTTGACTTTGAGAGAATACAGAAATTCCGATGATGAATATATGGTGAATATGGCTATTAAAATGCTTGAGAAATTTGAGAAATATTAGTCGGAGTTTAGTATGATATTGGCCATTGCTATGATCTTTGATCCTCGGTTTAAGATTCAATTTGTTGATTTTAGCTACCGAAAACTATATGGGAATGGTTCAGTTGAGTTCTTGCGTGTCCAAGATAATTTGAATTTGTTTTTTAATGAATATATGAAATCTTCTAAGTCTTCGGCCGCATCATCTTGTCCCGACAAGTGTAGTGACCAAGGCGACCTCAATGAAACTCTTCTTAGCAAGGAAAATCGAGATGTATTGAGGGTAAGTTATTAATTTGTATTTTTTTCTAAATATTTTTAATTTTTATTGATATCTTAATTTACGTTGATATTTTTTCTAAATATTTTTAATTATAGGAGTTCGATTCTTTTGAAAGTGGTGAATTTGGTTCGGGTGCACAAAAAACTGAATTGGAATTATAATTGGATGAAACAGAGAATAGATAGAAATTCGAAATTGGATATTTTGAAATTTTGGAAAGCGAATCAATTTCGTTATCCAGAACTTTCTTCTATGGCTCGTGATGTATTGAGTATACATGTGTCCACTGTTGCTTCTGAATCTGCATTTAGTATAAGTGGGAGAGTAATTGATCAACATCGAAGTTCACTCAAGCCTAAAACCGTTGAAGCTTTACTTTGCACAAAAGATTGGTTATTTGGGGCTATGGGTAATCTTTTCTTTTTTTGGAGATTATATTTAATTTGAATTTATATTTGTCTTACAATTATAATTTTATTAGTAATGTTTTTTTTCACAAAAATTTAAATGCAGAAACTGTAAAAGTTCGATTGGACGAACTTATTGAAGACGTTTTGAATTTAGATATCAACAAAGAAGATATGTTGGTAACGTCGCATTCGACTCAATGCTCAAACATTATGTAGGTTTATTGATTTTTTTCTTGCATTTTGTTACTTATAAAAAATTAATTAATTGTTGAATATTGATATTATAAATTGTCTTTCTAAAATATATTTTTTTATTGTTGTACAGGATTAAGGTGTTTGACAATTGGAAAGTCACTAGTTTATTATGTTTATTATGGATCTATTGACAATTAATTTAAGATATTCTATATTTGGTGGTGTTATATGAATGATGTTTGTGTTGGTATTTTTTTTTTTTTTTTTTTTTTTTTGTGACATTGTAAATGTAATGATGGATTTTTATTTTTATTTTTGTTTGGTTTGTTTTGGTTGAACTAGTTTTTTTTTTTTTTTTTTAATAATAATTTGTTAAGATTGTGTTAACTTAACAGGTTAACAGGTCATTAACGTGTAATGGGTTAACGTGTAATAGGTAGGTTAATGTATAATAAAAACCTATCAGGTCTTATCGTGTCGTGTTTACCTGATAGGTTTCGTGTCATCGTGTGACACAAAAAATTATCGTGTCGTGTCGTGTCGACACGATAATTTTCGTGTCATGTTTGGGTAATCTGACACGATAAGCTTATCGTGTCGTGTTCGTATTTGGGTCTTATCGTGTTTTATGTTATCGTGTAATGACTACACGACTTGTTACCTGTTTTGCCAGTCCTATACGTGAGGTGTTCTCCACTTTTTGACACCAACAATATCTAAGTATCACAACTAACATTTTACACTAATACTATAAAATCTCACAAAAAAATTATTTACAAAAAAATTATAGATGGAGAAAATATTAAATTGAGAAAAGATAGAGAGAAAATTATAGAGATAATATTTTTTAAAAATTACTTTAGAAAAAAAAATTATAAAAAAAAAAAATTGAAAGTAAAAATATTAAAAAATTAAATACTTAATATATTTAGCAATTAAAAAATTTATCACATAATTAATTTAACATTTATAATTTCAGCATTTAAAATTTAAACATAACCGAACAATGCTGGAAATTGACACTACCGCCAAATTTGAAGAACCTATGATAAACTTCATGCTAAGCACAACATTACTGCTTTCAATTATCATTACTAGTCAATTCCCAATTGAAACATAAAACTTCCAAATAAAAAAGGAAAAAGGTAGTGCATCGCTACACTTTAAATTACCCAAACTTCGTCACTTCGAACGAAGCAATGAACGATCCTTCAACAACTCCACGACCTTCCTCATGGAGGGTCTGTTGATGGGGAATGCAGAGATGCATAGAACGGCGACATTCAAAGCCTTCTCAATCTCTACAAGATCTTGCGTTGATGGGTTCATTCTTGGGTCTATTAGCTCCTCCAAATCCGTGAAAGAGCATGCAATCGTGCCGCTTCCTTGATTGGCAGGCATTATTGTATGTTCCATTATCCACTTCACCAAGTCCTTGTTTTCCCCAAATGAGGCATCGTTTGGCTTCTTGCCGGTGATTAGTTCCAACAACACAATGCCATAGCTATACACATCGCTCTTCTCATTCACTTTTAAGGTGTACGCATACTCTGCAAATAGAGAACAATCCACATATGAAAATGTCACAATTTCATCAGAATTGAGGTTGAATAATTTGTTGAATTCATCCTACATCGGATGTGATAGGAGTTAACAGTCAGGTTATAAGTTTAAATGAATGTGAGCTAGTTCTTTAGATTAAGAGAGATCTAATATCACCCTACACTGATATAGAGATTACTATTATATCGATATCAGAGTTCAAATTATAACAACTCTAATTCAATAATCATAAAATAAAAAGACTAATTGAGAATTAGCCGACAAGATGTCCAATGTATGGGGAAAGATTATTGAGTTTAATCCCATATCTAATATGGAGATATTAGTGATTAAATTATAAGTGACAAAAAATGTCTCGCCACATAAGCTAGATGGGGTTGAGACAGGCAAAGATCACCCGACATAATTAAATATACACGAACAATTGCAAGCCTAATTGATCGATCAAAAGGGTTGATGTGTACTCACCCGGCGCAATGTAGCCGTACGAACCAGCGACACGGGACATGACTTTATCACCCTCCATCACGTGCTTCTGAAGCGTCTTGGCGAGACCAAAATCAGCCACTCGTGGCCTCAACTCCTCGTCCAACAGTATGTTGTTGGGCTTCACGTCACGGTGCACGATAGCGGGCACGCAGTCGTGGTGCAAATAGGCCAGCCCTTGCGCCGACCCAACCGCTATCTCGAACCTCTTGGGCCAGTCCAACAACGACCCACCCTTATCTCCGTGCAGCACCGACTCCAGGCTTCCGTTAGCCATGTACTCGTACGCCAACAGCCGGAAATCCTCGCCGATGCAGCTGAATAACAATTTTACGATGTTGCCATGCCGGATTCTTCCCAAGATCTCGAGCTCCGATAGGAACACGCCTTCGTTTTCCAGCCGCCGGTTGCCTTCCCACAGCCGCTTGATCGCCACCGGCTGTCCGTTCTTCAGCTTTACACGGTAAACACGGGCGGAGCTTCCCGTTCCGATCAGGTTATTGTCCGTCAGGGAGGCCAGTACGTCTTCTTCGCCGAACCCTACCCGTTGAAACGAGGTGATTTTCCATGAGCGCTTGTTTTTACGGCCAAAACTGTATAACTTCTTCGTCTTGATGAGGAGCCAAACGAGGGAAGCAACGAGTATGAAAGAGAAGGCTGATAGAATTCCGATCAGGTAGACGCTAACAGATTTTCGTCTGGAGCATCGAGGAAAAGATTTGAGATCCGGACTGCAGAGATTCGGGTTACCTGTTAGGCTTGGGGCGTAGAAATCGTTGTTGAAACCTTGTGGGACCACGCCATCGAGTTTGTTATTTGAGATGTTGAACTTGTTGAGCTTCAGCTTCGACAACGACGCCGGAATCTCGCCGGTAAGTAAGTTATCGGAGAGATCTAAGTACGTTAGCACTGGTAATGTCCCCAGCTCACCAGGAATAGAACCGCTAAATTTGTTTTTCGACAAATCCAACTCAGTCAGCTCCTTCCAGGCACCCACCGTGTTTGGAATTTCGCCAGTGAAGCTGTTCTCTTGAAGATCAAGCTTTTGTAGCTTCTTCATTTTGGTAATACAAGAAGGCAATTTTCCAGAAAACTGATTGCTGCTCAAATCCATAATTCCGAGGTGTTGCATACCACATATTTCCGGTGGCAATTCCCCGGAAAAGTTGTTACCGGAGATTAGCAACTGAGTCACGAGTCTGGAAATCGATGGCGGAATTGAGCCTTCCAATCTGTTGTTTTCGAATTGAATCATATTAAGTCCAGGGAAGCTCCAGAAACGAGCCGGCACTTGTCCAGAGAGTTCGTTGTTGGATATACGTATATAATTTATAGAATCACAGTCGGCGCAGGACTCAGGTATACTGCCGGAAAATCTGTTGTTGAAGGTGATTAAAATTTGCAGCTTCTTCCTGTGACACAGATTAGGAGGCAATGGACCTTCAAATTGATTCCCAGACACATCAAAATTCTCCAAATCTGAATTCATACCTAAATTCACTGGTAGAGTACCAGAAAATTTGTTATTGAAGATCTTCAACTCTTTGAGTTTAGGATTCAATGCTAAAATCGCCGGAATTTCGCCTTCTAGATAATTGTCGTTGATATTGAAAGACTCCATGGATAGACCAGCGAGACTTTCAGGTATTTTCCCGGTAAATCTGTTCTCAGAAGCATCGAAACGAAGCAATGATGTCAAATTAGCAAATGAATTTGGCAATTCACCTGATAATTTGTTCTTGAACAGCTCCAATTGTTCCACGCTTTTCAATCCGCCAATACTCTCAGGAACTTTACCGGAAAGACGGTTTTGGGAGAGATCGAGATTTTTGAGCGCCACTAGGCCGCCGATGGACTCTGGTATGTCGCCGACGAGTTGCGTGTCTGTTAGCCATAGAACTTCGAGCTTCGTGAGGCGTCCGATAGTTGAAGGCAGTGGGCTTGGCTTAAAAGGATTGGTAGCCATTCCCAGAAGAATCAACTCGGTGAGATTGGTGAGAAATTCGGGAAATGAGCCGTTCAGGAAGTTCCCGGCCAAAGAGAACACCTGAAGCGCCCGTAACCGGCCGAAACTCGCCGGGATTGCGCCGGTAAAGTTGTTGCGCGAGAAATCGAGCGTGCTAAGGTTAGTAAATCCGGTCCTGAGTTCCGGCAGTTCGCCGACAAAGACGTTGGAACTGAGATTGATGGAACGGAGACGAGAGCAGAGAGAGATTGAATCGGAGGAAACAGCACCGCCGAGATAATTGTCGTAAAGAATGAGTTCCTTGAGCGTCGATATCCGGCAAAAATCCGCCGGGAAGTTGCCGGAGACGCAGAAGCTGGTGAGGTCAACGGACACGACGTCGTTCCCGTGTGGATCGCAAGTGATTCCGGTCCAATTACAGGGAGCATTTCGAGCCGTCTCGACCCAGTCGGCAAGCCGGCCATTTGGGTCCTCAAGTTTCCCCTTAACACGAAGCAACACGGCGACGTCTCTGCTGGAAGAACTCGCCGGAGAAATTAAAAGAATCAAAAGAAGCGCTTCTATAAGAAGTACCCCCCTCCCTATCCGGTAACCCATTTTCTTCTTCTTTCAACGAGACTAAACCAACTTTACAACAGATAAATAAGGATTTAGTTTAAGATTTGAGAGGAGATAGAGGGAGTAGTAACTGATAGATAGCGTGAGGTTAAAGTTGAAGCAAGTGTGAGAGAGAGACAAACATGATTTAGAGAGAGAGAGAGACAAACATGATTTAGAGAGAGAGAGAGTGTGTGTGAGCGTTCACATGGAAAGAGCTGCTGATCTTTGCGCTTTTGTAGAGCTACGGAGAGCGTGAGTACAGATGGTTAATCTGTAATCAGGAGTCCATAATTAGAGAGAGAGATGGGGGTGCTTTTGGGTTTCTTTGTTGGGGTTGAAAATGACAAAAGGAGTCCAACAAAGGGAGTGCCGTTTGGCTGGTGGATTGTTGTCCGAGTGAAGATTATGGTTCTGTCGTCAAGTGGGTCGATTGGAAATTGAGAAAGAACATATCCAGGAATCTGTTTAGGAAAATGGAGATAAGTATCCGCTTCTGGGAATTGCGCATCTGCTGTGAAGAATGCTGTGTGCTTGGTTAGACTTAGGTGGTGGTGGGTGGAGATTGTCTGTAATTTGGATTTAATAGGACACAAATACTCCAATACATAGTAGGTTGGTGATGATGTTGCGCTGTTATTGGAAGCCACAAAAAAATAAGTTTGTGTTTATATATTTAGGCATTATTAGTGTCTTTTTTAATTTTATTTTTTTTATTGATAAAAATTATTTTGACAAAAGAGTGTTCTTACTTAAAAATAAAGTTAAAAATAAAAAACGTTTGGAAAGATAATATCTTAGTATTATCAATATTCAAATGTTAATCAATTATGAAGTGGTGAAAAGATTATAATCAATAGACCTATGTCTCTCTTATAGTATAAGAATTAAAAAAGAAGAGTAATTATTTTTTGCTTTTCAAAATAAAAATCAATAAAATTTTGTTTTTCTGTTTTTTTAGAAGTATTTTTTATGTATAATTGTTGCGTTTAAATTTCGATTTTTTAATTATATAGTGTTTATAGATAGTAGATTCTATAAATATGTCCCAGAGGTAACAAACATCAGTAGTTTAGTACTCAAAGAATATTTAGTAAATAGTATTCAAGTTTCTTTAAACTGTTGCTCCCAACATGTCACGTAATTTACAATTGATTTCATTCCCTACAATAAATGGTTACACGTCATTTTCTTAATAAACCATCAATTATGAAAATAAATACTAACAAAAACTCAATTTGTGAATGTTCACTATGTTCTAAATTTGTGAAAAAAATATATCATTTTGATATAAATTTTATCCTCTTAATTTTGTTATTTATTTACATTATTTTTTATTGAAAAAAAAAATCAAAAGTAAACTTTCACTATACATGAAATTTGCACTTTATTGTGCTGGCCAACAAATGGAACGACAGTAGAACGGATTTAACCCGTTACTCTTGATTCAAATAAATTCTATTTGCAATGAACATTTGCTAATACTAAATCACCCATATTAGTTAAACATTCACTTATAAACATGCACATTATAGTTGTTAGTGAATGCTCATTTAATAATCCGTTCATAGTATTTTGATACTTTCACACAGTAATGAATATTCACCAGACAACTGTGATGGTGACACGTTCACTACCAAACTGAAATGTTCGCTTTATCAATTTGTATTCACTTAGTCCATATTGTTATCTAGTGAACGTTCACCTAGGCCTATTTTAACATTTTGTTGTCATTACATTTATATATTGGGTTACTAGTGAACATGTACTCACACTCATAATACGTTGATCTTATTTCACATACTTAGTTATTGGTGAATATTCATTGACCACTCTAACGCATTGTTGTCATTATACATACTGCGTTATTAAAGAACATTCACTTACCTTTTAACAATTGTTATCATTACACATACCGGGTTATTAATGAACATTCAATTACTCCTATAACACATTTTTTGTCATTACATATTCTGGTTTAGTGAACATTAACTAAGAATCCATGTACTCTTGAAATTGAATAACAATTACTATTCGACGCAATAAATGACATATTGAATGCAAAAAAATTGAATAACTATAATTGCAAGTTCACTAATATTCGATAAAAATAATCAAACTCGATCGTAAAACAAGTTGATTTGATACATTCAAAACTTGATATATAAAAATAAAAATAAAAATCGCCTAAAAATCAACGATATCAACAAAGAATGATTGACAAAAGTTCTTTAGTTTGTGTACTATTTCCGAACACGTGATAATTAAAGATGTATATATGATTATCATAAATCCACCAGAAGAACAATAGACGCAAGTGTACTTGATTTAGAGCTTTCACCGAATATGAAAATGAAAGAGGAAATATGTCAATTCGAAATATGTCGTGCATATATGAAAATTGGAGCAAAATAATTGAAAATATAACTTACCATAACTGAAATATTAAATTTACGAAAATTAAATTAAAGAACTAGTACAAAAGATGAAATATAATATACAAAAACTATGGACATTAAATTTACAAAAATTATAGAAATAATATATACACATTAAATTATTTAATAATATTGAAATACTAAATTTATATAAATAAAATGAAAAATTATTTAAAAATAAAATATAATATACGAAAACTGTTCATATTATATTTACGAAAATTATAGAAATAACATATAGACGTCAAATTTAATAATAATATTAAAATATTAAATTTATGAAAATTATAGAAATAATAGATGGATATTAAATTTAGTAATAATGTTGAAACATTAAATTTAGTCATAATTTTCTAATAATATTAAATTATTAAATTTAAGAAAATTATAGAAATAATATATGGACATTACATTTAGTAATAATACTAAAACATTAAGTTTATAAAATTTTAAATTAAAGAAAATAATATGAAAGAAACATAATATATGGAAATTATGAATATTAAAATTACTAAAATTAAAGAAATAATATATGGACATTAAATTTATTAGTAACACTGAAATATTAAATTTATAAAAATTAAATTAGACAAATAATATAAAAGAGAAAATATAATATGCGAAAATTATAGAAATAATATATGGACATTAAATTTAGTAATAATTTAAAAGTATTAAATTTATAGAAATTAAATTAAAAATAATATAAAAGAGAAGTACAATATATGGAAATTATAAATATAAAATTTAAAAATTATTTATATAACATATTGACATTATATTTATAAAAAATTAAATTAAAGAAATAATATAAAGAGAAAATCTATTATACAGAAATTATAGACATTAAATTTAAAAAAATTGTAGAAATAATATATGGATAATAAATTTAATAGTAATATTGAAATATTAATTTACATAAATTAAATTAAATAAATAATATTATATTATGTTTTTTGGTTTTTTGTTTTTTTTTTTTTTTTTTTTTTTTTTTTTTTTTTTTTTATGTCTTCAGACAAGGGCTAGTATTATTATAACTTAGAAGTGAAAACAACAAAGAATAAGGTCATGTCTATTTATTGATTTATTTAGGTACCGTTTAGTAATGTGTTTCTTTAAACACTTTTAAAATTTAAAAAAATATTGACGAAAGTGTATTCTTGCTTAAAAACAAAAGGTGAAAATCAAAATCGTTTTGATGAGTAAAGATGACATATTAGTATTATCATATAAATGATCTCTTATTCAGATATTAATAAGCAATTAAAAAAATGAATGGAGAAGTTTAATTCATTGATTTTTATCTATCTCTTATTGTACATAAATTGGAAAATAATTTTATTTATTTTTTGCTTTTCAAAAAAAATATTTAAAATGATGTTTTTGTTTTTAATTTTAAATTCATTTTTTAAGCATAAAATAAATGATACTTTTATAATTAATTACTTTCCTACTTTTATGCAAAAAAAAAAAAAAAAAAAAACACTTAAAATTGTTTTCAAACAGTGTCTTATTTATTACTAAAAATATTGAAAAAGAACATAGAAAATTTAAGTACTTATTAACTGTGAGATATCAAATATGCCTGGTTGAGTTTCAAACTAGAAGTTACTTCTCATCACGATGAGTAACACACGGTCCACACACATAAGACTATAATTATTTTTGAGAGTTTAAACCCAAACAATCGCTGTTATTTTAACAAATAACAAGGACATCTTTTGTAATTTTCATAATACTTGGGACACACCTTCTCTTTTCAATTTAGTTATCCAAGGCACATTCCATCACGTTTTATTTGTATTTTCTACTCTATCTCTCTCTTATTTTATATTTTATATTTTATTACTTTTATTTTGTATTTTTTTTTTTTTTTTTTGTGTTGTATTTGTAAAAAAATAAAAAAGATCAAAAGTAATAATCTTGAAAACAAAATGAAAAAAATAAAAAACAACAAGAAAATTTAAAATAGTATTTAAAAAAATAAAAATATAACCAAAAAAATAAAAATAAAAAAATCTTTACAAAAAATATTTTATTTTATTTTATTTATGTTTTTTGTTTTCTAATTTTTTACTTTTGATTTTTTTTTTTCTATAAACACCATATAAAAAAATAAAAGAATAAAAGTAAAACAACTAAAATAGGAAATATCGAACAAAAACAAAAAATCAAAAAATAGAAATAGAAAACAAGAGAGAGAGAATAGAAAGTAGAAAATTAAAAAAAAAAAATGTTAAAATGACATTTTTGTCAATATATGTGATAAAGGGTGTCTGAAATATTACACCTTGCTATTAGTATTGGATTGTCTCAGTTATAAAATCATATTTTTGAATTTCATTTTTTTTTTTTGGAAAGTGAAAATTTAAATGCAAACTTGCATTTATTCATTTGCTCGCTATATATATCAATTTGACATTTTCAAATTCTAAATAGTTCACACTAATTCCATTGCTCAAAATTAACACCCTTCCAAATGACACATCAATATCGCGTGACTTCAAAAATATATAAGAAACTAAAATTGAAAGACTACACATGGTAATGAAGGAGAGCTCACAAAATTTTTTATCTTAATTTTCTTTAATTTCTTTTTCTTTTAACATTTTATTTTGTTTAAATAATTTTTAAGTGTTATTTAGCGTGAATATAATAATTTTAGTGAATTTAATTATCATTTATTATTACAATAATGGTTTCAAAGAATTTTAAAAGTTTTCTTATATTTCAAGTAGTGAGATTTTCTATTTAAATAAAAGATATTTTTTTTTACAATACATAATAAAAAATAAAATAAAAAATAACTCACTTATTAGACTTTTTATTTAAAAAATATTTAAATATATATATATATATATATATATATATATATATATATATATATATTTTCTTGTTGACAAGAGTAATTAAAAATTTATTTTCTTTTTTTTTTCTTAAAAAAAAAAAAGAAAAAGAAAAGAAAAAATAAGCTTAAAAATTACAAACATAATTTTTAAAAAACTATATAACAAAACCTAAAAGTGGAAGGCTAAGCCTTCAAATTAACGAGAGCAATCCAACACTATTTTCTTTCTTTCTCAAAATTTTGAGTGTATTTAAATTAATAAAAGTATTTTTTTCATTAATTTCATTGTCATAATTCTACTAATTAATTCGTTACCATAATTCCACTAATTAAATTTAGTTTTTAAAATTGAGTTATAATTATTTATTGTCTCTTCCACTTCCTTATATAACATCCCAATTCATTGAGAGCTCACCATTTCAATCTTCTTACTTTTCAAGATTTTGAGTCTATTTAAATTACTAATAGTATTTTTAAATTAATTTTGATTGTCATAATTCTACTAATTATTTCATTATCATAATTTCGCTAATTAAATTTAATCATGAGAATTGAGTTTTAATTGTTCATTATCTCTTCCTTTTCCTTCTATAACATTTCAACTCATTCTTTACATTCCATCCACTTGCATGTATAATTTGAAGTTCAAATTCCAGCACAACTTAGAATTTAGAAAGACTTCATAACAAAGCTTTAGAGTTCAGAATTTGAAAAGATTTCAAAAC
Source organism: Eucommia ulmoides (assembly GCA_016647705.1). NCBI lineage: Eukaryota > Viridiplantae > Streptophyta > Magnoliopsida > Garryales > Eucommiaceae > Eucommia > Eucommia ulmoides. The sequence goes on along the minus strand of CM028339.1, from coordinate 36,972,973 downwards.
GACTCCTAAAATATCCTCCGTTAATATGTGGGATTTGCAATATTTCATGGTCATCACACCTTTCTCTCCTTCTCATTCACATGCTCTCTCTTTCTCTCCTCCTCCTAAGTTTTGTCAACACAGGTATAATTTCTATTCTTCTCTATCGTGTAAGGATTGAATAAAAAAAAAATGAGAACACAATGGTCGTGAAGGTTCTGTTGGACACAATGGTGGTGATGAAGATGGATGAGATGTAGAGAAAAAAATAGGGAATAGCGTGATATGCAAATGCATTCATGGATTTTCTTCTAAACTGTAAGCCCCAAAGCTCTTCTGTTTTTAATGCTAAATGTAAAGTTGATTTGAGGTTCAAGATCTAGAAATGAACCTTCTTATTTTCTCCAATATACAGTTGAATTTTTGTTTTTTTATTTTTATCTTTCTGTTTTGTTTTTAGAAAGTATTATTGTGGATTGAAAATGTCGAGTTTTGAGTAAAAAATAGAAGAAAAACAGGATTTTGAACTATGATGTTTTATTATTTTTATATCTAAGTAGTATAAACTAATTGAGATTTTTAATTTGATTTGTGCTTAAATTTTGGTGATAGATTTGAAATAGGTGGATCAAGAAAGAAGAAGCCATGTTTATTCTTCATGTTTACATGAAATGAGAAAATTCTTAGCTTTATTGACTTGGGTTGTTACCAAAATTTTCTATTAAACCATTAAGATATTTGACATTTTCATATGATATATACTACTTAATTGTTAATTTTGATTCTTTTTAGACTTATATTTATTTTGTCTTCGTGTTTATGACATATTTCTTTTAGCAATTATTCTTTACATTGATAGGTAGGTGTGATAATGGACTAGGTTTAGTTTAGTGTCAATATAAAACAAAATCAAAATCTTTAAAAAAACCTAAAAGAATACTTAAAAATATAAACTTAGAAAATGAATGAACGATAATGGAGAATTGCTCTTGTTCAATTCATGGTGCTCCTAAAGACATTTTTTTTAATTGGGTGAGTTCTCTCATTTATTTATTTCTACTTTCTTTCAATAAATTTATGATTTTTTGTAATTTGCACTTTGAATGCAAATGTTCTCTTCATATTCTAATTCATTGCACCATTGTAAACTCCTATCTCAATTTGAAGAGCCATGTAGTTAGGATTCTTCAATTGCACTTCTAAAATTTGACATTTACAACAATCAAACTAAATTAAAGCAAGTAGTTTATACACTTTCATAAAATACATCAAAACTAAAATTATAAAATTAATTATGCGTCATGTGTAATATTCGAATAAAAAATAAATTTTAATAGGACATTTTTCAAGACCCGCATTACAAATGGGTCCAAAACTAGTTACTTATGGAATGGAAGTAATGCTTCCTCCTTTTCATTTTCTTCTCATTTGGGCAATCTATTAATTTGCATTGATTGCAACAAATAACACTACATTACTTGGTTTCTTAAGAACTTGCATGTACATTTATTGTGCAACCTTTTATATTCACCTATTTTTCATTATAATTTATAAATATACATATAACTCGTGTTTAAAGACACGGAAGAACGAGAGATAACCTTATTTAACTTTAATATTTAAGTAGTAAAGCAAAAAGATCAACAAACTCAATAACAAAAATATTATTATAGCATGTCCATCACCCAGAACAACAAATATAAAAACCAATAATCAACAATTTAGTTATTAACACATGTTTTCAAATGAACAATACACTTCCATCATGATGATTCTAAAAATTTAGTAGAAACTGACAAAATTTCCTCTATTTATACAATATTCTTAATTTCTCAATTCATGTTTTTAAATGAAATCAACAATAATAACTTAAGAATACTCGTTCAAAATGTTAATTTTTTTGACATAATTCTATACAACATTCTCATATTCTCAAATATTATTTTCAAAGATAATAAAGTGGAGGAACAAAGATAATGAAACAATTTCAAAAATACAATTATCTTACAATAATATCTCTATCAGTGTACATAGAACTATTCTTACTCAATTCATATAACAATTAGAGAATATAACAAAACATTAATTGTTGATATCCCATAGTGGCAGACACCTCGAGTATGGTCTAATCAAGAACATGTGAATCCTCTTGTTGAGGTGGAGTTGCTAAGTCGGAGCTGGAGTTGGAAATTCTTCAAGTGAACTGTAACTAACCACTTAGGGTTTGACTAGCTGGAGTCCTTGCCCTTCGGGCAGTTATATTTGCACAAGGCCTGGTTGAGATTTGTCCCAGCAAAGTACCTTCGGCATGAGAGTAAGAGCTTAGAGACAAAATGTTACAAAAACGTGTCAAGTATGTCAATGAGCATTTAGTGTTACCTTGGGCTTGCATTGCCTATAGTATTTATAGGTATTGGAAATGATTAACTTTACCTAATTGAGCCTAAACACAGTTAATTAAGTGTAATCATATGTTTAGCTGATAATACGGGGCGTTTAGGAGATAATCACTAGGCTTGGACTTTTGGGCCCATTTGTAAAAGCCCGCAGGCCTCTATCAGGCCTGTGAAGATGAGTTGATGAACAAGCTTGAAAATCTATAGAGTTCTAGAGGGGAAATAGACTGGAACGGAGTGTCAGTTTAAAAAAATAGCTAAGTCCCTAAAGTTGGCCATCTAGAGGCACGACACAGAGTTATGGGCGATAACGTCTCCTGTGAGGCACACTGATCCTTCTTGAGTACAAAAGAGATTCCAAGGAAAGAGACTTGGTTGGTGTATGCTTCTGCGTGACACTCTAGACTCTGAAATGTGGTCACGTCATAGTAATGGTGGATACGTGGCTGGAGCCCTGGTGTTAACTCGGTGATGCCCAAAAACACCCTCATCATTAATGATAAATTTTTTATAACAAACAATAAAATAAATTACTAATTGAATTATTGTACCAATACTTTAGTCGATATCTTTACACCAAAACTTCTGAGTAAATAATATTCATTGTAGATAGAGATTCATTTTTAGAAAGAAGGATACTTATCAATTAAATGATATGAATTTTGATAAAAGCAACATATAATTGGCTATGACTAAAAATTGGTGCAGTTAAATCAACTCCAATAAATTTTATAGATTGTCCTTGTGATTCATTTATTGTCATGGTTGCCAAACGAATTGAAAATTATCGCCAGAGAGCGTCCAACTGACCGTGAGTGAGACGACAATTGATGTAGGGTTACTTCCAATGAGGGAATATGTGTGTTATAGAGAGTGGTAGAGAATGATTCTAGCCGGTGCATGGTTTTTATTTATGCTTTAGCCGATTCATATTGAAGGTGCGAGAGAGGTAAAATTTAATTATTATTTCTATAATTTTAGTATCTTAATTACGGAGAATTATTTCTAATTAGGGGGAATTAAAATTTTCTATAATTATTTCTGTAATATTTGTATATTAATTAGGGGAAATTAGATATTTTATTTTATTTTATAATTATATATACAAATTCAGTATGGTAATTAGGGAGAATTATTTCTAATTAGGGGAACTAGAAATTTCTACAATTATTTCTATAACTTCCATATATCAATTTGACAAAATTATATATAATTAGGGAGAATTAGAAATTTAGATGATTATTTTTAACATTTCTGTATATTAATTAGTGATAATTATTTCTAATTGGGGTGATTATAAATCTCTATAATTTTCGTATATTATTTAGTGGAAATTATATCGAATTATGGAGAAATCCATTTGCGCCCAGTTCCAAATAGAACACAAGAATTCTGCACCTACCATCCAAAGATGAATGGAGCAGTAGAGGCTGCTAACAAAAACATTAAGAAGATCCTAAGGAAGATGATAAACAACCACCAAGAATGGGGTGAGATACTCCCATTTACTTTGATGGCCTATCGAACCTCAGTCATAACATTGACCGAAGCCACGTTCACTCGTATATGGAATGGAGGCCGTAATCTCAGTAGAAGTAGAAATCCCCTCTCTTAGGATTCTAGTGGAAGCCGAGTTAAATGAAGTCTAATGGGTACAGAAAAGACTCGATCAGCTGTGTCCAATAGACAAAAAGAGAGTCATTGCTATTTGTCATGGGCAATGTTGTCAGAAGATGATGGTTAAAGCTCACAACAAAAAGGTTCGTCCACGAATCTATACTATGGGTGAATTAGTACTAAAGAAGATCTTCTCATTCCAAGAAGAAGCCAAGGGAAAGTTCACACCAAATTGGGAAGAACCATACATCATCAAGAAAGTATTAGGGCATGGGGCCTCAATACTTCAAGTAGTGGATAGAGTAGAGTCCTCGGAACTCATAGATTCTACTGCAGTCTGACGCACCCTGGATTTTGATAGCAAAAGAAATAGAGATTGGGAAGAAGAGAAAACGAATTTCATTTGTCCCTTTCTAAGTCATCCAATCCGTTAATTTTAAAAATGTTTTTTCAAGGTCTTTTCTAGGCGTCGTTTTTGAAAAACGTTTTAGCTGAGATTTTATGTTAAAAATGGAGTCGCCACCTAGCATGGGGTTAAATGGTATGCTAAGCCACCGGGATTTTAGAAATTCATTTTTTCTTTTTAAAATGGACCATGTCTTGACTGTTAAAGGTTTGTGTACCAAAGATATTCTTTAAGTTCGAGAGTCGGTTATGCTTGGGCAATATTTTACGTACCCCAAGACACCCGTCTATAAACGGTACCTAGGTGTAAATAGATATTCACTGTTAAACACTATCTAAGCAGTTTTATTTGATTTACTTAAACAAGAATAATTCACTTTTTTAAAGTTTTTCCTCTTTTTATGGTATTTTGCAAGATGTAATGGAAAAAGGTGAATACTACAACTACTACTAGTCAGTGACACCCAATAACAATTATATCGATACAAATATAAATATGAAAGCCATACTAAATAAAATATAAACTAATATTAAATTGTTTGGTTATGCGACCGAACCCGCATATGGGTTGCCTTCGTATCTAGGATTAATGAGAATCAAGTCTTGTGTAGTTTGTTTGTATTAGGTTAAAGGATATGGTTTATTTTATTAAGAGTGTGACTGAACCCTTATGGGTTGCCTATATACTTTGGGTGGTTACCAAAGATTAAGTCAAACGTCGTTCATTTTTGTTAAGTTGAAAACTGACAAGCTGGGTTGGTTTAATTGAAAACTGGTATGGTTTTAGTAATAAATCTGGTCTGTTATAGTTAATTTTAGTTGTGAACAAACTGAATCACAACCTTAGTTAGTAATTATTAGCAGTTTTTAAAGTTGTGAACAACCTAAATCACAACCTTAATTATGTTAGTTATTTATGTTGTGAACATCCTGAATCACAACACGACATGTGCATAACCTCTTTGACTTTGTTAAGAACACCTTAGACAAACTCTTTTGTTTTGGTTAGTTAGTGTTAGTGTGTGAGTTGTTAGTTAAAAATGAAAAGAAATACCATATATTTATGTCAGTCCTACTCGTAACAAAGAAAAATGGGAAGATAAATAAAGACGAATCATACATATTCCCGAAGGAATAGGGGCCCTGCCTTTATCCCGAGTTCTTAGCCACAAGGGCTTGTATACAAGCCAACCTAGTTGTGATCTTGATGTTTAGAAGAAAATAAATCTAGTTATTAGTAGTTATATAGTTAATATTAACAGTTAATAAAGAGTCGGTGTAAAGTTCTTGGGATAATCGTAGAGAGTATGAACAAGTCATGGGGTAATTGAAGTTTTGTTTGAATCCTCACATGTTCTCAACATGTTCTTGGATGATTTGGGTCCTTACATGTTCTTAACATGTTCTTGGACATTCTTGAGATGCTTGGAATGATTTTGTGGGATTTGAACATAGTTTGGTTGTTATAATTAAGTGTTTGTTTGGTTGTTATGAATAAATTAAGTGTTTGTTTGGTTGTTTATGGGTTTTTATAGGTTATGTACATGAAAATAAAGTGTATTAACTATATGATTATTCTATATACAAGAAATATACACAAAATCAAACAAGATCAAAGGTGGTTTTGAAGAAACGTACTTACTTAGGGGATGTGGTCTTCCCTAAGTAATTACCTCATTTTCCTCCTTGATCTTCTTAGTTGGAAGTTGATCGGTTATCATCGATCTCTTGAGTTATTTCTCCAAGAACCCCAAGAACACCCTACTTGATCCTCTTAACTTGAGGTTGATCGGTGACCGTCGATCTTTTGAGTTCTTGCTCCAAGAACTTCAAGAATATCCTTCAAGACCAAATTTTAGTTGAATAACGACATGTTATTTGAGAAATTTTCTTAAAAATCCTAGTAACCGAGAGAGTTGCGCAAGTTTAGAGAGAGAAGCTAGGCATTCAAGGCTTAAAAAAATGAGAACCAAGCACCCCCATATATAGGATGGGGGCTTGCACATTGATCAATGTGCAGGGCAATCTAGCCTCTTCCTTGGGGGGTGTTTGTTCTAGGAGACATGTTGTCTTGCTTTGATCTTGTTTTTCTTTGAATGAATTTAGGGTAGAAGGCAAGATCCTCAAAGATATGGTAATGATTATTAAATCTTTACAAAGATTTGGTAATGATCGGTACTCAATATTACTAACCATTATCTCCCCTCGAATCATATTCCTTGCGCATGGGTGTATTAATAGAACGATGTGACACATTCGGTTCGGTTTGGGGGCTAAGTACTGGTTAGTTTCATTATTTCGATTAAGTTGCCACTAATGGTTTCCAAATGCATTGAACCTAGTCTAGATGCGTCACTAGAGCATATAATGATCAATAATGAGTTATAACTTGGTGAGCACTTATCCAGTTGGTTTCGGATCGAATCGGGTTAACTTGCCTTGTAACTGATGGTTGGTTTTCAAGTTTCCTAGTTACCCCTAGATATTTTGGTAAAAATATCTAGATCCTTTGAACCTAGCATTCAATTCATCCCTAACATTTATTTATTGATGGAATGTTCATTTAATGCATTGATGGTAGCGTTTTATTGCTACACCGCAAGTGTACGGGTCAAGTTTTGATAGTATAGAGTGAGTAGAGTGTCGTATCCATAGGGATTAGTTTTAATTGTCGTTAAGTACCTCGATTATCATAACCCAACTTTATCTAGGCAACCAAATTTAATGTTTATAAAAACAAAGCTAAGACAAATATAAATTCAAAAGCAAAATAAAATATGGACTTCCTATGAACAATTGATCTAGGAGCTTGATTTCATCTCGTTATTCCCATGTTATCATATTAAGCAATTATTAGCTAATTCTACTCAAATCATTAATCGAGGGTCCCAATTAATCTTGTAACCTCTCTCGAGTGCCTAACAAGATAATATACGAGAATTTCTGAATTGATATCTCTATCAAACCCATTTATTCACTGGTAGCAGAATATTATGTCGCAACTTTTATGCGCAAGTGTAAGGGTCAAGTTTTATAGAATAGTGAATGAGTAGGGTTGTCAGATCCACAAGGATTGGATTAAATTGTCTCTAAGTACCGCGATTATCATAACCGAACTTTATTTAGGCGATTAAAATTAGGATTTTTATATTAATAATAAAACTAAACTAATTAACTAATTAAACTATAACAGTAATATTGATGTTTATGGGAGTATATTGTCTAGGGATGAACTTCGTTCACTAATACGTGTTTGATTCAATCTAGTTTACATTAACAGCATTCAAACTGTCTGACAATATCAAAAACTCACTCACTACCTCTCCCGAGTGTAAAGTGAATGAATATGCGATTTTGCGTTAACGCCAATGTCCCCATCTAGCGTCTAAACGACACTGATCACATGATTCTTGGCCCAGCCTCACAGATTGCACACTTTCTAATACTCTCCCAAGTCATTAGATCATCGCGTTGTGTTTAAACCCAAGTCCGAATCTAGGATTACCTTTCCCGAGTGTCAAACCCCGATTTCTCAAACCACCAATATATCATAACAAGCATACATTAGAAGTAATAAAATGGTAAACATAATCGGATAAAAATAAACAATTGTTAACAAAACATCGATTTATTCAAATAACGTTTTCATGGACTACATCAAACCCTAAACAATATATGTTTAGCTACACATGGACATATCCCAATATTCAACTATAAACAAGCTAAACAACATCAATTACCAACAAGGATTTAAGAAATAAAGAGAAGAACAAAGGAGAATAGTCGTTATCTGAAGAATTGACAATTCCGCGTTCGTGATTTCCACTTTGATCTTGATTTCTCCTCTTCAAATGGATGATCTCTCCTTGTTGGTATGCCTTGGAGCTCTGAAAAAGTCTCTAAAAACATGTCTATTGTGTTGGGGAAGAAGGGGATATTAAGGGATCCAAAATATTTAAGAAAATATCCTAAAATATCTAAACCACCTGGTGTCAGACCACTGCAGTGGTGGGAAGTTAGTAGGTTTCTGCTAGTTGAAGTACCGCTGCAGCGATGGGAAGCATCGCTGCAGTGGTGGAGACCATCGCTACAGTGGTGAAGTTCACCGCTGCAGTGGTGGTTAAGCAAAAAGTCTCTGTTATTTTGATTGCTGCAGCGGTGGAGGCTGCATTTCTTTTCTTTAATCTTTTCATCCATTTCTCCACCAACGTCCTACCGATTTGCTCAATTTTTAACCGTTTTCATCCAATTTTGTCCCAAACACCTGATTTATACCAAAACAAATAAAAATGAATTAAAACATATTAAAACATTACAATAACACTTGAAATCTATCAAAATCGACTTGAAAATAGATAGATAAAATCAACCTATCACTCATACATTCAAGCGTAACCCTCAATGGAAGTCAAAAGTTGCTCACCTTTCAGCCTCACAACGATCAAAATTTTAGTTGATAAATCTAGAACTTGATTACCTCCTGGTCTTACAAGAACCTAAATTCCCAACTCGATTATCTAGGTGTTGATCTTCTCTCGGTCTCACAACAATCTAAACTATGCACTCTCAATTCCGGCCATCAACTCAATTTCTCTCTAGCATAAAGTTCACAACCTAAAATAATCTAATTCATTGGCCACATGAATCAAAAGCATTAAACATAGAGAGATGTAAATGAATTAAAATGAAATTCAACTCTACTCCATTCAATAAGCAAGGTCACTCGTGCACACTCACTATCTCTCCCATGTGTCAAGTGAGTGAATATGCGAACACTTCAAAACCAATATCCCTATCTAGTGTTGAGGTGAGAACACTCGTTATACCCAAACTTATAGATTACCTAAGCTTTAATAATCTCCCGACCTATTAAAACTTAAGTTGTGCTTAACCTAAGTCCAAAACCTGAAATTACGTTTCCCGAGTGTCAAATCCCAAGTTTCTTAAATCAACCAAGATATCATATGGAAGCATAAATTGAAAGCATTAATAAGGCAAATAATTGAATAGAAAATGGAATTAAAACTAATAATTACCAAAATATTTAGAACATAGTTTTAACGAGATTACATCATGTCCTAAATTAAATGATTAGCTCAACATAGCGGATTCCATCACTAATCTTTTTAAGAAATCCATAAATGCAAACATGATCAACACAATATCCACAAATACAAAATTCAATAAGGATTAGGGTGAGGAAAAGGAAGAGAAAACCCTTTTTGTGGGGATGAGTTTCAAGTCTCTAAATCTTCAGTAATCTTTAACTCCAAGTCCTCTCTCTTGGAAGTTTTGTGCCTCCAATGGTGTTTTCCTCACTAAAATCTCCACCAATGGTGTTTTTCTCCCCCAATTCGCCACTCCAAGGGTTTGAGGCATAAGGTGGCATAAATAGGGCTTCAAAATGATGGTTTTTCAGCCATCAGCAAGAAGAGGCATGCTGCAATGCGCTTCAGGCAGTGTGGTCTCTTGTTCGGGTAGTTTTGACACTTGTTCGTATTTTAGCCATAACGTTCTCGTTCGAACTCTGATTAAGGTGATTCAAGATTTTGTGAAAATGTTAGAAAGAGAGCTAACACTTTTATATTTTGAATTATTCTAGAATTAGAATGCATCGTGGTAGAAATTTGGCTTGACGTTACTATACCTGCACTACTGACGTTAGTTTTATTGATTCAGAGGCTCCAGTTTCCTCATTTTGCCATAATTTTACATTTTCTCCCAATTATATATGATTCCTACAAAGCAACACAAAAATACTTTAAACTAACAAAAATTCTTGAAAACTCATAAATATTTGAACTCAAAGGTACTTGATTTGTTGGTAAATAACCTCTGCATCAAATACCCCCAAACTCAAACATTTGCTTGCCCTCAAGCAAAAGAAAATAAAATAGAAGAAAACACAAATAAAGTACTAAGCAATGAACAAGAAAATGTGAATTTTATATCGATTCAACAACTCGTGTAATTATCTCCGAAACCACCAAATGCTTTAAACTCAAAAGAAATGCACACATGGAGACTTTTTAGAATTTCAACATCAAGCATCAATATTATTCACTCAAGACTCTCAATGTGGTAGTGTGTGTGCACAATCACTATCACCCAACTAAATGAGTCTCGAATAGATTTATGCACTAAGGAGACAATGAATAATCTCTAGATAGTGAAGTTAGGAACAACCATAAACCTGTTTTTCGTGTCACTCTCCACTAATTATGTGTAGGTTCATATGTCATTGGAGATTAAGAGGATTTGGGGGGGGGGGGGGGGGGAGGGGGGGTTGTAATGTATGTCTAGGGTGAAAGATAGATAAGAATGTCATTTTTAGGCTCAAATCACCCTATGCATGTATCACAACTCACGGATCTTACATAATTTCCAAGAATTATTTTTCATCAACTCCCTCTTTCATCATATGTTTTCTTTCAAATAATCCCCACAAGGTAATATTCACAAACCATACCAAAGCACACACATTTGTTTTTTCAAAATAGGTAAGAAATATAAACCATACCCCTAAACTCAAAATCAACATTGTCCTCAATGTTGCGGGAAAATACAAGGTGACAGGCGGGAATACTCACCACTATACTGCAATGATTTTTTTTTCTTTTCGAATTAAACATAAACAACTCATTTACAAAATGAAACAGACAACCCATTCCACCAATGACTATCCAAACACAACCCAGACTTGTCCTAACACTCAATGATCTATGCAAACATGCTAATTAGTGATGGGTTTAGGAAGTGGAAATGCATTTAGTGGGTTGGATGTACAAATGAGGGTAATGAAAGAATTAGGCAATAAGGCTCAATGGGGGTAACAAAGGATAAACAATTTTAAAGGGTTAGCTTCAAAGGCCTAAATGATCTAAAGAAATTCCTAAATCATCTTTCCAACAACACACAACCTAGTATTCGACTCAAGTTTCACTCAAATGAGTTCTAGTGCTCATGAGATATCAAAGCCTATCTAAAGCACATAAATGTTCTCCAAGTACTCAAAAGGCGAAGTGATCATGATTTTTGGTGCTCAAAAGTAAAGAGTCAAGAGTAAACTTCAATCAACACGAGTCAAGCACACAGAAATATCAATGAAATGCATTTCAACAGACCTAAGAAAACATCAAGTGTATATACTCATCATCAATATCAAGTCATTTCTTCTCAACAAAACTCATAGTTTATTTAAACAAACGTAAAGAGAAGTAAACTGAAAACATGACCAAAAGAACACAAGTTATATGAAGAAAAGTTATAAGTAACACACAAGCATTTCTTAAACCCAACAAACATAAGACAACATGTGTCTTACCCCCAAACTCAAAGTCTAACTTGTATTAAAATTAAGTATAAGGGAATAAGAACACATACTGGGGAGGTGAGACAATCTTACCTCCTAGTGTGGTCGGTAGATGTGCTTGTTTGTATAGACTTCAATTGGTACGGGGCTATTGGTAGCGCGTAAATATGTCGCTACTTTCACCGCAAGTATATGGGTCAAGTTTTAGTAAAGATTAGGAAGAGTAAGGGTTGTCGTATCCACATGTATTGATATATACTTGTATCGATGAACAGTTGTGAAATTCCGAAGGTGGATGTTAACTTAGACCAAGGTGTATTTTCTTATTGAATTCGGTATTCACTTTGCAATTCTTTTTCTTATTGATTTTCTTAGTTTTGCTATCCTATAATCAAACCCCCCCATCCTTGTTCACGTAGTACAAATTTAGGCTAGGCACTCTCTGTGGAAATGATACCTACTCATACTACTACAGTTCATATTTAGGAGTAGGATTTTATTTTTGGTTGCCTACGACAGCAAACCAAATTTTGGCGCCGTTGCCGGGTAGTGCTTCTATTTAATTGTTTTGTGTTTTTTTAGTTCTTTTATTTCGTTCCAGGAATATTTTTAAAAAATTGATTTTTTTTTAAATGGAAAATAAATATTAAAAAAAAAAATTCAAACTTAATCCCAAAGAATCCAGCCGAAACAATAAAAAAAAATAAAAAAAAAATCAAAGAAAAATAATAAAAAAAAATAAGATTAAAAAAAAACGAACATAAATAATAGCACATGATAGCCCACTGCTGAAAAACATTAAACTATATAAGAGAAAAAAAAACCAACTCTAAATGAAAAGAAAAAAAATACATTTTCACCCCTATAATTTGTTTCCTTTTCTTTTGACGATTTTTTTTCCTTTCTTCAAATCAATCTTTAAATACCATTAATTCATTAAATTAAATTCTAATTCATAAACTAGATAAAAAGTGGCATGCTTTTTGTTTTTTACTTTATTATTAGTATTAGTATTAGTATTAGTATTTTGTTTTTCTTTTTGTGATTTATTTTTGTCTTCCTAACCGTGTATGCCCGTTACTCGTTCTTCTAAACAAAGTATTTTGCAGTTTAATCTGGATATAGAAAGAACCTTACACAGGTTAAGGAAGGAAGCTATACAGAAATCAGAAGAGGACCATCCAGTTCTTAATTCCTTATTTGCTTGTGATTTTAATTCGGAAGAGGAAGAAATCATGGCTAAAAATCGAACTTTAAAGAAGCTTGTTGCCCCTGACTTGAACCAACAACCCCTTTGCATAACGTTCCCTACTTTAGATGCTACTACTACTTTTGAATTAAAATATGGAATAATACACTTGTTGCCCACTTTCCATGGTCTTCCAGGTGAAGATCCTCATAAGTATCTAAAGGAGTTTCATGTGGCATGCACGAGTATGAAACCTACAAGGATGATGGAAGAACAAATCAAGTTAAGAGCCTTCCCGTTTACATTAAGGGATGCAACAAAGGATTGACTCTATTATCTACCCTCCGAAAGTATTACCACATGGAAAGAGATGAAGAGGTTGTTTTTGGAGAAATATTTCCTAGCTTCAAGGGCGGCTAACATTTAGAAAGAAATTTGTGGTGTAAGGTAGCATCATGGAGAATCCCTGTACGAGTACTGGGAACGTTTCAAGAAGTTGTGTGCAAGCTGCCCCCATCATTAAATTAGTGAGCAACTACTTATTTAATAATTCTACGAGGGCCTTCTACCCACTGATAGAAGCATGATCGATGCTGGTAGTGGAGGAGCATTGGTGCATAAGACTCCTGAGGCAGCTAGAAACTTGATTGAGAACATGGCGGCAAACTCTCAACAATTTGACACTAGGCTTGATTCACCATCTAAACATGTCAATGAGGTAAATGTTCCCTCTATTGAACAAAAAATTTCTATTTTAACGTATTTTGTTCGTCAAATGGATGCAGCTAACATACAAATGGTGAAGGCTTGTGGGATTTGTTTGGTAGTAGGGCATCCAACCGATATGTGCCCAACTTTTCAAGAGGAACCCATTGAACAAGTGAACATAGCAGGTGGATTTCTAGGACAACCACAAAGGAAATATGATCCATATTCAAACACGTATAACCCAGGATGGAGGGATGACCCCAATTTTAGCTATGGGAATCCACAAGTAAATCAGCCGATGACTCAACACCGCCCAAGTTTCCAGCAATACAATCAGCCATCCCCCCTAGACAACAACTGGGCCAAACTTCTAATTATGGTATATCTTTAGTAGATATTGTTAAATCGCTTGATGCTAATACTTTGCAATTTCAACAGGAGACAAAACAATTTCAACAAGAGGCAAGGGCTAGTATTCAAAGTTTGGAGAATCAGATGGGCCAGATGGAAAGTGCAATTAATCGGATAGAGGTGCAAAGATTGAGAAAATTACTCTCTCAAATGATTGTGAATCCAAGAGAAAATGCAAGTTCAATCGTTTTGAGAAGTGGTAGAAAGGTTGAGATTCCAGTCAAGACAGTTGGTAGCGCGAAATTACGACACTACTTTCACCGCAAGTGTACTGGTCAAGTTTTAGTATAATGGGAAGAGTAAGGGTTGTCGTATCCACAGGGATTGGTTTAGATTATCGTTGAGTATCATAATTTTCATAACCTAACTTTATTTAGGCGATAAAAAATAGATTTTTATAATAATTATAAATGAAACTAATTATACTAATATACTAGTATGACGTTTATGGAAAAATATTGTCTAGTGATTAACTTCGTTCACTTAACTGTGTTCGTTTTTAACACCCTCCCGGGTCATTAGATCATTGCGTTGTGTTTAAACCCTAGTCCGAATTCGGGGTTACCTCCCCAATGTCAAACCTTGATTTCTCAATATATCATAATAAGCATACTAATGAAGTGAAAGAATGGTAAACACAATAGAATAGGCAAGAACAACTGTTAACAAAATATAAATTTATTCAAACAACGTTGTTATGAAGTACATCGCTCCCTAGACAATATATGTTTAGCTACAAAACAACCAACCAAACTAAGAGATAAAAGAGAGAAACAAGGAGACTAGCCGTTATCCAAAGATCCAACGCTAAAACCACTCCTAGAAAGTTTCCTCTTCTTGGCCTTGATGATCTTCTCTTGGATGGATATCTCTTGGAGCTCTCAAGACTTCAAAAAACGTTCCTAAGTGTTTGGGGGAAGAAGAGAAGATATTTATAGGATCCAAAATATCAACAAAATATCCTAAAATATCTAAACTGTTTGGCACCTAACTGTTACAGCGATGGTATCACCGCTACAGTGGTGGATAAGTCAGTGACTTTCTGCCGGATGACCACTGTAGCGGTGGAGCTCTCTACATTTTGACCGTTGCAGTGGTGGAAATGTAGCAACTCTTTGTACTTTGACCGCTGTAGCGGTGGTTTCACCGCTACAGCGGTGGGTTGCAGGTTCTGAAGTATTATCTTTTTGCTTGTTTTCCCATCGTTCTTCCACTGACTTGATCGTTTATGGACCGTTTTCGTCCCTTTTCCCCCCAAACACTTGATTTATAAAAAAAACAAATAACAATGTATTAACACATATTAAAGTGTTCTAAAAATACTCAAAAACTACCAAAATCGGCTTGGGAATAAATAGATAAATTACACATATCAAATACTCCCAAACTTAGAATTTTTCTAGTCCTCGAGCAAAACACTCCCACTAAAAATAAAAAACACAACTAAATTAACTAACACAAGACTAATCATGAATAAAAACACAAACTACCTAAATATAACGATATGCGAGTTTTGAATTCAACTATCAACCAAAACATTTTTCTCTCAACAACCCCCAATCATATGGAGTTCAAGAGTAAAACGCACCATGTGATGTTCTAGAATTTTGACATTTAATAATGGTAAACGCCATTCTAGATCCTTTCAAAGTGTGTGTGTAAAACTCAATAATATAACTATTTAACAACCGGATTGAATTATCCACCAACGAAGCTCATGACTTTAAACCGATAAGGATTAGGATTTTCATACACCTGATTGGGTTCCACTCTCCACTAATGTAGGCTTGGAAGTTTAAAAAGATCCATAGGACTTGGTTCGGTGATAAGGGTAATTTGTCTATATATTCCCAAGCTGGTTTTGGTAGTTTTCGAGTATTTTTATTGTGTTTTATTATGTTTTAATACGTTTCTATGTGTTTTTGTATAAATCTGGTGTTTGGGGGCGAAAATGAGCTAATACGATTGAAAATCAAGCTAATCGGAGCAAGTCGGTGGAAGAACGGTGGGAAAATAAGAAAAAATGCATTATTCAGAAGCCTGCATCCACTGCCGCAGTAGTAACTATGTTGGAATGCAGAAATCTCACCACTGCAATAGTCAGGCCATTGCCTCAGCGGTGAAAGTCCAGAGAGTTTGCCTACTATTCCACCGTCATAGCGCAAACCCTGTCGACATGCCCACCACCGCAGCTGTGAACTCCACCGCTGCGGCGGTGAACCCTGCAGCTATAAAGTGCAATTTTAGATATTTTTAGATATTTTGTTCCCGCCTTATCCTCTCCTCTCCTCCATCTTCGGCCATTAGAGCTCCTAGACACGTAGAATAAATTTGAGAGGTTTTGGGGGAGTGCTCAATCAAATCCGAAGAAGAAGAACACAAAGCGAAGAAGGAGAAGCGATCTCGAAGCGTTTTTAGCGATGGATCTTTGGAATACAGCTAAGTTCCTTTGTTTCTTTCCTTATTTTCTTAACTTTGGTTGTTGGTTTGAGCATGTTTAGCTCATTTATCATTGTATATACGGTTATGGCCGTTAGCTATATGGATATTGTCTAGGGATTAATATAATTTATGAATATGTGGTTTGTTTGAATTGTGTTTCTTTAATGGTTGTTCTTCGCTATTCGATTGTGTTTTCTATTATTGTATTTCCATTATATTCTTTTTTAGATATATTGAGAAATCGGGGTTTGACACTCAGGAGAGGTAACCTCGAATTCGGACTAGAGTTTAAATACAATGCTACTATCTAATAACCAGGGAGAGAGTTAGAAAATGTGCAATCCATGACGTTGGGGCAAGACTCATGTGACTATGTATTCTAAAAAATGCTAGAAGGGGACTTCGGCGTTAACGCAAAGTCACATATTCATTCACTTGTCACTTGGAAGAGGGAGTGAATGAGTTTATGATACAGAGATTGTCAAATAGGTCGAATACCGTTATTGATAACTAAACGAGATTAAACACATTTAAGTAAATGAAGTTAATCCCTAGATAATCCATTCCCCTAAATGTCTAAATATAGTATTATAGTATAATTAGTTAAATGAGTATTTTAGTTTAGTTTAGTATATTTTACAAAAAACTTAATTTGAATCGCCTAAATAAAATTAGGTTATGATAATTTCGGTACTCAACGATAATCTCAACCAATCCCTGTAGATACGACAACCCTTACTCTTCCTATTATACTAAAACTTGACCCGTACACTTGCGGTGAAAGTAGCGACGTATCTACGCGCTACCATTCGGTTTGGAACATTTGACCAAGGGTATATCAGGAATATAAAACGGGTTAACATCGTTAACTCAATGATACCCAAGGCACAACGCTTGGCACACAATCACACTCGAACCCCTATAGATAAATTTGAAACAACGCTGAACATACATTTAAGACCCATGTACTCACTTGTCAAAAGAAATGGAAATTAAACTATATTTACATATGTTTTTTTTTTTAACAACAACCACACCCCCAAACTCATTCGATTATTACAATTTCACGGGTATGGTTAAAATGAAAGAAAAATGACAAGTGAGTACTCGAATAGCAAACCAATCAAAAGTTCGCCCCAAACCCAACCGCTCACTTCAAAGAGCATACACGAATGCTAACTTGATTCACTCAAATTGTGTCTTCGGTTCAACGATATAGGTTTGTAAAGAATTCAATTAGCCAGGGTATTTTTTATGTGTTCAGAATTGAAACGGCTAATTGGTTTCGACAAGGTAATGAGGGATAAACTTATAGCAAAGTAAGCTTCAAAGGCTCAAGCGAATCAAATGAATACCTAAATAATATCTCCTGAACTACCTAGCCTAGGATTTCGCCTCAAGTTTCCCCCAATCGAGTTCTAGAATCCCTTAAATTGTCATGAATTTGGCTAATGCATAATTGGCCTTAAAGCAATTAAATAGCTATATATTGAGTTTACATGCTTGTGCAGATTAGGATCTACAATAACTTTCACCAAAACGACATGCCAAGCACATAAAACACACATGAATGGGCATTACACTTGACCTCAAAAAACAACTAGAGGCTAATATCATTATCCGGTAATGGCCCAGATGAACGCAAAACTCAGCACACAACAAACATAAACACATTTACACTAAACTAACAAACATGCAAACATTAAACTAAGCAACATTTAAACTTAAACTACATTACTAACAAAAAGAACACATACTAACATACTACACATCACCCCCAAACTTAAAATGGGCAGTGTCCAGAATGTCCCAATCATCAATCTCAACATTTGAAATAAAGCATACCGACGAAGGGGGTTTAGAACACGTACCTAAGAGGCGAGATAATCTCGCCTTCGAATGAAGTCGGTGGTGATGGATCTAATTCATTCTAAAACCTTGGGTTGTCTCCCAAGAAGCGCTTCGTTTATTTTCCTCGGCTTGATACAGAGAAGGGCTCGTCAAAGAGTGGCTTTCACCTATGGTATGTGTCATACAACACTACGTATGGGTCTTGGTTGAGAACGCCCTCAAGATTGGCGAGATTTGGCATTAATTGGCTCAATCTTTCAACTTGGCTCAGCTCCGTTTCTTGTGCTTGGGAAGCATGAATGTACTGAGTTGGAAATGGGGTACGATAGGCGAGCTACATTGGATCCTCGTAGATGTGATCGTCTTGGATCGGGGGGTGGTATCATCAATTGGATTTTAAACAGTGAAAAATCACAACTGTTAACATGTGATTCTTCATCACCAATCCACACTTGGGTTTTCTTCTCATTAGCATGATCGTCTTCGATCTCACCCAAGTACCTTCCTCTTGTATTTGGTTCCTCACGGTGGATTTCACAAATAAATGTGGCTTGTTCGTCTCTTAGTGACACTGCTTTGGACTCGACCTCAATGAAGCAAAGAAAATAACTGAATTGAGTCTAAAGAGACTTGACGATCTTATCAATTTCAACGTAGGTTGTTGATAGGTGTAAATTACCTATATATTTTCAAACCGAATTTATTAGTTTTTGAGTACGTTTTATTATGTTTTAATACATTTTAATATATTTTTATTCTTTTTGTATTAAAACAGGTGTGTGGGGGTGAAAATGTATGAAATTAGAGTATAAACGATCAAATCGTATTGAAAACGGTCAGAGAACAGTGGAAAAACAAGCAAGGTAGTATTATTTTGAAAGAAGCCCAGCTGCGAATGCTGAGAAAAACCAATTCTAGATAAAAGCCCACCGCCTAGGCGGTGAACCAGCATAATGTTTTCCCACTCCAGCGCTGACTCCATTGCCTCGGCACTCCTTAATTGACATACTTCATCGCCTAGGTGGTGGCCTCTGCACAGTTTAGATATTTTGTTAGATATTTTTTGACCGATTTATACCCTTCTCTCCTCATCTCTTTTGAGTTCTTCGGCCCCTAAGGCCTTAGACTATATTTTAGGGTTAGGTTTAGAGATTTTTGAGAGAGATCTCCCAACCTGAGGTGGAAGATGAACGAGGAAGCGATCGATCAACGGTTTTAGCGCCAAATCTTCGGATATCGGCTAAGTCGCTCGTTTCTTTTCTTTGTTTTCTTCATTTTGGTAGTTGTTGAGTATGTTTACGCCATTTTACATTGTATACATGGTTATGGCCATTGACTAAACATAGGTTGTTTAGGGATTATTAATATAATTTATGAATACGTTGTTTAATTGAGTTTGTGTTTCGTTTGCGGATGTTCTTCATTATCTTGATTTTGTGTGTCTTATTGTTTGTTTATCATGTTATGAGAATGATGTTATGATAATACGAGGTTTGACAAATCCCGAATTTGGACTAGAATAAACGAACGCCACGATCCAATAACCCGGTCGGGAGTTGGATTGTGGACAATCGATGACGTTCAGGCAAGACTCACGTGACCTAGAGTCATTAAGTTGTTGAGGGGGACTTTGATGTTGACACGAAGTCACGTATTCCCTCATCTTACACTCGGGAGAGATAATGAGGGAGTTTTAGAACTGAGATTGTCGATAGGGTAAACACAACGCAACGATCCAAAAACCCAGGAGGGAGTTGGATTGTGTGAAATCGATGATGTTGGGGTGAGACTCATGTGGCCTAGGGTTGTTAAGACGTTGAGGGGGACTTCGGCGTTGACACGAAGTCGCGTATTCCCCCATCTTACACTCGGGAGAGGTGGCGAAGGAGTTTATGAATTGAGATTGTCAGATAAGTCAAACACTGGTAATATAAACTAAAACGAGATCGAACACGTATTCGTAAATGAAACTAATCCCTAGACAACTTATTCTCTCCAAACTATCTCAATATAATATTAGTATAGTTAAATTAGTATTTTAGTACTAGTAATTAATTAAATTTCATTTTTGTTGCCTAGATAAAGTTGGATTATGACAATCGCGGTACTCGATAGTAATCTCAACCAATCCTTGTGGATACGATACCCGACCGAAAGGTCCATTATACTAAAACTTGATTCGTACGCTTGCGGTGAAAGTGGCAGCGTTTAAATTAGCGGTCACCAAGTTTTTAGCACCGTTGTTGGGGATTGGAAGGAGTGTTATTATTGATATTGTAAGTAAATAACTTGATTTTAATGTAGGCATTTTTTAGTGTATATAATTTTTCTTTGTAGTTTTGTTTTTCTTTTCCTACAGGATGCTTAAAGATGTTAGATCGACAAGTACTCTTGTGTTCCTTTCATTGCAAAATCTCGTCAGTCTTGAGGGCATGTGTCGGGCGGAGAACATTAAACCAAGTGCTTCTTAGGAGGTAACCTAGGGTAAAAAATAAGTTAAATCCATCTTCGTTAATTTGAGTCGGAGGCGAGATTCTCTCGCCTCCTAAGTACGTGTTCTAACCCCTGTCTTCAATATCATGCTATATACTGTCATTGGGATCGCTGACGGGTCATTTTGGGTAATTCCTGTGTTAAGTTGGTGGTGATGTGTAGTATGTTTTAGTATGTGTTTATGTTTTTAGTTAAGTTTTATTGTTTTTATCATGTGCAAGTTTGTTTAGGATTAGTTTATTTAGTTTAGTTGTTGTTTTGTGCTAAGTTTTGACATCATCTGGGCCTTTACTCGATGATGAGTTTGTCCCCTGATTGTTTATTGAGGTCGAGCGTAACGCTTATTCATATGTGTTCTATGTGCTTAATGTATCGTCTTAGTAAAAGTTATTGTAGATCCTAAATGCACGAGCATGTAAACTCAATATAGCACTATCTAATGGATTTGAAACTGATTATCCTTCACTCAATTTCATGACAATAGGGATTTTAGAACTTGATTTGGGGGGAATTCGAGGCGAAATCATAGGCGAGGTGGTTTAGGAGATATGATTTAGGAATTCATTTGATCGCTTGAGCCTTTTAAAGCCTACCATGCTATATCATTACCCTTCGTTACCCTGTCGAAGCCAAAATGATAATTCAATTTTTGAACATTTATCAAATACCCTAGCCGATTGAACTTTTTCCGAACCTTTATCGCTAAATCGAAGGCACAATATGAGTGAATCAAGTTAGCATTTCGCTACTTGATGTGAGCGGTTGGGTTTAGGGTGAACTTTTAATTGGTTCGGTATTTGAGTACTCGCTTGTCGTTTGTCGTTCATATTTTTGCACACTCCTAAAATTTTAGAAATTCAAATGAGTTTGGGGGTATGTTACTTAATCATTTTTGCACACTCCTTAAATTGTAGAAATTCGAACGAGTTTGCGGGTGTGTTATGTTAAATATATATATATATATATATATATATATATATATATATATATATATTACATTCCTTTTTGACATGACAAGTGAGTACGACATTCTTATCGTATGTTCAGGGTTGTTTCTAATTAAACTATGGGGTTTCGAGAGTGAGAAAGAGCTAAGCATGTGCCTCGGGTATCGTCACGTTAACAATGATTAACCTGTTTTGTATTTCCGATATACCCGTGGCCATTATTCCAAAACCAAACCAAGCCCTAATGATCTTCATGAACCTCCGAGCCTACATTAGTGGAGAATAGATCCCAGGTTAGGCATATGGATTGCCTATACCTTAAAGGTTTTAGTCATGAATTATATTGAGGGATAATTCCATCTAATCAATGGATAGTAGTATATTTGAGTTTAATCACACACACTTAAACAGGATCTAGAATGGTGCTTACTATTTTTGAACATTGAAATTCTAGAATACCATATGGTGTGATTTATGCTTGAACTTGATAGGATTGGGGGCCGATGAGGGAAAAATCTTTCGGCCGGTAGATGATAATCAAAACTTACACATTTTTGTTTTTAGTGTTTTTCGTTTTTAGTTTTCAATTTCGTAATTAGTTTTTATATTTTCTTGTATTGTGTGGGTATTTTGCTCGAGGACTAGCAAAATTCCGAGTTTGGGGGTATTTGATAGGTGTAAATTACCTATATATTTCCAAACCGATTTGTTAGTTTTCGAGTACGTTTATTACCTTTTAATACATTTTAATGTGTTTTTATTCTTTTTGTATTAAAATAGGTGCGTGGGGTGAAAAGGTATGAAATCAAAGCATAAACGATTAAATTATATCAAGAACGGTCAGAGAACGGTGGAAAAACAAGCAAGGCAGCAATATTCTGAAAGAAGCCCACCGCCGCGGCGCCCAGACCTCCGCCACGGTAGTGAAAATGCTGAGAAAAACCAATTCTGGCTGAAAGCCCACCGCCTAGGCCGTGAACTAGTAGAATGTTTTCCCACTCCAACACTGACTCCATCACCTCGGCGAAACTTAACCGACATACCTTACCGCCTAGGCGGTGGCCTCTGCATAGTTTAGATATTTTTTAGCCTATTTATACCCTTCTCTCCTCCTCTTTTCCTAGTTCTTCTGCCCCTAAGGCCTTAGGCTATATTTTAGGGTTAGGTTTAGAGATTTTTTACGGAGAGCACTCAACCCAAGGTGGAAGATAAACGAGGAAGCGATCAATCAACGGTTTTAGCCCCAAATCTTCGGATATCGGTTAATTTGCTTATTTCTTTTATTTGTTTTCTTCATTTTGGTAGTTGTTGAGCATGTTTACGCCATTATACATTGTATACATGGTTATGGTCATTGACTAATCATAGGTTGTTTTGAGATTATTAATATAATTTATGAATACATTGTTTAATTGAGTTTGTGTTTTGTTTGCGGATTTTCTTCATTATTTTGATTGTAAGTATCGTATTGTTTGTTTATCATGTTTTGAGAATGATGTTATAAGAATACGGGGTTTGACAAATTCCGGATTCAGACTAGAATAAACGAACGCCACGATCCAACAACCCGGTCGGGAGTTGGATTGTGGACAATCGATGACATTCGAGCAAGACTCACGTGACCTAGAGTCATTAAGATGTTGAGGGAGACTTCGACATTGACGCGAAGTCATGTATTCCCTCGTCTTACACTCAGGAGAGGTGACGGGAGAGTTTTAGAACTGAGATTGTCGATAGGATAAACACAACACGACGATCCAAAAACCTAGAAGAGAGTTGGATTGTGTGCAATCAATGACGTTGAGGCGAGACTCACACGGCCTAGGGTCGTTAAGACATCGAGGAGGACTTCGGCATTGACATGAAGTCATGTATTCCCCCATCTTATACTCGGGAAAGGTGACGGAGGAGTTTACAAACTGAGATTGTCGGATAAGTTGAACGCCGTTAATATAAACTAAAACGAGATTGAACATGTATTCATAAAAGAAACTAATCCCTAGACAACCTATTCTCTCAAAACTATCTCAATATAATATTAGTATAGTTAAATTAGTATTTTAGTATTAGTAATTAATTAAATTCCATTTTTGTCGCCTAAATAAAGTCGGGTTATGACAATCGCAGTACTTGAGGTACTCAATCGTAATCTCAATCAATCCCTATAGATACGATACCTGACCAAAAGGTCTATTATACTAAAAATTGATTCGTACGCTTGCGGTGAAAGTGGCAACGCTTAAATTAGTGGCCACCAGTTGTCTCAATAGTGTCAAGACGAACCTCATGCTTATTAAGTCGATCATTTGTTTCCATCCAAAACGCCTGGCTCTCCTCTATAAATTCAACGAACATTTCTTCTAGGGAGGGAGAAGACTCAACATATTGGTTTGGGGTGTTAATCCATGGCTCCGAAATGGTTAAACTATCACCCAAGTTTTGGTAGCTTTGTTGAATAATTCCAATAGTGAAAATCAAACTCCGCCATGTCTTCCAACAACCAATAGGCTTCATCCACGGTTAGTTGGTTAAAAGATGTGGTACATTTTCCTCTTTCTACCCATGTTCTGGTTGCGGCTAATAACCCATTGAGGAAGTTCAGTAGTTGACATCTCTCAAAAAACGATGATTTGGGAACTGGAACAACAACTCCTTGTATTGATCCCAAGCACAATGAAGTGGCTTGGAATCTCGTTAAAAGAAATGCAATAGCACTTGTCGATCTAACATCTTAAAGTACCTTGCAAAAAAATAAAAACTACAAACAAAAATTATAAACAAAATAAATGCCTAAATTAAAATCAAGTTATTTACTCACAATATCAACAACAATCTAAAAACCAATCGTGGCAATGGCCCTAAAAACTTGGTAGTGCAAAATTGCGTCGTTACTTTCACCGCAAGTGTATGGGTGAAGTTTTAATATAATAGAAAGAGTAAGGGTTATCGTATCCATAAGGATTGGTTTAGATTATCGTTGAGTACCGCGATTGTCATAACCTAACTTTATTTGGGCGATAAAAAATAGGTTTTTATAATAATTATAAATTAAACTAATTAAACTAATTATACTAACATACTAGTATGACGTTTATGGGACAATATTACCTAGGGATTAACTTCGTTCACTTAAACGTGTTCATTTCAATCTAGTTTACATTAATGGTATTCTAATTTATTTGACAATCTAGGTATCGAAAACTCACTCACTATCTCTCCTGAGTGTAAAGTGAATGAATATATGACTTCGCATCAATGCCAAAGTCCGTCTCGAGCGTCTATACGACACTCTGTCATATGAGTCTCACCCCAACCTCATGGATTGCACACTTTCTAATGCCCTCCCGGGTCATTAGATCGTCGCATTGTGTTTAAACTCTAGTCCGAATTTGGGGTTACCTCCCCCGAGTGTCAAACCCCAATTTCTCAGTATATCATAACAAGCATACTAATGAAGTGAAAGAATGGTAAACACAATCGAGTAGGAAAAAATAACCTTTAACGAAACATAAATTTATTCAAACAACGTTTTTATGAAGTACATTGCTCCCTAGATAATATATGGTTAGCTACACATAGCCATAGCCCTATATACAATTAGAAACAAACTAAACATATACAAAACAACCAACCAAACTAAGAAATAAAAGAGAGAAACAAGGAGACTAGCCGTTATCCGAAGATCCGACGCTAAAATTGCTCTGAGAACGTTTCATTATCTTGGCCTTGATGATCTTCTCTTGGTTGGATATGTCTTGGAGCTCTCAAGACTCCCACAAACGTCTTTAAGTGTTTGGGGGGGGGGGGGGGGGGGGGGAGAAGAGAGGATATTTGTAGGATCCAAAATATCAACAAAATATCCTGAAATATCTGAACTGTCTGGGCCTGACCGCTACAGCGGTGGGATCACTACTGCAGTGGTGGAAAAGTATGTGGCTTCCTGCTGGATGACTACTGCAGCGGTGGAGCTCTCTGCATTTTGACTGCTATAGTGGCGGAAATACAACAACTCTTTGTACATTGACCGCTGCAGTAATGGGTTGTAGGTTATGAACTATTATCTTTTTGCTCGTTTTCCTATCGTTCTTCTACCTACTTGATCGTTTATGGACTGTTGTTGTCCTTTTTCGCCCCAAACACCTGATTTATAACAAAACAAATAAAAATGTATTAACACATATTAAAATGCTATAAAAATACTCAAAAACTACCAAAATCGGCTTGGGAATAAATAGATAAATTAGACCTATCAACAGTCCCTGTATCATCAAAGCAAGAAAATGAGAAAAACGTCATTGCTGACAGGAACGTCCAGAACGATAATGAAAAGAACATTCCCAATGATGACGATGTACCTAAGCATAAGTTTCCATCTCTTTCTGAATATAAACCAGTACCCCATTTTCCTCAGGCTTTAGCAAAATTTATAAAAGATGAGCAAAATAGAGATATATATGAGACTTTTCGTAAATGCGAGGTAAATATTCCACTTTTAGATGCTATTAAACAAGCACCTCGTTATGCTAAATTTTTGAAAGAATTATGTACAATTAAAAGAAAACAACAACTTAAAGGATGTGAGAAGATGAGAATTGGGGAGAACATTTCTGCAATTTTTCAAAGAAAACTTCCTACAAAGTGTAAAGATCCAGGTATGTTTACTATCCCTTGTACAATAGGTATCACTAGATTTGAGAAGGACATGTTAGATTTAGGAGTATCTATTAATGCCATGCCATATTCTATATATTCTTCTTTAAAACTTGGACCTTTAGATAAAACTAGTGTTGTAATTCAATTAGCTGATAGATCTAATACATATCCTAAGGGTATAGTTGAGGATGTTCTTGCGTAAGTTAATAATTTGGTTTTCCTTGTTGATTTCTATGTACTTTATATGGAAAATAATGATCAAACTGCCCCTATTTTGTTAGGAGGACCATTCTTAAAAACATCTAAGACTATGATAGATGTTCATAATGACACACTTACTATGGAATTTGATGGTGAAATTGTTAA
Organism: Eucommia ulmoides; assembly: GCA_016647705.1. Taxonomy (NCBI): domain Eukaryota; kingdom Viridiplantae; phylum Streptophyta; class Magnoliopsida; order Garryales; family Eucommiaceae; genus Eucommia; species Eucommia ulmoides. The sequence goes on along the minus strand of CM028339.1, from coordinate 36,946,204 downwards.
GTTTAATATTTATAATGATAATCCTGGTGACGATAATCTTGTTTATTCGATTGATGTGATTGATTCGCTAGCACGTAAATTTTTTTAACCTGATTGCAAAATGAATCATTAAGTCGAGCCAATGACAATAAATGAAGGCACTACTTGAGAGGCAACCCAAGGGGAGTTTGTTCCTTTTTCTTCTTATTTTCGCATTTATATTTTGGTTATCTTTTGTCTTTTCTTTGCATTTAACCTTACAATAGGGACAATGTAAGATTTAAGTGTGGGGGAAGGGATTTAAGTTGTGTTTAATTTTGTTTTTGAAAAAAAATAATTAAATAAATAAGTAAATAAAACTAAACAAAAAAAGTCAATTGAATAGTACATGAGTGTTTAATTAGTGTTCTTTGATGAACCTATGTGTTAATTCACATGTTGGTAATGTCTTTAAAATTTGAAGGTAAATGTGCTTGAATCTTAGTAATGGATTGAAGTGGTACTCTTGTGAAGTTGTATGAGCTTAGTGACGAAATATAATTGGGGAGTGCGTAATGAATCCTTAAACTAATCCTTTTAAGCTAGTCCTAAATTTGGGTTTAATTAATTAAATAAAAAAAGGGTAGTATGGAGCATAAAATGCACCTACCGAGTTAAAAAAACAAAACAAAACAAAACAAAAGAGGTAGGATGGAGCATAAAATGCACCTACCAAAGAAAGGAAAATATTTCCTAGTTTTCCACCTAGTTTGTAGTAATAAAAAGGAGTAGTTGGGGGGTGGTTTGTACATGACTTGACTATGTTAGTTGCATAATTTTTTATTGACCGATCAAGAGTACTTGTGGATTGAAGTGAAAGGATTTGAAAATGTTAGGCTTGAATTCGATTGTCGTTGTTATACATTTAAGATCAATATGTGGGGTTGATTAAGTAGCATATATTGAATACTTATGTATTGAAATGGTGTTTCACAAAGTTATTTTGAGTTTTTTCTGTTGTTTTGCCCGAGGACGAGCAAAAGTTAAGTGTGGGGGAATTTTATTAGTGCGAAAATATCCATATATTTATTCCTTTATACTTAATATTTTATGTGTATTCTGTGCCTAATTATACTCACTAAGCTCATATTTTAATTTAGGAAACAAATAAAGGCGTTTGGAGTAAAACAGAATAAATCACGCATTTTAGGTAGTTTTGATACATGTTTGTAATCAGGCCATAACTTTCATCTCCGAACTCCAATTGAGGTGATTCAAAATGATATGGAAATAACAGAAAATGATATACAACTTTTATGTTATGAGGTTCTCTAGAATCAAATTCCATCATGGTCGAAATCGAGTTTGAGGATCTTGTAGTTGCACTGCCGTCAGTCTAATTTGAAGAAAGATTGAGAAAATGGATAGTGACCTGTGACCTGGACCTGAAACCTGATCACAAAATGGATCCCAATTAAATAAACCATTACCAATTAAAGGATATTTAATTGGTAACATTAATGTGGGAAATTTTATAAAATCATGGATCCAATTCGGCAAAAAGGAGGAGCTTTATTTGGAATTGGTTTATTCATTATTGTGGTGGCCTAAATGGTAACAATTATATTTGAGAGATTCATGGCCATTAAGATCAAATTCAATGGAAATTAATGGACAATAAGGGAGACCTTCGACAGTTTTGGATGGAGCTATTTCTTGGGTCAATAGCCATTACACATAGCTAATTATGGTAATGAGCCATTATGAGAATAAATGATCCGGCAGTGGTGGAGGAATTTTGATTATTATTCATTTTCTAGTCTGGATATTTTTGGGGAGTTATTTGGACAGTAGATTTAAGAGGGGGTTTTGGGAGCTTAACAGTACCTATCTTGCTTTCCTCTTTTCTCTTTTCTATTTTGTAAAGTTCCATGACCTTGTGTCGCTAAGGTTTTTCTCTTGGTCAAAGGAAACTGAAGCCTCAGAATCAATAAAACTATGAGATCTAATTTATTTTCATTGTTCAATTTATATTTTGAGTATTGGATGTTCTTCTATGCCTATTTTCATGATTGTTTCGTTTAATCACTAGGAGGCCTACTAGTTTATTATTCATTACAATATACTGCTAGTTTAGATATTGAATTTGTAATTGTTTGATCCCTCTAATCTGTGAAGCAACTAAGATTTAATGATTTGTTGCGTCAGAAATTATTAGATCTTAGGAAGGACACTCAACTAAATTAAATACAACCGTTTGTGCTTGTGTTGTTTAGCTTCACCAATCTCTCTTATTCTTAATGCTGTTACTAGATTAAACCTTTAGCGCTTGTCTTAGGTTGTTTAGTAGTTAGGGTTAATTAGATCGCTTGTTTTTTAATTAACTACAAGTAAGGAGTTATAGGAAAATAGTTCCAACGTTGAATATTCAAAATGTGAATTGATATATACTTGCATGGATGAACAGTTGTGAAATTTCGAATGTGGATGTTAACTTAGACCAAGGTGTATTTTCTAATTAAATTCAGTATTAAGTTTGCAATTCTTTTTCTTATTGATTTTCTTAGTTTTGCTATCCTATATTCAAACCCCTCATCCTTGTTCACGTAGCATAAATTTAGGCTAGGCACTTTCTGTGGAAACGATACCTACTCACACTACTACAATTCATATTTAGGAGTAGGATTTTATTTTTGGTTGCCTACGACAGCACACCAAAATGCCTAAATTAAAATCAAGTTACTTACTCACAATATCAACAACAATCTAAAAACCAATCCTTGGCAACAACACCAAAAAATTGGTAGTGGAATATTATGTCGCTACTTTAACCGTAAGTGTATGGGTCAAGTTTTATATAATAGGGAAGAGTAAGAGTTGTTGTATCCATAAGGATTAGATTAAATTGTCGCTAAATACCGTGATTATCATAAGCAAACTTTATCTAGGCGATTGAATTTAGGGTTTTTGGTTTTAGATTATATACTAAACTAAATTAACAATTAATTAAACTGTAATACTAACTATACAATATGGGAATAGATTATCTAAGGATTAACTTCATTTACTTATATGTGTTTGATCCAATCTAGTTTACATTAATGGTATTCAAACTATCCGACAATCTAGGTATCAAAAACTCACTCACTACCTTTCCCGAGTGTAAAGTGAATGAATACACGACTTCGCGTCAACGCTGATGTCCCCATCTAGCATCTAAACGACACTAATCGCATGAGTCTCACCCCAACCTCACGGATTATACACTTTCTAATATTCTTCTAAGTCATTAGATTGTCATGTTATGTTTCAACCCTAGTCCGAATCCGGGGTTACCTCTCCTGAGTGTCAAATTCCGTATTCTCAAATCAACCACAATATCACAATAAGCATACTATGGAGGTAAAAGAACAGTAAACACAATCGAATATGGATGAACAACCATTAATGAAACACAATTTACTCAAACAACGTTTTCATAAACTATATCAATCTCTAGATAAAATACATTTAGCTAAACAAGATCATTACCAAATATGCATTAAAACAAGAGAATAACATCATTTTACAATTACAAAGTTTAAGAACAAAGAGAGAAACAAGGGAGAATAGTCGTTATCTTAATAGTAGAGTGTTCCACTTCCGCAAAAACCGCTCCGAGATCGTTTCCTCTTCCTCAAATTGATGATCTTCTCTTGGGTCTTGATGTTGAGCTCCAAAATTGCCCAAAAATATGTGTATTGTGTTAGGGAAGAAGAGGATATTAATGGATCAAAAATATCTAAGAAAATATCTCAAAATATCTAAGTCACCTGGTGTCGGACTGTTGCAGTGGTGGGATGCACCGCTGCAGCGGTGGGAAGTTATTAGGTTTCTTCCAGTTGATCACTGCAGCAGTGGAGTTCACTGCTGCAGTAGTGGTTAAACAGAAAGTCTCTATTCTTTTAATCGTTGTAGCGGTGTTTTTTACTGCTGCAGCGGTGGAGGCTATATTTCATTTCTTTAATCTTTTCAACCATTTTTCCACCAACATCCTACCGATTTGCTTGATTTTCAATCGTTTTCATCTCTTTTCGTCCTAAATAGCTGATTTATACCAACACAAATAAAAACGAATTAAAACATATTAAAACATTACAATAACACTCGAAAACTATCAAAATCGACTTGGAAATAGATAGATAAAATGAACCTATCAGCTATACATGATCAAACAACCAACAAGATTTAAGAAATAAAGAGAGAAACAAGGGAGAATAATCGATATCTGAAGAACAGATGATTCTACATCCGTAAAATCCGTTCCAATCTTATTTCCTCTTCTCCAATGGTGTTTCCCTCATCTTGGTCTGATCTTGGAGCTCCCAAAAACTCCCCAAAATGTCCTTGGTATGAGTGGGAATGAGTGGATGTTAATAGGGGTCGAAAATATCCTAAAAATATGAAGAAAAAGCGTTTCCAGCTGTTACTTGATCTTTACGGCGGTAAGGAATTTGCTATAGCGATGGGGAGTCAGTAGGGCCTTTGCCCTTTCATCGCTGCAGTGATAAAAGGGTATCGCTGCAATGAATGAGGGTTAATGGCCCTCTGACCATTCATCGCTGCAGCAAGCAATGTGCTCGCTGTAGCGATCAAGGGCCAGTGGCCCTGTGATGCTGGCGCTGCTGCAATGAATCTATCGTTGCAGCGAATAAGCTTCAGGATCTCCTTTTTTGTTTTTTTTTTTTCAATGTTTCTCAACCAATGTCCTACCGATTAGCTTGATTTTCAACCATTTTCGTCCCTAACACTTGATTTCCATAAAAATGAATAAAAATGAATTAAAACACTACAAGAACACTTGAAAACTACCAAATTCGGCTTGAAAATATATAGATAAATTCAACCTATCAGCAACCTCATACGTGTTCGGTCACCTTCAATAAAAAAAAACATATCATTTTAATATTAAATAAATGAACTATGTAATGACCTAATCTTTGGTTATTCGCCAAAGTACATAGGTAACCCACATAAGGTTTCGGTTACCTTTAATAATAAAATCATATCATATTTCATGTTGGAAGTACATGTTAACCTAATTCCTTGTCAAAACAAGGATGTATAGGAAACCTTTATAAGGTTCAATCTTTAAAAGAATACAAAAACAATTCATTTCATATAGCTTGTATGTTAAAACTACAAGTTGACCCGATTCCCTATAAAAGCAAGGATATGGAGGAAAACTTTATAAGGTTTGGTCGTTTATATTTATGTATCTTATATACTATCATTGAGTTGTCGCTAGTTAGATTAGTGTAGTATTTACTGCTTTCATCATGTGAAAAATACATAAAAATGGAAAAACCTAAAAAAGGGAATTGTTCTCTTAAAGCAAATCAAAGAAAATTATTTGGTTGTTGTTTAAAAGTGAATATTCATTTACACAAAGGTACCGTCTACGGATGGGTGTCTTAGGGTGCGTAAAACCTTTCCCATGCGTAATGGATCCCCGAACTTATAGAAATCTCTAGTACAAAGATCTTTACGAGTTAAAACACGAGCCATTTCAAAACAAAAAAAAATGAATTTCTAAAAATCCCAGTGACCTAACACACCATTCAATGCATGCTAGGTGGTGACTTATTTTCAAACATAAAATACCAGCCCAAGAATTTTTTCAAAATCGACTCCTAGAAAAGCCCTTGCAAAACCAAAATGAATGGATTTGGAAGATTTCAAGAGGGAAGAATGAAACTTGTTTTCCTCTTCTTCCCAGTCTCTACTTCCTCTACCATCAAAATTCATGGTGCGTTATGTATATCATATATAAGTATGAAAACTATATAAACATGCTATGTACAAGCAAGATATACATATTTAATAAAAAATAATCAAAGGGTGTTTAGGAAGATATACCTTACTTAGGGGAAGTAATCTTCCCTAAGTGATTACATTTCTTTCCTCCTTTGAATTTTCTTCGTTGTCCTTGATCTTTTGTCGTCAACCTCTTGAGAACTTCTTCCAAGATCCTCAAGAGATCCTCCAAGGTAGAATTACAATAAAATTTCAAGGCATCTATTAAAGAATTTGGTTGGAATCCCTAGAACCCGAGAGCACTACCCAAGTTTAGAGAGAGAAAGTCTAGGTTCCAACCCCTCAAATTCTAAAAACAGGCCCTGGTATTTATAGGATGGGCACCCTGCACATTTTCCAATGCATAGAGTAACTCAGACTACTCCTTAGGGGATGTTTGTCTTAGGGGTCATCCCTTCTTGTCTTGATCTTGCTTTGGTTTGAACGAATTTTGAAGATTTTGTAAGATATTCAAAGATTTGTTAGTGATCACCAAATATTTAAATATTTTTGGATAATCATTCACAATCATTGGTAATGATTGGAAATTATTAGTCATTAGTACCATCCTTGGATATGATTATTTTCACATGGGTTCATTAATGGCTAGAAGTGATGTTGCTGGTTTGGTTTAGGGGCTAAGTACCGGTTAAATTCACTATTTTGGTTTGGTTTCCATTAATGTTTCCAAGGTTCTTCGAATTTGGTCTTGACGAGTCATTGTGAATTTAATGCTTAATTGAGACACTTGATGTGATGGGGCTTGAATTGGTTGGATTTGGATCATATTAACTCTTAGTTACCCTAAGATATTTTGCTCAAAATATCTACATGCTTTGAACCTGTCTTGACATGTCATCCCAATCATTTAATGCTTGATGTAATGGGAATTTAATGCTCATTAAATGCCTTTCTTAGGTGGCAAACCGAATCGGTTTAGTTTCGATAACGTTTGCTTACATTCTAAGCAACTTAGTTCCTTCCTTAGATATTTTGTAAGAAATTTATAGGAAGCTTCCCTTATGCTTTTAATGTTCATGTTGATGATTTATTATGCTTGGTTGGGCCCTTGGTTGGATGGGCTTTGATGGTTAGTCAAATGACTTCGATTTGGTTGATTTCCAACTGAGTTTTAATCACTAGTTGCTTTGGTAACATCGGATTTGTCATGCCATTTGTATGACTTGATCAAGGCCTTTTTCATTGGTTTTATGGATATTTAAACTTTAAACAAGTATAAGTATTTTTGGTGTGGAATAGACGAAACCGGTGATAGTAAATGTTTTGGGGTCGAAGTAGGTAATAATGGTAATTGGTGAAATTTCCTATAATTAAAGGATAGTAACTAATTTTTATTCATATAAAAAGTGATTTAATTGAAAATCAACCCTTGACAATGTCATCTTAGTCCCCATTTAATTTTAGGAATTTCGAGGTTGACCTGAAACTTTTATTTTACCGAATTCAGTCAAATTCAACAATTTTATGTTTTCTATTATTTTTGTTGTTTTTACCTTATTATCCAGTGTGATTGAGAGTATAAATTCATTCTCTTCAAACCTTAGTTTAAAGTTTATTTGAACTTGTACTTTCGATTCGACACTGATTGGGCAGGACAAAATACGGTGTCTACGATAAGTATGATTTCATTGCAAATTTGAGCCATACCTCATGTTCTTTTCCAAAGATTCAAACTCCTTCCAAATCCATCAAGTTTCAAACATGAAAATATTTATGGTCCATTGAAAATCAACCTTAGTGGTATTCCAAAAAAGGACTTCTCAAGCGATCTAACCCCCCCCCTCCCCCTTTTTATTTAATTTTTTTTATTTTTCATTTTTTTTGCTACAGTCCCTATGTTCTTTTCATGACGCTCTTTCGAGTTTTTCCCACATTCAGGCCATACTTATTTCATTTGTCTCTTTTGCCCTTGTTGCCTGGCAGCTCAGATTCTGGGATTTTTTTTAATTATTTTTTATTTTTTAATAAACAGATAGTCATAAATCGAAACAACGTATTTGAAAAATAAAGGTCTTTATTAGACAAAATATTTCTTTATAGAATCCAAGTTCAGAGGCTTGGAAATACGTCGCCATCCATCCCTGTTTGAGGCAAACTTGCCCTTGGCTTCATCTTGGAAAGGAAATATTTTTTTCAATACCAACTCATCAGTCCTGAAGACTCTAGGGAGAACCTGCTTATCATGAGCTCTGGTAATTCTCTACTCATAACATTGTTCGTGGCATATCGCTGTTAGCTGCTGCATATCGATTAAGCAAAGTTCGTCCAACCTCTGTTGCACCCATTTAGTTTCATCGAGCTCGACCTCCATGAGCACTCATAGAGATAGAATTTCCATCTTGGACGGTATTACTGCTTCCGTACCATAGACCTGTGAGTAAGAAGTTGCCCCTATCAAAGTACGAACTAAAGTCCGGTAAGCCATCAAAGCCTATGGTAGCATGTTATCCTAATATTTATAATTATCGATCATCTTTTAGAGGATTTTCTTAATATTCTTATTGGCGGATTTCACTGCTCCATTCATCTTTGGATAATAAGGCGCCGAGTTTCTATGCTCGATTTTGAATTGCTGATAGATTTTCTATATTTTTTACCCCTTTAGGTTTTTGGCGTTGTTGGCTATCAATGCTTGCGGCAAACCGTATTTTGACATAATATTTTATTTGATGAACTAGGCTACTTTCTTTTAAGTCACTTGGGCCAGGGAGATAACATCCACTTACTTGGCAATGTAATCAATGGCCACCAGGATGAAGTAATGACCACTCAGCGCCTTAGGGGTAACTTCTCCAATGACGTCCACATCCCATATTAAGAATGGCCATGTGGCCGCTGGTAGGGGAATATTACATCGCTACTTTCACCGCAAGTGTACGGGTCAAGTTTTAGTAGAGTGGGAAGAGTAGGGGTTGTCGTATCCACAGGGATTGGATTAGATTATCGTTAAGTACCACGATTGTCATAACCAAATTTTATCTAGGCCACTCAAATTATATTTTTGTTAAAAAAATATTATACTAAACTAATTAACTAATTTAACTAATTAAACTAATATACTAATATTGACATTTAAGGGAGTAAATTGTATAGGGATTAACTTCATTCATTTAAACGCGTTCAATTCAATCTAGTTTACATTAACGGCATTCACATTATTCGACAATCTAGGTATTGAAATCTCATTCACTACCTCTCTCGAGTGTAAAGTGAATGAATATGTGATTTCGCATCAATGCCGAAGTCCCCCTCGAGCGTCTGTACAATACTTGGTTATATAAGTCCCGCCCGAACCTCATGGATTGCATACTTTCTAATGCCCTCGCAGGTCATTAGATGTCACGTTGTGTTTAAACCCTAGTCCGATATGGGGTTACCTCTCCCGAGTGTCAAACCCCCGTATTCTCAAAATAAACCCTAATACCATAAAAAACATATCAAGATTGTAATAAAACAGTAAACACAATCAGATAAAGATAAACAACTGATAACGAAACAAAGATTCAACCAAACAACGTTTTTATAAACGAATTGCTCCTTAAACAATATATGTTTAGTTTTTCATGGCCATAACCACATATACAACAATAAACAAGCTAAACAAATAAAAATACCAAAAAGTGTTTAAGAAATAAAGAGAGAAATAAAGGAGTATAGCTATTATATGAAGAACGGGTGATTCTGCGTCTGTGATTTCCGCTCCGATCTTGTTCCCTCTTCTTGAATTTGCGATCTCCTCCCTTTGGTATGTCTTGGAGCTCTCAAGAAAACTCCCAAAAACGTTCCAAGTGTTTAGGAGAGAAGAGGGGATATATATAAGATCTAAAATATCTCAAAATATCCCAAAATATCCTAAAAGATCTAGTGTTGGACTGCTGCAACGGTGGTTTCACCACTACAGCGGTGGTTTCACCACTATAGCGGTAGGGAATTTAGTAGATTTCTACCGGATGACCGCTACAGCGATGGGTTCACTACTGCAGCAGTAGAGAATTCAACAACTTTCTACATTTTTACACCAGTAACAGTAGAGAATTCAACAACTCTCTGCATTTTGATCGCTGCAGCGGTGGATGCAGACTTTGAATATTAATCTTTTTCTTCATTTTCTCCACCATTCTTCTATTGACTTGCTCGATTATAACCCATTTTCATCCATTTTCCTCCCAAACACCTAATTTATAACAAAACAAATAAAAATGTATTAAAATATTAAATCTCTATAATAATACTCAAAAACTACCAAAATCGACTTGGGAATATATAAACAAATTACACTTATTAAATACCCTCAAACTTAGAATTTTGCTAGTACTCGAGGAAAACACTCACACTAAAAATAAAAAACACAACTATATTAACTAACACAAAAACTAAACACGAATAAAAACACAAACAACCTAAATATAACAATATGCGAGTTTTGAATTCAACTATCGACCAAAACATTTTCTCCTCAACAACCCCTAATCATATCGAGTTCAGGAGTAAAATGCATCATGTGATGTTCTAGAATTTAAACATTTAATAATGGTAAATGCTATTCTAGATTCTTTCAACGTGTGTGTGTGAAACTCAATAATATTACTATCCAACAACCGGGTTGGATTATCCACCAATGAAGCTTACGACTTTAAACCAATAAGGATTAGGATATACATATGGCTAAATGGGTTCCACTCTCCACTAATGTAAACTTGGAAGTTCAAAAAGATCATTACGGCTTGGTTCAGTTTGGAACATTTGGCCAAGGGTATATCGAGAATATAAAACGGGTTAACGTCGTTAACTCAACGATACCCAAGGCACAACGATTGGCACACAATCACACTCGAACTCCCATAGATAAATTTGACACAACTCTGAACATACATTTAAGACCCACGTACTCACTTGTCAAAAGAAACGAAAATTAAACTATATTTACATACGTTTTTTTTTTAAACGTACCACACCCTTAAACTTATTCGATTACTACAATTTCACGGATGTGGTTAAAATGAAAGAAAAATGACAAGTGAGTAGTCGAATACCGAACCACTCAAAAGTTCGCCCTAAACCCAACCGCCAACTTTAAGTAGCATACACGAATGCTAACTTGATTTACTCAAATTGTGCCTTTGGTTTAGCGATATAGGTTTGGAAAAAGTTCAATTGGCTAGGGTATTTGTTACATGTTCAGAATTAAAATGGCTAATTGGCTTCAACAGGGTAACGAGAGATAAACATATAGCAAGGTAAGCTTCAAAAGCTCAAGCGAATTAAATGAATGCCTAAATCACGTCTCTTAAACTACCTTGCCTAGGATTTTGCCTCAAGTTCTCCCCAATCAAGTTCTAGAATCCCTTAAATTGTCATGAATTTGGCTAATGGATAATTGGCCTCAAATCAATTGAATAGCTATACATTGTGTCTATGTGCTCGTGCAAATTAGGATCCACAATAACTTTCACCAAAACGACATGCTAAGCATACAGAACACACATGAATGGGCATTACTCTTGACCTCGAAAACAATCAGGGGATAATATCATCATCAGGTAATGGCCTAAATGAACTCTAAACTCAACACACAACAACACAACTACAAACATAAATACACTACACAAACTAATCAAACATGAAAACAATTAAATTAAATTAACACAACAAACAACAATTAAACATACTAAAATACTAAACATCACCCCCAAACTTAAAACAGTCGGTGTCCACAATGAACCAATCATCAATATCAACATTTAGCATACATTATAATGACGAAGGCAGTTTAGAACACGTACCTGGGAGGTGAGACAATCTCAGCTCCGAATGAAGTCAGCTATGATGGATCTAATTTATTCTGAAACCTTGGGTTGCCTCCCAAAAATACTTGGTTTATTGTCCTCGGTCTGACACAGAGAAGGGCTTTTCAAAGAGTGGCTTCCGCCTATAGTATGTGTCATACAACACTATATATGGGTTCAGTTCAAAACGCCCTCAAGACTAGTGAGATTTGGAATTATTTGGCTCGAGCTCTCAACGTGACTCGTCTCCGGCTCATGTGCTTGCTAGGCATGAAAGAACGGTGCGAAAAGCGGCAATGGACAAGTAAGCCACATCGGATCCTCGTAGATGTGATCATCTTCGATTTGTGGTGGCAACACAATGTGGATCTCTAATGGTGAAGAATCAAAATCTTCAGTCCACGCTTGGGTTTTCTCCTAATTTAATTCATCGCTATTGAATTCACCCAATCTCCTCCCGCTTACATTCGGTTCCTCTCGGTGGCTTTCATAATTGAATGTGGCTTATTCCTCTCTTAGTGCCACCACTTCAGACTCGACCTTAATGAAGGAAAGAATATAATCGATTTGAGTCTCATGAGACTTGACGGTCTCATCAATTTCAGCACAGGTTGTCTTAATAGTGTTAAGATGAACCTAATGCTCATTAAGCCGATCATTTGTTTCCCTCCAAAACGTCTGGCTCTCCCCTATAAATTCAGTGAACATTTCTTCCAGGGAGAGAGAAGACTTAATATATTGGTCTGGGGTGTCAATATATGGCTCTGAAATGGTGAAACTATCCATCAAGCGTAGGTATCTTGTTGAATAATTTCGACTCTAACAATTAAACTTGGCCATGTCTTCCAACAACCAATAGGTTTCATCTGCGGTTAGTTGGTCGAAAGAGGTGGTACCATTTTCTCTTTCCACCCATGTTCTGGTTGCGACTAACAACCCGTCGAGGAAGTTCAGTGGTTGACACTCCCTCAAGAAACGATGATTGGGGAATTGGAATAGTAACTCCTTGTATCGATCCCAAGCACAATAAAATGGCTCGGAATCTCGTTGAAAGAAATGTAAAATCAATTGTTGATCTAACATCTTCAAGTAACCATGGAAGAGAAACAAAACTACAAAGAAAAAAAATTATAAACACAATAAATACCTAAATTGAAATCAAGTTATTTACTCACAATATCAACAACAATCTAAAAACCAATCCGCGGCAACGGTGCCAAAAATTTGGTAGCGGAATATTACGTCGCTACTTTCACCGCAAGTGTACGGGTCAAGTTTTATTAGAGTGGGAAGAGTAGCGGTTGTCACATCCATAGGGATTGTATTACATTTTCATTAAGTATCGCGATTGTCATAACCAAATTTTATCTAGGCCACCCAAATTATATTTTTGTTAATAAAATAATATACTAAACTAATTAACTAATTTAACTAATTAAACTAATATCCTAATAGTTACATTTAAGGGAGTAAATTGTCTAGGGAATAAATTTATTTATTTAAACGCGTTCAATTCAATCTAGTTTACATTAACGGCATTCACATTATTCGACAATCTAGGTATCGAAATCTCACTCACTACCTCTCTCGAGTGTAAAGTGAATGAATATGTGACTTTGCGTCAATACCAAAGTCCCCCTAGAGCATCTATAAGAAACTTTGTCACACGAGTGTCGCCCCAACCTCAGAGATTGCATACTTTCTAACACCCTCCCGGGTTATTAGATCGTTACGTTGTGTTTAAACCCTAGTCCGAATTCGGGGTTATCTCTCCAAAGTGTCAAACCCCGTATTCTCAAAATCAACCCTAATACCATAAAAATCCTATCAAGATTGTAATAAAATGGTAAACACAATTAGATAAAGATAAACAATCAATAACAAAACAAAGATTCAACCAAACAACATTTTTATAAACGAATCGCTCCCTAGACAATATATGTTTAGTTTTTCATGGCCATAACCACATATACAATAATAAACAAGCTAAATAAATATAAATACCAAAAAGGGTTTAAGAAATAAAGAGAGAAACAAAGGATTATAGCCGTTATCTAAAGAACAGGTGATTCCGTGTCCATGATTTCCGCTCCGGTCTTGTTCCCTCTTCTTGAATTTGTGATCTCCTTCCTTTGGTATGTCTTGGAGCTCTCAAGAACACTCCCAAAAATGTTCCAAGTGTTTGGAGGAGAAGAGGGAATATGGGAATATATATAAGATCCAAAATATCTCAAAATATCCCAAAATATCTGAAAAAGATCTGGTGTCGGACCGCTGCAGTGGTGGGGAAGTCAGCAGCTTTCTGCCGGATGACCACTGCATCGGTAGAGAATTCAAAAACTCTATGTATTTTGACCGCTGTAGTGGTGGATGCAGGCTCTGAATATTAACCTTTTTGCTCTTTATTTCCACCGTTCTTCCACCGACTTGCTCAATTATAACCCGTTTTCATCATTTTTCGTCCCAAACACCTGATTTATAACAAAATAAATTAAAACATATTAAAATTCTATAATAATACTAGAAAACTACCAAAATTGGATTGGAAATATATAAACAAATTACACCTATCAGCTACCAAGCAATGAATTTGCAAAGGTGGGATATGGATTTAATCACCGTGAATCTAACACTTATGGCATCTTCGAAAAAACTACACATAATTATTTTCCATCATCAGCCATAAATGTTCGGTCCTCAACATCTTCTTTGCAAGCATGAAGCTACTCATGTAGGGTCCATATATGCCACCAGGGGCTTCTTTTATCAGCTGGATAGCCTCTTCAACTTCAACACATCTTAACAGACCCTTGTTAGGGAAGCGCTTGTATAGAGTTTCCCTGCTTAGGAAGAATTAGCCTGCTACTCTCCATAGGGTCTTCTGATCAACACTTGATATTCCCTCTAGGTACTCTTGATTTTTCAGGAAGTTCTTTATATCATGGTACCAAGGGTCCTTGGCAGGTTCAGCTTCGAGCTGGAAATAATAGACCAGTCAGTGCTGAAATTGGATTGCCATCGAAATGATATCCTTCTCATCCCAAGTGATAGAGATCATAGACGCCAATGTAGCTAAGGCATCGGCAAAATCATTTTTGGGCCTCGGTATGCTTTCAAATTGAATCATCGTAAACTTCTCACAAAACTCCAGGAGGTAATTATTATAGGCTACCAGGGTTAGATCTCTAGTGGTATACTTATCCATCACCTGATTGATTATCAGCTCAGAATCCCCAAATACTAGTAACTCTTGGATTTTCATGTCGATAGCCAACTGAAGCCCCAAAATACATGATTTATACTCAACTCTGTTATTGGTTCTCTGGAACTTCAACTTCGAAGCCACCGAATAATGCTATTTGCTCGTAGAAATAAGAATGGCTCCGATTCTGGCCCCTTGAGAGTTTACGGCTCCGTTGAAATACATTTTCCAGATTGTCTCCTCTTTTTCATCCTCCACCATATGAATTGACTTATCAAGAAATAGCATCTCAAGAGGCTAGTAATTCGTTTAGGCTAGATAACTATCTAATTGATATGCTATCGCCTGACCCTTTACCAACTTTTGGGTCTTGTATATGATTTCAAACTCTATTATCAACATCGGCCATTTGGCAATTGGCTTCTTGAAGATATACTTTAATGGATCCATCCTGGTTATCAAATATGTAGTTAATGGGAGCATATAATAGAGCACTCCATGAGTGGACCAAGCCAATGCACAACAAGTTCTCTCCAACAACATGTAATTTTTCTCTTACTTCATGAAGCGTTTGCTGAGGTAGTAAATGTCTTGCTTCTTCTTCCCGAATTCATCAAGTTGTTAAAGAATGGCTCCCATGGATGAGTCGAGAATCGATAGAGATAGCAACAACAATATTTCCTCCCCAAATGGCACCAGAACTGGAGGGTTGGTCAAATAAGCTTTAATATTTTCTAAGGAATTATGAGAATCGGCATTCCATTGCCCAAAAGTGCATTTTGTTGGGTTAAGCTTGAGCTGATATTCACAAAGTCTGTCAAACATCCTTTTGAAATGGCAGAGATGGTCCTCGTTCTCTTGGGATTTAATGATCATGTCATCAATATACAACTCCATTTTCTTGTGCATCATATCTTGAAAGAGGATCGTCATTGTTCTTAGGTACGTTGCCCTGGTATTTTTTAGGCCAAAAGGCATTACTCTATAGTAGAAGACTTCCCACGGTGTGGTGAAGGCTATCTTTTCCCAGTCTTCTACATCTATCAAAATTTGATTATATCTGGAGAATCCCTCAATAAAGGAATATAGATTTTACCCGACAATATTGTTAATGATGATATGAATGTTCGGTAACGACAATCATCTTTTGGACTTTCCCGGTTGAGATCACGATAATCCACGCAGACTATGATTTTCCTCGAGGACTTTAGCATTGGAAAGATATTAGAGAGCCATTCACTATAGTTACAAACTTCTATGATTCGAGCATTGAACGGCTTTACAGTCTCTTCCTTGATCTCGTGGCTGATAACGAGCCTCAGCTTTCTCAACATTTGCTTAATCGGTATACTCCTAAGCTTTAGCGGCAGCTTATGGGTTACGATACTTTTGTCCAATCATACCATGTTATCGTAGGACCAGGAAAAGATATCTTGGTAGGAAACCAAGACAGTCGTCAATTCTTTCTTTTCCAGAGCAGTGCAAGATGATCCAATCTTTACTTTTTTTGACGTTTCCAAGGTACCTTAGTTTATCAACTCAATATCATCAGTATTGGGGATCGGCTTATTCTCAAATTCTATAAAGGCTTTCCATATCTCACGATCGTCTGGTTGACAAAAGTCATTTTTTGTTTCTATTCCCATCAGATTATAGTCCAGTTCTACATTAAAATCATACTCATCACACTCTAGCTCAGTTGTATCGTATGCATCATATATTGGTAATTTCGGCAATCTGAAAAAGTAAAATTCCAATATTTAAATAATAAATTGAATAAAACATAATTGTATTCATTAAATGTAACAGCCAGTATAAAGCAATCTCTTTTCATCTAGAAGGCTAGTTGAATAAAATGGTGAGTACAGAAAATTTCCCTAATTTTACCGAAATACTCGGTGAACCGAAAGGAAACAAGAATCCTAATTTTGTAGTTTTTCGACCCACTTGTTTCAAATACTAGACCCATGACTTGGCCTTGCCTCATTTTCCAAGATTACATTCATAGCTTCCTCGATCAACACTTTCTAAGGGTGTAGCTTTAATTATATAGCCTACTTCTCCTTATTGATGGTTTTTGTTGGATAAGGAAAGGTAACCCGGATATGCGGGATTTTCATTAGCTGGCTATCCAAGAATTCGTCACGTTTCTTTTGGAATAATTTTTCCTCTCTACTCTTGTCGACTCGTTCCCAACCCGAATCTCCCTCTCTTCTCCTTGACTTTTATCGGCTCTATTATTCCATCTAGATTCTTACCCAGTCTTCTCCCAGGGATGCAACTCAAGGACTTCATTTCTCTAGCAACAAAGGCTACAGTGCTAGAGAGTAATGGTGCCAACTCGTGTCCTCATTCCTTCATGAAAGTAGTATTTGTGACGTCGAACACATGATAGGAGGCTTTAATTTTCTCTTTCTCTTTTTCCTCATCTATTACCAGGACGTATTACCTTATCGCTTGACAAAAATGTGCGATATCCGAATCGAATTGATCACATACAGTGTGTCTTCAACGATAAACTTGATCTTTTGGTGTAGCGACGAAGGCACCGCCCCAACATTATGGATCCATGACCTTCCCAACAACAGATTGTATGAAACAAGTATGTCGATCACTTAGAATTTCATGTTGAATTAGATCAGGCTAATTTCAATCGCCAGGTCAATCTCTCCGATACTATCTCTCCTGACCTATCGAATGACGACTATTTTTAACGATCGAATTTGTGAAAAATTGATCCTTATTTCTTCCAATGTTGACAAAGAACAGATATTTAACACCGATCCATTATCAATTAGCACCTAGGCTATGAACATCCCGTGGCTCTTGACTGTAATATTCAAGGACTTGTTGTGACTCGTTCCATCTTTGTCAATCTCGTCATTGGTGAAGGTGATAGTGTTAGACCCTCGGACCTGCTTGACTAGGATGAAATTTTTTTTAGAGGGATTGTGCGTGGAAAGTGACTTCATTTAGGACCTTCAATAGTGCCTGCCTATGTACCTTTGATGATAGGAGTAGTAAGAGTATAAGATCCTAATTTTTATTTAAGTCGTATTTTCAAATATTTCAAAAATAACGGGGTGGATGGCGTAATTTATTATTTGATTTAAATATTTTAGGGGTTAATTGGTAATTTTTAGAATATTAAAATTGGAATTTGGGTTTAATTAAAACTTTTTGGGTGGAATTGCAATTTAAGAAAATGTTAAAGGTGAAGATTGGACTAAAAAGAAAATTTCAAAAAAATTGGGGGAGGAAAGAGTATTTTGATCAAAAGATTTTTTATAAAATATATATATATATATATATACATATTGTGCTTGTGTGTGTCGTGAAGACAGCCAGAGAACCGAGAAGGGAGAGGAAGATTCGAGATTCGATCAACGTGGAAAGCTAGGATCAAATTTATCTACTTCATTCATGTATATAAATTACACCATGCAAGAATCGTGACCGGAACTCTCAAATTAGAAACAAAAACAGAGAAGAGAGATAATTGGAGGTGGGTTTGCCGGTGTGTGTTCGGTGGTCGGCGATCCTATGGATTTGTGTGTATTTGTGTGTTTTGGGTGTGTGTGTATGTCTAATTGATATGAATATGTGTGTGTGCTTTGGTCTGTCATAGTGGATCGTATGTGTGATCGTCGTGGGATCGTTGTCGTTCGTCCGACGACCATGTAGGGGTGTGTATGTGTGATCTATTTGTCGTCTAGTGTGTTTCGTTGTGTGTGTGTATTTGATCAAAACGTGTGTGTGTGTGTGTGTGTGTTTCGGCGGTGATGGTGGTGCCGTGTTCGTCTAGGTTGTGGGTGTGTCGCTGCTGGAGTTCGCCGGCGGTAATTTAGATGGAGAGAGCGGTACATGTGTGTGTGTTGTGTGTATGTGTATGTGTGGTGCCGTCATTCGGTTGGTCCGACGGTAGTGGTTTAGTTGTGTGGGTGTCGCCGGATGTTCGCTGGCAATAAGTTTAGAGAGAGAGAGAGAGCAGTGCATATGTATATGTGTGTGTACCTACTCTGTGTGTGTGTGTGTGTGTCTTTAGTTGTGGGTACGTGAAAGGTGGTGTGTATGTGTGTGATCAGTGTGTGTGTGTATGCGTAGAGGTGTGGGGTGTCGCCGAGTGGAGTGTAGAGAGAGAGAGAGCAGTGGGTGTGTGTGATTTGCGTCGGCTATGTGTGGGTGTTCCGTCGTAAGGTGTGTGATCGTTGTGGGGGTGTCGCCGGCAGTGAGCAAGTGAGCGTGTGTATGTGCTCATTCGTTCAATTGGTTCATCGACGGTAGTGGCTTCGGTGGGCTGAACGCAAACGAAAAACAAAAAGTAGGAACAGAAAAATAAAAAGGAAAAAGAAGGGGAAAAAGCAAAAGAAAATAGAAATTTACACAAACCACCCCAGCGAAAATCAAAAACTCATCTTGTGGTTAGTGGAAATACCGAGAAAGGTAGAATTCATGTCACTCTTAATATATGCATTTAATTGTATTTAACTATCTCGTGGGTGATTATGAAATTATTTGGTATATTGTTGCGATATGTTTATCTGTTGAAATTATGTGAAATATGTTGGACAATGAGAGATTTGTGTGACGAGCATGCCTATGTGGTTTATGTGTTAAAATTATGTGACGAGCATGATTACGTGGTTTTATGTGTGTAATTAAATACACATATTAGAGGAGTTGGAGTTCTATTGAGCATAAGCTCACAACGCCACAGTGTTTGGATTGCAGGGTCGGCTGGGAGCAAACGAGCGATAAATTTATCTGAAATTTTGGGATATAATAACTTGTAATTATTATTTATTATTGTAATTTTAATAAACGGTAATATTAATTTTCATAGTTGTTGTAGAATATTTCTCTCAATAATAATGTATCGAATATTCGGTAAATATAATTGGTTTGGACAAATATTGGAAATTCAGTTTTAAATTATGAGAAAGATATTTCAAATGTAACTGTTGAATATAACTAGTTTGATTTAATGTTGGGAAGTCGATTTTTATAAAATTATGATGGGATAATCTAATTTGATGAAATATGAAAATTTGGTTTTTAAACTACAAATTCGAAACTCTTTTAATTGGGTTGTCGTGTATGAAAAATTCACGGATTATCTATTAAATGAATTATTTGGATTTAAATGATGACTATTAGATTAAGAAATTTCTGTCGTGAAATTGGCAACAAGAATTATCACCTTTAAACCAAAAATTACCAAAGGTTGTAGATTTACATTTCGGCGAGTCGGTTTTAGGATAGGAATTTCTCTATAGGAGAAACCATAGTCCAGCCTTGGGAAACCGGGTCGTGACAAGTTTGGTATCAGAGCTTAGGTTATAGTTTCTGCAGGCGTGTAGCTTAGGTTAAAGATTTTGTAGACTCAGAGTTTAGATTTGTGAGCACTTTGGACCGGGGCTATAATACCCATCATTCATAATAAACTATTAATATGTAAAAGTAATAATTTTAGTAGAGATCGTGAAATAAAAGTGGATTAGATGATTGTTTACGTTTTACAATTGATTGAGACTGTAATGATTCATATGTGTATACCTGTTTGATCAATTATGTGATTTATGTGTCGTATTTGCCTCCAGTTAAAATTACGTGATAAATATGTGACCATTTAGGTGTATTAATATTTCTATATATGTATGTCCATTTATTCACACATATATATACGTAGAGATAAAAAGTGAGAATATTATGAGCTCAAAATATATATAGAGAGAGGCTTTGACGTCTTCGTTATGTTATGGAGGTTGAACACTTGCACCAATGTGTTATTACCATTATTTCACTTTGGCTCCTATAATTTTAATTTGAATATATTAACATTTGAGATTTGGGGGGGGGATTAGTGTAAATTATCTATAATGAGTTAATGAGTATTTTAAAACAGTTATTCATATAATATTTATATATATAGTGATTATTGATTTTTGTGACGTATTGGATTTCGTAGTAGGGACGTATGTATTTCAATACATATTTACACGTGGTTATATATTTGAGACGTTTTTATGTGGATTGAGACGTAGTTGAGGTGTTTGGCCTTGTCAGGAACTTGATTAAATATGGAGGCATGGAGGAAATTCTTATAGATGATCCGTTTGACGTATTGTGAAAATTTATTAGTTGACGTTGGATTGTGGTAATTTTTATAAAACGGTTACGAGATTGTTGAAGATTTTTTTATATAAATATGGTTGTGAATAGGTTGACCGGAGGGAATAGATACTTGTCGGTTAGGGGAAAATTATTGTCGAAATGAGATAGACCGAATCTACTAAAATTATCGTGATATCTTCAAACAATATTGTTCTTTATTATAATTTTATTAGAGTAGCGTAGCGGAAGCATTTAGAAACATTATTGTTTTAACCGAAATTTTAATTTCTATTATTTTGAACAAAAATTTCGAGACGAAAGTTCTTTTAAGGGGGAAAGGGTTGTAAGACTCTGATTTTTATTTAAGTCGTATTTTCAAATATTTTGAAAATAACGGAGTGGATGACATAATTTATTATTTTATTTAAATATTTTAGGGGTTAATTGGTTTTAGAATATTAAAATTGGAATTTGGGTTTAATGAAAATGTTTTGGGTGGAATTGCAATTTAAGAAAATATTAAAGGGGAAGATTGGACTAAAAAGAAGATTTCAAGAAAATTGGGGGAGGAAAGAGTATTTTGATCAAAAGAGTTTTTATAAAATATATATATATATATATATATATATATATATATATATATATGTATATATGTATGTATATATATGTATGTATATATATATATGTATATATATACATATATATATATACATACATATATATACATATATATCATGCGTGTGTGTATGTCGTAAAGACAGCCGGATAATCGAGAAGAGAGAGGAAGATTCGAGATCCGATCAACGTGGCAAACTAGGATGAAATTTATCCACTTTATTCATGCATATAAATTACCCCATGCAAGAATCGTGATCAGAACTCTCAAATCAGAAACAAAAACAGAGAAGAGAGAGAATCAGAGGTGGGTTCGCCGGTGTATGTTCGGTGGTAGGCGATCCTATGGGTTTGTGTGTTCTGGGTGTGTATGTGTGTGTCCAATTGCTATGAATATGTGTGTGTGCTTTGGTCTATCACAATGGATTGTATGTGTGATCGTCATGGGATCGTTGTTGTTCGTCCAACGACCATATGGGTGTGTGTATATGTGATTTGTTTGTCATCCAGTGTGTTTCATTGTGTGTGTGTGTTCCGGCAGTGACGGTGGTCCCATGTTCGTCTAGGTTGAGGGTGTGTCACCGCCGGAGTTCGCTAACGATAATTTAGAGAGAGGGAGCAGTGCATATGTATGTGTGTGTGTGTGTGTGTGGTGCCGTTGTTCGGTTGGTCCAACGGTGGTGGTTTGGTTGTGTGGGTGTCGTTGGATGTTCGTCGACGATAAGTTTAGAGAGAGAGAGAGAGAGCAGTGCATATGTGTACGTGTGTGTGCCTGCTCTCTGTGTGTGTGTGTGTATGTGTGTGTGTTTAGTTGTGGGTACGTGAACGGTGGTGTGTATGTGTGTGATCAGTGTGTGTTGTGTGTGCATGAAGGTGTGGGGTGTCGCTGAGTGGAGTGTAGAGAGAGAGAGAGAGCAGTGGGTGTGTGTTATTTGTGTCGGCTGTGTGTAGGTGTTCCGTCGTAGGGTGTGTGATCGTTGTGGGGGTGTTGCCGGCGGTGAGCGAGCGAGCGTGTGTGTGTGCTCATTCGTTCAGTTGGTTCGTCGACGGTGGTGGCTTTGGTGGGCTGAACGCAAATGGAAAATAGGAAGCTGGAAAAAAAAAAAAAAAAAAAAAAAAAAAAAAAAAAGAAAAAGAAAAAGAAAATAAAACAGAAATTTAGACAAACCACCCCAGGGAAAATCAAAAACTCATCTTGCGGTCAGTGGAAAATCTAAGAAAGGTATAATTTATGTCACTCTTAATATATGCATTTAATTGTATTTAACTATCTTGTGAGTGATTTTGAAATTATTTAGTATATTGTTGCGATATTTTTATCTATCGAAATTATGTGAAATATGTTAGACAATGCAAGATTTGTGTGACGAGCATGCCTATGTGGTTTATGTGTTATAATTATGTGACGAACATGATTACATGGTTTTATGTGTTTAATTAAATGCACATATTAGAGGGGTTGGAGTTCTACTGAGCGTAAGCTCACAACCCCACAGTGTTTAGATTGCAGGGTCGGCTGAGAGCAAATGAGAGATAAATTTAGCTGAAATTTTGGGATGTAATAACTTGTAATTATTTTTTATTATTGTAATTTTTATAAACGGTAATATTAATTTTCGTAGTTGTTGTAGAATATTTCTCTCAATAATAATGTATCGAATATTCGGTAAATATAATTGGTTTGGACAAATATTGGAAATTCAGTTTTAAATTATGAGAAAGATATTTCAAATGTAACCATTGAATATAACTGGTTTGATTTAGTGTTGGGAAGTCAATTTTTATAAAATTATGGTGGGATAATCTGATTTGATGAAATATAAAAATTTGGTTTTTAAATTACAAATTCGAGACTCTTTTAATTGGGTTGTCGTGTATGAAAAATCCGCAGATTAGCTATTAAATGAATTATTTGGATTTAAATGGTGACTATTAGATTAAGAAATTTCTGTCGTGAAATTGGCAACAAGAATTATCGTCTTTAAACCAAAAATAACTAATGGTTGTAGATTTACATTTCGACGAGTCGGTTTTAGGATTGGAATTTCTCTATAGGAGAAACCATAGTTCGGCCCTGGAAAACCGGGTCATAACAGAGAGCATCGAGATTTGTACTGGCACTTTATTGAGTAGCTCCACTGTTTTGTATTTTGAGTTTTTTTTATCGCCTTTAGGAAGTCCTGAGCCTCCTGTTTTGACACTAGCGTTTTTATAATTCCTCTTAGTTCTATAAGTAGAACCCTGATCAAATTATATAGCGTGTACACCCTCCTAAACCGAGTGATTCCACTGGTTTCCCCTACTGAGAATGATAATTCCTCTCATTTTTTTTACTTTCAGTGACGATCTCGTAGTTCTACGAGACCTTATTGAGACTTTTCACTAGTTTTTGAATCGTGAAAGACTAGGCCAGAGATATCTCTATCGTTAAGAACCTCACGGTGTAAACAAATACCACCAATATCGATCACAACTACTTCTTCCTCAACCTCTTTCGCAAAAATTAGATTCACGCCACTTTTTGAGAGGGCGTGTTCTAGTAGTGGATTTTGCTGACAGTTTGGCACACTAGTATTAGGATGTTTAGGAAATGTGATGGCTCATGTCCATATGAACTCCCGGATCTTGTCGTCCAGATGAAAGCACTACTCAGTCATATGTCCTTTAGATCCCAAGTTGTACTCACAAAAAGCATTTTAGAAGAAGCGGCTTTACTTCCAAGCTTAAGCTCATATGATGGAAAAGTTATAAGCATCCCCTACTTCAAACAACTTTGGTACAACTTGGTGATTGAGACCGAAAGGTCTAGCATTTTTTTTTTTTTGTTGTTCCAAAAGTTCTCCCTAGTAGCACGAGGTGATAGCCTTGGTGGTATTAGGTTCCTAGCTTTAGGGCGTAGTTAGGAATTTTAGGTAGGGGGTTCTGGTTTGGTTGATATGTATGGTAAGTGGGTGTTTGGTAGACTTAGAAATAATATTGGGGAGTATGGTTTTGATAAAGAGGAGGTACATTTTGGTTGTAGTGGGGACGACTTTAGGAATATGGCTGGTTTCGGGGGTAATATTAGTTTTAGTGACTTTGAGGAAGATGGTTGTAGTATTGGTTGTTTTGGTTTGAGTAGTTTTGGGTATAAGGAGTTTGGGGGTTGTTTTGGTGAAGTGTTTGCTGGTAGAAAACGACGATGACTACCTTATTCTCTTTTTTCTTTGGTAGAGCTAACCTCTTCATCAGATTTGATGAGGCTCCTTCGATCTTTTCGTTTCTTATTGCTTCTTTTATCACCTCAACTTGCTTGATCACCTAGCCGAATGAAGCCACCACTATGCTCGAAAGGCCTTGATAGAACTGGGACAATTGAATTAACTCAAATATCTCTAACTGGGCTTCCTTGATTAGTCTAGGGACAAATTTGGCAGTCTTTTACCTTTAGCGGGTGGTATACCTCCGAAAGCTCTCATTATTTTTCTTCAATATCTGGTACAGGGTATTACGATCTGGTGCGGCATCCATGTTGTACATATACTGCTCACAAAATGTCTCTACCAGATCCTCGAAGGTCTTGACATACGATAGGTCTAGGGTTATATAGCAGTTGAGAGCCGATTCCTTTAGCGATCGTCGAAACATCTTTAGGACAAGGTCTTCTTTCTGAGCATGAACTCCCAACTCCTCCTTCTAGATGTTGACATGCCATTATTGAGGGGGTCCAATACCATTATACTTTGTATACTCTAGAACTACGAAGCTTTTCGGATACATTACCTAAGGCAGTACTGATAGATCCTTGCATGTTGCTTTTCTAGATGGATTTTCCCTTTTCAATTCTTCTACGATTCTCTGTAATTTCTCCATTTTTAGTACCCAGGCCGGAGGGGGTCTATCTTTCTTCATATTTTTGGTTTCAATGGCCGTAGTCAGTTGATTAGCATTCGGATCATTGGGTGGAGTAACGACTCTCTCTAGGTGAATGAGGATCTGCAGTGTGGAGGAGGCTGGGCCTTCTAGTAAGGCCTGATAGATATACCCCTTGTTGGGATATGCTGACACTCCATAGGTGAAGGGATGAAGGCCTATCTCAGGTCCATAGTAGATCGGCACCGTGAAGTTCGGGCCAACATAGTTTGGATTCAGCGTTGTGTTTTCTTTCTTGGAACTCGGAGGGTTTCCATTCGACGATTCAGTCACGGGAGTTCCATTGGATGGGGGAACAGGCACCCCCTAAGGTCGTTGGCTTAGTTCGTTAATATTTTGCATCAGTATGTCGATGGTATCTTGCATCGGAGCTATCTGGGTCGTACAGAGAGATTTGAGATTGCCTTCAGATGTCATCTTGGAATGATTCTGAGCCCGACTGTGAGTGAAGACCAAACTTCGGATGGGGGAAACTAGAATTGTTTTTCTAGGTCCATTTTTTCCGTCTCATCATGTTCTTACAACAAACGCATTTATTAGTTCACATGGGTCTTAGGTAGTCATAAAATCCATTTGAGTTCAAAGTTTTCAATTCCGATGATGACTAATCAAAATAAATAATGATTTATGAAAATTATTTCGTACTTCTCATCGGTATTGGAAAGTTAGAACTCCTTTGGTTTTTAAGACTTTTTAAGACATCATCAATCAATAAAGTGTAGAACCCCCTTCCACGTCTTGTATGATAGAATCCCGATGGGACAATATGGATACAAGATTACCATACTAGTGTTGGACGGTTTACAACAATATAAGAGCCCCTACCGACCATACTAGTGTCGGATAGTTTACAACAGTATAAGAGCCCCCACCCCCCACCCCAAAAAAAAAACTTATTTACAAAATGGAGGGAAAAGATAAGAAAATAAAATATAACATTTGGATATGAAATAGTTGAACTCGTTTGGACATATTAGGTTCGGCCCTCTAATTATCCCCAGCGGAATTGCCAGCTGATGTTCCCCTATTTTCCAAAAGAAAAAAGATATGAAATAATAATAGCTTAAAAGGGAGAGGGGTTTTAAAAGCCTTGGTTTTTTCAAAAAAAGTATTTAGCACATTTTAAAATAAGGAGTTTCCACCTAGCATTAGGACTAATTGGTGTGCTAGGTGATCAGATTTTTAAGGAAAAAAAAAACAATTCAAAAAATGGCCTAAGTAAAATTGACTCCAAAACACAGTTAAAACAAATAATCATTTAAAGAGATCAGGGGTTGGTTACGCTCGGGGAATGTATTAGGCCCCCTAAGACGCTAGTCGAAATACAATACCTTATATCTAATTAAATCCAATTAGTTTAAGTCTGAACATTTTATTTTATTTTGCAATCTTTTTTTTCTTATGAAATCTGTTTAGTATTTTTCAAAAATAGGATGGGACAAGTTTTTGTATTTTTTAGAATGTTCCCCTAGTATGACCTCTTATCAAATATTAAGAATTCGATAACAATGATCCTCGAGGGGTGGTTCTATAAATATTTCCAAGGAATTTCTTTGATTTAAATGGGCAAAATAAAACAAGTGAAAAAAGTATGAAAGTATGAATGCAAAAACTAGCATGATATGAATTCTATTTTATTTATGCAAAATTGACCTAAAAACTACTTATATGATTTTTATGTAAGAATAGTTTTAATTTAAATGTGGTAATGCAAAACAGGAATAAATGAGGGAAAACTATTTCAATGAATGTAATTGTGTGGCAATTATTTAATTATCTAATATTTATAAAAATTGCAAGTGGTGTGTACGTATCATAAATTAATGAGAAAAAATGAAATGGATTATGAAATCTAAAAGAACGTGTATGTAATAAAAAAAAATTTGTAAGTGGTGAAAGTGTCATACACATGCCATCTAAATGATACACGAAATAAATATGGATTATGAAGTCTAAAAGAAACTATATGTAATGAAATATATATATATATATATATATATATATATATATATATATATATATATATAAAAAAAAAAAAAAAAAAAAAAAAAAAGTGAAAGTGGTGAAAGTGCTTTAAACATGTCGTCTAAATGATACAAATTATGTCTATTTTAAATTTGCTCAATTAATTCAAGAAAAATCTTATTTTAAATTAACTCAAATTCTATGGTGATGAGAATCGTGGAGAAATCGCGGAAACAAAGTTTGTAAAAATTAATCTTTCCAAAACTTAGGTAGAATCTCACAAAAAGGTTTACCAAGAGAAGAAATTTCTTAAAACTGAATGTTTCTGAATTCCACTCTATTTGGGGAATTGAAATGAGGTCACGGAAAAACTCTCCCACAATTTATCAAATCATCGAATTCATGTAAAAGTTTGTAGGGATTAATTCTTACAAACTAAGGTGTTTTTTTTTTTTTTTTTTTTGGTTTTTCATAAGAAATAAAAGAAATATAAAAATAAATAAAAGGAAGGAAAAATAGAAAAATAAAAAATTACACATTCTTCACCTCACGCTCGAGGACTAACTTTAAGCACGAGCAACCTGCCCAGACGTTTTCATTGGTTCATCGAACGACTTATTTTGTATATATATAAAAGCAAGATATGAGTGTCATCACCTAATGCTCAGAGATTCAGATTGAGAATGGGGAACTTTGTCTCGATGTTTTCATCAAATCATCAGACAATCACAAAAGAAAATAAACTTATAGGAATTTAAATTCTGAGAAACAAAAGAAACAATGAAAAAGAATTAAAAATCAGAAAACATACCTGTTGTGGTTAAGATTCCTGATACTCGGGTTTTTCTTCTCTCGCAGATGGCTTCCAAAAATGGTTCTATCTGAGAATCATTCTCCAAAGGTGTAGCCACGACGTTTTGACCATCCCGCAAAAATAAATAAATTATGCTTAATTTTACAGCTAAATTTGTTTTATTTCATTTTATTTGTTCCAAAAAAAAAATGGAATAAAGAAAAGGGTGTGAAATTGAAAAATAAAGAAATGAATGTTTGAAATTGAAAGAATGCTAAATAAAGGGAGTAAAATGAAAATAGGAGAAAAGGGAGTGGGCCTCTTTTTGGGTCCAAACCGTGAGTGATAGAGAGAGAGAGAGAAGAGAGAGAGATCGGTGAGAAACGAAAAGAGAGAGAGAGAGAGAGCAGGCGTGGGGCCTGCCTGCCCATTGTCTGCATAGCGCCAGAGAGAGAGAGAGAGACGGCGGGGCCCACCCATGTCAGCTGGTGTGTAACAAATATAAAATAATAATAAATAAATAAAAAAGAGAAGAAGAAAATGCACTGCCACATGTCGGATGTTGGTAAGGCAGCAGTAGGGGCGCGTGTTTTACACACGCCCTGCGTCCAAAACATTCCTTCTTCTTCATTTTTACAATTTTACCCTTTTCTAGTCCAATTTGGACTAGGCTTTGGCGGCCAAACCTAGTTTTAGGGTTTCCTAAAGTGTTTTTGATGCTCAATCTTGTCCTCTAAATAGGACCCTTCTCCTCCCACTTTATTCATTCAAAAATTGAGAAGAGTCATCCCCTTTAGAAGAGTGATTCTCAAAGTCCTTTCGGGAAGCCGTCTGCGAGAAAGAAAAATACGGGTATCGAGATTCTTGATCTAGAACACGTATGTTTTTCTAATTTTTAATTCCTCTTTCAGTTTATTTTATTCTTTTCACAATTTAAATTTCAGCAAGTTTTATTTATTTATTTATGTATTGTCGTCCTATGATCCGATGAAAACGTCGGGGTGAGTTTCTCGTGCTTAAACTTAACCCCCTGATCGTTAGGTGAATGACGTTTTTATTATTTATTTTATTTTGTTTTGTTTTGTTTACAAATTCATAAAGAAAAATACACACACACACACACAAAAAAAAAAAAAAAAAGTCGTTTGATGATCCAATGAAAACATCGGGATGGGTTTCTCGTGCTTAAACCTTAACCCCCAATTGTTAGGTGAAAGATGTTTTCGTTGTTTATTTTTCTGTATTTTCTTTATTTATTTTTATTCTTGTTATCAAAACCTTAAAAAAAAAAAAAAAAAAAAAAAAAAAAAAAAAAAAAATCCAAAAAAGTAAAAAATAAAATAAAATAATAAAATCTTTTATTTGAAGAAATTAATCCTTGCGAACCTTAAAGTGGGTCCGACGATTCAATAAATCATGGGAGAATTTTCCGTGACCTCGTTTCCATTCCCCGATTCGAGTGAAATTTAGAAACGAATAGTTTTAGGAAATCTCTTTCCTCGGTAAATTTTTCGTGGGATTTTTTTTAAGTATCGAAAGGATTAATTTCAACTAAATTATTTCTGCGAACCTCCTTCGATTCTCTTATCCATAGTGTTGGCCCAGAGATTGATCCAAGAGGGGAGTGAATTGGATATATAAAACTTTTCGTGCAATCTTTCTACTAAAATCTCAAATCAAACTTTTTAGTTTTTGTGTTTGTGTGTGCAGTAGAATAATCAATCAAATCAAAATAATCAAAGTAAAGAGTAAGGGATAGAGACAATCAAACCACAAGACACAAGAGATTTATAGTAGTTCGACAAGACCTTCGTGCTTAGTCTACTCCCCTGCGCTCCCGACGGAGAGTTCTAGTTCACTAATCTTTAATCTTCTTACGGGTGAAGATTAAACCATTTACAATCTTCTTACGGGTGAAGATCAAACCATTTAGAACCTTTCACTCTTCTTACGGGTAAAGAGAGACCTTTCACAATCTTCTTATGGGTGAAGATCAAACTGTTTCACGTGATCTTCTTTCCGGCGAGATCGGTCCGTTACTACCAAAGATGCCTCATTTGGTCTTATTAAACTTCTTCACAAGTTGATGTTGAGGATCTTCCTTGCTTGTATGTTTATATGAAGTACAATCTCTCAATACAACACTCGAAATGGTTTTGTAATCTAACTTACAAAACCGATCTTGGAACTCTAAACACTCTCTATAAAGATTACAACACTTTGACTCATTAGTGTTTATTGCTTCTTACAAATATCACTCAAGAAAATATAGATAAACTTTAAGTACAATAGTGATCAAGAAGTTTAAGAATCAAAGATATGGTGTAGAAAAATATCACTTTGTAGTATAGCTCTTTGAACCACTTTTTGTATGATTGATCTGTTTAGATCACTTGATTGATACTTGGATAGATGGTTGATTTCCTCCAGAAATCTTCTCTCCTTATATAGATGTAGATAAGTGACCGTTTGGAAATCCTCTTCAAATTTCAAGATTCAAATTGCATAGGCTCCTCTCCATTATCTCTGCAGATTTTTCAAGATTCTTTTTTCTTTTTCCATCCTCATTTAATGCTAGATAGTATAATTAAATGTAAAGGACTCATAGTCCATTCATGTCTTTGAGGTAGTGGAAAATTACAGCCATATATCACATATATAATGTATATAATTGAGTATGAGTGGTAATAATGATTGTAAACAAATCATGATTAGAGTTATTCAAAGTTGGATAGGAATCATTGAATGTTAGGATCCTAAACTTTGAAATATGAAGTAAGTTTATTCAAGATAAGATGTCATTCACATTTTGTGGAAGACAAGGTGTGAGCTTGCATTAATTGAGTTACCTTACCACTAAGTCAAGATAATATCTTTGTATACCCACTTAGTTATCTTAACAAATTTAAGATCTTTATACTTGTATATTTATATGATTATGAATTTGATCAATCATATAAATAATGTATAATGTATATCATACATTTATACAATCCAATTAAGCACATACAAGCATTTAAGGCATTTGAACACTTAGAATTCATTTAGCATGATAAAAATATAATTTTCATACCCTTTGAGCCAATTTATCAATTAATCATAGATGTAATGATGAACATATTAATTGATCAGGCATATATCATGTAGACATGTTAAACTAACATCCCATAACATGATTTGAATGTTCAGAACAAAATATGATATGCAAATCCAAATTTGAGTTCATGACAAAAAAGTTGTAAAATGTGTTCTTAAACCTTTGAAATGATTTTATTCTAATTGATTCAATCCAATGATGATTTGATCAAATTGAATGTTTTTCATGATACTATACATCTTAGATAAGGTATTCAAACATTGAAGGCTTATAAAAAACAAGTTAAGATGGATCAAAGATTAGACCAAAAACAGAGTAGGAAAGAGAAAGCCTACTGACTTATTGATCAAAAAGCTACTTTGAAAATGAAGGACATATCCAAATAATTCCTATTAGACATATAATTAAAGACAATTGAGTTAGCTATCCATAGAAAATGGAATCACCTAATTTAGACTCCAAATGAGTGAAATATGGTCATTTGAGTGAACAAATGTATGTGCAAATTTTTCTGCTAGAACCTTCTGTTTGAATGTAGTTGACTACTTTACCTAAATATAGTCGACTACTTGTGCTGCAACTTCAGCGCAAGTGTCATTTTCGTCCGTTCTTGGTTTTTTACCTCAATCCATGATCATTTACTATTCAAAACACTTTTAAAATATTATTTCAATGATATTTGAAGTGTTTTCATATTGAGATCATGCAATGTACCATATGATCACATAGAATTCAAGTTTAAGCAATTTAAGAATAATTGTGATCAAATAGTCAATTTATCATATATGCATGTATTGATCAAATCGATGACACGTATTATGATATATAAGTATATTGGACATGTTAGAATCAATATATCACAATTGTATACATATATTAATCATATCATCATTGTAAGCATATATTGATCATGTAATACATACAAGGTATATCTTGAACACATCATATCATGATATAAATATAAGTTGAATATATTAGATCAAATATATCATGTTGTTATTGTATAATAACTATTCTTAGGATGTTGTATCAAGCAATGCATGCAATATATCTTTTGATCACATTGTAAACAAGTTTTCTCATATGAAGCATATTGTGATCAAGATGTGAATTTAACAAATAATCATATGTTGGACAATCCAATCACGTGTATCATGATATAATAAAATAATGTATATGTTTAAATTATAATATCATTAATATATGCACTTTCAGTGTATGCATGCATCCGAATGAGCCAAAGTCCATAATCTCTTCAAGAGTAACATCATTATAGACTTAATATAATGAACTTAATCTTACCTAAGTCTTGCGCTCTTGATATCGTGATTATACCTATATTGCACACTTAAAATTTTGTTGTGGTTAGCACATGCAATGTATAGTTGAATCTTCATACCTGCACTTAAGATGTTACTTTGGTTAGTACACTCAAGGTATGATTCAATCAAAACGCATTGGAACATATAATTTGTGTCTAATGTGACATTATCATATCACTAATATTGACATCATCAAAACACATATATCAACACATAAATTTAAGGGAATTTCAAAAAGGGTTTTCTTTAAATTAATCAGGCAAACTCAAAGTAGATTTTCTTTGCATCCACTTAGCATGTTTGTTTCTCGTATCATTTAGATGGCATGTTTAGGACACTTTCACCACTCACATTTTTCATACATAGTTTTTATTTTTATTTTATTTTTCTTTTACGAATCCAAGCTACTTTTTCACATCTAGTATTGACATGTACATCACTTATATTTCTTAATTAAATCATTGTCACGCATAATCACGTTAATTCACGTATTGTCCCCTATTCGATTCTCATATTCATATCTGTTTGCATCAACATATTTAAATTAAATCATTTAGTTTTTTTTTTAGTCACTTTTGCATAAAAAATAAAACTCATTTAGATGTTAGTTTTGCATTCATATTTTCAAATCTCATTCATCTATTTTAGTTTGCCTATTTAAATTAAAGAAGTCTCTCGGAAATATGCATAAACCCCCTGGGGACCATCCTTATCGAATCTTTAATATTCGATAAGAGGTTATATCAGGGGGAACATTCCCAAAAAAATCCAAAAAATTGTCCCACCTTATTTGTGAAAATACCGAAAAGATTTTATAAGAAGGAAATGATTTTAAATAAAATAAAACACTCAGACTAAACTAATTGGACTTAATTGGACATAAGGTAGCGTTTTCGGACAAGCGTCTTGGGGTGCCTAACACCTTCCCCGAGTGTAACCGACCCCCGAGCCTTTAAATGAATCTTTGGTTTGATCGTATTTTTTGAAGTCAATTTTTTACTTAGGCCTTTTAAATTATTTTCTAAAAATTTGGTGACCTAGCACACCATTTAAACCCAATGCTATGTGGTGACTCCTTATTTTTTTAAAATGGCCTAAGTATATTTTTGAGAAAATCGGAGCTTTAAAAACCCATCTCTCCTTAAGATTGCTTATTATTTATTATTTAATATTATTTTCCTCTTCGAAAAATCGGGGCGCGTCAGCTGATGACTTCGCTAGGGATAATTAGAGGGTCGAGCCTAAAATGTCCAAATAAGTCCAACTATTCTATGTCCGAATGTTATATTTTATTTTGTTATCTTTTCCTTCTATTTTTGTAAATAAGTTGTGATGTTTGTTCATTTTTTTTTTTTATCGGGCTCTTGTATTGCTGTAATCCCTTCGACATGAGTATGGTTGTCTTGTATCCATATTATCCCCACAGGATTCTATGATACAAGACGTGAGTTTCATACTTGATGGATTGATGATGTCTTAGGAAGTCTTAAAAACCAAATGAGTTCAGAGTTTCCAATACCGATTAAATTATGAAAGAATTTTTATAAATCATTATCTATTTTGATAAGTCATTATCGAAATTGAAAAATTCGAAATTGGATGGGTTTTAAGACTAACTAAGACCCACGTGGACTAATAAATGGGTTTGTTGTAAGAATAGGACGAGACAGAAAAATTGGTCCTAGAAAAACAATTTCGGTTCCCCCTATCCGAAGTCCAGTCTTTTCTCGTAGGCGGGCCTAGACTCACTCCAGGATGACATCGGAAAGCAATCTCGAATCTCCCCGTGCGGCCCAGATGCCTTGTATGCAGGAAAGCATTGACATGCTGAGGGAAAGGATCAACGAACTTAGCCTGCCTCAGGAGGCGCCTGTTCTCCCATCCAATGGAACTCCCATGACTGAATCACCTTATGAAAACCCTCCACG
Organism: Eucommia ulmoides; assembly: GCA_016647705.1. NCBI lineage: Eukaryota > Viridiplantae > Streptophyta > Magnoliopsida > Garryales > Eucommiaceae > Eucommia > Eucommia ulmoides. The sequence continues at coordinate 36,911,656 of CM028339.1, read as the reverse complement.
TGCCGAGATGGAAAACGCAGTGCCGAATCCGAACCATGCCGGCCCGAACTTCGCTGGATCAGTCTACTATGGACCCCAGATGGGCTCTCATCCTTTTGCCTAAAGAGCATTATACCCTAGCCAGGGGCATATCTATCAGGCTCCACCTGAAGGTTCAGCCCCTCCCGCAACCCAGATCTTCATCCACCCGGAGAGGGTCATTGCTCCACCGAATGATCCGAATGCCAATCGATCAGCCCCAGCCGTTGAAACCGCAAACAGAAATAAAAATAAACCTTCTCCAGCCTGGGTTCTGAAAATGAAAGAATTGGAGAAAATCATAGAAGAACTAAAAATGGAGAAGCCATCCAGAAAAGCGGCGTACAAGGGGCTGTCAGGACCACCCCGGGTGGTGTATCCGAAAAACTTCGTAGTTTCGGAGTTCACAAAGTATGACGGTACTGGCCCCCCAGAATGGAATGTCAGTATCTACAAGGAGGTGTTGGGGTTTTATGCTCGGAATGAAGACCTTTGCTTGAAGATGTTCTAGCGATCATTGAAAGGACCGGCTCTCAGCTGGTACATGACCTTAGACCTGGCGTAGATTAAGACGTTCAAGGATTTGGTAGAGGCTTTCTGTGAACAATACATGTACAATAAAGATGTTTCACCAAACCGTAATACCCTCCACCAAATACTGAAGAGAAAATATGAAAGCTTCCGAAAGTACACTACCCACTGGAGGGAGGAAGCTGCCAAAGTTGTCACTAGGATGAGCGAGGAGGCTCAGTTAGAAATATTCAAGTCAATCCAGACGCTGTCGTTCTATCGAGATCTATCGAGTATAGTAGTGACTTCCTTCGGTGATGCGATCAAGCAAGCCGAGGTGACAGAAGAAGGAATAAGGAACGGAAAGATTGAAGGGGCCTTGCCTAACCCGACAAAGAGGTTAGCCCCGCCAAAGAAAAAAGAAGATGAGGTAGCTGTCATCGTTTCTCCCCAACAAACCTTCCACCAAAACAATCCCCAAGCTTCCTATCCCCAAAACTACCCAAACCAGAACAACCAATATCGCAACTATTCCCCTCAAAATTGCCAAAGCCAACATTACCCTCGGAACCAACCCTATTCCCAAAGCTATCCCCGCTACTACCAAAATACCCTTCCACCTTACCAAAACCACACTTCCCAATATTATCCCCAAGCCTACCAAACACCCTCATATCAACCAAACCAAAATCTACCACCTCAAATTTCTAACCACACCTTAAAGTCAAGAACCCAATACCATCAAGGTTATCTGCCTCGTGCTACTGGGGGAAACTTCTGAAATGATGACAAGGAACCACTAGACCTTCCGGTCTCAATCACCGAGTTGTACCGGAGTTGTTTGAAATAGGGGATGCTGACACCCCTTCCATTCTACGAAGTTAAGCCCAGGAGTAAAGTTGCTTCTTCAAATGCTTTCTGTGAATACCACTCAGGAACCAGAGGACATGTGACCGAGCAGTGCTTTCAGCTAAAGGATAAGATCCGGGAGTTCATACGGATGGGAGCTATCATGCTTCCTAAAAAGCTTGAGACCGGTGCACCAAACTGTCAACAGAATCCGCTACCTGAGCATGCACTTTCAAGGAGTGGTGCTGTCAATCTTTACCAAAATGTTGGTAGAGATGGGAGTGAGTCATGTGCCTGAGGCTCGATTTGAAAAATCTAAAGGCTACAAACTGGGTTTTCTTGTTTACTTTTAATTTGCTAGAAATTTTGATAAAATTGGGACATTTTCATGTACTCACCTCTCCATCCCCTTGGTCTTTTGGATGGAAAGAGATTTTGCTCTGTAATGGATTTTTAAATTTCAATAATGCAATACTATTTATCCAAAATTATGGTCTAATGTTTGAATATTACTCTTTCAGGTACCCAAAATTTCCTGCATATGTTGTATGTGATGTGACTAAGCGAGGGTACAAGTATATGATTTCAATATAGAGCTAGACCACGATCCAATGGGAATAACATCAAAGAAATATTTTGTTTAGCCAAATGATGGTGAGATCCAAATGACTCCTGACCAAATCCGACAGCAATTCCAGCGTACCGAGGGATTCAAAAGTCAAGATTGGTATCCACTGTCCTAACGATACTTTAATATATTGTTGCAAGATGATCAAACTATCTCTAATGGTCCTTTAGTGATTGATAAAATTGGGTGTAAATATCCTGGTTCACCTGTTGTCTAAGTTACCCAATGGCGAAGAGGGATCACAATCATCCCAGGCCAATTATTCCAATGAAGAAACTCTCAAATGTTGCAAGAAGGTCTCAATTTGGAAAGAAGATCAAGTTCATTGATAAGCTCGGCTTCCCCTGAACTATTGTAAGTTCGATCATCTATTAAAAAAAAAGAAAAATAAAAATAAAATAAAAAATAAAATAAAAAATAAATAAATAAAAAGTGGGGTAACCGAGCAAGAAGCACTGCTACAAATGTGGAAGAGATTTGAAGAGAAAAGAAAGAAGATAGACTGATTGGTTCAAGTTTTCCGCCTTGGTCCAAATTGGCGAGCAAACAACATTTTTAGGATCAGAACTTGATGGATTTGAATAGAATTAGAATTTGTGAAAAGAAACATTGGTCGTGGTCTGGAAATATATTGAAACTGTATTCTGCTACAATCTGACTCAAGATCTCACAAAAAATCATATTGGGCATTGAAGGTACTCGTTTTAGTAATTTTCGACATTTGCCTATTTTTTTGGACTAAATCAGTTTTGCAGGACTTGAGAAAACATAGAGCAAGCAGGAGTATTAAAACCCCAAGCATCGAATCACCTAGAAATTTGAAAAGACAATAATTCAGTCGAGCAAGCTAAAGAGACCTTGATGAAGTATGTTGGACCCTCCCATAAGTTGAAAAGTGAAATATCGGAAGTCAAAAAAAAAAAAAGGTCTCATTGAATCACCCTGAGGCATGTCGGGCCCTGAGTTGGAAAGAGAAGCTTCTAAAATCAAATGGAAGAATATCGCTTCGATCCAACCACCATCAACCGAAGCGATTATGGCCGAAAGGGGGGAACGGAATTGTGAGTCGTCAAAAGTAACAAGTTTTTCAGACTAAATTTTTTGTCCAGTTACAGGGATCTCAAAGGAACTGCAAGTATGGATTTCCCTATCACTAGGACTTCTTACCTTCTGACTCGAGTTGGGGACTCTTATTACTGAAAACTCAGAAGCTCTAAATGAGCATTCAGGTATGTGTTTTGCCCTAAAAGGGGCGTCTAATGAACTACGCTAAACCTGATCCTCAGCGTAATGCTAAGGTACGTAGGCAGCCTGTAAAGGTTCGGTCATTTGAGAGTCAGCCCCAGCCAAAGGCTGGGGCACATTTTATATCTTTTCTCTCTTATTTTTGTCCAGCCACAAGCTAGGGCATATTTTATACCTTTGGACTTTTATTTGTCCTCCCCCAGCCAAGAGGGCTTAGGCTTGAGTTTTTTCTATCACTCTAAACGATCCTCTAAACAAACTTTTATTCATCATGAATATCGTCATGGGTCTTTTTTCGTTACTTTAAACGATCATCTAAATGGACATTTATTCATCATGAGTATCATCATAAGTCTTTTCTTTTTTCATTCTTTCATTACTCTAAACAATCCCCTAAATGGATACTTGTTCGTCATGAGTATCGTCATGAATCTTTTTTTCATTACTCTAAACAATCCTCTAAATGAACGCTGGTTCGTCATGAATAATTTTTTATTCATCAATCTAAACGATCCTCTAAACTGACAATCGTTCATTTTGAGTATCGTCATGAGTCTCTTTTTTCCATTACTCTAAACGATCCTCTAAACAGACATTTGTTTGTCATGAGTATCGTCATGAGTCATTTATTTTATCACTCTAAATGATCTTCTAAACGGACACTTGTTCGTCATTAAGTATTATCATGAGTCATTTTATTTTATTTGTTCTATCGCTAAAAATTTAATTTAAAAAAAAAAAAAGGACGATCAAAACGACGTGGTCTTTTATCTTTGTCAAGCAAGTGGAACTCGCATGACAAAGAGGAGTAGTTGTAGACACGACATTTTGACCGTCTTGCAAAAACAAAAAAAAATATGCTTCATTTTACAGCTGAATTTGTTTTATTTCATTTCATTTGTTCCAAAAATACAAAAAAAAATGAAATAAAGAAAATGGAGTGAAATTAAAAAAAAAAAAAAAATGGGGGTTTGAAATTGAAAGAATGGTAAATAAAGGGAGTAAAATGAAAATGGGATAAAAAGGAGTAGGCCCCTTTTTGGGTCCAAACCGAGAGTGAGAGAGATCGGTGAGAGAAGAGAGGAAAGAGAGATAAAGCAAGCATGGGGCCCACCTTCCCACTGTCTGCATAGCGCTAGAGAGAGAGAGAGAAGAGAGAGGGGCGGCGGGGCCCACCCCTGTTGGCTGGTGTGTAACAAACAAAAACAAAATGCACTGCCACGTGTCGGATGCTGGTGAGGCAGGGGTAGGGGGAACGTGTTTTACACGTGCCCTGCATCCAGAACATTCATTTTTCTTCATTTTTACGATTTCACCCTTTCCTAATCCAATTTGGACTGGGCTTTGGCGGCCAGACCTAGTTTAGGGTTTCCTAAAGCATTTTTCACGCTCAATCTTTTCCTATAAATAGGACCCTTCTTCTCCCACTTTATTCATTCAAAAATTGAGAGGAGTCACCCCCTTTATAAGAGTGATTCTCAAAACCCTTTCGGGAAGCCCTCTGCGAGAGTGGAAAATACGGGTATCGTGATTCTTGATCCAGAACAGGTATGTTTTTCTAATTTTTAATTCCTCTTTCAGTTTATTTTATTCTTTTTGCAATTTAAATTTCTGCAAATTTTATTTATTTATTTATGTATTGTCGTCCAATGATCCGATGAAAATGACGGGATGGGTTTCTCGTGCTTAAACTTAACCCCCGATCGTTAAGTGAATGACGTTTTCATTATTTATTTTGTTTTGTTTTGTTTTGTTTACAAATTCATAAAGAAAAACACACACACACACACACACACACACACACAAAAAAAAAAAAAAAAGTCGTCCAATGATCCGATGAAAATGTTGGGGTGGGTTTCTTGTGCTTAAACCTAACCCCCAATCGTTAGGTGAAGGATATTTTCGTTATTTATTTTTCTATATTTTCTTTATTTGTTTTTATTCTTGTTATCAAAACCCTAAAAAAAAAATAAAAAAACAAAAATAAAAATCCAAAAAAAATAAAATAATAAAATCTTTTATTTGAAGAAATTAATCCTTACGAACCTTAAAGTGGGTTCAACGATTCGATAAATCGTGGGAGAGTTTTCCGTGACCTCGTTTCCATTCCCTGACTCTTGTGGAATTTAGAAATGAATGGTTTTAGGAAATCTCTTTCCTCGGTAAATTCTTCGTGGGATTTCTTTTAAGTATCGAAAGGATTAACTTCAACTAAATTGCTTCCGTAAACCTCCTTCGATTCTCTTATCCATAGAATTTGAGAGAATTTCAAAAAGGGATTTCTTTAAATTAATCAGGCAAACTCAAAGTAGATTTTCTTTGCATCCACTTAACATGTTTGTTTCTCGTATCATTTAGACGGCATATTTAGGACACTTTCACCACTCACATTTTTCATACATAGTTTTTATTTATTTATTTTTTATTTTTTATGAATCCACTCTACTTTTTTCACATCTAATCATGACATGTGCATCACTTATATTTCTTAATTAAATTATTGTCACGCATAATCACGTTAATTCACGTAGTGTCCCCTGTTCAATTCCTGTATTTATATCAGTTTGCATCAATATATTTCAATTAAATCATTTAGTTCTTTTTTTAGTCACTTTTGCATAAAAATAAAACTCATTTAGATGTTAGTTTTGCATTCATATTTTCAAATTTCATTCATCTATTTTAGTTTGCCTATTTAAATTAAAGAAGTTTCTCGAAAACATACATAAACCCCCCAGGGACCATCCTTATCAAATCTTTAATATTCGATAAGAGGTTATACCGGGGGAACATTCCCAAAAAAATCCAAAAACTTGTCTCACCTTATTTGTGAAAATACCAAAAAGATTTTATAAGAAGGAAATTATTTTAAAATAAAATAAAACACTCGAACTAAACTAATTGGATTTAATTGGACATAAGGTACCATTTTCAGACGAGCGTCTTGGGGTGCCTAACACCTTCCCTGAGTATAACCGACCCCGGAGCCTTTAAATGAATATTTGGTTTGACCATATTTTTTGGAGTCAATTTTTTTACTTAGGCCTTTTAAATTATTTTCTAAAAATTCGGTGACCTAGCACACAATTTAAACCCAATGCTAGGTGGTAACTCCTTATTTTTTTAAAATGGCTTAAGTATATTTTTGAGAAAATCAGCGCTTTAGAAACTCCTCTCTCCTTAAATTTGCTTATTATTTATTTTTTAATATTCTTTTCCTCTTCGAAAAATCGGGGCGTGTCAAAAGGGTTTTTCTCTCAATTTTTGAATAAATAAATTAGGAGGAGGAGGAGGAGGGTCTTATTTACAGGAAAAGATGGGGCGTAAATATCACATTGGAAATCCTAAAAATTAGATCTGACCACCTAAACCGAGTCCAAGTTGGACTGGGAAAAGGTAAAATTGAAAAACAAAAAGGCAAAAAGAAGGTTCTAGGGCTACAGACGCTTGAAATCATGCACCCAGTTCACTACCACCGCTCACAGTCGACACGTGGCATAGGGACTCACTACTTTTCTCATTTTTTTGCCTTAAGGCGTTGACGTGGCAGGAGGAGGGCCCCACTTCAATTCTTTCTCCTTTTTTCTCTTTCTTTCTCACACCCTTAACCGACCAAAAAAAAATTGAAAAGGCCCCATCGCCTATTTTTTCCCTTTCTCTCTCTCTCTCTTTCTCTCTCATCCCTTCCTCTCTCTTTGCTGAAATTACCACCCCCAAACCACCTCTTCTCTCTCTCTCTCTCTCTCTCTCCTCTCTCTCTCTCTCCTTCCTTCCTTTTTCTTTGCTGAAATTGCCCCCCCCCCCAAAACCACATCTTCTTTCTCTCTCTCATCTCTCTCTCTCTCGTGGTTTGACCACATGGGGGGCCCACACTCCTCTCTTCCTATCTTTTCCTCTTTCTCCTCTCTCACTCTCTCGGTTTGACCACTTGGGGGCCCATGCCCTTCTCTTTCTCCCTTTCTCTCTTTTTCCTCTCTTTATCTCTTTCACTTTTACTCCTGTCCTTTTTTATTTCTTTCAATTTTATCCATTTCTTTTATTTCTATTTTTCTTACTTTTTCGTTTTATTTATTTTGTATTTTCTAAAAATAAAATAAAAAACAAAGTAAAATATAAAATTAAACATAAAATATTTGCAGGTCAGTCAAAATGTCGTATTTACAACCATCTAGAGGCACAGGAAAGTGTTATTGTGAGGCATACTACTCCTTCCTGGGTACAGAGGAGATTCCAGGGAATGAGCCTTAGTCGGTGTACGCTCCTACGTAGCACTCTAGACTCTAGAATTTGGCCACATCCCGGCGATGGTGGACACGTGGTTGGGACCCTGGTGCTTACTCGGTGACGCACAAAAACACCCTCATCAATGTTGAAATAAAATTATATGTATATATATATATATATTGTAATTTTCTCATTTATCTTTTTTCATTGACATCTCTATTTTTAAAAAATATATATTTTTTAAACCATTTTATCTGGCGATGGCGGTGGCAGTGAGGGAGTGGGGGTAAGGTAGGAGATAAATATAATTATTTAAAAAGTTAAGGGGAAAAAAATATAATTTTAAAAATAAAAGGTGCAAAGTGTAATTAATCCATATCGATTGAGTAGTAGAACTTGAATTTGAATGCAAAATGACAAATACTTTTTGACCGTTACCGTTGACCTTAACAGATTTACTATTTGGGTAAAATTGAAACGAAATTGAAATGTAAGTATTAAATGTGTCTATTTTTTTAAATAAGAGATTTGAATTCAACATTGGTTGTGAGGAAAAAAAAAAGTGGTTATCCCTTTTAACTTATGTTGGACGAATTTCATGTTTAGTGGACCGAAATTAGTTTGTTAGTATATGCTGGGAAGCAATAGAAAGCAAGTACTCAGCGTCGCCGTGAAGCATCATCAGCCCTTTTATTAGTTTGTGAAAGCTCCTTCCTTTGTTGTTGTGTCCCCCAATGCCTAGTAATTGTAGCCGGTACGTTGACCACGGTTTACTGAGAAAATATTTTCAAATTTTGATCTCAGTTTACTTACAATAAATTTAGAATTACTTGGAATTGTTTTTGTACATGAAGAACTTTGAATAATAAACAGGAACTAACCGACTTAAATTTAGATAAGTCAATAACACTGTTTTCTAACGGGATGGTTATATGACATTAGAGTCCAGGGGTTAACAATGTGTTAGAATGAGAATTTGTTGTATATTATTTAAACAACCATAAAGAGAGAATTATAAATTTAAATATCAAGTTAAATCTTATAATTATTATTGATTAATTGCACATTTATTTACAATTATAGACGGACTGAAATCATGGTGGTTTAACACTCCCACGCAAATTCTTCTGTCCGGGAGAGATGAGATTAAATCGTAAAAGATGAAAATGAATCTTATGAAGTCTTTTAGTCAATATGTTTGCAATCTAATCCTTAGATTAAACAAATGGACTCGATATGTACCAATAAGAATTCAGTCACGTATGAAGTGATAGTTCAATTTAATGTGCTTAGTATGAGAGTGGAAACCATGATTTGAAGTCATGTAAATAGTGTTGAGATTATCACACAAGAAGGTGATAAGCGTGAAAATGAAAAATTGCAACTTCTGAAATAGATGAAGTACCACTGTGGACACAACACAAACATGAGCAAGAGATTGATACTTGGTTTCGGCGCTTGATTGAGCGAGAGACAATGAGCTATTTTTTATGGTCCAAGAGCTTAGATTGGAGCCTACGAAAACACAAAAATTAGTGGTAGAGCGATGAGAGTCAGGGTAATCTGCCTAACTAGCATCAAAAGAAGCATTAGAGGGTAAAGAAAGTGGTAAGGCGTTGAAAAAGAAGACCAAAGTCTAAAGTTCCTTTTAGGTAGCGATGGATCCATTTGGTGGCTATAAGATGATGCGACCGAAGCTAACTCATTAACTGTGGTAACATGATGAACAATATAAGCAATGTGTGATTTGGTGGGAGTAGGATATTGCAAGGAGCCAACCAATTGTCAATACCTAGTGACATCGGACAAGAGATCCCCATTATGAGATGACAACTGAGTCTTAGCATATATAGGGGGATTGTAGGGTTTGCAATATGTCATATAAAAGTGAGCGAGAATATCAACAATATACTTGAGCTGAGAGAGGTGTAAACAAGTAGGGGATAGTTGCTTCAAGTCCCAGAAAATAAGATAGAGAACCAAGGCCGTTGAACTCAAACTCCTTACCAAGAGTGGTGACAAATGAAGAAACAACAGTTGATTGTCAGTGAAGATAATGTCATCAACATATAGAAAAAAAAACATCACTACAGATTTAGAGTGAGATAAATTGCGATTGATCAATATAACACTGGGCGAACGCAAAGGTAAAAAGAAAAATTCAAAATTTATGTGTTCATTGTAAATTGCAATTGTAAAGTTTCAATTCGGTGCTAGTATTAAACACGATCTAAGTGAAATTGTTTTTAAAATTTATTGCTCTCTTTTTTAAAAAAGAAAAGTATATAATAATTTGAGAATTATAATTCTATCATTTAAAAAAAAAAAATCTAAACTTTTACAACTAAAATAAAAATAAATGTTTTCTCTCTATTTTAATTATTTATTTATTCACTTGTCTAAATATAATAAACAATGCCACTAAATGACTTTAGAGGAGCCTGAGATAAGCCTTTGAAAATTGCTTAAGGGTTCGGGCTCCTTAAGCGACACATCTAGAGATCGAATCTTGAGGGATTGTGAATGGAAAATACTTTGTTAGTAGAGGTGTCCTGCTTCTGGCGCCCGACAGTACCTCGAGGGATTAGTGTTCACCGACTGTGGTGCAGGGATAACCTGGGAAACCAAAAAAAATAAAATATAATGAAAAGGCACCCCAATTACGCCAAATTCAACCATCAACCTTTCCTTTTTCTATCACAGTCTTGCTTTAGGGTGTGTTTGGTAGAGTGGAAAATGAAATGGATAATGGGATGGGTAGTGTATTTAGTTGTAGGTGAAAAGGAAAAAGAAAATGAAAATTGAGATGATTTATGCCTTTTCCGCCCCTTTTTTCCCCCAAATTTGGGGTGAAAATGAAAAATTGGAGGGGAAAAATTCCAAAATTTTCATTTTGCCCCTTTATTTTATATAATAAATATCCATTTTATTTGTAGTAAGAGTAAAATAACAAATTAAGATAATGCATATTATTATTATTTTTAATACACACAAAATATTATTTCCCCTTCTTCTATATCCCTCTAACTAAACATACTAAGAAAAATGATTTTTCTTTTACAAAAGATAATTTTTTTTTATCCTTTTCTTTTCCTACCCTTCCAACCAAACTTAAGGTTTTATAATTAAAATCACTCAGTATATTATATAGAGAGAGATTTAGAGTTCTTTACAGAATAAATATTTTTTTAAAAACAAAATTCAGACAATATGCGATTTTGAACTTATTTACGAATGTTGAGTATCCCAATGTTGTGAACACTGGGACTAAGATCCCGATGTTCGCAACACCAGGATCAAATTTTTATTTATTTTTAATTGAATGATCCCGGTGTTGTGAACACCGGGACCAAGATCCAATATTTTTTTTAATTGAATGGTCCCAGTGTTGTAAATACCGGGACCATTCAAATCCCAACGGCACATCGCCGTTTCTTCAAAACGATGATGTGTCGTTTGTTGGTCAAACGGTACAATGTACCGTTTGACCAGCCTTTGCAGCTACAGGCTGTGTAGCTAGGTTGCACAGTCATCTTGCCGCAACGCCAGCATCATAGGGCCATTGACCTTTGATCGCTGCAACGAGCAAGGTGCTTGTTGCAACGATCAAGAGCCAATGGCCCTGTGATACTGGCACTGTAGCGATGGTCATCTCACTGCAGCAAATAGTCTACTGGTTGGCCACTTTGCTCAATTTTCAACCGTTTCTTCACCGACGTCCTACCGTTTAGCTCGATTTTCAACCATTTTCGTCCCTAACACCTAATTTACATAAAAATAAATAAAAATGAGTTAAAATACTATCAAATTAGGCTTTGAAATATATAAATAAAATCAATCTATCACACAGCCGTTTGGTCCCGGTGTTGACAACACCGAGACCAAATGCCTATATGTGAATTCCTCAGCTCTTTCTTCCTCATTCACTCTGCACTTCGGCACTTCCTTCCTTAGCTCTTCCTTCCTCATTCATATTGCACTTCTTCGGTTCTTCGTCCTCCTTCCTCATTGAGAGTTCATTTGCCTTCCTATATATTTGCCCGATTTTCTTCTTCAAAATTTGACAAATTTCACAACTTCTTCCTCCTACTACAAAAGTGAGTTTTTTTTTTTTTTTTTATTTAACTTATTTGTTAGTTTGATTAGTATGTTTTTTACTTGTTTAATTATTTAGTTTATTTGTTTTTTGTTAGTTTGATTAATTTACTCATTTTTTACACATTATAATATATTGTTTAAAAAACATAGTTAGTTAGTTAATTAATTAGTTTAGTTGTTAATTTAGTTTTTTTTAAATGTGAAAAAAGCATTAGAATATAGTTTAATTTTAATTAGTATGTTTTTTACTCATTTAATTTGTTAATGAGTTTGTTTGTTTTGTTAGTTAGTTAGTTTACTTGTTTAATTTGTTGGTTAATTAGTTAATTTAATTTGTTGGTTTAATTATTTAATTTGTTAGTTTGTTGGTTAGTTTAATTTGTTAATTTAGTTGTTAAATTAAAAATTACACTTTGGCCTCTTTCACTTGTGTAAGAAAATATAAATTAATATATTATTTAAAAACATTGTTAGTTAGTTAGTGTAATTTTTTAATTTAGCTATTTAATTAAACAAATGTTTAATTAAAAAAATATGCACTTTGTCCCCTCAAAGTTTAACAATTAGAAAAATATAAATTTTTAATATATTGTTTTAAAATAAATTGTTAGTTAGTTTAATTTTTGAATTTAGTTAAAATTGTTAATTAGTTAGTCTAATTTTCGAATTTAGTTATTTATTAAAAAATATTTAATTAAAAATTAAGCACATTGACCCCTCAAAGTTTGACAAATTAGGAAAATATAAATTAAAATATATTGGTTTAAAACAAATTGTAAGTTAATTTGAGTTTAATTTTTAATTTAGTTGTTTAATTAAAAAATATGCACTTTGGCCTCTCAAAGTTTAACAAATTAGAAAAATATGAAATATTAAACTTATATAAAATAATATTTTTAAAATATAAATTTAATTTGTCAAGTATATAAAACAAGTTTAATTTGTTACAAATACGTAGCTAATTTAAGTTTTCAACTTCATTAATAATCGACTTTAACTTATCAGAATCAGGCTTGGAAATAAATTCTTTCTCATCTGCAACAATATATTGATTGTTGCAGATGAGAAAGAAGATATTTTGAAACTTGATTCTGAAAAAATAAAGTCGATTATTTTTTAATTAAACAACTAAATTAAAAAATTAAACTCAAATTAACTAACAATTCCTTTTAAAACAATATATTAAAATTTATATTTAATGTTCGATGAAGCTAAAAAATCAGTATCGGCTACGTATCTGCAAAAAAATGTGTAATTACAAATTGTGCACTTTGCTCCCTCAAAGTTTGAGCAAATTTAAAAATATATATTAAAATATAAATTTTAATATATTGTTTTAAAATAAATTTTAAGTTAATTTGAATTTAATTTTTTAATTTAGTTGTTTAATGAAAAAATATGCATTTTGGCCCCTAAAAGTTTGACAAATTAGAAAATATAAAATATTAAACTTATATAAAATAATATTTTCAAAATATAAATTTAATTTGTCAAGCATATATAACGAGTTTAATTTATTACAAATATTATTCGTTTAACTTATCAACTTTTTCAATAATCAACTTTAACTTATCAGAATCAGGCTTGGAAATAAATTATTTCTCATTTGCAACAATATATTGATTATTACAGATGGGAAAGAAGATATTTTCAAGCATGATTTTGATAAGTTAAAATTGATTTTTTTTTTAATTAAACAGGTAAATTAAAAAATAAACTCAAATTAGGCTTAAAATATGCACTTTATCCCCTCAAAGTATGACAATTAGATAAATATAAATTTTAATATATTGAATTTAGTTAAAATTGTTAATTAGTTAGATTATTTTTTAATTTAGTTAAAATTGTTAATTAGTTAGTTTAATTTTTGAATTTAGTTGTTCAATTATAAAATATTTAATTGAAAATTATGCACTTTGACCCCTTAAATTTTTACAAATTGGAAAAATACAAATTAAAACTTGTTAATTAGTTCAATTTTGTAATTTACTTGTTTAATTAAAAAATGTGTAATTACAAATTGTGTACTTTGGTCTCTCAAATTAATTGAATCTATCGACTTGATATTAACTTGACGTGGAATTTATATTCGATTAAAGTTAAAGTTAAAATAATTATTGAATAAATTAAAAATAAGTAAAATGTTAAGAATTGAAAATAAATTACTTAAACCCATAAAAAATGAACACTATAAATATTGGAATATGAACATACTTTTGTCATTGTGTTTAGTTGACGATAATATTTTCTGGTTTTGTTTTGCCTTGTAAAATGATAGCTACTTGAAATAGATCACGTTTGGTTGTTATTGTATTGAGGTGGTAGAATATTGGAAGATATCGTGTTCGGGGCTCGTTACAGTACATCAGCTGTAAAATCTTTGGTTATTTATAGGGGAACAACCTTGAATGAATTAATTGAGATGCTAAAACCGTGTGTTCTTGAGGATGTGACTACTGGAAATTTGAAACTAAAGTGTAGGATGTCAATAGCTCTTTTCAGGGCGAATTATAAATATATATTATTTTCTATCGAGGATGACTCAGTATTAAATCAAGTACTTGAGTTACCTAACTAACAAACAAATTAACTAAATAATTAAACAATTAAAAAATATAGTAATCAAACTAACAAATAAATTAAACTTACTTTTATTTTTATATTTTCTCACATATGTAATTAATCAAATTTTGAGGGGCCAAAGTGCACATTTTTTAATTAAACAACTAAATTAAAAATTTAAACTTATTAACTAAATAATAATTTTTTTAAAAGCAATATATTATAATTTATATTTCAATTTATAATTTCTCACACATGTATAATTTACTCAAATTTTGAAGGGTCAAAGTGCGTAGTTTTCAATTAAATAACTAAATTAATAAATTAAACTGACAAACTAACTAAGAATTTAAACAACAAAACTAACAAATTAAATTAACCAATTAATTGATAAATTAAGTAAATAAATTAACTAACAGATTAACTAAATAATTAAATAAGTAAAAAATATAGTAATCAAATTAACAAATAAATTAAACTTACCTTTTGTAATAAGAGGAAGACGTTGTGTAATTGTGAAATTTTTGATAAATAGACACTAGCAACAAGAAGTATGAAGGAGGATTGAGCCAAATATAAGTTCAGACGGGGGAGGGGGGAATTTATACAGATTTGGTCTCGGTGCTATCAATACCGGGACTAAAAATAGCTGCTGCAAAAGCAGCTACTGACCAAGCTGCTTGGTCAAACGATATAATGTACCATTTGACCAATAAACGACACATCGCCGTTTTGAAGAAATAGCGATGTGCCATTGAGATTTGAATGGTCCCGGTGTTCACAACACCGGGACCATTCAATTTAAAATATATATATATATATATATATATATATATATATATTTTGATCCAACACTGAGATACTTGACCTTCGTAAATAAATTCAAATTAGCGTGTTGACGATTTTTAAAAAAAAAAAATATTTATTGGATAAAGAACTGAAGAGATTTATACAAACACAATGGGATTGCTATTAAAGTCAAGGTCTTCTTCACGGGCCACCATAGTGCCATTTTCCAAGTTAATTATGGATATTTTGGTTCTACTAAGCTGGCTCAGACAATGATGTAGAGAGAGACTACTTACTTATCTGACTATTGTTGACTAAAACTGTGAAAAATGAATCTTTGGGCATCTTTATGCTACTGTTTTTTTCGCCTTTTATGCAGTAGAAAAGCTCAAGTTAGTTCAACTAAACCTGGCCCCATTTATCTCATGACATATTTACGTCTATATTTCAAACACAGCACAACATATGTCTTAGCCACAATGCATGATTGACGGTTGCATTTCCAGAAAACAGCATCAGTACTCCCCCCGAGTGCATCGAACTGTCTAGATATATAAACATAAAATTACTTGAATTACATATACATATGTTCCTACAAAAACATCAACAGAATTCACAAATATACATTTTGATGAATTTAACTATTAATATTAGCCTACATTTAAAAAATAATTGGCCTCGGCAGGTTACATTAATTTTTTTAGAAGTTTAAGATTATTGCACAATATAAAAATATTATTATTGTATGGAGTCAATTGAATATATAATAAATTGAAAAAATTGGGAACGATGAAAAAATAATTTAAAATTACATGTTTATTCATTAGTTTAGTTAAGGACAAAACTGGGTTCATCAAGATGCTTTACCAGCCACCTTATTTGACTGTAACGAAGAAAATAATATTAGTATGCTAATAATAGGTGGGTTCACCAAACCACACCTATCGAAGACCTCTTTGAATCACCCCACCACCACATTCATTATTAACATATCTCCTTTCTTCTAGAAATTAATTATACACTATACTGCTACTACTTTTCCTTTCATATATATATATATATATATATATATATATACTAACGCATGCTCCGTGCCTAAAGACACGGGTGTAACTCTTTGGCGTCTAATTTTAATTTTGTATTATAAATTTAGCAAAATACATAATTAACGTTGATACATATAATCAACTGATTTTTTTTATTTAGAATATAACACTTAAATGACTACCATTCATGAACTACATTAAAAAACACACATTGAGTAATACCACAATTTAACATAAGTTACATTGAAATAAATCAAAGTGTAAGTTATACCGAAACAAATCTCATTACTTCAATGTTATTCGAATACTGCGGTAATTAAGCATAAATTATATTCAAGCAAATCAAAATGAAAAATACTTACTCTCAATCCAAATCTCATTACTTCAATGCTATATTTTGCGTATACAACTAAATCTATTAATAAATGAAAAATCAAAATATATTTCCATGGGAAATGATTAAAATTATCAAACTCCCAGGTTTTGTAATGAACACGACATAAACACGGCCAATAAAAATTTAAATATTTCACATAATCCCTTTTATTTATACGGTTGTTTTCAAATAAATACAACTATTAATTAATATACAAAAATAAAAAAAATCAACATAAAACCACAATAACTAACACAATCATATTATAAACAATTATTTTTGAACATCAAGAATAAAGGCCAAAAATCCAATTTCAAATCTAGGGTTCAACATCAAGAATGTTTCCAACAGAAATGGTGGTGGCTCAAGTTAGGACTTGTTTGGTTAGAATATGAAAGACAAATTATACAATTTTAGTATAGTGTTTGGTGTCATGAAATTGGATATTGGAAACTGAAATTATAAATGATCGAACATAAAAATCTATAAAATTATCTATGATGTGGGTAAAATTCCACCTCCTGCCACGTACTCCTCATGTGGATCGAAAGCGCCACGTCTCCAATACCACGTTATCAGGCGACCTTAATGAGCCCAGTGAATAGAAAACCCGGATGCCTCCTTAGGTTGGCAAACATGAAACACTTGATCAACCGCCAAACAAGAATCTCCTCAAATATCGCCACGGAAGAGCAAGTCGGTGCAGTCACCTCGACCTGCACCTCAGTGCCTAGGCTAGCTTGTCGTTCCTAACAAGCTTGGCCTATGGGCCTCCCCATCAATGTGCAAAGCGCCCAAGCTCAGGCTCATCACTCTAATCCTCCTCACGCTCTCCAAGGTCACGCCCTAATTTCCCGGGGTGCTAATGACATCCTCGCCTATAAATAAAAGGCTTTGCTAAGCCATTAAGCAGGTTGAAACCTTGAGGTAATAGCTTTAAGCAACCTCTTTGCTTTCCTTCCGAGCTCTTACTCTTACGCCAGAGAAGGCATGCCAGGAGCACCCCCGACCTGCCCTATGTGCAGGTACAACCCGGAAGATCAGGCTGGACAACTCCCTCCAACTCGAATAATAGCTCGGACATGCTGAGGATTAAACTCCCAGAGGATTGAAGACTCCAGCATAGACGAAGATCATCTCCAGATCAGTTTCAGCTCTCCACGCGAGGATCGATCGGACCATACTGCTGGTTGGTCTATTTTCCGACACCAACAATCTAAACATAAAGAGAAACCAAAATCAGGAGGAAAAATTAAACCGTATGAAAGCATCATACTTAGAATTATTTAATAATTAGCAGAACCACCCCTATAAGTAAAGATATATTCATGGAAATTATACTCAACTCGCTTTCAAAAAATAAAAATAAAAAATTAATTGAGGAATAATTGAAATTGTAAAGAAGAAATGAGTTGAAGGAATATAAAAAAGTTCAAGGATCCATACCTTTTTTGGTGGTGGATTGGAGGAGAAAAAATTACAAAAAAAAAAAAAAGAAGAAAAAAGAATAGAAACATATCCGGTTAATATTTGTCCAATAATTGGTTCGTCAAAGAATATAAACTCCAATTCTAACAAAACAAATACAATTAGTTCAATTTCGCAACCTATCAACACCCACATAAAAAAAAAAAAGGAAATTTGAAAAAATATATAAATAAATAAAAAGAAGAAAGATTGAAAACAAAAAACATATTTTTAGAAATGAAAATAAGAAGCAATCTGAGGATTGCTATATCAAGTTGGCATTGGTATATCAAGTTGGCAGTAGAATATCACTCTTAGATATGGAAAAGAAGCAAAATGTGGCTTGTTATAACAATTAGCATTAGAATTTCATTCTTAGGAATGGAAAAGAAAAAATATGTGGCTTGGCATAACAATTTAGGTGGCGTTTGGTACATGGGATTCAAGATGAGATTAGAATGACCATGAGAATGGTCATTCCATTCTTATGTTTGGTACATGAGATTTAATCTCATCCTCATTACCAATGAATCCCTAATCCCACAAAGTATGGAATTAACCAATACCAAGTTAAACTTGGTATTGGTTAATCCCAACTACATGGGATTAAGTTTTAATCAATAATTGGCCAAAAAATAAAACTAAATACAAAATAAATATTTGAATTTGAATGAAATTTAATTAAATTAACTATTATACAGTTTGAAAATTCAATTAAATTTCTATTTTACTCTTTGATGTTATTCCAAACCAAATGTAATCATTTTTATCACTAAACATAGAAATGGTAATGATCATTTCATTCCATTACCATACTAATTTCAATCCTATTGTCATTTCATTCAGCATACCAAACGCAGCGTTAGTAGTACAATTTCACTCATGTAGATAGTGGAATAAGAACAAACCTAATTCCAAAGAACAGGTTTCGGGATACCTGGAATCAATCTTAAACAACATAGCTATATAGCAGTATCAACAAAGATATTTGAGCTTACCAAATCAACCATCATATCTGAAGATGTTTGGTAACCGCAGTGTTATGTGACTAGCAGCGATGACAATGTCGTGTGAGCAACAGTGATGGTAGTGTTGAATTTGGATTCCAATTAAACAGTAAATAGATTAAACTAAAAGGAAAAACGGACTGAAATTTATAGAAGAAGAAAATCAAATCAATTAAATGAAGAAAATTGGATCAATTGAACCTAATTCCGTAGGTAGGGATTTAGAAAATCAAATCAATTAAACGAACCTGTTTAGGGAATGAGCGCGCTAGAGATGGACCATGGAGAGACGACAACACTAAGCATAGCGGAGAAGGAAAGCGCGATGGAGGGAGAAGCTGCTGCAGTCATCGCGAGGGAGGGATAAACCGAAAAAAAAAAATCTCAAAATTGAAAACAACTGAGAACTTACAATGGACATAAAATCTCAGAAAAATAATCCCATGCACTCATCTGGACAGACTTACCTTGAGAAATTGATAGCACACCATTTTGTAAACTGATAAACCCTACATCAAACCTCGGTAAAAGCAGGAAAAAAACGAATGTTAGTCTCAATAGGTGAATCAAATGTGAGGAACAAAAATTAAGAAAAAACTAAATCAAAATGCTAGGTTGAAGAGAGAGAGAGGGAAAGAGAGAGAGAGGAGTATACCTCAGAGTCGATGATCAAAACGGGGGCGGCAAGAGGGAAGTGGTGGTCGGAAGTGGATACATGTAGACGATGGAGGTGATCGATCTAAGATGATTTAGAGACAGAAGAATCGTTGTTGGCATAGAGATTTAGGAGAAATTTCCAGAAACGAACAAAAATTCATCGTCGAGTAGTAAAGATGGAGATGATGGAATGGGTTTTCATTTGGGTATACATTGTAGACGTGGTGTTGGGGAGGGTTAGTAGAGTTTTGTTGGGGTGCTCGGTTAGTAGAGTTCTTTTAGGGTGAGTGCAGACGTGGGGTTGGGAGAATGTAAGATGAAAAAAAAAAAAAAAAAATTACTAAAAGAAGAATATGGGTAGGGATGCCAAAAAAAAACCAAATCGGTGGATAACCGAGAGAAACTGAACTAAATGGTCCAATTTTAAAACCGACTAAATAGTTTGTTTGCGATTTTGGTTTTGAAATAAGCAACCAATACGATTTTGATTTTGAGATAAAAATAGCGAAATCGAACCGCGAAACTGAATCACGAAATTGAACCACGAACCAAACCGTAAAATCGATATTTTAAAAATATTTCTATTACATATATCCCCTTCTTTTTTATATATATTATATATATATATATATATATATATATATATATGTATGTATGTATATATATATATATGTATGTATATATATATATATGTATGTATATATTTATGTATTTACACTTTTAGCCACTCTTATATATATGTGGGTAAAGGGTGTTAGGGTTTCATCATTTTCCATTTCACAAATCATGCAGCCGTTCCCGACTTCTTGTTTGGCTTTGTTCTCTTTTTCTCCTTTAGTTCATCTCTTCACAAATCGTGGTTTTGATTATGTTTTTAGGGTTTATATATATATAAAACAATGATATGAGGTTTTGGTTTTATTTTTAGTTTTTATAAAATTGAAAAATCTTAAATGGTTTCGCGGTTCGCGATTTGGTTTTAGTTTTGTATAAATTTAAATGGTTTCGTTTTAAAACCGAATCGATGGGTTTGATTGCGGTTTTGGTTTGATATATTTCTAGTGGTTTTGGTTTTGGTTCTATATGAAACCGAACCAGTGGCATCCCTAGATATGGTGTTTGAACATGTAATTAACCACCTGACCACCTAATGCCTCGGACGTTATTTTAGGAGAGGGGTTATTTTATATATTGCGCTTGATCTCAGCCATACATCCTGCGAGATTTGTTCCAACCGTCGAGATGTCCCAGTCAGCAAACACCATTGTGATTTATTAATAGATATATATACTAGCTCTAAACCCACATATTATATGAATTTAGGAAAAAAAAATATTAATATTTATTTTTTATTTAAATATTACACATGATCCACAATTGAGTTTTAAATTTTATATAAAATATATTTTATAAAAATATAAAAAAAAAATTCTAATATCGAGAAATAAAAATAAAATTATAACTTCGAAAATAATTAATGCCAACCTCTAAGACTATTAACGTTCACACTCATATTTATTTTTGGAAAATAGTAAATCAATGAGTACATAAGTTTCTCGAGGGTTTTTTCAATTATTTTAACTTTTTTTTTTCAAATAATAGTCGTAAAATAATCTAATAGGTCATTTTTATATGGTTCAATAGTTTCAATTATTTGGTAAAGAATTATTAGAATATTCTTTAAAACATTTAAAATTGAATAACTTTTATAAGTAATTAAAGATGGACAACGATTTTTTTATTAAATTGAGAGAAAATATACGGAAGATATAAGGTGACATATAATGAAAACAATCATCAATCAAAATACAGATAAATTTTAGTAATGTCTCTCGTCATTTAGAAATCCTACAACGATATCCCTTTTTATTTGAAAAATATCTCCAATACCCATTTCTTTTGATTTTAAATATTAAATTATTTATTTGCCTATGTTGCAATGTTACTGTACTGTTGAAAATTAATTAGAACTATATAATAAAAGCTACTCTTATAATCCTCTTAAAAGAACTATAATTTTGGTTAGTTTGATTTTTAAAATTTGTTATTATAATACAATTCTAATTCCAATTGCTTTTATTACTTTTAAGATCAAACGATGGTTGCTACATTTTTATTTATAAAAATTAAAATTATTTTGAGATTTTTTTTTTATTTGTGTAATACATTTCTAATTTTAATTTCTTATTATTTTTGGGATAAATGATGGATTGTTGCATTATTTTTTTTGCATTTAAAGAGAACTTGCTACTATTTTTTTAAAAAAAATTAAATTATTTTGAGATTTATTTTTTATTTATTTATGAAATTTATAAATTATATATAAACTTGTTCATTTAGTCTTTTGTTTCTTTAAATTGTTTGGTGAAGTCTTTACATTGACTTTATTTAGTAATAGTTTCATTCATGTTCAAAGAGTAGGCTTGTGAATTTTCTAATTGTTAATTTTAACCATTTATTGTGTTTTTTCTTTCTAACTGGTTCAGTATATTAAATTGCTTGTACACAAAATAATATTTTTTTCACCACTTCTCTCATCACTTATATGAGAAACAAATAATTGAAAAATAGAAAAAAAGAAAAAAAGAAAACATATTTCTTAAAAGAAAAAATACAAAGTAAGTAAAACATTTAAAACTTTTTTATTAGATATTTTTTTTTTGGAAATTATATTTTATTTAAAAGGAATAAAATTGTCATTATATGTAAAAAATAAATTATAAAAAAATAAATATTTAAAACAAAATTAGATGCTATCTGTTTGCATGAGTTTTGAGGTGCCGTTGGGTTTCTAAAATGAGAGGGAAAACCAATTTTATTTTATTTTTTAAATGAAAGGGGTGTTTTTATAGAATTTTCCAAATGGCATGCGTTGTCAATAAAATTTACCCATGAAAATATTCATTAAATAACATAAAAATTAAAATTCAGTCAACACACTATATTAATAATAAATATCAATTAAAATCATTTAATCATTCAACAAATGAAAAATAATATTTAAAAATTATTTAAATATAAAATGTTAAAGAGATAAATTGAGGAAAATCAAGAAACAGGATTTATTTATTTATTTATTATTTTTTTTATTTTTACATTTGATGGGTTTAGAAACGGAGAATCAATGAGGGGACAAATGTTACATTTGGTGAGCTCTTATTCATTCCAAGACAAAGTATTCCAATTTCAAGTATTAGTATTAGATATTAGATTAGATGAGAAACAAATAATAGAAAAATAGAAAAAGAAAATAATTATTTGTTAAAAAAAAACAAAAATATAAAGTCTAGTCAATTGAATGGATAATAAATTGTAAAAATAAAGTATAACAAAAATAACTTTTAATATCGAGAAATAAAAATAAAATTATAACCTTGAAAATAATTAATGCCAACCTCTAAGAGTACTATTAATGTTCCCACTCATATTTATTTTTGGAAAATAATAAATCAATAAGTAATAACCTCCTCAAGGCGTTTTTCAATTTTTGTAACATTTTTTTCAAACAATAATCATAAAATAATCCAAGAGGTCATTTTTATGTTGTTCAATAGTTTCAATTATTTCGTAAAGAATTATTAGAATTCTCTTTGAAGCATTTGAAATTGAATAAATTTTATATGTAATTAAAGATGGAGAGGGATTTTTTCTTTTATTAAATTGTTGGAGAGAGAAAATATGGGGAAGAAATAAGGTGACATATAATTAATTATAAAGAAACAATCATCAACCAAAATATAGATACATTTCAGTAATGTCTCTCGTCATTTAGAAATCCTGTAACGATATCTTTTGTCATTTGGAAAATATCTCCAACACCTCTTTCTTTTGATTTTAAATATAAAATTACTTATTTGTTCATGTTGCAATATCAGTGCAGACACCACCTTTTGTCTCGCTCAGTCAGTGTTGAATTAAGTACAAGTTCAGATAAACTTTAAACTCATGTTTAAAGAAAATAAATTTCTACCTGAGATTACACTGTGCAATATACAAAAACAACAAAAAACATGGCAAAAACGCAAAAATGTTGAATTTGATAAAATACAGTTAAGTAAAAGTTTCGAGTCAAAATCAAAATTCCCAAGATTTAAGGAGGTCGAAAATGATTTTACTAAGATTTGATTTTCATCAAAATCAACATTAGTATAGATAAATCTTAGTCACTACCCTTAAATCACGGGGCATTTTAAACAATTAACCTAGTTACCTCACTTCGACTTTGAAACATTTAGGTGGCGTTTGGTAACCGTTTCTGTTTCCATTCCAGCAGTGAGATGGGAATGGGATGGGAATTTTGTTTTCTTTTTGGGAGTAGAATTGCGTTTGGTAACGATAATTTTTTTTTTTTGTTTTAGGAAGAGAATTGTGTTTGGAAACGATTTTATCCTAAAATCTTTTCTTTTTATTTTTTATTTTATTAATTTTTTTTTTCTGTTTTGGCATGACGGCGGTGGTGCCGTCGCCGGACGGCCGTTGGTGCTCCGGCGTTGGAGACGGCGGTGGCCCCCCGCCGGCGACGCCGGCCGGGAGACAATGGCGCCATCGCCGGTGACGGCCGAAAGTGGCCCGGAAATTTCCGGCCGTACGGTGACCGGCGACGGTCGCCGGAGATGACCGGCGGTGGCGGCGGACGGTGGTCGGCCGGTAGGTGAATAGTGACCATGTGTTTTGGGAATGGAATGGAAATAATGAGAAACAACTTTTTTTTGTTTCTCATTTCTTAAGAAAAAAGTGGGCACAATTCTCAAATGAGAATGAAATGGAAACGGAAACAAAAATTACCAAACGCTATTCCCAAAAATCTGGGAATGGAATGAGAATTTCTGGAATGGAAATGGTTACCAAACGGGGCCTTACTTTTCACTGAATCTTGTCAAATTTAACACCAAAAATAATTATTTCTTTCATGCATACCACATCACACACTTGTAAGAAACAATCCAAGACACCTTAATCAAGGCTTGGAAGGGTCATGAAAAATTCTTAAATCACAATGTGATTTAAGGATTGGGCTTGACTTGGATTTTCACCAAATCCAAGTAGTCTTGACAAACCACCCTAGGCCCAAGCAATCAAAGGGCCTAGATATCATTTAAGGTCCACAAACCAAGCCTTACTGTTGATCCTGAGGTTTTGATGGAAAATTAAGGATTGATGTTTTTGGTGGAACTAACATGTTTATTGAGTGTTTCAATTTAAAAGTTCCATTAAAGATCAAATCATGAAGTAATTATTGAAGATACAGAGATAGACATTAAGGGGATGAAGAGTGTTGAAGATTTTGAAGAAGTTAGATAAAAACAACTCAGACCTCTTTTACTCTTATTGTATCCTGATTAGGATCACACACACGACACAAATTAATGAGTTATATTTATGTGTGTTTAATTTGATAAAATTAAGGTCCTCATTAGTGTTAAATTATTTGCTCCAATGTGAAATTGAAAAATAAAAATTGACCTAAGCAAGATTAGTGTTTAAAATTGAATATTAGTGTCAATTGAGTTAACCGAGAAAAGAAATCAGTTAAAGGATTAAAACGTTAAGTTTGGAGTTGAAATAATTTGAAGAAGGAATGTTCCAGTAACGATTGGTCAACAGATGGTGAAAGGTTGGTTAACCAATCGGCGTAGGCTAGAAATTGAGAAGTCTCTAAATCGATCGGTCAAGTGACCAAGAGAGATCGATCAACTGATGGATCGAAGTGAAATTCTCTGTATCGATCAGTCAACTGACCAGGGCTTAAAAATAGCCTAGAAATGCTTCCTGAATCGATTGTGTTGGTCTTGAGATTTTTATAGACAAGTAAACATTGATTTTTTTGTAGGACTAACGATTTGTTTAAGTGTTTCATTTTATTAGTTCCATACGATAAAGATTTGATGATAAAGATGATGAAAGATTAAATGGTTGAAGGATTTGAAGAACCTAGGAAAAATAACTCAGGTTTGAATTTCAACTCTTAATATCCCAATTAGGATCACACACAACACAAAAAGATTTTTAAATAATTTTTATAAATATATGTGTTTTTAATAGTATCCTAATTAGCTGAAATATTTGCTCCTATGTGTAAATTGAAAAAGAAATATTTATAATTGATTAAAATTGGAGTTAAGTATTTAGTGGAGCTAATTAAGAAAAGAAAATGGTTAAAGGGGCGAAAATGTAAATGAGAATGTATTAAAAACAAGTTTAGAAAAGAGATCCAGTATCCTTAAGTCGACTGATAAGTCGACCGAAGCGCATAAGGCAAACTCTCTGTATCTCTAAGTCGACAGATAGATCGATCGGTGAAGAGAAATGAAACTCTTTGAATCTCTAAGTCGATAGATAGGTCGACCGATGGGCACAAAATTCTTAGCTTGGCTACATCCTGAATCGAGCGGTCGACTGATGGCGCAATTTCAGGATATTGAGGATTTCGAATTCATATCTAAAAGTAGCTGTTTTTGGTTGAGATTTGTGAGAGATTTTAGGGATTTCATGATATTTAGGATATGCTATATCTATTATTTAATTCCTATTAATTTGGTTAATTAAGTTTGAATGTTTCTCAATTTGGTACATATAATTGTTTCTATTCTATTTAATTGAGATTGAAAAATATTTGGGGGATTTAATTGAGAGATTTAAAAGCTATAATTCAGTGAATTGAACCAAAATGAAGTCAAAATGATATAAGGGATCTATAAGAGCAATTAAATATCATAACAAGTGGGAACTAGCCATTGGAGAGCTTATTTTATTCCCTTTTAAATAGACCTGCGGTTTTCACTTAAAAGGCAGATGAGATGTCAATCATTCTGAACTATTCAGCTCTCATGTTTTCTATGAGTTATCATACTAAGAGTTTAGTGAGAATTATCTTGAAAATCATTTTTGAGATATTGAAGAAAATTATTGTTGATCATCGATTTCAAGTTGCATTGCTAATAATTATTTTTATGTGGAATCCTGGTGAGATCATTCCAAATTACTTGTTATTAATTATTATTTGATTCTATTATTTATTATTTGGATTTTGATATTTGAAATTATTTTTTGGATTTTTTATTGAATTTTTTTTTGAAACAATTTCATGGGAAATATGATTACGTGCTATCCAATTTTTGTTTAAAATCAGATATTGAATATCTTACTTTTCTATCACTAGTTTTGAGATATTAATTGAGTTTTAATTTATCAGGGGTAGTAGAAGCTCCGAGTGGGAAAATTACTTATCAATTATTTGTAATTGGTGAGTTGAGTGTCAGATTAGATACTACTAGGAGTGTCTAATCAAAGGTAGCTGGTTTCAATCTCTTTTGGTAAAGAGATTGAGGTTTTGATATTTGCCTAAGGTATAAAAATATTAGGTGTTAATTCTTCATTGATTGAATTTGTGAGTGATTTTGTAAAGGTTCCATCTTTACCTAAGAAAATGATAGTTGGAGTATTTTTTGTGAGATTTTGATTTTTGAGCCTAAAGTATAAAAAAAATTAAGTTGTGATTCTCCCTGTAATAGAATTAGGTTATTCTTGAGCTTGTAAAAAGTAGAGGTTATTCTTGAGCCTGGAAAAAGAAATTTGTAAAGGTTGATTCTGAGCCTATGAAAAGAATCATTGTGAGGGTTTGGTTCCTACCTGTAAAGGAATCTAGAGATTAGTGGGTGTGAATTTTCGTGAGGCTCGGAAGACTGGATTAGCCAAGAGTAGCTTGGTGAACCAAGATATATCGGTGTGTACTGCATTATTTATTTCCTTTATTTTATCTTGTATTGTTTGGGTGTGCACCTGGAGCTTATTATATTTATCCGCTGCTATAAAGATAATAATTAATTTTAGGATAAAATTAATTGTTTGATTTTTGAAATGTTATTATTTCTCTGATAATTTTAATACTACCTGATTCACCCCCTCTCTTGGGTATTTCACTGGGCCAACAATTGGCATAAGAGTTGGTTTTTGCTCGTTAGGCTTAACATCCTAGCTAAACCGGTCACGTGCACACACCATGGATAATATTTTTTGTGTATTTTCTCTTGATGGTGATAGATCTTTATATGAAAATGTGGTTTATGATTCTTGTGATTTTAGTGGTAGTGATGGAGATGACAATAATGAAAATGTCTATATTGTTATGGAAAAATTACTTTCTTTCACACTACTTTTTGCTAAAAAGAGCTTGAGTTTAAAAAGAAAAATTGATTCTTTTGAAAATGGTAGAGAAAGTGTTCGAAAATTTAAAGTGCATTTGGATAATTATTGTGGTACAAAAGAGTTTTTTGGACGTGATTTTTGAAATTAATAATTTGTTCTCTAAAGTGGATTCTCTTGAAAATGAAAATAGAGTTTTAAAAAATAATTTTGACATGATTTCTAGGCAAAGGTTAGATCTTATTTCTAAAATCGATTTACTTAAGAAAAATTTTGGAAAATCAAAATCCGACCTTAATTCTATTTCGAGAGATTCTGAAAATAATTTTTCTAGGCAGAGTGGATATGCTTCATCGTCTCATCCTTTATCACAAGCCAGTGATAATTATATGGCTATTGTTAGAAATTATTCTTGTTTTACATCTCGTGTTTTCTATGATAAATTGGATTTGAGATGTTATTATTGTAATAGGGTTGAGAATTTTAAAGTATCATGTCTATTTTGGAACCCTAAGTTTATGTCTAACAAGTACGGATCCAAAATAAAATAGATACCGAAGAGAACTATTGAAATGTCTTGTGCAGAATTACATAATGTTGGAAGTGGACCTAAAGGAGCAAACAAAGAAATTATATCAAAACTAAAACAAGAAGTCACCAAAGATCCACAAGCGACTCATACAAAGTGAAAAGATGCACCAAAGACAAAATGTGAAGTTGCAAAGAAGCCACAAGAGAAATATGCAAAGAGAAAAGTTGTACAAAATCCAAGATGTTATGTCACTAGGAAGCCACAAGCGATACGTGCAAATGAAATTATCAATAAATCAAATGGAAAAAATCAAAGTTGAGAGGATACACACAAGCAAAGAAGAATTGTGCACCCAAATCAATCATCGGTATAAATGAGGTAAAGAGCAAAGTTGTCCCCAAAGATAGAAAATGTTCTCCTAACCCTTTGCATTTTAAATTCATTAAATTTGTTAAAGAAGGAGGTGCTCAACTTGCTAAATAGGTAAGTTGGTGATTGTTTCTAAGACCTATTTTTAATGATGTGTTCACTTGTTATCTTAGAAACATTATATGATAATTCTGGGAATCACATTTAGTTAAGGAGTATTAACATGTTTTTATGTGCTTATATTAAGTAGTGATCATGAGTTAAATTTTGAAACATGTTACGTGATTTAGAAAATGAGTTAAGTGAATTGAGCTGATATTTTATACATTTTGAAATGATTTCTTGATATATTAAAGGTTTTCAAATTATTATTATTTTGGAAGGGTTTTATGATTTTATTATACATGTAATTATTAAGATTCATGTTCTTATGCGAAGCATGTTACTTGGGATAACTTCATTGATTGATAGGATTAAGAGTGCTTGGAATTAATTAGTGATCATACATGTTGATGAGAATAATTGATAAATTATTCTTGAGATATGCTTCCTATTCTAGTGCGTTAAAGATCACATGTTTCTAGATTCTAGGAAGATATTAATTAATATCATGCTACATTACTGAAATGTTATGATTATTTACATGTGCATGAATTTGCTCATTTTTAATTATATAGAGGAAGATTGCATGCTCAGAATGATGGTTTTGGTATAGCCTAGGCATAATGATATTTTCCTAGAGTAGTGTTTTTTGTTCCCCTCTCCCTAAATTTTGTCTTTGAGATGACAAAGGGAGAGAATTAGTTGATGTTTTATTGAATATCTTAAGGGGGAGTTTATTGTTAAATTTGTGTTTTCTTGATCATTTTTTTAATATCTTCATTCTTATGCTTAAAAGAGTTATAAAATCCATCATCGGATTCAGGAGGAGTGTGGTTATATTATTATTTTGAAAAAAACATCAAAGTTAATTGTCATCATAAAAAAGGGAGAGATTGTTGATCCTGAGATTTTGATAAATAATTAAACGTTGATGTTTTTGGTGGGACTAACGATTTTTTTAAGTGTTTCAGTTTATTAGTTCTATATGATAAAGATTTAATGATAAAGATGATAAAGGATTAGGAGGTAGAAGAATTTGAAGAATCTTGGGAAAACAACTCAGGTTTAAATTTTAACTCTTAATATCCAAATTAAGATCACACACGACACAAAAAGATTTTTAAATAATTTTTATAAATATGTGTGTTTTTAATAGTATCCTAATAGTTGAAATATTTGCTCTTATATGTAAATTGAAAAAGAAATATTTATACTAAAATTGGAGTTAAGTATTTAGTGGAGCTAATTAAAAAAAGAAAATGGTTAAAGGGGCGAAAACGTAAATGAAAATGTATTAAAAATGAGTTTAGAAAGAGATCCAGTATCCTTAAGTCGACTGATAAGTTGACCGAAGCGTATAAGACAAACTTTCTATATCTCTAAGTCGATAGGTAGGTTGATCAATGGAGAGAAATAGAACTCTCTGAATCTCTAAGTCGACAGATAGGTCAACTGATGGGCAATGAATTCTTGGCTTGGCTACATCCTGAATCAAACGGTCGACTGGTTGGTCGACTGATGGCGCAGTTTCAGGATATTGACGATTCCGAATTCATATATAAAAGTAGCTATTTTTGATTGAGATTTGTGAGAAATTTTATGATATTTACGATATGCTGCATCTATTATTTAATTCTTATTAATTTGTTTCATTAAGTTTTAATGTTTCTCAATTTTGTCCATATAATTGTTTCTTTCTATTTAATTGAGATTGAAAAATATTTTGGGGACTTAATTGAGAGATTTAAAAGCTATAATTAAGTGAATTGGACCAAAATGAAGCCAAAATGATATAATGGGTCTATAAGAGGAATTAAATGTCATAACAAGTAGGAACTAACCGTTGGAAAGCTTATTTTATTCCTTTTTAAATACACCTGTGTTTTTCACTTAAAAGGCAGATATGATATCAATCATTCTGAGCTATTCAACTCTCGTGCTTTCTAAGAGTTATCATACTGAGAGTTTTGTGAAAATTATCTTGAAAATCATTCTTGGGATATTGAAGAAAATTATTGTTGATCATCGATTTGAAGTTGCATTGCTAATAATTATTTATTTAGTGGAATCCTGGTGAGATCATTCTAAATTACTTGTTATTAATTGTTATTTGATTCTATTATTTATTATTTGGATTTTGATCTTTGAAATTGTTTTCTGGATTTTTTATTGAAAAATATTTTTGAAACAATTTCTTGAGAAATCTGATTATGTGCTCAATTACGTGCTATCCAATTTTTGTGTAAAATCAAAATCTGAATATCTCACTTTTCTATAACTAGTTTTGGGATATTAATAGAGTTCTAATTTATCTGGGGTGGTAGAAGCTCCGAGTGGAAAAATCACTTATCAGTTATTTGTAGTTGGTGAGTTGAGTGTCAAATTAGATACTCTTGGGAGTGTCTAATCAATGGTAGCCAGTTTTAATATTTTTTGGTAATGAGATTGAGATTTTGACCTTTGCCAAAGGTATAAAAAGATTAGGTGTTAATTCTTCCTTGATTGAATTTGTGAGTGATTTTGTAAAGGTTTCATCCTTACCTGGGTAAAGGATAGTTGGAGTGTTTTTTGTGAGGTTTTGATTCTTGAGTCTAAGGTATAAAAATAATTAGGTTGTGATTCTCTCTGTAATAGAATTATGTTATTCTTGAGCTTGTAAAAAGTAGAGGTTGTTCTTGAGCCTAGAAAAATGAATTTGTAAAGGTTGATTCTAAGCCTGCGAAAAGAATCATTGTGTGGGTTTGGTTCCTACCTGTAAAGGAATCTAGAGTTTAGTGGGTGCAAATCTCTGTGGGGGCTCAGAGGACTGGATTAGTCAAGAGTAGCTTGGTGAACCAGGATATATCGATGTGTACTGCATTGTTTATTTCCTTTATTTTATCTTATATTGTTTGGGTATGCACCTAGAGCTTATTACACTTATCCGCTGCTGTAAAGATAATAGTTAATTTTAGGTTAAAATTAATTTTTTGATTTTTGAAGTGTTATTATTTCTCTGATAATTTTTAATACTACCTAATTCACCCACCTCTTGGGTATTTCACTGGGCCAACAGATTGGTCAACCGACCCTTGGGGGATTGGTCAACCGACCCATGGGGGATTAGTCAACTAACCCTTGGGGGATCGGTCAACTGACTGTTGTTTGAGAAATTACTTTGCTTGTAACTTGTATTCAACGGTCGACTGATGGTCTAATGATCGGTCCACTGATTATCTGCTTAGAATTTCAAGGATTTTAAAGATTTATTGAAATACTAGCCATTAACTAGCTATTTTTGGCATATCTAATTTAGATATTCTTGGGATTTAAACATATTTGTGATATAATACACTTATTTAGATATCCCTATAGATATGGTACATAAAATTGAAGTGTTTCTCAATTCGGTACAATTAAAAATTCCTATCTATTCGATTTGAAATTTAGAATTAATTTGAGGTCCTAATTAAAAGTTTTAAAAGCTATATCTAAGTGAATTATACTAGGAATGAATGGTTATGATATATGGGGTCTATAGGTGCATTTAAATGTCACATCTTGAGGAAATTAGCCATTAGAAGGCTTGTTTCAAAATAGTTTAAATAAACCTACGAATTTCATATCATAAACATAACATCAATAAAGAACTATCAAAGTTCCTGAGCTTTCTAAGAGTTATTATTCAGAGATATAATTAAGAGATTATTTTTGAGATCAATTGTGTGTGAAGTTCGTGAGTTAAAAGCGCTGATTATTTTAGTGTCACCGAATTTGGGCTGTCTTGCTATTCTGATTTCAATCTTTCGGTGTTTTCTTGGTGAGATCTTTCAAATCTATTATTCTTTATTGTGAATTCATATTACTATCTTTGCTTGGTTGATAAGATATTAATAAAATCGTTTTTGAACTTTAAAGAGCATAAAAATTCTTTTAAAATGATTTTTGAATTTATTTGATTACGTGCTTAATTCTATGCTACCCACATATATTATAATCAGATATTAAATTTGTCACTTAATTTCTATCACTAGTAATTTTGAGACATTAATTGAGTTTAATTGGTTTAAGGTCGTAGAAGCTCTAAGTGGGAAGAAACGCAATATTTTTTTTTAATTGCTGAGTTTGTGTAGATTGGATATAATTGGGTTGTATCTAATCAGGATAGCTAGGTTTCAATCTTTTTCGGGGCAAAGATTGAAGTTTGATCTTTACCTAGTGGATAAAAGGATTAGGTTATTCTTTTCCCTTGAAAAGAATTAGGTGTGAATTCTTCTTGAATAGAGTTCGTGTTTTTGAGTGAATTGTAACGGTTCCATCCTTATAGGTGAAAAAAATACTTGGATTGTTTGTGAGGTTTAATTCTTAGCCTGGTAAAACAATTAGGTTGTGATTCTTCCTGTAATAGAATTAGGTTAGTCTTAAGCCTGAAAAACGATAGGGTTCTTCCTTAGCATGTGAAAAGGGAATTGCAAATGTTGATTATGAGTTTGTGAAAAGAATCATTGTGAGGGTTTGGTTCCTACCTTTAAAGGAATCTAAGTTTTAGTGGGTGAGAATATCTGTGGAGCTCTGGGGACTGGATTAGCCAAGAGTATCTTGGTGAACTAGGATATATCTTTGTGTTCGGCATTGTTTACATTTTGTTTGGTTGTGCACGTAGTTTAAACACTTATCTGCTGTGTAACAAAATAATAATTGATTTAGGATAAAATTGATTATTTGATTAATTAAATGTTTAAAGATTTAAATTGTTTTAAATTTTTATAACTACCTAATTCACCCCATCTTGGGTAGCTCACTGGGACAACAATTGGTACTAGAGCTAGTTTAGCTCATTTTAACTTAATACACTACCTAACAAAGATCACCTGGCGCACCTGATAGGCACACTAGGTGAGGGACAATCTATGCACTGACCACCTTTGTTTGCAAGTAAATATTATGCGTTCTAGAAGGACATAATGATTGTATTTCTTTCAACCACAAATTATGATATGTGACTATCAATTGAAGATGGTCTGTTTATCCCTACGAAAAACGGAGTTGCCAAGAAGAAAGAGCAGTTGACCACTTTAAAAAATGGAAGCTTTCTATTAATTCTGAAGTTATTAACATTTTATTTTGTTCTTTAGATGATAACAAATATTCTAAGGTCTCAAGCTATGTATCGACAAAAGAAACGTGAGACAAATTGCAAATCACCCATGAAGGGACTAGTCAGGTAAAATAGTTTAAGATCAATTCCCTAGTTCGTTAATTCGAATTATTCAGAATGGGTGAAGTAAAATCGATTCGAGAGATGTACACAAGATTCAACAATATCTACAATCATATGAATCAACTCAGAAATCCCTATACTACGGAGGACAAAGTTCAAAGGATCTTGAGATCAATAACTAAAGTATGGGAGCCGAAGGTGATTGCGACTGAGGAAGCAAAGGATCTTTCAAATTACAAAATTGATGACCTTATTGGCAACCTAATGATGCATAAGATGACAATTCGAGGATATGAGGATGATACGAGGAATATCAAAAATAAATCCTTAGCATTGAAGGTTCAGAAAAAGGAGGAAGATGATGATAGTGATTATTTGAGTCTTAATAGTGAACAAGAAAAAGATGTGACGCTTCTCATAAAGAATTTCAAAAGGATGACTCGATGAACATTCTGGGGAAAAAAGAATTTCAACATGACAAATATGAAATGTTACAACTGTCACAAGACTGGACACATCCAAACCGATTGGCCTAAACCAAAGAAAGACAAGGAAAAAGAGAAAAAAAGAAAGAATAAGAAAAAGAGAAAGAAGAGCATGAAGATGTCATTGAAAACTAACTGGGATGATTCCAAATCGAGTAGTTCGGAAAAATGAAGAAGTGAAGGATCATCCATGCTAACTTTAATGGCCACTGGTGATAAGGTACCTAAATATTTTAGTTCTTGTCCTTTAGATTTTGATGATTTATTTGATGTTTATCAAGAACTTACTCATGATTATAAAATCCAGTGTTCTAAAATTAATGCCCTTCAAAGTACAATTAACATATTAAACAAGCAAGTGATGGATTATGAATATGAAAATATTGAATTGAAATCCAAGAGGTCAGATTTACATTCAATAGTTCTCAAATTCACCGGCGGTAAGAATAATTTGAAAATTCTTTTGGGAAATTCATGAGGTATCTTTGATAACGCCGATATTGGGTTTCAGAAAAATCTTAAGCAAAAATGTTTTCATAAATTATTTTCAGAAATTAGGGATCATGTTAGATGTTTTAAATGTAATGTTGTGGGGCATACTATTCGTGGATGTTTTTCTAAAGTATCTAGTTGCATATAAGTTTGGGTTCCAAAAAGAACTAAAATTGTCCCGACTAACAAAATCGGACCCACATAGACTGGGTACCACTTAGGAACTATTTGAGGTGCTCCTTGTAGGTTACTCTGAAAGCATCGATAGGCAAGGACAAATGGTTCCTGGACAGTGGTTGTTCTCGACACATGGGGGGAGATAAATCAAAATTTACATCTTTGACACCTAAAGATGGAGGTCACCTGACATTTAGAGACAACTCTAAGGGTAAAATTATTGGTATAGGTAATGTCGGTAATGGTACCACTATTATTAAAGATGTTTTACTAGTTGATGGTCTTAAACATAACTTGCTTAGTATTAGTTAACTATGTGATAAAGGTTATAATGTTGTGTTTGATCATGATAGATGCATAAATAAGAATGGGCATGAAAGTAGCGTCTTACTTGTTGCATCACATTTTGAGAATGTTTATACGTGTTCATTTGATGATTTTACTTCCCAAAATTTATCATGTCTAAATGTTTTATCTAAAAATAGTTGGTTATGACATAGGAGACTTGGGTATGCTAGCTTGAAATTATTATATAATTTATCTAAGAAAAGTCTCGTACGTGGCCTACCTGATATGAAATTTGTGAAAGATAAAGTATGTGATGCATGTCAATTAGGCAAACAGTCTAGATCATTGATAGGTTGATTTTAGCTATCTATTTCCAAGCTGATTTGATAGTTTTCGAGTGTTCTTATTATGTTTTAATATGTTTTAATTTGGTTTTACTTGTTTTTACGTAAATCAGGTGTTTGGGGTGAAAAAAAACAAAAATCGAGCAAATCGGTAGGACATCGATGGAGAAATGGTTGAAAAGATGAAAAAGGTCAAGTTCAGAAAAAGAAATCTTTATAAACTAAGCCAAATACACCAAAGAGTTGCTGAAAAAATATGGTTTGGATGACGCTAAAGAGTACCAAAACTCTCATGACAACAACTACAAAGATAAACAAAGACAATCTCGGTAAAAACATAAATGAGAAAATATATCGAGGTATGATTGGTAGCTTGTTGTATCTTACTGCTAGTAGATCTGATATTATGTTTAGCGTTTGCTTGTGTGCTAGATTTCAGTCTTATCCTATAGAATTGCATTTAATTGTGGTTAAGCGAATCTTTCGATATTTGAAATGGATGACTGACTAAGGATTATGGTATTCTAGAGGGAGTGATTTCATGTTAAAAAGTTACTCCAATGCTAATTTTGCTGGGTGCAAAGTAGAGCAAAAAAGCACAAGTGGGTTATGTCATTTTTTGGGACATGCCTTGGTTTCTTGGTATAACAAGAAACAAAACTCTATTGCCTTATCTATACTGAGGCTGAGTACATGACAGTTGGTAATTGTTGCGCTCAGATTTTATATATCAAGAAACAATGAAATGATTTCGGAGTATGCATGGAGAAAGTCCCGATTTATTGTGAAAATAAAAGTGCTATATGTTTAAGTAGGAATCCTACATAACACTCACAAACTAATCACATAAAGATTAGACATCATTTTATTCATGATCATATTCAGAAAAAGGGACATCATCATTGAATATATTGATATCTCCGATCAACTTGCCGATATATTTACTAAATCTTTAACAAAAGATTAGTTTATGAGAATTGTCCGAGGTTTGGGTATGGCTAAGCACAATGATGTTTGCCTAGAGTAATGTTTTTGGTTCCCCTTCCCCACTTTTTGAGATGACAAAGGGGGAGAATACATTTGATGTTTATTGAATTAATTTAATTGAAAAATAAAAATATATAAAAGGGAAATCATAATTGCGCTTAAAATGAGTTATTTAATATTTAGGATTTGTTTGCCTAAGCATTGGACTAATAGAGGGGAAAACTTTGTCGAAATGATTATGTTATGATTTATTGAATATCTTAGTCGTTAATTGATCATATTTTGTGCTTTGTTAAATATCTGATAACTTTATTGAATTATCTTTATAATAATGCTTTAACAAGTTAAAAAACCCGTCCTTACATTTAGGGGGAACGTGGTTGCATTCTTGTTTTGAAGAAAATATCAAAGTTAATTCTCACCATTCAACAGGGGGAGATTGTTGATCCTGAGGTTTTTATTGTGACAATAAAAGTGCTATATGTTTAAGTAAGAATCTTACACAACACTAACAAACTAAGCACATAGAGATTATACATCATTTTATTCATGATCATATTCAGAAAAGGGATATTATCATTGAATATATTGATACCTCCGATCAGCTTGCCGATATATTTACTAAACCTTTAACAGAAGATCAGTTTATGAGAATTGTCCGAGGTTTGGGTATGGCTAAGCACAATGATATTTGCCTAGAGTAATGTTTTTGGTTCTCTTTCCCCACTTTTTGAGATGACAAAGGGATAGAATACATTTGATGTTTATTGAATTAGTTTAATTGAAAAAGGGAGATATATGAAAGAGAAATCATAATTGCCCTTAAAACGAGTTATTTAATGTTTACGATTTGTTTGCCTAAGCATTGCACTGATATAGGGGGAGAACTTTGTCGAAATGAATATGTTATGATTTATTGAATATCTTAATTGTTTAATTGATCATATTTTGTGATTTGTTAAATATCTGATAAAGTTTTTGAATTATATTTATGATCATGCTTTAACGAGTTAAAAAAACCCGTCCTTGGATTTAGGGGGAGCATGGTTACATTCTTGTTTTGAAGAAAATATCAAAGTTAATTGTCATCATTCAACAGGGGGAGATTGTTGATCCTGAGATTTTGATGGACAATTAAGGATTGATGTTTTTGGTGGAACTAACGTATTTGTTGAGTGTTTCAGTTTAAAAGTTCCTCTAAAGATCAAATCATGAAGTAATTATTGAGGTTTGAATTCAAGGTAGCTAGGCTTCAATATTTTTCAGGAAAACGATTGAGGTTTGATCTTTACCTAGTGGATAAAAGGATTAGGTTATTCTTTTCCCTTGAAAAGAATTAGGTTTGAATTCTTCCTAAATAGAGTTCATGTTTTTGAGTGAATTGTAACGGTTCCATCCTTACCGGTGAAAAGGATACTTATAGTGTTTGTGAGGTTTATTTCTTAGCCTGGTAAAAGAATTAGGTTGTGATTCTTCCTGTAATAGAGTTAGGTTAGTCTTAAGCCTAAAAAAAGATAGAGTTCTTCCTTAGCACTCGAAAACGGAATTTTAAAGTTTGATTATGAGCCTGTGAAAAGAATAATTGTGAGGGTTTAGTTCTTACCTTTAAAGGAATTTGGGTTTTAGTGGGTACAAATCTTCATAGAGTTTGGGGGACTGGATTAGCCAAGAGTAGCTTGGTGAACTAGGATATATCTTTGTGTTATATCTTCTTTATATTTTGTTTGGTTTTGCATGTAATTTAAACACTTATCCATCATGTAACAAGATAATAATTGATTTAGGATAAAATTGATTATTTGATTAATTAAGTGTTTAAAGATTTAAATTGGTTTAAATTTTTATAACTCCCTAATTCACCTTCCGCTTGGGTAGCTCACTGGGCCAACACTTATAATGACCAATGAGCCTTCCTAGAAGTTGCCTACCAAATAGTAAAGGAAGAGAACCAAGACGGTGCAACTAACCGTTATCGAAACTAAACTGATTTGGTTTTCCACCTAAGTAAGGCATGCAATGAGCATTGAATGCCCACCTCATCTTTCATTAAATACTTAGGATGATTTGTCAAGACCACATTCAAGGTATCATAATATTTTAAGCAAAATATCTTAGAAACCAACAGAAAGCCTTGAATCGTGACGACTCGTTATCGAAACTAAGCTGGATGAGTAGCCTCCAAATAATGCATTAAATGCACATCCCATCAAGCATTAAATACTTGGGGTGACATGGCATGGATAGGTTCAAAGGTTCTAGTTATTTTCACAAAAATATTTAAGGGTAACTAGGCAACTTGGAAACCAATCGACGGTTACAAGGAAAGTTCATCCGATTCCTTCCCAAATGAACCGATGTATGGCCCCCAAGTCATGACTCATGACTTTTCATTAAATGCAAAGTGACACCTAAGGACTAGATACAATGTACCTTGGATGCATTTATGGTGACCAAACTGAAATATTGGATCTAATTGGTATTTAGCCCCTAAATTGAACTGGATCTATCCCATCAAGTCATAAATGCACCCAGTTCATGGAATCTCATTGGTGGAGAAGTAATGATTGGAAATCATTGGTAATGATTGCCAATGATTACTAAATCTTTGATCCCGTAAATTCGTTCCAATCCAAATCAAACCAAGACAAGATAACATGTCCTCTAGGCCAAACACCCCCTAAAGAACAGGCTAGATTGGCCTGCGCAGGCCCTCATCCTATAAATAGGGGTGCTTGCTTCTCATTTTTCCAAGTCTTGAAGGCCTAATTTCTCTTTGTAAACTCGAGCAACTTTCTTGGGTCCTAGGCCTCTAAAACAGATTTCTCAAATAACACATCATTATTTAGTTGAAATCTAGTCATTGAAGGTGTTATTGGAGTTCTTAGAACAAGAACTTTAAGCATCGACGAACATCGATCAACACCGAACCAAGATTAGCAAGGAGGGAAGGAGGTTAGCAACTTAGGGACGACCACACCCCCTAAGTAGGTTGTTGTTTTTGGGTTCTTGGCTAACAACTCAAATAACAGTGACCATCTATCAACCACCGGCCAACCACCGACCAAGAAGATATAGGACGAGGAGGAGGTAAACATTTAGAGAAGACCACATCCCTTAAGTAGGCATATTCCTATCAAACCCCCTAGGAAATTTTGTTAATTTTGTGTATTTTGCTTTTTATATAGTAGGATCATGTGAATAATGCACTTACATTCAAATTCTTAACACATATAATCCATAAAAGAATCAAACAAACACCAAAACAACCTTACTAGCTTTTGATTTTCTTAAAAACATCAAGCAAACACCTAATCTTAGCTATAACAACCAAATTAGGGTTAAATCATACAAAATTCATTCCAAGCATATCAAGGGTATTAAAAAACATTCCAAGACATTCAAAAAGTCAAATCATTTAATCATGTGTTAAAAACACGTGAGAATTTGAACTAAATGACTATTCACGCCTTGAGTTGTACATAGTCTATACGATACCCCCCAAGAACATCGTATTTATTTTCTTGTTTAGCTAAACAAAACCATACATATATACATATATACTCATATACTACACCGACAGACCCTCGTGGCTAAGAACTCGAGATAAAGAGAGGGCCTCTTGTAATACCCCAAAAATTTATATTTTTGAAAATATTATTTTTTTAATATTTTTCGATTGTTTTGTATATTATGAAAATTTATGGTATAAATAAATATTTGATAATTTTGGGAGGTTAAATAATAATTTTAAATCGACTTTTAAAAGTTTTGGGACTATTTTGTTATTTAAAATATACTTTTAAGAGTTTCGGAATATAACTAATATTCTCTTTATTTTAAGGGAGACATTTGTGTGAATAACAAAAGTAATAATATGTGCTATCTTCATATAATGAAGACAACACATATTATCAAACACATACACACACACACACACACACACACACATATATATATATATATTTGATTAACGCAGGTGATGTGTTGTAATAATAATAATAATAATAATAATAATAATAACAACAACAACAATAACAACAACGATAATAATGCTAACTCTATATATATATGTTTATATACGATAATAAAGGTTGTAGGATGATAATGTTTTAATACTTGAGATTTTATATATATCATGCTTTAGATATTTGAGAGGTTCTTCATTTTGCTCTCAGAAAGTTGTTCTGAAAAATATTTCAGTTCAAATTTTGGCTTAGATTTTGAGTAGAATTTATAACTCTTTTAATATATGTATTTTATCACTATATTGTGTGATTTATGTTATTATTATTGTTGATTTATTTTTGTTAAATTCTATGAAATAATAATAATTATGTGAAAATTATGTGTGAGACATGCCTATGTGTTTATTATTGTATTTATTGGATACACGTAATAGAGGGGTTGAAATTTTATTGAGTTTTGACTTATAACCCCACAGTTTTTATTGTAGGGCCGAGAAAAAAGTGCTGCGCACGAAATTTTATTTGTAATAATTGTACTTATTATTTATTGTTGTAACATTGGCTCGATAAAACGATAATTATAATTATCGCCGTAGTTGGTAAAATTTCACGATTTTTATAAAATGAAATATTAATTATTTAATTTTTAGTTTTATTCTTCAAAGGGAGAAATCCCGTGGCAGCTCTAGGAAATCGGATTGTTACAAAGTGATATCAGAGTAGGAATTGAGGCAACACAAAGTAAAGCAATGAAATTTCCCCTCTAATTCATTCTATTCCTACCAATTAGGTTTACGACATCTAATAGATTTTGATATTTTGGTGATTAATAAAAATTATGACTTTTATTTATATGGTCTAATTCCCCCTCAAAAAAATTAAAATAAAAATAAAAAATAAAATAAAAAATCACTATAATTAAATTTATGAATGCATTCTGTTAATAGTTATCCTTAGTACATAATTTTATTTTATTTATAATTAAGATGTTAAGATGTTGTTACTAGTCTTTCATATGGTCGTAATTGTATATCAAAATTTATAATGGACAGAACCTACTTAGCATCTTAAATTTTGCTTGTCCTCAATATTACAGTTAGAAGGCCTAACTGTGCTTGGTTGTAGTTAGGTTCTTCCATATTAATTTTTACTATTAATTATATTATGATATTTTTGGGTTTTCGACACTTTGTACTACTAAAGTCAAAAATGATCATTATTTCACTTTGCTCCCATTATATATTTTTCTGAGTATTTTTTATTGAACTCATTTTATTATTAAGCTTAGGTTATAGATTATGTAGACTCGGTGAGTGTTGTGAACCATAGGATAAGTTTTAGAAAAGATCAGCTTAAAGGTGTTTACTTTTATTGTCTTCTATATAAAACTATTGAATTATATTTTTCGTATTAAATTGTGAAAAAAAAATATTAATGAAAATAGGTAGTTTTATGATGTTAAATGGATGAAGAAAAATTTTAAAGGTGGAGATTGATTTTTTATTATCCTACTATGTCATAGTTGTCTTGTTAGGAGGGTATATCCTACGAGATGTTGTTAGTCCTTATAGGAGAGCATGTTCTGTAAGAGTTTTGTTGTGACCTGATAGGAGGACAAGTCTTCCAGATAGTTGATATATATTGTTGTTGCTGACGATGATTATCGGTATGGTGTGGTGGTTTTTACCACGTGTTGTTGACTTTTAATATGGTGGAGTTGAATATAGAATTGATTATGAATATGTTGTTATACTTGAAAGGAGGGCAAGTCCTGTAGATGATAAAATTATATTGATAATTTGACAATAGAAGTTGAATATGGAATTGAGTATCAAGATGTTGCGTTGAGACCTGACA
Organism: Eucommia ulmoides; assembly: GCA_016647705.1. NCBI lineage: Eukaryota > Viridiplantae > Streptophyta > Magnoliopsida > Garryales > Eucommiaceae > Eucommia > Eucommia ulmoides. Next base: position 36,869,240 of record CM028339.1, on the reverse strand, counting down.
TGAGGGTAAGTCCTACAGGTGGTTGAATATATTGTTGCTATGTTATGTTGAGACCTGTTAGGAGGGTAAGTCCTGCAAATAGTTCATATGATAACTCCTGATCATGAGGTAGAACGATCTTATAGCTAGTAAGAAAATATAATATTTTATTATATAAAAGTGAGTTGATCTGTTGATTTAAATTCAGCTGTTCTATAATATTTACGGATTTTGAGATTTTCCAGTGTGGTCATATTTGTTGAAAATGGGTTCTGATAAAAAATACTTGATCCATAAATTGTTGTATTATAAAGACAGTACACCGATAAAATATTCAGATAGATATTGGTCCACTACTAGCGATACGTAGGGTCAAAGTGTGGGGTAATTGTTGAGACTTTTGGAGAATTTTATATAATAGTTTTATATACATTTTATGTTAATTTTTACTTTGAGCTTACATGATATTTTAGAAATTGAAGTGGGGGGAATTTTATGTAATATTTTTATACATGTTACGTGAGTTTTGAACTTTTGAGACGTATTTATATGTTTGTGGTGTATTTATGTGGATTGAAATGTATTTATGTATCTCGAGATGTATGTATACGGTTAAGACCTATTTATGTGTTTGGGATGTATTTACGTGGTTGAGAAGTATTTATGTGTTTTAGACGTATTTAAGAAAATGCATTATTTGAAGTTTGGATCGTTTTGATATTTATGAAAAAGTTTATGAGATTATGAAATTAAATTGAGATTTTAATGTGGATATTGGAGATGATTATTTTTAGTCTCACGGGATAGTCCACGAGAAATTTGGGCCATCTAATGGTTATGATGTTGGTTGCGAATATGTTGGCTTGAATGTTGGATGTAATTGATTAATGTTGGTTATGAGATATGACAATGGACTTGAAATGTTATGCCAAGTAAGAAAAATTATTGAGGTCGTGGACCTAATGGAATTGAGATAGACTTAATCCAAGTGAGACTATTGTGATATTTTAAAAATATATTTGTTGGTCATAAATATAGAGATACATTTATTGCTATTTTTATCAGAGTAGCACAGCGAAAGTATTTAGAAATATAAGATTTTTTGCCAATTGGTTATCTACACTAGGTTTTACCAACCAGAGTGCATAATATTGAGTTGTGTTGAATAAAGTATGACCCACCGCAAATGCAGAAGTAGCGATACATACTATGAATTTGGGTGAGATGTGGATTGGTGGTGACTTCCAGTTATGGGACCTTACATAGAGAACAATTGTTCTAAAATCGAGTGTGAATAACATGACCGTGCGGTGCGATTTAAAATTATGATTGCTTTATTTAAGGGGAGTAGATTGTAATACTCCAAAAATTTATATTTTGAAAATAATTTTTTTTTACTAATATTCTTGGGTTGTTTTGTATATTATGAAAATTTATGGTATAAATGAATATTTACTAATTTTTTTGTGATTAAATGTTAATTTTAAATTGACTTTTAAAAGTTTTGGGACTATTGTGTTATTTAAAATATACTTTTATGAGTTTTAGGATATAATTAATAGTTTTTATTTTTTATTTTAAGGGGGACATTTGTGTAAATAATAACAATAATAATATGTGTTGTCTTCATATAGTGAATACAACATATAACATGGAACATATATTATTACTAGTGTATAACAGGTAAAGGCGTAAAAAATTGACATAATTTCTTTTGTTTACACAACATTCTGCACTTATTGTATTAAAACATCAACAATAATTAACATTTAAATACCATCACCAACTAAATATTACAAATACAACATCATCAACATTCAATAACATAGATATTCAAATATTCTTCGTACATAGGAGATTTGATTGTCGATTCGGCAATGCTCCATACTGGTAAGATGACGCAACTTCCATATCATATATCCATCAATCGTCTACTGATTGTTGAGTGAAATACTGTATTCAAAATCATAATTAAACAATTAATTATCTACCCATAAAATGACGAAATACATTACAAATGCAACAAACATCGAAAATATACTGATTGGTTGACAACATGACAAACATCAACTAAATGGCCCAAAGCCACTTATCGGACTAAGGTGGCGAGAAAAATAAAAGAAAGACCTAGAAGTTAGAGAGAGTTAGAGAGACACTACACAAAACTTATCTAATCACCTACACACGTACCAACAACAACCATTGGAGAGAGACAAAGAGAAACTACACAAAACTTCAATAATCGCACGCTAAAAAACGTAGCAAAAAAAAAAAAAACAAAACAAAGAAAACAACCAGTAGTAAATGTGAAGTACAATATTAACAATCAAACCTTAAACTAGCAATAACAATAAAATTGTCTCAACAAATCTAAAGCTTAGACTATACATAAGAAGAACCTCAAACATGTAAATGACCATCTGATTTATACTACTCTATTTAGAAGAACAACAACACTGAGTAGAATCATAAAAAAAAGAAAACATCACTCTGATAGATCAAACAACAAAAATTTATAAGTTAATAAATGTTTTAAGTCCCTTGAATTACTTTTACGACGTTAGAGGTGAGATCCAAACCTAGATGAGAGAAGATCATGGTGTAGCTATTGTTTATGAAGTCGTGAGTTGTCTCAACGACATGAAGCTCCACGACGACATTGGGGATGGAGTCAATATTTTGTCGAATTTCAAAGTAGAGAACCAGGAATTCTCTGTTCTCCCAGTTTTTATTCTTAACAAATTTCAACGAAAAGAACAAAAATATTTGTTTTGTTTTCGCAATTCAATTTATGCTCTCACTTTTGCGAGAACAAAAAAAAAAAATATAAGAACAAAAACATTAAACAAATGATACCCCAAACCTCAATATTTCAATGTCCCTTAATGTAAAACAACAATAAAAATAAAAAATAAAAAATTTACAGACTCAAAAACTCTGTCGATAGACTCCAACACTCACCAGAATGGAAAAATCTTGTCAGTTGTTTCCCAAAGTAGAGTCTACATGAATACTATATCCATAGCCACTCCCAAGCTTAGCATTGCCCCAACTGGATCACCTGATTTCTAAAACAGAAAGCATTGCTACCCAAAAAAGCATGAATTAAAAAAGGGCAAAAATATGAGACTATAAGAAACATACTAGGCACAGTCGGGCCTGATCCAAGATCATTTCCATATAATCAGCAAATATAGCACCTTCAATTGGTCCGAAATGTAAATAGGATAAATTTATTTGGTCGCCATTTCTAGTTAATTCTATCTTCGATGGGGGTGGCCAGATCTAATATCGATAGTGATGAGCGGTGGCGGCGATGGATGAATGGTGGTGGCTGCTTGTAAGAAGAGAGAAAAAGAGAGAGAAGAGAAAAAGGGAAGACCTCTTACCTTCGGGTAGAGGTGAGCGGCAATGGAGCGGTGATGAAGACGTTGATGGCGATGAAGGAAGAAAGTAATGCGATAGTGACTACAATATGGAGTCGGCGAGGCTGATTAAGATAGGGTGGGGATGGCGATGGAGGAAGACAGTGATGCTATAGTGACTGTAGTATGGAGTCAGCGAGGCTGATTAAGATTGGGTAGTGATGGTGATGGAGATCGGTGAAAGCGAGAGTGAGGAATAGAGTGAGGGATAGAGAAAAAGCGTTGGATGAGAGTGAAAGAGAGGCAATTGGAGAATGAACAACGTAGGGTTAGATAGTTAGCGTTAGGAAGTAATTGGAGGGAGATTGAGATTACAAAACCTTCTTATTCAGAAATGGGAAGAAGGGAAATTTGGGAATATATGGAAATTGGAGGTAATTGGAGAGAGATTAAGCCTAATTATTTTAAGTAATAATTTATTAGTGAAACAAACATTGAGAATATATAGAAAAATGCAAAGGTTAATTAATTAATTAATTTTTTAATTAAGGAAAGTAGTTAATCATTTACCCAAAATTGAGTATATTTTTTTATATTTCTCCTAGTCAGCAAATTTATTTAGTCACGTTAGCAATTTTGTTTGTCCTAGTCATATTTGTTTTTGTCCTTTATTTAGCCACTTCAACAATTTTATTTGTCTTAGTTATATTTTTTTGTCCTAGTCAGCCAAAAAACGGTCCTATTTCATATAATAGATTATTATTATTATTATTATTATTATTATTATTATTATTATTATTATTATTATTATTATTATTATTATTATTATTATTATTATTATTATTATTATTATTATTATTATTATTATTATTATTATACATAACATGTGTTAATCATTCATATATATATATATTTGAGATTTTATAAATCTCATGCTTCCGATATTTGTGAGGTTCTTCATTTTGCTCTCTGAAAGTTGTTCTGAAAAATATTTTGTTTTTAATTTCGGCTTGGATTTCGAGTAAATGTTTTACCTCTTTATATATATATATTTAATCTCTCTATTTGTGATTTATTTTATTATTATTGTTGAATTATTTTTGTTAAATTTCATGAAATAATTATGATTATGTGAAAACTATGTATGATATATGCTTATGTGTTTATTATTGTATTGATTGGATATAATTATTAGAAGAGTTGAAATTCTATTGAGCTCTGGCCCACAAACTCAAAGTTTTTATTTTAGGGCCGATGCAAATGGTGCAACGTATTAAATTTTATTTGAATATCTATTGAATTTGTATTAATTATACTTATTATTTATTGTTGCAAAATTAGCTCGATAAAACGATAATTATAATTATCGCTGTAGTTTGAAAAATTTATTCATTTTTATAAAATAAAATATTGATTATTCAATTTTTCGTATTATTCTCCAAAGGGAGAAACCACGTAGTAGCCCTAGGAAACCAGGTCGTTATACCTCTATTCTTTTGGGGATATGTGTGATTCTTCTTCATAAACCTTTCCGTTTTCCTTAGTTACGAGTAGGACTGGCATAAATATGTGCTATTGTTTTTCACTTTTTAACTTACAACTCACACAAAATTACTAAACTAACCTAAGTAAAGGAATTGGTTTAAGGTTCTTGACAAAATCAATGGGTTGTTACTCAGGTTGTTCACAACTAAAACTAACTGATAATCAACCAAAACTTAACTAAACTAACTCAAATTTAATAAAAAACCAACCCAACTTTGCAAACATAACAAGACTGAACTATGTTGAAGCTGATATTTGGTAGCTACCCAACGTACTTAGGCAACCCATAAGGGTTTGATCACACCTCTAATAGTGAATCCTATTTTCAACGAGGCAAGAATGAACCACGCCTGACTTAATCTTTGCTAACCACGCAAAGTACGTAGGCAACCCATAAGGGTTTGGTCATACCTCTAATAATAAACTTTATTCTTTACCTTAACCAGAATGAACTATATGATGATTTGATTCTCATTCGAGATATGTAGGCAACCCACGTGCGAGTTCAATCGCATATCCAAATAACTTTGTCTTAGTTTGCACTACATTTAGTATAGTTTGCATATTTACATATCTATCTGTATATAAACTGCTATTGGGTGTCGCTGACCAGGAGTAGCTATTGTATTTACCTGTTTTCCATTAAATCATGTAAAAAATACATAAATAGAACAAAATTGTTATAAAGGAGAATTATTCTCTTTTAAGTGAATCAAAGAAAATAACTTGGACAGTGTTTAACAATGAATATCTATTTAGACAGAGGTACCATATTCGAACGGGTGTCTTGGGGGTGTCTACCACCTTCCCCAAGTATAACCGACTCCCAAACTTAAATAATGTATTTGGTACATAGACATGTGGAAGTCAAAACATAGGCCATTTTAAAAGGGAAAATGAATTTCCAAAATCCTGGTAACCTAGCACACCAATTAACCCCATGCTATGTGGTGACTCCGTTTCTAACAAAAATTTTAGCCCAAGAAGTTTTTCAAAACTGACGCCTAGAAAAGCCCATGAAAAATCATTTTCAAAATGAACAGATTTGGATGAATTAGAGAGGAACAGATGAAACTTGTTTTCATTATCTTCCCGATTCTCTACTTTTGCTTTTGAAATCTGGGGTATGATAGCTGTCGACTCCAGTAGGGACTTTTAGAGAGTTAGTCCTAGTTGGAGTATAAATCCATATTCATTGTTTAATAACATCCAAGCATTATGTCATTGATTTCAAACAAAAACAATTCCCTACCAAAAATATAACAGTAATAACTATAACTGTAACAATAACAATAATAATAATGGCAAAGCAATACAAAGCATATCATTTTATGTGTATATATCAGCATGCATACATATTTACTTTATTTATTTACTGCATTTACATTTACTGTCTTTACATTATTGCATTTAGATATTGTCTTTACATTTATGCATTTACATTACTGTATACTCTCTTCAACACATGAGTACTCCTTTTGCATTGCATATCATGATGAAAACCCAAGTTGTATCCCTCTTAGGGATAGAGAGGCCAACAATAGGGGCTATTGTTGGTGGTTTCATCGCACTGATCTAACCCCTAAAAACCCTTAAGTTAGAAAGAGAAGTTAATAGAAGCAAGGCCGAAGGTTGTATCGCCTTGGATCCGGCTACGGACCTTTTCTCACTTAGACCACCAACCAAAGATTGAAGTTCTCTTGGGGAGGACGCCATAGGTTTGAAGGTTTGGGAACCAATCTATTTTTAGGATGTGCTAGAAGAAAAGCCAAAACTACATATAGTGAGCCTAGGATGGAGGAAATCCAAAATTCTTTTTACTTATGACACAATGTTGGAGAGAGATATTTAATTTTACTGTCAAAATATCATTACCTTGAAACCTTACGTAAAGAAGTACCTCTAGAAATAATAAAGAACGGAATATCCAAATAAGAATTTTCATTCCTCTTTATCTATAATCCTGCTCACAATCTTTAATTGTATCTGAATAAATTGATTGTTGAATAAGCTATGGAAAAGAGTAAAGATAACCCTTCTTGTGACTATATGAGGCATTATTAGACTCTAAAACTTTATTTTATCTGGATTCAGGTCTTGGTTCAGTTTAAGGTCGACATTGACTAAAACTCGATATGAGATTTCCATTAAAACCAAATAAAAGTGTCAAATCGAGTCTGTAATTATAAGCAAAGTACACTCCGTCTGTAGAGCAGTCATGGAAAAATTCGATATGGTTGTAAATTATAAAATTTGGAACTAATGGAAACCTCATCTCAAACTAAGTTATAGTCAAACCACAAGCTCTTATGCAAGCAAAATATTGACACGAATATCGCCTAAGTAGAAAAAATTGCTCCATATAAGAAAACACCTATTTCCCGTTTTCCAGTTCAAACTCGGTCGCAAGCACGACAGCCTATCCTAATAGAGGATATAGAGGAACAACCAAGTGAACCTATCAAGGTAGTCCAATTGAAAGAAGATATAGCTGTGTTGAAATAGTCTGTGGGTCAGATTTCTAAACTCTTACAACAACTTTACCACTCTTAACAGAACCCTGTAACCTCTGTTCAAACCCCAAACCCAATGGAACTAATAACCAACCATTATCCCCCCAACTCCCAAGGCCCTAGCCCGATTACAAGATAAACAATCCCTACTGAACCTCAGCCACAAGTCACTCTGACTGTGATTGACCCAAACCCAAGTACCACCTCAACTAAACCAAATACTATCCCAACAATACTGGAAACTAATGACCAATGCAAAAGAGAGGTGAAAGAGTAATTCGAGAAAACTTCCCTACTAACCACAAACTACTACAAATAGGAAGGGAACTCCAAGAATTAAAGAGGGAAGAGTCATGAGCCAATACCTAATTCCTCAAGTAGTCCTCTCTAGCTTAAATAAAGTTCCCTAACAACTTCATCATGCACACATTCACGAAATACGACGATTCAGGGTGCTTAGACTGGCATATCCAAAGGTATAAGAATGAGATAGGGGCGTATATCCATAACGAGGCATTAGCCATCCAACTCTTCCAACAATTGTTAGACGGACCTGCTGCTTGTTGGTATTCGATGATAGAACATTCGAAGGTGAATATATTTCTTGACATAATTAAGGTCTTCTGTAAGCAATATGGCTATAGTCAGGAAGTATCATCGAATAAGATTTCTCTCCGAACCTTGACTAGGAAGAGTAGGGTAAGTTATGAGAATATGCTGTCAGATGGAGAGATAGAGTTGCACAAATAGTACCACTAACGAAGGAGGCCGAGATGGTCCAAATGTTCATCCAAGTTTAACCTCACGTTTAAGACGAACCTTTACTGAACACACTGGATGACCCATTCTTCAATGTAATCCAACGAGGGGAATATATAGAAGAGGGTGTTAAGACCAAAAATATTCAAAAACTAATTGAGCAGGAACATAAAAGAGCAACACCTAAGAAAAAAAGACCCCAAAGTAGGAATGATAGGCCAGGGTCAAAGGAAACAGTGGAACTTCCAAACTTAGCATAAACCTCACCAGCTCAATTCCCCTACATTTAAAAACCAAACCTTCCAAAAGCAACCATCTCAATATGAACTACCACCTTAATACACAATACTACCTCAATTGACATCACCACCTCAGCTTCTACCACCACTGATAGGTTGAAAATACCTATCCACTTCTAACCTGAATTTGGTAGTTTTCGAGTGTTTTAGTAATATTTTATTGCATTTTTGTTTGTTTTTATGTAAATCAAGTGTAGGGACGTAACAAAGTGATAAACAAGTGAAGCGGTGGAAAATCGGTGAAAGAATCAAGGTTTCAGGACAATAAATTCACCGCTACAGCGGTTAGGCCACCGCTGAGGCGGTCGAGATGCAAAGAGAATTGTGCAGAAGTTATTGCCGCAGCGGTCATCACCACCGTGGTAGTGAAAGTCCAGTGAGCTATGCCAGTCTCACTGCCAAGGCGGTGAAAGTCCCGAGAGCCTGGGTTTTGTTTCATCGCTGTAGTGGTCATCCACTGCCTAGGCGGTGAAAGTATAGAGAGTTTTATTTTTGGTTTACCACCGCAACGGTTAGTCACCACCGCAGTAGTGAACCAACCTAGTTCACCGCCGTAGCGGTGAACCACTGCTGAGGCGGTCTCTCTATGCTAAAAATATCTATTTTCTAGATATTTTGAAGTCTTCTATAAAAACCCTTGTTTCCCCCTTGTGTAAAAAGACGTTCCACACTTGTGAAAAATGATCTTAAGCATATTTTGAGAGCTCAAAGAGGAGATTCAATATTTGGAGGAGAGGAATCATTCTAAGGACCGATCTTTAGCGACAGTGGATCACTCCACTTAAAGATTTGATCGTTCTTCCTTTGTTTCCATCTTTGTAACTTAACTTTTTATATCAAATGTTGATGAATCCTTCTTGTTTTAATATATGTATGGTTAAGATCATAGTAGGCTAGATAAATATTATCTAGGGATTGATGTAACTCATGTAAATACATGTTTGAGTGAATATATGTTACTTTAACGATTGTTTGTCTAAATCCCATTGTGTTTACCATTTGATTACAATTTTAATATGATTGTTAAGCTATTAGGGTTGGTTTTTAGAATACGAGATTTGACCATCGGGAGAGATAACCTCGGATTCGGACTAGGGCAAAACACATCACGACAATCTAACGACTTGGGAGGGCGTTAGAAAGTATGCAATCCATGAGGTTGGGTCAAAACTCATGTGGATATGTGTTATATAATATGCTAGAGGGGGACTTCGGCATTAACGCGAAGTCATATAATCGCTCATTTTACACTCGGGAGAGGTAATGAGCGAGTTTAAGATACCTAGAATGTTTGATAGGATAAATACCATTATTGTTAATTAAACAAAGTTAAACATGTATTAAATGAATGAAATCAATCCCTAGGTATTCCATTTAATTAGAATTAACCCAATAGTTGTTAGTTTAACTTAGTTGTTAAATATTTTAAATCAAACATTTCTTGAACCGTCGAGATAATATAAGACTATGAAAATCGTGGTATTCAATTAATCAAACATGTTTCCCAGAGGACGATATCTGATAGAAAGGTTCAATATATTAAAACTTGACCTCGTGCACTTGCGAGTATATTAAGATGTGAAAAAAGTAAGACGCGTCCAACTACCTCAATTTACACCGCCAGCTCAAGTTGCTTATTTTACTGCTCCAGCATACAACCCATATCCATATCAATCTTCTTATAAAGCTCTACCACGGACTCCAAACGCATCTAACTACCAACAGAATTATAAACCTAATCAGTCGTATAGAGAACCAAGGCAATTTGCCCCCTCCTTGTAACCCTTTTTTGGATCTTTGAGGAATGTGTTGAAAACAAAATGCTTGAGCTAATACCTCTAAAGAAATTAAACATCAATAGCCTATACTACAACCCAAACTTATTCTACGTTTATTATTCTGGAGCATCGGGTTACCCCATTGATAACTGGATGGCCATGTGACACAAAATATAAGATTTGATACAAGCCAAGGTGATATGTTTCCCAAAAGAAGGGGAGACATCTCTGCCTAACTGTCAGTAAAACCCATTGCCCAAGCATGATAACTCAGCTCCAATTATCAATATGGTCGGACGAGATTGGGTGATCGATTTGAACAATTATACTAGAGTATGGAAAACTGATCCCAAACCCCTAGGAGTAGTATAGGTGGAGGCTCAAAATTTCCCTAAAGCCTACTGGATAGATATATTGGTCTCACCTACGAATGATAGACCTATCTCCCCTACCCGTTGGGGAAGTGAATTAGATGAAGAATACAGTAAGGGTAAAGAACATATGATAGATGAAACCTCAAAACTAATAGGTGAAGAAGGAGGAACATCTCAAGGGTTAAAAGAACTACACCAAATATGGGGAGAAATTGATACGCTAAATAGGAATGTCACCGACATAGCCATTGTTACCAAGTATGTCCTGAGTGCGTACCAAGCACCCGAGAAAGAACCTCCGAGAAATGAAACGCTGCTCCCACCTAAGAAAATATTTGACCTAAATTACCTAATTTAGGAAGACGAATCTAACCAAGCCTCGGAGACCTGGTGGCAAAATAATCCCCATGCCAAGAAAACTTCGGCACCTAGGGTAGACGATTAAGTTATCCGAATCAGAATTATCCCTGGATTAACATGCTCAACTATGGCTTCACGAAGCTAAACCTTGACCAACCTTGGAGCTTAGAGGTTTCTTATTTTACTGTATAATCGCAATCCAGAACCTGATAATGATCCGACCAGAAACCATACTGACCTTCAAAACCCCAAAGCCAGAACCGGTGAAAGACTTGAAAGTGGTACCTTAGAACTACTCTACGATGATCAAAACTAATGTCGTAAGGATAGAAGACCATGTAGACGAGATTGGAGGTATTACTTGGAGTGGAAAAGTATTTGCCACCCCAGACCTATTGACTGTACTAGACAACGTACCCAAGGGTATCCCTAAGAAAACTCTCAGTGAAGAGGATGTACAAGAGTTCTGAAAGATAGTTAAGAACATTGAGTACAAGGTCGTTGAGCAATTAAATAAAGCATTGACATAGATTTCAATCCTCTCGTTTTTAATGACCTCCGAAGTACATCGAAATGCACTACTGAAAGTCCTTACTGATGCCTACATACAAAGTTTCATATCACAGGATCACTTCAGTAATATAGTGGATAATATTCTTAGCGCCAATCTCGTAACCTTTACTAACAATGATATACCATCTGAAAGAACTGGGCACATCAAACCTCTCAACATATTAGTGTGGTATCAGGACAATATCCTCTCTAGAGTTCTGGTAGGCAATGAGTCTGCACTCAGCATATGCCCTCTAAGTATGTTGAAAAAGATAAAGGTAAAGAAGGACCGAATCCGAAACACAACTATAATCATTGAAGCCTTCGACGGTGAGAAGAAAGAGTGTACGGGGAAAATTATGCTACCAATCGTTATAGGCCCAATCACTTTTCAAATAGACTTGCATGTCTTAGACGTACCAGCTACCTATAACATGCTTCTCGAAAGGCCTTAGATACACTCAGCTGGGGCAGTTTGCTAATGACTCTACTAGAATATTAAGTTTGTCTTCGAGGACAGTATTATCACCGTCTATGCTGAGAAAGATCATGCTATCTATCAAACCCCTGCTGAACCTTTAATAGTAGCCGAGCACGCCAACCAAGAAACTATCTTCCAGGCATTCAACATTGCTAGTACATCATACTTTCAGGAAGGAAGTCTACCACCAACACCCAGACTATCCGCTGCTACCATTCTATTAGCTACCCACATGAACATCATGAATTATTGCCCGAAGATAGACATTGACAAGGAAAAGCAAGACTGCAATCCTTGTTAGGGATCAGATAGAAGCTAGACGCCTACAGACTAGGATTTGATCCAAGCCTAAATAGCGGATTCAGCAAACAACCTGGGAAGAATGGAGAACATGAGATAATAGCTCATATTCGAATCAATTTTTTATTATCCACTGGCATATTCCAAGCTGATAAAGAAGAGAAGAAAGATAAACCAGACTCCGTGGTAATCCCTTATCGAACTAAGCCTAACCTTCTAGCACTGTGGTCAAATGAGTTAGTATGTATAATCAACTAGGAAGGAATGATGTCCGAACAGTAGAGCCAACTAGCAGCCTCAGCAATTGAGAAGCTCATCCAATCCTAGTGCGACGAGGAGCTCGGTAATCAACAAAGTATTTGTAATATCTCTTACCTAACTAGCCACCAGGTAGTAGAGATTATAATATCTCTTGGCTCCTTTTGATTTTTTGATTTTCTCTTTTGATACTGCAAAACTAGATATGCTAAGATAATAACATATTTAGAAAGATTCCAGAAATGACCTATCCTGAGTTAAGATGAGACTGAAATAGTGAAAGTAGGGGATATGGAAAATCCAAAGGAAACAAAGATGGGAAAGTCAATCTCTACCCAAGAGAGAGAAGACCTGATATCCCTATCAAAAGGAATATAAGGATGCTTTTGTATGGTCTTATGATGACTTGGTAGGACTATCAACCAACATCGTGACGCATAATCTTTCCATCAAGGAGGGATTTAGGCCAATCAAACAAAAGCTCTAGAAGATGCGACTTGATATCAGCCAGAAAATTAAAAAAGAGAGCATGAAGTAGTTTGAAGCTCGTCTCATTGAAATCTGTAATTAGTGTGAACGGTTGAGTAACATAGTGTTAGTACCCAAGAAACACGAAAGAATCCAAGTCTGTGTTAATTATAGAGCCTCAAATATCCACTACTAAATATCCACATCATCCTAGACAATACTGCCAAATATAGGATTTCATCCTTTGTGGACAGATTCTGCGGGTACAACTAGATCCTACTTGACGAGCAAGACAAGCACAAGACTGCTTTCACAATGCCTTGGGGGTATTCTGTTATCGATTCATGCCATTTAGACTTAAGAATGCAAGTGCAACTTATTAGAGAGCCATAACGACCTTGTTGTATGATATGATCCACAAAGAAATGGAGGTATACGTGGATGATATGATAGTGAAATCAAGGGAAGCCCGAAGACCATCTAGAACACTTAAAAAAAATGTTCAACCACATTCGAAAGTTCCAGCTCAAACTCAACCCGACTAAGTGTGCATTCGGAGTAGTATCTGGTAAGCTACTTGGATTCATAGTAAATTAACGGGATTGATCCTACGAAGATAAAAGCCATAGTTGAAATGCCCGCACCTAGAATTGAAATGGAAATTCGTGGTTTCCTTGGGAGGGTGAGTTTTATTGCCCGTTTTATTTCGCAACTCACGTCAATTTGTGAACCGATCTTCAAACTACTGAAACAGGAATCAAACGGAAAATGGAACAAAGAATGCCAGGAAACCTTGGAAAAAGTTAAAGCCTATATGTTGAACCCTCTTGTCCTAGTACCACCCTAACAAGAAAGACCGTTGTTCCTATACCTATGCATCCTTGAAACTTCTATGGGTGCAATGTTCGGACAACATGATAGTTAAGGTAAGAAGGAACAATCCATCTACTATGTCAGCAAAATATTCCTCTCATACGAAGAAAGATACTTCGAACTAGAGAAAACTTGTTGTGTGTTAGCTTGGATTGCTTAAAGGTTGCGTCACTATCCGCTATACGTCACTACCCACTTGATTACGAAAATGGATCATCTCAAGTATATATTTGAAAATCTTTTGCTCACCAGAAGAATATCCAAGTGGCAAATGCTACTGACTGAGTTTAACATTGTATATGTGACTCAAAAAGTAGTCAAAGGACAATCAATCATTGACCAACTTGTTGATAACCCAAGAGCTGACGAAAGGTCCATAGAGATTGAGTTTCCTGATGAACCTATTGTAGTGCTAACTAGTGATATGGATGAGCAAATATGACAAATGTACTTTGACAGAGCTAGCAACTCAAAATGGGCCAACATCGGCACCGTCCTAATCTCTCCACAAGGTCAACACTTTCCAATCGTAGCAAAGATAAAGTTCACCAACACCAATAACACCGCCGTGTACGAAGTCTGTATCATAGGTTTAGAGTTGGCCAAGAACTTAAAAATCAAAGAACGGATAGTATACGGGGACTTAAAGTTGATCATAAACTAGATCATTGATAAGTATGCGACGAAAGATTCCAAACTGATCTGGTACAACAACTACTTACTTGACCTTTGTGAAGTGTTCTCAAAGATCAAGTTCGAACACGTACCATGGCTTAATAAGGATTTCACTGATGCCTTTACAACGTTAGCATCTATAATATGAGTGATCAATGACGAAGACAAAGAGATTCCCGTAACTGTTTGGATATATTGGCAACCAACTCATTACAGCTAGGTAGAAGTTGAAGAGGATGAAGAACCTTTGTACGTAGACATCCTAAGGTTCTTAAGAAATCAAGATTATCCTAAAGGAGCCGATAGCCTGAGTGGGAGAACATTGAGAATATTAGTGGGCTAATTCTTTCTTAATGAAAACACCCTATATAAGAGATCACTAGACATGGTCTTTTAAGGTGTGTCGGTTCCTGAGAAGTAGTACAACTCATGAATGAGGTTTATAGTAGAGTATGCGGACTACGCATGAGTGGATTCATATTGTCTAAGACGATCGTACGAATTGGCCATATTTGGTTAACCATGGAGAGCGATTAAACTTCTTGAGAATATTTTAAAGATGCCAAGTACACGGTGACCATATCCATTTATCCCCGACAGACTTGCATTACCTAGTGGCCCCGCGACCTTTCTCAACATGGGGAATGGATGCTATAGGTCCAATAATGCCGATGGCACCAAGTAGATGCCTATTCATCCTAGTGGCTGTGGACTACTTCACTAAGTAGGTAGAGGCAGTTTTACTTAATCACATCACCTAGTTGACCGTAATGAGGTTCTTCAAGGAGAATATCCTATCACGTTATGCAGTACCTCAAGCCTTGATCTCTAATGATGCCTAAAACTTGGAAAGAAGTAGGATGAAATCCATCTGTACTCAATTCAAGGTAGAACATAAGAATTTCGTGCCCCACTGGCTGAAGATGAATGGAGCAGTGGAAGCCGCCAACGAGAACTTTAAGACTATCCTGAGGAAGATGATAGATAACCACAATCAAAGGAATGATATACTCCTATTTTCCTTGATGACCTATCGAACATCGGTCAGAATATCAACTGGAGTCATGCCATATTCATTAGTATATGGAATAGAAGCTGTAATCCCAAGAGAGATAGAAATTCCTTCTCTTAGGATTCTAGTGGAATCCAAGTTAGATGAGGTCAAATTGGTACAACAAAGACTTAACCAATTATACGTGATAGATGAAAAAAGACTCACTGCTATATACTATGGACAATGCTATCGAAAGAAGATGGTTAGAGCTTACAACAAGAAGGTTCGTCTGAGAATCTACACTATAGGTGAACTGGTACTAAAGAAGATCTTCCCATACCAAAACGAAGGTAAGGGAAAATTCACGCCACACTGTAAAGGACCGTTCGTCGTCAAGGAAGTCTTAGGACACGGGTCTTTAAAAATGCAAGAGATGGATGGAGAAGAGTTCTTAGAGCCCATTAATATTGATACAGTAAAGAAGTTCTACCCCTAGAAAGATAAACCCAAACTCACAATTGGAAGGAAGTGAGGGAAAAAAAAGGTATAAAATTAGTACGACTTGAGGACATAGTGAAAACCCGAAAGGGTACTACGGGCCAAAAAGGTAGGGATCGTAGCAAAATACAAAACCACCTAACCCAGTGAAACTTTGAAAGGGCGCTGAGGTGCAAAAATGTGGTAGCCAACCTTAGTGAAAACCTAAAAGAGTGCTAAGGGAAAACATTGCAAACCCAAATAATTAAAAAACAAAACAACAGGAGACATCGGATTTCAGTTAGAATTTTGTTTATCTAAGGATTTTGGATTTGTCTAAAGACCAACATACTAGAACTGGGCTGACTAAATCAAATGATTTGACTGATAATTCTACTAACTTTGGGATACAAAGAAAGACAGGTTAGAAGCTACTAGAGATCTTGTAGCCTCCGATAAGTGACCAAGTTTAAGTTTGTACTCTTGAGGAAAAAGAACTTCTAAAAAATATACTTGACTATGCAGACCTTGTTTAAAAAACTCTAACTTTTGATTATTTATATGCTATGTTCTTTCATGACTAACATTTTAGTATAGATAAGTAGAAAGGACAGAATGACAAAAGAGTAGAGTGATTGAAGCAAGTCAAACTTAACAAATTACTCATAACCAAATTCCGCGCAATGATATTTGATGTCATCACCGAACAAAACATACACAACGGCCCAAATTTCTGCAATAGCTGCCAGTAACAATACAACCTAAAATTATACTATCCTGTGATCCAAATTCAATAAGAAGCCTCAGAATTGAAAAACACTATGCACCATAGGATGCCAGGTTTTCAACCACACGAAAAGTGTGATACACTTCAAAGACTACCTCCAGGGAGCATCCGTGACAAAAGAAGAAGACCATCGGCAAATGAAGACCTGCCAACTCTCGAAGAAATGAGCCAGTATACACCGTCTAAGTGACAAGATCGAGGAACAAAGACGGGGTTTCATTTTCTTCTAACAATACTTTGATTGACAAAAATATAGAAAATAGACACGGTTCACCAATATGCCAGCATACAAAGCTACAACATTTGAAGTGAAGGGGACTAAATCGAAAAGAAAAGTTTCACCTTCCAATTCCAACAAATAGTAAGTATTGACAGTACAAGTTATCACTCTTATCAACTCTTGAGTAGATACAATTTACAAAGCCTCATGGCTAAGAGGTTGTGCCATCCGGTAAACTCCTGAATTCGTTACCTCGACAAAGAGCTCGACTGACTGATTTAGCTTCGCAATCTTGTTGCTAATTAGTATCCTCCCCAATTTGCAAGATGGGATATACTTTACACTGTCGATAATCACTAATCATAAAATAGGAAGTATTGGATTAGATTCCCCAATGGAACTTATGTAGTCGCTACCCCAGTCTTATGACTAGGGCACATTTCATTTTGTCCATGTTTTTTGGATGGAAACATTGTCCATTTTGTTTCACAACAAGAAACAAAATGATTTAATCATAATGAAATTAATTAATCTCACTAAACCAAAAGACTTAGGAACTACATGACAACCTGATTCCTAGCAACGTCCAGGATATGTAGGAAACCCTCGCGGGATCAGTTAACAAATTCAAACTCATCAAATCCATAGGAACTATGAGTTAGTATGATTCCTGGAAACACCTGGGATACGTAGAAAACTCTCATGGGTTCGGTTGACAAATTCAAACTCATCAAAGTCGTAGGAACTACGTGTCAGCCTGATTCCCGATATACCCGGGATATCGAGGAAACCTTGGCAGGTTTGGTTGATAAATTCAAACTCATTAAAGCTGTAGAAACTATATGTCAGTCAGATTATACTTGAGATATGTAGGAAACCCTTACATCATTGGTTAACAAATTTGGACTCACCAAAAGACCTAGGAATTATGGGTTAGCCTGATTCCTAACGGCGTCGAGGATATGTAGGAAACCCTCATGGGGTTCGGTTGACAAGTCTAGAATCATCAAAGATGTAGGAACTACGTGTTATCCTAATTCCTGACAACGTCGAGGATATACAGGAAACCCTCGCACGTTTCAGTTGACAAGCTTAAGCCCAACCATATGCGACAAACTATGTGCCGACCTGGTTCTAAGTTATCTGAGATACGTAGGCAACCTTTACAATATTTGGTCGTTTTCTTTAAGCTACAAACTATTCATGCGCATTGAAATATATGTCAACTAGATTCCTTGTGAAAAACAAGAATATCCAGTAGTATTTCGACCAGATCATTGGTAGATCACAAAGGAACGTAAGAAACCCAAGTGGGTTTGGTTGAAATAAAAAGGAAATATGAGTATCATATTTATGACACTCTCTCAGCCCTAGACCAGGGCACGTCTCTAGGAATTATCCGTTGACTCTCTTAAGAAGAGACATATTCACTCTCCTTATTTGCCAAGCAATAGATATTGCTTAACCATGGAAACTAACATCTAACCTGACTCCTGACAAAACCTGAGACATGTACGAAACCTTCTCCAGTCGCCATTAACAAAAATACCACATCAATCGAGATTGAATCACATCATCAAGACTAAAAATCCTTATAGAGTCACATCAACAATAGAATCCCCACAGAGCTTCTCAATGACAAATCCCCCAATTAATTTGGATTGAACCATACCAAACATGACAATAACCCACCAATCGGGATCTAACCATACAAGAGTTTAACCAGCCAAGGTTGAATTAGGTATTGACCTAAGTCTTTCTAGCCAATAGGATACCAGAAACCTTTATAGGTTAGGTCATCACCTTAAGCAAAATTCCTCCATGCCCAACAGACTACGCTTCAACCTATCCTTGGTTGACCACTAAGGTACATAGGAGACCCAATATGGTCTAGTCAAAACCAGAGAGAAGTTAGCAATCACGACATTTTCTCAGCCATGTGTTAGGGTTTATCTCTCGATAAGTCCCTTGACTTCCTTGAGAAGTCGGCTGCCAATTATTTTGTGCAGACAACAAAGGATACCTATGCTTGGACTACGCCCAACCTAATCCATGGTAGATTACCAAGGTACGTAGGAAGTCCTTGTAGGTACGGTTAATAATTTGAGATAGCACAGTGAGGGTCGAACTACATTGCGACTAGATTCCTAACCTAAAAACTTAGTGTATGTAGGTAAGCTAGGTGGGTTTCAGTCGTTCGATGATAACCATCAATAACTAATAATACCAATAATATATAAACAACCCAAAAGGGGGTTTCCAGACTAAAACAAACATTACAAATCACATGCTCAGTTTAGGATACAAAGGTGACCTATGTGGGCTTTATCGTATCCTAGGAACACTCAGGAGATAGTCTTGTGCCCCAGCTAAAGATGGGGAACATTATATCCAGTTTCTCCAGTGAGAATTTTAGACAGGATAAGCCCTAACTAGAGTTGGGGCACATTATATCCGGTTTCTCCTTTGAGACTCTATGATAAGAGTCACCCAAGCTAGAGATAGGGCATATTATATTAGATATTCTCCTTGTAGAGTTTCATTATATAAGACTCGCACCAATCCTAATCAGAATCAATGTATAACAAAATTCAAAACTGAAACTACAATATCAGGAAATGAACAAGCATCGTCAAGCCCCACTCTGTGACTGGGGCACATTTTACCTGAGGTAAAATTTCTTCAAGGAAGTTTTCTAGTCCTCTTCAGCATTCTGATAAGTGTAAATTACCTACATATTTCCAATCCGAATTTGTTAGTTTTCGAGTACGTTTTTAGTTATTTTTATTATGTTTTAATTAGTTTTCACACTTTTTGTATAAATTAGGTGTGTGGGGCATAAAGATAGGAAGCTAGAGTGAAAACAATAAGATCGAACCAAAGTGAGTCGAAGTTACGGTGGATAAACAAGCTCGGAGGCTAAAATATGAAACAGGCCTACCGCCTAGGCGTCCACACCACCACCTAGCGGTGAAGAAGTGAGAAAAGAGCAAAATGTTAATGATGGACAACCACCTAGGCGAAGGTTCCTTTACCTAGGCGGAAATAGGCGGAAATCTAGCAGAAAACGAACATGGGCTACTGACAGCCACTCGCCTAGGCAGAGAAATCTACCGCCTAGGCAAAAATCCAACAAAATTTTCTTCCACGTCCACCGCCTACTTTACCACCTAGGCGATCAGCCGAACCGACCTATCTTCACCTAGGCGAAAATTCCCTGCACAATCTTGAGATATTTTTAGGATATTTTGTCTATAAATACCCCATCTCCTCCCTCTCTCTCGGTCTCTCTTTCATTTTTGAGCCCCTTAGGGTATATCTAAGGGTATATGTAGGAGTTTTAGAGGTGTATCTCACATCCGAAAGTGGAGAAGACGGCGAATCGATCATTGAGCATTCTTAGCGGTTTATCTTCGGACGAGGCTAAGTTCGTCGATTGTTTTTCCTTATTTTTCTATCTTAGGATCATGTGAGCATGTTTAGCTCAATTTATATGTTTATGCAACTATGGCCACAAGTTAAATATGGATTGTAGTAGGGATTAACGGTATATTTATAAATATGTTCGTTTGGATGATTTCGGTGTTGCGTTTATGTTTGTTCTTTGTAGTTTGATTGTGTTTGTTGTATTGTTTATTTATTATTATTAGAATGTTAAATGGAGAATATGGGGTTTTGACAAATCTCGGATTCGGATTAGGGTAAACAAACGCCATGATTCTATAACCCGGTCCGGGTTTGAATCGTGGACAATCGATGACGTTAGGGCAAGACTCACGCTACCTAAGGTCGTTAAGACATTGAGATGGACTTCTTCATTGACTTGAAGTTGTGTTATATCCCTCGTCTTACACTAGGGAATGGAGTTTTAGAACGGAGATTGTCGATAGGGTAAATACAACGTGACGATCCAATAACCTGGGAGGGAGTTGGATTGTGTGCAATCAATGACGCTGGGGAAGACTCACGTGACCTAGTGTCGTTAAGACGTTGAGGGGTAATTATTCGTTGACTCAAAGTCATGTATTCCTCCGTATTACACTTGGAAGAGGTGGCAGTGGAGTTTACGTACTGAGATTGTCAAATAGGTCGAACACCGTAAACGTGAGTAAATCGAAATCAAACATGTATTTGTAAACACGTTAATCCCTAGACAATTATTCACCCTAAAACATATTAGAATATTAGTGTAGTTAATTTAGGTTATATTAGTATTAGTTTAATTAATTAATTACATTTGTTTTTCGCCTAGATAAAATTAGGTAATGACAAACGCGGTATTCGATAGTAACGACACCAATCCTTGTGGATACGATAACCCGATCTTTTATGATCACACTACACTAAAACTTAGACGTCGTATACTTGTGAGTGTAAGTAGCGGCGTATTTTACGTGCTACCATATTCCCGAGTAGGACAAAGCCAAAAAACTCCACTAAGTATTGAGTTCCCTGAGGGTCTTCGCCCGTTGTGAATTATCTCAGTTGTTTTCGATCTTATATTGATATAACGACCCAGGAATCAACTTCCCTAACCAAGAACCTGTAACCCAAATTATTGATCTACATAACGAGACTAAACTATATTTGACCTAATTCTTATTTAAGTTTGAGATATGTAGGCTCCCTGATGGGGTTTGGTCAAGGTACTACGAAGATCAATATCAACGTCATCCTCAAACTGACTAGACACCCCAAAATTGGCTTCTCTAACCCAGAACCATTCCACCCAATCTTTATTTACTTTAAATGTTAGAACTACACGATTCACATTAATTTGAGATATGTAGGAAAACCCTTTGGGGGTACGGTCACAATTAATAGCTGGTTGTATTTTACGAATTCCAAACAATAGTATAGTATAGTAGTAAAATTTACTTTACATACTAGAACTACATGTGACCTGATTATCATTTATTTGAGATATGTAGGAGAAACCTTTGGGTAAGGTTACAACCAGGAGTCGCTTGACCTAAGCATCATCTTCTCCACAACTAGGAGTCGATTGTCTGAGCATCATATTCTTCACACTCTATAGGATAGACCACGTGTCATCCTTAGGTGTAGTAGTAGATCAGTAGGATCAGGTATGTCACCGTCCTCGCTTCAGTAGTAGTAGTAGTAATCCTCTAGGATCAGGTATGTCACCGTCCTTTAGGAGTAGTAGATTGGTATGATCAGGTATGTCGTTGTCCTCGATTTAGTAGTAGTAGTATTAATCCTCTAGGATCAGGTATGTCACCATCCTTTAGGAGTAGTAGATCGGTAGGATCTGGTATGTCATCGTCCTCGCTTAAATAGTAGTAGTAATCTTCTAAGATCAAGTATGTTGCCATCCTTTAGGAGTAGTATCTCGGTAGGATTAGGTATATCGTAGTCCTTGCTTCAACAAAGTAGTAATCCTCTAGGATCAGTTATGCCTTTTCCCTTTAGGAGTAGTAGATCGGTAGGATCAGGTATGTCGCTGTCCTTACTTCAATAATCATTAATCCTCTAGGATCAAGTATGTCGCCACCCTTTAGGATAAATTTAAATAATTGTCTTTCAATTTCATTTCTAGGAGAATAAAATGTTAGTGTCTCCTTTTTTGTCATTACGAGTAAACTTGCATGACAAAGAGGGATAGCTATAGACATCGCATTTTGTCCCACCCAGTCAGTGTCGAATCAAGTACAAGTTTAGGTAAATTTTAAACTCAAGTTTAAAGGGAATGAGTTTCTACTTGAGATAACACTAATCAATATACAAAAACAACAAAAAACATGATAAAAATGAAAAAATGTTGAATTTGACAAAATACAGCTAAGTAAAAGTTTTGGGTCAAAATCAAAATTCTCTTGATTTAAGGAGGTCTAAAATGACTTTGCTATTTTGATTTTCATCAAATAATCTTTAGTATAGATAAATTTTAGTCAATACCCTTAAATCATAGAAAATTTCAAATAATTAACTTGGTTACTCCACCCTAACTTTGAAACATTTACTTTTCATTAAATCTTGTCAAATTTAACACCAAAAACAATTCTTTCTATCATGCATACCACAGCACACACTACCAAGAAACAATCTAAGAAACCTTAATGAAGGCTTGGAAAGGTCATGAAAAATCCCTAAATCACAAGGTTATTTAAGGATTGGGCTTGAGTTGGATTTTTACTAAATCCAAGTAGTCTTGACAAACCACCTTAGGACCAATCAATGAAAGGGCCTAGATATCATTTAAATCCCACAAACCAAGCCTTATAATAACCATGGAACCTTCCTAGAAGTTTCCTACCAAATGGAAAAGGAAGGGAACAAAGACACTTACGGTGCAACCAACCTTTATCAAAACTAAACCGATTCGGTTTGCCACCTAAGTAAGGTATTTAATTAGAATTTGTTGATCCTAATATTTTTATGGATACTTAAAGGTTGATATTTTTTATGGAACTAACAATTTTATTAAGTGTTTTAGTTTATAAGTTCCAGTGATGAAAATGGTCATTAAGATATTGTGGCAATACTAAAGATGATGACAGAGATGTTGGAAGATTAAGAGTTTGAAACAATTGAAGAACTTAGGAAAAACAAATCAGGTTAAATTCTAACTCTTAATCTCTCAATTAGGATCATATACGACACAAAATAATTTTTATAAATATGTGTGTTTTTGATAGGATTCTAATTAGTTAAATTATTTTCTCCTATGTGTAATTGAAAAAGAAATATTGATAATTAATTAAAATTGAATTTAAGAATTTAGTGGAGCTAACTGAGAAAAGAAATCAGTTAAATGGACAAAAACGTTGAAGAAAATGGATTAAAAATGAATTTAGAAGAGGTTCCGAACATTGACTAGTCAACAGGTAAGTCGACCGGAGCATAAAAGGTGAAGTTGCTGAATCTCTCGGTCGATAGGTAGGTCGACCTAAGCTTAAATGGTAAACTCTTTGAATCGATCAGTCAACAGGGAGGTCGACCTGTGACCAAAAGTGAAACTTTCTGAATTGTCCGATCGACAGTTGAAGTTTGAGAGGTCCACCGATGGGCGAAGAATTTTTGGCTTGTCTACATCCTAAATTGATCGGTCGACAAGTGACCCTTGGTCAGTCGACTTATAAGACTATTTCAGGATTTTGTGGAATTCCATATTTTATTCTAAAAGTAGCCGTTACTAGCCCTTTTTTTATTAGGATCTTAGAGATATCTTAGGAATCTGAAGTATTTTTTGTTATTTAAATGATATCTAAGTGTTCCTATAGATATAGTTCAAGTATTTTTTATGTTTCTCAATTTGGTACGTATAATTATTTTAATTCTATTCAATTGTGTTTGAAGAAAAAAATTGAGGGACTTAATTGAAAGTTTTGAAAGATATTTTTGAGTGAATTATATTAGAAATGAATCATTATGATATAGATGGTCTATTGGTTCAATTAAACGTTATAATTCATGGGAACTAGCTATTGGAGGGCTTGTTTCATTTCCTTTTAATTAGACCTATGTTTTTTTTTTTTTTTTTTTTTCACATTTGAGTTGGACACGTCTAGAGAATTATTCTGAGCTATTCAACTTTGGAGCTTTCTAAGAGTTATCATACTGAGTGTATTGTGATATCTTTCTTGAGAAACATTTGCTGGAGATTATTGCTACTACCGATCTGAAGTGTCATTACTATTCTAATCATTATTCTTTCGATGGATTCCTAGTGAGATTGTTCCAAGTTATTTGTTTATTTGCTATAATTATTATTTACTTGGAATTTGATCTTTGAAATTGTTTTTATTTTTTTTATTGAAAAATATTTTTTGAAACAATTTCTTGAAGAAATCTGATTATGTGCTCAATTACGTGCTATCCAATTTTTGTTTAAAATTAGATTTTGAGTATCTCACTTTTCTATCATTAGTTTTGGGATATTAATTGAGTTCTAATTTATCTGGGGTAGTAGAAGCTCTAAGTGAGAAAAATCGCTTATCAATTTTTAATTGGTGAGTTGAGTGACGGATTAAATACTATTGGGAGTATTTAATTAAATGGTAGCTGGTTTTAGTCTCTTCTTGTAAAGAGATTGAGGTAGTAATTCTTCCTTGTTTGAATTGATTTGTGAGCCTATAAAAAGTAGAGGTTATTCTTGAGCTTGGGAAAAAGAATTTGTAAAGGTTGATTTTGAGCCTACAAAAAGAATCATTATGAAAGTTTGGTTCCTACCTACAAAGAAATCTTGAGTTTAGTGGGTGCAACACTCCGTGGAGCTCAGGGGACTGGATTAGCCAAGAGTAATTTGGTGAACCTGTATAAAATTCTGGTGTACTACTATTTTTCATTATTTATTTTTGTTATTTGGTGTGCACCTAGTTGATATTATATTTCTGCTCTTATATAAAGATAATAATTAATTTAGTATTAAAATTAATGATTTCGATTTTTGACGTATTTTCTATAATAATTTTTTTATCTACCCAATTAACTCTCTCTCTTGGGTAGGTCACTAGGCCAACATAATTGAATACCCATCCCATCAATAATTAAATGCTTAGGATGATATGTCAATACCACATTCAAGGTATCTAGATATTTTAAGCAAAATATCTTAGAAACCAACCAAAAGCCTTGAATCTTGATGGCCTGTTACCAAAACCCAAGTTGAATGAGTAGCATCCAAGAAATGAATTAAATGTACATCCTATAAATAATTAAATTCTTGGGATTACATGGTTTGTCTAGGTTTAAAGGATCCAGATATTTTCACAGAACTAACTAAGGGTAACTAGGGAACTTGGAAACTAACAGATGGTTACAAGGAAAGTTCACTCGATTCCATCCGAATTGAACCGAATGTGTGGCCTCCAATTCATGACTCCTCACTTTGAATTAAATTCAAAATGACATCTATGGACTAGATACAGTAAATGTTGGATGCATTTATGACAACCAAACTGAAATAATGGATCTAACTAGTAGTTTGCCCCTAAAGTAAATTGGATCCATCCCATTAAGTCATAAATGCACCCATGTGTACGAAATCTCCTCGATGGAGAGGTAATGATTGGAAATCATTGGTAATGATCTCCAATGAATACCAAATCTTTGGAAATATTTGGTGATCATTACCAATCTTTGAGAATCTAGCCTTCTCCCCTAAATTCGCTCCAAGCCAAACCAAACCAAACTAAGATAAGATAGCAAGTCCTCTAGGCCAAATACCCCCCAAGGAAGAGGGTGGATTAGCCTACACATTTCCCAATGTGTAGGCCCCCAGCCTATAAGTTGGGGTGTTTGGTTCTCATATTTTCAAGTCTTGAAGGCCCAACTTCTTTCTCTAAACTCGAGCAACTCTCTCGGGTTGTAGGCCTCTTAAGCAGATATCTCAAATAATACATCTTTATTCTACTACAATTTAGTCCTGGAAGGTGTTTTTGGAGTTCATAGAACAAGAACTTCAAGGATCCACAATCAACGATTAACACTGAGCTAAGATGAGCAATGAGGGAAGGAGGTTAGCTACTTAGGGACGACCACACCTCCTAAGTAGGTTGTTGTTCTTGGGTTCTTGGCAAAGAACTCAAAGAACCGTGACCACTGATCAACCACCGGCCAACCAACGACCAAGTAGATCCAGGAGAAGAAAAAGGTAAACCCTTAGGGAAGACCACATCCCCTAAGTAGGTATGTTCATAACAAACCCCCTATGCTTCTTGGTTGATTTTGTGTATATTAGTTTGTATATTGTAGGATCTTGTCAATAATACACTTTCATATTCATAACACGCAAAATCCATAAAAGAATCAAACAAACACAAAAATAACCTAATTAGCTTTTGATTTTGTCAAGAACATCATCCAAACACCTAATCTTAACTATAACAACCAAATGAGGGTTAAATCATACAAATATCATTCCAAAGCATCTCAAGGGAATTAAAAAATATGCAAAAACATTCAAAAACATCAAATCATCCAACTACATGTTAAAAACACTTGATGATTCGACGAAAACGACTCACACCATGAGTTATGCATTGTCTATACGATTCCCCCCAAGAACATCACATTTATTTTCTTGTTTAGCAAAACAAAACACACACACACACACACACATGCATACAAATATATATATGCACACTACAACAACAGACCCTCATGGTTAAGAACTTTGGATAAAGGGATGGTCTCTATTCCTTCGAGGATATATGTGATTCTTCTTTAGAAACCTTTCCATTCTTCTTAGTTATGATTAGGACTAGCATAAATATATGGTATTTCTTTTCACTTTTTAACGCACAACTCACACAGAAATCCTAAACCAACCAAAGTAAAAGAGTTCGTTTAAGGTTCTTGACGAAATCGAAGGGTTGTTACTCAAGTTGTTCAAAACCAAAACTAACTGATAATCAACTAAAATTTAACTAAAATAACTCAGATTTAAACAAAAAGCAACCCATCTTTGCAAACATAACAAGATTGAATTACGTTCGACCTGATCTTTGGTAACCACCTAACGTACGTGGGTAGCCAATAAGGGTTCAGTCACACCTTTAATAATGAATCCAGTTTTCAACCAGACAAGAATGAACCACGTCTGACTTGATCTTTGGTAACCACCCAAAGTACGTACGCAACCCATAAGGGTTCGGTCGTACTTCTACTAATAAACCATATCCTTTATCCTAACACGAATGAACTACGTGATGATTTGATTTTCATTCGAGATACGTAGGCAACCCACGTGTGCGTTTGGTCGCATATCCAAAAACTTTGTCTTAGTTTGCAATTCATTTAGTATAGCTTGCATATTTTCATATATGTCTGTATATAAACTGTTATTAGGTGTCGCTGACTAGTAGTAGCTGTTGTATTTACTTGCTTTCTATTAAATCATGTCAAAAATACATAAAACGAATAAAAACTTTAAAAAAAAAAATTATTCTTTTTAAAGTGAATCAAAGAAAACTGCTTGAATAGTGTTTTACTGTGAATATCGATTTAGACTGAGGTATCATCTTCGGTTGGGTGTCTTGAGGTGTGTAACACCTTTCCCGTTCGTGATATTTTCACGCTTGATTTTACTTGTAAGTGCAGGAGGTCAAGTTTTAATATAGTGGATCCTAAGATCGAGTGTCATCCTCTGGGATTTGTTATAGGATTAGTTAAGTACTATAATTGACATAGCTTAATATTATCTAGATGTTTCAAGAATTGTTTTGTGATTGCTTAATCAAAAACTAATTAAATCTAACAACTTTTGGATTAATTCTATTCAAATGGATTACCTAGGGATTAATTTCATTCACTAATACATGTTTGATTTTGTTTAGTTTACATTAATGGTGTTCAACTTATCCGACAATCTAGGTATCGTAAACTCGCTCATTACCTTTTCCGAGTGTAAAGTGAGGGAATATGTACCTCATATCAACGCTGATATCCCTATCTAGCGTCTAAATGAGTACATGAGTCTTGACCCAACCTCACGGATTGAACACAATCTAATAATCTCCCGAAACATTAGACCGTCGTGTTGTGTTTAACCCTAGTCCGAATTCGGGGTTACCTCTCCCGAGTGTCAAACCCAGTATTCTCAAACCAACCATAATACATAACAAACAAACCATGGATGTAATAAAATGGTAAACATAATCGGATATAGATAAACACAGTTAAAGAAACATAGATTCACTCAAACATACATATACACGAACTAATTAGTAGGGCATGAATACACCGCTACTTTCACTCGCAAGTATACGAGGTCAAGTTTTAGTATAGATTGAGAGAGTTAGGGTTATCGTGTCTATAGGGATTGGTTGTGATTATTATTGATTACCGCATTTACCATAACCTAATTTTATCTAGGCGATAAAAATAGAATATAATTAAATACTAATACTAATTTAATTAATCTAATTAAATTAACTATACTAATATTAATATGAGATAGTTAAGGAAAGTATATTACTTAGGGATTAACTTTCGTTTACAAAAATATGTTTGGTTTCGTTTTAGTTTATGTTAACAGTGTTCGGGTATCCGACAATCTCGGTTCGTAAACTCAATCGCCACGTCTCTCGAGTGTAAGATGAGTGAATACATGACTTCGCATCAATGAATAAGTCCCTCTCAACATCTTAACGATGCTAGGTCACGTGAGTCTCGCCCCAACGTCATTGATTGCACACTTTCTAATGCCATCCCGGGTCGTTAGATTGTCGTGTTGTGTTTTACTTAGTCCGAATCTGGGGTTACCTCTCCTAAGTGTCAAACCCCATATTCTCTATATATCATTCTAAGCATATAATCAGTACAAGAATGATAAACACAATCGAAATTATAAAGAACACACATTAACGAAACATAAACTCAAACAAATCACATTTTCATAAATATATGTTAATCCCTAAGACAATCCATGTTTAGATAATGTCCATAACCATATATACAATGTAAAATGAGCTAAAAATGCTCAAACAATAATCCTAAGTTGAGAGGTGAAGAGAAAAACAAGTGAAACTAGCCTAGTCCGAAAATTTATCACTAAAAACATTCTGAGATCGCTCCTCCTTCGTTGCAACGTGATATTATCCTTAGGATTTGAATGAGTACTCCCAAAACCTCTTAATATATCCTCCTAAAGTCTATGGAGGTGTCTTGGCCGAATGGAAAGGAGAGGAGGAGAAAATGGGATCAAAATATCCTAAAATATATAAAATAATATCTAAACTGGAATAGAGGTTACGGCTGCGGTGATGGGATCACGGCCATGACGGTGGAAATGCAGAGCCATTACAAACTTTCTGCTGTTTTACCACCGCGGCGGTGGTGTCCCGTTGCGGCGGTGACATGCTTTCTTGTTTTGGTTGTAACTTCTTCGTCTGAGCTCCGATTGAGGTGATTCAAAAACCTATAGAAATATAAGAAACAGTTATACAAATTACATGTTTTTAGTTTTTCCAAAATCGAAATTCATAATGTTCTAAATTGGCCTTGACGTTACAGCACTTGTATTGGCTTTGCACATTTCCACAATTTTTCCACCGTTCTTGATCCGATTTGATCATTTTTGATCCATTTACATACCTTTTCACCTCAAACACCTAATTTCGATGAAAACACATAAAAACATATTAAAATCTATTAAAATGTAATAAACATACTAAAAAACTAACAATTTTTAGTTTGAAAATAGATAGGTAATTTACACCTATCACTAATCAACCCCTAGATAATATCTATTTAGCTAACCATGATCATAATCAAATATACATTTAAACAAGAGAATAGTTTCATCCTTCAAGATACAAAGTTTAGAAACAAAGATGGAAACAAAGAAAGAATGGAAAATCTGAAGAGTGGAGTGTTCCACTTTCGCAAAAACCGTCCCGAGATCGTTTCCTCTTTCTGAAATGAGCTCTCCTCTTCAAGGGTCCAAACTTTGCTTCTCCTAAGTGTAAAAATGTGTTTCATATTAGGTAGGAAGGAGTGTACAAAAACTTGGCCGAAAATATGTTAAAAATATCGCAAAAGATCTAAGACAGTTGGTTAATTAATCATTGCAGCGATGGTAATGCAGTGGGCCTTCTGCCCTTCCATCGCTATAGCGGTGGTTGGGCAAAAATTTTACTGAGCTTTCACTATTGTAGCGATGAAGGCTATCGCTGCAGCAGTCAAGAGTCAGTAGCCCTTGATGCCGGTGTTGCAGCGATGGGGCTCTTGACCCATAGCCACTGTAGTGATGGGGCTTATCGCTGCAATGGTGAGACTGCTGTTTCTTTTCTTTGATCTTTTTCGACGTTTCTCCACCATCTTTCTACCAATTTGATCGATTTTTAACCGTTTACGTCCCTACGCTTGATTTACATAAAAACGAACATAAACACTTTAAAACATTACAAAAACACTTGAAAACTACCGAATGTGGCTTGGAAATAGATAGGTATTTTTAACCTATCAAAAACCCCCAAACTTGGAATTTTTCTAGTCCTCGAGAAAAACACCCTAACACTAAAATAAACTATTTGACTAATTAACTAACTTTAATACTAAATACAAAAATAAAAATAAAAATAGAAACGAACTAGAACTAATGACATGCGAGTTCTGAATTCAACTAAGAAACCAAAATATTTTTCCTTCAATGTCCCCCAATCAAATTAATTTCAAGAATAAAATGCACCATGTGGTGTTCTAGAATTTTAACATTCAATATCAGTAAACGCCATTCTAGATTCATTCAAAGTATGTGTGTCTGAAAACTCAATTATACAACTATCCAAACTTTGGATTGGATTATTTACCAACAAAGATCATGACTTAAACCATAAAGGATTATGATATCTATATGCCAGACTAGGTTCTACTCTCCACTAATGTAGGCTTGAAAGTTCAAAAAGATCAAAATGACTTGTTTTTTTTTTTTTTTTTTTTTTTTTTTTTGTGAACTGGCTAAGGGTATATCAGGAATAGAAAACAGGTAAACGTTATAACTCAACGATACCCGAGGCACAATGCTTGGTGCTCAATCACACTCGTAACCCCAAAGATAAATTCGAAACAACCCCGAACAAATATTTAAGAATGTTGTACTCACTTGTCAAAACAAACAAAAATAGAACTATATTTACATATATTTTTTGATCAAAACCACACCTCCAAACTTATTTGATTTGTACAATTTCATGGGTGTAGGAATACGATCGAAAAAATGACAAGTGAGTACTCGAATACCAAACCAATCTAAACTTCGCCCAAAACCCAACTGCTCACTTCAAGTAGCATTTACAAATGCTCACTTGATTTTGACTCAAATTGTGACTTAGGTTTAGCGACATAGATTTGGAAAAAGTTTTATTGGTCAGGGAATTTGTTACGTGTTCAGAATTGAAACGGCTTATAGGATTTGATAGGGTAACGAGGGGTAAAACATATAACAGGGTAAGCTTTAATGGCTCAAGTGATCAAAATGAATGCCTAAATCCTGTCTCTTGAACTACCTCATCTAGGATTTCGCTTTATGTTTCCCCCAATTAGGTTCTATAATCCCTAAAATTGTCATGAGTTGGCTATTGAATAATCGGCGTCAAATCGATTGAATAGCCATATATCGAGTCTACGTGATCATTCAATTTAGGATCCAAAACGACTTTTACCTAATCGAAATGTCAAGCACACAAAATACAAATGAATGAGCATTACCGCTGATCTCGATATACAACTAGGGACTAATTTCATCATCGGGTAATGGCCTAGAAGAACTCAAAAACTCAACACACAACTTCTACTTCATACATAAACACATTTGATACTAAAACTAAACACAAACATGCATACATTACACTAAATATTCACAACACAATTTACTTCTAAACATGCATAAAGAAAAACTACAATTTAACTTAAACTATAAAACGTTTAACAACTACTAAAGTCTACTACATATTCATCAAAATGCCTCCAAAAACGAAAAACATACATACTTAAAGGATAGATAACAAAAGAAACTTAAATATCCCATAACAAAACAAAAGCATCCTATATACAAAACAAGATAGACATCCCGCCAAACTTGAACTGGTCAGTGTCCACAATGACCCATCAGTAATCCCAATAACTGCATATAGCATGATGATAAAAAGGGGTGTGAACATGTACCTGGGAGGTAAGACATTAAAGTCTCACCTTCTACTGTCTATCTCGAGGGATGTTGTCCTCACCGTCGTCACGATGGGATTGATTGTGTGGTGGTTGAAAAAGGTGGGTCGAGAATGGTGGCATCGGCGGATTGCTGCTCATATCATAACCTGCCTGAATTCCGTAGTACTGGTGAGCCTGATTTATCATATTATTATATTGGTCCTAGTACCTCCGGAATTTAGCATTTTCATTCTGAATCTAATATTGCTCATGGAGAATAACAGTGGTATCCAGTCGTAGAGCCTAAAGCTGCTTCCCCTTATAAACCACCTATTGGTAAATGCTGTCCAATGTGATTTTCTGGCGGATGGGAACCTCTGAACCTTGGACCTCAGAGAACCTTGACACTCCAAATTCGTCTCATTATCGCGAGATCCATAGGTCTTTTGGGGAGGCATGGGTTGGCGCCAGAGATTACCATACCTGCCCTCCTGAAAAGTTCGGTGAGAAAAGATGGGAAGGGCATGCCAGTTTTTATGTTCTAGATTGCATACTGAATGGTTGAATTGATAAGGAACCCGACATTCAATGGATTACCAGTCTCAATTTCATATAGCGTCAAAGGTCGGCCTTTGGTGACGTCCGTCAAATGTGACGTCATGTGGAGGCTGGAGCATTTGAAATGGAACCATATCTTCAAAAATTGGTGCAGGTACTTGGATGGAAAAATGGTGAGACCTGGCCCCGTATGTTTTGAACATTGCCGGAACAGAGGGTCTTAATGACCATTTGTAGGTCTTCTTGCTCTATTTCTTCATCTGAGTCTTCTTTTGGTTCCGGAGGAACCAACCCTAGTAGCTTATTTATCGTGGACGCATCCGACTTCACTAGATGAGTCCTAACTTTGGTTTGGTAGTTCTTAGCTTCTACACAATTGGCATAGAATTCCCGGACCAAGGCTATGTCGCCTGGGGCCAGTTATCTACACAAACATTGCCAACCTCGCTCCCTTATAACATTTAAAAATCATGGCTGGAAGCTCATCCATTTTGTCAAATCCATAATCCCGAATGCAATTACGCCAGTGCTCAAACCGATTAAAATACTGCCCCGCTCGTTTCAAAACGAATCGGCTTGAGTCAAAATTTGAGCTGGGGTCGGCGGATTGTGAACCAGATCCCTCACCCTTTTAACATTTGATGGTGGCTTTCTTTGGCATCGTTCTTATCAATTCAACACACAAAAATCTGCCACCAAATCACAATGGATTAACATAATTCAATAAATCGAATCAAATCTTCAAGAACACTACAATCCCCAATTTGCACACACCAATCACAAGATTTCTTCAAAATTTGCAAAAACTTGGAGATAACACTTGGATTAAACAAATAAACCACCTCTAATCAACTTGATCTGCACCAAAAATTGAACCAAATCCACAATGACATGAAAATCGCAATAGGGAGTTCAAGGGTTACACATGAACAATCTAATTTATCAACCAATCTTCCTATGAACATACAAATCACAACAAGATTGCAACATACACGTGTAATGTAGGTTCAAAACAACTTATTTGATGAATTATAGAGCACCAAATGGTTGAAATCAG
The DNA here is from genome assembly GCA_016647705.1 of Eucommia ulmoides. Taxonomy (NCBI): domain Eukaryota; kingdom Viridiplantae; phylum Streptophyta; class Magnoliopsida; order Garryales; family Eucommiaceae; genus Eucommia; species Eucommia ulmoides. Next base: position 36,834,956 of record CM028339.1, on the reverse strand, counting down.
AAGAAATTGCCTCTTGATACTCTAACCCTAGAATCACAAATTTATGGTTTGAAATTAGATTTTGGTAGTGGAATTTCGGTGGGGATCTTATTTTTAGATTATGGAATAAAAAAAATTTGTTCGTTGTATCCTCCTTTGTTCCTTTAAGAACCCATACCTACTTACATTTTGACAACTTCATAAAATATTTGCTAAAGGTATTCCCCAAACTGTTACAGTTAAAATATTTCACAAATTTTTTTAGTTTCAAGAATTTTTGAAATCTCTTTTGCTTGACATTTTTCTGAAAACCCAAACTAGTTTTGTCAAAAACACCTTTAGAGTTTCCCAAAATAATTTTAAAATTATTTTCACCATTTGTAAACTTGAGAACAATGGAATCTAAATCTGTAACTTCGGATTTTAATTCATTGTTTTCCTTTCCTAAATTACATGAAACAATTTTTTAAATTTGTTTTTTTAAATCAGTATTTTTGACCTCAAGATTTTCAATGCGTTTGTTTAATGTAATCATTGTGCTTTGTATTACGTTAATTTAAAAACATTGATCCTTATAATCATGAAATAATTCTTCATAAATTTAAAATAATTCATCAAAATCCGAAGGACAAGAACTAGAGCATTCAACTACCTCAATCTCATTGGAAATTAGGGCAAATGTCGAAGTTTCCTCATCATCGCTCAATGCTTTGGAATTACTGGAATCCATATCGTCCTATGTTTCTTTCATAGATATTTGTTTCCTCTTTAACTTTCTTTTTTATCCAACCTCATAGCGTTGCATGGCCATCTCGTGGATCATCCAAGTTTTGATGAGTTCATCGATAGTGCATTTAGTGAGATCTTTGTCTTCCTTGATTGCGATCACATTTGATTCCTAGATTTTGGTTAATGATAGCAAAATATTTTGTACTTTTTGCTCCATGGAATATGACTTTCAAAGCTGATCAAGATTGTTGCATATGTTGGGGAATCTTACAAATATTTTTGAGATTATTTCTACATCACCCATTCTGAACACTTCAAATTGATGAGTGTAAGCATTGATTTTGGATTGCTTCACTTGATCAGTTCCCTCATATATGGTTTTCAATGTATCCCACATTTCTTTCCCTGAAACACAACCTGAAACTTTATTGTACTAATTTGTATCTCTGGAACAAAGCAAAAATGTTAATAGCTTGAGAGTTAATAGATTGTTTATGTTTATCAAAGGAAATCAGTTGAACTTTCTTCTTAATTACTCCATTCTCTTTAGGAATGTATGGACCATCTTTAATAACCAACCATGTCGTATAATTAGTGGCTTCAAGAAATGTAATCATCCTATTCTTCCAAAAAGCATAATTACTACCTGTGAACAAAGGTGGACGATGCATAGATTGCCCCTCACTGATAGAACCAATTTAGCACACCATATGATCTTTCTTAGATAGGATTTTAAGTCAAACGATCTAAACCAGCTCGGGTACCAATTGTTAGCCCAACGAGCTATCAAAGAAGGGGGTGAATTAGGCAGTTACAAAATTTAAACAATAAATTTCATTAAACAATTAATATCAAATAATAAATTTTTCTAAATTAGTTATTGTATTAGTTACATAGAGAAAATGTGTTTAATATTAAGGGCACACCCAAACATAATATAAGAAAATAACAATGTAGCACACAACGATATATCCTAGTTCGGTAAAGCTAGTCTTACCTACATCTAATTCCCTGAGCTCCATGAAGATTCGCAATCCACTAAACCGTTCGATCCCTTTACTAGGTAGGAACCGAACCCTAACAACAATTCTTTTACAGACACATAATCAACCATAAAAAAATATTTTTTTCCCGGGAATAAGGATTAATCCTATCTTTTTACCAGGCCAAAGATTAATCTAACACTTTCTCACTTATCCTTTTCACCTGAAAGGATAAACCTTTATAGTTCACTCAAAAAATAATTCAATTATCGGAAGAATCAAAACCTAATTATTTTCAAGAGAAAAGAGTAACCTAACTCGTTTGCTGGATAAAGATCAAACTGTGACCTTTTTCACTAGAAAAATATCCAAACCTAGCTACCCTGGCTAGACAGTGTCCCAAACGTGTCTAATCTATTCAAAATCACAAATACAAAAAATATGAGTTTCTTGCCACAAGGAGCTTCTACTACCTCAATACAAATATACTTGATTAATGTCCCAAATAATTATTACGTGATAGATATAATGTGGGGTAATTAAAATATAACTAATAAATAAAATAGGAAGCACAAATTAAGCAAGTAATCAAATAATCAAACAAAAATAGTTGAAAATAAATTTTCAAGCTTATAAGTTTAAAAGATTTTCTAAACAATTATATACCAAGAAATCAATAAAAATATAAATTAAAATTAAATAGCAAAGCTTGGATAGATCTCACTAGGAAACATAGATGGTAATGATAGAATAGCAATAGAACTCAAGTCCGTGATGCCAAACCACAAGCTCTTTAGATCAAGAACTTAGAATAAGTCTCGCTAAAAAATGTCTATGTAAATACTACTCTTAGAAAAGTTCAAACTGATAGTTCTTGATGTGGTGATCTCAAATCCCGTAGGTCTATATTAATAGAAAAATATCAAGCCCTCCAACAACTAGTTTCTCAAATATATGCCTCTTAATGGCATTCTTAGACCCCATATATGATAACCTTTCAATTCAAGAGTATTTCCATTAAAAATAACTTTTGATTCTATCATATAAGTTCATAAAACTATTCTCAATTTAAAACCATGGAAATAAGAAATATTAAACCATTTAAATTCAGAGTATCTTTAAGTATGTGGACCAAATCAATAGGGATGATAGAAGGCTATCAATATCTTAATCAAGTTCAAATCCCCAAAATCCCTCTCTTGGAATCATAAAAAATGGATAGTTTCCAAGAGACCAAATCTCCCAAATTTTCAACTGAATTAGTCGGTTGATCGAGTCTTACAGGTCAGTTGACTGACTTGCCCAGAGCCAAATCCATTTGTTGCCTTAAGGATAGTCGGTTGACCGATTTCTCTAAATCAGTTGACTAATTGGATCGGAATAATCCAATTTCTCTTCAATTTACCTACTGACTCAAATGGTTGATCGACTACTTCCATTTCGATTGAATGATTGGATCAGTGTGCTCACTTCATTTGCCAATTTAGCTACTGCCTCAAATGGATGACCGACTAATTCTTTTCGGTTAACCAACTAGATTAGTAGTACCTCATTTCAACTCCAAAACAAAATGTTTGATTTGGGTAACCGATTAATTTTCTCAGTTGACTGAATTGACCTGAAAATTTAACTTTTTATACTTTAAAACATGTTTTCTTATTAGGTCAATTATCAATTTCATTTCACTTAAGGAGCATGTACAATATCTCATTTTAGGATCTTAAACTTCTCACTTTTTATCATGACACACATATAATTAACTCATTTAAAGTGTCGTGTGTGATCCTAATTCGGGTTGCATTAAGAGTATATAAGTAGATAGTTATTTTCACCTATGTTTCTTCAAGGTCTTCAAAACTCTTCATATCTTCATGTCGTCCATCTTGTACCCTTAATGTTTTCTTCATGAGGTCTTCTTCTTAATAACATACATGGAACTTATAAATCTGAAACACTTGATAATTTCATTAGTTCCACGATTAATATCAATACTTAATTGTTCATCAAAACCTTGGATTCAATAGAGGGTTATTTTAGGTCTCGCTTGGTTGAGCCTAGAATATCCTAGAATGGGAACATCTATCTTGGAACAAAGATTACTGTTGATTTGGCTTGGGTTTTCAGTGACTTTTGGATGAGTTTTGGGAGAGGATTCAAGTGAACGAATTATTGAATAAGGCTTGTACTCTCTCAGTCCCATATTTTCCTAAGTTCATTTCTAATGCTCTAAGCATTAACCTATGTACGCAATATATATTTCGTTTCCACGTTTATGTGAGATTATTTTGACTAGATTATACTCAGGTAATAATATTCAAACGTTCAATTATCTCAATGATTGTCCCAATTTTGACGTCGGATTAATCTAAATTATGATAAACATAAGCTCAATAGTATTTTAGACTAAATATCCATAGTTGTTAGTTAAATAGGTTGTCTAATTTCAATTCCATCAACTTCAGATAATTGATAGTTTCTAAGATTGTTATCCAGTTACCCTAATTCACTAGGTGTTGAGACACCCCTACAACTTAATACTTGGATTGTATAGAGAGCGTGATTCACCTAATTGTTTTTGTGTGACCATTTAGCGTTTAGTAACTTTCTGAGACAAATATTTATTTATTATTTTATTTCTCTGAACACATACATTTCAGATTTTACATCTTAGAGAATTAGAGTAATTTGAGTCTGTCTCGAGGTCTTCATTGATTTCGCCCCCTTCCTAGTTACTTTCCCCATTCTTATGTATTATCTTGACAAAGGCTCATTGTCTTATTCCTATCTTGGTTGTCTTAAACTCTACAAGGTTCCTCCTATGTTTATTTTAGGTAGGTTTTCATGTGTTTCATAATTAGTTATTCTATATAAGTGTTAGTTTATATTTAGTCGAACCTTATTTGTCCAATTATTCGATTTTTCTATGGCAAGGTCTGGTCCTAAGACTTTATCTATCATTCTTCGCATCGAAAATTATCTAGATATTTCTTCATTACGTTCCAGTTGAGGAGGTATTCTATACTTCTTTAGGGTAACTCGAATACTCCTAGGCTGGAACATCAATAATGATTCTACAACAAGGCTCCTAAGTTTTGTTTCTAACGTTCTCAATTTTTTTTGGTTAGTATCTCACTAGGGTTTGGTTGAAACAAGACATTTCTTTTAACATTTTCCTTTGGATAATGGTGTAATTTAGTACTAAAATTATATTATCATTAATTTTAATTATTCATGGTGTGTAAATTACATCAAACAAATTGATTTATGAAAGTTAGAGTATAAAGACCTGAGTTAACGTTAGGGGAAATAAGCCCGCATTTAGTAATGCCTAGATCTAGTACATAGGTGTACAAGATAATACCTTATTCATTAGTAGGGACTTAAGAAATTAAGGGAAAGGACGAGATAGACATGGTCTTCTTTTCTCTTTTCTCGAAATAATGAGGTTAGGTTCATCTGGCACAATATTTATTTCAGGGAGGTAATGTCTTCTTGCTTCATCGAAATCTTGGGGTGGTTCTGAGTGCGTCCAACAGAGGGAGGGATACGGTCTATTTTATAATCTTGGCGAACAAATCTTGGATGGTTTTAAGAAAAAGTTTCCTAAAGTAGGTTTTCTAGATTTATTAACTAATTAACAATTTAGACTTCTACTAGTGAACTTTTTAAGGATGCAAATTACCTTGTCTTTATGCACGATTGTATTGTTGACTTAGTGTAAGTATTTCTACCTAGATGGTTATGTTTGTGCTATATGTACTCAATCCTAGAGAGATATAGCTTTAGTAGGAAATTCTCAGGTACGTTCTGGAGAAACCTTGACTTAGACATGTCTTTGTCGTGCAAGGGTAACCTTCTACTTTGGTTCATCCTCAAGTTTAAAAGTTATAGTAATCTTAGGACTATGGCATGATTGACCTTTTGTCCTCATGATATGGATCATTCTTCCTAGAACTCTAAGCCAGAATCGTCATCTTCTTCCTTAAGACATAGATCATGACTTCTAGGATTTAAATGATAGAATTATCCTTCCTTCATTCTTTTCAAACTAGGGATAATTGCTCCTAGAATTTGGTGACAGACTTATCTATTTCTTCCACAGAAATTTATTAATGCTTTTAAGACCTAATGACAAAATTGGATCGTTTCTTCTAGGACTTATCGACGAGATCGCCCTATTTTCTCCATAAGCTTAATGATAGGATTGTCATATTTTTTCCTAAAACATGGATCATTTTTCCCCAAGACCTAATGGTAGAACTTATCATTTTCCTTTCTCAAAAGATGGATTATTATTTATAGGATTTAAGGAAAGGTGTAAGACACATTTGATTTCATGATATCTATTGATGGTGAATTCGTAAATTTGCCTGGTGAACCCTAGGTGGCCTCCTATAAGGAAATTATTTATGAGCTTAGGGCATTCTAAACCTAAATAATATGTCTTACTAATGGTGCATAATTCCTAGTATATAAGATTTATGAGAAATGACACTATGCTTAGGACATGACACATAAACCCTAGGGAAAACATTATCTGAGGTATGGTTATTATTAGATCACACAGTCTTGATTCGAGTGTGTGATGACATCTTTTTATGTCTTGGTAAGATTGGCGTGATCTTGCGCGATAAAAGTAGATTGCTTCTTGTTTTCTTATTCGACGAACTTTAGACAACTTTGTTTGGCAAAGGATATTACTTTTTCCTTATGGAGGCAGGATATATCTATGAATTTCTTAGAGTAAGTTTTAAGTATATTATCACAAAGGAAATGGGCATTTATGATTCAATGTTTTGTATTAAGAACATATTGACTAAAAGATTTTTGTTCTTACATAGTTTATTATGCCTCTATTTGTCCTAATGTTTTTTCTACCTTTCTAGCATAACTAAAATGAAATTTTTAACAAGAAAATAGTTTGGGGATAGGATAATATCAACTATCTGGTCGCTAGTAAGATATTGAGATAGAGCTCCCTATTTTCTAATCACCAAGGTCCTTGGTGCACTGTGATGGGATAAACCCCCTGATTACCAATGTTGCTGGATGATTTTGTTATTATGATGTTGTAGCCTTCCTCATTGATCATGCAGACTAACTCTTTCGACCATGGTACGGTAGGTTAGGCTCGGTTTAGTGAAGGATTGCCACGTTGTCGGGTTTGTCTTTCTTCTCTTCCTTTTCAGTTTGATCTGTGCCAGTGGCAAATATAAAGTTAACATGAATATGAGGTATTATCCTCGGTTCTCCATTCTTCCAAGGTTTTTTTCCGAATCCCCTATTTAGGCTCAAAACGAATCCCAGTCCGCAGGTGTCGAGCTTCTGTCTGATCCCAAATAAGATTGCATTTTTACTTTACCTTTGTCAACTTCTATCTTTGGGTCAAAATTCATAATGCTCATGTGAGTGGCTAACAAAATGGTAGACTTCCTTCTCGAACATATGAAGTACTTACAATATTAAATGCTTGAAAATAAGCTACCTGATCGACGTGCTCAACTACTATTACAGGTTCAACTGGTGTTCGGTAGATGGGATGAGCTTCCTCATCATAGATGGTGATAATACTATCTGCGAAGACAAACTTCATCTTTTGGTGGAGTGATAAGGGAACTGACTCATATCTAGGGCCTTTTGAGGACGAGGTTATTGTAGACACCGCATTTTGTCCTACCCAGTCTGTGTTGGATTAAGTATAAGTTTAGATGAACTTTAAACTCAGGTTTAAAGGGAATGAATTTATACCTGAGATCACACTATGAAATATACAAAAACAACTAAAAACATGACAAAAATGCAAAAATATTGAATTTGACAAAATATAGCGAAGTAAAAGTTTCGAGTCAAACTTGAAATTTCTATGATTTAAGGTGGTCTAAAATAACTTTACTAAGGTTTGATTTTAATAAAATCATATTTAATATAGAAAAATATTAGTCACTACCCTTAATTTATAGGAAATTTAAACAATTAACTTGCAACCCACCCCAACTTTAAAACATTTAAAACCCTGAATCTTGTCAAATTTAACACTGAAAATAATTGATTTCTTCATGAATAACACATACCATACTACCAAGAAACAATACAATAAACATTAATCTAGGATTGGAAATGTCATGACAAAACCCTAAATCACAAGGTGATTTAAGGATTGTGATTGACTTGGATTTTTACCAAATCCAAGTAGTCTTGAAAAATCACCGTATTCCCAAGAAATCAAGGGCCTAGTAATAATTTAATGCCCACAAAACAAACCTTATAATGACTAGGCAATCTTCTTTGAAGTTTCCTACCCAATGGTCGAGGAATGGAACAAAGGCACTTAGGCTACAGCCAAGTGTTACCGAAACTAAATCGATTCGGTCATCACCTAAGTAAGGAATTTAATGAGCATTGAATACCCATCCTATCATGAATTAAATGTTTGGGATGACATGTCAAGACCACATTCAAGGTATCTATATATTTTAAGCAAAATTTCTCAAAAACCAACCTAAAGCCTTGAATCGTGACGACCCATTAATGAAACCAAACTGGATGAGTAGCCTCCAAGGAATTCATTAAATGCACATACCAAAAAGCATTAAATGCTTGTAATGATATAGCATGGCTAGGATAAAAGAATATAGATATTTTTCGAAAAATATCTCAGGACAACGAAGCAACTTGGAAACCAACTGAGGGTTGCAAGGAAAGTTTACTCCATTTCAATCGAAATGAATCCAATGTCTGGCCTCCACGTCATAACTCATCATTGTGCATTAAATGCAAAGTGACACCTAAGGACTAGATCCAATGCACCTTGGATTCTTTTATGACCACCAAACCGGAATAGTTGATCTAACAGATATTTTCCCCCTAAACCGAACGAGATCCATCCCATCAAGTCATAAATGCACCTATGTAAGAGGAATTTCATTGGTGGAGAGGTAATGATTGTCATTCAGTGCTAATCATTGATAATGATTACCGATGATTACATCTTTGAGAATATAACATTTTCCCCTAGGCCAAACACTCCCCAGGGCCTATAAATAGAAGGTTCCCTTTCTCATTTTTTTCAAGTTTTGAAGGCTTAGCTTCTCTTTCTAAACTCAAGCAGCTCTTCGTAGAGGAATATTACGTCGCTACTTTCATTGTAAGTGTACGGGTCATGTTTTAGTAGAGTGGGAAGAGTTAGGGTTGTTGTATCCACAAGGATTAGATTAGATGGTCATTGAGTACCACGATTATCGTAACGTAACTTTATCTAAACGTCTCAATTTATATTTTTGTTTTATAAATAATATGCTAAACTAATTAACTAATTAAACTAATTAAACTAATTAACCTAATATACTCATATTGAAGTTTAAGGGAGTAAATTATCTAGGGATTAATTTTGCTCATTTAAACACATTTGACTCAATCTAATTTACGTTAATGGAATTCACATTATCCGACAATCAAGGTATCGAAATCTCACTCACTACCTCTCCCGAGTGTAAAGTGAATGAATATGTGACTTCGTGTCAATGCCGAAGTCCCCCTCAAGAGTCTATACAACACTTGGTCACATGAGTCTCACCCCAACCTCACGAATTGCACACTTTCAAATGCCCTCCTGGGTCATTAGATCGTCGCGTTGTGTTTAAACCATAGTCCAAAGTCAAGGTTATCACTTTGAGTGTCAAATCCCGTATGCTCAATATATCATAACAAGCATATAATAGTGGAAGAACGGTAAACAAAATTGAATACAATAGAACAACCGTTAACAAAACATCGATTTATTCAAAACACGTTTTCATGAAGTACATCAAGTCCTAAACAATATATGTTTAGCTATACAAGGTCCTAACCCAATATTCAACTACAAACAAGATAAACATGATCAAAACTACCAAAGGTTTAAGAAATAAGAAGAGAAACAAAGGAGAAAAGTGATTATATGAAGAACCGACGCAAACATGTCAATGATTTCCACTCCGAGCTTTGTTCCCTCTTCTACAATTTGATGATATCCTCTATTTGGTATGTCTTGAAGCTCTCAAGACACCCAAAAATGTTCTCTAGGTGTGAGAGAGAAAAGGGATATAAGACAAGGATCGAAATATCTAAAAAATATCTTAAACATAGTTGGACAGTGACTGCTGCAGTGGTGGATTCACTGCTGTAGTAGTGGGCGACCAATAGGCGTTCTGTCATTTCACTGCTATAGCGGTGAACAAATAGAGAGTTTTTGAAATCTCTGTTGTTTCACCGCTGTAGTAGTGGCTTGACTGCTGCAACGGTGAAGATGTTGCAACTAACTTTGATCCTCTTGATCGTTTTTCACGAGATTTCCTACCGATTTGCTTGATTATTGATTGTTTATGTCTCCACCCCTAATTTACATCAAAACAAAGATAAACAAAATTAAATATCACTTAAACACTCGAAAACTACCAAATTCGTCTTGGGAATATATAGACAAATTCCACCAATCAAATACCCCCAAACATAGAATTTTGCTAGTCCTCGAGCAAAACAATCACACTAAAAATAAAAAACACAATGAAAAAACTAGCACAAAAACTAAACAATGAATAAAAACACAAACAACCTAAACATAACAATAAGCGAGTTTTGATTTCAACTATTGACCAAAACGATTTCCCTCAACGGACGCCAATAATATCGAGTGTAGGAGTAAAACGCACCATGTGATATTGTAGAATTTCAACATTCAATAATGATAAACTCAATTCTAGATCCTGCTCAAGTGTATGTGTGAAAACTCAATTATATAACTATTCAAAGACCGGATTGGATTATCCACCAATGAATCTTACGACTTATATCATAAAGGATTATGATATCCATGTGCTTGACTGAGTTCCACTCTCAACTAATGTAGGCTTGGAAGTTCAAAAAGATCAATAGGACTTGATTCGATTTTTTGGAACATGGCTAAGGGTATCTCAGGAATAGAAAACATATGACCGTTATAATTAAACGATACCTGAGGCACAAACACTTGTCACTCATTCACTCTCGTAACCCCTACATGTTAGTTCAAAACAACCCTGAACATACATTTAAGAACTTTATACTCACATGTCAAAAGAAACGAAAATAGAACGAGAATTACATATGTTTTTTTTTTTTTTTTTTAAATATGAACTACACCCCCAAACTTATTCGATTTTTACAATTTCACGGGTATGGGAAAATGAAAGAACAAAAAAAACAAGTGAGTGCTCTAATACCGAACCAATGAAAAGTTGGCCCAAAACCCAACCGCTTACTTCAAATAGCATAAAAAATGTTAACTTTGATTTCACTGAAATAGTGCCTATGGTTTAGTGACTTAGGTTTGAAAAAAGTTTTATTGGCCAGGGTATTTGTTACATGTTCAGAATTGAAATGGCAAATTGGTTTCGACAGGGTAATGAGGGAAAAAAATATATTGCATGGTAAGCTTCAAAGGCTCAAGCGATTAAATGAATGCCTAAATCATATCTCCTTAATTGTCTCGCCTAGGATTTCACCTCAAGTTTCCCCCAATCTAGTTCTAGAATCCCTTAAATTGTCATGAATTTGACTAATGGATAATCGGCCTCAAATTAATTGAATAGCTATACATTGAGTCTACGTGCTCGTGTAAATTTGGATCCACAATAACTTTTACCAAAACGACATGTTAATCACACAAAACACACATGAATGGACATTACCCTTGACCTCGAAAAATAACTAGGTGATAATTTCATCATCGGGTAATGGCCCAGATGAACTCAAAACTTAGCACACAGCAACACAACAAACATAAACATACTACACTAACAAATAAGCATGCATAATTAAACTAAACTAACACAACTAACAACAATTAAACATACTAAAATACTACACATCACCCCCAAATTTAAAACGGGTAGTGTCCACAGTGACCCAATCATCATTCTCAACAATTGAAATGTAGCATGCTGAAGAAGGAGGTTTAGAACACAAACCTAGGAGGCGAGATAATCTCGTCTCTGAGTGAAGTCGGTGGTGATGATCTAATTTATTTTGAAAACCTGGATTGCCTCCCAATTGCTTCTCAAAGAGCGGTTTCCGCCCATAGAAAGTGTCGTATAACACCACATATGGGTCTTGATTTTGAACGCTCTCAAGCTTGGCGAAATGTGGCCTTGTTCGGCTCGTGCTTTCAAGTTGATTCAATTTTGGATTATGTACTTGGTTGGCTGGAATAAATATTGCAAAAGACAGAGGATGACAATTGATCCATATTGGATCCTCATAGATGTCATCTTCTTGGATCGGTGGCGGCATACATATTTGTATCTCAAATAGTTGAGAATCACAACCATCGATCCATGATTGGGTCGTCTTCTCATTAGAATCATCGCCATTGAACTCACCCAAGTTCCTCCCGCTAATATCTGGTTCCTCACAGTGGCTTTCACATTCGGATGTGACTTCCTCCCCATATTCTCAATATATCATAATAAGCATATAATGGCAGAAGAAAGGTAAACACAATCGAATACAATTAAACAATTGTTAACAAATCATCGATTTATTTAAAATACGTTTTCATGAAGTACGTCAAGCCCTAAACAATATATGTTTAGCTATATATGGTCATAACCCAATATTCAACTACAAATAAGCTAAACATGATCAAAACTACCAAAGGTTTAATAAATAAGAAGAGAAATAAAGGAGAAAAGCCGTTATCTGAACAACCGATGCTTCCACATCCATGATTTCCACTTCAAGCTTGTTCCCTTTTCTTAAATTTGATGATCTCCTCCCTTTGGTATTATCTTGGATTTCCCAAGACTCCCAAAAATGTTCTCTAGGTGTGGGAGAGAAAAGGGGTATAAGACAAGAATCAAAATATCTAAAAAATATCTTAAACACTACTGGACAGTGACTGCTGCAGCGGTGGGCAACCAATAGGCCTTCTGCCATTTCACCGCTACAGCAGTGGCTTAACCGTTGCAGCAGTGATGACGCTGCAACCAACTTTGATCCTCTTGATCATTTTTCAATAGATTTCCTACCGATTTGTTCATTTATCGATTGTTTACATCCCTACACTTGATTTACATCAAAACGAACATAAACGCAATTAAATATTACTAAAACACTTGAAAACTACCAAATTTGTCTTGGAAATACATGGACAAATTCCACCAATCAGCTCTCTCGAGTCCTAGGCCTCTTGAGCAGCTCTCTCGTGGCCAAAATCGGTATTAAAGTTACTATACCTTTACTAATTTTGCACATTTTTTCCCATTTATTTATATACCTACAAAACAACAGAAAAACGTATTAGACTAACAAAAATGGTTGAAAACATATGAATATTTGAACTCAAAAGCACTTGATTTGTTGGTAAATAAACCACGCATCAAAGACCTAGTTTCCCTCTCTAAACTCTAGTAGCTCTCTCGAGTCATAGGCCTCTTAAAAGAATTTCTCCAAAAACACGTCATTATACAGTTGAAATCTAGTTATGAAAGGTGTTTTTGAAGTTCTTAGAACCAGAACCTCAAGTATCGATGATCGGCAATCAACACCGAGCCAAGAAGAGCAAGAAGGGAGGGAGTTTAGCTACTTAGGGACGACCATATTCCCTAAGTAAGTTGTTGTTCTTGGATTTTTGGCTAAGAACTCAAAAGACAAATGACCACAAATTATTGTCCAAGAAGATCAAGGAGGAAAATGAGGTAAACACTTAGGGAAGACCGCATCCCCTAAGTAGGTATGTTCTATCAAACCTATGATTCTTGGTTGATTTCGTGTATATTGTTTTGTATATAGTAGGATCTTGTAGATAATACACTTACTTCATGTTCATAACACATAACATCCATAAAAGAATAAAACAAACACCAAAACAACCTAACAAGTTTTTTATTTCGTCAAGCACATCAAGCAAACACCTAATCGTATCTATAACAACCAAATTAGGGTTAAATCGTACAAAAATCATTCCAAGCATCTCAAGAACATTCAAAAACATTCAAGAGCATTCAAAAACATGACAAGACATTCCAAAATGTCAAATCATCTAAGAACCTGTTAAGAACATGTGAGGATTCGAACAAATCGATTATTCACACCATGAGTTGTACACAGTCTATGTGATCCCCCCCCGCCAAGAACATTGTATTTATTTTATTTTTTAATTAAATAAAACATACACACACACAGACACACAGACACACAGACACACACACACACACACACACACACACACACATATATATATATACACACACATTTATATACTACATCGATAGACCCTTATGGCTAAGAATTTGGGATAAAGGGAGGGCCTCTATTCCTTCAAGGATATGTATGAATCTTCTTCAGCAAACTTTCCATTTTCCTTAGTTACAAGTAGGACTGGCATAAATATATAGCATTTATTTTCACTTTTAACTCACAACTCCCACATAAACACTAAACTAACTAAAGCAAATAAGTTTGATTAAGGTTCTTGACAAATAAATGGTTTGTTTTAAGGTTGTGATTTAGGTTTGTTCACAGCCAAAAGTAATTCATAATCAACAAAAAGTTAACTAAACTAACTCAGCTTTTAACCAAAACCAACCCAGCATTCAAACATAACAGGATTGAAATACATCTGACTTAATCTTTGGTAACCACCCGAAGTATGTAAGCAGCTCATACGGGTTCGGTCACCCCATTAATAATAAAATTCTTTCCTTTAACGAGGCAAGAATAAACTAAGTCTGACCTGGTCTTTGCTAACCACCCAAAGTACTTATGCAACCTATAAGGGTTCAATCACACCTCTAATAATATACCATACGCTTTACCCAAATTAGAACGAACTACGTGATAACCTAATTTTCATTCGAGATAGGCAACCCACGTGTGGGTTCGGTCACTTATCCAAACAAATTAGTGTTAGATTGGATTTCATTTAGTATAGCTTCTATATTTACATATTTATCTGTATATAAATTTTTATTGGGTACCACTAACTAGTAGTAGCTATAGTATTTACCTTCTTTCCATTAAATCATTTAAAAAATACTTAAAAAGAATGAAAACTTTAAAAAGGCGAATTATTCTCATTTAAGTGAATCAAAGGAAACTTCTTGGATAGTGTTTAGTACTAAATATCTATTTAGACTGTGGTACTATCTTCGGACGGGTGTCTTGGGGTGTCTAACAACTTCCCTGAGTATAATCGACTCCTAAACTTGAAGAATATCTTTCTTACATAGACCTATGAAAGTCAAAACACGAGCCATTTCAAAAACAAAAAAGGTTTTCCAAAATCCCGATAACCTAGCACACCATTTAACCTCATGTGAGGTGGTGACTTCGTTATTAACAAAAATCTCGGCCCAAGAAGCTTTTCAAAATCGAAGCCTAGAAAAGCCATTGAAAAACCATTTTCAAAATGAATTAATTTTGATGACTTAGAGAGGAAGGGAAAACTTGTGTTCACTATCTTCCCGATTCTCTGCTTCTTCAGCTAAAACAATTCGGGGTATGTTAGCTGACGACTCTGCTGTGGACTCATAAGAGAGTTAGGCCTAGTTGGAGTCTAAATCCATATTCACTGTTTAATAACATCCATGCATTATGTCGTTGATTTCAAGCGTAAATAGTTCCTGGCAAAAAACATGATAGTAACAACAATAACAATAACAGTAACAATAATAATAATAACAACAACCAAAACAAACAAACAAACAATGCTAAGCTTATCCTTTCATGTGTATATATCAGAGTACAAACATATTTACTGTTTTTATTTACTCAATTTACATTTATTGTCTTTACAACACGGCATTTAAATACTGTCTTTGCATTTACATTATTGTATACTTTCTCCAATGCACGAGTACTCACTTTGCATTGCATAATATCGATGGAAAACCCAAAGCATAACCGTCTTAGGGACAAAGAGGCAAGTAGCAGGGTTGACGTCAGTGATTTCATCACACTGATCAAAACCCTAAAACCTTTAAGTTAGAAAGAGAAGTTA
Organism: Eucommia ulmoides; assembly: GCA_016647705.1. Taxonomy (NCBI): domain Eukaryota; kingdom Viridiplantae; phylum Streptophyta; class Magnoliopsida; order Garryales; family Eucommiaceae; genus Eucommia; species Eucommia ulmoides. The sequence continues at coordinate 36,819,251 of CM028339.1, read as the reverse complement.
GTAGAAGCAAGGCTAGGGGTTGAATCGCCCGGGATTCAGCTACGAACCTCTTCTCGGTTGGACCACAAACCAAATATGGATGTTCCCCGGGGAGGATGCTGGAGGTTTGACGTTCTAGGAACCAAGCTTTTTAGGATGCGATAGAAGAAAAGTCAAAACCGCACATAGTGAGCTTAGGATAGAGGAAAGCCAAATCCTTGTTTTACTTAGGACATAATGTTGGAGAGAGACATTTAATTTTCCTGTCAGTATATCATTACCCTGAAACCTTACAAAAAGAAGTGCCCCTAGGACTAATAAATAACGGAATAGCCAAATTAGAATTTTTATTCCTCTTTGTCTATTAACCGGTTCACTGTCTCTAATTGTATTTGAATAAATTGAGTACAAAACAAGCCTTGGAATATAGGAAAGAAAATCCTTATTATGATTAGATGGGGAGTTATTAGAGTCTAAAACTTTATTTTGTTCGGATTCAGGTCTTGTGTCAGTTTGAGGTTGACATTGACTAAGAATTTATACGATATTTCCATTAAAACGAAATGAAAGTGTCAAATCGAGTTAGTAATTATAAGAAAAGTACACTCTATTTGTGAAGTAGCCATGACAAAATTCGATATGGTTATAAATTAAAAAATTTGGAAATTAATGGAAATCTCATCTCAAACTAAATCATAGTCAAACTACGAATGACTATATAAGCAAAATACTAACACAACCATCGTCTAAGTAAGAAAAATTGGTCCGCGTAAGAAAACACATGTCTCCCATTCGCTAGTTCATACTGGGTAGCAAGCATGATAGCCTATCCTAATGGATGATACAGAGGAATGGCCGAGTGAACCTATTTGGGTAGTTGTACGGCGAGGCATTTGTTACACGCTCACGTATTAACTACTCGCAAGTGCATGAGGTCCAATTTTAATATAGTGGATCTTTAAGATCGGATATTGTTCCCACAGGGACGGTGTGAAGAATTGAATACAACAATTTGCATAGTCTCATATTATCTAGATGGTTCAATAAAGGTTTAAATTAAACTAATTAAAACTAAACTAAACTACAATTAGTGGGTTAATCCTAACTAAGTTGATTACCTAGGGATTGATTTTGTTCATTTAATAAATGTTTGATTTTATTTAGTTAACAATAACGGAGTTTAGGTATCCGACAATCTCAGTTCGTAAACTTACTTGCCACCTCTCCCAAGTGTAAGACGAGTTAATATGTGAATTCGTGTCAATGAAGAGGTCCCCCTCAATGTATTAATGATGCTAGGTCACGTGAGTTTTGCCCTAACGTCATTGATTTCACATTCACTAACGCCCTCCTAGGTCGTTAGATCGTAACGATGTGTTTACCCTAGTCCGAAATTGGGGTTACCTCAAATTGGGGTTACCTCTCCCGAGTGTCAAACCCCATATTATTAAATCCAACCCTAATACCTTAACAAGCATACTGAGATTGTTATAAAATGATAAACACAATCAAAATTAAAAGCAAACAACCGTTAAAGAAACATATATTTTATCAAATTAGTATTTACACAACTACATCGATCCCTAACTAATATTTATCTAATCTAACATGAACTTGGCCATTGAAAAATTAAACCAAGAGGTATTCATCATCATTTACAATAAAAGATTAACTTATAAAGAGAGAAAGATCAAATCTTAAAGTTGAGTGGTCTCCAGTTTCGTCAAAGATCGATCTGCTAGTGTTTCCTCTTCTCCGAATGATGAATCTCCTCTTTCAGCTCTTCAAAAATGGCCAAGGACTACCTCCTAAGGGTTAGGGACGTTCCAGCCTTCTATCATTTTCAAGGGAAGTGGGAGAATTGGTATTTATAGGTGGAAGGCTTCAAAATATCTGAAAATATCTATTTTGTTGTGCAGAGCCCACTGCCACGGCGGTCGGTAAGTCGGTTAGGTCACAGATATTTCCGTGGTGGTAGAACAACACCCAAACTCTCTAATCTTTCACCGCCACAGTGGTGGCCTTGTGCTGCGGCGGTGGGACTTATTCAAATTCAGTACTCTCTGCAATCTCACCACTGCGGCGGTGGCTTTCTCGTAACAGCAGTGGCTTTCTCGTAGGGACGGTGGCTCTTGTGATCTTGAAACCTTGTTTTTCATCATTTGTTCACCATTTTTCTACTGTTTTCGCTCGTTTGTCGCTTGTTTGCGTCCCTACACCTGAATTACTTAAAAACTACAAAAAGGCAATTAAATATTACTAATTCACTCGAAAACTACCAAATTTGGTATTGAAGTAGATAGGTATTTTACACCTATCAGTAGTCTAACTGAAAGAAGAAATGGTTGTGTTGAAATAGTTTGTGGGTTAAATTTCTCGACTCCTGCAAAAACTTTAACACTCTCTACAAAACCTTATAATCCATGTTCAAACCCCAGACCTAATGGAACCAATAACTATGAATTAGCCCTCGAATTCCCTAGGATTTAGCCCGGTTACTAGAGAAACAATCCCTACTGAACCTCAGCAACAAATCACTACGACTGTGACTGACCCAAACCCAAATATTACCTCAGCTAAACCAAATACTATCCCAGTTATACCATAAATCAACAACCAATTCAAAAGAGAGGTGAAATAGAAATACGAGAAAACATCCCTAATAACAGACAAACTACTACGAATGGAAAGGGAACTCTAGGAAGTAAAGCGGGGAAAGTCGGGAGCCAATGTCCGATTCTTCAAGTTGTCCTTTCTACCACAAGTAAAGTTGTTCGATAATTTCGTCATGCACACATTCACTAAATAAAATGGTTTAGGGTGCCAATACTGCACATCTAGAGGTATAAGAATGTGATGGGGGTGTATATCCACGACGAGGGCAACATAATTTAGAAATCGACTTAGAAGGAACATAAGAGAGCAACTGGTAGCGCGGGAAATGACACGCCGCTACTCATACTCGCAAGTATAAGATCTAAGTTTTAGTATAGTGTGATCATTAAGATCGGGTTATCGTATCCACAGGGATTGTTGTCGTTACTATCGAATACCGCGTTTGTCGTGACCTAACTTTATCTAGGCGAAAACAAATGTATTTAATTAATTAAACTAATACAAATATAACCTAAATTAACTACACTATTATGTTAATATATTTTAGGGTGAAGAATTGCATAGGGATTAACGTGTTTACAAATACGTGTTCGATTCCGATTTACTTGCGTTTACGTAGTTTGACCTATTTGATAATCTCAGTACGTAAACTCCACCGCCACCTCTTCCGAGTGAAAGACAGGAGAATACATGACTTCGAGTAAACGAAGAAGTCCCTCTCAATATCTTAACGACCCTAGGTCACGTGAGTCTAGCCAAGCATCATTAATTGCACACAATCCAACTCTCTCCCGAGTTATTGGATCGTCGTGTTGTATTTACCCTATCGATAATCTCTGTTCTAAAACTCCCTCGCCACCTCTTTCAAGTGTAAGATGAGGGATATAATGCAACTTCGAGTCAACGAAGAGGTCCCCCTCAACATCTTAACGACCCTAGGTAGCGTATGTCTTGCCCAACGTCATCGATTGTCCACTATTCAAACCCCGACCGGGTTATAGAATCGTGGCGTTTGTTTACCCTAATTCGAATCCGGGGTTTTGTCAAAACCCCGTATTCTCCATTTATCAATCCAATCATAATAAACAAACAACACAATAAATACAATCAAACTACGAAGAACAATCACAAACGAAACACCAAAATCATCCAAACAACGTATTTATAAATATTAGGTTAATCCCTACTACAATCCATATTGAACTCGGGGCCATAGCCGCATATACAAGAAAATAATGAGCTAAACATGCTCACATACTCCTAAGATAAAAAAAAATAATGAAAAACAATCGAAGAACTTAGCCTCGTCCGAAGATAAACTGCTAAGAACGCTCAACGATCTATTCGCCGTCTTCTCCACTTCGGGATGCGAGCTCCACACCTAAAATTCCTAACCATTGGCTTAAATATAGCCTAAGGGGCTAAAAAAGGCAAGAGAGAGAAGCGAGCCTTCGGCCAAGGAGGAGGAGAGGGGATATTTATAGCAAAAATATCCTAAAAATATCTAAAGCTGTGCAGGGCAAATTTACCTAGGCGGTGAAAATTGCGCCTAGGCGGAGTTAGGTCGGTTTGGTCTGATTGCCTAGGCGGTGAAGTAGGCGGTGGACTAGGAGAACATTCTGTTGGATTTTTGCCTAGGCGGTAGAATTTCTGCCTAGGCGAGCAACTATCAGTAGCCCTTCTATGTCTTCTGCTGGAATTTCGCCTAGGCGATAAAATTTTCACCTAGGCAGTATTCTATTTGTAACATTTTGCTCTTCTCTGCATGTCCACCGCTTAGGAGGTGGTTTGGATGCCTAAGCGATGGGCCTGTTTCATCTTTTAGCCTCCGAGCTTGTTTATCCACCGTAACTTCGAACCGCTTTGGTTCAATCTCATCGTTTTAGCTCCAGTTTCCTATCTTTTTGCCCCACACACATGAGTTATACAAAAAGTATGAAAACTAATTAAAACATAATAAAAATAACTATAAACATATTCGAAAACTAACAAATTTGGATTGGAAATAGATAGGTTTTTCACACCTATCAATACCCCCAAATTCAAAATTTGGCTAGTCCTCGACCCAAACACACACACTAAAATAAAAAAAAAACAAAAACGGAAATAAATAACAAACAACCTAAAAACAATCTAAACATAACAACATGCGAGTTTTAAATTCTTCTAACGGCCTATTTATTTTTCCCTCAATAACTGCCAGTTATATCGAGTTCAGGCGGTAACACACAACATGTAATGTTCTAGAATTTCGACATGCAATAATGGCGAACACTATTCTAGATTCTTTAAACGTGTTAGTAAGAGACTCAATAATATTACTATACAACGATCGGATTGGATTATCTACCAACGAAATTCATGACTTATACCGTAAAGGACTAGGATTTTCGTAGGCTTGATTGGGGTCCACTCTCCACTAATGTAGGTTTAGTAGCTCAAGAAGATCATTAGGGCTTGGTTCGGTTTTGGTAAATTTGGCCAAGGGTAATTTGGAATAGAAAACGGGTTAACGTTGTTAACTTAACGTTACCCAAGGCTCAACGCTTGGCACATTCACTCTTGAATCCCCATAGAAAGATTGGAAAACAATACTGAACATGCATTTAAGATTGACGTACTCACTTGTCAAAAAGAAACAGAAATAAAAACATATTTACATTTGGTTCTTTATTTTTATTTTTTTTTCTTTTCCATTTTTTTTTCTTTTCTTTTCAACAAACACACCCCCAAACTTATTTGATTGTTACAATTAGAGAGGTGTGTGAAATACAAATGAAAAACGACAAGTGAGTACTCAAATACCGAACCAATTTTAAGTTCGCCCTGATCCCAATCGCTCACATCAAGAAGCCTTTGCAACGGCTAACTTGATTCACTCAAATGTGCCTTTGGTTTAGCAATAAAGGACTGGAAGGAATTCAATTGACCGTGGTATTGGTTTATGTGTTCTGAATTGAATTTGCATTTATGCTTTGACAGGGGGACAAGGGATAAACATATATCAAAGTAGGCTTCAAGGGCTCAAGCGACAAAAAGAATGCCTAAATTACGTCTCCTGAACTACCTCGCCTATGATTTTGCCTCAAGCTTCCCCTCAATCAAGTTGTAGAATCTTTAATGTGTCATGAATTTGGTTAATCGATAATCATCCTCAAATCAATTGAATGACTATACATTGAGTCTATGTGCCCATGCAAATTAGGATTTAAAATAATTTTTACCAAAAAGCATAGTCAAGCACACAGAATCACACATGCATGGGTATTACCCTTGACTTCATAAACAACCAGGGGTAATTTTCATCATCGGGTGACGGCCCAGATGAACACAAAACTCAACATATAAACAACATCACAAAAATATAAACACATTCTAACCTAAACACACATGCAATAAGAAAAAAAATTAATAACACACAAACTAACATACTACTACTCATCATAGCCGAACTCAAAGTGGATAGTGTCCTCAGCAAACCCAATCATCAATCTCAACATATGGAATTAAAGCATGCTGACGAAGGGTGTTTAGAACACTTACCTGGGAGGCAAGAGGATCTCGCCTCCGAATTAAGTTAGATGGGATGGATAAAAACGAATTGCTTGGATTGCCTCCCAAGAAGCGCTTGGTTTAATGTCCTTGGCCTGACATTTTTAGAATGCCCTCAAGATTGGCAAGGTTTTTCTTTGGATAGCTCAATCTCTCAACAAAATGCCTCACCGACTTATGTGCTTGGCCAAGCACAATAAACGGCTTGGAATCTTGTCGAAAGGGATGCATCAATACCCGTCGATCTAACATCGCTAAGTACCCTACATTGGAAACAAAAACAAAACTACAAACAAACATTATGTACAAAATAAATGCCTACAGTAAAATTAAGTCATTTACACACAATATCAATATTAACGAAATCGCCAATCCCCGAAATACGAAACACATGCTTCTCCTATCTAAAACTTAAGTCCAGAGCCGTTACCGCGTTTTTCCGACAATAACATCAAAACAATCCCCGGCAATGGCGCTAAAAACTTGGTAGCTCGGGAAATGACACGCCGCTACTCATACTCGCAAGTATACGAGGTCTAAGTTTTAGTATAGTGTGATCGTTAAGATCGGGTTATTGTATCCATAGGGATTGTCATCGTTACTATCGAATACCGCGTTTGTCGTGACCTAACTTTATCTAGGCGAAAACAAATGTATTTAATTAATTAAACTAATACTAATATAACCTAAATTAACTACACTATTATGTTAATATATTTTAGGGTGAAGAATTGCATAGGGATTAACGTGTTTACAAATACATGTTCAATTCCAATTTACTCACGTTTACGTTGTTCGACCTATTGAACAACCTTGGTACGTAAACTCCACCGCAACCTCTTCCGAGTGTAAGACGGGAGAATACATGACTTCGAGTCAACGAAGAAGTCCCCCTCAATTTCTTAACGACCCTAGGTCACATGAGTCTAACCCAGTGTCATTGATTGCACACAATCCAACTCCTTTCCGGGTTATTGGATTGTCGCGTTGTATTTACCCTATCGACAATCTTCGTTCTAAAACTCCCTTGCCACCTTTTCTGAGTGAAAGACGAGGGATATAATGCAACTTTGAGTCAACGAAGAGGTCCTCCTCAACGTATTAACGACCCTAGGTAGCGTGTGTCTTGCCCAACGTCATCGATTGTCCACTATTCAAACCCCTACTGGGTTATAGAATCGTGGCTTTTGTTTACCCTAATCCGAATCCGAGGTTTTGTCAAAACCCCGTATTCTCCATTTATCAATCCAAGCATAATAAACAAAGAATACAATAAATACAATCAAACTACGAAGAACAATCACAAACGAAACACCGAAATCATCCAAACAACATATTCATAAATATTAGGTTAATCCCTACTACAATCCATATTTAACTCGGGCCCATAGCCGCATATATAAGAAAATAAAGAGCTAAATATGCTCACATACTCCTAAGATAAAAAAATAAGGAAAAACAATCGAAAAACTTAGCCTCATCCGAAGATAAACCGCTAAGAACGCTCAACGATCGATTCGCCGTCTTCTCCACTTCGGGATGCGAGCTCCACACCTAAAATTCCAAACCCTTGGCTTAAATATAGCCTAAGGGGCTAAAAAATGAAAGAGAGGGAAGAGAGGGGATATTTATAGCAAAAGTATCCTAAAAATATCTAAAAATATCTAAAGGCAGTGCAGGGCAAATTTACCTAGGCGGTGAAAATTGCGCCTAGGCGGAGTTAGGTCAGTTTGGTCTGATCGCCTAGGCGGTGAAGTAGGCGGTGGACTAGGAGAACATTCTGTTGGAGTTTTGCCTAGGCGGTAGAATTTTTGCCTAGGCGAGCGGCTGTTAGTAGCCCTTCTATGTCTTCTGCTGGAATTCCGCCTAGGCGATAGAATTTTCGCCTAGGCGAGCGACTGTTAGTAGCCCTTCTATGTCTTTTGCTGGAATTCCGCCTAGGCGATAGAATTTTCGCCTAGGTGGTATTCCGTCAGTAACATTTTGCTCTTCTCTGTATTTTCACCACTTACGCGGTGGTCTAGACGCTTAAGCGGTGGGCCTATTTCATCTTTTAGCCTCCGAGCTTGTTTATCCACCGTAACTTCGAACCGCTTTGGTTCGATCTCATCGTTTTAGCTCCAGTTTTCTATCTTTTTGCCCCACACACTTGAGTTATACAAAAAGTATGAAAACTAATTAAAACATAATAAAAATAACTATAAACATGTTCGAAAACTAACAAATTCGGATTAGAAATAGATAGGTTTTTTACACCTATCGGCAACCCCTAAGAAAAAAGACCCTAGAGTGGGTAATGGTTGGCCAGGGACAAATGAACCAGTAGAACTTCCAACCTTAGTACACAGCCCAGAAACCAAATCTTCCCAAGTTTCAAAACCAAATCATCCTAAAACAACTACCTCAATACGGACCACCACCTCAATATGAACCACTACCTCAATTGATTTTATCTATATATTTCCAATCCAAATTTGGTAGTTTTCGAGTGCTCTATTAGTATTTTCACTCATTTTTATTTGTTTTTATGCATATTAGGTGTTGTCGGCAAAAACGACTGAAAATCAAGCTTTTCGATAGGATGTCGGTGAAGAAACGAGTGAAAAAAGAGTAAATGGGGCTTTATGCTTCCTACTCACTATAGCGCCTAAGCCAAAGGGTTGTTTTGACCTTTGCTTACTTCAGCGCCCATACGCCAGCTGAAAACAAGTTTTGAAGATATTTTTAGGATATTTTGGTATTCTATTTATATCTCTTCTTTCCTCTCTTACCTAGAATGTTAGAATCAGACCAAGCAAGATGAGAACATCATTGGAGAATAGAAAATGATATTGGAACAGATTTTGAGAATGTGGAACCATCCACTTTTTAGATTTAGCTTTCCTTTCTTGTTTCTCTCTTTTATTCCAAACGTTTCTTCGTTGTTTAGTGATGTACATCTTATTTTTAGTTGAATATTTGGTTATGGCCATGTGTAGTTAAACGTTTATTATCTAGGGAATGATGTAGTTCACAAATATTATGTTTGAGTAAATCTTTGTTTCATCAAAGGTTGTTCATCCCTATTCTATTGTGTTTACCATTTTATTACTTCCACATATGCTTGTTGTGATATTGTGGTGAATTTAAGAATACAGGGTTTGACACTCGGGAGAGGTAACCTGAATTTGGACTACGTTTAAAACACAACACAAAGTTCTAATCTTTTAGGAGATTATTAGAATCTGTGAAATCCATGAGGTTGGGGAAAGACTCATGTAATCTTTTAAATGCTAGATAGGGATATCGGTGTTGACGTGATAGATTGATGATCATTAGTGTAAACTAGACTAAATCAAGCATGTATAGGTGAACGAAGTTAATCCTTTGATAATATATTCCATATATTTTAGTTTAATTAGTTTTCAAATAGCAAACACCTTTCAAATCTTTAATCGTCTAGATAAAACTGTGTTGTATTACTTATAGTACTTAGCTTGTTCTAACGATAAATCCCAGTGGACGATACTCGATCTTCGAATCACTTTATTAATTGTTAACCTTGTACACTTGCGAGTAATTCAAAGCGCATTTAAAGATTGCAATAAGTTTTTGGCACCGTTGCCAGGGATTGACAGTTATTAATTAAGTTGATATTACTACCAAATAGCTAAATATTAATTTAGACACTCATTTATTCTTTTTGTTTTTGTTTAATCGTTTCTTTCATTGGTTGTGGCGACTGACAGTGTGTGCGACGTAGCCGTAGTTTGGAATTCCTTGCTTTTGATCTAGAAATTGAATATACATTAAGGAGGCTAAGGAGAAAAAGGAGAAACCAAGCTCGAGAAATGGCCAAAGGTGGTGATGCGTTGCCTCAAGTGCTACTGCAACAACCACTGGAACCTGAAGTTCAATAATAGTGGGTCCCTCAAGATTCCTACAGACTCATTACATTCAACAACTATTCCAGGATCTAGAAGAAACCAATCCAAGTAAATAACTTTGAGTTGAAACCCACTATTTTCAATATGGTTCAACAAAACCAATAGAGCAGGAATATTCATGAGGATCTAAAATCCATCTAGTGACATTCATAGAGATATGTGACACCGTAAAGATCAATGGAGTCGCGAATGATGTCATTCAGTTAAGGCAATTCGCATTCTCCTTTCGAGACAGAGCTAGCGGTTGGTTTCAATTTGTCCAACCGGAGAACATCTCAACTTGGGAGGAACTAGCTCAACGGTTCCTCACTAAGTTCGTTCCCCCATCAAAGATGTCATAGTTGAGATGCGAGATTGCTTAGTTTTGCCAAAGGGATTATGAGCCACTCTTCGAGGCATGGGAGCGGTTCAAGGATTTATTAAGATAATTTCCCCAACATAGGTATCAACATTGGTTTTGAAACCCAACTCTTCTACAATGGGTTGGATAGATAGACGAGAATAATCATGGATGCCACATTTGGAGATTCTATATTATCCAAAACTCCGGACGAGGGTCAAGCGCTCTTGGAAGAGATGGCGACCAATAACTATCACTGGCCTAATGAGTAAAATATGAGAAGAAAGGTAGCCCCTATTCATGATGTCGATCCTCTTACTACGTTGTCGGCCCAAGTGTCGAAACTCATGGAGCAGCTCGTTGCTTTCTCCACCAGAGATGCCTCATTAAGTCGAGAAACAGAAAATGTGACAAGTACTTCGCAACCAGGGGTTGATAGTGAGTTTCAAGAATACCACTTCGTCAACAACCGGAACTATACCTTTAGGCCCACAAACAATATCCCAACTCATTACCACATTGGGATTCGAAATCATAAAAACTTCTCTTATGCTGACACCCAAAATACTGTGTGACCTCTTCCCGAGTACTCTTCGCAGTCACACGGATTTCAACTGCATCAACAAAATTATCCTTTGCACTAATAATCGATGGAAAGAAATAAGCCACCATTGGAAGATTTTCTCGGCCGATTCATGAAGGAGACGCAATGAAGCCACATCCTTTATGAACGGGCCGAGAACGGGCCACCTCTTTCATGAACAGGTTGAGCATCAAGTAAGGCTAAACAGAGCGATGAAGGAGGTGGTCCGTGCTGACGTGTTAAAGTTGTTGAATACCATAATCATCTATGTGATATCCGACAGTGAATGGTTAAGCCTGGTGGAAATGGTTCTGAAGAATGGTGGGATGACTATGGTGAAAAACGAGAGGAATGATCTAATTCCCACACAAACCATCACCGGATGGAGAGTGTACATTGACTATAGAAAGTTGAACAAGGGCACAAGGAATGATCACTTTCCTCTTCCGTTTATCCACCAAATGTTGGAATGTCTCTCTGGTTATGATCATTATTGCTTTCTTGATAGATATTCAAGCTATAATAAAAAGCGATTGCACCAGAAGATCAAGAAAAGACAACGTTCACTTGCCCGTACGACACTTTTGTATACCATTGTATGTTGTTTGGTCTGTGCAATGCTTCGACAACTTTCCAAGAGTGTGTGATGGCAATCTTTTCTGATATGGTGGGAGAGATAATGGAAGTGTTCATGGATTTCTTAGTCTTTGGTTCATCATTTGACCATTGCCTTTACAGTCTATCACTTGTTCTCAATTGATGTGAAGAGAAACTTTTTGTTCCAAATTGGGAGAAGTGTCATTTCATGGTTAGTGAGGGAATCGTCTTAGTCCATCGGGTCTTTTCCAAGAGGCTTGATATGGATCGGGCGATGATTGACACAATCGAGAAACTTCCCCTACTGATCAACGTAAAGGGAATAAGAAGTTTTCTAGGCCACGCCAGCTTCTACTAGAGATTTATCAAAGATTTTTCAAATATTGTAGAGCCATTGTGCCATTTCCTTAAAAGGACTCCCCATTCATATTTGATGATGCTTGTGTGGGAGTGTTTAATTCCATGAAGGAGAAATTGATCTTGACTCAGATTATAGTCACACCGGATTGGAATGAACCGTTTGAGATCATGTGTGACACGAGCGATTATGTAGTTAGAGCTGTTTTAAACCAATACAAGGAGAAAATATTCTAGTCAATATACTATGTAAGCAAAACGTTCAATGATACTCAAGAGAATTACACCACTACGAAAAAAAGATGTTGGCAGTGGTGTTTGCTCGTGATAAATTCCATTCATATATTATAGGGTCTGGGGTGATCATCTATACGGACTGTGCCTCCATCTAATATTTACTTGAAAAGAATGACGCCAAGCCTCGTCTAATCCAGTGGATTATCTTACTTCAAGAATTTGATGTTGAGATTCGGGACAAGAAGGGGAGTGAAAATATGGTAGCTGATCATCTCTCACCGCTTATGTTAGAAGATGTTAGTGATGATTCGTGTATCAAAGATGTTTTCTCAAATGATTAATTATTCAATATCGAAGTTAAACTTCCGTGGTTCGACGGTATAATCAATTATCTCGCATGCAAGGTGTTGTCCTTGGACCTATCTTGTGGCTAAAGGAAGAAATTCCAATTTGATATGAAGCATTATATGTGGGATGACCCCATGTTGTTCAATAAATACACCGATCAGGTCATCCGTCGATGTGTTCCAGAAGAGAAAATTGCAAGCATTCTATATTATTGCCACTCATCGTCGTGTGGAGAAAAGTTTGGTGCAACATGGACAGCCGCTGATAGGTATGATCTACCTACATATTTCCAAACAAAATTAAGTTAGTTTTCGAGCGTTTATATAATATTTTATTATGTTTTGATTAGTTTTCATACTTTTTGTATAAATCAGGTGTGTGGGACAAAAAGATAGGAAACTGGAGCGAAAAAGATGAGATCGAACCAAAAGCGGTCGAAGTTACACTGGATAAACAAGCTCGGAGGCAAAATTATGAAACAGACCCACCGCCTAGGCGTCTAGACAATCGCCTAGGCGGTGAAGAAGCTGAGAATGACCAAAGGCTATAGACAACCCACCGCTTAAGCGGTGAATCCCACTACCTAGGAGAAAATCCAGGAGAAAGATTACTAAGTCCATTGCCTACTTCTTCACCTACATGATAAGCCAAACCAACCTACCTCCGCCTAGGTGGAAAATCCCTTCGCCTAAGCGGAGAGCCTCTGCACAGCCTAGATATTTTTTTGATATTTTTTGAGATATTTTGTTTATAAATACCATCCCCTCTCCCCTCCTTGTGACCCCCCCGGCTATTTGGGAACCTTAATCTATATTTAGGCTAGGGTTTAGGAGTTTTAGAGGTGGAGCTCACATCCCGAAGTGGAGAAGATGGCGAATCGATCATTGAGTGTTCTTAGCGGTTTATCTTCGGACGAGGCTAAGTTCTTCGATTGTTTTTCCTTATTTCTTTATCTTAGGATCATGTGAGCTTGTTTAGCTTCTTATTTCATTGTAAATGTGGCTAAGTCCATAGCTAAACATGGATTGTAGTAGGAATTAACAATAACTTTATAAATACGTTGTTTGGATGATTTCGATGTTTCGTTTGTGATTCTTCTTCGTAGTTTGATTGTATTTATTGTATTGTTTATTTATCATGCTCAGTTAGATAAATGGAGAATATGGGGTTTTGATAAACCCTGGATTCGGATTAGGGTAGACAAAAGCTACGATTCTATAACCCGATCGGGGTTTGAATCGTGGACAATCGATAACGTTGGGGTAAGGCTCACGCGACCTAGGGTCATTCCGACGTTGAGGGGGATTTCTTCTTTGACATGAATTCGCATTACATCCCTCTTCTTATACTCAGGAGAGGTGGCGAGGGAGTTTTAGAATGGAGATTGATGATAGGGTAAATACAACGCACGATCCAATGACCTGGTCGGGAATTGGATTGTGTGTAATCAAGGACTCTGGGCGAGACTCACGTGACCTAGGGTCGTTAAGATATTGAGGGGGACTTCTTCGTTGACTTGAAGTCATGTATTCCCCTATCTTACATTCAGGAGAGGTGGCGGTGAAGTGTACGTACCGAGGTTGTCAAATAGGTCGAACACCATAAACATGAATAAATCAAAATCGAACACGTATTTGTAAACACGTTAATCCCTAGGCAATTCTTTACCCTAAAACATATTAGTATATTAATGTAGTTAATTTAGGTTATATTAGTATTACTCTAATTACTTAAATACATTTATTTTTAGCCTAGATAAAGTTAGGTCACGACAAACGCGGTATTCGATTGTAACGATAATAATCCCTATGGATACGATAACTCGATCTTAACTATCACACTATACTCAAACTTTAACCTTTTATACTTGCGAGTATAAGTAGCGGCATATTTCATGCCCTACCAGCGGCTAAGGTGCTTTAATTAGGTTTTTACTGACTGACTCTTTTCCGTGACTCATATACTTTCATAAAAACCTGTGATCGATGCCAGAGGGTCAGCAACATCATGAGGTGGCATGAGTTTCCCTTAACATCCATTCTAAGTTGGAACTCTTCGACGTTTGTGGAATTGATTTCATGGGACCGTTTCTTCCCTCCTTTAGACATGAGTATATCTTGCTGGCAGTGGACTACGTGTTAAAATGGGTAGAGGTTATGGCTATGCCAATCAATGATGCTTAAGTGGTTCTAAAATATATCTAAATGAACATATTAACAAGGTTAGCAGCTCTTCAAGCCATCATCAGTGATAAAAGAACTCATTTCTGCAACAAACGTTTCAATACTCTAATGACAAAGTATGGAGTTCGGCACAATGTGGTGCTAGCTTACCATCCCGAAACAAACAACAAAGATGAACTGTCTAATCGATAAATCAAATAGATCTTGGAGAAGATGATTCACTCCAACTATAAGGATTGGGCGATGACACTAGATGATGCATTGTGGGCATACCGCACTGCTTTTAAAACACCGATTGGAATATCTCCATATCAGTTGGTGTTCTGAAAAACATGTCATTTTTTGGTTAAATTGGTGCACCGTGCCTATTGGGTGATTAAGAAGCTTAATTTGATCTCAATACTTTAGGGCAACAATGTCTCCTACAGCTCAATAAGATGGCGGAATTCCGGAACGAGGCATATAAAAATGCCAAATTGTACAACGAGAAAACCAAGAGATGGAATGGAAAACACATCATTAGGAGAGAGTTCAGCCTTGGAAGTGTTACTTTTTAATTCTTGACTGAGACTTTTTCCCAGGAAGTTAAAGTCTAGGTGGTCCAAACCATTCTGGATTAAATAAGTATTTCCATTCGATTCTGTTGAATTGGAAGGTGACGATGGATGGATTTTATGAGTCAATGGGGGAAAGAATCAAGCATTACTATGGAAATGATGAACGAGTTATGGAGAGTATCTCTCTCATTGATAACTGATGTAGATCGTTATTGAGTCCAGTAGTAGCAAAATTATTCATCGCTACTTTTACCACAAGTGTACGGGTCAAGTTTCAATTGAATAGTGATGAGTAGGGTTATCATATCTATAGGGATTGGATTAAATTGTCGTTAAGTACCGTGATTATCATAACCAAACTTTATCTAGGCGATAGAATTTTTTGGCTTTTTGTTATAAGATAAACTAAACCAAAAATTATAACTAATTAAACTATAATACTAAGAATGACGTTTATGGGAATATATTATCTAGGGATTAACTTTGTTTACTTAAACGTGTTTGAATTAGTCTAGTTTACATTGACGATATTCAAACTATTTGACAATTTAGGAATCAAAAACTCAATCACTACCTCTCACGAATGTAAAGTGAATCAATATGCGACTCATGTCAACATTGATATCCCTATCTAGCATCTAAATGATCACATAATCCTCGCAACAACCTCATGGATTGCACACTTTCTAATAATCTTCCGATTCAATTGATTATCGCGTTGTGTAAAACCCCATATTCTCAAACTAACCACAATATCATAACTAGCATATATTGGTTGTAATAAAATGATAAACACAATTAGATGCAAGTAAACAACCGTTAACGAAACAATATTTCACACACACATAGTTTTCATGTACTAATTCAATCCCTAGATAATAGATACTTAGATACTTATGGTCATAACCACATATTCAACATGACATGAGAATAATATCATCATACAATCTACAAAGTTGAGGAACAAAGAGAGAAACAAGGAATGAAAAGCAAATATGTGAAGTGAATGGTTCCACTTTTGTGAAATCGACTTCAATAATGTTTCCTCTTCTCCTCTTGATGATCAATTCTCTTGATTCTTGATCTTGAGATCCAAAATATCTCCAAAAATGTTCACCAAAACGTGCATAGGGTGTTAGGAATGAGGGAATATCAAGACAAATCCAAAATATCTCAAAAATATCTCAAAATATCTTTGTCAGGTGGTAACAGGTCACTGCAGTGATGAGGGGCATTGATTTAGTGATTAAATGGAAGTAACTTAGTTCTAGATCACCTCTGTAGTTATGGGAACCATTGCTGCAATGATTCCATCACTACGGTGGTGGAAATAGTCGCTGCAGCGATGGTCAAGGCAATATCGACAATAAGTTCTTATTTTGGATGTAACTTTCTCAACCAAACTCTTATTAAGGTGATTCAAAAACCAAAAGAAATATAATACAGATATATACAACTTATATGTTTTGTGTTTTTCTAAAATAGAATTGAATCGTGTTCGTAATTGGCCTTGAATTTAGTGCACCTGTACTGAATTTGCATTTTTTCACCCATTTATTCAAAAACATATAAAACATATTAAACTAACAAAAGTTCTGAAAAACACATAAATATTTGAATTTAAAAGTACATAATTTGTAGGTAAATAAACTACTCATCAACCAACTAAGTACGTTAACTTTAGCCTCTTTTTTGAAATACAACCCACGGGAAAGGATATCGTCTATTTTGCTAAAATATTTTTTTTGGAGGTTGTAATGATCGCGATGCTTGTTTGTTGAGTAAATGGGAAAGATCGGATGTTTAATGAACTTGAATGAGGAGAAATAGTAGAATGGAAACAAAACGGTGGCTGACCGTTGGAAAAAGTTTAGAAAAGCAATAGTAAGGCCTACAGGCCTAACCTCGCTGCAGTGAGTTGTTTCTCGCTATAGTTCCCAAAAGGAAGAAAACTTTCTGCCCTTTTCTCGTTGCAGTGAGAGCGCCCCTATTTCGATAAATAGGGGTGTCACCTAATTTTCTCCCTGTTTTAAACCTTACAAAATCGAAATCTACTCCATTTTTCTCCCAAACCATTTTCTTATCTCAAAAGCGTCCCTCCCATCCTAAAACCCTAAACCCCACCACAAATCAACCCAAAAATCCCCATTCACAACCATAACTTCGGTGGTTCTTTGGGTTGAAGTTCAAGCGGAGAGATCTTCATATCACACGATTTGGGCACTCAAAATTCATTAAGTAAGTTGTTTTCAATGCAATTCCACTTTTGTACGACCATTTTGTTGTTGATTTTCTTGTTGGATTGGGTTTGAATGTGAAATTGAAGATTTGGTGTGAAAACCTTGACCCTTGAGTTGCATTTGTGGATTTTTTATGTGCTACTATGCATGTGGGTCAGTTTTTGTGAACTAAACATTATCTTGTGGTGGTTTTATAGTGGGATTGAAGTTTTTGTTGTGAATCTTGTGCATCTTGTGTTTAATTCTTGAGATTATTTGGGGATTTTCTGTGTTGCTCAAGTTGTGGGATCAAATCATTGAATTGTGAAGTCCACATAATGAGTGGTGAATGGTTTTTTTGTGTTAATTTATAGAAAAATCAAGCCAAAGAAATCCATTGCGAAACGATAAAGGGGTGAGGGATTCAGTTCGCGAGCCGGCGATCCCGCCTTGGATTTCCATTCGAGGCTGCTTGATTTCGAAACAGGCTGAGCAACATTTTGAAAGGTTTGAGAAAAAAAAATTTGCATTCTTGAACATGGCTTTGCCGATATAGATGATCTTCTGAATGAAATTGCGAATGTGATAAGAGATAGAGGTTGGAAGAGTTACTGTAGAAAATTGGCCCGAGGTGACGTCACCTTGGTTTGTGAATTCTTTGCCAATACCGTAGAATGTGAGAACTATATGACCATGGTTCAAAATCGTGTGGTGAAATTTGATATTGAAATAATAAACACACTTGAGGTTGCCTACTGAGGAGTCCGATGAAGAGTCTGATGAGGACGTGACGAAAGAGGATCTAGAAACGGTCATAAAGGTGATATGTTTTGAAAATGTGCGTTGGGTACCAACGAATAATTATCTATAAATTTTCCAGTCCAAGCACTTAAATAAATTCACGAAAATCTAGTTCTACTTCGACTGCACCAGAATATATCCGACGGCTCATTTGATAAACGAGACAAAAAAAAAAGGGCATTGGCTCTATTTTTTATTTGGACTAATCAACCATTGAACATCGGCTATCTCATCAATTCCACCATCTACTATGCCATCTTGAACACCAATACCAGTCTACCCTTCCCCTTTCTACTCACGGAGCTATTTAAGAAAGCGGGCATTTCAACATCGGACAACAACTTGTGCCATCCCAAAATAGCTATGGATCTACCTGCTATGAAATGAATTTAGAGTAAGGAAGTTGAGAGCAAAGACGAAGACGAAGCAGGGCCATCCACAACCCAAAGTTTTGGGGACTCGGGTGTATGCCAAACATTTTTTATGTGCTTGCGTATTGAGTACTCGCAAGTGAACGAGGTCAAGTTTTATTATAGACGGGGAGAGTAAGGGTATCGTGTCCACAGGGATTGGTTGTCATTATTATCGAGTACCGCGATTATCATGACCTAACTTTATGTAAGCTAAAATGATTGATTTTAAATTAAAATATACTAAATTAATTTACTACTAATTAATATATACTAATTATACTAATACGAAATGGTTAGGGGATGGATTATCTGGGGATTAACTTTATTTACTTAAACGCGTTTGATTCCGTTTAGTTTACAATAATGACGTTCGACCCATCCGATAATCTCAGTTCGTAAACTCCCCTGCCACCTCTCCCGAATGTAAGATGAGGGAATACGTGACTTCATGTCAACGAATAAGTCCCCCTGAACGTCTTAACGACCCTAGGTCACGTGAGTCTTACCCCAACGTCATCGATTGCACACTCTCCAACTCCCTCCCGGGTTATTCAATTGTCGTGTTGTGTTTAACCTCGTATGACTCCGGGGTTACATCTCTTAAGTGTCAAACCCTGTATTCTCAATATATCTAAACTAGCATCTAATCATAGAATAACGACAAACACAATCAGAATAACAAAGAATAAACATTAAAGAAACACAACTCAAACAAAACTATATTTTTATAAATTATATTAAGCCTATAGATAATCCACGTTTAGCCCAAGGTCATAACCATTTATACATTGAAAATCGAGCTACACATTCCCAAACAACTATTAAAGTTAAGAAATAAAAGAAGAAATGGATGAACTTAGCCGTAGGATACCATAATCATAGGATACCATAATCCTAATTCAGTCGTCCCTTTCAAGTATTGAAAAATTCGCTTAACTGCAGTCAAGTGCGATTCTTTAGGACAAGACTGAAATCTAGCACAAAGACAAACACTATACATAATGTCAGGTCTACTAGCAGTTAAATACAACAGACTACCAATCATACCACGATACATTTTTTCATTAACGCTTTTGCCTGTATCGTCTTTTTCTATCTTCATAACTGTTGTCATGGGAGTTTTGTACTCTTTAGCGCCTTGCAAGCCATATTTATTTAACAGCTCCTTTGTGTATTTAGCTTGGTTTATAAATATTCCCTCTTTGGTTTCCTTAATTTGAAATCCAAGAAAAAAATTCAGCTCTCCCATCATGCTCATTTCGAATTCAACCTGCATTATCTTAGCAAACTCTTAGAAAAGATCCTCATTGGTAGATCCAAAAATAATGTCATCAATATACACTTGTACTAATAGGATATCAGAATCAGTTTACTTCACAAATAATGTTATATCACAAATACCCATTCGAAAATTATTTTCGATCAAATATCGGCTAAGTCTCTCATACCAGCTCTAGGAGCTTGTTTGAGCCCATACAAAGCCTTGCGAAGTTTAAATACATGATCGGAAAATTTATCACTTTCAAATCCCGAGGGTTGTTCCACATAAGCTTCTTTAGCTAGAAAGGAATTTAGAAATGCACTCTTTACATCCATTTGATATAACTTAAAATTACGTGAACATGCAAAAGCGAGTAGCATTCTAATTGCTTCTAGTCTAGCAACAGGAGCATAGGTTTCATCATAACCAATTAATTCCTCTTGATTATAGCCCTATGCCACTAATCTTGCTTTGTTTCTAATTACCATACCAGATTCATTATTTTTATTTCTAAAAACCCCTTTAGTACCAATAACTGGTTAAAAATCCGATCTCGGAACAAGACACTATACTTTGTTCCGGTCCAATTGAACTAACTCATCTTGCATTACGAAAATCCAAGATTTATCAATTAACACCTCATCTATATTTTTTGGCTCAATTTGAGATAAGAAAACAAGATTAATTATATCCCTAAGAGAAGAACGAGTACTTACACCTATTTCGAAATTACCAATGATTTCTTTAATCGAATGTCCTGGTACTATCTCTGTAGATCTTGGTAGAGTCGAATCATTTTCCTTAGGTTCCTCCTCTTGTTGGGACTCCTCAGGTACATTCTTACCTTGGTTTTGATTATTTAAAATACCTACATCATCATCATCCAAAACCTTTCTCGACAAGAATCGATCAACTTCCTCAAAAACAACATGCATTGTTTCTTCTACTACTAATGTACGTTTATTACAAACTCTATAAGCCTTACAGTTAGTAGCATATCCAAGAAAAATCCCATAATCAGATTTAGCATCAAATTTATCAAGATTATCCTAGTCATTCAAAATAAAACAATTACATCCAAAGACTTTAAAATAGGAAATATTAGGAGTCTTACCATTCCAGATTTCATATGGGGTATTGTTAAACCATCTACGAATTGATACTCGATTTACTACATGACAAGCTGTACTTACTGCTTCGGCCCAGATACAAGTTAGTAAGCGATTTCATTGAGCATCGTTTTGTCCATCCCTTGAAGTGTCATGTTCTTCCTTTCTACTATATTATTTTGTTGCAGTGATCTTAGCGCAAAAAAGTTGTGAGCATAACCATGCTCATCACAATAACTTACCATATCATCATTCTTAAATTCTCTTCCTCTGTCACTACGAATATTAATAATGGAGCATTGCTTCTCATTTTGAACATGTTTACAAAATTTAGCAAGAACAGAAGAAACTTCACTTTTCTTAGCAAAAAACAATCCCCACGTAAGTCTGGAATAATCATTAACTATAACAAATGCATAAAACTTACCACCAAAACTAGGAATAGAGTTAGGCCCAAACAAATCAAGATGCAATAATTTAAGACATCTAGACGTGGACGTGCGCATCTTTTTCTTAAATGATGATCTAACTTGATTGCCTAATTGACATGCATCACATACTTTATCTTTCACAAATTTCAAATCAAGTAGGCCACGTACAAGACTCTTCTTAGATAAGTTATAAATTAACTCCATACTAGCATGCCCAAGTCTTCTATGCCATAACCAACTATTTTCAGATAAAGCATTCAAACAGGATAAATTTTTTAGAATTAAAATCATCAAATTAGCAAGTATAAACATTCTTAAAACGTGATGCAACTAGCAAGATACTACTATCATGACTATTCTTAATAATGCATCTATCATGATCAAATATAACATTATAACCCTTATCACTTAGTTGACTAATACAAAGCAAATTATGTTTAAGTCCATCAATAGTAACACATCCTTAATAATAGTAGTACCATTACTGATATTACCTATACCGATAATTTCACCCTTTGCATTGTCTCTGAAAGTCACATAACCACCAACTTTAGGTGTCAAAGATGTAAATTTTCCTTTATCTCCCATCATGTGTCGAGAACAACCACTATCTAGGAATCATTTCTCCTTGCTTATTGATGCTTTTAGAATAACCTGCAAGGAGCACCTCAAATAGTTTCTAAGTGGTACCCAGCCTAAGTGGGTTCGATATTGTTAGTCAAGACAATTTTAATTCCTTTTGGAAACCAAACTTGTCTACAATTAGATATTTTAGAAAAACATCTACGAATAGTATACCCCTTAACATTACATTGAAAACATCTAACAAGATCCTTGGTTTCAGAAAAAAAAATATGAAAACTTTTTTGTTTAAGATTTTTCTGAAATCCAGTATCGACTTTATCAAAAACTCCACGTGAACTTCCCAAAAGTATTTTCTAGTTATTTTCACCACCGATGAATTTGAGAACAATTGATTGCAAATCCATCAATTTAGATTTCAATTCATTGTTTTCAGATTCGTAGTCCACCACTTTCTCGTTTAACGTGTTAATTGTATTTTGAAGGGCATTTATTTTAGAACACTAGTTTTCATAATCATGTAAAAGTTCTTGATAAACATCAAATAATTTATCGAAATTTAAAGGACAAGAACTTGAATATTCAGTTACTTCACCACCAGTGGCCATTAATAAAAGCATGGACGTGTCTTCACTATCTAAATTTTCGTAGCTACTTGAATCAGTATCATCCCAAGTGGCCTTCATAGATTTCTTCTTACTCTTCTTTGGTTTCTTCTTCTTTTCCTTTTCTCTATCTTCCTTCGGTTCAGGATAGTTATTTTGAAAGTGACCGATCTTGTGACAGTTGTAACATTTCACTTTAGACATGTTGAGGTTTCTTTTTCCATGGAATGTGCACTAAGTCATTCTTCTAAAATTATTTGTGAGAAGTGCTACATTTTCTCTTACTCACTGTCAAGACTTTCATCATCACTGTGATCTTCTTCTCCAATTTTTTGAGCTTTTCGTGCCAAGGATTTCCTCTTACTATTTTCGGTATCATCCTCATATCCTTTAATCGACGATTCATGACTCATCAAGTTGCCTATGAGATCATCAATTTCGTGTTTGCCAAGATCTTTCACTTCTTTGATTGCCGTCACCTTTGACTCCCATATTTTTGTTAAGGACCTTAGGACCTTTCGTACTCTATCCTCCATAGAGTATGGATTTCCAAGTTGGCTCAAGTTATTACAAATATTGTTGAGGCGAGTATACATCTCAAGAATCGATTCATTTTCCTCCATTCTGAACAACTCAAATTTTCACATAAGAGTGTTGATTTTTATTGCTTCACTTGGCACTCTTCATGGGTAACTTGTGGCTTATCCCATATCTCTTTTGCAGATTTACCACCTAAAACTCTAGAATATTCGTTAGCATCTAAAGAGCAAAATAAATATTAATAGCCTGAGAGTTTATAGAGAGTTTCTGCTTATCAGAAGTAGTTAGATGTTCTTTCTTCTTCTCAACTCCATTTTCCATTGGAATAAATGGACCATCCTCGATTATTAGCCACACAATGTAATTTGTAGCCTGAAGGAATACTATCATCCTGTCTTTCCAAAACTAGTAACTTTCACCTGCAAACAAAGGTGGTCAGTGCATAGATTGCCCCTCAACTACTGTGCCTAATATGTGCATCATGTGATCTTTGTTATCTAAAAAAGTGGAGCTGAACTAACTCTAATGCCAATTGTTGGCCCAGTGGAATACCCAAGAAGGGAGGCGAATGGGGTAATTAAAAATTATTTGAATAAAATACTTAATAAATCAAATAATTAATTTTAGTCCCAAATTAATTATTATCTTTATGTCACAATAGAATTATATAATCAACTAGGAGTACACCAAACAACAATAATAAACAAATTAAAGATTGCAACACATTAGAGATTTATACTGGTTCACCAAGTTACTCTTTGTTAATCTAGTCCCCCGAGCCCCACAGATAGTCGCACCCACTAATACTCAAGATCCCTTTAAAGGTACGAACCAAACTCTCACAACGATTTTTTTATAGGTTCAAAATCGACCTTTACAAAATCATTTTCACAGGCTAAGGAATAACCTCTACTTTTTACAAGCTAAAGAATAACCTAATTCTTTTTAACACAAAGGTAAAAGAATCAAAACCTCACCAACACTCCAAATATCCTTTTACCCGGTAAGGATTAAACCATTACAAAATTCACTAAAACTCAATTCTATCCAGGAAGAATTACTACTTCAATCTCTTTACAGGAAGAGATTGAAAACCGGCTACCCTTTCACTAAATCCCCCCAATAGTATTTAATTTGCCACACTACTCACCAATACAAATTGATAAGCAAATAATCTCACTCGGAGCTTCTACCCCCCCAGATAAATTAAAACCCGATTAATATAACAAATCTAGTGATAGAAAAGTATGAGATTGAAAATATGATTTTAAACAAAAAATAGGTAGCAAAAAATTTAACATGTAATCAGATTCAAGAAATTATTTATAAAATATTTTCTTCAATAAAGAATCAAAAATAATTTCTAAAGATCAATTTTCAAAAATTAAACAGGCAATGTACGAGGTCAAAGTTTTAGTATGATGGATCTGTTAAGAGAGGGTATCATATCCACAGGGATTGGTTGTCGTTATTATCGAGTACCATAATTGTCATGACCTAACTTTATCTAGGCTAAAAGAATGTATAAACTTTATATTAAACTAAACTAATTAACTAAATTATCTATATTAATATAATGAGATGTTTCAGGGGAAAGAATTGTCTAGGGATTAACTTGGTTCACAAATACGTGTTCGATCTCGTTAACTTACGTTTACGGTGTTCAACCTATTTGACAATCTTGGCTCGTAAACTCCCTTGCCACCTTTCCTAAGTGTAAGACGGGGGAATATATGACTTCATGTCAACGAAGAAGTTCCCTTCAACGTCTTAATGACCTAGGTCACGTGAGTCTCTCCCTAACGTCACTGATGGCACACAATCCAACTCCCTTCTAGGTTATTGGATCATCACTTTGTGTTTACCCTATCGACAATCTCAGTTCATAAACTCCGCCGCCACCTCTCCTGAGTGTATCATAAGGGAATACGCGACTTTGTGTCAATGAAAAAGTCCCCCTCAACGTCTTAATAACCCTTGGTCACATAAGTCTTTCCCCAACGTCCTCGATTGTCCACAATCCAACTTCCTCTCAGGTTATTAAATCGTCGCGTTGTTTACCCTAGTCCGAATTCGAGGTTACCTCTTCCGATTATCAAACCCCGAATTCTAGATATATCTATCTAAGTATAATAAACATAACAATACAATAAACACAATCAAACTTTGAATAACAAACATAAACGAAACACCAAAATCATACAAATCACATATTTATAAATATATTGTTAATCCCTAAACAATCCACGTTTAACTAATGGCCATAACCGTATTTACAATAAAGAAGGAGCTAAACATCCTCACAAATTCCTAAGTTAAATAAATGAAGGAATAAATAGAAGAACTTAGCGTAGTCCGAAGATTTGTTGCTAAGAACGTTCAACGATCGCTTCGTCGTCTTCTTCTCCTTCGGGATGTGAGCTCTTCCTCTAAAACTTCTCAATCTACCCCTAGATATGTTCTAAGTGTGGTAGCATGCAAGAAAGGCTAAAAATGATAGAGGAGAGGGGATTATATAGGCTAAATACCTCTAAAATATCCTAAAAAATATATAAACTGTGTAGAGGTCACCGCCGCGGCGGTAGGTATGCCGGTTAGTGATCGCCGCAGCAGTGAAGATAACGGTGGACTTGGTGACCATCCTGTATTTTCACCGCTGCAGAGGTGGATCTTACCATTGCGGCGGTGGACTTTCAACAAGAATAGGTGCACTCTACATTTTCACCGCCGCGGCAGAGGGCTGGACACCACGGCGGTAGGCTTCTTTCAGAATATTACCCTCGAGCTTATTTTTCCACCGTTCTTCGACCGTTTTTGATTCGATCTGATCGTTTACGCTCCGTTTTCTTACCCTTTCACCCCCACATACTTGATTTATACAAAAAGAATAAAAATTATTTAAAATGGAATAAAAACTCTATAAAAATACTCTAAAACTTAACAAATCCGGTTTAGAAAAATATAGGTAGATCACACCTATTAAATACCCCAAAACTTGAAATTTTGCTAGTCCTCGAGTAAAATACTCACACTAAAATGAAAAACACAACAAAATTAAATAACAAATAATCATAAAAATAGTCTAAACATAACGTAATGCGAGTTTTAACTTCTTCTAACGGCCAAGTCATTTTTCCTTCAATAACCGCTAGTCATATCGAGTTCAGGCAGTAAAACACATCATCTGGTTCTAGAATTTCGACATGCAATAATGGTGAACTCCATTTTAGATCTTGTAAACGTGTTAGTGCGAGACTCAATAATACAACGATCGGATTGTATTATCCATCAGCGAAACTCATGACTTAGACCATATAGGACTAGGATTTCCATATATCAGATTGGGGTCCACTCTCCACTAATGTAGGCTTGGAAGCTCATGGAGATCGAAAGGACTTGGTTTGGTTTTGGAATATTTGGCCAAGGGTATTTCGGAATAGAAAACGGGTTAACGTTCTTAACTTAATGTTACCCAAGACTCAATGCTTGCCACATTCACTCTCGAACCCCCATAGATAAATTAGAAACAATTCTAAGCACACGTTAAGAACGTAGTACTCACTTGTCAAAGAGAAAAATATATATATATATTTTTTTTAACTTACCACACTCCCAAACTTATTCGATTAGTATGATTTCACGGGTGTTCTTAAAACGAAATAAAAATTACAAGTGAGTACTCGAATACCAAACTAATCTGAAGTTCTCCCTAAACCCAACCGGTCACATCAAGAAATATTTGCAACTGCTAACTTGATTTACTCAAATGTGCCTTCAATTCAGCGATATAAGTTTGGAAAAAGATTAATTGGCTAGGGTATTTGTTCATGTGTTCAAAATTGAATTAGTAATTAGGCTTCGATAGGGTAACGAGGGATAAACATATAACAGGGTAGGCTTCAAAGGCTCAAGCGATAAAAAGAATGCCTAAATCACGTCTCTTAAACTACCTCGCCTAGGATTTTGTCCCAATCAAGTTCTAGAATCCTTAAATTGTTATGAGTTTAGCTAATCGTTAATCTTCCTCAAATCAATTGAATAGAAATACATTGAGTCTATGTGCTCGTGCAAATTAGGATCTACAATAATTTTCACCAAAATGCTTCGTCAAGCATACAGAACACACATGCATAGGGATTACCCTTGACCTCAAAAACAACCAAGGGGTAATATCATCATCGGATAATGGCCTAGATGAACGCAAAACTCAGCATACAACAATAAATACAAACAACCACAAACTAACCCAAACAAACATGCACACAAAAAAACAATAAAACATTTAACATGTTGTACTACACATCACTTTCGAACTTAAAATGAACAATGTTCTCAACAGCCCAATCATTATTCTTAATATATGAAATTAAAGCATGCTGACGAAAGGAGTTTAGAACACGTACCTGGGAGACGAGAGAATGTCGCCTCTGAATCAAGTCGAATGAGATGGATTTAATTTATTTTTTACCTTAGTTTCCTCCTAAGAAGCACATGGTTTAATGTCCTCTAGCCGACCTACTCAGAACACCCTCAAGCTTGGCAAGGTTTTGCTTTGTTCGGCTCGATCTTTCAACGACAAGCCTAACCGGATTATGTACATGGCCACGCACTATAAAACAACTCGGAATCCTGTTGAAAGGAATGCATCAATACCCGTTGATCTAACATCGCGAAGTACCCTACATAAGAAATAAAAACAAAACTAAAAAACAAAAATTATATACAAAAGAAATGCCTAAAGTAAAATCTGGTCATTTACTCACAATATCGATAATAACGAAAAAAACACAATCCCCAGCAACGATGCCAAAAAATTTGTACGACAAGTGTTTGTTTTACGCTCGTGTATTAACTACTCGCAAGTGTACGAGGTCAAATTTTAAGTATGATGGATCTTTTAAGATCGGGTATCGTATCCACAAGGATTGGTTGTCGTTATTATCAATTACCATAATTTTCATGACCTAACTTTATCTAGGGATTAACTTGGTTTACAAATACGTGTTCGATCTCATTGATTAACATTTACGGTGTTCAACCTATTTGATAATCTCAGTTCGTAAACTCCTTCGCCACCTCTCCCGAGTATAAGATGGGATAATACATAATTTCGTGTCAGTGAAGAAGTCCCCCTCAACGAATTAACAACCCTAGGTCACATGAGTCTTTCCCTAACGTCATTGATTGCATACAATCCAACTCCCTCCCAGGTTATTGCATCATCGCATTGTGTTTACCCTATAGACAATCTCAGTTCGTAAACTTCCCCGCCACCTCTCTGGAGTTTAAGTCGAGGGAATACGCGACTTCGTGTCAATGAAGAAGTCCCCCTCAATGTCTTAACAATCCTAGGTCATGTGATTCTTTCCACAACATCATCGATTGCCCACAATCCAACTCCCTCTCGGGTTATTGGATCGTCGCATTATTTACCCTAGTCCGAATCCGGGGTTACCTCTTCCGAGTGTCAAACCCTGAATTATTGATATAACTATGTAAGCATAATAAACATAATCAAACTTCAAAGAACAATCCTAAACAATACACCGAAATCATACGAATCACATATTTATGAATATATTGTTAATCCCTAAATAATCCATGCTTAACTAACATCCAAAACCATATTTATAATAAAGCACGAGCTAAACATGCTCAAAAATTCCTATGTTAAAGAAATAAAAGAAGAAATCGAAGAACTTAGCCTAGTCCGAAGATTTATCACTAAGAACGTTCAAAGATCGCTTCGTCGTCTTCTTCTCCTTCGGGATGTTAGCTCTCATTCTAAAACTTCTTAATGCACCCCTAGATATGCTCTAAGGGTGGTAGCATGCAAAGAAGAATGAAAATGAGAGTGGAGAGAGGATTATATAGGTTAAATATCTCAAAAATATCCTATAAAATATCTAAACTGTGCAGAGGTCACCATCGTGGTGGTGGGTATGTCAGTTAGTGATTGCCGCAGCGGTAAAGACAGTAGTGGACTTAGTGACCATCCTGCATTTTCACCACCGCGGCAGTGGATCTCACTGCTGTGGCGGTGGACTTTCAGCAAGAATAGGTGCACTCTAAATTTTCACCACCACGACGGAGGTTTGGACGCCGCGGCGGTTGGTTTCTTTCAGAATATTGCTCTCGAGCTTGTTTTTCCACTGTTCTCGAACTGTTTTTGGTTCGATCTTATCGTTTACGCTCCGTTTTCATACTTTTTCACCCCACACACCTTATTTATATGAAAAGAATAGAAACTTATTAAAACGTAATAAAAACGCTATAAAAATATTCTAAAACTTAACAAAACCGATTTGAAAATATATAGATAGATCACACCTATCAAATAGCTCTCACAAAATCTCAGAATGATATCTCTTAGAACATCTCAATATAATCTCTTAATCACTCTCACTTCTATATCATATATGCAAAACGTAGGTGTATATATATGGGATATAAATCACATCTCTAATGGCTAGTTCCCATGTGTCATGACACTTAAATACACTCTTAGACCCCTTATATCATTATGACTTCATTTTGGTTCAATTTACTTAATTATAGCTTTCAAATCTCTTAATTAAGTCTCCCAAATATTTCTCAATCTCAATTAATTAGAATAGAAACAATTTTATGTACCAAATTGAGAAACAATCAAACTTAATAAACCAAATCAATAGGAATTAAATAATAGATGAAGCATATCTTAAATATCATAAAATCCCTAAAATTTCTCACAAATCCAAGCTAAAAATGGCTACTTTTAGATATGAAATCGGAATCCACAATATCTTGGAACTGCACCCTCAGTCGACTGACCAGTCGATCGCTTGATTCAAGATATAGCCAAGCTAAAACTACTACGTTTATAGGTCGACCTATTTATCGACTTGGAGATACAAAGAGTTCCATTTCTCTTCATCGGTCGACCTACTTGTCGACTTAGAGGTACAAAGAGTTTCATTTCTCTTAACCGGTCGACTCACCTGTCGACTTAGAGATACAGAGAGTTTCACCAGTTTTGTCCAGTCGAGCTACCAGTCGACTTATGCATGTTGGATCTCTTTTCTAAACTTGAACCAAGTTCTTCTGATCTCTATGAACTTCCAAGCCCACATTAGAGGAGAGTGGACCCCAATGAAGCATATAGATATCCTAGTCCTTTATGGTCTAAGTCGTGAGTTTCGTTGGTAGATAATCCAATCCTGTCGTTGTATAGCTATATTATTGACTCTCGCACGTACACGTTTACAGGATATATAATGGCATTCACCATTATTAAATGTCGAAATTCTAGAACACCACATGATGTGTTTTATCACCTTAACTCGATATGACTAGCGATTGTTGAGGGAAAATGATTTGGTCGTTAGAAGAAGTCAAAACTCGCATATCTCTATGTTATATTCTTTCTAGGTTCTTTGTTATTTAATTTAGTTGTGTTTTTCATTTTAGTGTAAGTGTTTTGCTCGAGGACTAGAAAAATTCCATGTTTTGGGGTATTTGATACATGTGATCTACATATCTATTTCCAAATCGAACTAAGTTAGTTCTCGAGCATTTTTATAGTATTTTATTACATTTTAACTAATTTTTATTATTTTCGTATAAATCAGGTATGTGCAGTAAAAAGGTAAAAAAAAATGGAGCATAAATGATCAGATCGAACCAAGAATGGTCGAAGAATGGCGAAAAAAACATTCACGGTGGCAAGATTCTGAAAAGAAGCCCACTGCCACTGCGTCCAGACCTCCGCCGCAGCGGTGAAAATATAGAGAGGACCAATTTTTGTTGGACATCCACTGCCATGGTAGTGAAATCGTAGGATGGTCACCAAGTCCACCGCTGTCTTCATCGCCCAGGCGATCAACAAACCGACCTACTCATCGCTGCGGCGGTGACATTTGCATAGATTTAGATATTTTTTGAGATATTTTCTCTATTTAATCCTCTCTCCTCTCTTCTATTGTAAAAGACCGCATTCATTAGAGACCTTGGGGCTTAGTTTAGAAGAGAGAGAGAGAGTATGGAGAGTGCTAAAAAAAATCCGAAGGAGAAGATTCCGACGTAGAGAAGAAGAAGAGATCAGTGGACAGTTTTAGCGGTTAATCTTTGGACTACGGCTAAGTTCATCCATTTTTCCTTTTATTTCTTAACTTCTATATTTGCTTGAGTATGTTTAGCTTGATTTCAATGTATAAATGGTTATGACCATGACTTAAACATGGATTATCTATGGGATTAAAATTATTTTTGAAAACGTGGTTTTGTTTGAGTTGTGTTTCTTTAATGATTGTTCTTCGCTATTTTGATTTTTTTAGCCATATTCTTTGTTTATTATGCATAGATAGATATATCAAGAATTTAGGGTTTGACACTCGGAAGAGGTAACCCCGAATTCGGACTAGGGTAAACTTAACGCGACGATCCAATAACCCGGGAGGGAGTTGGATTGTGGGCAATCGATGACGCTGGAGAAAGACTCACATGACGTAGGGTCATTAAGATGTTGAGGGGGACTTATTCATTGACATAAAGTTATGTATTCCCTCGTATTACACTCGGGAGAGGTGGCAGGAGAGTTTAAGAACTGAGATTATCGATAGGATAAACATAACGCGACGATCCAATAACCCGGGAGGGAGTTGGATTGTGTGGAATCAATCACATTGGGGCAAGACTCATGTGACCTAGGGTCGTTAACATGTTGAGGGGGACTTATTTGTTGACACGAAGTCATGTATTCCCTCGTCTTACACTCGGGAGAGGTGGTGAGGGAGTGTAAGAACTGAGATTGTCGAATAGGTCGAACACCATTATTGTAAACTAAATGAAATCAAACACGTTTAAGTAAATAAAGTTAATCCCTAGATAATACATCCCCTAACCATCTCATATTAGTATAATTCGTATATATTAAATTAGGTTATATTAGTATTAATATTAATTAATTAAATTACATTTTTTATCGCCTAGATAAAATTAGGTCCTGACAATTACGGTACTAGATAATAACGACAACCAATCCCTGTGGGTACGGTACCCGATCTTAAAGATCACATTATACTAAAACTTTGACCTCGTACACTTGAAAGTAGTCAATATGCGAGCGTGTAAACAAATGCTCGTCGTACAGCAAGCCCAAATGATGAATTTCCACTGCCTAATATCGACATCATCTTGGACAATACTACCAGGTGTAGGATTTCATCCTTTGTGGATGGATTTTGTGGGTATAACCAAATCCTAGTCGATGAGCAGGATAAGCACAAGACTGCTTTTATGACGCCTTGGAGGGTACTCTGTTATTGATCCATGTTATTTAGACTTAAAATCATAGGAGTAACTTATCAGAGAGCCATGATAACCTTGTTGCATGATATAATCCATAAAGAAATGGAGGTATATGTGGACGACATGAAACTGAAATCAAGGGAAGACGAAGAACATCTGGAAAACTTGAAGAAAATGTTCAACTGCCTCTAGAAATTCTAACTGAAACTTAACCTGGCTAATTGTGCATTCGGAGTAGTGTCTGGTAAACTACATAAATTCATAGTTAATAGAAGAGGAATCAAAATTGATCCTACCAAGATAAAAGCCATAGTTTAAATTCCTACACCTAGAACTGAAAAATAAAAAATAAAAAAAAATCGTAGTTTCCTTGGGAGAGTAAATTTCATCGCCCGTTTGATTTCGTAACTAACAGTAATTGGTGAATCGATCTTCAAACTACTGAGAAATTAATGAAATAGGAAATGGAACAAAGAATACCTGAATGCCATGGAGAAGGTCAAAGCCTATATGTTGCACCCTCCTGTCTTGGTGTCATCCCAACTAGGAAGACAAATATTCCTATACATTATTATCCTTGATACTTCTACGGGTTCAATGTTAGGACAACGTGACAGTTTAAGTAAGAAGGGACAATCAATCTACTATTTCACCAAAAATATTTCTCTCATACAAAGAAAGATACTCAAAACTAGAGAAACCCTGTTGTGCACTAGCTTGGACTTCTCAAAGGTTGCGTCACTATTTGCTTTACTTTACTACTCACTTGATAGCCATAGTGGATCCTCTCAAGTACATATTTGAAAAGCCTATGCTCATCGAAATAATATCAATGTGATAAATGCTATTGATTGACTTCAACATTGTATATGTAACTCAGAAAGTTGTCAATGGCCAAGCAATCGCTGACCAACTTGCTGATAACCCAAGAGCCTATGAAAGGTCCATGAAGACTAAGTTTCCCAATGAACCCGTTGCATTACTAACTTATGATAAGGAAGAGAAGATATAGAAAATATAATTCGACGGAGCTAGCAACTCGAAAGGGGCCGGCATTAGCGTCATCCTAATTTATCCACAAAGTTAATACTTTCCAGTTGCAGCTAAAGTTCACCAATACCAACAACACTGTCGAGCATGAAGCCTGTATCATGTGTTTAGAGTTGGCCCGGAAACTTAAAAATCAAAGAACTAATAGTATACTGGGATTCATAGCTGATCATAAACCAGATCATCAATAAATACGTGATGCAAGATGCTAAACTGATCCAGTACAACAACTACTTACTTGGCATTTGTGAAGCATTCTCAAAGATTGAGTTCAAACATGTACCATGGATTGAGAATGATTTCTCTGATGCCCTTGTAGCATTAGCATCCATGATATCACTGATTAATGACGAAGAAGAGGAGATTCCCATAACTGTCAAGAAATATCTGTCAAGAAATATCGGTAACCAAAAATATGGCTTTAAGTAAGTGCATTGTAGTTGGGTTTTGAGATAGTATGTGGTTGGTTCCTATTATTGCTATATATTCGTCAATCTTGTCTTTAGTAAAGATTTGGTAGAACTTTTGGACGATTCTTGCTTTGTGTGTGGTACTGTTGGAGGTAATAGAGATTCATTGAAAGGGTGCGGTGATTCTTTCAAAGTTTTGGGTTGATTGTGGTATACGGTTTTACGATAAGCGTTTGTTACACGCTCGTGTATTGACTACTCGAAAGTGTACGAGGTTAAAGTTTTAGTATGATAGATCTTTTAAGATCGGGTATCCTAGGGCCCCAATCGGTAGAAAACAAAACCCACAACCCCTTGGGGTTATCCTGTACTTAGAAGAAGTTCGGAAATTTCCGTTAAAAAATAATTACAAAAGTCTAAACATTTATTCATCGAATACGGCTTTCTGCATAATTCTATCCACATGGATTGGTTGTCAGTATTATCGAGTACCGTAATTGTCATGACCTAACTTTATCTAGGATAAAAAGAATGTATAAAATTTATATTAAACTAAACTAATTAACTAAATTATCTATAATAATATAAAGAGATATTTTAGGGGATAGAATTGTCTAGGGCTTAACTTGGTTTACAAATACGTGTTCGATCTCGTTTGACTTATGTACAACGAGCGTTTGTTACACATTCGCGTATTGACTACTCGCAAGTGTACAAGGTCAAAGTTTTAGTATGATGGACCTTTGAAGATCGGGTATCGTATCCACAAAGATTGGTTGTTGCTACTATCGAATACCGTGTTTATCATGATCTAATTTTATCTAGGCGCTAGAAAAGTAATTTTATTAAATACTAATACTAAAATACTAATTTACCTATACTAATACTACATTGATATAGTTTTGAGAGAATATATTGTCTAGGGATTAGTTTCAGTTATGAATACATGTTCAATCTCGTTTTAGTTTATGTTAACGGTGTTCAACTTATCCGACAATCTCACTTTGTAAACTCCCCCACCACCTTTCCCGAGCGTAAGACAAGGGAATACACAACTTTGTGTCAAGAAATAAGTCCACCTCAATGTCTTAACGACCCTAGGTCGCTTGAGTCTTGCCCTAATGTCATCGATTGTACACAATCCAACTCCCTCCCAAGTTATTGGATCGTGACGTTCGTTTACTCCAGTCTGAATCCGGGGTTTGTCAAACCCCGAATTCTAGATATATAAATCTAAGCATAATCAACAAACAACAACAATAAACAAAATCAAACATCAAAGAACAACTGCAAACGAAACACAAACTGAACTAAACAACGTAATCATAAATTTATTAATAATCCATAAACAACCTATGTTTAGCCAATGGCCATAGCCATGTATACAATGTAAAATGGTGTAAATATGCTCAATTAAGAAAATAAAGAAAAGCAATGAACAAATTGCCAATATCCGAAGATTTGGCACTTACCCCCAAACTTGGAATTTTGCTAGTCCTAGAGCAAAACACACACACAAAAATAAAAAACATAACTAAATGAAATAACGAACATCCTAAAAACAATCTAAACATAATGACTTGCGAGTTTTAAATTCTTCTAACGGCTAAGTCATTTTTCCCTCAACAACCGCCAGTCATATCGAGTTCAGGTAGTAAAACACATCATGTGTAGTTCTAGAATTTTGACATGCAATAATGGTTAAGACTATTCTAGATCCTGTAAACGTGTTTATGCAATACTCAATAGTATAACTATACAACGACTGGATTGGATTATCCCCCAACAAAACTCACGACTTAGACTATGAAGGACTAGGGTTTTCATAAGCCTAATTGGGGTCCACTCTCCACTAATGTAGGATTGGAAGTTCAAAAAGATCAAAAAGATCTGGGTTCGGTTATGGATTATTTGGCCAAGGGTAATTTCAAATAGAAATCGGGTTAAAGTTGTTAACTTAACATTGCCCAAGGCCCAACGTTTGGCACATTCCTCTCAAAACCCCACAGATATATTGGGAAACAATTCCGAACTAACATTTATGACCGACGTACTCACCTGTCAAAAAGAAATGAAATTTAATAATATTTACTTATTTTATTTTTATTTATTTAAAAAAAAAAATTCAAACTAACGACACCCCCAAAATTATTCGATTAGTATGATTTCACTGGTGTGGTTTAAAACAAAAGAAAAATGACAAGTGAGTACTCGAATACCGACCCAATTTGAAGTTCGCTCTAAACCCGACTACTCACATCAAGAAGGATTTGCAATTACTGACTTGATTCACTCAAATGTGCCTTTAATTAAGCAATAGAGGTTTAGAAAAAGATCAACTGGCTAGGGTATTTTTTTTATGTTTTCAGAATTGAATTGGCATTAGGGCTTCGACAAGGTAATAAGGGATATACATGTAACCTGGTAGGCTTTAAAGGCTCAAGCGAAAAATAAATACCCAAATTACGTCTCCTTAACTACCTCACCTAGGATTTCGCCTCGAGCTTCCCTTCAATCAGGTTCTGGAATCCTTAATTTGTCATGAGTTTGGCTAATCGATAATTGTCCTCAAATCAGCTAAATAGAAATACATTGAGTCTATGTGCTTGTGCGAATTAGGATCTATAATAATTTTCACCAAAATGCATTGTCAAGCACACAGAATCACATATGCATGGGTATTACCCTTGACTTCAAAAACAACCAGGGGGTAACATCATCATCGGGTGACAGCCCAGACGAACGCAAAACTCAGCATGCACACAGCAACAAGAAACAAACACAAACTAACCTAAACAAACATGCACACAAGAAAACAATAACACATAACTAACATCCTACATACTACACATCACTTTGGAACTTAGAACGGACAGTGTCCTCAGCAATCCCAATCATCAATCTCAACGTATTAAATTTAAGCCTGCTGACGAAAGGGGTTTAGAACACGTACTTGGGACGTGAGAGAATCTCGCCTCCGAATAAATTTGGCTGTGATCGAGTTAATTTATTTTTGACCTAGGGTTGACTTACAAGAAGTGTCTGGTTTAATGTCCTCGGCCCGACATATTCAGAATACCCTCAAGATTGTCGAGGTTTTGCTTTGTTGCTCGATCTTTCAACGACCCGCCTTACCGGCTTATGTATGTGGCCACGCACTATAAAACAACTCAGAATCCCGTTGAAATGAATGCATCAATACCTGGAGATCTAACATCTCCAAGTACCCTGCATAAGAAATAAAAACAAAACTACAAAAGAAAAATTATATATAAAAGAAATGCCTAAAGTAAAATCAGGTCATTTACTCACAATATCGACAATAACTCAATCCAATCCCCGGAAATAGCTCCAAAAACTTGTACGGCGAGCATTGGTTACACGCTCGCGTATTAACTACTCAGAAGTGTATGAGGGCAAGGTTTTAGTATAGTGTGATCGTTAAGATCAGGTATCGTATCCATAGGGATTGGTTGTTGTTATTATCGAGTACCATGTTTATCATGACCTAACTTTATCTAGGCTAAAAACAAATGTATTTAATTAATTAATACTAATACTAATATAACCCAAATTATCTATACTAATATAATGAGATGCTTTAGGGGAAAGAATTGTGTAGGGATTAACTCAGTTTACAAATACGTGTTCGATCTCGATTGACTTACATTTATGGTATTCGACCTATTTGACAATCTCAATTCCTAAACTCTCCCATCACCTCTCCCGAGTGTAAGACGGGGGAATAAATGACTTCGTGTCAATGAAGAAGTCCCCCTCAATGTCTTAATGACCCTAGGTCACGTGAGTCTCACCCCAACGTCATTGATTGCAAACAATCCAACTCTCGACTGGGTTATTCGATCGTAGCATTGTATTTACCTATCAACAATCTCAGTTCTAAAACTCTACCGTCACCTCTCCTGAGTGTAAGACGGGGGAATACACGACTTTACGTCAACAAAGAAGTCCCCCTTAATGTCTTAACGACCCTAGGTCACGTGATTCTTGCACCAACGTCATCGATTGTATATAATTCAACTCCCTCACGGTTTATTGGATTGTGGCCTTCATTTACCCTAATCCGAATCCGGGTTTACCTCTTTCGAGTGTCACACCCCATATTCTCCAAATATCATTCTAAGCGTAATAAACAAATAATACAGCAACACAATCAAACTACGAAGAACAAACATAAATGCAACACCGAAATCATACGAATCACATATTTATAAATATATTGTTAATCCCTATACAATCCCTATTTAACTAACGGACATAACCATATTTACAAGAAAGCATGAGCTAAACATGCTCACAAAATCCTAAGTTAAAGAAATAAGGGAAGAAATCGAAGAACTTAGCCTAGTCCAAAGATTTGTCACTAAGAACCGTTCAACGATCGCTTCACCGTCTTCTTCTACCTTAGGATGTAAGCTCCTCCTCTAAAACATCTCGACCTACCGTTAGATATATTCTAAGGGGCTCAAATGGCTGGAGAGAGCTTAAAGGGGAGGAGATGAGAGGGTATTTATAGGAAAAATATCTCAAAAAATATCTAAATTTGTGCAGAAGTCACTACCGCGACGGTGAGTAGGTCAGTTAGTTGATCGCCTAGGAAGTAAAGACAGCAATGGATTTAGTAACCATCCTACATTTTAACCACTAAAGCAGTGGATCTTACCGCTGCGGTAGTGGACATTCAGTATGATAAGCTATTCTCTACATTATCACTGCCGAGGTCAAGTTCTAGACTCTGCGGCGTTGGGCTTCTTTCTGAGTATTGCTGCCTTGCTCAATTTTCCACCGTTCTTCGACCTTTCTTGGTTCAATCTCATCGTTTACGTTCTAGTTTCCTATCTTTTTGCCCCACACACCTAATTTATACAAAAAGTGTAAAAACTAATTAAAACATAATAAAATAAATATAAATACTACTCTAAAACTAGCAAAACCAGTTTGAAAATATGTAGGTAGATCACACCTATCAACGCTAAAACCATTTACCCCTCGCTTCCTTCTTCGTCTTCTTCCTTAGGTTGATAGCTCTCCCTAAAACATCTCTCAAACTCACCCTAAAATATAGTCTAAGGGCCCTAGGGAGTGATTCCACCGGAAGAGAGGAGGAGAGGAAGGGTTTAAATAGGCAAAAATTTCCCAAAAAATATCTTAAATTTGTGTAGAGGCTACCTCCACGGCGGTGGAATATGTCAATTCAATGTTTGCCTAGGCAATGAAGAATGCAGTGGATTCAGGACCATCCTCCAGTTTCACCGCCATGGCGGTGGATGTCCAGCAAGTTAAGCCCACTCTGTATTTTAACCGTTGCAGCGGAGGTCTAGACGCCGCGACGGTGGGTTATTCTTCTAAATATTGCCCTCGTACTTGGTTTTCCACCGTTTTTCAAACATTTTTGGTTCGAATTGATCATTTATGTTCCGATTTCATACCTTTTCACCCCATGCACCTGATTTATACAAAAAGAATAAAAACTAATTAAAATGTAATAAAATAAACTATAAAAATACTCTAGAACTAACTAAACCAATTTGGAAATATGTTGGTAGATCACACCTATCAAATACTCCCAAACTTGGAATTTTGCTAGTCCTCGAGCAAAACATACACACAAAAATGAGAAACACAACTAAATGGAATAACAAACAACCTAAATACAACCTAAACATAACGAGATCCGAGTTTTGACTTCTTCTAACGACCTATTTATTTTTCCGTCAACAACCACCAGTCATATCGAGTTCAGGCAGTAAAACACATCATATGGTTCTAGAATTTCGACATGCAATAATGGTTAACACCATTCTAGATCCTGTAAAAGTGTTAGAACAAGACTCAATAATATAACTATACAATGATCGAATTGGATCATCTACCAACTAAATTCATGAGTTAGACCATTTGGGACTAGGATTTCCATATGCCTGATTGGGGTACACTCTCTATGAATATAGGTTGAGTAGTTCATAAAGATCATTAGGGCTTGGTTCGGTTATGGAATATTTGGCCAAGGGTATTTCGAAATAGAAAACGGGTTAACGTTGTAACTTAACGTTACTCAAGGCTCAACGCTTGGCACATTCACTCTCGAACCCCCATATAAAAATTTTGAAACAATTCTAAACAAACGTTTTCGACGGACATACTCACGTGTCAAAAGAAATGTAAATTTTTATTTTATTTTATTTTATTTTTATACAACCCCACCCCCAAACTAATTCGATTAGTATGATTTCATGGGTGTGGTTAAAATGAAATAAAAACGACAAGTGAGTACTCGAATACCAAACCAGTCTGAAGTTCTCCCTAAACCCAACTGCTCACATCAAGAAGCATTTGCAACTGCTAACTTGATTCACTCAAATGTGCCTTTCATTTAGTGATATAGGTTTAGAGAAAGATCAATTGGCTAGTGTATTTTTTTCATGTGTTCAGAATTGAAATGACATTAAGGCTTCAATAGGGTAACGAGGGATAAACATATAACATGGTGGGCTTAAAAAGGTTCAAGAGACAAAATAAATGCTTAAATCACATCTCCTGAACTACCTTGCCTAGGATTTCGCCTCAAGTTTTCCCTCAATCAGGTTCTAGAATCCTTATATTGTCATGCGTTTAGCTAATCGATAATCATCCTCAAATCAATTGAATAACTATACATTGGGTTTATGTGCTCGTGCAAATTAGGATCTACAATAATTTTCACCAAAACGCATTGTCAAACACACAAAACACACATGCAAGGGTATTACCCTTGACCTCGAAAACAACCAGAGGGTAATATCATTATCAGGTAATGGCCTAGATGAATGCAAAACTCAATATGCAACAACAAATACACACAAACTAACCTAAACAAACATGCACACAAGAAAACAATAAAATATTTAACATACTATACTACACATCACTTCCGAACTTAAAACGGACAATGTCCTTAGCGATCCCAATCACCAATCTCAACATATGAAATTAAACCATACTGACAAAGGGGGTTTAGAACACATACCTGGGAGGTGAGAGAATCTCGTCTCTGAATCAAGCCGGATGAGATGGATTTAATTTATTTTGGACCTTGGGTTGCCTTTCAAGAAGTGTGTGGTTTAATGTCCTCAGCCTGACATATTTAGAACACCCTCAAGCTTGGTGAGATTTTGCTTTGTTCAGCTCGATCTTTCAACAACACACCTCACCGGGTTATGTGCGTGGCCACGCACAATCAAACGGCTTGGAATCCCGTTGAAAGGAATGCATCAATACCCAGTGATCTAACATCTCCAAGTACCCTGTATAAGAAATAAAAACAAAACTACAAAACAAAAATTCTATGCAAAAGAAATGCCTAAAGTAAAATCTGGTCATTTACTCACAATATCGATAATAACTCTCAAACACAATCCTTGGCAACGGCGCAAAAAACTTGTACGACGAGCATTTGTTACACGCTCACATATTGACTGCTCGCAAGTGTACGAGGTCAAAGTTTTAGTATGATGGATCTTTAAAGATCAGGTATCGTATCCATAGGGATTGGTTGTCGCTACTATCGAATATCGTGTTTATCATGACCTAATTTTATCTAGGTGCTAAAAATGTAATTTAATTAAATACTAATACTAATTTAACTATACTAATACTACATTGAGATAGTTTTGAGAGAATACATGGTCTAGGAATTAGTTTCATTTACGAATATGTGTTCAGTCCCATTTTAGTTTATGTTAACGGTGTTCGACTTATCCAACAATCTCAATTCGTAAACTCCCCCGCCACCTCTCCCGAGTGTAAGACATGGGAATACATAACTTTACCTCAACAAAGAAATCCCCCTCAATGTCTTAACGACCATAGGTCACGTGAGTTTTTCCCCAATGTCATCTATTGTACACTATCCAAGTTCTTCCTAGGTTATTGGATCGTGACTTTCGTTTACTCAAGTCCGAATCTAGGGTTTGTCAAACCCTGAATTCTCGATATATAAATCTAAAGCATAATCAACAAACCAAAATGATAAACACAGTCAAACATCAAAAAACAACCGCAAACGAAACACAAACTCAACTAAACAACGTATTCATAAATTTATTAGTAATCCCTAAACAACCTATGCTTAGCCAATGGCCACAGCCATGTATACAATGTAAAATGGCATAAACATGCTCAACAACTACAAAAATAAAGAGAATAAATAAAAGGAACTAACAATTTAGCCAATATCCAAAGATTTGGCACTAAAACCGTTCACCGCTCACTTCCTCCTTTATCTTCTTCCTTGGGTTGAGAGCTCTCCCTAAAACATCTCGCAAACTCACCTTAAAATATATTCTAAAGGCCCTAGGGGGTGATTCCACCAGAAGCAAGAAGGAGAGGAAGGGTTTAAATAGGCAAAATATCCCAAAAAAATATCTTAAATCTGTGTAGAGGCCACCGTCGCGATGTTGGAGTATGTCGATTTATTGTTTGCCTAGGCGATGAAGAAAGTGGTAGATTCAGGACCATCCTGCAGTTTTACTGCCGCGGCGGTGGATCTCACCACTACGGTGGTAGATGTCCAGCAAGATAAGCTCACTCTGCATTTTCACCACAGCGATGGAGGTCTAGACGCCACGGCAGTGGGCTGTTGTTCTGAATATTGCCGTCGTGCTTGTTTTTCCACCGTTCTTCGACCGTTTTTGGTCCAACTGATCGTTTGCGCTATGATTTCATACCTTTTCACCCCACGCACCTGATTTATATTAAAAAGAATAAAATTAATTAAAACTCCATAAAATAAACTATAAAAATACTCTAAAACTAACAAAACCAGTTTGAAAATATGTAGTTAGATTATACCTATCAACTTACGTTTACGGTGTTCAACCTATTTGAGAATCTCAGTTCCTAAACTTCCCCGCCACCTCTCCTGAGTGTAAAATAAGGGAATACGTGACTTCATGTCAACAAAGA
Source organism: Eucommia ulmoides (assembly GCA_016647705.1). NCBI lineage: Eukaryota > Viridiplantae > Streptophyta > Magnoliopsida > Garryales > Eucommiaceae > Eucommia > Eucommia ulmoides. Next base: position 36,776,303 of record CM028339.1, on the reverse strand, counting down.
AGTCCCCCTCAACATCTTAACAACCCTAGGTCATCTGAGTCTTCCCGCAACGTCGTCGATTGCCAATAATCTAACTCCCTTTCGGGTTATTGGATCTTTGCGTTGTTTACCCTAGTCCGAATCTTAGGTTACGTCTTCCGAGTGTCAAACCCCGAATTCTAGATATATCTATCTAAGTATAATAAATAAACAATATGGCAAACATAATCAAACTTCGAAGAACAAACATAAACAATACACCAAAATTATATGAATAACTATACATTGAGTCTACGTGTTGGTGTAAATTAGGATCCACAATAACTTTTACCAAAATGCATTGTCGAGCATAGAAAACACACATGAATGGGCATTACCCTTGACTTTGAAAACAACCAGGGGTAATATTGTCATCGGGTAATGGCCCAGATGAATGCAAAACTCAGCATGCAACAACAATAACAAACAAAAACACATTTTACCCTAAACAATCATGCACACAATAAACTAAACAACAATTAAACATACTAATACACTACATATCACTGCTAAACTTAAAATAGACAGTGTCCTCAACAACGCATTAGTGATCCCAATGAAAACATAAAGCATTATAATGAAGACGGAGGTTTAGAACATATGCCTGGGAGGTGAGACAATCTCACCTCCGAATCAAGTTGGTGGAGATGGATCTAATTTATTTTTGACTTGGGTTGCCTCCCAAGAAGTGCCTGATTTAAGGTCATCAGCTTGACACGGAGAAGGGCTCATCAAAGAGCGGTTTCCACCTGTAGTACGTGTCAAACAACACCACATACGGGTCTTTATTTTGTACTCTCTCAAGACTAGCAAGATTTGGCATTATATGGGCTGGTCATTCAACTCAACTCAACTCCGATTTATGTGCTTGGTTGGCATGAAAGAGCATTGCTTTTGGCAGTAAAGAACAAGTGAGCTACATCGGATCCTCGTAGATGTGATTGTTTGGGATCGATGGTGGCATCACAATTTGGATCTCCGATGGTGATGAATCACAATCTTCGATCCATGCTTGGGATCTCGTCTCATTCTAGTAATCATAATTGAACTCTTCCATGCTTTTTCTCCACGTTTTCGGTTCCTTGTGGTGGCTTTCAATGCATGTGGCTTGTATGTCTCCCACAGCCACCACATCTGACTCAGCCTCAATTAAGCAGATAAGATGACCAATTTGCATCTGAAGAGATATTACATAGATTTTGGCGCAGACCATCTCAATATTGTCGAAACGATTATCGTGCTTATTGATCCTGTCATTCGTCTCCCTCCAAAATTCTTGAGTCTCCCCTATAAATTTAGCTAACATTTCTTCTAGGAGGACGACTCCATATCTTGAACCGGTATGTTAATTGATAGTTGTAAATTACCTATCCATTTTCAAATTGAACATTATTAGTTTTTGAGTACGTTTATTAGGTTTTAATATGGTTTTATGTGTTTTTGTGTAAATCAGGTGTTTGAGGTGAAAATGCATGAAAACAGATCAATAATGACGAAATCGAATAAAGAACGATGGAATAACGGTGGGAAAACAGGCACGGAGGTAATATTCAGAATAGTAGCCTACCGCTACAGTATTCAGACCACCGTTGCGGCGGTGGATAGGCAGAGAAGAGATTATAGTTGCTATTAACTCACCGCCACAGTGGTGAAACTACAGATAAGTCCCTACACCCACCATTGACTCCATCACTGCGGTGAAGACTGTGCCAACATGCCCAACACCACAGTGGTCACTCTATGCCAGATTTTGATATTTATTTAGATTTTTTTGGATACCTATTTCTTTTCCTCTTATCTCCTCCGGCCATTAGAGCTCCATTAGAGTTAGAATATTTTAGAAATAGGTTTTGGGAGTGTTCAACCAATTCCGAAGGAGAAGAGCACGTTGCGAAGAAGTGATCCCGAAGCGTTTTTAGTGGCAAATCTTCAGACTACGGCTAAGTTTATTTCGTTTCCTCTTTATTTTCTTAACTTCGGTAGTTAGTTAAGCACGTTTAGCTCCTTTTTCATTGTATAAACGGTTATGACCGAGAGCTAAATGGATTTTATCTAGGGATTAATAATATTTATGAAATTGTTGTTTGTTTGAGTTTGTGTTTCGTTTATGATTGTTCTTCGCTATTCTAATTGTGTTTACCATTATTGTTTGATATTATTCTTCTTTAGATAATTAGAGAATATGGGGTTTAACACTGGGGAACGGTAACCCCAGATTCAGACTAGGGTAAACACAATGCGACGATCTAATAACCCATGAGGAAGATGGAAAGTGTGCAATCAATGACGTTGGGGTAAGACTCATGTGATGTAGTGTCGTTAAGATGTTGAGAAGGACTTCTTCATTGATGCGAAGATACATATTCACTCATCTTATACTCAGGAGAGGTGGCGAGTGAGTTTACGAACCGAGATTGGCGGATAGGTCAAACATATTTTTGAAAACAAAGTTAATCCCTAGGCAATCGTTTTCGAAAACATCTCATATTAGTATTAGTATAAGTAGATTAATTAACTTAGTATTAGTATTAATTAATTAAATACATTTTTAGCTCCTAGATAAAATTAGGTTATGATAATCGATGTACTCAGTAGTAATCTCAACCATTCCCTATGGGCACGATACTCTTACTCTCTCCATCTATATTAAAACTTGACTCGTACACTTGTGGTGTAAGTGGTGCGCGTTAATTACACGCCACCATCAATCCATAGCGCCGTGGTGGTGAAACTATCCCCCAAGTTTTGGTAGATCGTTGAATAATTCCAACAGTGATAATCATGACCTGCCATGTCTTCCAACAACTAATAGGCTTCATCCGTGGTTAATTGGTCAAAAGAGGTGGTACCGTTTCCTCTTTCAACCCAATTTTTGGTTGCGGCTAATAATCCATCGAGGAAGTTCAGTAGTTGACACTCCCTCGGGAACTGATGATTTGGAAATCGGAACAACAAGTCCTTGTATCGATCCCAAGTACAGTAAAATAGCTCGGAATCCCGTTGAAAGAAATGCTACAATACTTGTTGATTTAGCATCTTCAAGTACCCTGCATGAGAAACAAAAACAAAACTACAAACAAAAAGTGATAAACAAAATAAATGCCTAAATTAAAATCAAGTTATTTACTCACAATATCAAAAAAAATATTAAAACACAATCTCCGGCAACAGCGCCACAAACTTGGTAGCGCGTAAATATGTTGCTACTTTTACTACTAGTATACGGGTCAAGTTTTAGTATAATGAGAAGAGTAGAGGTTGTCGTATCCATAGGTATTGATTGAGATTATTATCGAGTACCGTAACTATATAGCCTAACTTTATTTAGGCAATAAAAAATGGTTTATAATTAATAAATATTAATCTAATTAACTAATTAAACTAATTATAATACAATACTATTTTGAGACGTTTAGGGGAATAGATTATGTAGGGATTAACATCTCTTAAAAAACTGTGTTTGATTTCGTTTAGTTATCAATAACGGTATTCGACCTATCTGACAATCTTAGTATCATAAACTCATTCACTTTCTCTCCCGAGTGACAAGTGAATGAATATGTGAGTTTGCATTAACACCGAAGTCCCCCTCTAGCAATTTTTTGAACACATAGTCACATGAGTCTTTCCCCAACGTTATTAATTGCACACTTTCTAATTCTCTCTCGAGTTATTAGATCATCGCGTTGTGTTGAACTCTACTCTGAATTCAAGTTACCTCTCTTGAGAGTCAAACCCCAATTTCTCAATATTTCTAAACAAGCATATAAACATGAAAAATTGGTAAACGCAATCTAATTAGTGAAGAACAACCATTAAGGAAACACAACTCAAACAAATGACATTTTCATAAATTACATTAATCCCATAGATAATCCATGTTTAGCCAATGGTCATAACCATATATACAATAACAAATGAGCTAAACATGCTCAAAGAATAAACCAAAGATAATAAATGAAGACAGAAATGAAAGAAACTAGCCGTTATCCAAAGATTTAGCGCGAAAATGGCTTCGAGATCGCTTTTCTTTCTTCGCTTTGTGTTTATCTCCTTTGGATTTGGATGAGCTCTCCCCAAAACTCTCTCTATTCTATTCTAAGTGTCTAAGAGCTCTCATAACCGAAGATGGACAGGAGGGAAGAAGATAAATGGTACAAATTTCTAAAAATCTACTTTATAGCTGCAGGGGTCACTGCCACGGCGGTGGTTGCAGCGGTAGAAATAGAGAGTTTTCTATTGTTTTACTTCTGCGGCGGTGAGCAATCAAAATATTTAGGGCCCTATTTGTATTTTGACCACCGCGCTGGTGGTTTCACTACTGCGGTAGTAGGCTGTAGGTTCTGAATTTTACTATTTTTCCTCATTTTTCACCATTCTTCCACCGCTCTTGATCTGATTTGATTGTTTCTGATCCGTTCTCATTAATGCGGGATAATGACCTTATCACGCTACTGGAAATGCTTCGATTTATGTGCATAGCAGTAATCTAACCTTAAGGGTTAATGAAGAGAAACTCAAGTTCAACATCTATGAGATCATAAAGTTCCTGAGAGAAATTCCTACCTGTTAGTAGGTGGAAATGATTGAATCTTGTGTTAAAGATTTCTTTCAAGAGGTTGTGCATAATGACCTTTTTGGCACATAGCCTCGCCAATCCTTTATTAATGAGGGATGTCGATGTGAAGAGATATATCAGGAAAGACAGTTTAGTCGATTGTATTATAGCCCTTGATGTTTTTCCTAGTGAAACAATATATGTAGTGAAAGTGGATATTCTTGAGGGGCACAAAAAATCTTCCAACCCTTCAAATGAAAACCAAGGTGGGATAGTGTTTAAATAATTACTGAATTATCTGAGATATGCATTTTTGAGGGATGAATCTACTAATACAGTGATTATTTCAGCATCCATGTGTTAAGAAGCTGAAAATAAGCTACTCTTTATCTTGAAGAAGCATACATTAGGTTTTGCTTCGTCCATTTTCGACATCAAGGGAATCAACCCAACCATATGCATGCACAAAATTCTTATGGAGGGATCTCATAAGCCCACAATTGAGCATAAATGAATGCTAAATCCGGTGATGAAGGAAGTGATTCGTGTTAAAGTTTTAAAGTTGTTGAATACCATAATTATTTATTCAATTTTGGATAATCTGTGGGTAAGCCCTATGCAAGTGGTACCGAAGAAAGGTTGCATAACCATGGTAAAAAACAAGAAGAATGAATTAATTTCCATAAGAACTATCACGGGATAGAAAGTGTGTATCGATTATCGAAAGTTGAACAAAACTACAATGAAATATCATTTTCCCCTTCCAGTCACAATCAAATGTTGAATCGGTTGGCAGGATATGAGTACTATTGTTTTCATGATAGGTATTTATGCTATAATCAAATAGCCATTCCATTGGAGGATTAAGAAAAGACTACTTTCACTTACCCATATGGTACTTTCGCATACCACCGTATGCCATTTGGAGTATGCAACGCTCCAACGACTTTTCAACAGTATATGAGGGCAATATTCTCAGATATGGTGGAGGACATTATGGTGGTATTCATGGATGATTTCTAGATTCTTTGTTCATATTTTGACCATTGCATCCATAATTTATCACTTATGTTAAAGTGATGTGAGAAGAAGAATCTTGTTCTCAATTGGGAGAAATGTCACTATATGGTCAAGGAGGGCATTGTTCTAAGCCCTCGTGTTTTATCCAAAGGACTTGAAGTGGATTGAGCGAAGATTTGTACAATTGAGAAACTACCTCCACCGACTAAGGTAAAGGGGGTTTAGAGTTTTCTAGGCCATGTCGATTTCTATAGAAGATTCATAAAGGATTTTTCGAAGATTGTAAAGCCTTTATGTAATTTATTAGAGAAAGGAACTCTATTTTTTTTATTTTTTTTATGTTTCATATTTGAAGGCTTTTAAAATAATTAAAGAATATTAATCTCGTCTCCAATTGTTGTTGTCACACTCTATTGGAACAAATCGTTTGAGATTATGTGTGACGCGAGTGATTATGTAGTTAGAGCCGTCTTGGGACACATAAGAAAAAAAATTGGTGCAATATACTATGCAAGTAAAACTCTTGATGAAGCACAAAAGAATTACACAACTACAGAAAAAGAGACGCTGGCGATCGTAATTGCATGTGACAAATTTCGGTCGTACATCATTGGCTTTAGAGTAATTATATATACAGACCACGCAGCCATCTATTATTTGTTTGCAAAAAAAGATGCAAAATCCCATTTAATTCAATGGATTCTGTTGCTTCAAGAATTTGATGTGGAAATTCATGATAAGAAGGATAGTAGAATGTCGTTGTTGATCACCTTTCAAGACTTGAGGTCGAATATGATGGTAGTGACAAATGTATCAAAGAAGTCTTTCCTGGTGAACAACTTTTCAATGTAGAGGTAAGACTCTTTTGGTTTGCAGATATTGTTAACTTCCATGTTTATAATGTGCTTCCCCTTGGATATGTCTAGCATCCAAAATAAGAAATTTCTGCAGAATGTAACTAACTATCTTTGAGATGATCCCATATTGTTCAAAAGATATTCTCATCAAGTGATTCAGAGATGTGTTCCTGAAGAAGAAATCCAGAATATCCTCTATTATTGTCCTGCGTCATCTTATAGATGACATTTTAGTGCAACAAGGACTACATCAAAGGTGCTTCAATCCAAATTTTATTGGCCGACCCTATTTTGAGATAACTATGCATGTAACCGATGTCAAGGATGGGTAGCATCTCAAGGTGGCATGAACTTTCGTTGTCTAATATCTTGGAGTTATAGATTTTAATGTATGGGGTATCGATTTTTGGGGCCATTTCCCATTCGTTTGGCAAATGATACATTCTATTGGCGGTTGATTATATGTCTAAGTGGATGGAAGCTGTAGCGACTCCTAGCAATGATGCCAAAACTTTCTTGAAGTTTATTCAGTAGAATATCATAACACAATTTAGTACTCTAAGGGCTATTATCAATGATGAATGAACTCATTTTAGCAATAAGGTGTTGGAAACTCTTTTAGGCAAGTAAAGAGTGAGACACGATATAGCATTAGCCTACCATCCTCAAACCAACGAGCAAGCTGAAGTCTCCAATCGAGAAGTTAAGCAAATTCTCGAGAAAACGGTTAATATAAATTGAAAGGATTGGGTGAATAAACTTGATGATGCATTATGGGCGTATCGCACTGCCTTCAAAACACCAATTGGAATGTCCCCCTATTGATTGGTGTTTGAAAAGGCATGCCACTTACCCGTAAAGTTGGAACACCATGCGTTTTGGACAATCAAGAAGCTCAACTTTGATCTTAAGGCTTTCGGAGAGCAACGAATTCCACAACTCAATGAGTTAGAAGAATTAAAAAATGAAGCATATGAAAATGCCAGAATTTACAAGGAGAGGACTAAGAAATGACAGGAAAAATAGATCTTCAGAAGAGAGTTTTGGCTGGGACAACAAGTACTACTTTTGAACTCTCAACTAAAACTCTTCCCAGGAAAACTAACATCAAAATGGTCTAGTCCATTCAAAGGTAAATCAAGTGTTTCCATTTAGCGCAGTGGAGTTAGAAGATAAAGACGGACAGTTGTTTTGAGTGGTCAGAGACTCGAACACTACTGTGGTGGAGAGCAGCACTTCGTGGAGAAAATTGTACTTAAAGATACAAATTAAGACTGATAGTTGATTCCAGCTAGGGACGTTAAGTTCAGCGCTCTTGGGAGGCTACCTAAGTGATTTGTATTTTGTCGTTTTTTTTTAAAAAAAAAAACAAAAAAAAAAAAAAAAAAAAAAAAAAAAAAAAAGAAGAAGAGAAAAATTTTCGGGATTCGGATGAGTATTTTTGGGTTGAAATTGAAGATTGAACTGAGAGATCAGGTGTTGGCGCTGCAGCGTGTAAAGCTTGGCTTGCAGCACGAAAAGTTTTTGAACTTTGCTCTTCTAAACAGAATGTTAGCGCTGCATCGGGGAAAAATGGGGCTGCTACATGAAAAATGAGAAGAAATTATGTTTGGCCAACAGAATGTTGGCACTGTTTAGTGTGTAATATTGTTCGAGATATTGGAGATTCGATAGAAGGGTGCGGTGATTCTTCCAAAATTTTGAGTTGATTGTCGTAGATGATGGTTCGTGGCATACTAGTTCTGTTGGTGTGGATTTTTTTATTGTTCAAAGTCTTGATTCCTCTTTTGTGGAATTTTTTTTATTGTTCAAAGTCTTGATTTCTCGTTTCTTGCTTTTGTCGAAAATGCCACTAAAAAAATCTACGAAAGGGAGCCGAGACCATACATCCCACTTAAACGACTCTCAAGGATTCATATATGCGGTAGCCAAGGCACAATTTAACGATTCAATTATTAAAAATGCTAGATTAAAAGAAAGTGGATTTGAAGTAATGAAATCACAAAATCCTGATATCTTTTACGTCATCGAGTCTCGGGGATGGCCTGTCTATTGTCCACAATAGGGTACCGCAGCAATGATAGTTGTGCAGGAATTCTACACCAATGCCATGGAAGTGTAGGATTTCACCACGATGGTACAGGGAAACTAATAAAGTTTGATAGTGCAACTATCAACAAGCACTACAAAATCCCCAACCTCGATGTGGACCAACTCTCTCAAATTTTCAAATCCATCGATCTTGACGTGGTCAAAACCTCGATTTGTGGGAAGGTAATTGAACGGTCTGTTGTGCAAGGGACTCGGATAACTTTCTTGACCAAGGACCTTATGACGCCGCTCAATGTTTAACAACACTTTCTCTATGCCAAGATGTCTTCTACCTCTCATTTAATAGAAGTAACCCAAGACCGTGTTGTAATGCTTTATTGTATCTAGAATGATTATACAATCAATGTCAGAATTGGATTTGCTCTGCCATCCGGCATGCTACTAATAATCTCGTTGTTGGTCTTTTGTTCCCGACTCTTCCAACGAAGTTGATCGCAGCTTCCGATATCCACACATAGGGTCAAGAGGTCCCCCATCCTAAAAAGCCTATCACTTATAGCGCAATCAATCGGATCTTGATTAATGAGTCTAAGGCGGATGAGGCGGCAGGTTCCTCTCGACCACCTCCACCATGAGCTACACCTCGCACCTCCACGTCTGATATGTATGCTTTATTGCAATAGTACAGTTCATAGATCAACGTACTATATGCTTGACAATGGAATTTTGAGTAATATGCGATGGGTCGACAAACCCATTTTGAGAAATACGTGATATTGTGAGTGATAGGTGTAAATTACCTATCTATTTCCAATCCGAACGTTGTTAGTTTTCGAGTATGTTTAGTACGTTTTAATATATTTTAATGCGTTTTTATTTTTTTATACTAAAATAGGTGTGTGGGGCAAAAAGGTAGGAAACGGATGCTAAACGATGATATTGAATCAAGAACGGTGGAAGAACGATAGAAAAACATGCAAGGAGGCAAGATTCTGAAAGGCAGCCTACTGTCGCGGCGTCCAGACCACTGTCGTGGCGGTGAAAATGCAGAGATGTGCTTTCTTGCTGAACATCCACCACCGCGACACTAAAACTACCAGATGGTCCTCGACCGCTTAGGCAATCAATGAACCGACTTATCTCACCGTCGCAGCGGTCACTCTACACATTGGATTAGATATTTTTGGCCCTATAAAACCCCTCATCTCCTCCTCTCTACGGAATTAATCACTGTCTAAGCTACTTAGAATATATTTAGGGTGAGTTTGAGAGACTTTTTAGGGAGAGCTCACAACCTGAGGTGGAAGAAGAAGGAAGAAGTGATCGTTCAACGATTTTAGAGCCAAATCTTCAGATATCGGCTAAGTCTTTCATTATTTTTTTTGTTTTCTTTATTTCGGTAGTTGCTAGGAATTTTTAGTCCATTTTAAATTGTATATATGATTATGGAAATTAGCTAAACATATGTTGTTTAGGGATTAACACTATATTTATGAATATGTTGTTTGATTGAGTTTATGTCTCGTTAGTGGTTGTTCTTCGTTATTTTGATTGTGTTTATCATATTGTTTGTTTATTATGCGTAGATAGATATATCAAGAATTCGGGGTTTGATACTCGGAAGAGGTAATCCTAGATTCAGACTAGGGTAAACAATGCGATGATCCAATAACCCGGGATGAAGTTGGATTGTGGGTAATCAATGACGTTGTGGCGAGACTCACATGACCTAGGGTCATTAAGAAGTTGAGAGGGACTTATTCATTGACACAAAGTCACATATTGCCCCATCTTACAATCGGAAGAGGTGGCGGGAGAGTTTACTAACTGAGTTAATCGATAAGGTAAACACAACGCAACGATCCAATAACTCGGGAGGGAGTTGGATTGTGTGCAATCGATGACGTTGGGGCAAGACTCAAGTGACCTAGGGTCATTAAGATGTTTAGGGGAACTTCTTCATTGACATAAAGTCACATATTCCGTTGTCTTACACTTGGGAAAGGTGGCGGGAGAGTTTACGAACTGAGATTGTCGGATAAGTCGAACACCGTTAACATAAGCTAAAACGAGATTGAACATGTATTTGTAAACGAAGTTAATCCTTATATAATCTATTCCCAAAAAACTATCTCAATATAATATTACTATAGTTAATTTAGTTAGTTTAATTAAATTTGTATTAGTATTTAATTTTATTCAATTTATTTTCGCCTAGATAAAATTAGGTTATGATAATTGCGGTAATTGATAATAATCACAACCAATCCCCATGAACACGAAACCCTTACCCTCCCCAACTATACTAAATTTTGACCCATACACTTGCGGTGAAAGTAGCGTACATTAATTACGCGCCACCAAGTTTTTGGCACCGTTGCCAGGGATTGTGTTTGAGATTTATTATTGATATTGTGAGTAAATGACCCGATTTTACTTTAGGAATTTTTAGTGTTCATAATTGTTTTCTTTGAAGTTTTTGTTTTTCTTTTCCTGTAGGATGCTTGAAGAGGATAGATCGACAAGTACTATTCTATTTGTTTCAACGGGATTTTGAGCCATTTTATAGTGCTCGGGATCGATACAAGGAATTGCTACTCCAGTTTCCGAACCATAGCCTCCTGGTGGATTGTCAATTATTTCATTTTCTCGACGAGTTACAAGTCGTAACCAGAATGTGGGTAGAATGAGGACTTGCTAGCATCTCGTTTTACTACCTAACTGCAAACGAAACCTTTTGGTCGTTGGAGGAAATGGCGGCCTATGATTTTCAGAGTTGGAATTATACGACAAGTTACCAAAACTTGGGGGATTTTTCCAATACATTGGCGCCATGGATTGACAATTCAGATCACGACGAGGAGTTTTCCCCTATTCTGGAAGAAATGCTCAAAACCGTTGTGGGGGAGACTCAGAGATTGTTAAGGGAGATGCATGATTGGATCAACAAGAATAAGGATCATCATGATCATATCGAGACAGTCTGCACCGACATTGATATGACTGTAACGTCATTGTAGACGTAAATTGGTCAGCTAGTCTGCTTGATTGAGGCCGAGTCAGCCATGGTGGCACTGAGAGATGAATAAGGCAAATTTGTTTGTGAAAGCCACCGGGAGGAACTAGAGATGAGCGGGAGCAGCTTGGGAAAATTTGTTGAAGATTCAAATGAAGAGGAGACTCAAGTGTGGTTCGGCGATGAAAATTCACATTTTAATCATTGTGAATTTTCACCGTTAGAATTCTAGCGGGTGATGCCGCCATCGATCCAAGATGAACACATTTACGAGAATCCGATATGGCTTAGTTGTCCTTCCCTACCATTAGTAACGTCCTTTCATGCCCACCAAGTACATGAGCCGGTGGAGCATCCTGTTGAAAGCTCGAGCTATACATTACCACATCTCGCCAGTCTTGAGGGTGTACTGAACCAAGACCTGTATGTGGTGTTGTACGACAATTACTACAGGCGAAAACTGCTCTTTTAGGAGCACTTAAACGTGTCGGGCTGATGACCTTAAACCAAGCGCATCTTGGGAGGCAACCCAAGGAAAAATAAGTTAGATCCATCTCAGCTGATTTGATTCGGAGGCGAGATTCTCTCTCCTCCCAGCTACGTGTTCTAAACCCTAGTCTTCATTATAATGCTTTATCATGTCATTGGGATCACTGACTAGGTTATTATGGGCACTTCCTATTTATGTCGGGTGTGATGTGTTAGTATAATAGTATATGTTTTAGTTATAGTTTATGTTTTACTGTTGTTATCGTATGCATGTTTGTCTAGGGTAGTTGTTGTTTTGTACTGAGTTTTGACGTCATCTGGGCTTTTAACCAATGATGAGTCTCTCCCCTAGTTGTTTATTGAGGTCGAGCGTAAAACACATGCATGTATGTTATGTGTGCTCAACGTTATGTTTTAGTAATACTTATTATAGATCCTACTTGCACGAGCACAAAAACTCATTATATAACCGTCTAATTGATTCGGAAAAGATTATCTGTCACCTAAATTTATAACATTAGGGTTTCTAGAACTTGATTTGTGGAAATTCGAGGCGAAATCATAGGCGAGGTAGTTTAGAAGACATAATTTAGGCAGTCAATTTGTCGCTTGAGCCTTTAAAGCCTACCTTTTAAAATGTTTATCTCTCGTTACCCTATTGAAACTTAATAGCCATTTCAATTCTGAACACTTAAACAAATACCCTAGCCGATTGAACTTTTTCTAAACCTTTACCGCTTAATCGAAGGCACAATTATGAGTAAATCAAGCTAGCGGTTGCAAATGCTTCTTGATGTGAGCGGTTGGGTTTTGGGCAAGCTATTAATTGGTTCGGTATTAGAGTACTCAGTTGTCATTTTTTTTCATTTTTCACACACCCCACAAATTGTACAAATCAAATAAGTTTGGGGGTGTGTTGGTGGAAAAGAAAAGAAACAAAAAATTAGAAAAAAAAATATCAAATGTAAATACGGTTTTTATTTTCGTTTCTTTTTGACAAGTGAGTACGTCGGTCTTAAAGAGTTTGTTCGGGATTGTTTACAATTTATCTGTGGGGTTTCAATTGTGAGTGTGCCAAGCGATGTGCCTTGGGTAACGTTAAGTTAACAGCGTTAAACCAGTTTCTCTTCCAATTTACCCTTAGCCATTTGTCCTAAACCGAACCAAGACCTAATGATCTCCTTGAACTTCTAAGCCTACATTAGTGGAGAATAGATCTCGGGTTAAGCCCATGGATTCCTTATACTTTTGGGTGTTTTCTGTCATGTGCTTATATAGTGGATAATCTAATCCGATTAACAGACAAATATATATTTGAGTTTCAAACACACACACACTCTAGTAGGATCTATAATGGCACTTACTATTATAAATGTTGAAACTCTAGAACACTACATGGTGTGTTTTATGCCTGAACTCGACAGGATTGGGGGCCGATAAGGGATAATTCATTTGGTCGGTAGATGATGCTCAAAACTTGCACATATTTGTTTTTCGTGCTTTTCATTTTTAGTTTTTAGTTGTTATATTTTCTTTTATTGCGTGGGTGTTTTGCTCGAGGACTAGCAAAATTTCGAGTTCGGGGGTATTTGATAGGTGTAAACTACCTATCTATTTCTAATCCAAACGTTGTTAGTTGTCGAGTATGTTTAGTACGTTTTAATATATTTTAATATGTTTTTATTTTTTTGTACTAAAACAGCTATGTAAGGTGAAAAGGTAGGAAAATGGATGCTAAATGATGATATCAGATCAGGAACAGTGGAAAAACATGCAAGGAGACAAGATTCTGAAAGCCAGCCCACCGCCGCGGCAGTGAAACTACAGAGAGGTGCTTGTCTTGCTAAACGTCCACCGCCGCGGTGCTGAAACTGCAGGATGGTATTTCACCACCGCCTAGGTAATCAATGAACTGACTTACCTCACTGCCGCGGCGGTCACTCTACATATTGGATTAGATATTTTTGGCCCTATAAAACACCTCCTCTCCTCCTATCTTCTGATTTAATCACCCCCCAAGCAACTTAGAATAGTTCAACGGTTTTAGCGCCAAGTCTTTAGATGTCGGCTAAGTTATTTCATTTCTTTTATTTGTTTTCTTCATTTTGGTAGTTGTTGGGCATGTTTAGTCCATTTTACATTGTATATATGGTTATGGCCATTGGCTAAACATAGGTTGTTTAGGGAATAACGCTATATTTATGAATATGTTGTTTGACTGAGTATATGTCTCGTTAGCGGTTGTTTTTCATTATTTTTATTGTGTTTATTGTATTGTTTGTTTATTATGCGTAGATAGATATATCAAGAATTCAGGGTTTAACACTCGAAAGAGGTAACCCCGGATTCGGACTAGGGTAAACAACGCGATGATCTAATAACCCGAGAGGGAGTTGGATTGTAGGCAATCGATGACATTGGGGAGAGACTCATGTGACCTTGGTAATTAAGATATTGAGGGGGACTTCTTCATTGACACGAAGTCACGTATTCCTTTGTCTTACACTTGGGAGAGGTGGCGGGGAAGTTTACGAATTGAGATTGTCGATAGGGTAAACACAACGTGACGATGTAATAACCTGGGATGGAGTTGGATTGTATGCAATCGATGACATTAGGGAAAGACTCACGTGACCTAGGGTCGTTAAGACGTTGAAAGGGACTTCTTTGTTCACACGAAGTCACGTATTCCCTCATCTTACACTCGGGAGACGTGGCGAGGGAGTTTACGAACTGAGATTGTCGGATAAGTCGAACGTCGTTAACATAAACTGAAATGATATCGAAAACGTATATGTAAACGAAGTTAATCCCTAGACAATCTATTCACTCAAAACTATCTCAATATAATATTAGTATAGTTAATTTAGTTAGTTTAATTAAATTAGTATTAGTATTTAATTTTATTCAATTAATTTTTGCCTAGATTAAATTAGGTTATGATAATCGCGGTAATCGATAATAATCACAACAAATCTCTGTGAACACGATACCCTTACTCTCCCCAACTATACTAAAACTTGACCCGTACCTTTGCGATGAACGTGGCATGCGTTAAATACGCGCCCCTAGCGAGTGGACCAAGAGCTCAATTGGAATCTCCAAAGAGCTTAATACAATGTTGCGTGTTACCAAATGATTGGCCAATCATATCAGACATTGGGCCAAATGTTCGCTCAATTTAGATTGTAGTTGGACCAAGGGAAGATGAACATCCCGCAAGTACCACAATTTCCAGACGATATTCAGCAGCTATTCCATCCTTATTTGCCAAACCCGTCGTACCCGCCACCATACCACGATGAAAACTAGTAGGAGGTGAGACATTAGCTCTCGCCTCCTAGGTATATCTTCTCGTTCTCTACACATTTTAAATTCTCTTTTTTTATCATTGAGGACAATGATTGGTTTGCTTCTAGAGATGGGTTGGCATACTGCGTTGGATGTTGGATGTTGAGTTTGTTTTTATTTATGTTTTGGTTGAAAAAAAAAAAAAGAACAAGAAGAAGAAAAAACAAAAGAAAAAAAAAAACAAATAGCTTTTAATTGGTGAGTTGTGCTGTTAGTCCCAGTGGTCATTAACCAATGATGAAATTATCTCGTAAGTCATTTTTCGAGATCTTGTGTAATGTGTCCCTTGTGTTTTTTTGTGTGCTTAACATTGGCTGAGTATATGACATTCTTGTTTGTAATTTTGACATGTAAGAAAGATGTTGACATTCATCATCTAGGTGACTAGAGGATAATTATTCATCAAATTTTGATTCGTTACATGGTAAGGATTCTTGAACCCGGTTGAGGTGAAATCATAAGCTACGTAGTTTAAGAGATATAATTTAGGTGTTCATTTGGACCGTTCGAGCTTTTCAAGCCTATCGATGGAATCTAATCCCTTCGTAGTTCCCTCAATCCTAATAGCCATTTCATTTTTCATCCGCATAAAATTCCCTAAGCTCAATAAATATTAGTCCTTGTACTCTAGGTATGTTTAAATCATTTTTCTTCTTGTGTTGACTTCAGGTTTGCAAGTACAGGGGTTTGAGTCCTGACGCACTTTGAGGGATTTAGTATTGTTCCGTGTGGTTTTATTACTTGTTTGATCGCTGTTTGTAAAAAAAATATTAAAAAATTACTCATGTGTGTTTATGATTCATGTAATTCCTATGTGATATTTTTCTTTGTTTTGTTGGGAATAAAACGGTGATGAGAGAGATGATTGTAATTGGGGAATTTTTGGAGTTTCTATTGGAAATTAATAAGGTCTGAAAGGGTAAGTGACTTTCCTAGGGTGAAACAAGCCTAAATATATCATTAATTGCCTAGCCGTTACCTTAGCCAAATGCTACGAGTCACTGAATTCCTATTGATCCCCAATACTAACTTAGCTTACATTAGTAGAAAGTGTAGCTAAAATAGGCCTATGTAATCTTGATCTTAATAGAAAAAATCAAGAACTTCACTGGTGGATAAAAGAATCCGGTTACCGTTTGATTGAATGGCAGGGTCCTAGTGCATGCTTTAAGAAACTTTTGTGTTTTGTATAAACTTCAATTGCTGAAAATGTAGAACATCAGAAGAGAACACCTTACACTAGAAATCGAAGTGCTATGAAACATTAAGGATAAGTAAAATGAAAAAAATGGATAAATATAGAGAAATCGAGAAGAAAAAGGGCTACAACGCAAGAGAAGAAATGAGATTTCAACCCCCTTTAGAGCTTTACTTTCATCGAAGGCTCCATAAAAGTCCATTAGCTAGTTAATTTCCTCGTCAATCGTTTTTCAATTATTAATCAAAATTCTCGTCAATCTATTGTCGATAACTTAAAAAAAATTAGGTCATTCTAGTTGCGGTGCTTAGTTAATTTCTTTTTACCAGTCCTCAGAGGAACGATACTTACTCATACACTTTATTACTAGTTCGACCTCGTGAACTTGTGAGTAACCAATAGCAATTAGATTTTGCAACACATCCATCTATTTCATGGTCATCCCTGAACATTTAAGTTTTTATGGGATGTGCACTTAATGCATTGGCTAGGTGGCAAACTAATTTGGTTTGGTTTTGGTAACGAGTTTTCATATAATAGGGATTTTGGTTAAACCTAAGATATTTTAATCAAAATATCTGGACACTTTTAATGTTTCCTATCCATGTCATCCCAAGTAGTAGCGCATAAATACTTTGCTACTTTCACTGCAAGTGTATGGGTCAAGTTTTAGTATAATGGGAAAAGTAAGGGTTGTCGTATCCACAGGGATTGGTTGAGATTATTATCGAGTACCATAATTATCATAACCTAACATTATTTAGGAGATAAAAAATGGTTTATAATTAATAAACTAATTAAACTAATTATACCGTAATATATTTTGAGATATTTAGGGGAATAGATTATCTAGGGATTAACTTCGCTTACAGAAACGTGTTCGATTTTGTTTAGTTATCAATAATCGTATTCGACATATCTGACAATCTTAGTATCATAAACTCATTCACTTTCTCTCCCGAGTGACAAGTGAATGAATATGTGAGTTTGCATTAACACCGAAGTCCCCCTCTAGCAATTTTTTGAACACATAGTCACATGAGTCTTTCCTCAACGTCATTAATTGCACACTTTCTAACTCCCTCCCAGGTTATTAGATCATCGCGTTGTGTTTAACCCTAGTCCAAATTCGGGGTTACCTCTCCCGAGTGTCAAATCCCAATTTCTCAATATATTTAAACAAACATATAAACATAACAAACTGGTAAACACAATCAAATTAGTGAAGAACAACTGTTAAAGAAATATAACTCAAACAAATGATATTTTCATAAATTACATTAATCCCACAGTTAATCCATGTTTAGCTAATGAACATAACTGTATATACAATAACAAACGAGCTAAACATGCTTAAACAATAAAACAAAGTGAATAAATAAAGAGAGAAACGAAAGAAACTAGCTGTTATCTGAAGATTTAATGCTAAAATTGCTTTGACATCGTTTCTCCTTCTTCCATTTGTGTTCATCTCCTTTGGATTTGGATGAGCTCTCCACCTAAATATATCTATTCAATTATAAGTTTCTAAGAGCTCTCACGGCAGAAGATGGAGAGGAAGGAGGAACATAAAGGGAACAAAATATCTAAAAATCTAGTTTACAGCTGCAGGGGTCACCGTTGCCACAGTGGGTATGTCTGTAGTGTCACCGCTGCAGCGGTGGCTGCAGTAGTAGCAATAGAGAGTTTCCTATTGTTTCACCACTGCGGTGGTAGATCTCACTACCGCGGCAGTAAGCGATCAGAAGATTTAGGCCCCTCTCTGTATTTTGACTGTTGTGGCGGTAGGCTGCAGGTTCTAAATTTTGTCTTTTTTGCTCATTTTCCACTGTTCTTCCACTGCTCTTGATCTGATTTGATTGTTTATGATCTATTTTCATCCATTTTCACCTGAAACACCTAATTTATTATGATACAAATAAAAATGTATTAAAACGTATTAAAATACTATAATAACACTAGAAAACTAACAAGTTCGGTTTCAAAATAGATAGGTAAATTATACCTATCACCAAGCATTTAATGCTTGATGGTATGGGAATTTAACGCACAATAAATACCTAACTTTAGTGGCAAACTGAATCAATTTAGTTTTGATAACGGTCGGTTACCTCCTAAGTGTCTTAGTATTAAAACGTAAAGAATATCTAGGATTTTCTTGGTCATTTCAAGGCTCCTTTGTGGGCCTGTTAATGATGTTTATGCCCATAATTCAATGGGCCTAGGGTGGTTTGTCAAGACAACTTGGTTTTGGTGTAATTCCAAACAAAGCCCAAGTCCTTAATCCCCTTGGTGATTTAGGGTTGTCATGACCTTTCAAAGCCTTGATCATGGTCTTTTGGATTGTTTTTGACCGGGATTTGATATAGTAGGGATAAATGAAATAAATATTTTGGTGTTAAATCGACAAGATTTAGTGATTGTAAATGAAATCAAACTTTAATAAAGTAATTTTAGACCCCATTAAATTACGGGATTTTCGAGGTTGACCCAAAACTTTTACATAACTGAATTTTGTCAAATTTAATAGTTTTTGTTTTCTCATGTTTTTTGGGAATTTTTGTATATTATACGGTGTGATCTCAGGTACAAATTCATTCCTCCCACTCTTTACCACCGGGATCTCCATGGCCAACACCGCAAAGGCTTTCCTCGATGCTAATCCAATGTTGATTGAGCTCGCGCCACCATTTAACGACCCTCACAGAGAGTACAGCTCTTCGTCTTCATCTCCGGCAAACCCCCCATCACCATTTTGGTAATTTTATAAGAAACTTTGTCCACTAAGTGGTGGCAGCGAGTGAAGCTCCAATGAATCCATTTTCCTCATATTCATTTTGCTTTTTCCACCAGAAGTTCCACGAATTTTTTTTGAAACATGCACTCTATCAATGTCGCAATAGGAGATGACCAGAGTGCCAAGATAAAGGAACTTAGAGGGTGGCAAAGGTGGTAGAGAATGGTTTGAAAGAAAAATAGGCTGGTTATCGGGGGTAGAACTGGAACATGGGATTTTGTGAGTAGGGAGAGATAGGGATGGGGGTTGCGATAGAAGAAGTGAGTAAAAAAAAAAAACGTTGGTGTAGAATACCGCGATTGTGGGTGACAATGGCAGTTGCGGAGAAAGATAAAGGGAAGGGTGCGCAAGATAAGAAAATGAGAAGGAGAAAGACTGGATGGAGGAGGGCCTTGTGGAGGTGAGTTGGAGAGAGAGAAAAATAAGAGAGAGAGCAGTAATGGTGGATTACATGGGTGGTAAAAAAGAAAAAACATGTTAACTCCAACAACTTTAGAAGTTTTTTTAAATTAACCCATGAATTGGAAATAACAAAATTGCCTTAATTTAATGTTGACCGTTAAATTGACGTAAACTAAGAAATTAGTTAATCAGGTCAATTGGAAACCAAAAAATGAAATGTGAAGGTCCAAATTGTTTATCTCCAAATACCAAGAGTCAATTGAACACTGGTCGTATTTGTGGGACCAAAAAAGTCATTAACCTAAAAAATATATTTCTAAATATTGAACTCTTGATATAATTTTTTTTTAGTTTGAAAGTGAAAAAAAAAATTATGTTGATGGAATATGATTAGTGTAAAATTCGATCACCTTTGATTTCACTTGCTAGAGACTGCCACGTACACGTAGACCCAAAATGGGGCCCAACTATCTTGGAAGGGTGCTTGAAGACTCACCAGTCAGAGCCCCAAAACTTAACTTTGACCAGCTATGTCCGAGAAAGGACCATGGTCATCAATGGATTGATTATTTTTGCCAAGTTGAGTACATTGTGAACTCAGACCTCCAAATTACCCTAAATTGCACATTGTAAGACCAAAGCACCTAAGGGCTCTTCTAGAGTAGGAAGCCTAGGACAAAGTCCTGTCTTTGAGTACAGGTATTTCACAATCTTCAATTTAGGCCGCTATAGGAAGAATCGATGGAAAGCACCCTCAGCCTTAGGTATTGTCATCAACGTATAGTCGTTTTTTGGACCATTTGTCTCCTAGACACCTAACTCTTCTTGTCGTTAATTCCTCAGATAAGCACCTCATCTGAATAGTGACCCCTTAGGTCGACAACCTCCAGTTTGGTATATCCCCAGATCAGTACTTCTTGTGTTGCCCTATCCCTCCTCCAGACAACATATTCTCAAAAACGCTCCCCATTCTTCCTAATCAAGGTTTGGATAGAAATCTTATCTAGTGACACTTCTGCATTGTAGTCGTACACTCCCAAAAGACCTTAACTATGTCAAGGGATATATTTACCTTTGAATATTTTGTTGTCGAAAACCAACGAGCGGAAGGTCCATGTAATGATTGCTGAAAGAGATGAACATCCAATGCTTCATTATGGAGATACGCCCCTATCTCATTCTTATACCTTTGGATTTGCAAATCTGGACACCCTAAATGATCTTATTTTGTGAATGTGGGCATAACAAAGTTGTCCAGAGACTTTACTTGATGTATGAAAGACACATCAAGATATCGGACATTGGTTTTAGACTCCCTTTCTTTAATTCTTGGAGTTCCTTTTCCATTTTTAGTAGTTTTTCTCTCAATGGGGATATTTTCTTGAATCGTTCTTTTACCTCTATTTTGAAGGGTATATGGCATTGACCTCCCCTATCATTTTGCACTATACCGGTTACCTCCCCTGTCATTTTGTAAATACCAGAGATCTCTCATATCTTTTTGCTCAAGCACCACTTACCTCTCTTATTAAATAAAAAATAATAATTTTTTTATTATAATACCAATTTTACCCTTAACTATTTAAAGAATAATTAAATAATAAAAAACTGAAATACATAAATAATCCTTTAATTTATATATATTCATCACCACTTCCTACCCTCAAACCCACCGCCGCCGCCACCACTACCCACCACCCGCCGTCGCCGCCTACCACTACCCGCCGCTGTACCTACCCAACACCACCTCTCACCGCCACCACCAACCCAACACCATTTCCCATCACTTTAGCCTACCATCCATCGCCGCCACTACCTTCCGCCACCTCCCACTGCCATTACCACACCAATTTTAAAATATATATATATATATTTAACCCTTTCAATAACTCTTTTCTCTCTCTCTCTCCAGTGGTAGTAGTGGGTAGTGGTGGAGGCAATGGGCAGTAGCGGGAGAGTTGGGTGGTGGGTTGCAGTGGGAGTTAGACGGTGGCGATGACGGTGGGACGTGGTGTTGGGTGGGTGATGGTGGGTGGTGGAGGGTAGTGGCGATGGGTGGTAGGAGTTGGGTAGTGGCTATGGCGGTGGGGGTGGCAGTAGAAGTTGGCTAGTGGTGAGAGGTAAATATAATTAGTTAAAAAGTTAAGTGTAAAAAATATAGGGGTGTTAATGATTTTTTTTGTAAAAAAAAAATAACCTAAGGGTAATTTTGTCCAAGATGAGGTAAGTGGTGTTTGAGCAAAAAGACAGGGTAGATCTCTAGTATTGGCAAAATGATAGTGGATGTATCTATTATAGTGCAAAATAACTGGGGAGGTCAATGGCATATACCCCTATTTGGAATTGGACATTAGTTTATGGTATAACTAGGCCAGTATTTGGTTTAGCTGAGGTGGTACTTGGATTTGGGTCAGTTACAGTTAGAGTTACTTGTGGCTAAGGTTTAATACAGATTGTTTCTCTGATAACGAGGCTAAGGCCTTGGGAACTGGAGGGATGATGGTTGGTTATTGGTTCTATTGGGTTGGGGGTTTGAACATGAGATACCAGGTTCAGTTGAGATTGGTAGAGTTGCTACAGGACCTTAGAAATCTAACCGATGGATCATTTTAACAAAACCATGTCTTCTGTCAGTTCGACAACCTCGATAGGCTTCTTCGGCTGCTCTTCTATATTCTCAATTCGGATAGGTGTATAGCGAGCGTTTGTTACACGTTCGTGTATTGACTACTCGCTAGTATACAAGGTCAAAGTTTTAGTATGATGGATCTTCATAGATCGAGTATCGTATCCACAGAAATTGGTTGTCGCTACTATCGAATACCGTGTTTGTCATAACCGAATTTTATCTAGGTGCTAAAAATGTAATTTAATTAAATACTAATTTACCTATACTAATACTACACTAAGATAGTTTTCAGAGAATAGATTGTCTAGGGATTAGTTTCATTTCCGAATACGTGTTCAATCTCATTTTAGTTTATGTTAACGGTGTTCGACTTATCCAACAATCTCAGTTCTTAAACTCCCCTACCACCTCTCCCGAGTGTAAGATGAGGGAATACACAACTTTGCATCAATGAAGAAGTTCCCCTCAATGTCTTAATGACCTTAGGTCACGTGAGTCTCACCCCAATGTTATTGATTGCGCACAATCCAACTCCCTCCCGGGTTATTGGATCGTCGCGTTATGTTTACCGTATCAATAATATCAGTTCATAAACTTCCCCGCCACCTCTCCTAAGTGTAAGATAAGGGAATACGCGACTCTGTGTTAATGAAGAATTCCCCCTCAATATTTTAACCACCCTAGGTCACGTAAGTCTTGCCCCAACGTCATCGATTGTACACAATCCAACTCTCTCCCGGGTTATTGGATCGCGATGTTTGTTTGCCCTAGTTCAAATTCGAGGTTTGTCAAACCCCGAATTCTCAATATATAAATCTAATCATAATCAACAAACAAGAATGATATACATATTCAAACATCGAAGAACAACCGCAAATGAAACATAAACTCAAGTAAATAACGTATTCAAAAGTTTATTAATAATCCCTAAACAACCTATGTTTAGCCAATGGCCATAACCATTTATACACTGTAAAATGGTGTAAACATGCTCAACAAATACCGAAATGAAGAAAATAAATAAAATAAATTAACGACTTAGCCGATATCCAAAGATTTGGCACTAAAACCGTTTATCGCTCCCTTTCTCTTTCATATTCTTCATCGGGTTAAGAGCTCTCCCTCAAAAATCTCTCAAACTTACCCTAGAATATAGTCTATAGGCCCTAGGGGGCGATTCCACCAGAAGAGAGGAGGAGAGAAAGGGTTTAAATAGGCAAAATATCCCAAAATATATCTTAAATTTGTGCAGAGGCCACCGCCGCAGCGGTGGGATTCACTGTCGTGGTGGTGAGTAGGTCGGTTAGTTGATCGCCTAGGCGGTGAAGACAGCGGTGGACTTGGTTGACATCGTACATTTTTATCTCCGCAGTGGTGGGCTTCTTTCAAAATATTGTCGCCTTGCTTGTTTTTCCACCGTTCTTCGACCGTTCTTGTTTCGATCTCATCGTTTACGCTCCAGTTTCCTATCTTTTTGCCCCACACACCCGGTTTATACAAAAAGTATAAAAACTAATTAAAACATAATAAAATAAATATAAAAACTACTCTAAAACTAACAAAATCGGTTTGAAAATATGTAGGTAGATCATACCTATCAAATACCCTCAAACTTGGAATTTTGCTAGTTCTCAAGCAAAACACACACACGAAAATGAAAAACATAACTAAATTAAGTAACAAACAACCTAAAAACACTCTAAACTTAACGACGTGTGAGTTTTACATTCTTCTAATGACCAAGTTATGTTTCCATCAACAACCGCCAATCATTTCGAGTTTAGGTGGTAAAACACACCATGTGATGTTCTAGAATTTCGACAAACAATAATGGTGAACGCCATTCTAGATCCAGTTAACGTGTTGGTGTGAGACTCAATAATATAACTAGACAACAATTGGATTGGATTATCCACTAATAAAACTCATGACTTAAACCATATAGGACTAGGATTTCCATATACCTGATTAGGGTCTACTCTCCAGTAATGTAGGCTTGGAAGTTCAAAAAGATCAGAAGAACTTGGATCGGTTTTGGAATATTTGGCCAAGGGTATTTTGGAATAGAAAATGGGTTAACGTTGTTAATTTAACATTACCCAAGGCCTAACGCTTGGCACATTTACTCTCGAACCCCCATAGATAAATTAGAAACAACTCTAACCAAACATTTTAGAACGATGTACTCACTTGTCAAAAGAAACCTAAAGTTTTCAATTTTATTTTTTTTACAATCACACCCCCAAACGTATTCGATTATTATGATTTCATGGGTGTGGTTAAAACTAAAGAAAAGCGATAATTTAGTACTCGAATACCGAACCAATCCAAAATTTGCACAAAACCCAATACTCACATCAAGAAGCATTTGCAACTGCTAGCTTGATTCACTCAAAATTGTGCCTTTGGTTAAGTGATAAAGGTTTGGAAAAAGTTCAATCAGCTATGGTATTAGTTTAAGTGTTCAGAATTGAAACGACTATTAGGCTTCGATAGGGTAACGAGTGATAAACATGTTACAAGATAGGCTTCAAAGGCTCAAACAACAAAATGACTGCCTAAATCATGTCTTCTGAACTACCTCGCCTACGAGTTCGCCTCGAATTTCCCCTCAATTAGGTTTTAGAATCCTTAATTATCATGAGTTTGGCTAATCGATAATCGGCCTCAAATAAATTGAATAGAAATAGATTGATTATATATGCTCATGCAAATTAGGATCTACAATAGTTTTCACCAAAACGCATTGTCAAGCATATAGAACACACATGCATGGGTATTATCCTTGACCTGGAAAACAACCAGGGGTAATATCATCATCGAGTAATGGCCCAGACGAACACAAAACTTAGCATGCACACAACAATAACAAATAAACACAAACTACCTAACAAACATACACAGAAGAAAACAATAAAACATTTAACATACTATACTACACATCACTTCTGAACTTAAAACAGATAGTGTTCTCAGCGGCTCAATCATCATTCTCAACAAATGAAATTTAAAGCATGTTGACGAAGAGGGTTTAGAACACGTACCTGGGAGAGGAGAGAATCTCGCCTCTGAATAAATTCGGCTATGACAGATTTAATTTATTTTTAACCTTGGGTTGCCTCCCAAGAAGCGCGTGGTTTAATGTCCTCAGACCGACATGTTCCAAATACCCTCAAGCTTGGTTAGATATTGCATTGGATGGCTCGATCTTTCAACGACATGCCTCACCGGCTTATGTGCATGGCGCCGGCATTATAAATGGCTCGGAATCCCATTGAAAGGAATGCATCAATACCTCTCGATCTAACATCGACAAGTACCCTACATAGGAAACAAAAATTATATACAAAAGAAATGCCTAAAGTAAAATCGGGTCATTTACTCACAATATCAATAATAACGAAAAAACACAATCCCTGGCAACAACACCAAAAACTTGTATGGCGAGCGTTTGTTACACGCTCGCATATTGACTACTCGCAAGTGTACGAGGTTAAAGTTTCAGTATGATAGATCATTAAAGATCGGGTAACGTATCCATAGAGATTGGTTGTCGCTACTATCGAAAACTGTGTTTATCATGGCCTAATTTTATCTAGGCGCTAAAAATGTAATTTAATTAAATACTAATACTAAAATACTAATTTGACTATACTAATACTAAATTGAGATAGTTTTGACATAATACATTGTCTAGGGATTAGGTTTGTTTACGAATACATCTTCAATCTCGTTTTAGTTTATGTTAACGGCGTTTGACTTATCCGACAATCTCAGTTTGTAAACTCTCCCGCCACCTCTCTTGAGTGTAAGATGAGAGAATACGCAACTTCGCATCAATGAAGAATTCTCACTCAATGTCTTAATGACCCTAGGTCGCATGAGTCTTGCCCCAACATCATTGATTGTGCACAATCCAACTCCCTCCCGGGTTATTGGATCGTCGCGTTTTTTTTTACCCTATCGACAATCTCATTTCGTAAACTCCCTCGCCACCTCTCCCGAGTGTAAGACGAGGGAATACATGACTTCATTTCAATAAATAAGTCCCCCTTAGTATCTTAACGACCCTATCTCACATGATTCTTGCCCCAACGTTGTTGATTGTACATAATCCAACTCCCTTCTGGGTTATTGGATCGTGATGTTCATTTACCCTAGTCCGAATCTGAGCTTTGTCAAACCCCGAATTCTCAATATATAAATCTAAGCATAATCAACAAACAAGAACGATTAACATAATCAAACATCGAATAAGAACCACAAACGAAACAGAAACTCAAGTAAACAACGTATTCTAAGTTTATTAATAATCCCTAGACAACCTATGTTTAGCCAATGGCCATAACCATGTAAACAATGTAAAATGGCGTAAACATGCTCAACAACTACCTAAATAAAGAAAATAACGAAAAGAAATGAACGACTTAGCCGATATCCAAAGATTTGGCGTTAAACCGTTCACTACTCCCTTCCTCCTTCATTTTCTTCCTCGGGTTGAGAGCTCTCCCTCAAAAATCTCTCAAACTCATCATAAATTATAGTATAAGGGCCCTAAGGTTTGATTACACTGAAAGAGAGGAGGAGAGGAAAGGTTTAAATAGGCAAAATATCGCAAAAAATATCTTAAATCTGTGTAGAGGCCACTGCCGCGGTGGTGAGTACATTAGTTAGTTGATCGCCTAGGCAGTGAAGATAGCGGTGGACTTGGTTGACATCCTGCATTTTCACCACCGCTGTGGGGGATGTTCAGTAAGATAAGCCATTCTCTACAATTTCAGCGCTGCGGCGGAGGTCTGGACGCCTCGGCGACGGGCTTCTTTCAGAATTTTACCATCTTACTCGTTTTTCTACCGTTCTTGGTTTGATCTCATCGTTTACTCTCCAATTTCTTATATTTTTGCCCCACACACCTGATTTATACAAAAAGTATAAAACGTAATTACAACATAACAAAATAAATATAAAAAATACTCCAAAACTAACAAAATCTGTTTGGAAATATGTAAATAGATCACACCTATCAATAGGCTGTCATGCTTGTATACGAGTGAAACTGGTGAGCAACAGGTGAGAGCTTTTCTACATGGCATAATTTTTTCTAAGTAACTTAGGTTGTGTTATTATTATTTTCTTACAAAAGTGTTTGGGGTTTTAACTATAACCCAATTTGAGAAAAGATTTCCACTTGTTAGCCAAGTGGAATACCCAAGAGGAGAGGTGAATTGGGTAATTAAAAAATATCAGAGAAAAAAAAACACTTCAAAAATCAAACAATTAATTTTATCCTAAAATTAATTATTATATTTATAGCAGCGGATAAGTATAATAAGCTCTAGGTGCACACCCAAACAACACAAGATAAAATAAATAAAATAAGTAATGCGGTACACACCGATATATCCTAGTTTACCAAGCTATTCTTGGCTAATCTAGTTCTCCAAGCCCCATGGAGATTCGCTCCCACTAAACTCAAGATTCCTTTACAAGTAGAAACCAAACCCTCATAACGATTATTTTTACAAGCTTAGAATCAACCTTTACAAATTCCTTTTTCTAGGCTCAGGAATAACCTCTACTTTTTACAAGCTCAAGAATAACTTAATTCTATTACAGGGAAAATCATGATCTAATTCTTTTTATACCTTAGGCTTAAGAATCAAAACCTCACCAACACTCTAAATATCTTTTTTACCAAGTAAGGATTGAACCGTTATAAAATTCAGTCAAACTCAATTCTATCCAGGAAGAATTATTGCCTCAATCTCTTTATAGGAACAGACTAAAATCGACTACCCTTTGATTAAATACCTCCAAAAGTATTTAATCTGTCACACTACTCACTAATATAAATTGATAATCATATTATCTCACTCGGAGCTTCTACTACCCCAGATAAATTATAACTCGATTAATATCCCAAGTCTAGTGATAGAAAAATTTGAGATTGAAAATATGATATTAAACAAAATATGGTAGCAAATAATTGAGCATGTAATCAGTTTCAAGAAATTGTTTATAAAATATTTTCTTCAATAAAAATCAGAAACAATTTCTAAAGATCAATTTCCAACAATTAAACAAGCAATGCATAAATAGAAAGTAATTGGAAAGATCTCACCTAGAATCCACAGAAAAAATAAATAGAGAGATGATACTTCAGATCCGGTAGTAGCAATGATTCTCATGATTGTCTCTTAGAATAGCTCTTACAAAATCTCAAAAAGATAACTCTTAGAACAACACAATATGATCTTATCTCCTTAAGCTCACTTCTCTTGATTTATATTTCACTGCTTAATGATATATGAAAAATACAGGTCTATATATATGGGATATAAATCAACCCTCTAACGGCTAGTTCTAAAACAATAAGGAGGAATTAACCCCCCCCCCCCCCCCCAAAAAAAAAAAATTACAATTGTTTGATCCTTCTAAAGCTAGAAAGACCACAAACATCAATTTTCAAACAACCTCTAACAAAATGAGGTAAATCATTAAAATCAGTAGTATAAACAGAGTTTCCTGCACTAGCATGCTTTGACAGCCCATGAGCAGCACCATTAGCTTCTCTAAAAACATGATAAATGGGAAAATCATATTTTATTCTTAACAAAATTATTTGAGCAATATAAGGATATACTCTCCAAGGAATATCAACCTTTTGCAACACCATATCTACCAGAATATTACTATCAATCTCTAAAATAACCATAAGCCAATTTAACTCTAAATAAGTTTTTAAGCATTGCCAGAGAGCAAAACCTTTAGCAAACATGTTGGTTTGGATACCTAAATGAATAGCAAATGCAAAATTCAGCTAACCATTGTGATATCTAATGATTCCCCCAACACCAGAATATCCTAGATTACCCAATGAGCTCCCATCAATATTAAGCTTCAAATAGCTCAAGGCAGGTTTGATCCATTTTAACAAAACAAATTTGAAGGAAGTAGGTTTTTTTAGCAAGCTTGACATTGATTACAAACTCAATTCACCTTATTATAGTAGGAAAGAAATGAACAATCTAATCAAATTTGGCCTGACATCGACATTTCCATAACTCCCAGCATATCAGCACAGGAAGACCAAAACTGATATTTTTGTTCTGCCACCAATTCAACAATCTAGACAACAATGATTCAACATGAAATGCACTTCCAAAGTTTTCCCAAACTTTTTGAGCAAATTCACAAGCATACAACACATGATCTTGAGTTTTAGCAGCCTGACCATAGCATGCACAAATTGGAGGCAAATGAATTCCCAACTTTTGAATTTTAGAATCAAAAGGCACAATACCCTTTAGCACCTTCCACATAAAGATTGAAGTTTTAAGAGGAATGGTAGAATGCCAAATGAACTTAAAATAAAGAAGAGTTTCAAAAAGTCTGCCAGACAGTAGAAACTGTGAACAATCCATTAAAAGCTGGCATCCAACACATTTTATCAGAAACATAAAAAGGAAGCTTATGAAGTTGCATGATCTTAGATTTGAAATTACATAGAAGCTGGTTTATCTTATTCTCATTCCAAGAACCATCAGCATTAAGCAAATCATGAACCTGCAGCCTGGAAAATTGCTTCTAGACAAGTAAAACTTCACCAAGAGGAATATCAATTAACTAATGATCCTACCACAGAGAAACCTCACCTTTTCCAATTTAAACCAAGATATAATCTTCAGCTAAAGCCTTTCATTCAATTACATTCTTCCAACTAATACTCTGATGTGAAGAATTGACACTGTAGAAATATGCATGTTTTCTATAACTATATTTTAGCTTCATGAATTTAGCCCACAAAGACTGACCAACTCTGAAATTCTACTATGGCTTAGCTTTAAAAGCCATCACCATATCCTTAAGCTGCCTAAGACCCAAACCTCTTTCTTCAATAGGAAAACACATTTGTTGCCAGCATTTCCAGTGATGCTTTCTATTCCAAAAGAAATTAGAAAAGAGTCATTACAAAGTTTTGATAACTTTAACTGGAGGAAAAAGGGTCATAAACAGGAAAATAGTTTGTAAAATCAACACATGCCTGATCAACACCGACCTTCCACCACTAGAAAGATGCTTAGACTTCCATAAATAAAACATCCCAAATATTTCATTAGGAAGAAGCTCTTGATAAATCCAATTTTAGAGGCCAACCAAGACAGCTTATTAGAAGTGATATAAGATGAAGGAATAAAGCTGCTTTTGGTGAAATTGATAAGTTGCCTAGAATTGAGTTAATAAGAATTCAAAAAATTCAGCAGTTTGATAATAGAAAATTTAGAACCATTGACAAAAATGATCATGTCATCAGTATATGCAAGATGATAAATAGGCATTAAAGCTTTAGGCTGAGAGAATGGGCTAATGGATTTATTTTGAACAAGATTTTTTAGACCCCTAGAAAAGGATTCAACCATAATGCTGAAAAGAAGATGTGATAATGGATCACCCTACCTTAAACCTTTCCTAGATTGAAAGAAACCAAAAGAGCAGCCATTAATGATTAATGAGAAATAACAATTGGAGATGAGCCTCCACACCATATTAATGATTTTTTCATGAAAACCAAACTTTCTCATGGTAGATATAAGGAAGAACCAAGATACTCTATCAAAAGCTTTGGCCATATCAAATTTGATAATAAGATTCCCACCTTTAACCTTTTTGGGAAGAAGATGAGTCATCTCTTGAGCTAACAGAATGTTATAAAAAATGTTCCTACCCTCCACATAAGTACTTTGTTTAGGAGATATAATTTTGGGAAGGATGATCTTTAACCTATTAGCCAGAAATTTTGAGATGATTTTATTAATGAAATTACAAAGACTAATGGGCCTAAAAATAGTAGGGGAAGAAGGACACTCATTTTTAGGAATCAAAGCCAAAAATGTGCTAGAATAAGCTTTAGGAATCTCAGCTCCACAAAAGAAGGACATAACAACTTGGCACTTAAACGCTCTCTTAGACCCCTTATATCATTATGACTTCATTTTAGTTCAATTCAATTAATAATGGATTTTAAATCTTTCAATTAAGTCCCCCAAATATTTCTCAATCTCAATTAATTAAAATAGAAACAATTCTATGTACCAAATTGAGAAACATTAAAATTTAATGAACCAAATCAACAATATTTAGATATTAGGTGAAGCATATCTTAAATATAATAA
The DNA here is from genome assembly GCA_016647705.1 of Eucommia ulmoides. Taxonomy (NCBI): domain Eukaryota; kingdom Viridiplantae; phylum Streptophyta; class Magnoliopsida; order Garryales; family Eucommiaceae; genus Eucommia; species Eucommia ulmoides. The sequence continues at coordinate 36,744,743 of CM028339.1, read as the reverse complement.
TATCCCTAAAATCTCTCTCAAATCCCAACAAAAAATGGCTACTTTTGGATATAATTTCAGAATCAACGGTATCCTGAAACAGCGTACCCAGTTGACTAGTCAGTCAACTACCCAATTTAGGATGTAGCTAAGACAACGCAGCTGCATTCATCGGTTGACCTATCTGTCAACTTAAAGATTCAGAGAGTTTGATTTACCTTCACCAGTCGACCTACCTGTCGACTTGGAGATACAGAGAGTTCATATTCTCTTAGCCGGTCGACCTACCTATCGGCTCAGAGATACAGAGAGTTCATGCTGCTTAGTCCGATCAACACATCAGTTAACTTATGTCTGTTGGATCTCTTTTTTGAACTCGATTTTTAACTCCTTCTTTTTTATGTTTTTTCCCCTTTAATCATTTTCTCTTCTAAATTAGCTCCACTAACTTCTTCAATTCCATTTTCGTCAATTATAAATATTTCTTTTAAAACACATAGGAGCAAATAATTTCATCTTATCAAAACATACATAAACGATAAAAAACATTTGTGCTATGTGTGTTCCTAATTAGGATATTAAGAGTTGAAATTCACCTGAGTTATTTTTTCTAATTTCTTCAAACTTTTAATTCTTTATCATCGTTGTCATCATGATTTAGCATCCATTTGTCATCACATCTTCATCACTGAAACGCTTAACAAACCATTACTTGCATAAAAATATCAACACTTAATTGTTCATCGAAATATTAGGATCAACACCACTGCTTCCAAATTTTACAAATCACACACGATTTTTCACGATAACCCCTCAGGCAGTATGCCTTATATTTACAGACTCGATTGATACTTTTATTTGGACACATGGAAATCTCGTATCAACTCCTTCTAATTATTGACCTCAAACTAAAGCAATACCTGAGTCCGAACAAAATAGATTTTCCAACTCTAATAAAGCCTCGTATAGTCATAATAAGGATTCTCTATATCCCTTCCCATGGTTTGTTCAACAGTCAATTTTTCTTGGATACAATTCTAGATAGTAAGCAGTTATAGGTAAAGTAGAATGAAAATTCTTAAATGGCTATTCCGATCTCTATTAATCCTAGAGGTACTCTTTTGTAAGGTTTCAAGGTAGTTATATACTTACAACAAAATACATGTCTCTCTCCAAGACAGTGTCATAAGTATAGCAGGGTTTTGGTTATCTTTTATCCTAGGCTCACTATATGAGGATATGGCTTTTTCTTCTAGTGTATCCTAGAAATTTTCAGTTCCTAGACCTTAAAACCTCTAGATTTTTCCCAAGGGGAATGTCCATCGTTGGTTGGTAGTCCGAGCGAGATGAGGGTTGTAGCCGGATCTCGGGAGAGAGACCCCCTGGCCTTGCTTCTACTAATGCCTCTTTCTAAGTGTTTTTTGGGGTTAGTACGATGTGATGAAATCACAAACGTCATCCCCTACGTTGGCCTCTCTATCCCAAAGAAGGTTATGGCTTGGGTTTTTCATATGATATGTAATATAAAATGAGTGCTCGTACGTTGGAAAGAGTATATAATAATGAAATGCAAGAATTTAAAGACAGAAATTTCAATGCAGTATTTACCGACAGTAATATAAACAAGTATGGAAACATGATTTTAAGATTTTTTTTTTTAATACTTATTATTATTGTTGTTGTTGTTATTAATATTAAAACTATTTTATTATTACCATTTATTATTTATTTATTATCATTTATTTATTATTTTATAATATTATTTTATTTATTTATTTATTATTTATTCCCTTGTCATTTTTTTATTATTTTTACTACCATTTACTGTTGTTTATTATTTTTGGAAGGGAATCAGTTATGTTTTTTAAAAATCAAAGACATATTCTCCAGTTTTATTTTACTATAAATATACATTTAGACTCCAACTATGCTTGACTTACTTATGTGTCCCCAGTAGAGTTGTCAATTGACGTACCTCGGATTTTGATAGTAGAAGAAGTAGAGTTCGGGAAGAAAAGAAAACAAGTTTCATTCATCCCTCTCTATGTCGTCCATATTTTTTCATTTTGAAAATGGTTTTTCAATGGCTTTTCTAGGTTTTGGTTTTGAAAAGCTTTTTGGGCCAGGATTTTATGTTGAAAACAGAGTCGCCACATAGCATAAGGTTAAATGGTATACTAGGTCATTAGGAGTTTTATAAATTCATTTTTCTTTGAAATGGCCCATTTTTCATTTCATATGGTTTATGTACCATAGATATTCTTAACGTTTGGGGGTCATTTATTCTTGGGGAAGGTTTTACATACCCCAAGACACCCGTCTGTAAACGGTACCTTAGTCTCAATGAATATTCGCTATTAAGCACTACTCGAGTAACTTTCCTCAATTTTATTAAAGATAAACAATTCCCTTTTTAAAGTTTTTCCATTTTTATGTATTTTAACATGATTGAAGCAATAAATGTTATCTATTATGCAACTACAACTAGAAATGAAATTATTTTTGTGTTTTTAACATAATGAAATAGAAAATACTATACTATACTATATTATTCTAGGCAGGGACAACCGAATAGCAGTTTATTAGGGATAAGAATATAAATATGGATGCTATATGAAATGAAAATTAAGACTAAATTATTTTGATATGTGACAGAACCTGCACGTGGGTTTCGTACGTATCTCAGATTAATAAAAATCAGGTCTTCACGTAGTTCTTTTGTGTTAGGTTAAACAATATGGTTTATGTTATTAAAAGTGACTAAATCGTTATGTAGGTTGCCTACGTACTTCAGGAGGTAACCAAAGATCAGATCGTCATGTAGTTCATTCTTATTTAATTTAAAAATTGGGTTGATTTAAGTTGATTATTAGTTGTGAACAGCATGAATCATAACATGATGAAGACATGACCTCTTTGATTTTGTTAAGACACCTTAACTGAACTCTTTTGTTTTAGTTAGCTAATGTTAGTGTGTGTGTTTGTTAATTGAAATTGAAAAGAAATACCACACATTTGTGCTAGTCCTACCAACAACTAAGAAAAATGAGTAGGTTTTTGATGAAGAATCACACATATCCTTGAAGAAATAGAGGCCTTCCCTTTATCTCTTGAGTTATTACTCCAAGAACCTCATGAACACCCTACTTAGGGGAAGTGGTCTTTCCAATGTAGCTATCTCTCTTTACTCCTTGCTCTTCTTGGCTTGGTGTTGATCGATGACCGTCTTCCCCTTGAGTTCCTGTTCTAAGAACCTCAAGAACTCCCTCTGAGACTGGATTTTAGGAGAATAATGATGTGTTATTCAAGAAATATATTTGAGCATCCTAACACTCGTGACTTGTATCACGTTTTAGAGTGAGAATCTAGGACTTCAAGCAATGAAAAATGAGAACCGCAGCACATCTATTTATAGGCTAGGAGCCCGCGTATTCATCCATGCGTAGGCTATCCCAGACTTCTACTTTGAGGTGTGTTTGGCCTAGGGGACTTTCCATCTTGTTTTTGTTTTGTCCAGCTTTGAACAAATTTTATGTGTAAGAAAATATCTCAAAATATTTGGTAATCATTACTAAATGTTTTTCCATATTTGGTAATGATCGGCAATTGCTACTAATGATTGGCAATCATTACACATCATTATCTCTCCTCCAACCATATGAGTTGCACATATGTTCATTAATGGCTTGATGTGACACTTCCAGTTTGGTTTAGAGGATAAATATCGGTTGGTTTCACTATTTTGGTTTAATTTTCATTAATACTTTCAAGGTGCAGTGAACATAGTCTTGATATGTCAGTTGGCATTTAATTCCTTATGATGAGTCATCACTTGGTGATCACTCATCCGATTGGTTTCGGATCGAATCGGGTTAACTTGCCTTGTAGCCAATGGTTGGTTTTCAAGTTTTTTTGTTACCCCCAGATTTTTTGGTGAAAAAATCTAGATTCAATGCATCCTGATAAGTCAATTTTTTATCAATATATCTTCATAATTAATTGTTAGTTTTGAGTGATTTTCAGTGTTTTTGTTGTTAGTTTCTAATTCTAGTCGGTGTTATTTTGTAGGAATCAGTAAAAGAAAGAAAACGGATAAAAACGAAGAAATCAAAAAGAAAATGCCAAGCAGCAGCTTCGAGTTGCAGCACCGTTAAAATGGCACAGCAATGGGGACCTTGCGCTATACATCGGTTCTGTAGCGTGGGGATCCTTCTCCTTTTTGGTGTTACAATGCCATCCATACAATGCAATGCCATTCCCTGCCGTTTGGCACTACAACCTGGTTAATTTGGGCCTATAATGCGGTGCGTTCTAACCTAAATTCTACTTAGAAGCAGTATTGCAATGAGGATTTGGGGCTGCAGTGCCAACATACGAATCTGAGAGATAAAATGGGACATTTTGGCCCATTGGGAGGGGTTCATTGAATGGAGAGTGACATGGGGACTTTTTGCGATCGGAATACAGACCGAAGACCTGAAAACATCGCCGAATCTAGTTTTTTTTCCTTCTCTCATCTCTTTACTTTTTGTGCATGATAACTTTTGGATCTTAGATTGTTAGTTGTTTACGAATCATGAGTTCATGTTGGAAGGCTATTAAAAATATGTTGATGAACAATATGATCATGCTCGGCTAAATCTTTTTTTATATAGAGAGTGTTGAATGACTTCGTAAGAACTATGTTTTGAGAATCTAAGACGTTTTTAATTGAATTTCATGTTTAGATCATTTGTATTTCCTTGTGTTTATTTGTTAATTTATGCGAAAGGTAAATTAGATATCTTAGATGTGTAAGATAAGGCATTCGAGAGGTGATAACGTTAAATATCGAAATTGGAGAGGCTAAGACAATTTGGGTAGTCGTTTGATGGATAAGACGTAATGAGTGGATAATTAGTTGAATTGAAAAGAGATATTAACTCAAATAATTCTACAAATTATCTCACTTAGTAGTCGAGAGGTGGAAGTGAGGTTAATGTAGACACCCACGGTTAAGGATTAAACATGCATTTAATTAGCAAACTTAAGGATTAGCATAGTTCGGCAAAGTGATTTTACCCCACCCCCCCAGAACTTTATTTTCATTGAGGCTCTATAAAAGTCCATTAGTTAGTTAATTTCCCCATCAATTGTTATTCAATTATTAATCAAAGTTCTCCCCAATCTATTGTTGATCTCTTAAAAAAAATTAGGTCATTCTATTAGCGGTACTTAGTTAATTTCATTTAATCAGTTCTCAAGGGAACGATACTCACTCACACACTTTATTACTAATTCGACCTCGTGCACTTGCGAGTAACCCTAGCAATTAGATTCTAAAACAAGTTTTTGGCATTGTTGTTGGGGATTGAGTAATTTAGAAATTTTAGCTAATACTACTACCAATTAACCTGATGTTAATTTAGGCATTTTTTTTTTTTTTAATTTCATTCATTATATTTTGTGGTAGGCAAAGTGCATGCTGAGAGCTCGAAGCTCGAAAATCATTCTTCTTGATCCGGAAGTTAAACATACACTTAGGCAACTAAGGAAATTAAAGAGAGCCCGAGCTTAGGAAACAAAGAACGGTGGTGACGAACCTCTACCACCACCAACACAACAAAAATGGATTCTCCAGGATTATTTTAGACCCGTTGTGCACGACAACTATTCAGGGATCAGCTGGCCAGCAATTCAGGCCAACAACTTTGAATTGAAGCCCGCTCTAATCAACATGGCTCAACATAATCAATATGGCGGACTTTCACATGTAGATCCCAATGTTCATTTGGCTACTTGTTTCAAGATTTGGGATACTATGAAGATTAATGGAGTCACGGAGGATGTCGTACAATTAAGGTTATTCCATTTTCTCTTTGGGATCGAGCAAGAGGCTAGCTACAATCATTACAGCTAGTGAGTATTTATACTTGGGAGGAACTAGCCCTAACGTTCCTCACTAAGTTCTTTCCCCCATCGAACACTTTACAACTTCGAGGCGAAAATGCTCAATTTTACAATTAAGATTTTGAGCCACTTTTTGAGGCATGAGAGCAGTTTAAAGATTTAATGAGACGGTGTCCTTAACATAGATATCAAGGCTGGTTTCAAATTCAACTCTTTTATAATGGGTAGGATGGACAAACTTGAACTATTGTAGATGTAGCATTTTGGGGTTCCTTACTATCTAAAACCCCTGGTTGCCAGAAATTTCCAGTGGCCTAATAAGCTAAATACAAGATGAAAGGTAGCCGGTATTTAGTAGGTAGAACCTCTAGCTACCTTGTTAGCCTAAGTGTCGAAGCTTACAGCATAGTTAGTATCTTTGCAAGCTAAGGACGTGTCGTCAAGCAAAAAAGTGGAGAATTTGGTTAAGGGGTCCTAATCAGGAAATTAAGGTGAGTTTGAGGATTGTCACTTTATCAATAATCGAGCTTACACCTTTAAGCTTGTGAATAACATCCCGACTCATTATCACCTCGAAATTCGACATCACGAGAATTTTACTTATGCAAATAATCGGAATGATTTGCAAGCTCCTCCTAGTTATCCTCTGCAACCACAAGGGCCTCTTCAAAAACAACTGAATCATTCTTTGCAACAACTGGTGGAGAAGAATAAACTACCACTGGAATATATCTTGGCTCCCTTCATGAGCCAAACTAATGGTTTCGTGAAGGAAACTCAAGGTATAATGTAAGAAACTCATACTCGTCTCAATAGATATGATGCTCAGCTTAATAATATTGAGATGAAAAGAACGAATATCAAGTCCCTTGAGATGCAAATCGGTCAGCTGGGTAGCTCTATTAAGGGGAAATGTTCAGGAAGGTTTCCAAGTGACACGGAAACCAATCCAAAGGATTGCAAGCGATTACATTATGGAGTGGAACGAATATTGATAATTCAAGGCCAGTAAAAAAATGAATTGAATGAGAAAGATAATGCAGATAGAGACACTAATGTGGAATTAAAGAGTAAAGAAGCTCCAAAAGTGAATCCGGGATCAATTTCGTTTCTGGATAATCCTTCTGTCATCAATCCACCTTTGCGGTTTCCACAACAGTTTCAGAAGAAGAAGTTGAACGCTCAATTTTCTAAGTTTCTTAAGATCTTTAAGAAAATTCATATCAATATTCCATTCGCTGACGCATTAGAGAAAATGCCTAATTATTTAAAGTTTATGAAAGAGATTATGGATAAGAAGAAAAAGTTGGAAGATTATGAAATAGTCAAGCTCACGGAGGAATGTAGTGCAATTCTTTAGTGAAAACTACTACAGATGTTGAAGGATCCTCAAAGTTCTACCATCCTATGCACTATTGGAGGTGCAAATTTGGAAAAGGCATTGTGTGACCTTCATGCTAGTATAAAACTTATGCCTTTGTCTGTCTTCCAAACGTTAGGGCTTGGAGAAGTTAAACCTACGACTATTACTTGGCAAAAGGTGGATCATTATGTTACCTACCCAAGGGAATTCATTGAAGATGTGTTGGTGATAGTAGATAAGTTTATTTTCCCAGTTGACTTTGTGGTGTTGGATATGGTGAAAGACCGAGAAATTCCCATTATTGGGAGGCCTCATCATGCAACTGGAAATACTTTGATTTATGTGCATAGAGGGAATCTAACCTTAAGGGTTAATGAAGAGAAACTCAAGTTCAACATCTGTGAGACCATGAAGTTCCTGAGAGAAAATCCTACCTGTAATCGAGTGGAAATGATAGACTCTTGTGTTAAAGATTTATTTCAAGAGGTTGTGCATAATGACCTTTTTGGCACATAGCCTCGCCAATCCTTTATTAATGAGAGATACCGATGTAAAGAGATATGTCAGGGAAGATAGTATAGCCGATTGATGGTACTGACAAATGCATCATAGAAGTCTTTTCTGATGAACAACTCTTCAATGTAGAGATAAGACTCCCTTGGTTTGCAAATATTGTTAACTTCCTTGTTTATAATGCGCTACCCCTTGGATATGTTTAGCATCGAAAAGAAGAAATTTTTGTAGGATGTAAAGAACTATCTTTGGGATAATCCCATATTATTCAAAAGATGTTTTGATCAAGTGATTCAGAGATGTGTTCTCAAAAAAGAAATCCAGAATATCCTCTATTATTGTCCTGCGTCAACTTATAGAGGACATTTTCGTGCAACAAGGACTGTATCCAAGGTGCATTAATCCAGATTTTATTGGCCGATGCTATTTCGAGACAACTATGCATGTGACTGATGTCAAGGGCGGGTAACATCTCAAGGTTGCATGAACTTTTGTTGTCTAATATCTTGGAGTTATAGATTTTTGATGTATGGGGTATTGATTTTATGGGGCCATTTCTCCCTTCGTTTGGAAAATAATACATTCTATTGGTACTCCAAGGGCTATTATCAGTGATAAAAGAACTTATTTCATCAATAAGGTGTTGGAAACGCTTTTAGGCAAGTAAGGAGTGAGACACAAGGTAGCATTATCCTACCATCCTCAAACCAACGAGCAAGCTGAAGTCTCCAATCGGAAAGTTAAGCAAATTCTCGAGAAAACAGTTAATATAAAATGAATGAATTGGGCGAATAAACTTGATGATGTATTATAGGCATACCGTACTACCTTCAAAACAACAATTGGAATGTTGCTATATTGATTGGTGTTTAGAAACGCATGCCACTTACCGGTAAAGTTGGAATACCATGTGTTTTGGGCAATCAAGAAGCTCAACTTTAATCTTAAGGCTTCCAGAGAGCAACGACTTCCACAACTCAATCAGTTAGAAGAATTAAAAAATGAAGCATATGAAAATGCCCGGATTTACAAGGAGAGAACTAGGAAATGGCACGACAAATAGATCTTAAGAAGATAGTTTAGGCCAGGACAACAATTACTTCTTTTCAACTCCCATCTAAAACTCTTCCTAGGAAAACTGAGATCAAAATGGTCCAGTCTATTCAAAGGTAAATCAAGTATTTCTATTTAGTGTAGTGGAGTTAGAAGATAATGACAGACAGTTCTTTCGAGTGAATGGTCAGAGACTCAAACACTATTATGGAAAAGATGAACGCTTCATGGAGAAAATTGTACTTAAAGATACAAATTAAGAACAATAGTTGACTCCAGCTAGGGATGTTAAATTCAGTTCTTCTTGGGAGGCCACCTAAGTGGTTTGTATTTCGTCGTTTTCAAAAAAAAAAAATGGGATTTGAATGAGTATTTTTGGGTTGAAATTGAAGGCGAAAATGAGAGATCAGGTATTGGCGCTGCAGCGTGAAAAACATGGGCTGCAGCACGAAAAACTTGTGAACTTTGCTCTTCCAAACAGAATGTTGGCATAACATCGGGGAAAAATGGGGCTGCTACGCAAAAAACCGAGAAGAAATTAACTTTGGCCAACAAAACATTGACGTTGCAGCGTAATCCAAATGGTGTTGCAGTGCCAAGCCTAGCCCCAATAGACATCAACATATTTTGGACCTACAACGCGACTCATTTTGCACTGCAGCGCGAGGCATTCTACCTCTCTTTAACAAAACCCTAACTAAACGACGCTACAACGCTAATTGCTGCACGCTATAGTATCGTAGTTCTGTTTAGAGTAACCAAACAAGACTAGAACATCTCATTTCCCTTATTTTAGAGCCCAAATCTAAAATCACCCATTTTTCTCCTACCAAACACACCAAAATCCAAACCTTAACACCAAAATCGGCCATTTTTATTCCCTAATCTCACTAATCACCCTCATTCACTCAGGAATTGGTTCAAAAATTACAACGTTCATCAGTCTTCTCATACCAAGGGCTTCAAGTAAGTGCATTGTAGTTGGGTTTTGAGATAGTATGTGGTTTGTTCCTATTATTGCTATATCTTGGTGAATCTTGACTTTGGTAAAGATTTGGTTGAATTTTTTTGGAATTCTTGTTTAGTGTGTGGTATTGTTCGAGATATTAGAGATTCGTTGGAAGGGTGGGATGATTCTTCCAAAATTTTGAGTTGATTGTGGTAGACGATGATTCGTGGCATACTTGTTCTGGTAGTGTAAAATTGTTTATTGTTCAAAGTCTTGATTCCTTATTTGTGGAAGTTTTTATAGTTCAAAGTCTTGATTCTTCATTTCTTGCTTCTGTCAAAAATGCCTCTAAAAAAATCTACAAAAAGGAGCCGAGACTATACATCCCACTCATACGAGTCTCAAGAATTCATATCCACGACAGTGGAGGCACAATTTAATGATTCGGTCATTAAGAGGGCCAGATTAAAAGACAGAGGATTTGAAGTAATGAAATAAAAAAATTCAGATATCATTCACGTCATCGAGTCTCGGGGATGGCCTGTCTATTGTCAACAATAGGGTGCCGCGACAATAATAGTTGTGCGGGAATTCTACACCAATGCCAAAGAAGCGTACGATTTCACCACGATGGTGCAGGAAAACTAATAAAGTTTGATAGTGCAACTATCAACCAGCACTACAAAATTCCTATCCCCGATGTGGACCAACTCTCTCAAATTGACGAATCCTTTGATCTAGACGTGGTCACAACCTCGATTTGTGGGAAGGTAATCGAACGGTCTGTTGTGCGGGAGACTCAGACAACTTTCTTGACCAATGAGCTTATGACGCCGCTCAATGTTTAACAACACTTTCTCAGTGTTTAGATGTCTCCTACCTCTCATTTAAAGAAATTAACCCAAGAGCGTGCTTTAATGTTTTATTGTGTCTAGAATTATTATACAATCAATGTCAGGAATTAGATTTGCTCTTCCATTTGGCATGTTGCTAATAATCTTGCGGTTGGTCTTTTATTCCCGACTCTTCGATTGGAGTTGATCGTAGATGCCGGTATCCACACATAGGGTCAAGAGATCCTCCAGCCTAAAAATCCTATCACTGATAGCGCAATCAATCAGATCTTAATGAATGAGTCTGAGGTAGATGAGGCGACAGGTTCATTTCAACCACCTCCACCATGAGCTACACCTTGCACCTCCATATCTGATATGTATGCTTTACTACAATAGCACAGTTCATAGATCGACATACTGCATACTTAACAATCGAATTTGGAGTAATATGCGATGGGTCGACAAGCCTATTTTGAGCAATACATGACATCGCAAGTAGACGAAGAACTCAACTTGAATCTCCAAAGAGCTTAATATAATGTTGCATGTTACCAAACGATTAGCCAATCATATCAGACATTGGGCCAAATGTTCGGTCAATTCAAACTGTAGTCGGACTAACAGAAGATGAACATCCTACAAATGCCATAATTTCTAGACGATCTTCGGCAGCCATTCCATCCTTATTTGTCGTACCTACCCCCATACCACGATGAAAACCAATAGGAGGCGAGACATTTGCTTTCGCTTCCCAAGTATATGTTCTTGTTCTCTACGCACTTTAAATTCTCTCTTTTTATCATTGAGGACAATCATTGGTTTTCTTTTGCAGATGGGATGTCATATTGCGTTGGGTGTTGGATGTTGAGTGTGCTTTTATTTATGTTTTGGTAAAACAATAAATAAATAAATTAAAAAAAAAAAACAACAACCAAACTGGTTTTAATTGGTGAGTTGTTCTGCTAGTCCTGGTGGTCGTTAACCAATGATAAAATTATCTCTTAAGTCATTTTTCGAGATCTTGTGTAATGTGTCCCTTGTGTTTTTTGTGTGCTTAACATTGTGTGCGTATATGACACTCTTGTTTGTAATTTTGACATGCATGAAATATGTTGACATTCATCATCTAGGTGACTGTATGACAATTATTCATGAAATTTTGATTCATGACGTGTTATGGATTCTAGAACCTGGTTGAGTGAAACTTGAGGTGAAATCATAAGCTACATAGTCTAGGAGAGATGACTTATGCATTCATTTAGACTGTTCAAGCTTTTCAAGCCTATCAATGGAATCTAATCCCTTTGTAGTTCCCTTCAATCCTAATAGCCATTTCATTTTTCACCCGCATAAAATTCCCTAAGCTCAATAAATATTAGTCCCTGTACTCTAGGTATGTTTGAATCATTTCTCTTCTTGTGTTGACTTTGGGTTTGCAAGTATGGGGGTTTGAGTCGTGACGCCCTTCGAGGGACTCGGTAATATTCCATTTGGTTTTATTACTTGTTTGATCGATGTTTGTAAAAAAAATAAAAAAAATAAAAAAAATTACTCATGTGTGTTTATGATTCAAGTAATTCCTATGTGATATTTTTCATTATTTTGTTGGGAATAAAAGGGTGATGAGAGAGATGATTGTAATTAGGGAATTTTAGGAGTTTCTATTGGAAATTAATAAGGTCAGAAAAGGTGAGTGACTTTCCTTAGGTAAAACGAGCCTAAATATATCATTCTTTGCCTAACCGTTACCTTAGCCAAATGCTACAAGTCACTACAGTCCCATTGATCCCTGATACTAACTTAACTTACATTAGTAGAAAGTGGAGCTAAATTGGGCCTATGGAATCTTGATCTTAAAAGAAAAAATCATGAACTTCATTGGTGGATAAACGAATTTGGTTACCGTTTGATCGAATGGCAGGGTCCTAATACGTGCTTCAAGAAACTTTTGTGTTTTGTATAAACTCCAATTGTTGAAATTATAGAACATCAAAAGAGAACACCTTACACTAGAAATCAAAGAGCTATGAGACATTAAGGATAAAAAAGTGATAATTGGGACAATAATTTAGGCATTCATTTTGATTGCTTGAGCCGTTGAAGCCTACCATGCTATATGATTTATCCCTCATTAACCTGTCGAAGCCAATAAGCCGTTTCACTTCTAAACATGTAAAAAATACCCTGGCCAATAAAACGTTTTCCAAGCCTATGTCGCTAAACCTAAGGCACAACTTGAGTCAAAATCAAGCGAGCATTTGTAAATGCTACTTGAAGTGAGCGGTTGGGTTTTGGGTGAACTTTTGATTGGTTCAGTATTCGAGTACTCACTTATCATTTTTCTGTTGTATTCCCATACTCGTGAAATTGTACAAATCAAATAAGTTTGGGGGTGTGGTTAATGTGATCTCAAAAAAAAATTAAAAAAATAAATAAATAAACACATATGTAAATATAGTTCTATTTTAGTTTCTTTTGACAAGTGAGTACAACATTTTTTTTTTTAATGTTAGTTCAGGGTTGTTTTGAATTGATCTTTGGGTGTACGAGAGTAATTGAGTGCCAAGCATGTGCCTCGAATAACGTCGAGTTAATAACGTTTACCTATTCCCAATATACCTTTGGCCAGTTGGTAAAAACCTATCCAAGTCCTTTTGATCTTTTTGAATTTCCAATCCTACATTAGTGGAGAGTCGAACCCAGTCTAGCATATGGATATCCTATACCTTTATGGTTTAAGTCATGCATTTTGTTAGTGAATAATCCAATCAGATTTTTGGATGGTTGTATAATTACGTTTTCACACACATACTTGAATGGATCTAGAATGGCGTTTACTGATATTGAATGTTGAAATTCTAGAACACCACATGGTGTGTTTTATTCTTAAACTTGATTTGATTGGGGGCCATTGAGGGAAAAATGTTTTGGTTGATTAGTTGAATTCAGAATTCACACGTCATTACTTCTAGGTTGTTTGTGTTTTTCTAGACTATTGCATAAATGTAAAGGTGTCACTCTATGAACATGAGACATGCACCAGGTTGTGATCTAGACAATTTAGAAATGTAAAGGTGCCAGTCTATAAGCCTGAGACATGGGGTAGGTGGTAGTAGAATATTATGTCGTTACTTTCACCGCAAGTGTACAGGTTAGGTTTTAGTATAATGGGAAGAGTAGGGGTTGACGTATCCACAAGGATTAGATTAGATTATTGTTAAGTACCGCGATTGTCATAACCGGATTTTATCTAGGCAACTCAAATGTAGTTTTTATAATAATTATAATCTACTAAACTAAATTAATTACTAAACTATAATACTACTATGACGTTTATGGGAATTTATTATCTAGGTATTAACTTCGTTCACTAATATGTGTTTGATTCAATCATGTTTACATTAACGCTATTCAAATCTATCCGACAATCTAGATATCGAAATCTCACTCACTAACTCTCTCGAGTATAAAGTGAATGAATATGTAACTTCGCGTTAATGCCGAAGTGCCCCTCGAGCATCTATACAACACTTGGTCATATGAGTCTCACCCCAACATCACGTATTGCACACTTTCTAATGCCCTCCCGGGTCATTAGATCGTCGCGTTGTGTTTAAACCCTAGTCCAAATTGGAGGTTACCTCTCCCGAGTATCAAGCCCCGTATTCTCAAATCAACCAAAATATCATAACAACCATATTATGTAGGTAAAATAATGATAACTACAATCGAATAAATATAAACAATCGTTAACAAAACATGATTTACTCAAACAACGTATATTAGTAAACTACATCAATCACATAGATAATCTGTGTTTAGCACTTAGCCATAACGATATATTCAACAATAATCCATATATAAATGTTCAAACAACCAAAAACAAGTTAAGAATAAAGAGATAAACAAAGGAGAATAGTCGTTATCTAAAGGTGGCATCCGTAAAAACCACTACGATCTTGTTTCCTCTTCTTCAATTATGTTCCTCCTCTTTGGTTGGTTGAGAACCCTCAATAGACACTCTCCAAAGTGTTCTTAGATAAGTGGGAACGTATTGAAATAAGGAAAAAACCAAAAATATCTAAGAAAATATCGAAAAAACACTTTACAACAGGAGCTTCACTACTGTAGCGGTTGGTTTGACTGTTGTAGTGGTGGGCTTGATCGCTGCAGCAGTGGGTCTTTTGTTTCACCGTTGCAGTAGTGAGCGATTAGAAATATTATGAGCTCTCTGTTGTTTTACCACTGCAGTGGTGGGCTAACTGTTGTAGCCATGAAACTGTTGATTTGAATATTTGATCCTCTTGATCGTTTCTCCACCGCTTTCATCGTTTTTCAACCGTTTTCGCTCCTAACCCCTGCTTTAAATAAAAAAAAATAAAAATGAATTAAAATATTAGCGGAATACTCAAAAACTACCTAATTCAGTTTGGAAATGGATAGATAAATTTCACCTATCAAATACCCTCAAACTTGGAATTTTGTTAGTCCTCGAGCAAAACACCCACTTATTAAAATAAACTATCCCAACTATTAACAAATTTAATTACTAAAAATGAAAAACAAAAATGATCTATAAAAAATAACAATATGTAAGTTTTGAAATTCATCTAATGACCAAAAAGGTTTCCCTCATCAGCCCCCAATCATATCGATTTCAAGAGTAAAATGCACTATGTGGTGTTTTAGAATTTCAACATTCAATAGCAGTAAGTGCCATTCTAGATCATGTTCAAGTGTGTGTCCAAAAACTTAATCATACAACCATCCATAGATCAGATTGGATTATCCACCAACAGAGTTCATGACTAAAACCAAAAAGGTATAGGAAATCTATATACCGAACTAGGTTCCGCTCTTCACTAATATAGGCTTGGAAATTCAAAAAGATCAATAGGACTTAGTTCAATTTTTGCAAAATGATCAAGGGTATATAAGATATATAAAAACAGGTTAACGTTATTAACTTAACGATACCTGAGGTACAACGCTCGGCTCAATCACACTCGTAACCCCACATAGATCAATTCGAAATAACCCTGAACTTATATTTGAAAATGTAGTACTCACTTGTAAAGACAAAACAAAAACAAAACTATATTTATTCTTTTTCTTATTCTTTTTTTCTTTTTTCTTTTTTCAACAAATACACCTCTAAACTTATTTGATTTGTTACAATTTGACAGGTGTGGAAATACGATAGAAAAATGACAAGTGAGTACTCAAATACCGAACCAATCAATAGTTTTCCCAAAACCCAACCACTCACTTCAAGTTGCATATACAATAATTTACCAAAGTTAAGAAAATAAAGAGAGAAACAGAAGAACTTAGCCGTAGTCTGAAGATTCAGCACTAAAACCTTCCAACGATCGCTTCTCCTTTATTTCAACGCATTCTTCTCCTTCAGAATTGGTTGAGCACACCCTGAAATACTCTCAAAATCATAGGAACCCTAAGGAGTCTCCTATGGACGGGGTTGAGAAGATGAGAGAGGAGGAGGGTTAAAATAGGATAAAAGATATCTAATAAAATATCTAAACTATGCAGAGTTGACCGCCGCAGCAATGGGTATGTCGATTAAGTGAACGCCGCACCAGTGGAGACAGTGGTGGAATTGGTGACCATTCTGCATTTTCACCACCATGGCGGTGGATCTCACCATTGTGGCAGTGGATGTTTAGTAAGTAGGGTGGTCTTCTCTTCATTTTTACTACCTAGGTAGTGGTCTGGATGCCTAGGCGGTGGGCTGCTATTTTGATTATTGCCTCCGTGCTTGTTTTTCCACCATTCTTCTACCGTTTTTGGTTCGATCTAATCGTTTATGCTTCAATTTCATACTTTTTCACCCTACACACCTAACTTTATTATAAAAAGAATAAAAACATATTAAAATGTACTAAACGTACTCGAAAACTAACAATTCGGTTTGAAAATATATAGGTAATTTACAACTATCACGGATTGCACACTTTCTAACGCCCTCCCGGGACATTAGATCGTTGCGTTGTGTTTAAACCTTAGTCTAAATTCGGGGTTACCTCTCCCGAGTCTCAAACCCCGTATTCTCAAATCAACCACAGTATCATAACAAGCATATTATGGAGGTAAAATAATGGTAAACACAATCGAATAAAGATAAACAACCGTTAACAAAACATGATTTACTCAAACAACATATATTAGTAAACTACATCAATACCATAGATAATCAGTGTTTGGCTCTTGGACATAACCATATTTTCAACAATAATCCATATATACATGTTCAAACAACCAAAATCAAGTTAACAATAAATAGAGAAACAAGGGAGAATAGCCATTATCTGAAGGTGGCATCTGTAAAACCCGCACAGATCTTGTTTTCTCTTCTCCAATTATGTTACTTCTCTTTGGTTGGTTGAGATCCCTCAAGAAACACTCTCTAAAGTGTTCTTAGATAAGTGGGAATGAATTAAAATAGGGAAAAAAACCAAAATATCTATATAAAAAAATTATAGTAGGGGTTTGAACGCTACAGCAGTGGGTATGTCGACAGGCTCACCGTTGTAGTGGTGAGCAATCAGAAATGTACTGCGCTTTCTGAGGCATACAAGATAATATCTAATTCATTATAAGGGACTTAAAAAGTTAAGGGGAAGATAAAGATAAATATGGTCTTCTTTGTCTTTTCTTAGAATAGCGAAGTTGGGTTCATTCGACTCAAGGCTTGTCATAGAGAGGTAATGCTTTGAAATGTAGAAATTTTGGAATAGTTTTGGCTACATTCGGTAAAGGGATACATTAAGTCCATTGTATGATCGTGCAAGAGGATCTTGGACGGCGTTTTTAGCACGAGCTACCTAAAGCAAATTTCTTTGGTTTATTAACTGATTAAAACCCTAGAACTTGAATTTGAGGATGCAGATTATCCTAACCTTATGCATGATTGTATTCTTACTTTTGTATGAGTATATCTAAATAAATGGATGATCATGTTTGTGCCGTATGTAATGAAATCCTAGGAAGATATAGCTCTAGAAGGAAACTCTCAGATATGTTCTGGACAGACCTCGATTTGGATGGGTTTCATAAGACCAAGGGTAACTTGGAATTTTTGGAATGTCCTCAATTCGGAAGTTATAACTATCCTAAGATTATGATACGATTGACCTTTATCCTGAAAATATTGATCTTTTCTCTCAAGACTTCATGACAAAATTTTATTCCTCAAAATGGATCATTGCTCCTTGAACTAAATCACAAACTTGTCTTTCCCTTCCTCGAAAAATAAATCATTGTTCTTGGAACCTAATGACAACATTGTACTTTTTCTTCCTTAAGGCATTTTGAACCAAAACCAAAATGCCTTTCTTACAATGCATAATTCTTAATGTATAGGCTTTATAGGAAAGGACACTATGATTAGGACGTGACGTATATCTCCTAGGGAAATGTGACCTGAGGTATGTTTACTATTAGATTGCACAGTATTGATTGGACTGTGTGATGACACTTTTTTTTTATCATGGTAAGCTTGGTGTGATTTTGCATGATCAAAGTGGATTTTTCAAGTTGAACTTTAGAGAGCTTTGTTTTGTGAAGGTTATTTTTCTTTTGGGATGACTAAATGAGGTGGGGATTTTATATACATTATTCAAGAGGCAAAAGTATTCATGGATTATTGGAGTTATAACCACATTGAGTCATAACAACATTTTGTAATAAATATTGTATTGAAAAAATAACGATTCCAAAACAATAGACGTGTAAGCAATGTACAAAAGGTAGAAATAAAATTTTCTCTCTCCAAGATAGTTTCCTAAGTGAACCTGGGTTTCAGATATCACCTAGGCTCACTATACGTGGTTCATAGCTTTTCTACTAACGCATCCAAGAATGCTTTGGTTCCCAAACCATCAAACCTCCGGCATCCTCCCTGGGAAAACATCAATCCTGGGTTGGTGGTCGAAGAGAAGCGAGTTTCGTAGCCAGATCCCAGGGGGAGTAATCCACCTGGCCTTTCTTTTACTAACTCCTCTTTCTATCCTATCGGTTTCAAAGCTTAGATTGACATCATGACCTCACCGACTTCAACCCCTACTGTTGGCCTTTCTATCCCTAAGAGGGTTATGACTTGGGTTTTTCTCATCACGATATGCAATACAAAGTGGTGCTCAAGTGTTGGAAAGAGTATACACATATCAAATGCATAATTTTAAAGACTATAATGTAAATGCAGTATTTAAAGACATTAAAGTAAATGATAGTAATATAAAGACAATAAATAGATGAATGCTAGTTTATAAATATGGAATGAAATTTTTATTATTAGATTTATTTTTTAGGGAATTGTTTTGTGTTAAAAAAAAAAATCAAAGACATGTTTCTTGGATTTAATTCAACTGTGAATATAGATTTAGACTCCAACTAGGTTTGACCCTCGAAAGTCCCTAGCGGAGTTCCTAATAGGTGTAATTTATCTATATATTTCCAAATCAATTTTGATAGTTTTCGAGTATTATTATAGTGTTTTAATATGTTTTAATTTATTTTTATTTGTTTTTGTTCAAAGTAGGGGTTAGGAGCGAAAACGGTCTACGAGCGAGCTAATCGATAGGAAGACGGTGGAAAAATGGTGGGAAAACAAGAAAGAAGGCCAAACAAAGCATAAAAGGCCACTGCCTCTACTACTGCAGTGATCAAAGGGCAGAATGCCTACTACCTATCCGTCTCTATAGCGGTGGATCTTACCGCAGCATCGGTGAAAGGGAAGAAGCCCATGGACTTTCCACCGCACCCACTGTAGCGGTTACTCCCACCACTTCAGCGGTGAGCCTCCGGACATCCCCACTGCTGCAGCAGTGAAGCCCTTAGCTGTAAAGTGTTTTAGGATATTTTTTAGATATGTTTGTTCCCTTTTTGTTCCCATTTCGATCCCACTTTTTTATAGAATGTTTTTGGGTGTTCTTAAGAGCTCCAAGACCATACCAAGCTAGAAGAACAAATCCAAGAAGAGGGAACAAGATCAGAGCGATTTTAGGAAACGTGGATCCGTCCATTCTTCAGATAACGACTTTTCTCGTTTGTTTCTCTCTTTATTTCTTAGCTTTAGTTAGTAATTTTGATCATGTTTTTCTTATATATTGTTGTATATGTGGTTATGGCCATGAGCTAAACTTATATTGTGTTAGGGGTTGATTTGTTTATGAAAACGTTGTTTGGTTGAATCGTTGTTTCGTTCACAGTTGTTTATCTTTATCTGATTGTGTTTACCATTTTATTACTTCTATTATATTATTTCTATGATATATTGGTTAGTTTGAGAAATCGGGGTTTGACACTTGGGAGATGTAACCCTAGATTCGGACTGGGGCTTAAACACAACGCGATGATCTAATGACTCGGGAGGGTATTAGAAAAGGTGCAATCCGTGAGGTTTGGGCAAAGACTCATGTGACCAAGTGTCGTATAGACTCTAGAGGGGGACTTTCACATTGATGCGAAGTTCCATATTCATTCCTTTTACACTCGGGAGAGGTATTGAGTGAGATTTTGATACCTAGATTGTCAGATAGTGTGAATGCCATTAATGTAAACTAGTTTGAATCGAACACGATTAAGTGAACAAAGTTAATACCTAGACAATATACTCCCTTAAACCTCATATTAGAATAATTAGTTTAATTAACTTAGTTTAGTATATTTTATTAACAAAAACTGTAAATTGAGTCGCCTAGATAAAGTTAAATTATGACAATCACAGTACTTAGTAACGATCTAATCCAATCCTCATGGATACAACAACTCTTACTCTTCCCACTATACTTACACTTGACCCATACACTTACGGTGAAAGTAGCAACGTAATATTCTGCTACTATGTTTTTGGAGCCATTGTCGGGGAATGGTTTTTAGATTGTAGTTGATATTGTGAGTAAGTAACTTGATTTTAATTTAGGCATTTATTTTATATTTAATTTTTGTTTTTAGTTTTGTTTATCGTGCGAGGTACTTGAAGATGTTAGATCAACAAGTGCTATTGCATTTCTTTCAACCAGATTCTGAGCCATTTTATTGTGTTTGGATCAATATAAGGAGTTGCTCATCCAGTTCCCAAACCATCGTTTCCCAAGGGAGTGTCAACTAACGAACTACCTCGATGGGTTACTAGCCGTAATAAGAAATTGGGTCGAATGAGGAAATGCTACCACCTTATTTGACCAACTAACCACGGATGAAGCCTATTGGTTATTGGAAGATATGGCGGAGTTTGATTTTCATATTTGGAATTATTCAACAAGCTACCAAATCTTGGGCGGTAATTCCACCATTTCGACGCCAAGGATTGACAGCCCAGACCAAAATGTGGAGTCTTCTCCTACCCTGGAGAAAATGTTCACTGAATTTATGGGGAAGACTCAAGCTTTCTGGAGGGAGATGAATGACCATCCCAATGAGCATGTGGTTAGTCTTGACAATAAAGAGACAACCTGCACTAAAATTGATGAGACCGTAAAGTCTCTTGAGACTCAAATTGATCAACTTATTTGCTTCATTGAGGTTGAGTAAAAAATGGTGTCATTGAGAAACTCATATATCACATCCGAATGTGAAAGCCATCGTGAGGAACCGACTACGAGTGAGAGGAACTTGGGTGCTTTTTATGATGATTCTACTGAGGAAAAAACCCAAAGTAGATTAACGATTCTGATTCTTCACCATTTGAGATCCACATTGTGATGCCACCATCAATTGAAAACGATTACATTTATGAAAATCCAATGTGGCTCGCTTGTCCTCTACCACTTCCAACTCCGTTCATCCACGCCTACCAAGCACATGAGCCGGAAACACGTTACATTGAGAGTACGAGCCAATTATTACCAAATCTCGCTAATCTTGAGGGCATTCTAACCCAAGATCCGTGTGTTATTTTGTATGACACATACTACGAGCGGAAGCCTCTCTTTGACGACCCATTTTTCGTGTCAAGCCGAGGACATTAAACCAATCACTTCTTGGGAGACAACCCAAGTTTTCAAAATGAATTAGATTATGACCACCGACTTCACTCGGAGGCTAGATTGTCTCGCCTCCCAGGTACATGTTCAAAAACTCCTTCGTTACTATAATGCATGCTAAATGTTGAGATCGATAATTGGGTTATTGTGGACACTGACCATTTTAAGTTTGGGGGTTGTGTGTAGTATGTTTAATTGTTGTTAATTGTGTTAGTTTAGTTTAATTGTATGCATGTTTGTTTGTGTAGTGTGTTTAAGTATGTAGTATGTGTTATTGTGTGTGGAGTTTTGCATTCCTCTAGGCCATTACCCAATGATGATATTATCCCCTAGATGTTTTTCAAGATTAAGGGTAATTCCCATTCATGTGTGTTCTATGTGCTTGACATGTCGTTTTTGTAAAAGTTATTGTGGATCCTAATTTGTACGAGCACGTAGACTCAATGTATAGCTATTCAATTGATTTGAGGCCAATTATCCATTAGCCAAATTTATAACAATTTAAGGGATTCTAGAACCCGATTGGAGGAAACTTGAGGCGAAATCCTAGGCGAGGTAGTTTAGAAGATATGATTTAGGCATTCATTTTGATCACTTGAGCCTTTGAAACTTACCTTGTAATATATTTATCCCTCGTTACCCTGTTGAAGCCTATAAGCCATTTCAATTCTAAACATGTAACAAATACCCTGGCCGATAAAACTTTTTCCAAACTGATGTCGCTAAACCGAAGGCACAATTTAAGTTAAAAACTAGTTAGCATTCGTTTATGCTACTTGAAGTGAGCGGTTGGGTTTAAGCGAACTTTTCATTGCTTCAGTATTCGAGTACTCACTTGTCATTTTTATTTCATTTTAACCACACCCATGAAAATTGTAATAATCGAATAAGTTTGGGAGTATAGTTTAATTAAAAAAAAACATATGTAAATATAGTTCTATTATAGTTTCTTTTGACAAGTGTGTACGGAGTTCATAAATGTATGTTCAGGGTCGTTTCAAATTTATCTATGCGGGTTCGAGTGTGATTGTGTGCCAAGCATTGGAGCTTGGGTATCGTTGAGTCAGTGACATTAACCTATTTTATATTCCCAACATACCCTTAGCCATTTTTCGAAAATCGAACAGAGTCCTATTGATCTTTTTGAATTTCCAAGCCTACATTAGTGGAGAGTAGAACTGAGTCAGACTTATGGATATCCTAATCCTTTATGGTATAAGTCGTGAGCTTCGTTGATAGATAATCCAATCCGGTCTTTGAATAGTTATATAATTGAGTTTTCGTACACACATGAGTAGGATCTTGAATGGCATTTACCAATATCGAATGTTGAAATTCTAGAACACCACATGGTGCGTTACTCCTAAACTCAATATAATTAGGGCTCATTGAGGGAAAACATTTTGGTTAGTATAGTTCAGTTTCAAAACTTGCACGTTGTTATTTTTAGGTAGTTTGTGTTTTTATTCGTGTTTAGTTTTTGTGTTAGTTAATTAGTTGTGTTTTTTTATTTTAGTGTGAGTGTTTTACTCGAGGACTAGCAAAATTCTAAGTTTGGGGGTATTTGATAGGTGTAATTTATCTATATATTTCCAAACCGGTTTTGATAGTTTTTGAGTATTATTATAGTGTTTTAATATGTTTTAATTTGTTTTTGTACAAAGCAGGGTTTTGGGGAGAAAACGGTCTAAAGCGAGCTAATTGGTAGGAAGACGGCGGAGAAACGGTGGGAAAACAAGCAAAAAGGCCAAACAAAGCGTAAAAAGGCATTGCCTCCATCGTTGCAGCAGTGAAAACCACCGCTGCAGTGATCGAAGGGCAGAATGCCCACTGCCTATCCACTACTGCTGTAGTGAAAGGGCAAAAGCCCACTGACTTCCCACTGCTGCAACGGTGAAGCCCCTAGCTGTAAAGTGTTTGCTTTGGAGGTTCAAAGAATGTAGTATTGTCTTTTTATTTTTCATTTAAAGCATGACCATGACACTTGATTTGATAGGTATTGAATGCCCTTTGAAGGAATGGGATCAGTCCGGTTAGTCTTGTAACTGTGTAGTTAGTTTCCAAGCAATTTGGTTTCCTTGAGATATTTTGCTCAAAATATCTAGGTGTCTTGAATATAGTCTTAACATGTCATCCTAACAATTTCATTCTTTATTGATGGTTGATTTGATGACTCATTTAATGTATTACTTGATAGGAAACTAAATCGGTAGGATTTGAACGAAGTTTTTTAGCCTTAGTTACGTTGGGTGATGAGTGGTTTATTCACTAACAAATCAAATACTTTTGGATTCAAATATTTGTGTGTTTTCAAGCTTTTTTTCAGTATAATTTGTTTTTATATTGTTTTATAGGTCTTTGAATAAATGGTGAAAATGTGTAAAATTGGTTCAGGTACGGTAACGTCGAAGCCCTTTTTGACAATGATGCAATCTGATTTTGGCAAATCTCAAAACATAGAAGTTGTATATCTATATCTTAAATTTCTATAGGTTTTTTAATCACCTCAATTGGAATTCGAACGAGAATGTTATGGAAAAAATACAAATCTTGCGCGAGACACTAATGATATCTTGCTGCAGTGAGTTTTCATCAGTGAGTTTTTGACCCCCTGCTTGCTACAGCGATTAGACACCAACTGGCAATGATATTCTTAGATATTTTAGGTTATTTTGTTGTTTGAATTGATATTCACTCATTTTATACACCACCTAGGACATTTTTAGGGAGTTTTGGGAGCTCAAGATCATACCAAGCAAGAGAGTTCATTATTTGGAGAAGAGGAAACAAGATCGGAACGGATTTTATGGACGTGGACTTTAGATATTGGCTATTCTCCCTTGTTTATCTCTTTATTTCAAAAACTCTTGTTGGTTGTTTGATCTTGTATATATCGTTTTTAGTTGAATATTTTGTTATGGCCATAAGCTAAACATTTATTATTTAGGGATTGATATAGTTTACAACTATGTTGTTTGAGTAAATCCTTGTTTCGTTATCAGTTGTTCATCCCTATTCGATTGTATTTACCATTCTTTTACTTCCATATTATGCTTGTTATGATATTGTGGTTGATTTGAGAATACGGGGTTTAACACTCGGGAGAGGTAACCTTGGATTCGGACTAGGGTTTAAACACAGCATGACATTCGAATATTTTGGGTGATTATTAGAACGTGTGCAGTCCGTGACTTTGGGTAAGACTCATGTAATCATTTAAACGCTAGATAGGGATATCGAGGTTGACACGGTTACATATTCGTTTACTTCACACTCGGGAGAGGTAGTGAGTGAGTTTTAGACACCTAGATTGTCGGATAAATTGATGACCGTTAATGTAAACCAGACTCAATGAAATATGTTTAAGTGAACGAAGTTAATCCCTAGATAATCTATTTCCGTAGATTATATTTCAAGCATTGTAGTTTACTTAGTTATTAGTTTAGTTTAGTTTCTTTTTATAACAAAAACCTAAAATTGGATGGTCTAGATAAAGTTCGGTTATGATAATCATGATACTTAACGACAATTTAAACCAATCCATATGAACATGACAACCCTACTCTTCCTATACTATTAAAACTTGACCTCGTGCACTTGCAAGTAATTCAAAGCGCATTAAAATGTTGCGACACTGGTAACTAGACTTGATCATGGTAATTTCCTTGGTTTAATCAATGTTGTTTGTTTGATTTCTTTAAGGCTTATTACTTTAAATGAAAAATTAGAGACGTATTTTTTTGTGTCAAGAAGATAAAACCGGTGGTAGTAATAGTTTCAGGGGTCAAAATGGGTAACAAACGTATTTGACGAAATTTCCTTAAGGTAAAATTTTGTAACAAATTTCATTAATATTAAAATTCATTTCATGAAAAATTCACCTTTAAAAATATCATTTTTGCCCTTTTTAACTTTAGGAACTTTCGAGATTGACACAAAACTTTTATTTATATTGAATTCAGTCGAATTGACAATTTTAAGCTTTCTTGTGTTTTTTTTTATTCTTGTAGTAGTCAATGTAATCTAAGGCGAGAATTTGTTTCCTTTAAACATCAGTTTAAAATTTATCTATATTTGCGCTTTAGACTTGATACTTTTGCAAACTTAAATAGGCAGATTAAAATGGGATGTTTACACCCCCCGAGTTCTTACTCTCACACCGAAGGGTTTTCATCGGACAACATCCCAGTGGGTACTTATGCAGGTACAAGTTGGGAGCTCAGGTCGGACTGGACGTGCAGCGACCTCGAATCTCAGATACCTCTGAACGGATTGATTGAAAGGAACTATATTCAAGACCTCTACACCTCCACCTCAACAGGGAAAAGACAAGTGTCCTCTGGCCAGACCAATTGGAAGTGTTAACCAATTTTTCACATCAACAAAATATGAGTCATTTTTTGGGTAAACCCAGGGTATCCCCCGCACCACGATCGGCGGAGACTAATCCCTCGAGGTATTATCGGGCGCCGAAGCGGGCACCTCTACCAACAGAGCACTCTCCATACACAACTCCCAGGTTTCGATTCCTGGACGTTACTTAAGGGAACCCAAGTCCCTCCCACTTGAGCTAACTCGTGTTGGTAACAAAATATGAGTCATTTGATACCTTAATGTAAAGAATGTCATTCCTCCATTTTTTTTTAATTCCAATAGAACCAAAGTTTTTTTATTTTATTATTTTAACCAAAGGGAAGAATGAGAATTAATGGTAAAATTGTGTTTCTATCTATTCTGCCTCGATTTGATCCCGCCAAAAATATTCTAAATGTTTAATAAATAAATAAATAAAACCAGTGTGAAAGAAGTTTTCGTGAAGGAAAACTAAGTGGACAAAAAATTAATCTTTAAAAGGATTTAAACAATACGAGCCTAAGAAAAAGAAAGAGAAAAAGAGCGGAACAATTTATTTATTATATTTTATTTTTTTTCACAAGGTCAATATCATCGTCAACGAGTTAAGTAGAATTCACTAATTTAAATTGGCCTAATTTGGTATAGGTCTCGAAAAGCCCAATTGGGCTAACCTAAAAAATTATATTTTCTTTCGAGGGACCCTCTAATTAAGAAAGTAAATTAATGTTACAAGAATACCCCGCACAACCAATAGTATTATGACAATGAGATAATTGGGATTATCCCACTTTCAATTAATGAGTTTGCATAGGCCATCAGCCCCTGAGGAAAAAACAAGACCCATTTGTAAAAAAATATATAAAAAAAACATTAATTGAAAATGTGATCTTTGTCGCTCTCGATCGGTTGCCATCAACCTCTTGAGATCTTCCTCTAAGATTCTGAAGAACTCCTTCAGGATGATATTATAATAGAATTTTGAGATGTTTATTGAAAGAAAAGCTTGGAAACCCTAGATATTCGATAGTGAAATTCAAACCTAGAGAGAGGCTCGGAATCTTTTTGAGAAAATTGCAAGAGTACTTGTTAATCAAACATCTTCAAATACCTCACAAAACAAACAAAACTAAAAAAAAAAAAAAAAAAAATTATAAATAAAATAAATGCTTAAATTAAAATCAAGTTACTTATTCACAATATTAACATCATTCTAAAAACCAATCTCCGGCAACGGCGCCAAAAACGTGGTAACAAATTATTTGTCACTATAATATCGTAAGTGTACGGATCAAGTTTTAATAGTATAGGAAGAGTAGGGTTTTCATATCCATAGAAATTTATTTAAATGATCGTAAGTACCACGATTAGGCAATAAAATTTTGAATTTTTATAAAAATAAAATAAAAACAAATAAAATTAAAAAAATAAAATAAAGTATGGATTTTCTGTACACAAAGGTTCTAGGGGCTTGATTTCATCTCGTTATTCTTATGTTATCTTATTAAGTAATTATTAGTTAATTTCGTTCATTTAATAATCAAGGTCCTTGTGCTATTGCTCTCTTACTACCTCTCCCGAGAGTCAAGAGAGAGAGAATATGGAAACACTTTAATAGTAAAATCACTATCAAATATTTAGATGAACACATTCGTTAAACCCAACCTTATAGATTACGCAAGCTCTAGATTTCTCCCAATTTATTAAATCTTACATTGTGTTTAACCTAAGTCTGAACTCGAGATTACCTCTCTCGAGTGTCAAATCCCAAGTTCTAAATTTAAGAAGGCAAAAACAATTAAATGGAAAACCTAATTGGTAAATTTAGAACTTGATCACTTCCCGATTTCACAAAATCCTAAATTCTCAATTAGATTAGTTAGGTGTTAATTTCCTCCCGGACTCACAATAACCAAAATTATGCACTCTCAATTTCGATTACGAATTTAACCTTTCCCGAGTATAAAATTCGCAACCTAAACTCATCTAATTCATTGGCCACATGAATAAAATATATTAGGCCTAAGAGATGCATAAAATAGAATTAAAACTAACAATTAACAAAATATTTTAAACATGGTTCAAACCAGACTACGTCAATCCCTAGATTAATTTACAAACACAACATAGATAGATCTATAGCTAATCGCCACAATAAATTTATAAATGTAAACATGTTCTCACAATATTGCAAATACAAACTTAAAACAAAATATTAGGGAGAGAGAAGGGAAGAGAAAATCTTATTTTGGGATATGGGCTTCAAATCTTTAACTCTAAGTGCCACTAATGGTGTTTTTCTCCACAAATCTCGCTTCAAATCATTGGTTTCTCTCCCCAAAAATTGCCTTCTCTTATTTCTCCTCATTTATCCCTGTCAAAATGAGCTTAAATACTCTAAAATAGGGTTAAGACCAAATTGTCGGCACTGCAGCACGCTATGGCTTAAAACACTAACACGAGTGCACTGCAGTGCGCGTTGGACAATACTTACACCATATTCATATTTTGGCCGTATCTTTCTCAGTCTTGAAGTCAAAGAACCTACGCTCATTTCACACATTTTCTCTCATTTATTTAAATACCTACAAGACAACAAAAGAATACATTAAACTACCAAATATGCTTGAAAACACAAAAATATTTGAATCTAAAGGCACTTGATTTGTTGTTAAATTAACTACTTGTTAAATACCCCTTAACTCAAACGTTTGCTTGTCCTCAAGCAAAAGAAAAGAAAATAAAAGACAAAACAAATTCGTATTAAATCAGCAACTATACAATAATCTCCGCAACCACAAAATGCTCCAAGATCAAAGGTAATGCACACATTAAGATTATCTAGAATTTCAACTTTAAGTATCTATTTCAATCCACTCAAGACTCCAAAAGTGTCAGTGCGTGCACAATCACTCTTACCTAACCAAAGAAGCCTCAAATATATTTATGTGCTAAAGAGATATTGAACAATCTCTAGATAAAGAATGTAAGAATGACCAGGAGCCCATTTTTCGTGTTACTCTCCACTAATTACGTAGGTATATATGTCACTGGAGATCAAAAAGATTTTGCGGGTTGTAATGTATGGCTAGAGTAAAAGGTAGATGAAAATGTCGTGTTTAGACTCAAATCACCCTAGACATGTATCACAACTCATGGATCTCGCACGATTTTCGAGAAAAACATTTCAGCGCCTCTCTCTTTTCGTCACAAGTATTCTTTCCATTGATCCCACAAGGTATTATTCACAAAATAAACAAAAACACACTTTTCTTCAAAACAGGTGAGAACTAGGTTGCTTATGTATCTTGACAATGCCAAGAATTTAGTCATGCTTAGTTTGATATTTGCCCTAGCCTAAAGAAAGAATGCAAAATAAAGTGGCAATCATGGAGAGGCAATGAAAAATATAAAAAGCCTTCACGAAGAGATACATGAAAAAATTGAAAAAGCCATCATGGAAAGGTAGAATTCAAAATAGAAAGCCGTCACAAAGAGATAAAATACAAAATAAAAAGCCGTCACAAAGAGGTAGACTATAAAATGAAAAGTAATCACAGAGAGGCATGATGGAAAAATAAAAAGTCATCACGGGCAGGCAAAATGCAAAAAATAAAAGCCACCATGGAGGGGCATTATGCTACAAAAAAAAAAAAAAAACGGTCACGGAGAGGCATAATGCAAAAGTAAAAAGTCATCACGGAGATGTTGTACGCGCGAATTTAATTGCTCACGTATGACTACTCGCAAGTATAAAAGGTCAAGTTTTAGTAAAGGTGGGGAGAGTAGGGGCATCGTGTCCACAGGGATTGGTTGTCGTTATTATCGAATACCGTAATTATCATAACCTAATTTTATCTAGGCTAAAAAGAATAATTTTAAATTAAAATATATTAAATTAATTTACGACTAATTAATCTATACTAATTATACTAATACGAGAGGGTTAGGGGATGGATTATCTAGGGATTAACTTTATTTACATAAACGCGTTTGATTTCGTTTAGTTTACAATAATGACGTTTGACCTATTCGACGATCACAGTTTGTAAACTCCTTCACCATCTCTCTCGAGTGTAAGACGGGGAAATACTCGACTTTGTGTCAACGACGAAGTCCCTCTTAATGTCTTAACGACCCTAAGTCACGTGAGTCTCGCCCCAACGTCATTGACTGCACACTCTCCAACTCTCTCCCAGGTTATTGGATCGTCGTGTTATGTTTAACCTAGTCCGAAATCTGGGGTTACCTCTCCGGAGTGTCAAACCCCATACTCTCAATATATATAAACTAGCATATAATCATAGAATAACGGAAAACACAATCATAATAACGAAAAACAATCATTAAAGAAACACAACTCAAACAAAACTACATTTTTATAAATAATATTAATCCATTAGATAATTCAAGTTTAGCCTATGGCCATAACCATATATATAATTAAAATCGAGCTAAACATGCTCAAACAACTATTGATGTCAATAAATAAAAGAAGAAACAGATGAACTTTGCCGTAGTCTGAAGTTTAGTCGCTAAAACCGTCCAACGATCGCTTCTTCTTCTTTGCATGGTAATCTTCTCCTTCGAAATTGTTTGAGCACTCCCCAAACTTTCTCTCTCTACTCTATTCTACGCCCTAAGAGCTCTAATGGTTGGAGGAAAAAGAAAGGAAAGGAGAAAAAAGGGGATTAAATAGAGAAAATATCCAAAACATTATATAATCTGGTGCAGAGCTAACCGCCACGGTGGTGGGTATATCGGTTTGATGTTCACTTAGGCGATGGAGTCAACGGTGGAATTAGAGACCATCCTGCAATTTTTCTACCACGGCGGTTTATCTCACCACTGCGGCGGTTGATGTCTAGTAAGATTAGGCCCTTCTCTGCATTTTCATCGTAGCGGCGGTGGGCAATTGTTCCGAATGTTGCCTCCGTGCTTGTTTTTCCACCATTCTTGGTCCGAACTGATTGTTTATGCTCCATTTTCATACATTTTCACCCCATACACCTGATTTATACAAAAAGAATAAAAACTTATTAAAACATAATAAAATACTATAAAAACTAACTTGAAGGTCTTATCTTTTCTCTTCAGTATCTGATACAGGGTACTATGGTCTAGCATGACATCCTTGTGGTACGCATACTACTCACATAAGGTCTTGACTAGATCCTCAAAGGTTTTAATCTGCGATAGGTCTGGAGTCATGTACCAGTTGAGAGAGAATCCCTTCAATGATCGACAGAAGATCTTTCGACAAAAATTATCATTCCGAGCATTGACTCTCAATTCCTTTTTATAGATGCTAACATGATATTTTGGGTTCCAGTGCCATCATATTTCGTGAACTCCAGACTATGACATTTTCTGGATACACCACCCTGGGCGTTGTGGACAACTTCTTGTATATCGCATTTCTGGAAGGATTTTCTCTTTTCAACTCTCTTGCGATTCTCTCTAGTTCCTTTATTTTCGGAACCAAGGTCGAAGTGGGTCCATTATCTTATTCCCTACATTTGTTTTCAATGTCTACAGTCGGTTGATTGGCATTCGGATCATTTGGTATAGCAACGACCCTCTCCAAGTAAATGAGAATTTGCAGTGCAGAGGGGCCAAACCTTCTGGTGAGGCCTGATAAACATGCCCCTGGCTGGGATATGTTGGTTCTCCATAAGCGAATGGATAAGGGCATATCGAAGGCTTATAGTAAACTGGCACCAAGAAGTTTGGGCCAACAAGGTCGGAATTCGGTACTTAATTCTCTATCCTGGAGCTTTGAGGGTTTCCATTAGGTGTTTTAGTTATGAGAGTTCTACTGGATGGGGAAACTAACACCTCTTGAGGTCGCTGGCTTAGTTCATTAAAATTTTCCATTGGCATGTCGATGGTTTCTTGCATCCGAGCTATCTGGGTCATGCGGGAAGATTCGTGATTTCCTTTAGATGCTATCATGGAATGATTCCAAGTCCGACTACAAGTGAGGACCGGAATTCGGATATGGGGAACCAAAATTGCTTTTGTTAGACTAATTTTCCTATCCCATCCTGTTCTTACAACAAGCCTACTTTTTAATCCACATGGGTTTTATATAGCCTTAAAACCCATCCGAGTTTGAAGTTTCCAATTATGATAATGACCGATCAAACAGATCGAAATTCTTTGAATTTCCATCAATATGAAAACTTTGAACTCAGTTAGTTTTTATAACTCCCTAAGACATCATTAATCCATCAAGTATAAAACTCCATTCAACGTCCTGTATCATAGAATCCCGAGTGAAAAATATGGACACAAGACAATTATACTTCTGTCGGAGGGTTTACAGTATAGGGGACCGATAAGAAAAGGAAAAACATCAAAACTTATTTACAAAAGGGAATCAAAAGGCAACAAAATAACATATAACGTTCGGACACGGATTATTTGGACTTAATTGAACATATTAGGCTCGAACCTCTAATTGTCTTCAGTGGAGTTACCAACTGACGTGCCCCGATTTTTCAAAAAGAAAATAATATAAAAATATAAATAGCATGAAAGCGAAGAGGTTTCTAAAAGCACAGGTTTTCTTGAAAAATTACTTAGGTCGCCTTAAAAATAAGGATTCGCCACCTAGAATTGGGTTTAAATGGTGTGCTAGGCCACCAAATTTTTGAAAAAAAATATTTAAAAGGCCTAAATGAAAATTCACTCCAAAAACACAGTCAAAACAAAAATTCAATTAAAGAGCTCAAGGGTTAGTTATGCTCGGGAAAGGTGTTAAGTACCCCAAGACACCCATCCGAAAATTTAAGTCTAATTAGTTTAAGTCCAAACATTTTATATTCTATTCTAAATTTGTTTTGTGCAACAGTGTATTAAATGACCTAAAAGCAACTTATATGATTTTTATGCAAGAATAATTTTAATTTGAATGTGCCAATGCACATGGTATAAATACCGGAATAAATCAGCAAAACTACGTGAATTAATGTGATTATATATGGAAATGATTTAATTATCTAATATATATGAAAAGTAAAAGTGGTGTACGTGTTGTAACTAAAAAAGATTGGAATGGATTATGAAATATAAAAGAACCTATATGTAATGAAACGTAAAGAAGTGTAAGTGGTAAAAATGTCATAAACATGTTGTCTAAATGATATAATAAATAAATATGTGAGATAGATGCAAATGACGTCAATTTTAAATTTGCCCAATTAATTCAAGGAAATCCTGATTTGACATTTCCTCAAATCCTATGGAGATGATAATTGTGGGCAGATCGTGAAAACAAGTTTGTCAGGATTAATCTTTCCAAAACTTAGGTAGAATCTCACGAAAAGGTTTACTACGGCAAGAGATTTTTTGAAACTGAATGTTTCTAAATTTCACTCTACTTGGGGAATTAAAACAAGGTCACGAAAAATTGTCACATAATTTGTCAAACCATCAAATTAATCCTAAGGTTTATAAGGATTAATTCTTACAAACTAAGGTTTTATTATTTTTTGGTTTGGGATTTTTATTTATTTATTTACTTATTTTTTTAATGATTTTTATAAAAATAAAAGAAAATAAATAAATAATTAAACACCCTTTACCTAATGCTCGGGGATTTAGTTTAAGCATAAGAAACCTTCAACGTTTTCATTGGATCATCGGACAGCTCATTTTTAATTTTTTTTTATATGAATTGCAATAAAATAAAGGAGAATACAAAACAAAAAAAAGTAAAAAATAAAAAATAAAAATAAAACAGCATAATAAGGGTGTCATTGTCTAACGCTCAGAGGTTCGAATTGAGAGTAGGAACCTCGTCCGGCGCTTTCATAGAGTCATCGAACAATTAGAAAATAAATAAACTTGCAGGAATTTAAAATTGCGACAAAAAAATAAATAATGAAATAATAAAAAAACTAAAGAAACAGGCCTTTTTCAAGCTAAGATTTGTGATGCTCGAGTTTTTTTTTTTTTTCTCTCGCCTACGGCTTCCCGAATGGCTCTCGCTAAGAATCATTCTCTAAGATTATTTTTCTCTAACTTCCTGAATCTCCCTGAATGATTTCTCTCTTAATTTTTTTCTATCTGAACTAGGAGAAGGAGGGTCATATTTATATTAAAGAATGAGGAGTGAAAAATCTTAGAAACCCTAGTCCTAATTCGGTGGGGAAAGGAAAAAGGAAATAAGGAGAAAAGAGGAAACCGACTCCCATTTGGAAAAGGAAAATGAAATATTTTTAAATTTTTAATTTTTTATCCCTTTTTTATTTTTATTTTTTCCTGCTTTTTGTATTTTGTATTTTCTTTCCATTTTTTGTTTTCCTTTTTTTTTTTTTCCCTATATTATTTTATTTTCCAAAAGTAAAATAAAATAAAGCATAAAATTTTTGCAAGACGGTTAAAATGTTATGTCTACAACTGCCCTTCTCTGTCATGCGAGTTTCAGTTTTTTGACAAAGATAGGAGACTACATCATTTTGATTGCCCCATTTTTGGGATTTTTCAAAGTATTTTTTTTTTTTTTTTTAACAAATGGTGTAACAAAATGGCAAAAGAAAA
The DNA here is from genome assembly GCA_016647705.1 of Eucommia ulmoides. NCBI lineage: Eukaryota > Viridiplantae > Streptophyta > Magnoliopsida > Garryales > Eucommiaceae > Eucommia > Eucommia ulmoides. The sequence goes on along the minus strand of CM028339.1, from coordinate 36,710,258 downwards.
GAAAAGTGCCTTTTTATCAAGGTGTGATAGAAAATGATGGGAACTGAATATGGATAAATAGAGACCGACCCTAAAAGAGTTGCATACGTATCTCAACAATGCCAAGAATGAAGTCATGTGTAGTTCGGCATTTGTCCCAGGCGGGGCAAGGAAAGAATGCAAAATCAAGTGGCACTCATGGAGAGGCAATGCAAAACATTAGAAGCCAACATGGAGAGGCAGAATACAAAATAGAAAGCCATTTTAGAGGGGCAAAATGTAAAATAAAGATTCGTTACAAAGAGGCAGAATGAAAAATGAAAAGCAAACATGGAGAGGCATAATGCAAAAAAAAAAAAAAAAAACATCACAGAGAGGTAAAATGAGAAAAGAAAAATGCATCATGGAGACGCACAATGCAAAAATGTAAAGAAATCACAAAGGGGCATAATGCGAAAAGGAATGCCATCACAGAGTGGCAAAAAAATTAAAAGCCATCACGGAAAAGTTGAATGCAACATGAAATATCATCACGGCAAGGAAAAAAATAAAAAACCATCACAAAGAGGCATAATGCAAAATAAAATCCATCACAGAGAGGTAGACTGCAAAAGAAAAATCCACACGAAGAGGCATAATGGAAAAAATTAAAATCCATCACACAGAGGCAAAAATGTAAAAAGAAAAAGTCATTGTGCAGAGGTATAATGCAAAAAAGGGAAAAACCATCACGAAGAGGCATCATGCAAAAGAAAAAGGCCATCACGGAGAGAAAAAAATGTAAAACAAAAAGCCATCGCAGAAAGGCAAATGCAAAATAATGGCAAGATATCAAATGTGCCCAAGCCTACAACTGTTAAGCTTGAAACTCTATTAATATAGAAATGGGAAAACAACACATAATGTTCCTCAACCTGGGGCTGGCGCAAAATAGAGGACAAAAGATATAAAATGTGCCCCAGCCCACAGCTAGGTCTAGCACTTCAAAGACCGAACTTTTATAGGTTACCTACGTACCATAGCACTACATCGATGATCAAATTTAGTTTAGTTCACTGGCCGCCCCTTTCAAGACAAAACACATACATGGATGTTCATTTAGAGATTTTGAATTTTCAACAATAGTTTCGGATTCGAGTCGACAGGAAGGTGAGAGGACCCAACGATAAGTAAATCCTTGTTCCCATCTTTTTAAGATCCCTATAATTGGACAACATAACACTTCCAAAATAAAATCTTTAGTCTGAAAAAAAAAATGGTCCCCTTTGATGACTTGCAATTACATTTCCCCATTTTTTGTCATAGTAACTCAGCTGGTGGCGCTTTGTCTCGAGGTGATTCAATGAGATTCCTTCATTTGAATTTAGCAACTTTGCTTTCCAACTTAGGGGCAGGACCCAACATGCCTCATCAAGGTCTCCTTAGCTTGTTTGACTAAATTCATATCTTTCCAAATTTCTTAGTGTTTTGATGCTTGCATTTTTAATACTCCTGCATGCTCTGTGTTTTCTCAAGTTCTACGAAGCTGATTTAGTCAAAAAAATGTGAAAAATATTGAAAATTATTAAAACTAGTACCTTCATTGCCCAAATATGATATTTAGTGAGATTTTGAGTTGGATTGAAGTGGAATATGGTTCCAACATATTTCCAGACCACACCCAATATTTCTTTTCACAAATTCTAATTTTATTCAAATCCATCAAGTTCTGACTTGGAAAAACGTTGTTTGCTTACAAAATTGGCCCGAAGAGAAAGCCTTGAATGAACTAATCTATCATCTTTCTTTTCTCTTCAAATTTCTTCCGTATTTGCACTATCCCTTTCCTTCAAATCCATCAAGTTTTGATATGAAAATATCCCAATTTTATCAAAACAACTATCAAATTAAAAGTAAACAAAGACCCCAATTTTTGTAGTCGTTAAATTTTTCAACTCAAGCCTTGGGCACATAACTTTTTCCCATCTTCTCCACTGTTTTGGTAAAGATTAACTTTACCACTCCCTGAAAGTGCGTGCTTAGGCAGCATATTCTATTGGAAATTTGGCGTAGTCGACTCAATTTTTTTTGTTGGGGAACATGAGGGCCCCCATCTGTAGGAATTATCGGATCATGTCTTTTAGTTCAAAATACTACTCAGCTATATGTTCCCTAGATCTTGAATGGTACTCCTTGAATGTGCATACTTAGGCAACAGATTCCATTGGCAATTTGGCGTAGTCAACTCAATCTTTTTGTTGGGGGAACATGAGGGGCCCCCATCCATAGGAATTCTAAGATCTTGTCTTTTAGTTCAAAAACACTACTCAACCATATGTTCCCTGGATCTTGAATGGTACTCAAAGAAAGTATATGAACTAGCCGATTTACTCATTCGTTTAGGCTCATAGGATAGAAGAGTCGTCAATATCCCTTGGTACAAACAACTTAGGTATAGCTCAGTGATGGAGACCGAAAGGTCTAGTTGTTCCTTTTAATGTTTTGAAAGTTTATTCCCAATAGCACAAGGTGGTTAGCCTAGGTGGTATTAGGTTCCTGACTTTTGGGTGTGCTTAGAAATTTGAGTTGGGGAGTTTTAGTTTGGCTGATATGAGGGTGTATGGTAAGTGCGTGTTCGGTAGGCTTCGGGATAGTATTCGGGAGTGTGATTTGCGTAAGGGGGAGATACATTCTGGTTTTGGTGGTAATGTGGACGGTTTTTGGAATATATCAGGTTCCGGGTGTAATTTTTGTTATGGTGATGTTAAGGGAGATGGTTAGAATATTGGTTGTTTTAGTTCGGGTTATAGAAAGCTTGGGGTTGTTTTGGTAAATGGTTTGCTGGGGGAAAACGATGAAGACTACCTCATTCTCTTTTTTCTTTCGCGGAGCTGACCTTTTTGTTGGATTGGGTGAGTCCCCTTAAACCTTTCCACTCCTTATTCATTATTCTATCATCTCAGCTTGTTTGCTCGTGTTACCGAAGGAAGCCGCCTCTATGATCAAAAGACCCAGATAGAATGGATGTGTCTAAATCAATTTGAATATCTCTAATTGAACCTTTTCGCTATGTGTAGAGACAACTTTGGCAGCATTTTCCCTGCAGTAGGCAGTTTACCTCCAAAAGCTCTCATCCATTCTCTTCAGTATCTGATATAGGGTATTACAGGTTGGTGCAGTATCTTTGTTGTACACATACTGCTCACAGAAGGCCTAGACCAAATCCTCAAAGGTCTTAATATGCAATTGGTCGACAGTCATGTACTAGATGAGAATGGATCCTTTTGACGATCGACATAACATCTTCAACAAAAGATCCTCATTTTGACCATAGACTCTTAATTCCTCTTTGTAGATTCTAACATGTTATTCTGTGGGGGCTAGTACCATCATATTTCGTGAACTCCGGGACTTCAAAGATTTTCAGATACACCACCGAGGGTGATGCTGAAAACGTCTTGTATGTTGATTTTATGGAAGGCTTTTCTCTTTTCAACTCTTTTACGGCTCTCTAAGATTTCTCCATTTTCACAACCCATGCCAGAGGAGGTCCATTCTCTTCTTTCTTGTTTTCAGTTTCAATGGTTGGGACTAGTTGATTGGTATTCAGATCATTTAGTGGAGCAGTGACTCTTTCCGGGTAAATGAGGATCTGTGGTGTAAGGGGGAAAAGCCTTTGGGTGAGATATAATAGACATACCCCTAGATGGGATATGCCAGTGCTCCATAGGCTAATTGATGAGAGCCCATTTGAGGCCATAGTAGATCGGCACCAAAGATTCGTTTCAGAGCTCGAAGGTCAGTTACACTTGGGGAAAGTGTTAGGGACCCCAAGACACCTGTTAGAAAATGGTACCTTATGTCCAATTAAGACCAATTAGTTTAGTCCGAACGTTTTATTTTATTTTGAAATTTTTCCTTCTTATGAAATATTTTTGGTATTTTTGAAAAACAAAATGGGACAAGTTTTTGTATTTTTGGGAATATTCCCCTGGTATGACCTCTTATCAAATATTAAGAATCGGATAAGGATGGTCCCCGAGGGGTGGTTTTATATATATGTTTCTAGGAGATTCATTTAATTTAAATGGGCAAACTAAAATAAGTGAATAAGTATCAAAATATGAATGGAAAAATTAACATGAATTAAAATTTATTTATGTGAAATTGACCAAAAAAAAAATACTTATGTGTTTTTTACGCAAAAAGGTTTTAAGTTAAACATACCAATGCAAATGATAAGAATACGGTAATTAATCATGGAACACTACATGAATTAATGCAATTATGGTAATGATTTAATTATTTAATATATGTGGAAAAATGCAAGTATTGTACGTGTTGTGACTAAATAAGAAGAAGTGACATGGATTATGAATTCTAAGAAAAAACTGTGTGAAATATAAAAGGGTGTAAGTGGTGAAAGTGTCCTAAATATGCTATCTAAATGATGAAAAAAATAAATATGGATTATAATGTCTAGAATGGAAAAAAATGTAAGTGGTAAAAGTGTCTTAAACATGTAGTCTAAATGATACAAAAAATAAACATGGATTATAATATTCAACAAGGACCTATATGTAATGAAATGTAAAAAAAAGGTGTAAGTGGTAAAAATGTCCTAGACATACCATCTAAATAATTCAAATGATATATATTTCAAGTTTTCCCAATTAATTCAAAAAAATCCCGATTTGAAAAATTCGCTCTGTTGGCTTAGTAAGCTATCCAAGAAGGTTGGTGAGTTGCGTAGTTCTAAAAAAATTAACAATTTCATATATTTTAACACTTAATTAATCAAATAATCAATTTATCGTAAATTAATTATTATCTTTGTTACGCAATGGATAAGTGTTACATTGTAGGTGTACACCAAACAAAATAAAAATAAAGTAAATAATTCAGCATACCAAGATATATCCTAATTCAGCAACCTAGCTTCTCTAATCTAGTCCCCCGAGCTCCACGGAGATTCGCAACCTCTAAACCCCTAATTCTTTTAATGGTAGGAACAAACCTTTACAATGATATTTGTTTACCAAGCTTAGAATCGACCTTTACAATTCCCTTTTCCTAGGCTAACAAAGAACCTTATCTTTTTCTAGGCTAAAGACTAACCTATTTTGTTTTATAGGAAGAATCACAACCTAATCCTTTTAGCAGGCTAAAGATTAAACCTCACCAAACTCACAAATATCCATTTCTCAAGTAAGGATTAAATCTTTACAATTCACTCACAATTAATTCTATCTAGGAAGAATCAAAACCTACTTCTTTTCAAGGGAAAAGAATAACCTAACATTTTTATACCTTAGGCAAATATCAAACCTCAACCTTTTCCTCTGAAAAGATTGAAACCATTGCTACCCTGACACGATACTAGCCCAACTGTATCTAATTCGCTCAAACTCGCCAATACGAAAAAAATAAGTTTCTTCCCACTCGGAACTTCTACCAACTCAAAATAGTTATACTCAATTAATGTCTTGAAATTTACTACGTGATAGAATTTAGGTGAGGCAAATTAATATCTGATTATAAAAAGTGGGTAGAATATAATTAAGCACGTAATTAGATAATATCACAAAATTATTTTCAAAAGAATGCTTATGCTCTTCAATTTAAAAACGATGTTTCAACAACCTTAAATCTAAGTAATAATCAATAATATGAAATCAAATTTCAGCAAAATAACTTGAAAAGATCTCACTAGAAAGACACCAAAATATAGAAACAGGATTGCAAAACAGCATAGATTGGTGACCCTAATTTAACAGCGTTTTGGCTGAAGAACTTTTCACACAAATGATCTCTCGAAATAATCTCAGAATAATATCTCTTAAAAAGCTTAGGAACATGTTAGCAATTTATTTTGCTACACTGCAAATGTACAGGTCAAGTTTTAATAATATAATGAGAGGAGAGTATCGTATCCACATAGATTAGTTTAAATCGTCGCTTAGTACTGCGATTATCATAACCCAAATTTATCTGGGCAATCAAATTTTGGATTTATAAAATTAAAACTATAAATAAATATAAATATAAATACAAAAGCAAAATAAAAATATGGATTTTCAATGCAGAATTGTTCTAGGGGCCAGATTTCATCTCATAGTTCTCCTGTTATTCTATTAAGTTATTATTAGTTAATTCCATTCCTTCAATAATTAAGGTCACTCGTGCTCCCTCACTACCTCTCTCGAGTGTCAAGTGTGAGAATATGTAAATACTTCAATACTGATATCCCTATCTAGTATTTAGGTGAAAATATTTGTTATGCCCCGACCTTATAGATTATCCAAGCTTTAATAATCTGTCGATCTATTAAAACTTATGTTGTGTTTAACCCAAGTCTGAACTCGAAATTACTTCTCCCTAGTGTCAAATCTCAACTTCTGAAATCAACCAAAATATCATATGTGAGCATAAATTAGAAGTATTAATAAGGAAAACACAATTCAATAGAAATTTTAGTTGATAAATCTAGAACTTGATCAATATCCTAAATTCCCAACTCGAATAACTAGGTGTTGATCTCCACCCAGACTCACAACAACCTAAATTATACACTCTCAATTCCGGTTACAAAATCGATCTCTCTTAACGTGATTTTCATAATAGGCATAAAAATGGAATTAAAACTAATAATTAACAAATATTCAAAACACAGTTCAAACGAGATTACATTAAGCCCTAGATCTAGATATTAGTTCAATGTAGGAAAATCCAAAACTAATATTATCAATAATTTCATAAATATAAAATAACAAATACAAATTCAAGAATGATTAGGAAGAAGAAAAGAAATCTAAATCTCGGTTGTAGAGAGGTTTCGCTCCAAATCTCTGATCTTTGTTCCTTCTCTCCATCCCGTTCGCGTTCCTCTCCTATTCCTCTTCTCCTCCCCTAAAAAATGAGCCAAAAATGCCCTTAAAATGTTTCATATCCAACCATCAGCATTGTAGTGTGCATTTTCGTGTTGCAGCGCGCTTCAAGACTGTGAGCACTAATGGGAGAGCATTGCAGCGTGGTTTTCGTAGATCCGACTCCTATTTGTATTTTGGCTGTTACTTTTGTTTCAAAACATTGATTGAGGTGATTCAAAATGTTATGAAAATCTAAGACATATATCTACAACTTCCATGTTTTTAACAAAAATGCGTAAAAAAAACAAATATTTGAATCTAAATGTATGTGAGTTGTTGGTATATAACCTCCATATCAAATATCCCCAAAGTCAAACATTTGCTTGTCCTTAAGCAAAAGAAGAAGAAATAGAAGAAAACACAAATCAGGTACTAAGCAATGAACGAAAAAAATTGAGTTTCATATCGATTCAAAACTCGTGCAAGAATTTCCGAAGCCACAAAATGCTTCAAGCTTAAAGGAAATGCACACATTGAGATTATCTAGAAATTCAATTTTAAGCATCAATTTCAACCCACTCAAGACTTTCGATGTGTAAGTGTATGGACAATCACTCTCACCCAACCAAATGAGCCTCAAATATATTTATGTAGTAAGGAGACAATAAACAATCTCTAGATAGTGAATGTAAGAACAACCATAAGCTCATTTTTCATGTCACTATCCACTAATTCTGTAGGTACATATGTCATTGGAGATCAAAAGGACTTTGAGGGTTGTAATGTATGGCTAGGATAGAAGGTAGTTGGGAATGTTATTTTAGGCTCAAATCACCCTAAGCATATATCACAACTTATGGATCTTGTAAGATTTTCGAGAAAAATATTTCATTGACTCCTTCTTTTCATTAAATGTATTCTTGCAATCGATCCCACAAGATATTATTAACAAAACAAACAAAATCACACTTTTTTTTTTTAGGTATGAAATATGAACTACACCCCCAAACTCAAAATCAACATTGTCCTTAATGTTGCAGTACAATACAAGAAAGTGACTCAACTCATCATCCAATTATCTTGTTTTTTTTTCGTTTCCTTTTTTTTTTTTTTTTTTTTTTTTTTTTTTTTTTTTTTTTTTTTAACAGCATAAACAACTGAAAAACAAAATGAAACTCACAATCCATTCCACCAATGACTTTCCAAACAAAGCCCGTGCTAGTTCTTATGCTCAATGATCCATGCAAACATGCAAATTAGTGATGCGTTTAGGAACTGGAAAGACATGAAGTGGGTTGGATGCACAAATATAGGTAGCGAAGGACAAACAATTTTCAAGGGTTAGCTTCAAAGGCCCAAACGATCCAAAGAATGCCGAAATCATCTCTCCAACAACACATAACCTAGTATTTCACCTCAAGTTTCACTTAAATGGGTTCTAGTGTTCCTGAGATGTGAAAACCTACCTAAAGCACATAAAGGTTCTGCAAGTAATCAATAGTCCAAGTGATCATGATTCATGGTGGTAAATTGTAAAGGGTCAAGAGTGAATTTTAATCAAAACGGGTTAAGCACACATAAATCTCAATGACATGCATTTCAAAAGACCTAGAAAAACATCAAGTGTCTATACTCATAATTGATTTTAAGTCATTTCATATCAACAAAACTCACAATTTATTCAGACAAACCTAAAGAAAAGAAACTAAAAACATGGCTAAAAGAACACAAGTTATAGAACGAAAAGTCACACAAGTCTTTCTTAAACCCAACAAACATAAGACAACATGTGTATTACCCTCAAACTCAAAGTCAAACATGTATGAATAAGAACATGTAACGAGGAGGAAATATGATTTCGCCTCTTAGTGTGGTCGAAGGTAATGCTCTGGGCAAGGTGACCGGTATGGGGCTTTCTTCCATACCTTGCATCCTTAGGCTCTATTATTTAAAAACTTGGGTTACCTCCCAAGAAACACTTGGTTTAATATCCTTGGCATAAAATGGAGAAATCCTTATCGAAGAGTAGCTTCTGCCCATGGTATGCGTCATACAACACAGCAAATGGGTCTTTTCATTGAACGCCCTCAAGTTTGGTGAGATGTGGTAGTGATTGGAACGTACTTTCAACTTGATTCGGATCCAAAATTTTTGGCTTGGTGGGCGTGAATCAACATTGCTAGAGGTGGTGGAGGACAAGTAAGTCATATCAGATCCTCGTAGATGTAGTCATCTTTGATCGATGGTGGTATCACAATTTGGATCTCAAAAGGAGAAGACTCATAAATGTCATCTTGTGATTCTTCATCGTTGATCAATTCTTGGGTCTCCACCTCATTAGAGTCATCATCATTAAACGCACCCAAGTTCCTCCTACTTGTATTCGGTTCCTCATGGTGGCTTTCACATATGAATGCGGCTTGTGTGTCTCTTGGTGCCACTATTCCAGATATGGATTAATAGAGTAGTTTTAAGACCCAATTTGTATGTCATGATATTCCTTCATGATACTCTGAGTTTCCCTCATGAATACATTGAACGTGTCTTCTAGGTTGGGAGAATACTCCACAAGTTGGTGTGGGGTGTCAACCCATGGCACCGAAATGTTGGAATTATCCCCTAAACTTTGGTAACTTGTTGAATAATTCCAACTCTGACAATCAAAATTGATCATGTCTTCCAACAACAAGTGGGTTTCGTCTATGGTTAGTTGCTAAAAAGAGGTGGTACCACTTCTTTCTTCCACCCACATTCTTGTTGCGGCTTGTAACTCGTCGAGAAAGTTCAATAGTTGAGACTCCTTCGGGAAACCATGATTTGGGAATTGAATGAGAAACTCTTTATATCTTTCCGAAGCACAATAAAACGACTCAGAATCTCATTGAGAAAAACTCATGAGGACTTGTTTATGAGCCATCTCCAAGTATCTCGCAAAATAAACAAAACTAAAAACAAAAATTAAAAATAAAATAAATGCCTTAAAATCAAGTTACTTATTCACAATATTAATAGCAATCTAAAATGTTAAACCCCAACAACGGTGCTAAAAACTTAGTAGCAATTTATTTCGCTACACCACAAGTGTACGTGTCAAGTTTTAATAGTGTAGTGAGAGTAGAGTATCGTATCCACAAGGATTAGTTTAAATCGTCATTAAGTACCACGATTTTCGTAACCCAACTTTATCTAGGCGATCAAATTTTGGATTTATAAATATAAAACTAAAAACAAATATAAATACAAAGCAAAATAAAAATAAGGATTTTCTATGCACAATTGTTCTTGGGACTTGATTTCATCTCGTAATTCTCATCTTACTCTATTAAGTAATTATTAGTTAATTCCATTTATTCAATAATCAAGGTTACTCATGCTCCCTCACTACCTTTCCCAATTGTCACGTGAGAGAATATGTAAATATTTCAATACTGTTATCCCTATCTAGTATTTAGGTGAAAACATTTGTTACGTCTCGACCTTATAGATTACCTAAGCTTTAATAATCTCTCAATCTATAAAAATTTAGACTGTGTCTAACCCAAGTCCGAACCCGAAATTACCTCTCCCGCGTGTTAAATCTCAAGTTCTCAAATCAACCAAAATATCGTATGTGACCATAAATTGGAAGCACTAATAAGGTAAATACAATTTAATAGAAATTCTAGTTGATAAATCTAGAACTTGATCAAGATCCTAAATTCGCAACTTGAATAACTAGCTGTTAAACTCCTCTTGCACTCACAACAACTTAAATTATGCACTTTCAAATTCGGTTACAAAATCTCTCTCTCTCGAGCCTAATTTTCATAATAGGTATAAAAATGGAATTAAAACTAAAAATTAACAAAATATTCAAAATATGGTTCAAGCAACACTACATCAAGCCTTGATCTAGATATGAGTTCAAAGTAGGAAAATTCAAAATTAATACTATCAAGAATTTCATAAATGTAAAATAACAAATACAAATTCAAGAAAGATTAGGGCGAAGAAAAGAAATTCAAATCTGAGTTATTGAGAGGTTCCAATCCTAATGTCCAATCTCCGTTCATTTTCTCCACCCAATTCGCATTCCTCTCCAATTCCTCTTCTTCTCCCCCTAACAAATGAGCTAAAGATGCCCTTAAAATGTTTCAAATCCAACCGTCAGTGATTTTGCACTACAATGCATGTTTTTGCCCTACAGTGTGCTTCAAGGTAGTGAGCATTGATGGGAGCATGTTGCAGCGTACTTTGGGGCACCACAGTGCGCTCTGGGCAGTAGTACACTGCCGAAAATGCATTGCAGTAGGGTTTTGGCTGATCCGACACCTGTTTGTACATTCTCTATAACTTTCTTGTCCGAACTCTAATTGAGGTGACTTCAATGGTTATGGAAATTAAAGACGTAAATATAATACTTCTATGTTTTGAGTTTTTCCAAAATCAAATTGTATCATGGTCAATATAAGTCCTGAAGTTACTACCCCTGCACTTATTCTGCACATTTTCTCCCATTTATTTATATTCCTACAAAACAACACAAAAACACATTAAACATTCAAATATTTGAATATAAAAGGACTTGATTTGTTGGTAAATAACCTCCTTATCATAACATGATAGTTCTTGATATATCACAAGTTCTGATTTTGCAGGTCTATTTAAACTAATTTGAAATAAGCCCTCCAACGGCTGATTTTCCAATGATAGGCCTCTAAAAGGCACCTATAGACCCCATATATCATAACCATTCAATTTTTATGTATTTCACTCAAATATAGGTTTTGGACTTCTCAATTAAGTTCATAAATTATTTCTCAATTACAAATCACAAAGATAAGAAGTATATAATAAACCAAAATTGATAAAATCATTTAATATATGAACAACATTAGTATCTATTCAAAATATATGGACTATATCTTCTACAATTTCAAATCCCCAAAAAAATCTTCCTTAGAACCATAAAAACAGATAGTTTTTTACCGAAAGTCCAAGTTCTTCGAGATCTCAATCGAAGCAGTCGATTGAACAATCCCTGCCTAGTCGTTTGACCGAATGATACAAGATGTAACACAAGCCAAAACTAAAAGGCAGTCGATTGACTGATTACCCCGTGGTTGGTTGACCGACTGATTCTTGATGCAATCTAAGCTAAAGTCAGGACACGGTCGGTTGACCGATCGATTCAGACAGTTTCACTTTTTTTCCCAAGGGCAATCGGTTGACCGATCCTCTCCTGATCGGTTGACTAATCAATGTTGCATGCTAAATTTCACAATTATTTCAGCTCCAAATTCATTGTTCGAACCCAACAAACGATTACTTTTCTCGGTTAACACAATTGGCTCTAAAATTCAATTTTAAACACTATTCTCACTAATTAGAATTCTAAATTTCATCAAATCAAACAGACAAAAATATAATTCAATAATTAGTGTCGTGTGTGATCGTAATTCGGGTTGCATTAAGAGTATAAGAGTAATGAGTTGTTTTCACCTAATTTCTTTAGGATATTCAATATATATATATATATATTTTTTTTTTCTAAATGTCCATATTTTCACCCTTGATAGTTTCTTCATGATTTAATCAACACATAAAACTCTTTTTCTAAAACACTCAACAAACACATTAATTCCACCGAAAATATCAACCCTTAATTGTCCATCAAAATCTCGAGATCAATAATATTCCTCTTTTTAACAAAGACAATTAACTTTGATATTTTTTTCAAAACAAAACTGTAACCACGCTCCCCCTAAATCCAATGATGGGTATTTAACTCATTGAAGCACAATCATGAAGATAATTCAAATAACTCATCAGATATTCAACATAAGCACAAATACCAATTTAACAATTGTAGATATTCAATAAAGTACAATATGATCATTTCATCTTAAATATTTCTTTAATCGGTGCAGTGCTTAGGCGAACAAATTCCTAAATATCAACTGACTTATTTGAAGCTCAGTATTTCAATTTCACCATTATTTTCCCCTCCGTCAATCAATTCAAATGATAAACAACAAAAAAATTCTCCCCCTCTGTCATCTCTAAAAGTGGGGATAGGGAAGTGAAACATTACTCTAGGCAAACATTATTATTCCTAACCATACCTAAACCGTGAATAATTCTCATAAAATTTCCACTAATGGTTTAGTAAATATATCAGCAAGCTGATCGGAGGTGTCAATATATTCAATAGTAACGTCCCTTTTCTAGAATATGATTATGAATGAAATGATGTCTAATTTCAATGTGCTTAGTTCGTGAGTATTGTGTCGGATTCTTACTTAAACATATAGCACTTTTATAATCACAATAGATTGAGGCTTCCTCCATACACACTCCAAAATCATTCAATTGTTGCTTAATATATAAAATTTGAGCTCAACAATATTTAGCTGCCATATACTTAGACTCAGTAGGGGATAAGGCTATACAATTCTATTTTTTGCTAGACCAAGAAACTAAGGCATGTCCAAAAAAGTGACATGACCCAATTGTTCTTTTCCGCTCAACATTGTTTTCGGCAAAATCAACATCGAAGTAAGTAGTTAACTTGAAGTCACTTCCCCTAGGATACCATAATCCTAGGTCACTTGTCCCTTTCAAATATCAAAAGATTCGCTTAACCGCAGTTAAATGCAATTCTTTAAGACAAGACTGAAATCTCGCACACAAGCAAACACTAAACATAATATCAGGTCTACTAGCCGTAAGATACAACAAGATACCAATCATCCCTGGATACATTTTTTGTAATACCCCGAAAATTCATATTTTTAAAAATATTATTTTATATAAGTTTAATAGTTTTGGGTCTGTGTTTATAAATTTATAGTATAAATAATATTTGATAATTTAGGGAGATAAATGTTCACTTTTAATTGACTTTTAAATTTTTTTGGGACTACTGTGTTATTTACAATATATTCTTAAGAGTTCTGGGGTATAATTAATATTTTCTTTATTCTAAAATAGATAATTGGTATAAATAAATAAATTAAAAGAACAACAACAACAACAACAACAACAATAATAATAATAATATGCGGTTGGAATTGATGATTCACAATGAAGACATCAATTCCAAGCCACAAGTTTATAAAATATTTGTATACATAATATATATAAATGATAGTTGATATATATCTGGAGGGACATTAAGCTAATGATCATAATTACATATATATATATATATATATATATATATATATATATATAGGAGTTACAGGTGGAGACTTGGGAGAGATCATATATATATATATATACACGCATATATAGCAGTAGGAGATTTTGATAGTTTTGAACGATAAATTACTATTTTAGTTCATATTTTAGTTCTGGATTTCAGTTGGTATCAGAGCAGGATTGCGTGCACCTTAGGCTTGGGTTATGGAACTCATTACTCATGATAAGTTAAGTTATATATATAAAAAAAAAAAAAAAAAATCATTTTAAAAAAAACGTGCGCACACCTAAAAAAAAAAAAAAAAACCAACTTCGATGATTTATGCCATTCTTTAATGGAGACTAAAGTAGGTTCTCTAAAATTTGTTTTTGAATGTGTTACCAATAAGAGTAGTTTACTAATATTTTTTTTGGGGGTTTTGAGACTTTAAACCACTGAAGTCTGACCAAAATATCACTTTGGTCCCCCATAGTTTCAATTTGAACACATAACTTCTTGAAGATCATCCCACTTCAGTCCTTTAAAGGGATACAAAATTAAACCAAGAACAAACAGTAAAAGGCAGTTAACCCTTAAAAAATGTATCTTCTCATCTACTCTATAGATTTAGCGAGAAAGTAGGCTCAAATCATTTTATTTTTTATCGAAAAAGAAAGAGACGCTGCGATGGCTGTAACACCACTTGTAGTCCCTCCAATATATGGTTAAATTACTATTATTAAAAAAAAAAAAATTGGGAAAAAATTGTATTATAAGACTGAAATTCGCATTACTTAACTCCTGATGGTTTACTTTGCGTGATTTGACTTGGATTAAATGATTATGCAATACAATATATATTAGGTACTCTAAATCCATGTTTACCCAATTTGAATTCCATTATTTTAGTTAATTGTTGGCCCATATTTTTATGCATTGACATCTCCGTTATGTTTCGGGTGGTTTCACATTTCGCACCGATATGTCGTTACCATATTTCAATTTGGTCCTTACAGTTCCAATTTGAACATATTAACATTTTAGATGACGTTTCATTAGTATAACTTACCAATAATAAGTTAAATAAACCTTAGTGAGTGTCGTGTTAGTCGTGGACCATAGGAATTGTCGTTGAATTGAAAATATTAACTTAAAGGTGTTTACTGTCTTCAATATAGATTATCAAATTAAATTTTTGTTTTAAATTGTGGGAAAAAAAAAGTATCGATGAAATGGACAGTTTTACAATGATTAAAGAATCAATTTTTTAATTTTTTATTTATTTATTTTTTTTTAAAAAAAAGATAGAGATTGATTTTAATTATCCTACTATGCCATAGTTACTTGTTAGGCAAGTTTTGCAAGGTGGATATATTATTACCTATCAGGCAAGTTTTGCAGAATGGATATATTATATATTTTATTATCTATCAGGCAAGTCCTGCAAGGTAGATATTATTACATGTCAGACAAGCCTTGTAGGGTGAAAATTTATATATGTTGTTACTTGTCAGACAAGTCCTATAGGGTGTATATATTATATATGTTGTTACCTGTTGGGAAAGTCCTGCAGCGTAGATATATTATTACCTGTTAGGCAAGTCTTGCAGGGTGAATATATTATATATGTTATTACCTGTCAGGTAAATCCTGCAGGGTGGGTATGATAACTCCCGATTGTGAGGTAAAATGATCTTATGGTTGGCAAAGAAGTATGTTAATTTATTATATACAAGTGAGTTGACCAATTGATTTAAATTCGGTTGCTCTGTTACGATGAAATTTTTGTTGAGATTTGGATACTGCCTGGTGTGACTATATTTTATTGGGAAGTGGATTTGATTAAAATATTTCGTCTATAAATTTCTTTTATATTACAAAGACAGTGCACCGGTAAAATATTTAGATAGGTATTGGTTCACTAGTAATATTAGGTAGGATCGAAATATGGAATGACTGTTATGAGTATTGTTATATTTTTGGTGATAATTATATAATCTGAATATGTGTGATTCAGTATTATCCGGATTTTGATGCTAGGTTGTCTATATAATTTTTTATATCTAGTTACAATATTGTCATACATGCATATGAGTTCTGAACGCGTTTTGATATATGTTCATGCGACATAACAATTTGGTATTATTAGGTGTAATGTTTTGGTAAGAATTTATATCATGCAAATTAGAGGATTAAATGATACTTTTCCATTTATTAGAAAAAATTTTAAAAAAAAAAATTGTCGTTTACTTCTATTGGAAGCCTGGGGTGATATTTTTGCAAACTTAAAAAAAGTTAAATTGGAATTCAATGTTATTATTTTATTATAATCAGAGTGCGCAACAGAGGATTTAGAAATATAAGATTCTTGAATATAATGAATAAGACCCTACGATTTTGAGCGATTCCTAAAAACGAAATTTCGAGGACGAAATTTATTTAAGGGGGTAGATTGTAATACCCCAAAAATTTATATTTTTGGAAAATATTATTTTATATAAGTTTAATATCTTTGGGTCTATTTTATAAATTTATGGTATAAATAATATTTGATAATTTTAGGGGATAAATGTTAATTTTAAATTGACTTTTAAAATTTTTTGGGACTACTGTATTATTTACAATATACTTTTAAGAGTTCTAAGGTATAATTAATTTTTTATTTTTTTTTAATTCTAAGAGGGATAATTAGTATAAATAAATAAATTAAAATAATAATAATAATATATGGTTGGAATTGATGTTTCGCAACGAAGACATCAATTCCAAGCCACAAGTTTATTAAATATATATATATATATATATATAGCAGTAGGAGGTTTTGGGAGTTTTGAGCGATAAATTACTATTTCTATTTGGATTCCAGTTTTGGATTTTAGGTAGAATTTCTAACTCTTTTAATATATGTATTTAATTTCTCTATTGAGTAATTTTAGTTATTATGTTGTCGAATTATAGTGATTAATTTTCATTAAATAATTGTGATTATGTGAGAATTATGTTGAAATCATGGTTATGTGTTTTATTTATTAGATTAATTAAATGCATATATTAGATGGGTTGAAGTTTTACTGAGCGTTGGCTCACAACCCTACAGTTTTGATTGCAGAGCCAGTGATCATGAAACGCGACAAAAAATTCATTTGAATTTCTATTTAATTTGTAATAGTTGTATTTGTTATTTATCTTTATAAATATTGATTCGATAAATCAACAAATTATAATTGTTGCCGTTGCATGGTAAAAATTCTCAGATTTATGTAATAAACTTTTGATCATTTAATTTTAATATTATTTCTCAAAAGGGAAAAAACACGTACGAACCCCGGAGAACCGGGTCGTTACATTTTCTTATTTACGTTTTTACCTATATCATCCTTATCTATTTTCATAGTTGTTGTAATGGGAGTTTTTGTACTCTGTAGCGCCATCCAAGCCATACTTTTTCATAAACTTTTTGGTATACTTAACTTGATTAATAAAAATCCCGTCTTTGGTTTTCTTGATTTGCAACCCAAGAAAGAAGGTCAACTTCCCCATTATACTCATCTCAAATTCGACTTGCATTATGTTTGGAAAACTCTTGGAAAAAATCCTCATTTGTAGAACCGAAGATAATATCGTCTACATAAATTTTCAAATTAGTCAATATTTTATGATACCATTTGCCAACATCCCCTGGATTGAATCAGAATCATATAATCTTTAACGTACAAGGACATGAATCATAACGCAATAATAACTTGCATGTAGCTAGGCACTTAATGCCCATCAATTGAAAACACTAAGCACAAATGATATGTCATGTACATTCAAATGATTGTATATATGGTATCAAAAATAGATTAATGCGATTTCTTAAAGTGATACCAATTATGTAAGCTTAAATTTATACGATATGCCGACAGGTAAGATCATGATTATTACTAATTTTATCAAACATTTCTTAAATAATCATGCGTTATAACAAATCAAGATATCAGTTCAAGATTCATAAAAACGTTAGCTCAATACAACTTATTTATATAAAAAATATATAACATGAATGACAACACATTATACAAATAATCTTACTAATATGCATATGCAACAAATACTAGTGAGAGCAAAAAATCTTGATTCATTCTAAATCACTTAACATGTTTTAATAATCAAATATATGGACAATCCTCAATAGAAACTCATCATAATAACATGTTAATATAATTTAATTAAATGTGATTCTCATAATCACCATACACAGTTTCTAAGACAATAAATAAACATATCATTTATTATGAGTCTTAAAAACCATTACTAACTTACCTATTTGGTAAGTTAGACAACTCCCTCTTTAACAAATTTGATGAATTTAAACTACGAAGGGTTGAGAGTATCTGTTTAATCTTTCAAGACGACTTTGCTTTTTACCTTATTTGTATCAATGATTGATTTGGATGCACAATTTCTCTTGGCCTATCTGTATCCTCTAAGCCTTTGATTGTTGCCATTTGGTTCAATGATATTTCTATTTTCACATATCACTTGTGGCTTCCTGGTGATATCCCATCTTGGTTTTGGTAAATCTTTTTTATTTGCATGTGTCGCTTGTGGCTTCTTTGTAACTTCATATCTTGGTATTGGTATATCTTTTCGCTTTGTACGTGTCACTTATGAATTCTTGGTGACTTCCCATCGTAGTTTTGATATAACTGCTTTGTTTGTTCCTTCCGGTCCGGTGCCGATATTATGAAACTCTACACAAGACATTTGCACAACTTTCTTTGGTATCCATTTTATTTTGGATCCATTATTGTTAGACATAAAATTAGGGTTCTTGAACATACATGATATTTTAAAATGTCCAACGCTATTGCAAAAATGACATCTCAACTTTGATTGATCATAGATAGCATGAGAAGTAAAGCCTAAATTATTTCTAACAATAGCAAAATTACAATCATTGACTTGTGATGAAGGATGAGACGATGAAAAATATCCACTTCTATAGATTGTTTTAAAAGATGAAGAAACATTTTCAAAAGCTCTTGAAATAGACTTCAGGTCGGATTTTAATTTTTCAAATGTTTTCTTAAGTTAACCGATATTTAATTCAAGATTTGAACTTTGTCTAGAAATCCCGTCAAATTCATTTTTAAAACTCTATTTTCATATTGAAGAAAATCATTAGAGAGCAAATTATTAATTTAAAAAATGACATCCCAAAACTATTTTGTTCCACTATAGTCTCTAGATGTACTTTAGATATCTGAACAATTTTTCTTCTATTTTCAAAAAAAATAATTTTTCTTTTTAAACTCAAGTTTTCTTTAACAAAAAGAACCGTGAAAGAAAGTATTTTTTCAATGACAATATGGACATTTTCATTATTATCATCTCCATCATTACTACTAATTCCACAAGAATCATAAATAACATTATCATATGTGGATTTATCACCATCAAGAGAGGATACACAAAAAACATTTTCCATATTGTGTGCCACGTGATCGGTTTAACTAGGATTTTAAGCCTATCAATCTAAAATCAGCTCTGATGCATATTATTGGCCGAGTGAGCTACCCAAGAGAGATGGTGAATTGGGTAGTTATAAAAAATTTAAACAATTTTAAATCTTTTAACACTTAATTAATCAAATAATCACTTTATCTTAAATTAATTATTATCTTTGTAGATAAGTTGTAAATTCTAGGTATACACCTAAACAAATTAAAAATAAAATAAATAATGCAGCATACCAAGATATATCCTGGTTCAACAAGTTAGCCTTGGCTAATCCAGTCCCCTGAGCTCTACGGAGATTCTCAACCTCTAAACCTCTGATTCATTTAATGATAGGAACTAAACCCTTATAATGATTCTTTTTCCAGACTTAGAATCAACCTTTACAGTTTTCTTTTTCCAAGTTAAGGAACAACCTTATATTTTTTATGTTAAAGACTAACCAAATTCTATCCCATGTAAAGATTAAATATTTACAATCCACTCACAATTAATTATATTCTGGAAGAATCAAAACCTATTTTCTTTCAATGGAAAAGAATGACTTAACCTATTTATACCTTAGGTAAAGATCAAACCTCAACCTTTTTTCGGGAAAAGATTAAAACCCTAGCTACTTTGACTAGATACCAGCCCACCGTATCTAATCTGCTCAAACTCACCAATACTAAAAAATGAGTTTCTTTCCACTCGGATGTTATACCACCACAAAACATTTATATTCAATTAATGTCTTGAATTTTACTATGTGATAGGATTTAAGTGAGGTAAATTAACATCTGATTATAACAAGTGTGGGTAGAACAAAATTAAGCACGTAATTAGATAATATTACAAAATCATTTTAAAAAGAATTTCTAAGCTCTTCAGTTAAAAATATTTTTTCAACAATCCTAAATCCAAGTAATAAACAGTAATATGAAATCAAATTTCAGCATAATGACTTGGAAAGATCTCACTAGGAAAACACCAAAATATAGAAACATGATTACAAACCAACATAGATCGGTGACGCCAATTTAACAGCACTTTAGCTGAAGAAATTTTCACACAAATGATCTCTTCAAATAATCTCAGAATATTATATCTTAGAAATCTTAGGAACATGATAGTTCTTGATGGGTCATGAGTTCTAAATTCGCAAGTCTATTTAAACTGATTTGAAACAAACCCCCAAACAGTTAGTTTTCCAGTGATAAGCCTCTAAAAGACACCTATAGACCCCATATATTATAACTGTTCAATTCTGATGTATGTTACTCAAATATAGATTTTAAACTTCTCCATTAAGTTTATAAATTATTTCTCAATTACTAATCACAAAGGTAGACAGTATTTGATAAAAAAAATTTAGAAAATCGTTTAATATATGAACCAAATCAGTATCTATTCAAAATATATGGACAATATCTTCCACAATTACAAATCCTCCTAATATCTCCCTTGGAACCATAATAAATGGCTATTTTTTTACCAAACGTCTAATTTTCTCAAAATCTCAACTGAAGCAATCGGTTGACCAATCCCTGCCTAGTCGTTTGACCGAATGATACATGATGTAACATAGGCCAATACCAAAAGACAGTTGATAAGTGGTTTGTTTATCGACAAATCAAGTACTTTTAAATTCATATATTTGTATTTTTTCAAGTATTTTTGTTAGTTTAATGTGTGTTTGTATTGTTTTATAGGTTTTGGAATAAATTGGTGAAAAGTTGCAAATTCGATTCAGGTGCAGGAATTTTAAGTCCATTTTTGACAATGATGCAATCCGATTTTGGAAATCTTGAAACATGTAAGTTATAGATATATCAAATACCTTTCCATAGGTTTTTGAATTACCTCAATCGAAGTTCGGATGAGACCGTTACGATTAAAAGACCATCGATGCAGCGGTGAAGGGTCAGTGGACCTACTGAATTCCCACCACTGCAGTGGTCTAGCTCCACCTGGATAAGATATTTTGGGATATTGGAGTAGACTTTGTGCACGTGGAATCACCCGTTCTTTAGATTTGGCTATTCTCCCTCGTTTTTTTCTTTTATTTTTAGCTTTGGTTGGTTGTTTTGATGATATTTATCTCTTATATTGTTGAATATTGGGCGATGGCCATGTATAGATACATGATAGGTTGATTTTATTTATCTATTTTCAAGACAATTTTGATAGTTTTTGAATGTTATTATAATGCTTTAATATGTTTTAATTCATTTTTATTTGCTTTGGTATAAATAAGGTGTTTGGGACAAAAAATGATGAAAACGGTTGAAAATTGAGCAAATCGGTGGGACGTTAGTGGAGAAATGGTTGAAAAGATGAAAAAAGCCAAGTTAAGAATCTACAGATCCACCGCTGCAGCTGTGCAAACTATTGCTGCAACGATTAATCAAACAGAAACATTCTACCCAACCACCGCTGTAGCGATGGCCTCCATCGCTGCAATAGTTAAACGGTAGAAACCTATTAACTTCTCACCGCTGTAGTGGTCCAACACCACCTGGCAAAGATATTTTGGGATATTTTGTTAGATATTTTTTTATCCCTTATGATATTCCCTTTCCTCCCTCATACCATGCACATTTTTGGGACTTCATTGAGAGCTCCAAGGCATACCAACATGGAGAAATCATCAATTTGAAAAGGAGGAAACAAGATCGGAGCAAAAATCATGGACGCGGAATCGTCAATTCTTCAGATAACAATTATTCTCCTTTGTTTCTCTCTTTAATTCTTAAACCCTTGTTGGTATTTGATCATATTAAGCTTGTTTATAGTTGAATATTTGGTTACGGCCATGTACAGCTAAACATAGATTGTCTAGGGTTTGATTGAGTTCATGAAAATGTTGTTTGTATAAATCTATGTTTCGTTAACAGTTTTTCATGTATATTTGATTGTATTTACCGTGTTTTTACTTCCATAGTATGCTTTTTATGATATTATGGTTGGTTTCATAGATCGGGGTTCGGCACTTGGGAGCGGTAACTCCAGATTTAGACTAGGTTTAAACACAACGCGACGATCTAATGACTCGGGAGAGTGTTAGAAAGTATGCAATCCATGAGGTTGGAGTGAGACTCATGTGATCAGTGTCATTTAGATTCTAGATGGGGACATCAACATTGACGTAAAGTTGCATATTCATTCACTTTACACTTAGGAGAAGTAGTGAGTGAGTTTTCGATACCTAAATTGTCGGATTGTTTGAATACCCTTAATGTAAACTAGATTGGATCAGGCACGTATAAGTGAAAGAAGTTAATCCCTAGATAATATTTTCCCATTAATGTCATATTTGTATTGTAATTTAATTGGTTAGTATTTTAGTTTAGTTTATTATAAAAACAAAAACCTAAATTTAATCGCTTAAATAAAGTTCAGTTATGACAATCGTGGTACTTAGCGACAATTTAATCCAATCCATGTGGATATAACAACCCTTCTCATTCACCATTCTATAAAACTTGACCCATACGACAACGTAATAATTCATTACCAAGTGTTTGGCACCGTTGCCGGGGATTGACTTTTAGATTGTTGTTGATATTATAAGTAAGTAACTTGATTTTAATTTAGGCATTTATTTTCATTATAATTTTTTGTTTTTAGTTTTGTTTTTCATGCAGGGTACTTGAAGATGTCTCATCAAAGAGTACTGTTGCTTTTCTTTTACCGAGATTCCGAGCCACTTTATTGTGCTTGGGATCAATACAAGGAGCTGCTAATTCAGTTCCCGAACCATCGTTTCCCAAGGGTTTGTCAACTACTGAACTTCCTCAATGGGTTACAAGCCGCAACAAAAAATTGGGTTGAAGGAGGAAACAATACCACATCTTTGTACCAACTAATTGTGGACGAAGCCTATTGGGTACTGGAAGACATGGCGGAGCTTGATTTTCAGAGTTGGAATTATTGAACAAGGTACCAAATCTTGGGGGATAGTTCCACCATTTTGGTGCCTTGTATTGACATCCCAGACCAACAGGAGGAGTCTTCCCCCACCCTAGAAGAAATGTTCTCTAAATTTATGGGGGAAACTCAAGCTTTCTGGACGGAAACGAATGACCGTCTCAACGACCATGAAGATCGTCTTAACAATATTGAGGCGACCTGCACTGAAATTGATGCGACCATAACGTCTCTTCAGACGCAACTCGATCAGCTAATCTACTTTATTGAGGCCGAGTCAGAAGTGGTGGCACTGAGAGACAGAAACGTTACGTTTATCGAAAGCCACTTGGAAGAACCGTATACAAGCGGGTGGAACTTGGGTGCATTTAATAAATATGATTCCAAAAAGGTCGAGGCTCAAGAATTGTTCGTAGATTACAAATCAAAAGATAATTTTGACTCCTCGACTCTTGAAATCCAATGGGTGAAGCCACCACCGATCCAAGACGATTACATCTACAAGGATTCGATGTGGCTCACTTGTCTTCCACCACTTTGAGCATCGTTCATTCCGGCCAACCAAGCATATGATCCAGTAATGAGATTAGTTTGCATACGTGTTTAGTTTTAGTATAGTTGTGTTTATGTATGAAGTAGTAATTGTGTGTTGAGTTTTTGAGTTCTTTTGGGCCATTACCTGATGATAAAAATTATCCTCTAGTTGTATATTGAGGTCAGGGGTAATGCACATTCATGTGTGTTTTGTATGCTTGACATGTCGATTAGGTAAAAATCATTTTGGATCATAATTTGCATGATCACGTAGACTCATTGTATGGCTATTCAATCGATTTGACAGCGATTATTTAGTAGCAAGTTCATGACAATTTTAAGGAATCTAGAACTTGATTGGGGAAAACTTGAGGAGAAATATTAGGCCAAGTAGTTCAGGAGACATGATTTATGTATTCATTTTTATCGCTTGAGCCTTTGAAGCTTACCTTGTAATATGTTTATTACTCGTCACCCTGTCGAAGCCTATAATCTGTTTCAATTCTGAACACGTAACAAATGCCCTGGCCAATAAAACTTTTTCCAAACCTAAGTCACTAATTGAAGGCACAATGTGAGTCAAAATCAAGTGAGCAGTTGGGTTTTGGGTGAACTTTTCATTGGTTTGGTATTAGAGTACTCACTTACCATTTTTCTTTCATATTCCCACTCCCATGAAATTGTTCAAATCAAATAAGTTTGGGGTATGGTTTGATAAAAATAAAAATAAAAATTAAATAAATAAAAAAAAATGAAAAAATAAAAATTTATGTAAATATAGTTATATTTTTGTTTCTTTTGACAAACGAGTACAATGTTTTTAAACGTTTGTTCAAGGTTGTGTTTCTTAAATGTTTGCGGTTACGAGTGAGATTGATAGCCAAGCATTCTGCTTCAGGTATCGTTGAATTATAATGGTTACCTATTTTCTATTCTTGACATACCCTTGGCCATTTTCCAAAAACGGAACCAAGCCCTATTGATCTTTTTGAGCTTCCAAGCCTACATTAACCCAGTCAAGCATATGGATTTCCTAATTCTTTATAGTTAAAGTCATGAGCATGGTTCGTGAATAATCTAATCTGGTGTTTGGATAGTTATATGTTTGAGTTTTAACACACACTTTGAATGGATCAAGAATGGATTTTACTGATATTGAGTGTTGAAATTCTAGAACATCACGTGGTGTGTTTTATTCCTCAACTTGATTTGATTAGAGGCCGTTGAGGGAAATACATTATGGTTTATTAGGCGAATTCAAAACTCGCATGCCATTACTTCTAGTTCATTTATGTTTTTTCGTGTTTAGTATTAAAATTAGTTAATTACTCATGATAGTTTAATTTACAGTGTAGGTGTTTTGCTTGGGAACTAGCAAAATTCTAAGTTTGGGGGTATTTAAGAGGTTGATTTTATCTATCTATTTCCAAGCCCATTTTGATAGTTTTTTAGTGTTATTGTAATGTTTTAATTTGTTTTAATTTGTTTTAGTATAAATTAGGTGTTCAGGACAAAAATGGATGAAAATGGTTAAAAATCGAGCAAATCAGTTGGACGTCGGTGGAGAAATGATTAAAAAAGCCAAGTTAAGAATCTGTTGATAGCGCGTGAAAAACACGCCGCTACTTACACTCGCAAGTATACGAGGTCTAAGTTTTAGTAAAGTGTAATCGTTAAGATTGGGTTATCGTATCCACAGAGATTGTTGTCGTTACTATCGAATACCGCGTTTGTCGTGACCTAAGTTTATCTAGGCGAAAAACAAATATATTTAATTAATTAAACTAATACTAATATATCCTAAATTAACTACACTATTATGTTAATATGTTTTAGGGTGAAGAATTTTATAGGGATTAACGTGTTTACAAATACGTGTTCGATTCTGATTTACTTGCATTTACGTTGTTTGACCTATTTGATAACCTTGGTATGTAAACTCCACCGCCATCTCTCCCGAGTGTAAGACGGGAGAATACATGACTTCGAGTCAACGGAGAAGTCCCCCTCAATGTCTTAACGACCCTAGGTCACGTGAGTCTCGCCCAACGTCATTGATTGCACACAATCCAACTCCCTCCCGGGTTATTGGATCGTCGTGTTGTATTTATCCTATCGATAATCTTCGTTCCAAAACTCCCTCGCCACCTCTTTCGAGTGTAATACGAGGGATATAACGCGACTTTGAGTCAACGAAGAGGTCCCCCTCAACGTCTTAACGATCCTAGGTAGCGTGTGTCTAGCCCCACGTCATCGATTGTCCACGATTCAAACACTGACTGGGTTATAGAATCGTGGCGTTTGTTTACCCTATTCCGAATCCGGGGTTTATCAAAATCTCATATTCTCCATTTATAAATCCAAGCATAATAAACAAACAATACGATAAATACAAGCAAACTACGAAGAACAATCACAAACGAAGCACCGAAATCACCCAAATGACGTATTTATAAATATTGTGTTAATCCCTACTACAATCCATATTTAACTCAGGGCCATAGCTGCATACACAAGAAAGTAACGAGCTAAATATGCTCACATGCTCCTAAGATAAAGAAATAAGGAAAAACAATCGAAGAACTTAGCCTCGTCCGAAGATAAACCGCTAAGAACCCTCCACGATTGATTCGCCGTCTTCACCATTTCGGGATGTGAGCTCCACCACTAAAAATCCTAACCCTTCGCTTAACTATAGCCTAAGGGGCTCAAAAATGAAAGAGATATGATAGATATCCGGCCAAAGGGGAAAGAGAGGGGATATTTATAGCAAAAATATCCTAAAAATATCTAAAGGTTGTGCAGGGCAAATCCGCCTAGGCGGAGTTAGGTCGGTTAAGTCTGATTGCCTGGGCGGTGAAGTAGGCGGTGGACTGGAGAACATTCTGTTGGATTTTCGCCTAGGCGGTAGAAATTCTGCCTAGGCGAGCGGCTGTCAGTAGCCCGTCTTCGTCCTCTGCTGGATTTCTGCCTAAGCGGTAGAATTTCTGCTCAAGCGGTCGTCCGTCAGTAACATTTTGTTCTTCTCTGCATTTTAACCGCTTAGGCGATGGTCTGGACGCCTAAGCAGTGGGCCTGTTTCATCTTTTAGCCTCCGAGCTTGTTTATCCACCGTAACTTCGAACAGCTTTGGTTCGATCTCATCGTTTTACCTCCAGTTTCCTATCTTTTTGACCCAAATACCTGAGTTATACAAAAATTATAAATACTAATTAAAACATAATAAAAATAACTATAAACATATTCGAAAACTAACCAATTCGGATTGGAAATAGATAGGTTTTCCACACCTATCATCTGTAGATCCATCGCTATAGTGACCAATCAAACAGAAACATTTTGTCTAACCACCACTGTAGTGATGGCCTCCATCACTGTAGTGGTGCTTCCTATCGCTACAACGGTCAACTGGCAGAAACTTACTGACTTCTCACCACTGCAGCGGTGCTTCCCACTGCTGCAGCGGTCTGACACTACCTGGCAAAGATATTTTGAGATATTTCTGGATCCCTTATGATATTCCTCTTTCTCCCTCACACCATACACATTTTTGGGACTTCCTTAAGATATCCAAGGCATACCAACAAGGAAAAATCATCCATTTGAAGAAGTGGAAACAAGATCATAGTAAAAATCACTGACGCAGAACCATCAATTCTTCATATAACAGCTATTCTCCTTTGTTTCTCTCTTTAATTCTTAAACCCTTGTTGGCATTTAATCCATCTTTAGCATGTTTATAGTTGAATATTTGGTTATAGCCATGTAGAGCTAAACATATATTGTCTAGGGTTTGATTGAGTTCATGAAAACGTTGTTTGTATAAATATATATGTTTCGTTAATGGTTGTTCATGTATAATCGATTATGTTTACTATTTTATTACTTTCGTAGTATGCTGATCATGATATTGTGGTTGGTTTGAGAAATCGGGGCTTGACACTTGGAAGAGGTAACCCCATATTTCTAACTAGGATTTGTACATAACGCAACGATCTAATGACTCGGGAGAGTATTAGAAAGTGTGCAATCCGTGAGGTTGGGGCAAGACTCTTGTGATCAATGTCGTAAAGACGCTAGATGAGGACATCGACATTGAAATGAAGTCGCATATTCATTCACTTTATACTCGGGAGAGGTAGTGAGTGAGTTTTCAATACCTCGATTGTCGGATAGTTTGAATACGGTTAAAGTAAACTAGATTGGATCAAGCATGTATAAGTCAACGAAGTCAATCCTTAGATAATATATTCCTATTAATGTTATATTAGTTTTCTAATTTAATTACTAAGTGTTTTAGTTTAGTTTATTATAAAAACAAAAACCTAAATTTAATCGCCTAAATAAAGTTCAGTTATGACAATCATGATACTTAGCGACAATTTAATCCAATCCCTGTGGATATGACAACCCTTCTCATTCACTATTCTATAAAACTTGACCCGTACACTTGTAGTAAAAGTAGCTACGTAATATTCCGCTACCAATAAACTTTTATTGTCTAGGGAGTGACTTGTTTATGAAAACGTGGTTTGAATAAATTGATATTTTGTTAATGGTTGTTTATCTTTATCCGATTGTGTTTACCATTTTATTACATCCATTATATGCTTGTTATGATATATTAGTTGGTTTGAGAGTATAGGGTTTGACACTCGGAAGAGGTAACCGCGAATTCGGACTAGGGTTTAAATGCAACGTGACGATCTAATGACCCGGGAGAGTGTTAGAAAGTATGCAATCCATGAGTTTGGGCAAGACTCATGTGATCAGTGTTGTTTAGACCCTAGATGGGGACATCGGCATTGACGCAAAGTCACATATTCATTCACATTACACTCGAGAGAGGTAGTGAGTGAGTTTTCGATACCTAGATTGTCGGATAGTTTGACTGCCGTTAATGTAAACTAGATTGAATCGAACACGTATTAGTGAACGAAGTTAATCCCTCGACAATATACTCCCACAAACGTCAATATTAGTATTATAGTTTAATTAGTTACTTAGTTTAGTTTTATTATTAACATAAAAACCCTAATTTTAATCGCCTAAATAAAGTTCGATTATGACAATCATGGTACTTAGCGAAAAAAATTTCAATCCCTGTGGATACGACAACCCTACTCTCCATAGACTATTTAAACTTGACCCGTACTCATGCTGTAAAAGTAGCGACGTAATATTCAGCTACCAAGTTTTTGGCGCTATTGCTGAGGATTGGGTTTTGGATTATTGTTGATATTGTGAGTAAGCAACTTAATTTTAATTTAGGCATTTATTTTATTTATAATTTTTGTTTTTAGTTTATTTTTTCTTGCGAGGTACTTGAACATGTTGGATCAACAAGTGCTGTTGTATTTGTTTCAATGAGATTCAGAGCCATTTTATTGTGCTTGGGATAGATACAAGGAGTTGCTATTTTGGTTCCCCATTCATGGTTTCCCAAAAAAATGTTAACTACTGAACTTCCTCGATGGGTTTCTAGCCGCAACAAGAACTTGGGTGGAAGGAGGAAACAGTACCACCTCTTTCGATCAATTATCATCGGATGTAGCCTATTGGTTGTTGGAAGACATGGAGAAGTTTGATTTTCAGAGTTGGAATTATTCAGCAAGCTACCAAAGCTTGGGGGATAGTTCTAACATTTCGGTGCCATGGATTGACACCCCGGACAAAAATGTGGAGTCTTCGCCCACCCTAAAAGAAATGTTCATTGAATTTATGGGAGAGACTCAGGCTTTCTAGTGGGAGATGAATGATCATCTCAATGAGCATGAGAATCGTCTTGACAATATTGAGATGACCTACGCTGAAATTGATGCGACTGTGACGTCTCTTCAGAAATGGTGGCACAGACACACACACATACCACATGCATCGAAAGCCACCACAAGGAATCAAATACAAGTGGGAGGAACTTGGGTTTGTTCAAAGATGATGAAAAATCACAAGATAACACTTGTGATTATCCACCATTTGAGATCCACATTGAGATGCCACCATCTATTGAAGGCGATCACATCTGTGAGAATCCGATATGGCTCACTTATCCTCCCTCACTTCCAACTCTATTCATTCAGGCCAACCAAGCACATGGGATGGAGCAGAGTCAAGTTGAAAATACAGGACAATTATTTCCACATCTCGCCAATCTTGAGGGCGTTAAGAATTAAGACCCATATGTTGTGTTGTGCGACACATAGGGTGGAAGCCGCTCTTTGACGAGCTCTTCTCTATGTCAAACTGAGGACATTAAACAAAGCGCTTCTTGGGAAACATCCCAAGTTTTCAAATAAATCAATCCATTACCGCCGACTTCATTCGGAGGCGAGATTGTCTCACCTCCCAGGTACGTGTTCTAAACTCCTTTCATCGGCAGGCTATATGTCAATTGTTGAGATCGATGATTGGGTTATTGTGGACGCTGCCCATTTTAAGTTTGGGGGTGATGTTAGTATATTTTTTTATCGTTAGTTATATAGTTTAAGTTAATTTATTGCTTATTTGTATGCATGATAGTTTAGTATTTGTGTTAGGATGTCATTGTTTGTAGTTGTTGTTTTGTGCTGAGTTTTGTAGTTCATCTGGGCCATTACCCGATAATGAGTCTATCCCTAGTTGTTTATCGAGGTCTAGTATAATGCCCATTCATGTGTGTTCTGTGTGTTTGACATTTTATTGTCGTAAAAGTTATTGTGGATCCTAACTTGCACGAGGATTTAAACTCAATGTACTAGCTATCCAATTGATTTGACACTGATTATCTGTTAGCCAAGTTCCTGACAATAGGGATTCTAGAACCTGATTTGGGAGAAATTCGAGGTGAAATCCTAGGCGAGTTAGCTCAGGAGACATGATTTAGGCATTTATTTTGATCGCTTGAGCCTTTGAAGCCTATTATGCTATATGTTTTATCCTTCGTTACCCTGTCGAAGCCTGTTAGCCATTTCAATTTTGAACATGTAACAAATACCCTCACCAATTAAATTTTTTCCAAACCATTATCGCTAAACCTAAGGCACAAATCGAGTGAAATGAAGTTAGCTTTTGTTTATGCTACGTGAAGTGAACGGTTGGGTTTTGGGCGAATTATTTATTCATTCGGTATTTGAGTACTCACTTGTCATTTTTCTATCGTATTTCCGTACCCGTGAAATTGTACAAATCAAATATGTTTGGGAGTGTGTTTCACCAAAAACAAAAAAACATGTGTATATATAGTTTTATTTTTGTTTGTTTAAACAAGTGAGTACTACCTTTTAAAGTGTTAATTCAGGGTTGTTTCGAATTGGTCTTTGGGTTACGAGTGTGATTGAGCCAAGCATTGTGCCTCGGGTATCGTTCAGTTAATGACGTTAACATGTTTTATATTCCTGATATACCCTTAGCCATTTGACAAAAACCGAACCAAGTCCTATTGATTTTTTGAATTTCCAAGCCTACATTAGTGGAGAGTGAAACCCAATCTGGCATATGGATATCCTAATCCTTTATGATCCAAGTCATGAGCTTTATTGGTGAATAATTCAATCCGGTATTTGGATGGTTGTATTATTGAGTTTTCGCACACACGCTTGAACAGGAACTAGAATGGCGTTTACCATTATTGAATTTTGAAATTATAGAATACCACATGGTATGTTTTATTCCAGAACTCGATATGATTGGGAGCCATTGAAGGAAAATGTTTTGTCGATAAGTTAAATTCAGAACTCGATAGTTTGTTTGTGTTTTTTCATTTTTAGTATTTAAATTCATTAATTAATTAGAGTATTCATTTTATTGTGTGTTTTTGCTTGAGGACAAGCAAAAGTTTGAGTTTGGGGGTATTTGATGAGTGATTTATTTACTAGCAAATCAAGTACTTTTAATTTCAAGGCCATTTTTTACAATGATGCAATCTGATTTTGGAAAATCTCAAAACATGGACGTTGTATATCTATGTATTATATTTCAATTGATTTTTGAATCACCTCCATCAGAGTTTAGACGAGAAAGGTACGACCAAAAGACCACCACTGCAGCGATAAAGGGTAGTGGGCCTACTGACTTCCCATTGCTGCGGTGGTCTGGCTCTACCTGGATATAATATTTTGGGATATTTTTTGTTATATTTTGGATCCCTATAATATCCCCTCTTTCCCCAACACCTAAGGTACATTTTTTGGGAGTGTCTTGAGAGCTCCAAGACCATACCAACCAAGAGGATCATCCATTTGAAGAGTAGAAAACAAGATTGGAGTGGACTTAACGCATGTGGAATCACCCGTTCTTCAGATTTGGCTATTCTTCCTTGTTTCTCTCTTTTATTTTTAGCTTTGGTTGGTTGTTTTGATGATGTTTATCTTTTGTATTGTTGAATTTTGGGCTATGTTCATGTTTAGATAAAAATCTATTGTCTAGGGAGTGACTTGTTCATGAAAACGTGGTTTGAATAAATTGATATTTTGTTAACAGTTATTTATCTTTATCTGATTGTGTTTACCATTTTATTACTTCCATTATATGCTTGTTATGATATATTGGCTGATTTGAGAATACGGGGTTTGACACTCGGGAGAGGTGACCCCAAATTCGGATCAGGGTTTAAACGTAACGTGACAATCTAAAGACTTGGGAGAGTATTAGAAAGTATGAAATCCATGAGGTTGGGATGAGACTCATGTGATCAGTGTCGTTTAGATGATAGATGGGGACACCGGGTTTGACACGAAGTCGCATATTCATTTACTTTACACTTGGGAGAGGTAGTGAGTGAATTGTTTATACTTAGATGATCAGAGAGTTTGAATGCCGTTAATGTAAAGTAGATTGATTGAACACGTATCAGTGAACAAAGTTAATCCCTAGACAACATACTCCCATAAACGTCAATATTGGTATTATAGTTTAATTAGTTAATTAGTTTAGTTTTATTATTAATACAAAAACATTAATTTTAATCACCTAAATAAAGTTCGGTTATGACAATCGCGGTACATAGAGACAATTTAATTCAATCCCTATGGGTAGGTCAACCCCACACTCCCTATTGTTTAAAACTTGACTCGTACACTTTGCGGTAAAAGTAGCGACGTAATATTCCACTACCCAATTTTTGGCGCCATTACTGGGGATTGGTTTTTAGATATTTGTTGATATTGTGAGTAAGTAACTTGATTTTAATTTAGTCATTTATTTTATTTATAATTTTTGTTTTTAGTTTGTTTTGTCTTGCGAGGTACTTGAAGATATGGGATCAACAAGTGCTATGGCATTTCTGTCAACGAGATTCTAAGCCATTTTATTGTGCTTGGGATAGATACAAGGAGTTTTTATTTCGGTTCCCCAGTCATGGTTTCCTGAGAAAGTGTCAACTACTAAACTTTCTCGACGTGTTACTAGTTGTAACAAAAACTTGGGTGGAAGGAGGAAGCGGCACCACCTCTTATGACAAATTAACCTCGACTAAAGCTTATTGATTAGTAAAATACATGGTGGAGTTTGATTTTTAGAGTTGGAATTATTCAACAAGCTACTAAAGCTTGGGGGATAGTTCCAACAATTTGGCGCCATGGATTGACACTCCAGACCTAAATGTGGAGTCTTCCCCTACCCTAGAAGAAATGTTCGCTGAATTTATGGAAGAGACTCAGGCATTTTGGAGGGAGACGAATGACCGTATCAGCGAGCATGAGGATCGTCTTAACAATATTGAGACGACCTACGCTGAAATTGAGAAGACCGTAATTTATCTTCAGACGTAAATCGGTCAACTTATTTGCTTTATTGAGGCCGAGTCCAAAATAGAGGCACTAAGACACACATATGCCCCATGCATCGAAATCCATCACAAGAAACCGAATACAAGTGGGAGGAACATTGGTTTGTTCGAAGACCATAAAAATTCATAAGATAACACTTGTGATTATCCACCCTTTGAGATCCACATTGAGATGCCACCATCGATCGAAGACGATCACATCTATGAGGATCTGATGTGGCTCACCTATCCTCCCTTAATTCCAACTACGTTCATTCAGACCAACCAAGCACATGAGACAAAGCAGAGTAGAGTTGAAAATATGGGCCAATTATTACCACATCTCGCCAATCTCGAGGGTGTTAAGAATGAAGACCCATATGTTGTGTTGTATGACACATATTATGGGCGGAAGCCGCTCCTTTTCAGTGTCAAGCCGAGGACATTAAACGAAATGCTTCTTGGGAGGCAACCCAAATTTTCAAATATTTTCTTGTTGTTAGTTATATGGTTTAAATTAATTTATTGTTTAATCGTATGCATGACTGTTTAGTATTTGTGTTAGGATGTTATTGTTTGTAATTGTTGTTGTGTGCTGAGTTTTGTAGTTCATTTGTGCTATCACTTGATGATGAGTCTATCCCTTAGTTGTTTATCGAGGTCGACCATAATTCCCATTCATGTGTGTTCTATGTTTTTGACATTTCGTTGTGGTAAACTTTATTGTGGATCCTAACTTGCACGAGTACTTAATCTCAATGTACTAGCTATCCAATTGATTTCACGCTGATGAGTGATTTATTTACCAACAAATCAAGTACTTTTAGATTCAAATATTTGTATACTTTGAAGCACTTTTGATAGTTTAATGTGTTTTTTATTTGTTTTATAAGTTTTTGAATAAATGGGTGAAAAAAGGCAAAGTCGGTACAAGTGTAGTAAATTCAAGGCCAATTTTGAATATGATGCCATTTGAATTTGGAAATATACAAAATATTTAAGTTGTATATCTTTTTATTATCTTTCCATAGGGTTTTGAATTATCTCAATCGCAGTTCAAACGCGAAAGTTACAGCCAAAATACCAAAGGGTGCCACCACTACAGCTGTGACACCACTGCCACGATGGTCAAACAGTAGAGAGCTGCTAAACTCTCTATATTTCCACCAATACAGCGGTGACCCCACCGCCATGACAGTCAAACAATTGATAGAATTGATATTTTGGGATATTTTTTTATCCCTATATTATCTCCTCTTCTTCCGAATACCCTAAAACGTTTTGGGAGATAGTTTTGGACATTTTTTGAGCTTCTTGATCAAAGACCAAACAAAAGAACACATTTTGATGAAGTATAAACAAGATCGGAGTGGTTTTGGCGGATGTGGAATACATCACTCTTAAGATTTGCTTTTCTTTCTTTATTTCTCTCTTTGTTCTTAACTTTGCATGTTGTATAATGTTGTTTTTCTCTTCAAATCTTGAATATTTGGTAATGATCATGTATAGCTAAACATATGTTATTTAGGGGTTGATTAGTTAATAAAAATGTTGTTTATTTGATTACGTGTTTCGTTATTGGTTGTTAGTCTTTATCCAATTATGTTTACCATTTTATAACAATCTTGATATCCTTGTTACGGTATTAGGGTTGGATTTCAGAATACGGGGTTTGACACTCGGGATAAGGAACCCCAGATTCGGACTAGGGTTAAACACATCATGACGATCTAACGACTCGATAGGGCGTTAGAAAGTGTGCAATCCATAGGGTTGGGCCCAGACTCATGTGACTAAGGGTTGTATAGATGTTGAGGGGGACTTCGGCGTTGACGCAAAGTCACATATTCTCTCACTTTACACTCGGGAGAGTTAGTGAGCGAGTTTACAATACCTAGATTATTGGATAGTTTGAATGCCGTTAATGTAAACTAGACGAAAACAAACACGTTTAATTGAACGAAGTCAATCCCTAAAAAATTTATTCTCCTAAACATCATCATTAGTATTATAATTTAATAAGTTAGTAGTTTAGTTTATATTCTTAAAACACAAACCCAAAATTCAATCGCCTAGATAAAATTTTGTTATGACAATTACGGTACTTAGCGATGATCTAATCCAATCCCTATGGATATGACAACCCTACTCATTAACTATTCTATAAAACTTGACCTGTACACTTGCAGTGAAAGTGGCGACGTAATAATTCGCCACCAAGTTTTTGGCGCCGTTGCCGGGGATTGTGTTTTAGATTATTGTTGATATTGTGACTAAATAACGGATTTTAATTTAGGTATTTCTTTTGTTTATAATTGTTATTTATAGTTTTATTTGTATTTCTTAGGTAGGGTACTTGAAGATGTTAAATCGACGAGTTTTAATGCATTTCTCTCAACAAGATTTCGAGCCCTTTTATCGTGCTTGGGATCGTTACAACGAGCTGCTATTTCGATTTCCGAATCATGGGTTCCCGAGGGAATGCTAACTCCTGAATTTCCTTGACAAGTTATTAGTTGCAACCAGAACATAAGTGGAAGGAGGAAACGGTACCACTTCTTTCTACGACCTAACCGCGGATGAAGCCCTTTGGTTATTGGAAGAACTAGCGGCCTACGATTATCATTATTAGAATTATTCACCAAGTGACCAAAGCTTGAGGGATAGTTTCACCACGACGGCGCCATGGATTGACACAACTTACCAATATGTTGAGTCTTTCCTCTATTTGGAGGAAATATTCACTAATTGTATTGGGGAGACTTAAGCGTTTTCGAGGGATACGCATGAACGGATCAATAAGCACGAGGATTGTCTTGACAATATTGAGACAGTCTGCGCTAAAATCAATGCGATCGTAATGTCTCTTCAGACGTAAATCGGTCAACTTCTTTGATTCATTGAGGTCGAGTCTGACGTGGTGGCACTGCGAGATTCACAAACCACATCCAAATATGAAAGACACCATGAGGAGCCGAACACAAATGAAAAGTGATAGGTTGAAAATACCTATCTACTTCTAAGCTGAATTTGGTAGTTTTCGAGTGTTTTAGTAATATTTTATTGCGTTTTTGTTTGCTTTTATGTAAATCAGGTATTGGGACATAATGAAGTGATAAATAATGAAGTAGAGGAAAAACGGAGAAGAAACGGTGAATGAATCAAGGTTTCAGGATAGCAAACCCACCGTCGAGGCGGTGGAGATGCAAAGAGAATTGTTTAGAAGTCACCGCCGAAGCGGTGAAACACTAGTAAGCTATGCTAGTCTCACCACTAAGGCGATAAAAGTCTGGAGAGCCTAGGTTTTGTTTCACCACTACAGCGATCATATACCACCTAGGTTGTGAAAGTACAGAGAGTTTCATTTTTGGTTCACCGCCGCAGCAGTAAAGTTAATCGACCTAGTTAACCGCCACAGCGGTGAACCACCTCTGAGGCGGTCTCTCTTTACTGAAAATATCTATTTTCTAGATATTTTGAAGCCTTCTATTTAAACCTTTGTTTCCCCTTTTTGTAAAAAATGCTCCCCACTTGTGATAGATGATCTGAAGCATATTTTGAGAGCACAAAGAAGAGATTCAACATTTCGAGAA
This sequence comes from Eucommia ulmoides, assembly GCA_016647705.1. Taxonomy (NCBI): domain Eukaryota; kingdom Viridiplantae; phylum Streptophyta; class Magnoliopsida; order Garryales; family Eucommiaceae; genus Eucommia; species Eucommia ulmoides. The sequence goes on along the minus strand of CM028339.1, from coordinate 36,672,989 downwards.
TAAGAATCATTTCAGGATTGATCTTTGGCGACAATAGACCACTCTACTTAAATATTTGATCATTCTTCCTTCGTTTCTCTCTTTGTAACTTCGCTTTTTATATCAAATGATGATGAATCCTTCTTGTTTGAATGGTTAAGATCATGGTAGGCTAGATAAATATTATCTAGGAATTGATGTAACTCATGTGAATATATGTTTGAGTGAATATATGTTACTTTAATGATTGTTTGTCTAAATCCAATTGTGTTTACCGTTTGATTACAATTTTAATATGCTTGTTAAGGTATTAGGGTTAGTTTTGAGAATAAGGGGTTTCACACTCGGGAGAGGTAACTATGGATTCGGACTAGGGTAAAACACATCACGACAATTAAACGACCCGGGAGGGTGTTAGAAATTGTACAATCCATGAGGTTGGGTCAAGACTAATGTCACTAAGGGTCGTATAGATGTTGAGAAGGACTTCGGTATCGATGCGAAGTCACATATTCAGTCACTTTACACTCAGGAGAGGTAGTGAGCGAGTTTAGAATACCTAGATTGTTGGATAGTTAGAATGTCGTTATTGTAAATTAGACTAAAACGAACACGTTCAAGTGAACGTAATCAATCCCTAAAAAAATTATTCTCCTAAACATCATCATTAGTATTATAATTTAATTAGTTATTAGTTTAGTTTATATTCTTAAAACAAAAACCCAAAATTCATTTGCCTAGATAAAATCTGGTTATGACAATTATGGTACTTAGCGACGATCTAATCCAATCCCTGTGGATACGGAAACCCTACTTATTAACTATTCTATAAAACTAGACCCGTACATGTGCGGTGAAAGTGGCGATGTAATAATTCGCCACCAAGTTTTTGGCGTTGTTGCTAGGGATTGTGTTTTAGATTATTGTTGATATTGTGAGTAAATAACTATTTTTAATTTAGGCATTTCTTTTGTTTATAATTTTTATTTGTAGTTTTTTTTTTAATTATTTCTTATGTAGGGTACTTGAATATATTAGATAGATGAGTATTGATGCATTTTTTTTAACAAGATTCTGAGTCCTTTTATTGTGTTCGGGATCGTTACAACGAGCTGCTATTTCGATTTCTGAATCATGGGTTCCTGAGGGAATGTGAACTCCTGAATTTCCTTGACGGGTTATCAACCACAACGAGAACGTTGGTAGAAGGAGGAAATGGTACCACATCTTTCTACGACCTAACCGCAGATAAAGCCATTTGGTTGTTTAAGGAACTAGCAGCCTATGATTATCATTGTTAGAATTATTCACTAAATCACCAAAGCTTGAGGGATAGTTTCACCACGACAGCATCGTGGATTGACACACCGGACCAATATATTGAGTCTTCTCCCTCATTGGAGGAAATATTCGCTGATTTTATTGGGGAGACTCAACCATTTTTTAGGGATACGCATAACCGGATCAATGAGCACGAGGTTCGTCTTGACAATATCGAGATGATCTGCGCTAAAATCGATGCGACCATAATCTTTCTTTAGACATAAATCGATTAACTTCTTTTCTTCATCCAGGCCGAGTTAGACGCGGTGGCACTGAGAGATTCACAAACCACATCCGAATGTGAAAGCCACCACGAGGAACCGAATGCAAACGAAAGGTGATAGGTTGAAAATACCTATCTACTTTTAAGCTGAATTTGGTAGGTTTCGAGTGTTTTAGTAATATTTTATTGCCTTTTTGTTTTGTTTTTATGTAAATCAGGTATAGGGACGTAACAAAGTAATAAACAAGCAAAGCGGTGAAAGAACGGTGAAAGAATCAAGGTTTCAGCACAGCAAACCCACTGTCGAGGTGGTAGAGATGCAACGAGAATTGTTTAGAAGTCACCACCCCGTGGTCATTTGCCGCCGAAGCCGTAAAAGTCCAGTGAGCTATGCTAGTCTCACTGTCGAGGCGGTGAAAGTTCAGAGAGCCTAGGTTTTGTTTCACCGCCACAGCGATCATCCTCCGCCTAGGCAGTGAAACTATAGAGAGTTTCATTTTTGGTTCACCACCGCAGCGTTAAAGTTAACTGACCGAGTTCACCACCGCAGTGGTGAACCACTGCCGAGGCTGTCTCTCTGTACTGCAAATATCTATTTTCTAGATATTTTGAAGCCTTCTATTTAAACCCTTGTTTCCTCTTTTTGTAAAAAATGTTCCACACTTGTGATAGATGACCTTAAGCATATTTTGAGAGCTCAAAGAAAAGATTCAACATTTTGAGAATAGGAATCATTTCAGGACTGATCTTTGGTGACAGTGGACCACTCCACTTAAATATTTGATTGCTCTTCATTCGTTTCTATCTTTGTAACTTCACTTTTTATAACAAATGATGATGAATCCTTCTTGTTTTAATGGTTAAGATCATAGTAGGCTTGATAAATATTATCTAGGGATTGATGTAACTCATTTAAATACATGTTTGAGTGAATATATGTTACTTTAATGATTTTTTGTCTAAATCCAATTGCGTTTACCATTTGATTACAATTTTAATATGCTTGTTAACGAATTGGGGTTGATTTTTTGTCTAAATCCAATTGCGTTTACCGTTTGATTACAATTTTAATATGCTTGTTAAGGTATTAGGGTTAGTTTTGAGAATAAGGGGTTTGACACTTGGGAGAGGTAACTACGGATTCGGACTAGGGTAAAACACATCACGACAATTAAACGACCCGGGAGGGTGTTAGAAATTGTACAATCCATGAGGTTGGGTCAAGACTAACGAATTGGGGTTGATTTTTTGTCTAAATCCATTTGCGTTTACCATTTGATTACAATTTTAATATGCTTGTTAAGGAATTGGGGTTGGTTTTTGAGAATATGGGGTTTGACACTCTTAAGAGGTAACCCTAGATTCAGACTAGGGTAAAACATATCACGAAAATGTAACCACCTGGGAGGGCATTAGAGAGTGTGCAATCCATGAGGTTGGGTTAAGACTCATGTGACTATGTGTCATATAAAACGCTAGAGAGGGACTTCGGCGTTAACGCAAAGTAATATAATTGCTCATTTTACACTCGGGAGAGGTAATCAACGAGTTTAAGATACCTAGATTTTGGGATAGGATAAACATTGTTATTATTAATTAAACGAAGTCAAACATGTATTAAGTGAATGAAATCAATCCTTAGGTAATCCATTTAATTAGAATTAACCCAATAGTTGTTAGTTTAACTTTGTTGTTAAATATTTAAACTCAAACATTTCTGGAACTGTAGAGATAATATAACATTATGCAAATTGCGGTATTCAATTAATCAAACATATCTCCTAGAGGACAATATCCAATCGAAAGGTCCACTATATTAAAACTTGACCCCGTGCACATGCGAGTATATTAAGACGTGAAAAAAGTTAGTCATGTCCAAGTTTTTGGCTCCGTTACCTGGGAGCGGTGTTTTGAATTGGTTGATATTATGACCAAGTGATTGAATATTAGTCTTGAAAATTCTTTGTTTTCTTTGTTTTTCAATTCATTATTTTTTTTAATTTGCTTCATTTGTTGTGATCGAGCAGTACATGCAATGTTGTCGAAGTTCAGAATTCTTTACTCTTGATCCCAAGATCGAGTGTACTTTGACAAGGATAAGGACAGAGAGAAGAAGCTAAGCTCATACCATGGTCTATGGTGGAGATAATAGGATTCCACATATGCTCCAACAACTGCCAATTCCGCATGCACTACCGCAACTGCCACCGTAGTAGGAAGTTCAACAACGGGTCCTTAGGGATCACTATCAGCTCGTTATGTTCGATAACTATTCTGGAATTCGTAGGCAGCCAATCCAGGCCAACAACTTCAAGTTAAAGCCCGCCCTGATCAATATGGTTCAACAGAACCAATATCGCAATCTGCATAAGGAGCCAAACGTCCATCTGGCTACCTTCCTGGAGATTTGTGATACAGTAAAGATAAACAGTGTTGCAGAAGATGTAATACAGTTGAGGTTGTTTCCATTTTCACTTCGTGACCCGAGGATGGGGTTGGTGATAGGTGTAAATTACCTATCTATTTCCAAACCAAATATTGTTAGTTTTCGTGTACGTTTTAAGTATGTTTGAATATGTTTTTATTCTTTTTGTATTAAAACATGTGTGGGGGGTGAAAAGGTAGGAAAACGGAGCGTAAACGATGAGATCAAACCAAGAATGGTCGAACAATGGTGGAAAAACAAGAAAGGCGGAATTATTCTGAAAGAAGCCCACCGCCACGGCGTCCAGACCTCCGTCGCGGCTATAAAGATGCAGAGAGTTGATTTCTTGCTGAACGTCCACCACCGCAACTCTGAGATCCATGACTGCGGCAGTGAAAATGAAAGATGCACCAAATCTACCGCCAACTCCACCGCCTAGGCGATCAACTAACCGACCTACTCACCGCCATAGCAGTGAATACCACTACCGCAACGGTGACCTCTGTACAGATTAGATATTTATTTTAGATATTTTTCCAATAAATACCCCTTCCTCTCCTCACCTCCAACCATTAGAGCTCCATAGGACTTAGTATATTTTAGAGAGAGATTTTGGGAGTGCTCATTCAAATCCTAAGGAGAAGATCGCACTGCCAAGAAGGGGAGTGATCTCAAAAAACATTTTTAGCGATAAATCTTTGGATTAGGCTAAGTTTCACTTGTTTGCTCTTTTATTTCTTAACTTTTGATTGTTGTTTGACTATGTTTAGCTTAGTTTTCATTGTGTAACATGCTATGGCCTTAGCTAAATGGGTTTTTGTGTAGGGATTAATATATTTATGAAAATATTGGTTTGTTGAGTTTGTGTTTCATTTGCATTTGTTCTTCGTTATTTTGATTGTATTTATCATATTGTTATGTTTATTATGCTTAGATAGATATATCATGAATACGGGATTTGATACTCAGGAGAAGTAACCCCAGATTCGGACTAAAGTAAACATAACGCCATGATTCAATAACCTGGTCGGGAGTTTAATTGTGGGCAATCTATGACATTGGGGCAAGACTCACGTGACCTAGGGTTATTAGGATATTGAGGAGGATTTCTTCATTGATTTGAAGTCATGTATTCCCCTGTCTTAAAGTCTAGAGAGGTGGCGGTGGAGTTTTAGAACTGAGATTATTGATAGGGTAAACACAACACCACGATCCAATAGCCCAGTCGGGAGTTGGATTGTGTGCAATCAATGATGTTGGGGCAAGAATCACATGACCTAGTGTTCTTAAGACTTTGAGGGGGACTTATTCGTTGACACGAAGTGGCGTTATATCCCTCATCTTACACTCGGGAGAGGTGGCGGGGGAGTTTACAAACTAAGATTGTCGGATAAGTCGGATGCCGTTACCGTAAACTAAAATGAGACCAAACACGTTTTTGTAAACAAACATTAATCCCTAGGTAATACTTTCCCTAAACATCTCAGAATAGTATTAGTATAGTTAATTTAATTAGATTAATTAACTTAGTATTAGTATTATTAGTTTTAAACACATTTATTTTAGTCTAGATAAAATTAGGTCATGACAAACATAGTACTCAATAATAGTCAAAACCAATCCCTGTGGACACGATAACCCTAACTCTCCCGATCTATAATAAAACTTGACCTCGTATACTTGCGAGTGAAAGTAGCAGAGTATTTATGCGTTACCAAGTTTTTGGCACCGTTGTCAGGGATTGGTGGATTTGGTTATTATTGATATTGTGAGTAAATGACCCAATTTTACTTTAGGCATTTCTTTTGTGTATAATTTTTGTTTTTAGTTTTGTTTTTTATTTCTCTTATAGTGTACTCGACGATGTTAGATCAACGAGTATTGATGCAATTCTTTCAATAAAATTCTAATCCATTTTATAGTGCTTGGAATTGATACACAGAATTGCTACTCTGGTTTCCAAACCATCTTTTCCCAACGAAGTGTGAACTCTTCGATTTCCTCAATGGGTTACAAGCCACAACTAGAATGTTGGTAGAAGGAGGACTTGCTAGCACCTCGTTCTACGACCTAACTAAGGACAAAGCCTTTCGGTTGTTGGAGGAAATGGAGCCTATGATTTTTAGAGTTGGAATTATTCACCAAGTCACCAAAACTTGGGGGATTTTTCCAACACATTGGCGCCATAGGTTGACAATTCGGATCATGACGAGGAGTCTTCCCCCAATCTGGAAGAAACGCTCGCAACCGTTATGGGAGAGACTCAAAGATTGTTAAGGGAGATGCATGACCGGATCAACGAGCATGAGGATCGTCTTGATCATATTGAGACAGTCTGTGTCAACATCGATGAGATCATAATGTCTTTCGAGACGCAAACCGGTCAGCTAATCTGCTTGATTGAGGTCGATTTAGATGCGGTTGCACCCGGAGATTCACAAGCCATATTTAGTGAAATCCATTATGAGGAATCCAAAATGAGCGGAATGAGCTTGGGAGAGTTCAACTATGTTTATCAGAATGAGATGGAAACCCAAGGATGGATCGACGATTGTGATTCGTCACAATTAGAGATCCAAATTGTGATGGCACCATCAATTCCAGATGATCACATTTATGAGGATCTAATGTGGCTAGCATGTACTTCACCGCCATTAACAAAGCTCTTTCATGACCACCAAGTACAAGAGCCAGTGAGGCATGCCGTTGAAAGCTCGAGTTATACATTACCACATCTCGCCAGTCTTGAGGGCATATTGAACCAAGACTCGTATGTGGTGTTGTAAGACACTTACTATGGGCGGAAGCCGCTCTTTGATGAGCACTTCAGCGTGTCAGGCTGATGACCATAAACTAAGTGCTTCTTGGGAGGCAACCTAAGAAAAATAATAAGTTAGATCCATCTCCGCCAATTTGATTTAGAGGCGAGATTCTCTCGCCTCCCAGGTACATGTTTTAAACCCCCATTTTCATTTTTATGCTATATTCTGTCTATTGGGATCGCTGATGGGTTGTTTTGGACATCACCTATTTTAAGTTGGTGGTGATGTGAAGTATGTTTTAATATATGTATTAGTTGTAGTTTATGTTTTATTATTTTTATCGTGTGCATGTTTGATTAGGGTACTTATTGTGAATGTACTGAGTTTTGACGTCATCTAGGTGATTACCCGATGATGAGTCTATCCCTTGGTTGTTTATTGAGGTCGAGTGTAAAACTCATGCATGTATGTTCTGTGTGCTCAACGTTATGTTTTAATAATAGTTATTATAGATCCTACTTGCACGAGCACAAAAACTCATTATATAACCATCTAATTGATTTGAAAACGATTATTTGTCACCTAAATTCAAGACATTAGGGTTTCTAGAACTTGATTTGGGGGAAATTCGAGGCGAAATCCTAGGCGAGGTTGTTCGGAAGATATGATTTAAGCATTCATTTTCTCGCTTGAGCCTTTTTAAGCCAACATTGTTAAATCATTACCCCTCATTACCCTGTCGAAGCCTAAATGCCATTTCAATTCTGAACACTTAATCAATACCATGGCCAATTTAATTTCTTTCAGTCCTTTATCTCTAAACCAAAGGCACAATTTGAGCGAATCAAGTTAGCATTCATTGTACTTCTTAATGTGAGCGTTGGGTTTTGGGCGAGCTATTAATTGGTTCGATATTCAAGTACTGACTTGTTGTTTTTTGTTTATATTTCACAAACCCTTGAAATTGTACAAATCAAATAAGTTTGGGGGAATGTTTTGTTAAAAAAAAATAAAAAAAAAAAAAAAAAATTCAAATGTAAATACGGTTTTTATTTCCGTTTCTTTTTTATAAGTAAGTACATCGTTCTTAATATATGTTTAGGGATGTTTCAAATTTATCTATGGAGTTTCGAGTATGAAAGTGTCAAGCAATGTGCCTCGGGTATCGTCAAAAGTTAACCTATTTTCCATTTCCAATATACCCTTGGCCATATTCCTAAACCGAACCAAGACCTATTGATCTTTTTTAACTTCCGAAGTCGACATTAGTGGAGAATAGATCCCGGGTCAAGCCTATAGATTCCCTATACCTTCAAGTTTTTTCTGTCATGCGCTTATATGGTAGATAATCCAATCCGATTAACAGACAGTTATATATTTTAGTTTTAAACACACACACACACATTAGTAGGATCTATAATGGCGCTTACTATTATAAATGCTGAAATTCTAGAACACTGCATGGTGTGTTTTTATGCCTACACTCGATAGGATTGGCGACTGATGATGGATATTTCGTTTGGCCGGTAGATGATACTCAAAACTTGCACATATTTGTTTTTCGTGTTTTTCATTTTTAGTACTTAGTTTTTATATTTTCTTCTATTGCATGGGTGTTTCGCTAAAGGACTAGCAAAATTCTGAATATGGGGGTATTTGATAGGTGTAAATTACCTATCTATTTCCAACCCGAACATTATTAGTTTTCAAGTACGTTTAGTACGTTTTAATACATTTTTATTCTTTTTGTATTAAAACAGGTGTGTGGGGTGAAAAGGTAGGAAAATGGAGCATAAACAATATGATGTAACCAAGAATGATTGAAGAACGATGGAAAAACGAGCAAGGCGGCATTATTCAGAAAGAAGCCCACCGCCGCAGCATCTAGACCTCCGCTGCGGTGGTGAGCATGCAAAGAGTTGATTTCTTGCTGAACGTCCATGGCCACGGCGCTGAGATCCACGGCCGCGGCGGTGAAAATATAGGATGTCTCCAAATCCACCGCCGACTCCACTACCTAGGCAAACAACTAACTGACCTACTCACCACCATGGCAGTGACCTCTGCACAGATTAGATATTTTCCCTATAAATACCCCTTCTTCTCCTCACCTCCGGCCATTAGAGCTCCATAGGAGTTAGTATATTTTTTAGAGAGGTTTTAGGATTTCTCATTCAAATCCTAAGGAGAATATCACGTTTCCAAGAAGGGGGAACGATCTTGAAACGTTTTTAGCAATAAATCTTCGGACTAGGCTAAGTTTCTCTTGTTCGTTCTTTTATTTCTGAACTTAGGATTGTTGTTTGAGCATCTTTATCTTGGTTCTCATTTTATAACCAGCTATGGCCATGAGCTAAATGGGTTTTTTTCTAGGTATTAATATATTTATGAAAATGTGGTTTTGTTGAGTTTGTGTTTCGTTTGCGGTTGTTCTTTGTTATTTTTATTGTATTTATTGTAATGTTATGTTTATTATGCTTAGATAGATATATCGAGAACATGGGGTTTGACACTCGGGAGAGGTAACCTCGGACTCAGACTAAAGTAAACATAACGCCATGATTCAATAACCTAGTAGGGAGTTGGATTGTGGGCAATCTATGATGTTGGGGCAAGACTTACGTGACCTAGGGTCGTTAAGACATTGAGGGAGACTTCTGCATTGACTCAAAGTCATGTATTCCCCTGTATTACACTCGGGAGGGGTGGCGATAGAGTTTTAGAACTGAGATTATCGATAGGGTAAACACAACACGATAATCCAATGACCCAGTCGGGAGTTGGATTGTGTGCAATAAATGACGTTGGGGATAGACTCACGTGACCCAGGGTCGTTAAGACATTGAGGGGGACTTCTTTGTTAACATGAAGTCGCATTATATCCCTCGTCTTACATTTGAAGGATATGGTGGGGGAGTTGACGAACTGAGATTGTCAGATAAGTTAAACGCCGTTAACGTAAACTAAAACGAGACCAAAAACATTTTTGTAAACAAACATTAATCCCTAGGTAATAGTATTAGTATAGTTAATTTAATTAGATTAATTAACTTAGTATTAGTACTATTAATTTTAAACACTTCTATTTTAGCTTACATAAAATTAGGTCATGACAAACACGTTACTCAATAATTGTCAAAACCAATCCCTGTGGACATGATAACCCTAACTCTCCTGATCTATACTAAAACGTGACCTCATATACTTGTGAGTGAAAGTATCGGCGTATTTACGCGGTACTAGTTGGCTATAATCGATTCAACCTGGAAGTATCAATACTTGGGAGGAATTTGCTCAAAGGTTCCTTATTAAGTTTTCCCACCTTCAAAGACTTCTCAACTAAGAGATGAGATAGTTTAATTTCAATAGAGGGACTATGAGCTACTGTTCGAAGAGTGGGGAAGATTCAAGGATCTATTGCGTCAGTGCCCCCAACACGGGTATCAAGATAGGTTTCAAACCCAACTCTTCTACAATAGGTTGGATGGACAAATAAGGATCATAGTTGATGGAGCCTCAAGAGGATCATTGTTGTCCAAAACACCAGCTGAAGTAAATGCGCTATTGGAGGAAATGGCTGCCAATAATTTCCAATGGCCAAATGAGAGGAACACGGGAAGAAAGGTAGCTTTAATTCAAGAAGCCGATCATATTGCTACCTTATCAGCCCAAGTCTCTAAACTATCGGATCAAGTAGTCACCTTCTCAACTAAAGTTGCTTCATCAATTTGTGAAGCGGAGAACGTCACAAGTAGTTCTCAAACCGTATTGGATAGTGAGTTTGAAGAATGTCACTTTGTTAACAATCGGGCTTATACTTTTAGGTCCACTGCCAATATTCCTACTTACTATCATCTTAGACTTCACAACCATGAAAACTTTTCATATGCGAATAATCAGAACACGTTGCGTCCACCTCCCAATTATGGAAATCAAGCTCAAGGTTATCCGATGGAACAAAACTGTCAAATGCAACAACTTCAAATTTTGAATAAAAAGCCAACTTGGAGGATATGATGGGATATTTTATGAAGGAAACACATACAATCCTGCGTGAGACACACAACAGGCTTAACAAACACGAGACGAGGCTTGACTCTATTGAGACCACATGTATAAATACAAATACTACTATGAAATAATTGGAGACTCAGATAGGGAAACTTGCAAGTGAGATCCAAGAGTATATGAATGGAAAGTTTCCAAGGAACACGAAAACTAACTCTAGGGAATGCAAGGCTAATACGTTGAGAAGTAGAAAAGAGGTTGAAGCAAGAAAACCGATGGATGTAGAACTGGGGGTAAGCCAGGATGTTGATAGTAATGAACCAAGGAGAAATGTGCAGGAAGAAGTTCATGAAGAAGTTTTTGAGAGAAAGGAGGAGAAGAATGAATAAATTGAGGAGAAGAAGAAAAAACAGAAAGTGGAAGAGAAGAGAGGAGATCAAAACATAATTATGAGGAGAATTACATTCCCGGACAATCTACCGATTCTAACTACACCTTTTCCGTATCCACAACGATTCCAAAAGAAGAAGTTGGATCATCAATTTGCAAAGTTTCTTGATATCTTCAAGAAAATACAAATCAACATACCTTTTGCGGATGCGTTAAAACAAATGCCCAACTATGGCAAGTTCCTAAAAAACATGAATACAAAGAAATAGTTGGAGGAATACGAGACGGTGAAAATGACATAGGAATGTAGTGCTATTCTAAAATGGAAATTTCCTGAAAAGCTTAAGGAATCCCGGTAGTTTCACGATTCTGTGTACTACTGGGAAATCTCATTTTGACAAAGCACTGTGTGATCTTGGTGCTAGCATCAACTTGATGCCATCTTTTGTCTACATGAAGTTGGGGCTCAGGAATGCTGAGCCAACTACAATTTCCCTCCAAATGGCAGATCGATCATTAACCTATTCGAAAGGGATTATTGAGGATGTTTTGGTAAAGGTGGACAAGTTCATCTTCCCAGTGGAATTTATCGTGTTAGAAATAGAGGAGGATAGGGAGATTCCAATTATCCATGGAAGGCCTTTTCTCACAACGGGAAAGGTTTTAATTAATGTGCGCAATGGCAATTTGATGTTGCCAGTTAATGAAAATGAGGTAAAGTTCAACATTTTTAATACTATAAACTTTTCAGATAAATGTCCTAAATATAATTGAGTAGATGTTTTTGACTGGTGTGTGAGGGAATTCTTTCATAAAAATGTGGATATGGATCCATTAGAGCATACACTCACAAATTCTTTATCTGTGGGGGATTTTTGTGAGGAGGGCTCAACGACGAAAGTTGGTGTTGTGGACTACGTTCTTGATATGGAGGTTCAATCTAAAGATGTAGAGGATCTGATCCATGTGGCTATGATGGAAGAAGAAGTTAGTTCTCCTAAACTATCCAATTCGCCTCACGGTGGATTAATACTCAAGCAATTATCGGATCACCTCTGGTATATCTTTTTGGGAGAGAATCCATCCAATCTGGTTATAATCTCATCATCCTTGATAGAGGAAGAAGAGTACAAGTTGCTAAAAATTCTGAAACGGCATAGATCTACCTTTGCGTCGTCAATTTTCGACATTAAATGAATTAGCCCAACCATATGCATGCACAAGATCTTGATGGAGGATTAATTCAAACCTTCCATTGAGCATCAACGGAGCCTAAATTTGGATATAAAATAATTCGTTAGAGCGGAGGTATTAAAGCTCTTAAACTCAGGAATTATTTATGCTTTACCGATAGCGAGTGGGTTAGTCTGGTGCAAGTGGTGCCAAAGAAAGGCTGCATAACAATTATGAAAAATGGGAAGAATGATCTTATTCTGACACAAACCATGAATGGATGGCGAGTGTGTATTGACTATCGGAGATTGAATAAGGCAATAAGCAAAGATCATTTTCTGCTTCCATTCATTGATCAAATGCTTGATCGTCTCATCGACTATGATCATTATTGTTTTCTTGATGGCTACTTGGGGTATAATCAAGTATCCATAGCACTGGAAGGCTAGGAGAAGATGACCTTTACATGCTCGTATTGGACGTTTGCCTATCGACGTATGCCGTTTGGTTAATGCAATGCACCGGCCATATTCCAACAGTGTATGATGGCAATAATCTTGGATATTGTGGAAGAAATTATGGAGGTTTTCATGGATGACTTTTCAATTTTTGGCTGGTCCTTTGATCATTGTTTATACAAACTGGCGCTTGTTCTCGATCGTTGTTAAGAGAAACACTTGGTTCTCAACTGGAAGAAGTGTCATTTTATGGTTAAAAAAGAAATAGTCTTAGCTCATCGAGTCTCTTCGAAGGGGATTGAGGTGGACCGAGCCAAGGTAAAAACAATTGAAAAACTTCCACCTCAAATAAATGTGAAGGGAGTCCATAGTTTCTTGGGGCATGCTGGCTTCTACCGATGCTTTATCAAAGACTTTTCAAAGACGGTGAATCCATTTTGTCACTTACTTGAGAAGGACACCCCATTTGAATTTGATGAAGCTTGCTTGAAAGATTTTAATGTAATGAAGGAAAAGTTGATCACAACTCCCATTATAGTTGCTTCGACTTGGAACGAGCTACTTGAAATAATGTGCAATGCTAGCGACTATGCGGTTAGAGCAGTTTTAGGCCAACGCAAGGAGAAGATCTTTCGATCCATTTACTATGAAGGCAAGACTTTGAACGATGCATAGGAGAATTACACTACAACCGAGAAAGAGATGCCGACGGTTGCTTTTGTATGCGATAAGTTCCGGTCCTACATTATAGGATCCAAGGTAATAATCTATATGGATCACGCCACCATTTGGTACTTATTCTCCAAGAAAGACACCAAGCCACGTCTAATCTGGTGGATTCTCTTGTAGCAAGAGTTTGATGAGGAGATAAGAGACCAGAATGGGAGTGAAGATATTGTAGTTGATCATTTGTCACAGCTAATACAAGAGGATGTTGGTGATGAGTTGATAGGTGTAAATTACCTATATATTTCCAAACCAAAATTGTCAGTTTTTTAGTACGTTTATTATGTTTGAATACATTTTAATATGTTTTTATTCTTTTTGTATTAAATTAGGTATATGGGGTGAAATAGTATGAAAACGGATGCTAAATGATGATATCGGATCAAGAACGTTGTAAAAACAAGCTTGAGAGAAATATTCTGAAAGGCAGCCCACCGCCACGGTGTCCAAAACACCGCCGCGGTGGTGAAAATACAGAAAAGGGCCAAAGTTGCTGTAAACTCACCGCCGTAGCGGTGATATCCACTATTGTGGCAGTGAAATTGCAGAGAGGTCCCTATTTATACTCCCTTATCTCCTCTTCTCTAGATATTAGAGCCCCATTAGGCCTAGTATATTTTAGAGTGAGGTTTTGGGAGTGCTCAAGCAATACCTAAGGAGAAAATCACATTGCAAAGAAGGGGCAATGATAAGTGTCAATTACTTATCTATTTTCAATCCGAATGTTGTTAGTTTTCGAGTATATTTAGTACATTTTAATATGTTTCTATGTGTTTTTGTCTAAATCAGGTGTTTGTGCTAAAAATATATGTAAACAGATAAAAAACGATCAAATCGGATCAAGAACGGTGGAAAAAAGGCGAAAATGTGCAAAGCCTGTACAGGTGTCGTAACTTCAAAGCTATTTTGGACTATGATTAAATCCTATTTTGGAAACACTGAAAAAATTAAAGTTTTATATATTTTTCTTAGATTTCCATAGGTTTTTTAATCACCTTAATCGGAGTTCGGATAAAGAAGTTACAGTCAAAACAAAATTGCAAACCTGTAGTAACTTCGCCTAGGCGGAAATCTGGCAGAAGTTAACCAACCTACCTACAGTAACTTCTCCTAGGAGGAAATTCCTCCGCCTAGGTGAAAATCTGGCAGAATGTTAACCGACTTAACTTCGCCTAGGCGAAGTTTTCTTCACCTAGGCGAAAATCTCTGCGCCAGTTTAGATATTATTTTAGATATTTCAGGATATTTTGAGCCTAGTTTTCTCCTCCTCTCCATTAGTCTAAGGGACCTCTATACACATTAAGAGGATAGATTGAAAGGTTTTGGGAGTGCTCATTCAAATCCTAAGGAGAAGATCACGTTGCAACGAAAGAGTAGCTATCTGGGAACGTTTTTAGTGATAAATCTTTGGACTAGGCTAAGTTTCTCTTCTTCCTTCTTTTATTTCTTAACTTAGGATTATTTTATGAGCATGTTTAGCTTAGTTTTCATTGTATAATTGGCTATATCCATGAGCTAAATGAGTTTTTGTCAAGGGATTAATGTAAATTATAAAAGTATTGTTTTGTTGAGTTTGTGTTTGGTTGGTGGTTGTTCTTCGTTATGTTGATTGTGTTTACCATATTTTTTGTTTATTATGCTTATATTTACATATCAAGAATATGGGGTTTGACAAATTCCAAATTCGGACTAGAATAAACAAACACCACGATTCTATAACCTGGTCAAGGTTTGGATTGTGGACAATCAATGATGTTGGGGCAAGACTTACATGACCTAGGGTCATTAAGACGTTGAGGGGGACTTCTTCATTGACTCAAAGTCACATATTACCATGTCTTACACTTGAGAGAGGTGGCGAGAGTTTTGGAATGGAGATTATCAATAGGATAAATACAACGCGACGACCCAATAACCCATGAGGGAGTTGGATTTTGTGCAATCAATGACGTTGGGGCGAGACTCACGCGACCTAATGTCGTTAAGATATTGAGGAGGACTTATTTGTTAACACAAAATTACATTATATCCCTTGTCTTATAGTCGAGAAAGGTGGCGAGGGAGTTTACGAATTAAGATTGTCGGATAAGTCGAACGCCGTTAATGTAAGCTAAAACGAGACCAAACACGTTTTTGTAAACAAAAGTTAATCCCTCGACAATACTTTCCCTAAACATCTCATAGTAATATTAGTATGGTTAATTTAATTAGATTAATTAACTTAGTATTAGTATAATTAAATTTATTCAATTTATCTTCGCCTAGCTAAAATTAGGTGATGATAAATGCGGTATTTAATTACTGTCAAAACCAATCCCTATGGACACGATAACCCTAACTCTCCCGATCTATACTAAAACTTGACCTCGTATACTTGTGAGTAAAAGTAGCAGCATATTTACGTGCTACCAAGTTTTTGGCGTCGTTGTCAGGGATTGTGTTTTTGGTTATTATTGATATTGTGAGTAAATGACCAAATTTTACTTTAGGCATTTATTTTGTGTACAATTTTTTTCTTTGTAGTTTTTTTCTTTTCTTTTCTCGCAAGGTACTTGAAGATGGTAGATCAATAAGAACTCTTACAGTTCTTTCAACGGGATTCTGAGCCATTTTACTGTGCTTGGGATCGATACAAGGATTTTCTACCCTGGTTTCCAAATCACGGATTCCCAAGAGAGTGTCAACTACTGAACTTCCTCGATGGGTTACAAGCCACAACCAGAATATGGGTTGAAAGAGGAAATGGTACCACCTCTTTTGACCAACTAACCATGGACGAAGCCCATTGGATGTTGGAAGGCATAGAGCCTTTGATTATCAGAGTTGCAATTCTACGGCGCCATGGATTGACACCCCGGACCAATATGTTAAGTCTTTCCCTAGCTTGGAAGAAATACTCGCTGATTTTATTGGGGAGACTCAGACATTTTGGAGGGAGACGAATGACCGGCTAAATGAGCACAAGGATCGTCTCAACAACATTGAGACAATTTGCACTGATATCGATGCGACCGTAACGTCTTTACAGACGCATATCGGTCAGCTTATCTGCTTGATTGAGGCCAAGTCAAACGTGGTGGCACTTGGAGATTTACAAGCCGAATCCTATTACGAAAGCCACCATGAGGAACCGGAGACAAGCAGGAGGTACTGGGATGAGATCGACAGAGATTTATACATTAAGTGTTGTGAATTTTCACCGTTCGAATTCCAGTTGGTGACGCTGCACTCGATCCAAGATGATCATATTTATGAGGATCCGATATGGCTCAATGATCTTTCGCTGCCACTACCAACATTCTTTCATGCCCACCAAGTACATGAGCTGGTGAGGCATGTTGTTGAAAGCTCGAGCTATACATTGCCACATCTCGCCAGTCTTGAGGGCGTACTGAACCAAGACCCGTATGTGGTGTTGTACGATACTTACTACGAGCGGAAGCCACTCTTTGATGAGCACTTCAGCATGTCAGGCTAACCACCATAAACCAAGTGCTTCTTGGGAGGCAACCCAAGGAAAAGAATAAGTTAGATCTATCATAACCGATTTGATTCGGAGGCGAGAGTCTCTCGCCTCCGAGGTACGTGTTCTAAACCCTAGTCTACATTATAATGATTTATCATGTCATTGGGATCGCTGACTAGGTTATTATGGGCATTTCCTATTTGAGTCGGATGTGATGTGTGGTATGTTTTAGTATATGTTTTAGTTAGTATGTTTTATTGTTTCTACGTGTGCATGTCTGTTTAGGATAGTTGTTGTGTTATGTGTTGAGTTTTGATGTCATCTGGGCCATTACCCAATGATGAGTTTGTCCTCTGGTTGTTTATTCAGGTCGAGCGTAAAACTCATGCATGTATGTTCTGTGTGCTCAACGTTATGTTTTAGTAATAGTTATTATAAATCCTACTTGCACGAGTATGAAAACTTCCGTCTAATTGATTTGAAAACGATTATCTATCACCTAAATTCATGATATTAGGGTTTCTAGAACTTATTTTGGGGGAAAATCGAGGCGAAATCCTAGGCGAGGTAGTTCGGAAGATATGATTTAGGCATTTATTTTCTCTCTTGAGCCTTTTTAAGCCAGCCTTGTTAAATCATTACCCCTAGTTACCCTGTCGAAGCCTAATAGCCATTTCAATTTTGAACACTTAACCAATACCACATGATCGACTAAACTTCTTTCCAAACCTAAATCGCTAAACCAAAGGCACAATTTGAGATAATCAAGTTAGCATTCATTAGGCTACTTGAAGTGAGCGGTTGAGTTTTGGGCGAACTATTAATTGGTTCGGTATATAAGTACTCAGTTGTCATTTTTTTTTTGTTCATATTTCACACACCCCTTAAATTGTACAAATCAAATAAATTTGGGGGTGTATTTGTTAAAAAAAATAAAAAAATCAAGTGTACATACGGTTTTTATTTTCTGTTTCTTTTTGACAAGTGAGTACAAAGTTCTTAAAATTATGTTTAGGGTTGGTTCAGTTATATCTATGGGGTTTCGAGAGTGAGAGAGTGTCAAGCGATATGCCTTGGGTAACATCAAGTTAACGATGTTAACCCGTTTTCTTTTTCAAATTTACCCTTGGCCATTTGTCCTAAACCGAACAAAGACTTATTGATCTTTCTGAACTTTCGAGCCTACATTAGTGGAGAATATATCCCGGTTCAAGCGTATGGAAACCCTATACCTTCGGGGGGTTTTCTGTCATGCACTTATATGGTGGATAATCCAATCCGATTAACGGATAGTTTTATATTTGAGTTTTTAAACACACATATACACTTTAGCAGGATTTATAACAACATTTACTATTATAAATGTTGAAATTCTAGAACATTACATGATGTGTTTTATGCCTAAACTTGATAGGATTGGGGGCCGATGAGGGATATTTCGTTTGGCCGGTAGATGGTACTCAAAACTTGCACATATTGGTTTATTGTGTTTTTCATTTTTCATTTTTAGTTGTTATATTTTCTTTTATTTCATGGGTGTTTTGCTCGAGGACTAGCAAAATTCCGAGTTTGGGGGTATTTGATAGGTGTAAATTACCTATCTATTTTTAATCCGAACGTTGTTAGTTTTCGAGTATGTTTAGAATTTTTTAATATATTTTTATGTGTTTTTTTCTAAATCAGATGTTTGAGGTGAAAAGGTATGTAAACGGATAAACAACGATCAAATCGGATCAAGAACGGTGGAAAAAGGGCGAAAATGTGTAAAGCCGGTACAGGTGCTGTAACTTTAAGGCTATTTTGGACTATGATAAAATATTATTTTGGAAAGATTCAAAACATGAAATTTGTATATGGTTTTCGTATCTTTCCATAGGTTTTTTAATTACCTCAATCAGAGTTCGGATGAAGAAGTTACAGTAAAAAAAAAAATTGCAAACCTGCAGTAACTTCGCCTAGGCGGAAATTCATCCACCTTGGCAAAAATTCCTCCTCCTTGGCGAAAATCCGACATAATGTTAACCGACCTAACTTCGCCTAGGTGAAGTTTTTTTCACCTTGGCGAACACCTCTGCGCCAGTTTAGATATTATTTTAGATATTTTAGGATATTTGGAGTCTAGTTTTCTCCTCCTCTCTCTTCTCGATTAGGCTAAGGGACCTCCATAGACTTTAGGATGATAGATTGAATGGTTTTGGGAGCGATCTTGGATCGTTTTTAGTGATAAATCTTCGGACTAGGCTAAGTTTCTCTTGTTCCTTCTTTTATTTCTTAACTTAGGATTGTTGTTTGAGCATGTTTAGATTAGTTTTCATTATATAATCGGCTATGGCCATGAGCTAACGAGTTTTTGTTTAGGGATTAATGTAATTTATAAAAGTGTTGTTTTGTTAAGTTTGTGTTTGGTTAGCGGTTGTTCTTCGTTATGTTGATTGTGTTTGTCGTATTGTTTGTTTATTATTCTTAGATGTACTTGTCGTATTGTTTGTTTATTATTCTTAGATTTACATATCAAGAATACGAGGTTTAACCAAATTTCGGATTTGGGCTAGAATAAACAAACGCCACGATTCTATAACCCAGTCAAGGTTTGGATTGTGGACAATCAATGACGTTGGGGCAAGACTCACGTGACCTAGGATCGTTAAGACGTTGAGGGGGACTTCTCCATTGACTCAAAGTCACGTATTCCCTCATCTTACACTCAGGAGAGGTGGCGAGGGAGTTTTATAACGGAGATTGTCGATAGGGTAAAGACAACGCGATGATCCAATAACCTGGGAGGAAGTTGGATTGTGTACAATCAATGACGTTGGGGCGACTTTTTTGTTGACATGAAATCGTGTTATATCCCTTGTCTTACACTCGAGAAAGGTGGTGAGGGAGTTTACGAACTGAGATTGTCGGATAAGTCGAACCCCGTTAATGTAAACTAAAACGAGACAGAACACGTTTTTGTAAACAAAAGTTATTCCCTAGGCAATACTTTCCCTAAACATCTCATAGTAATATTAGTATAGTTAATTTAATTAGATTAATTAACTTAGTATTAGTATAATTAATTTTATTCAATTTATCTTCTCTTAGATAAAATTAGGTTATGATAAACGCGGTATTCAATTATAGTCAAAACTAATCCCTGTGGGCACGATAAACCTAGCTCTCCTGATCTATACTAAAACTTGACCTCGTATACTTGCGAGTGAAAGTAGCGGCGTATTTACGTGCTACTAGGCAGCGATCTCGAAACATTTTTATCGACAAATCTTCAGACTACGGCTGGTTTCTTTCCTTTCTTTCTTTATTTCTTAACTTAGGATTGTTGTTTGAGCATGTTTAGCTCATTTTTCATTGTATAATCAACTATGGCCGTGAGATAAATGGGTTTTTGTCTAGGGATTAATATAATTTATAAAAATGTAGATTTATTTGAGTTATGTTTCACTAATGTGTGTTCTTTATAATTTTGATTGTGTTTGCTGTGTTTCAATGATATTATGCTTGTTTAGATAATTAGAGAATTTGAGGTTGTACACTTGGGAGAGGTAACTTCGGATTCGGACTAGGGTAAACACAACACGAAAATCTAACGACCTGGGAGGGTGTTCGAAAGTATGCAATCAATGACATAAGGGCAAGACTCACATGACCTAGCGTCGTTAAGCCATTGAGGGGGGACTTATTCATTGATGCGAAGTCACGTATTCCCTCATCTTACACTTGGGAGAAATGGCGAGTGATTTTACGAACCAAGATTGTCAGATACGCGGAACATCGTTAACCTAAACTAAAACGAGACCAAACACGTTTTTCTGAACAAAACTTAATCCCTAGGCAATATTTTCCCTAAATCAACTCATAGTAATATTAGTATCGTTAATTTAATTGGATTAAGTAACTTAGTAGTAGTATTTATTAATTAGAATTACATTTGTTTTAGCCTAGGTAAAGTTAGGTCATGATAAACACGATACTCAATAATAGTCACAACCAATCCCCGTGAACACGATATCCTTACTCTCTCTACCTATACTAATACTTGACCCGTATACTTGCAGTGAAATTAGCGACGTATTTACGCACTACCAAGTTTTTGGCACCATTACCGGGGATTGTGTTTTTAGATTATTATTGATATTGTGAGTAAATTACCTGATTTCACTTTAGGCATTTCATTTGTTTATAATTTTGTTTTCTTTTTACTTTTTGTTTTTATTTTCCTACAAGGTGTTTCAAGATGTTAGATCGATAAGTACTTTTGTGAATCTTTCAATGGGATTTAGAGCCATTTTATTGTGATTGGAATCCATAGAAATATTTGGTACTCCGATTTCTGAACTATTGTTTCCCAAGGGAGTGTCAACTACTGAACTTCCTCGACGGGTTATAAGCCACAACCAGAATATGGGTTGAAAGAGGAAATGGTACCATCTATTTTTACCCACTAACCGTAGACGAAGTCTATTGGTTGCTGGAAGACATGGAAACCTTTGATTTTTATAGTTTCAACTAACTACGATACGAATTCTTCTCCCAATCTAGAACACATATTCGCTACTGTCACGAGGGAGACTCATAGAGTCTTGCAGGAAACAAATTACCGGATCAACGAGCACGAGAATCATCTTAATTATATCGAGATGGTCTACACTGACATCAATATTACCGTAACGTCTGTACAAATGCAAATCGATGATCTAATCTGCTTGATTGAGGCCGAGTCAGACACGGTGGCTAATAGGTGTGAAAAACCTATCTATTTCTAAACTGGATTTGTTAGTTTTCAAGCATTTTAGTTATATTTAATTGTGTTTTAGTGTGTTTTAGTGTAGAACAGGGAAATGACGTCAAAGGGCGAGAAATAAGTGAAAACAGTAGAGAAACGGTGAACAAAATGTGCAAAATAGGGTTTCGGTGAATGAAGATCACCGCCTAGGCGGAAGTTCCACTGCCTAGGCGAGAAAAGAGGTAGAATGTTGGAGTACTGAAGGGTTAAACCACCGCCTAGGCGAGAAAAGATTAGAATGATATGCCAGCAGTCACCGCCTAGACGGAGAAACCATCGCCTAGGCGAAGATCCGATAGAAACTTAACCGACTTAAGTCCACCGCCTAAGCAGTGAACCACCGCTTAGGCGGTGACACTCTATACAGAAATATCTATTTTGAAGATATTTTCCAAATCCCTTCTTTTAACCCCTTTCTCCACCAAACCTCAAAAACCTTTAGATGTGAGAGGAGGCTCCTGTTGACATCTTGAGAGCTCTCCTTCCACCTTAGTTAGGTTTAAGTAATTTAGGAAGTAGATTAGATTAGTTTAGGAGGTGTTCTTGGCTAATACTTGAAGAGCTAGAAAAGGAAGTTCATCACCGGATAAGGGGAAGATCGGGAGGATTGTTCTTTGGCGAAAGTGGACTACTCCACTTTGAGATTTGGCTTTTCTTCCCTTGTTTCCATCTTTGTATTTAATGTTTATTGTTGATAATGATGATATCCTCTTGATTTATTATTGTATTGGCTAAGAACATGTTAGTGTAATTTAGAGATTAGTTAGGGAAATGTGTAGTTGTGTAAATACTCGTTTGGTTTAATATACGTTTCTTTAATGGTTGTTGTTTTTAAGTCCGATTGTGTTTATCATTTGATGAAAATCTTAATATTCTTGTAATGGTATTAGGGTTGGATTTGAGAATCTAGGGTTTGACACTCGGGAGAGGTAACCCTGGATTCGGACTAGGGTAAAAACATCGTTACGACCTAACGACCTGGGAGGGTATTAGTTAGTGTGAAATTGATGACGTTGGGTCAAGACTCATGTGGCCTAGAGTCGTTAAGACATTGAGGGGAACTCTTCTTCGTCATGAAGTCGTGTATTGCTCCATCTTACACTCGGAAGAGGTGGCGGAGGAGTTTACGAACCGAGATTGTCGGATACCTAAACTCCGTTATTGTTAACTAAACGAAATCAAACGTGTATTAAGTGAACGAAATCAATCCCTAATTAATCAACGTAGTTAGAATTAACCAACTAATTGTAGTTTAGCTTACTTTAATTTTAATTCATGTCTTTCGTCGTCAGGATAACATGAGACTACGTCAATTGCGGTATTCAATTCAATTATTCACACTCTTCTCTGTGGGAATGACATTCGATCTTTAAGATCCACTATATTAAAACTTTAGACCCCGTATACTTGCTTGCGTAAGTAGGCGTGCACATCTCGTGCCCCTACCAAGTTTTTGGCCCTGTTGCCGGGGATAAGTTGTTGTCAAATTCTATTCCCGTCAACGCCTACCAAGTTTTTGGCACCATTGTCGGGGATCAGTTGTTGTTAAATTCTATTCCCATCAATGCCTACCAAGTTTTTAGCGCCGTTGTCGGGGATTAGTGTGAATTTTATTTGAATATTGTCAAATTCTGTTCCCGTCAATGCCTACCAAGTTTTTGGCGCCGTTGCCGGGGATTAGTTTGAATTTTAATTGAATATTATGAAAGAAACGCGGTAACAGCTCAGAACTTAAGTTTTAAATAGGAAAATCAAATGTTTCGTATCCTAGTTCCATCAACACACCAAGTTTTTAGCGCCGTTGCCAGGGATTGGTGTGAATTCTAAGTTGATATTGCGACTAAGTAGTCGAGTGTTAATCCTGGCATTTATTTTTGTTTTGTTTTTAATTTTAATTTTTGTTTCATTGTGTTAATGAGATCAAGCGGTGCAAGAAACGATGAAGAAGATTGGAATTCTTAATTCTCAATCCCAAGATTGAACTTATTACAAATGATAAGGACTGAAAGGAGAAGCCGACTTCAAGCCATGATCTTGATCCTACTGAGTATTTGAACCCAAATTCATTGTCTATGGAGAATTTCGGTGGAAAATACTTAGTGACACGATAGTCCAGCTGGGGACGGTAACTCAAGCGCTAATGTTTTGAAATGAAACTCAGGGTATCAAATTACCCAATTTTTGTTACTATTTATTTGATTATTTATTCTTTTTGGAAGCCGGCATGGCTTCGGAACGTGTTCGGAAGTGAATTTAGGAAATTGGATGTTTGAGAAAGTATTTTAAGTTTAAACACGTTGAACAAGCGAAGTGAAAACGTACGGAGTGGAGCCGTATTTTGAAAATTTGAGAAAAAAATGAAAGTGGGAGCTGCAAGCCCACCACCCAAGTGGTGAACCACCACTTAGGCTGTAAAAACACAGAGTGGGTGTTTGTCAGCAAAAAAAGCCCACCGCCCAAGCGGTGAACCATCGCTTAGGCGGTTAAAATACAGAGTGGGTGAAAACAGCCCACCGCCCCAGCGGTTAACCACTACTTAGGTGGTAAAAATACAGGATGCACCAAACTTTCAAAATACGCTCCACCGCTTAGGCTAAAAAACCACCGCCTAGGCGGATTAGTAGAAGAACAAAATGTTTTCACACTAGTGTAATTTCGCTTAGGCGAAAAAACCACCGCCTAGGCAGAATTTTTTCAGAAGGTTTGATTATAAAGAAAAGGACTCCACCACCTAAGCGATGGACCTTCTGCAGTTAAAAAGAGCCCGTTCGTTCAAATATTGAAATCGCAAGGTTCCCTCCCCAAATCCTCCACCTTCTGTCTAAAACCTCACTTCCAAACCATTCCAATATTCAAAAATCATCCTTCCATTATCAAAAGTAGTCATTTCCATCACGATTCAACCTCCAAGAATCGGATCTCCACCCCTATTTCCAAAAATTTAGGATTTTGCGTGAAAGGTGCGATTTCTTCAATCTCTTTTGATTGGACCATTAATTCTCAACAAGTAAGTTTATTTTACATTAAATTTAGTCTAGTTGTTGAAATTATTGGTTGGTTTACATGATTATACCAAAGAAATCAATGGATTTTGAAATTTTTCCCAAAACCCCTTCACCCTAGTTTCGTGATTCCGAAGTTCCACGGGTTTTTGGTTTGATTCTTGGTGATAAACATGTTTAATTGGATTGGTTGAGTGTATGAACTAAGATAGGATGTTACATTTGTGAAATTTATTTGAAAAATTCAAATGGGTGCTCGTTTTGGGATGTATGTGTTCTTGACAAAGTGATTAGGGAGGTTTATGTTTTTCAATTGTTCATATATGATGAGGTTGTATTGGACTTTTGTGATTGTGATTGTAGGAAATACAGAAAAGAGCAACAAAGAAGAGGGCCAGAGGAGAAGGGTCAAGTTCACACCCTAGGGTGCCGACCGACGTTGACTACGATGCTACCCGCTTTGTGTCAAAACAAGTGGAGGAAGACTTTAAAGAACACAAAAAATATCGTACCTGCATACGTCAACGGGGTTTCGGTCCGATTAAAGATCTCCAGGTGGAATTTCAAAATAAAATCCGAAGCCGCCACTGGGAGCAATTCTATAAATCGCCACCCTCAAGCGAGATTGCTTTGGTCAAAGAGTTTTATGCTAATGCTATAGAGGCCATTGATGACCTAGCAAGGGTTCGAAATCAACCTATCATCTTCAGCCCAGACTTTATCAATCATCTCTTTGGATTGTCAGCATTGGAGTCCCTTGAAAGCCAAGACCCTACTTTCCATAGGGTCATTCAAAAGATCACATTTGGCGAAATAAAGTGGAAACATTAAGAACTGAATGTCGCTACCTTTTCGGTAAAATGCCTCAAGCCAATTCCAAAAATCTGGCACCACTTCATTTGCGGAAGCCTCCTACCGACGTCACATCTGTCAGACGTCTCAAACGACAGGGCCTTTTTAATCTATAAAATTCAAACTGGTCAACCAATCAACATTGGATTTCTGATCTATTCATCGATTATACATGCTACGAAGACGGTAAAGGCTGGGCTCCCGTTTCCATTACTATTGACCCATATTTTCAGATTAGCTGACATGACGGTATCCGGGGAAAGCCTGTGCGACCCAATCACTCCACTTATTTTGTCAGCAATAAACTGGTTGTGGAAGACTGGGGCGCAAGAAGAAGCTGAGCCTGAGCCTGAGGAAGGGGAAGAGCAAGCAGACGAGACGGCTGGACCTTATGGATCCCGAGATGAAAACTCCCAAGAGAGGATAAATAACACGATTCAGACTATCCTCTAGAACCAATATGAGATCGCTTATTTCCTGGACCAATTTTCGAGGCAACAAGATCGAGTCCAACGGAAGATTTGGGATGGCCTTGGCCTTGAGATGGATGATTACCCTGCGATGCCATATGTGCCGCCACATCTACTGCAGAGACCACACTCTCCATCCCAAAGTGATGATGGTAATGATTCGTCTTCAGGTGAACAGTAGGGAATAAGTCTTATTCCCTAGGTAAGTGTTCAACCCATTTTGTTTGCAAGCATGCTATATGTTTATTGGGTTCGCTGATATTGGAACACTGCCATGTTCAGGCCTAGATGGTACGGAATGCATGATAGTTTAGTGGATGTTCATCCATTTTGATTTTTTTGTGTAGAAAAGGACGAACAATTATCATTTTTTGAACAAAATGCAAAAAATTTTGGTGTACAAATTTAAGTTTATGTATGTATTCTATTATGAATGTTTTAGTTTTAAAATTTTTAGTTTAGTTAGTTTAATTTTTGTTTTTGCATGTTTACTATTAGATTAAATTATGTATGTTAGTATTAGAATTAGTTTAGATTTGTGGATGTATAAAGTTGTGTTTGAATGCTTAGATGTGAGTTCATTTGGGCCAAGACCCGATGATGAGAATTATCCCCAAATTGCATATTTAGGTCAAGGGTAATACCTTCCTTGTGTGTTTTGTGTGCTTAACATGTCGATTGGGTAAAAATTATCTCGATCCAAAAATTGCACGACATTTGAAATCAATGTATAATTATCTGAATGATTAGACGTTGATTATTCGATATTAAGCTCATGATAGAAAATGAGGAAACTAGAACTTGATTTGGGGAAAACTTGAGGCAGAATCCTAGGTAAGGTAATTACGGAGACGTGATTTAGGCCGTCATTTTTTCGCTTGAACCATTGTAGCTAACCTAAAAATTTTCATTCCTTATTTCCCCTGTCGAAGCCGATAACGTAATCAATTCTGAAAACATTCAAATACTCCTTTCAATTAAATTTTTCCTAACCCAATGTCGCTAAGCCTAATTTTCAAAATTAAGTGAAGTCAGGTGAGCGGTCGGGTTTCTGATAAATTTTAATAGATTCAGTATTAGTGTATTTACTTGTCACTTTCGTTTTTCTTTTTTCCACGCTCCTGAAATAAGTTTGAGGGTGTGTTTCTATTATTTATTTTTACATATTCCTAAAATTTTATAAATTCGAATAAGTTTAGGGGTGTGTTTCTCTAACTTCTTTTTGCACTCTCCTAAAACTGTAATAATTCGAATTAAATTAGGAATATGATTAAAAAATAAAAATAAATAAATAAATAAATAAATATAGTTTTTCATTTTCTTTTCTTTCGACAAGTGAATACAAGGCTCTTCATTTCTTATTCAGAGTTGTACTTTAAATGTGTGTAGGGGTCATGAGAGAGGATAGCGACAAGCGATTTTACCTCAGGTATCGATCGATTAAACCGATTTTCTATTTTTATTCTCGTGATACCCGTGGTTGTTCTCCAAAGCCAAACCAAGCCCTATTGATTTCTGTGAATATCCAAGCCTACATTAGTGGATAATAGAATCCAATCAAGTGTATGGTTTTCCTGAATCCTTCAATGGTTTAAGTTATGAGCTTAACGATTGAATAATCCAATCTGGTATTTGACTAGTTATACATTTGAGTTCTCACACACACACACTTCAAATGGATATAGAATGGTTTTTATTGATATTGATCATTGAAATTCTAGAACGACATTTTGGTGTGAATTACTTCCTGAACTTGATCCGATTTAGGGATGTTGAGGGAGGAACAAATTTGTCATTTTGATTGAACTTTATATTTACCTGCATATACTTCTTTCATGTTAGTTTAATTTTTCATTTTTAGTTGGTTAGTTCTTTAGTTAGTTTAGATTAGTGTTAGTGTTTTGCTCGAGGACTAGCAAAAATCTAAGTTTCAGGGTATTGATAGGTGTGAAAAACCTATCTATTTCTAAACCAGATTTGTTAGTTTTCAAGAATTTTAGTTATATTTAATTGTGTTTTAGTGTGTTTTAGTGTATAATAGGGAAAGGATGTCAAAGGGCGAGAAACAAGTGAAAACGGTGGAGAAACGGTGAACAAAATGTACAAAACAGGGTTTTGGTGAAGGAAGATCACCGCCTAGGCAGAAGTTCCACTGACTAGGTGGAAAAGAGGCAGAATGTTGGAGTACTGAAGGGTTAAACCACCGCCTAGGCGAGAAAAGATAAGAATGATATGCCAGCAGCGACCGCCTAGGCAAAGAAGCCACCGCCTAGGCGAAGATCCGACAGAAACTTAACCGACTTAAGTCCGCTGCCTAAGCGGTGAACCACCGCTTAGGCGGTGACACTTTGCACAGAAATATCTATTTTTAGATATTTTGAAGATATTTTCCAAATCTCTCCTTTTAACCCCTTTCTCCACCAAACCTCAAAAACCTTTAGACGTGAGATGAGGCTCCTGTTGACATCTTGAGAGCTCTCCTTCCACCTTAGTTAGGTTTAGGTAATTTAGGAAGTAAATTATATTAGTTTAGGAGGTATTCTTGGCCAATCCTTGAAGATCTAGAAGAGGAAGTTCATCACCGGAGAAGAGGAAGCTCGGGAGGATTGTTCTTTAGCGAAAGTGGACTACTCCACTTTGAGATTTGGCTTTTCTTCCCTTGTTTCCATCTTTGTATTTAATGTTTATTGTTGACAATGATGATCTCCTCTTGATTTATTGTTGTATTGGCTAAGAACATGTTAGTGTAATTTAGAGATTAGTTAGGGAAATGTGTAGTTGTGTAAATACTCGTTTGGTTTAATATACGTTTCTTTAACGGTTGTTGATTTTAAGTCCGATTGTGTTTATCCTTTGATGAAGATCTTAATATGCTTGTAATGGTATTAGGGTTGGATTTGAGAATCTAGGGTTTGACACTCAGGAGAGGGAACCCTGGATTCGGATTAGGGTAAACACATCGTTATGACCTAACGACCCGGGAGGCCATTAGTTAGTGTGCAATTGAGGATGTTGGGTCAAGACTCACATGGACTAGAGTAGTTAATACATTGAGGGGGACCTCTTCGTCATCACGAAGTCGCGTATTGCCCCGTCTTACACTCGGAAGAGGTGGCAGAGGAGTTTACGAAGCGAGATTGTCGGATACCTAAACTCCGTTATTGTTAACTAAACGAAATTAAACGTGTATTAAGTGAATGAAATAAATCCATAATTAATAAACTTAGTTAGAATTAACCCACTAATTATAGTTTAGCTTAATTTAATTTCAATTCATGTCTTTCGTCGTCAGAATAACATGAGACTATGTCAATTGCGGTATTCAATTAAACTATTCACTCTCTTCTCTGTGGGAACGTTATCCGATCTTCAAGATCCACTATATTAAAACTTTAGACCTCGTATACTTGCGAGCGTAAGTAGGCTTGCACATCTCATGATTAATTACCCCCTACTATATCTGCAACGAAAGTTGTTCGTTGCCAAAGTGGTTGCCTATATTTGATATTGGGTTACGAATGAGTTTCGTCACCAATTGTTTTTTATCTCCCACCATGATTTTGGCACCCATTTCCCGCTATTACATTGGCTGGAAAAAAAAAATCTCTTTTTATCTAGATTTTCCCCACGCTCTCCTCATACCCACCCCCAAACCCTTTAGTTCTCTCATCCCTCTCGCTCAATCTCATCCATCCACTACCTAGACAACCCTCTAATCAATGACCTGGAACCAAATCACCGCATCCTACACAACCTAGAAATTAAATCGGCGGCGGAGGAAGCCCTAATTGCAACGACGACGAATGGGAAATCCCAGAGTTTCTCTCTCTCTCTCTCTATTGCGGTAACTTTCAGCTTCATTTATGATTATTTGTTGTTTTAATTTCTAATTTTATCCATGAACATCAAGAATCTGTGGACATGCCAGTAGATGAAGTTGGTTTCCAATTACAGTTGTCTAATTTGTGTTTTGGTGTCCAAACATCCAGACGCTGCTCTGCCTGTGCAGGTTGCCAAGTAAATTGCTCGACAGTGACATAATCTGGTATGTAGATCGCTTTCTCCTTCTCTCACAACATTTCTATTCCATTTCTGTGTCGGTTCTATTTCTGTTCTGTTTAGGTTTTTGTTTTGTTTTTGTTTTGTATATGTTTCGTTTCACGTTTCTGTTCTATTTTTGTTTGCGTTTATGTTATGTTTCTATTTTGTTTCACTTTTATATTCTATTTCTATTATGTTTCTGTTCTGTTTCATGTTTCTGTTCTGTTTCGGTTTGTGTTTCTGTTATGTTTCTGTTCCGTTTCACGTTTCTATTCTATTTCTATTTATGTTTCTGTTCCAAGATTTACCAACTACTAAGCAGAGGCTTGGGTGGTGTTCGTTTAATGTTTCTGTTCCTAGAAAAAAAATAGAAATTTGTTCTATAATCTCCGAGCAGAACAAAATACCATTTTTTTATCCCCTTAATTGTGTTTATGTTCCCAATTTCATGAGAAGAAAAGTAGAAACCAGGGACCAAAAATAATAAAAAGACGGGCTATAGTCTCCATGTACTGATTATCTCTCTCTCTTTTGTATCATGTTACTATCTTTTAAGACATCTTTGGATTATGCCATTTACGTTGCTTAGACAAAGAGTAGCAATTTCTGAAAGTTTCTACTGCAAAAGTTCTGGAAACTAGCTCTATTTTCGCACCAACTTATCTTAGTTACTGTCTGTCTTCATGCATAAATAAACTCTTGTCTTATTTGTTCTTGTTTATACTTTGAATCGATAATAGCCTTATATTCATCCTTTAAAAACTCAATCGTTTGGATGTGGATCATCGCTAATTTCTATTAGTATGTGTAATAACAAGGATTTTATGTATTTTCTAAATATGATTTCATTATCGATTAGGATGCTCTAATTTGCTAGTCTCTAGATTTTTTGATTATTTATTACTTCAATATTTTTTTTTCAATTCTAAATATAGGGTATCCAACTAAGCAGAGAACTAAAGCTGCAGATATATCCAAATTTGGAAGGCTTGTAAGTTTTTGTTTCCTTGTTCTTGTTGGATCATTGGTTTGTTTTGGGGGTACTATTGCTGGGTAATATCACCTTGCTACTGAATAATAACGGTTGAAGTTTGGTTGTAGTGTCAAATTAGTCCCAAAACTTTTCATTTTCTGAATTAAGTCCATAACCTTTGAATAGTGTATGAAGAAAAAGATGATGAAGAGTGGGTTGAATTGATGATGAAATATAATCGAGTAAAATTAGAATAAAGAACCAATGTGATACAATGTTAAGAGTTGAAGAAATTGGTTGAGAAAATTAAAACATTGGGGAAACTATTTGACAGTAACCCATAAAACTTTGAGGACCAATACCATTTTTATTTCATCATTGTATTGATGATGAAATATCTCAGTTGTTTGCTATTTCTGTTTCTATTTGTTGTTTCTATTTCGATTTGTTGTTTCTGTTTCTGTTTCTGTTTGTTGTTTCTATTTCTATTTCTATTTGCTATTTTTGTTTCTATTTCTGTTTACTGTTTCTGTTTCTATTTGTTGTTTCTGTTTCTGTTTATGTTTGGTATTTCAGTTTCTGCTTTCGTTTGGTGTTTCTGTTTTTGTTTGCTGTTTTTGTTTGTTGTTTGCTGTTTCTATTTGTTGTTTCTATTTCTATTTTTGTTACCGTCTCATCTTAGTCGGTTCATCTGTAGGCTAGGCGGTGGAGCTTCTTTGGCGTAGGGTAATTTTTGGTCAATGGCGTCGTCGCGGATTAGATCTGAATTTTCGGATCTTGTCCTCCTTGATCTTAATGTCAGGTTGGTTTGATTTGTTCTTATTTTTCCGTAATTGATTTGGTGTTGGTTGGTTTGTTGGTTGGTTCCAGATTGTCAATTGGGGGGGTGGTTCGTCAAGGGCTATTTGCTTATTAGCGTTGTACACAGATTTTCCTTGGTTTTTTGTTTCTCTGTTTTTCTCAAAGCTACTTGAAACATATAAAACAAACAGAAGAATTTTGCAGTTGCAAAAACAGAGAGTTTTGGCACATTTTTGCTACAATATATACAGGATATAAGTTTATACTGAGTTAAGGCAGCGTTCCTTGCTTTGATTATAAGCTTGATGCTTGATGTTTAAATAGCTGCAACAAGTTGTTTAATAACTTGCTCTCAAATTCTCATTTTACATTCGAGATATTTTTTCTAAACTTCTAGTTTATTGTTTGAGCTAGTTTTTTGTTGCTATTTTTTTCTAGTTGCAATTTTTTTATACTTTTGTGAAGTTAATGACTTCACCTTCGAATGCTCTATAAGTATGGAGACTGACCATTGCTATCTGGTTAACCAATTTGTGTTCTTTCCAAAGTCATTCTTAAAAGTAATTGCTGGCAGTTTTCTTGAATAATCGATAGAATGATACTTGTTGGCAATTTGTTGTTGTCGATTTCACTGCAATAGAGATTTTTTGAGTTATTGCTCAGTTAATTGTCGATCTGATGAATGAATCTGAAAATTTGTAGGTTACTAGTACTTCAGTTAATCATATGAGTTACTTCAGTGATGTTGCTGGACGTATTCAAAAAAGTGGTAAATACCACAAACTCTTATGCATCAGATATCATGTAATGTTTTTCTTCATTAGGCCTGAGTTGTGTTGGTGAACAAATTCGATAATCAATTTTTGAATGGTAAATCTGTGAGATTATGATGCTTTTTAGGCCTTGTTTGTTTTGTGTTTCTATTCCCCCAGATTTTGGCTTTTATTTCCCCAAAACAAATATGTTTTTTTTTCTGCTCCCAAGAAATGAAAGATTGGAACAAAATAGAATTATTATCATATTTCTCTTTCTGTTATAATTTTTTTGAGAACATAGCAAAAATTTGGGAACATAAACACTAAGGAAATGCCATATTAGTTTCTATCTTCTTGTTGATGAACTTGAGAGAGTGCATCGTTTAAAGCCTTGAAGTACTACGCAGAAGGATTGGCTCCAACCACCATATGATGCTTCTTCTTATTAAATGTGATTATAATAGCATTTTTTACCTAATTGTTTATTCTGGCATTATTTTTTATTATTGCAAGTTAATTTGTGGTTGTATTTTTTTGTAGTATTTGTTTCTACTGTTGTTCTCTATTTCTGTTATGCTGTTTTTGTTTTTGTTTCTCTTTGATGTTTCAGTTTTTGTTTCCATTTGTGTTTTTTTTTCTGTTTACTGTTTTTGTTTCTTTGTTTTTGTTTCTCTGTTTGTGTTCACAGATTCATGTTTCGGGCTCAAGGTTATTCGGCACAACATTTCGGAAATTGGTATGTCTATTATTCTAATTCAATTTATACCTTAATGGTCAGTTATTGTATGTGATATAGATGAAAATTCAATAATTGTAGGCTCGGGGTAGGATTGCTCTACATCGGATTACACATCAAAGGGCAAATGGGCAATAGATATCGCTTATCATCTATAGCTTGTTTCTTAGATATTTTATAATGATGTTTCGTAAGACATTTTGTTTTTTTGGTCATATTAATGTTTAAGAATATTGGTATATTTTGGCTATTTGACTTTTAATACAATTGTATAGCTTTGGTTACTTTTTGTTGATAGGTTGATGGCTCTAAATTGACATTTATAGCATTAAGTAGAGTAATTTGCTACAAATTTTATTTTGCTACCCAATTTATTTCTTGAAAAAAATCATTTTGTGGGTACAAAAATAATTTCGTCGCCAAAAGAATTATCCCCGTGATTTTTAATTAGTCTTTGGCTACAAAATGAATTTATTAGCTATGAAATGATTTGTCGCGAAATAGTAGTCTTGCGCAAAGAACTAACAATTCGTCGCCAAAAATATTCTGCTACAGCACATAGGCTACGAAATTGGAATAATAATTTTTTCATTGCTAAAACGTTTTCGCTACGAAATTAGGGCTTTAGCTACAAATTTTTTTTGTAGCCAAAACCCATTTTTCTTGTAGTGATCGTTGTGAATTTTTATCGTTCGAATTCCAGCAGGTGACGCTGCAATCGATCTAAAACGATCATATCTACGAGGATCCGATATGGCTCACTTGTCCTTCACCTCTATTAGCAGTATCCCTCTAGGCCCCCAAGTACATGAGCCAGTGGAGCATCCTATTGAAAGCTCGGGTCGATCAGAGCCATATCTCACCAATCTTGAGGGTGTACTGAACCAAGACCCATATATAATGTGGTACGACACTTACTATGGGTGCAAGCTGCTCTTTGACGAGCACTTCGGCATGTCAGGCTAACGACCTTAAAATAAGCGCTTCTTGGGAGGCAACCCAAGGCAAAAATAAATTAGATCTATCATAGCCAATTTGATTCGAATGCGAGATTCTCTCGTCTTACAGGTACGTGTTTTAAACCCCTATCTTTATTATCATGCTATATACTGTCGTTGGGATCGCTGATAGGGTTGTTTTGGACATTACCTGTTTGAGTCGGGTGTGATATGTATTGTGTTGGTTATGTTTTACTGTTTTTATTCTCTGCATGTTTGTTTAGGATAGTTATTGTTATGTGTTGAGTTTTGACTTCATCTGGGCATTACCCGCTGATGAGTTTGTCCCCTGATTGTTTATTGAGGTCAAGCGTAAAGCTCATTCATGTGTGTTATGCGTGCTTAACATATGATTTTAGTAAAAGTTATTGTAAATCCTAAATACACGTGCATGTAAACTCAATATAGCACTATGTAATTGATTTGAAAACAGTTATCCTTTACTCAAATTCATGACAATAGGGATTTTACAGCTTGGTCTGGGAAAAATTCGAGGCGAAATACTAGGCAAGGTTGTTTAGGAGATATGATTTAGGCAGTCATTTTGTCGCTTGAGCCTTTTAAGCTTACCTTGATATATCATTATCCATCGTTACCCTGTCGAAGCCTAATAGCCATTCCAAGTCTGAATACACTTAACTAATACTATAGTCAATTGAACTTTCTCCAAACCAATATCACTAAACCGAAGGCACAGTGTGATTGGATCAAGTTGCCATTTATTATGTTACTTGATGTGAGCGGTTGGGTTTTGGGTGAGTTATTAATTGGTTGGATATTAAAGTACTCACTTGTCATTTTTCATTTATATTTCACACACCACTTAAATTGTACAAATCAAATAAGTTTGGGTGTGTGTTTATTGTTTAAAAAAATAAAAAAAAAACCTATGTAAATATAGTTTATTTTCGTTTCTTTTTGACAAGTATGTACGTCGATCTTAATATATGTTCAGGGTCATTTCCAATTTAACAGTGGGGTTTCGAGTGTGAATGTGCTGAGCGATGTGCCTTAGGTAACGTTAAGTTAACCATGTTAACCCATTTTCTCTTCTAATTTACCCTTGGCCATTTTCCCAAAACTGAACCAAGACCTATTGATCTTTATGAACCTCCATCCATAAATTAGTGGAGAATAGAACTCGAGTTAGGCGTATGGATTCCCTATACCTTAATGGTTTAATCCAATCCGATTAACGGATAGTTATATATTTGAGTTTCAAACACACACACTGTAGTGGGATCTAAAATAGATATTACTATCATTGAAATGTTGAAATTATAGAACACTACAAGGTGTGTTTTATGCTTGAACTTGATAGGATCGGGGGCCGATGAGGGAAAATTTGTTTGGCCGGTAGATGATAATCGAAACTTACACATTATTATTTTTAGTGTTTTTTCATTTTTAGCTTTTTATTTCATAATTGGTTGTCATATTTTCTCGTATTGTATGGGTGTTTTGCTCTAGGACTAGAAAAATTGTGAGTTTGGGGATATTTGATAGGTGTAAATTCCCTATATATTTGCAAACCGAAATTGTTAGTTTTTTAGTATGTTTATTACGTTTTAATCCATTTTAATGTGTTTTTATTCTTTTTGAATTAAATCACGTGTGTAGGGTGAAACGCTATCAAAATGGATGCTAAACAATGATATTGGATCAAGCACGGTGGAAGAACAATAGAAAAACAAGCTCGAGGGCAATATTCTGAAAGGTAGCCCACCGCCGCGGGGTCCAAAACACCGCCGTGGCGGTGAAAATGCAGAGAAGGGCCTAAGTTGCTGTAAACTCACTGCCATAGCGGTGATGTCCACCGCTGCGGTAGTGAAACTGCATAGAGGTCTTGAATCCTCCACTGACTCCACCGCTCAGGCGAAGATCAAACCGACCTCCTCACCGCCACAACAGTTACCTCTGCATAGATTTAGATATTTATTAGGATATTTTCCGTATTTATACCCCCTACTCTCCTTTCCTCTCCTTTCCTCTGGCCATTAGAGCCCCATTAGTCTTTGTATATTTCATAGAAAGGTTTGGGGAGTGCTCATTCAATTCCTAAGAAGAAGATCACGTTGCAAAGAAGGGGGAGCGATCTCGAAACGTTTTTAGCGACAAATCTTCGGACTATAGCTAATTTCTCTCGTTCCTTTCTTTATTTTTTAACTTAGGATTATTGTTTGAGCATGTTTAGCTCATTTTTCATTGCATAACTGGCTATGGCCATATGCTAAACTGGTTTTTGTCTAGGGATTAATATAATTTATAAAAATGTAGTTTTGTTTGAGTTGTGTTTCGTTAATGTGTGTTCTTTATAATTTCAATTGTGCTTATCGTGTTTCAATGATATTATGCTTGTTCAGATTATTAGAGAATACGAGGTTTGACACTCGGGAGAGGTAACCCCGAATTCGGACTAGGGTAAACACAACACGACAATCTAATGACCCGGGAAGGCATTAGAAAGTGCGCAATCAATGACGTTGGGGTGAGACTCACGTGACCTAGTGTCGATAAGATGTTAAAAGGGACTTCTTCATTGAAGCAAAGTCAATTATTCACTCATCTTACGCTCGAGAGAGGTGGCGAGTGAGTTTACGAACAGAGATTGTCAGATAAGTGAAACGCCTTTAACATAAACTAAAACGAGATTGAGCACGTATTCGTAAACGAAACTAAACCCTAGATAATTTATTCTCTCAAAACTATCTCATTGTAGTATTAGTATAGTTAAATTAGTATTAGTATTTAATTAAATTATATTTTTAGCGCCTAGATAAAATTTGGTCATGACAAACACGGTATTGGATAGTAGCGACAACCAATCCCTATGGATACGATACTTGATCTTTAAAGATCCATCATATTAATACTTTAACATTGTACAGTTGCGAGCGTGTAACAAATGCTCGCTGGTAGCGCGCGAAATATGGCACTACTTACACTCGCAAGTATACGAGGTCTAAGTTTTAGTATAGTGTGATCATTAAGATCGGGTTATCGTATCCATAGGGATTGGTGTCATTACTATCGAATACCGCGTTTTTCGTGACCTAAGTTTTTCTAGGCGAAAACAAATGTATTTAATTAGTTAAACTAATACTAATATATCCTAAACTAACTACACTAATATACTAATATGTTTTAGAGTCAATAATTGCCTAGGGATTAACGTATTTACAAATACGTGTTCGATCTCAATTTACCCACGTTTACGGTGTTCGACCTATTTGACAATCTCGGTACGTAAACTCCACCGCCACCTCTTTTGAGTATAAGACGGGGGAATACATAAATTCGAGTCAATGAAGAAGTCCCCCTCAATGTCTTAATGACCCTAGGTCACCTGAGTCTCGCCCAGCATCATTGATTGCACACAATCCGACTCCCTCCCAGGCTATTGGATTGTCGCGTTGTATTTACCCTATCGCCAATCTCCGTTCTAAAACTTACTCGCCACCTCTTTCGAGTGTAAGATGAGGGATATAATGCAACTTCGAGTCAATGAAGTAGTCCCCCTTAATGTCTTAAAGCGTGTGTCTTGCCCCACGTTATCGATTGTCCACGATTCAAACCCCGACCGGGTTATAAAATCGTGGCGTTTGTTTATCTTAATTTGAATCCGGGGTTTGTCAAAACCCCGTATTCTCCATTTATCAATTCAAGCATAATAAACAAACAATACGATAAATACAATCAAACTACAAAGAACACTCACAAACGAAACACCGAAATCATCCAAACAACGTATTTATAAATATAGTATTAATCCCTACTACAATCCATATTTAACTCGAGGCCATAGATGCATATACAAGAAAATAACGGGATAAACATGCTCACATACTCCTAAGATAAAGAAATAAGGAAAAACAATCGAAGAACTTAGCCTCGTCCGAAGATAAACCGCTAAGAACGCTCTACGATTGATTCTCCGTCTTCTCCACTTCGGGATGTGAGCTCCACCACTAAAATCCCTAACTATACCCTTAGATATAGACTAAAGGGCTCAAAAATCCATGGGGGCCAGAGAGTCACCGGCCAAGGGGGAGGAGATGGGATATTTATAGCCAAAATATCCTAAAAATATCTCAAGACTGTGTAGGGAAAATCTGCCTAGGCGGTGGATTCTTTGCCTAGGTGGAGTTAGGTTAGTTTGGTCTTATCACCTAGGTGGTGAAGTAGGCGGTAGACGTGGAGAACATTCTGTTGGATTTCTGCCTAGGCGAATAAAACTTCGTAGTAGCCCTTCTTCGTCTTCTGCGGGATTTCTGCCTAGGCGATGGAATTTTCACCTAGGCGGTCATCCGTCAGTAACATTTTGTTCTTTCTCAGCTTCTTCATCGCTTAGGCGGTGGTCTGGACGCCTAAGCGGTGGCCTATTTCAACTTTTAGCCTCTGAGCTTGTTTATCCACCGTAACTTCGAACCGCTTTGGTTCGATCTCATCGTTTTAGCTCCAGTTTCCTATATTTTTGCCCCACACACCTGATTTATACAAAAATATAAAAACTAATTAAAACATAATAAAAATAACTATAAACGTATTCGAAAACTAACAAATTCGAATTGGAAATAGATAGGGTTTTCACACCTATCATTGGCCGTACACCTATATTAGTGGAGAATAGAACTCGGGTCTGGCATATGGATTCCCTATACCTTAATGGTTTAAGTCATGAACTTTATTGAGGGATAATCCAATCCGATTAACGGATATTTATATAATTGAGTTTCAAACACACCACTTTAGTAGGATCTAAAATGGAGCTTATTATCATCGAAATGTTGAAATTATGGAACACCATATGGTGTGTTTTATGCTTGAACTCGATAGGATTGGGGGCCGATAAGGGAAAATTTGTTTGGCCGGTAGATGATAATCAAAACTTACACATCATTGTTTTTAGTGTTTTTTCATTTTTAGTTTTTGATTTCGTAAATAGTTGTCATATTTTCTCATATTGTGTGGGTGTTTTAATCGAGGACTAATAAAATTCCGAGTTTGGGAATATTTGATAGGTGTAAATTACCAATATATTTCCAAACCAAAATTGTTAGTGTTTTAGTACGTTTAATACATTTTAATATGTTTTTATTCTTTTTGAATTAAATCAGGTGTATGGGGTGAAAGGTATGAAAACAGATGCTAAACGATGATATTGGATCAGGAAGGGTGGAAAAACAAGCTCGAGGCCAATATTCTGAAAGGCAGCCCACCACCGCGACATCCAGAACACTGCCATGGCGGTGCAAATTCAGAGAAGGACGTAAGTTGCTATAAACTCACCACCGTGATGGTAAAACTGCAGAGAGGTCCTGAATCCACCATTGACTCTATCGCTCAGGTGAAGATCAAACCAACCTATTCACCGCCGCAGCGGTCACTAATAGGTGCAAATTACTTATGTATTTCCAATCCAAATTTGTTAGTTTTTATTTTTTTTATTTTTTAATTAGTTTTCATACTTTTTGTATAAATCAGGTGTGTGGGGCATAAAGATAGGAAACTGGAGCAAAAACGATAAGATCAAACCAAAGCGAGTCGAAGTTATGGTGGATAAACAAGCTCGGAGGCTAAAATATGAAACAGGCCCACCGCTTAGGCATCTATACCACCGCCTAAGTGGTGAAGAAGCTGAGAAAATAGGAAAATGTTACTGACAGACCACTGCCTAGGCGATGATTCCTTCACCTAGGCTGAAATCCAGTAGAAAACGAAGATGGGCTACTGACAGTCGATCGCCTAGGCGAAGAAATCTACCGCCTAGGAAAAAATCCAACAAAATGTTCTTCCACGTCCATTGCGTACTTCACCACCTAGGCAATTAGCCGAACTGACCTAACTCTTCCTAGGCAAAGATTCCTTCACCTAGGCGGAAATCCCCTGCACAGTCTTGAGATATTTTTATATATTTTTAGGATATTTTGGCTATAAATACCCCATCTCCTCTCCCTTCTCTGGATCTCTTGGAATTTTTTAGCCCCTTAGTCTATATCTATGGGTATATTTAGGAGTTTTAGAAGTGGATCTCACATCCCGAAGTGGAGAAGATGGTGAATCGATCATTGAGCGTTCTTAGCGGTTTATTTTCGGACGAAGCTAAGTTCTTCGATTTTTTTTCCTTATTTATTTATCTTAGGATCATATGAGCATGTTTAGCTCAATTTATATGTTTATGAAGCTATGGACATGAGTTAAATATGGATTGTAGTAGGGATTAACGGTATATTTATAAATATGTTTGTTTGGATGATTTCAGTGTTTTGTTTGTGATTGTTCTTCGTAGTTTGATTATATTTATTATATTGTTTGTTTATCATGCTCAGTTAGATAAATGGAGAATACGGGTTTTTCACAAACCCTGGATTCGGAATAAGGTAAATAAATGCCACGATTCTATAACCTAGTCAGGGTTTAAATTGTGGACAATCGATGACGTGAGACAAGACACACTCTACCTAGGGGCGCTAAGACATTGAGGGGGACTTCTTCTTTGACTCGAAGTTGAGTTATATCCCTCGTCTTACACTCATGAGAGGTGGCTAGGGAGTTTTAGAATGGAGATTATCGATAGGGTAAATACAACGTGATAATCCAATAACCCGGGAGGGAGTTGGATTATGTGCAATCAATGATGCTAAGCGAGACTCACATGACCTAGGGTCGTTAAGACATTGAGGGGGACTTCTTTGTTGACTCAAAATTATGTATTCCCCTGTCTTACACTCGGGAGAGGTGGCGGTAGAGTTTACGTACCGAGATTGTCAAATAGGTCGAACAACGTAAACGTTAGTAAATCAGAATCGAACACGTATTTGTAAACACATTAATCCCTAGGAAATTCTTCACCCTAAAACATATTAGCATAATAATGTAGTTAATTTAGGATATATTAGTATTAGTTTAATTAATTAAATACATTTGTTTTTCGCCTAGATAAAATTAGGTCACGACAA
Source organism: Eucommia ulmoides (assembly GCA_016647705.1). Taxonomy (NCBI): domain Eukaryota; kingdom Viridiplantae; phylum Streptophyta; class Magnoliopsida; order Garryales; family Eucommiaceae; genus Eucommia; species Eucommia ulmoides. The sequence continues at coordinate 36,631,683 of CM028339.1, read as the reverse complement.
ATGCAGTATTCGATAGTAACGACACCAATCCCTGTGGATACGATAACCCGATCTTTCACAATCACACTATACTAAAACTTAGACCTCGTAAACTTGCGAGTGTAAGTAGCAGCATAATTTACGCGCTACCAAGTTTTTGGCGCCGTTGCTGGGGATTGTTTTGATGTTATTGTCGGAGAAATGTGGTAACGGCCGAAGACTTAAGTTTTAGATAGGAGAAGCAAGTGTATCCTATTCTAGTCCCGTCAGCGCAACAAGTTTTTGGCGCCATTGCCGGGGATTGGCGATTTCGTTAGTATTGATATTGTGTGTAAATGACTTAATTTTACTTTAGGCCTTTCTTTGTATATAGTTTTCTTTGTAGTTTTTTTTTTTTTTTTTGTTTCTTATGCAGGGTACGTACCAATGTTAGATCAACGGGTATTGATGCATCCCTTTTAACGGGATTCCAATCTCTTTTATGTTGCTTGGCCAAGAACATAAGCCGGTGAGGCATTTCATTGAAAGATTGAGCCATTCAAAGCAAAATCTCACCAATCTTGAGGGCGTTCTGAAAATGTCGGGCCGAGGACATTAAACCACACGCTTCTCGGGAGGAAACCCAGGGTCAAATAAGTTAAATCCGTCACATCCGACATGAATCGGAGGCGAGATCCTCTCGCCTCCCAAGTAAGTGTTCTAAACACCCTTCGTCAACAAGCTTTAATTCCATATGTTGAAGAATGAGGATTGGGTTTGCTGAGGACACTGTCCACTTTGAGTTTGGCAGTGATGTGTAGTATGTAGTATTGTTAGTTTTTGTGTTATTGTTTTTCCGTATTGCATGTGTGTTTAGGTTAAAATGTGTTTATGTTTTTGTGTATTCGTTTGCATGCTGAGTTTTGTGTTTATCTGGGCCGTTACCCAATGATAATAACTACCCCTGGTTGTTTTCAAGGTCAAGGGTAATACCCATGCATGTGTGATTCTGTGTGCTTGACTTTGCGTTTTGGTAAAAATTATTGTAGATCCTAAATTTCACAAGCACATAGACTCAATGTATAGTTATTCAATTGATTTGAGGACGATTATCGATTAACCAAATTCATGACACATTGAGGATTCTAGAACTGGATTGAGGGGAACCTTGAGGCGAAATCCTAGGTGAGGTAGTTGAGGAGACGTGATTTATGTATTCTCTTTGTCGCTTGAGCCTTTTTAAGCGTACCTTGTTACATGTTTATCCCTCGTTACCCTGTCGAAGCCTAAATGCAAATTCAATTCAGAACACATAAACTAATACCATGGCCAGTAGATCTTTTTCCAAACATAAATCGCTGAATTTAAAGGCACATTTGAGTGAATCAAGTTAGCAATTGTAAATGCTACTTGATGTGAGCAGTTCGGTTTAGGGAGAACTTCTGATTGGTTCGGTATTTGAGTACTCACTTATCGCTTTTCATTTGTATTTCACACACCCCTTCAATTGAAACAATCAAATAAGTTTGGGGGTGTGTTGGATGAAAAAAAAAAAAATCAAAGGTAAATACAGTTTTTATTTTCGTTTCTTTTGAGAAGTGAGTATGTCGGTTTTAATTGCATGTTCAATATTGTTTCCAATCTTTTTATGGGGATTTGAGAGTGAATGTGTCAAGTGTTAATGATCAAGCCTATTAATCCCTAGGAAAGGTGGCGAGGGAGTTTACGTACCGAGGTTGTCAAATAAGTCGAACAACGTAACTGTGAGTAAATCGGAATCGAACACGTATTTGTAAACACATTAATCCCTAGGAAATTCTTCACCCTAAAACATATTAGCATAGTAATGTAGTTAATTTAGGATATACTAGTATTAGTTTAATTAATTAAATACATTTATTTTTCGCCTAGATAAAATTAGGTCACGACAAACGCGATATTCGATAGTAACGACACCAATCCCTGTGGATAAGATAACTTGATCTTTCACGATCACACTATACTAAAACTTAGACCTCGTATACTTGCGAGTGTAAGTAACGGCATAATTTACGTGCTACCAGTCACCTCTGCACAGGTTTATATATTTTTTAGGATATTTTCCCTATTTATACCCCCTCATCTCCTTTCGTACGGCCATTAGAGTCCATTAGGATTATTATATTTTACATAGAGGTTTTGGGAGTGCACAAACAATTCCTAAGGAGGAGATCACATTACAAAGAAGGGGGAACGATCTCGAAACATTTTTAGCTACAAATATTCAGACTACGGCTAATTTCTCTTGTTCCTTTCTTTATTTCATAACTTAGGATTGTTGTTTGAGAATGTTTAGCTCATTTTTCATTGTATAACCAGCTATGGCCATGAGCTAAACGTGTTTTTGTCTAGCTACTAATATAATTTATAAAAATATAGCACTATTTGAGTTGTGTTTCGTTAATGTGTGTTCTTTATAATTTCGATTGTGTTTACCATGTTTCAATGATATTATGCTTATTTAGATAATTAGAGAATACGAGGTTTGACACTCGACATAGGTAACCCCGAATTCGGACTAGGGTAAACACAACATAATAGTCTAATGACCGAAGAGGGCGTTAGAAAGTATGCAATCAATGACGTTGGGGCGATACTCACGTGACCTAGCATTATTAAGATGTTGAGGGGGATGTCTTCGTTGGCGCAAAGTCACATATTCACTTGTCTTACACTCGCGAGAGGTAGCGAGTGAGTTTACGAACCGAGATTGTCGGATATGCGGAACACTGTTAACGTAAACTAAAACGAGACCAACCACATTTTTGTAAATGAAAATTAATCCCTAGGCAATCTTTTTCCTAAATCATCTCATAGTAATATTAGTGTAGTTAATTTAATTAGATTAAGTAACTTAGTAGTAGTATTTATTAATTATAATTACATTTGTTTTAGCCTGGATAAAGTTAGGTCATGATAAACGCGATACTCAATAATAGTCACAACCAATCCCCGTGAACAAGATACACTTACTCTCCGTACATATACTAAAACATGACTCGTATACTTGCGATAAAAGTAGCGACGTATTTACGTGCTACCAATTTTTTGGCACCGTTGCCAGGTATTGTGTTTGTAGATTATTGTTGATATTGGGAGTAAATGACCCGATTTGACTTTTGCCATTTCTTTTGTTTATATTTTTTTATTCTTTGTAGTTTTTGTTTTTGTTTTTCTGCAAGGTTCTTGAAGATGTTATATTCTTGCTATTCCGGTTTCCAAACCATCGTTTCCCGAGAGAGTGTCAACTATTGAATTTTCTCGATGGGTTACAAGCCACAACCAAAATGTGGGTTGAAAGAGGAAACGATACTACCTCTTTCTACCAACTAACCATGAACGAAGCCTATTAGTTGCCGGAAGGCATGGCGGCCTTTGATTTTTATAATTTCATCACTACGGTGCCATAGATTGACACTCCAAACCATGATGAGGATTCTTCCCCCAATCTGGAAGAAATATTCGCTACTGTTATGGGGGAGACTCATAGAGTCTTGAATGAAACGAATGATTGAATCAATGAGTATGAGGATCGTCTTGATTATATCAAGATGGTCTGCACCAGTATCGATGAAACTGCAACGTCTGTATAGACGCAAATTGATCATCTAATCTACTTGATTGAGGCCGAGTCAGATGCGGTGACACTTAGAGATACAAATGCCACATTTATCGAAAGCCACCACGAGGAATCAGAGACAAGTGGGTGGTACTTGGGTGAGATCGATGGATATTTACACATTAATTGTTTTGAATTTTCACTGTTCAAATTCCAGCTGGTGACGCCGTAGTAGATCTAAGACGATCACATCTTTGAGGATCCGATGTGGCTCACTTATCCTTTACCGCCATTAGCAACGTTCTTCTAGGCCCACCAAGTACATGAGCCGGTGGAGCATCATGTTGAAAGCTTGAGCCGATTAGAGCCATATCTCGCCAGTTTTGAGGGTGTACGGAACCGAGACACATATGTAGTGTTGTACGATACTTACTATGGGCAGAAGCCTCTCTTTAATGAGCACTTCAGCGTGTCAGGCTGATGACCATAAAACAAGCGCTTCTTGGGAGGCAACCCAATGAAAAAATAAATTAGATCCATCATAGCCGATTGGATTCAGAGGCAAGATTCTCTCACCTCCCATATATGTGTTTTAAACCCCCATCTTTATTATCTTGCTATATACTGTCATTGGGATCGCTGATAGGGTTGTTTTGGACATTGCCTGTTTGAGTCAGATGTGATGTGTAGTATGTTGGTTTTGTTTTACTGTTTTTATCATGTGCATGTTTGTTTAGGATAGTTGTTGTTATATATTAAGTTTTGACTTCATCTGTGTCATTACCCGATGATGAGTCTATCCCCTGATTGTTTATTGAGGTTAAGCGTAAAGCTTATTCATGTGTGTTCTGTGTGCTTAATGTATCGTTTTAGTAAAAGTTATTGTAAATCCTAAATGAACGAGCACATAAAGTTAATATAGCACTATCTAATTGATTTGAAAATGATTATCCTTCAATCAAATTCATGACAATAGGGATTTTACAACTTGATCTGGGGGAAATTCGAGGTGAAATCCTAGGCAAGGTTGTTCACGAGATATGATTTAGGCTGTCATTTTGTCGCTTGAGCCTTTTAAGCTTACCTTCGTATATCATTATCCCTCGTTACCCTGTCGAAGCCTAATAGCCGTTTCAATTCTGAATACACTTAACTATTACCATAGCCGATTGAACTTTCTCCAAACCTATATCACTAAACCAAAGGAACAATGTGAGTGAATCAAGTTAGCATTCATTATGCTACTTGATGTGAGCGGTTGGGTTTTGGGTGAGTTATTAACTGGTTCGATATTCAAGTACTCACTTGTCATTTTTCGTTCATATTTCACGGACCCCTTAAATTGTGCAAATCAAATAAGTTTGGGTGTGTGTTTATTCTTAAAAAAAAAAAAAAAAAAAAAAAAAAAAAAAAAAAAAAAAAAAAAAACCTATGTAAATATAGTTTATTTTCATTTCTTTTTGACAAGTAAGTACGTCAATCTTAATATATGTTCAGGGTTATTTCCAATTTAATGTTGGGGTTTCTAGTGTGAGTGTGCCAAGCGATGTGCCTTGGGTAACATTAAGTTAACAACATTAACCTATTTTCTCTTCTAATTTACCCTGGGCCATTTTCCCAAAACCGAACCAAGACCTATTGATCTTTATGAACCTCCAAGCCTGCATTAGTGGAGAATAGAACCCGAGTAAAGAAATGGATTCCCTACACCTTAATGGTTTAAGTCATGTACTTTATTTAGCGATAATCCAATCCGATTAACGAATAGTTATATATTTGAGTTTCAAACACACACTTTAGTAGGATCTAAAATGGAGATTAATATCATCAAAATGTTGAAATTATAGAACACCACATGGTGTGTTTTATGCTTGAACTCGATAGGATTGGGGGTTGATGAGGGAAAATTTGTTTGGCCAGTAGATGATAATCAAAACTTACACATTATTATTTTTAGTGTTTTTTCATTTTTAGCTTTTTATTTCGTAATCGGTTGTCATATTTTCTCGTATTGTGTGGGTGTTTTGCTCTAGGCCTAGCAAAATTATAAGTTTGGGGATATTTGATAGGTGTAAATTACTTATATATTTCCAAACCGAAATTGTTAGTTTTTTAGTATGTTTATTACGTTTTAATACATTTTAATGTGTTTTTATTCTTTTCAAATTAAATCAGGTGTGTGTGGTGAAACGGTATGAAAACGTATGCTAAATGATGATATCAGATGAAACATGGTGGCGATGTCCAGAACACCGCCGTGGCGGTAAAAATGCAAAGAAGAGCCTAAGTTGCCGCAAACTTACTGCCGCAATAGTGAGATCCACCGCCGTAGCGGTGAAATTGCAGAGAGGTCCTAAATCCGCTACTGACTCCACCGCTCAGGCGAAAATCAAACTGACCTACTCACCACCGCGGCGGTCACCTCGACACAGATTTTGATATTTATTAGGATATTTTTCCTATTTATACCCCATCACCTCCTTTCCTCTAGCCATTAGAGCCCAATTTGGCTTAGTATATTTTAGAGAGAGGTTTTGGGAGTGCTCAAGCAATTGCTAAGGAAAAGATCACGTTGTAAAGAAGGGGGACCGATCTCGAAACATTTTTAGCGACAAATCTTCAGACTACAGCTAGTTTCTCTCATTTCTTTCTTTATTTCTTAATTTAGAATTGTTGTTTGAGCATGTTTAGCTCATTTTTCATTGTATAACCCACTATGTCCATGAGCTAAACAAGTTTTTGTTTTGGGATTAATATAAGTTATAAAAATGTAGTTTTATTTGAGTTGTGTGTCGTTAATGTGTGTTCTTCATAATTTCAATTGTGTTTTTCGTGTTTCAATGATATTATGCTTGTTTAGATAATTAGAGAATATGGGGTTTGACTCTCGGGAGAGGTAACCTCGAATTTGTACTAGGGTAAGCACAATATGACAATCTAACAACTCGAGAGGGCATTAGAAAGTGTGCAATCAATGACGTTGGGGCGAGACTCACATAACCTAGCATTGTTAAGACGTTGAGGGGGACTTCTTCATTGAAGCAAAGTTACGTATTCACTCGTCTTACACTCGGGAGAGATGACGAGTGAGTTTACGCACTTAGATTATCAAATATGTCGAACGCCGTTAACATAAACTAAAACGAGATTGAACACATATTTGTAAACGAAACAAATCCCTAGACAATTTATTTTCTCAAAACTATCTCAATGTAGTATTAGTATAGTTAATTTAATAGGATTAAGTAACTTAGTAGTAGTATTTATTAATTATAATTACATTTGTTTTAGCCTAGACAAAGTTAGGTCATGATAAATGCGGTACTCTATAATAGTCAAAACCAATCCCCGTGAACATGATACCCTTACTCTCCTTACCTATACTGAAACTTGACCAGTATACTTGCAGTGAAAGTAGCGACGTATTTACACACTACAATGAGTCATGTATTACGGAAGTGTTCCCAGATGAGCAGTTGTTCAAAATTAACACTACTTTTCCGTGGTTTGTAGATATCATCAGTTTTCTAGCCTGCAAAGTGTTACCATCGAATCTTACATGTGCCGAAAGGAAGAAATTCTTGTTCGATTCAAGGCATTATATGTGGGACAAGCTGTTGCTATTCAAAAAGTGTGCTTATGAGGTGATCTGGTGATGTGTTCCAGAGGAAGAGATGGCGAGTATTCTTTATTACTACAACACATCACCTTGTGGTAACCACTTTGGAGCGACTCAGATGGCTGCAAAAGTGCTTCGGTCAGGTTATTATTGGCTATCATTGCTTAGATATGCATATACTTTTGTGAAAACTTGGATCGATGCCAATGGGTGAGTAACATTAAAAGAAGGCATGAATTTCCATTAACATCTATTCTTGAATTGGAATTTTTGGATGTATGAGGTATAGACTTCATGGGGCCATTTTCATCATCATTCAGTCAAGAGTATAATCTACTTGTGGTGGACTACATGCCTAAGTAGGTCGAAGCTGTGGCGATGCCTTCCAATGATGCTAAAGTAGTGCTTAAGTTCCTTCAGAGAAACATCATGACACGGTTCGGGACACCTCGGGCCATAATTAGTATTCCCAAATGTTCAATATATTATTGATAAAGTATGGGGTGAGGCATAAGGTGGCGTTCCTATACCGTCCGCAAATAAACGGCCAAGCCGAAGTATCAAATAGGGAGATCAAACAAATTTTGGAGAAAATAGTTCATTTTAATCGCAACGATTGGGTGGTGAAGTTGGATGATGCACTGTGGGCATATCGCACAGATTTTAAGACACTAATCAGCATGTCGCTGTATCGGTTGGTGTTTAGAAAAATGTGTCACTTGCTAGTCGAGTTGGAGCACTATGCCTTTTAGGCGATAAAGAAATTGAACTTCGATATAAAAGCTTCAGGTGAACAACGTCTCCTCCAACTCAATGAAATTGAGGAATTCCATAATGAAGAGTATGAAAATTTTAGGCTCTATAATGACAAAACGAAGAGGTGGCATGACAAGAAGATCGAGAGGAGAGAGTTTAGCCCGGGTCAGCAAGTTCTATTGTTTAAGTCACGGCTGAGGCTCTTTCCCGAAAAGTTGAATTCCCGGTGGTTTGGACCATTCTGGATCAAGCTTGTATTTCTATTCGGCTCCGTTGAATTGGAAGGCGATGACAGACGAATTTTCTGAGTTAATGGGGAGCGGATCAAACATTACTTTGAAAACGAAGAGCGAGTTGTGGAGAATATCTCCCTCATTGATGACTGATCTTGGTATTTCCTAAGTTCATCTGAAGATGATAAATCAAGCACTTTTTGATATAAAATCGAGGGAATGATCTTGCCCGACTTTTGCTACTACTTACTTTTTGTAGGCTGGAATGGTCTCGGAGTGTGTTTGGAGGTAAATTGAGGAGTGTGGATACTCGGGGATGTGTTTCATACTTAAAATTGTTGACTTAGTGAAGTGGAAGCGTATGGTGTGGATCCTTGTTGAGAAAGCTTGATGAAATCGTGAAAAACCAGTAGGAGGCTCATCCCCGAGGTGGTGAAAATACAGGATGTCAAGTTTTAAACAAAACACTTCACCACCGAGGTGGTAAAACTTTAGGTTTCAATGGTTTTAAAAAGGCATTTCACCATCGAGGCAGTGAAATAATAGAAAATTGGTTTTAAAAAAGGCGTTCCACTACCGAAGTGGTGATCCCACCGCCACAGTGGTGAAGCCTCTGTTCGATCAAAACCATCCCGCTCATTTAAACCGCCATAACCACTTCTAAAACTCCAAATCTCTCTATTTTCATCGTCTCAAACCATTTCTAACCCTCAAATCCATCATTCTATTTACGAAATTTGTGATTTCCACCACGAATCATCCTCCAAAATCAATCTTCTACCCCATTTTCGAATCCTAGGGTTTAAGGAACAAAAGGTGCGATCTCACCAATTTTCAATTGTTTGGACTAAATTTTTTCAAGTGCGGGAGTTCTATGTAAATATCACTGAGGAAAATGATGATCAAACAAGGGTTCTAACTCGCCCCATCTTGTTCAGTCCTCAGTTCCTTAATGAAGTTTTGGGATTGGCGGTCTTGAAACCATCTCGCGAACTATATGGGGGCAGAGATCCAAGCATGGACACTATGATCCGAGTCATCACTTCAGGAAACGTCCAGGGGACTTACACAAGGATGGGTCTAAACACTTTCCCAACTATGTTTCTCAATTTGATCCCCAAAATTTGGCATCATTTTTTTTTGTGGAAGCCTTCTTCTAACATCTCACTTGTCGAACGTCTCCAAAGAATGGGCCATAACGCTTTATTCGATTCAGATGGGCAAGCTGATAAAAATTGGCTACTTGATCTACTTCTCTATTCTTCATGCCGTAAATACAACAAAGGTCAGTCTTCCATTTCCTTTACTTTTGACCGACCTATTCCGACGAACTGATGTATCAGTAATCGGGGATAGCCCTTGCCCCCCAATTGTTTGGTTCGATCTTACTATGATAAATTGAATGTGGAAAGCTGGAGCACAAGGAGTGGAAGAGCAAGAATCAAAAGAAGAAGAATGGCCCAAAGTGGAAGAAGTGGGGCCATCTAAGGCCCGCAATGAGGTCACTTTGGAGAGGGTCTATAAGGAGCTCCAGAAGGTCCGGCTCGATAATCTTGTTCTTCGGCAAGGGAAATATAATTTGGATCTCCGAATTATCGAGCTCAAGATATTCCTGGATTAGTATATGAGTCAACAAGATCAAATCCACTGGCTCATTTGCAAGCGCCTCGGCATTGAAATGAGCGCTTATCCACCTATGCCGCAATTTTTGCCGTATCTTTTGCAAACACCACAATTTTCTTTTTGACGCGACAGTGGTGGGGATAACATTCCTCAAGGTGGATAGTAGGAGGTGAGACTTTATGTCTTATCTCCTCGGTATGTGTTCAAAACCCATTTTTTTCTCATAAATGCTATATATTGTAATTGGGTTCGCTACTCAGTCAGTGTGGACACTGCCTCATTCATGTTTGGGGGGATGTTAATCCAATTTTGTTTTTGTTATAAAAGGATAAACAAATTTTTTGATGTATTATATTTGGATGCTTTATGTATGCCTAGTTACGCTTTGTAAAAGCTTAGATGTATACTATAGATTTTAACATATAGTTAAGTTTTATTTTAGTTTTTTTGTGATTATGCATGTAAAATGTTTAGTTTAGTGTATGTATGTTAGTATTTAGATTTAATGTAGAGATGTTTATGTATGAAGTAGTATTTGCATGTTACGTTGTTGAGTTCGCCTGGGCCATTTCCCGATGACGAAAATTATCCCTTAATTGTATATAGAGGTCGAGGGGATGCCATTTAGGTGTGTTTTGTGTGCTTGACATGTCGATTAAGTAAAAATAATTTTGATTCCAAAATAGCATCATAGCATAGACTCACTGTATAATTATTCGAACAATTTGACGTTGATTATTTAGTAACAAGTTCATGACAAATTTGTGGAATCTAGAACTTGACTAGGGAAAACTTGAGGAGAAATCCTAGGTGAGGTAGTTTAGGAGGCATGATTTAGGCGTTCATTTTTATCTCTTCAACCTTTGAAGATAACCTTGAAAATTTTATCCCTCGTTACCCTGTCGAAGCCGATAACCTATTCAATTATGAACATGTATCAAAACCATAGCTAATTAAACAATTTTCTAAACCATTGTCGCCAAGCCAAACGCATGAATTGAGTGAAATCAAGTTAGCATTATTTTATGCTATTTGAAGTGAGCAGGCGAGTTTCGGACGAAGTTTTATTGGTTTGGTATTAGTGTATTCACTTGTCAATCGTTGAAATTTATTTGCACTCCCCTAAAATATTAAAAAATGAATAAGCTTGGCGGTGTGTTAGTCGTATTAAAAAAAAAAAAAAAAAAAAAAAAAAAAACAAACAAAAAACAAAAAACAAAAAAAAACTATGTGAATATAGCTGTTATTTTTGTTTTTTCAACAAGTGAATTCAAAAGTTTTAAAGTCAAGTCTTGTTCAGGGTTGTGTTTTAAATATTTGGGGTTACGATACAAATATAGTGACAAGCTTTTGTGCCTCGGGTATCGTTCAATTATCGTAATTATAACGATTACCTGTTTCCTATTCCTGAGATACCCTTGGCATCTCTATGAATTTCTGAACCTACATTAGTGGATAGTCAAGCCCAGTCAAGCATATGGTTTTTAGTAGCGCGGGAAAAACACGCCGCTACTTACACTCGCAAGTATACGAGGTCTAAGTTTTAGTATAGTGTGATCGTTAAGATCGGGTTATCGTATCCACAGGGATTGTTGTCGTTACTATCGAATACCGCGTGTGTCGTGACCTAACTTTATCTAGGCGAAAAACAAATGTATTTAATTAATTAAACTAATACTAATATATCCTAAATTAACTACACTATTATGTTAATATGTTTTAGGGTGAAGAATTGCATAGGGATTAACGTGTTTACAAATAAGTGTTCAATCTCGATTTACTTCCGTTTACGTTGTTAGACCTATTTGACAACCTCGGTACGTAAACTCCACTGCCACCTCTTCCAACTGTAAGACGGGGGAATACATGACTTCGAGTCAACAAAGAAGTCCCCCTCAACGTCTTAATGACCCTAGGTCACGTGAGTCTCGCCTAGCGTCGTTGATTGCACACAATCCAACTCTCTCCCGGGTTATTGGATCGTCGCGTTGTATTTACCCTATCGACAATCTTCATTCTAAAACTCCCTCGCCACCTCTTCCAAGTGTAAGACGAGGGACATAACGCAACTTCGAGTCAACGAAGAGGTCCCCCTCAATGTTTTAACGACACTAGGTAGTATATGTCTAGCTCCACGTCATCGATTGTCCACGATTCAAACCCCGACTGGGTTATAGGATCGTGGCATTTGTTTACCCTAATCTGAATCTGGGGTTTGTCAAAACCTTGTATTCTCCATTTACCATTCTAAGCATAATAAATAAACAATACGATAAATACAATCAAACTACGAAGAACAATCACAAACGAAACACCAAAATCATCCAAACAACGTATTTATAAATTTATTGTTAATCCCTACTACAATCCATATTTAACTCGAGGCCATAGCTGCATATACAAGAAAATAACGAGCTAAACATGCTAATATACTCCTAAGATAAATAAATAAGGAAACACAATCGAAGAACTTAGCCTCGTTCGTAGATAAACCACTAAGAACGCTCAACGATTGATTCGCCATCTTCTCCACTTCAGGATGTGAGCTCCACCACTAAAATCCCTAACTATACCCTTAGATATACCCTAAGGGGCTAAAAAATCCATAGGGGCAAGAGAGTCACTGGCCAAGGGGGAGGAGAGGGGGTATTTATAGCAAACAAATCACAAAAATATCTAAAAATATCTCAAGACTGTGCAGGAAAAATCCACCTAGGTGGTGGAAATTGCGCCTAGACGGAGTTAGGTCGGTTCAGTCTAATCACCTAGGCGGTGAAGTAGGTGGTGGACTGGGAGAACATTTTGTTGAAATTCCGGGTAGGTGGAAGAAAACTTCGCCTAGGCGGGCGGCTGTCAGTAGCCCTTCTTCGTCTTCTGCTGGATTTCCGCCTGGGCGATAGAATTTTCGCCTAGGCGGTCTTCTGTCAGTAACATTTTTCTCTTCTTTGCATCTTCACCGCTTAGGCGGTGGTCTGGACACCTAAGCGGTGGGCCTGTTTTATCTTTTAGCCTCCGAGCTTGTTTATCCACCGTAACTTCGAACCGCTTTGGTTCGATCTCATCGATTTAGCTCCAGTTTCCTATCTTTTTGCCTCACATACCTGAGTTATACAAAAATTATGAAAACTAATTAAAACATAATAAAAATAACTATAAACATATTCGAAAACTAACAAATATGGATTGGATATAGATAGGTTTTTCACACCTATCAGTTTTCCTAATCCTTAACGGTTTAAGTCATTACCTTAGTTATTGAATAATCCAATCCGGTATTCGGATATTTATACATTTGATTTCTCACACACACACTTTAAATCAATCTAGAATGGTCTTTATTGATATTGAGTGTTGAAATTCTAGGACAACATGTGGTGTGTGTTATTTCCCGAACTTGATCTGATTGAGGGTTGTTGAGGGAAGAACAACTTGGTTTCTTCGATTGAACTTGTAACTCACATGTGTTTACTTTTTATTTATTAATGTTTATTCATTTTTAGTAGTTAGTTAGTTTATTTTAGTGTTAGGGTGTTTTGCTCGACGACTAGCAAAATTTCAAGTTTGGGGGTATTTGATAGGTTGAAAATACCTATCTACTTCTAAGCCGAATTTAGTAGTTTTTGAGTGTTTTAGTAATATTTTACTGTGTTTTTGTTTGTTTTTATGTAAATCAAGTACAGGGACGCAACAAAGTGATAAACAAGCAAAGCAATGGAAAAACGGTGAAGAAACGGTAAAAGAATCAAGGTTTCAGGATAGCAAACCCACCACCGAGGCGGTGGAGATGTAAGGGAAATTGTTCAGAAGTCACCGCCCCAGTGATCACTCAGCGCCAAAGCAGTGAAATTCCAGTGAGCTATGCTAGTCTCACCGCCGAGGCGGTGAAAGTCTAGAGAGCCTAGGTTTTGTTTTACCGTCGCAGTGGTCATCCCCCACCTAGGCGGTGAAAGTACAGAGAGTTTCATTTTTGGTTCACCACTGTAGCAGTGAAGTTAATCGACCTAGTTCACCGTCGCAACTGTGAATCACCGCCGAGGCGGTCTCTCTATGCTGAAAATATCTATTTTATAAATATTTTGAAGCCTTCTATTAAAAACCTTGTTTCCCTCTTTTGTAAAAAATGTTCTACACTTGTGATAGACGATCTTAAGCATATTTTGAGAGATCAAAGAAGAGATTCAACATTTAGAGAAGATGAATCATTTCAGGACCGATCTTTGGCGATAGTGGACCACTCCACTTAAAGATTTGATCATTCTTCCTTTGTTTCTATCTTTGTAACTTAACTTTTTATATCAAATGATGATGGATCCTTCTTATTTTAATGCTTAAGATCATGTTAGGCTAGATAAATATTATCTAGGGATTGATGTAACTCAATTAAATACATATTAGTTTGAATCCGTGTTTCATTTTTGGTTGTTTGTCTAAATCTTATTGTGTTTACCGTTTGATTACAATTTTAATATACTTTTTAAGGTATTAGGGTTGGTTTCCTAGAATATGGGGTTTGACACTCAGGAGAGGTAACCCCGTATTTGGATTAGGGTAAAACATATCACGACAGTCTAACGATCCGGGAGGGCGTTAGAAATTGTGAAATCCATGAGGTTAGGTCAAGACTCTTGTGACTAAGGGTCGTATAGACATTAAGAGAGACTTCGGCATTAACACGAAGTCACATATTCGCTCACTTTACACTCGAGAGAAGTAGTGAGCGAGTTTATGATACCTAGATTGTCGGATATTTTGAATGTCGTTAATGTAAACTAGATTAAAATAAACATGTTTAAGTGAAGCAAGTCAATCCCTAAATAATTTATTCCCCTAAACATCATCATTAGTATTATAATTTAATTAGTTATTAGTTTAGTTTATATTCTTAAAACAAAAACTCAAAATTCAATTGCCTAAATAAAATCCGGTTATGACAATCGCGGTACTTAGCAACGATCTAATCCTATGCTTGTGGATACAACAACCCTACTCATTAACTATTCTATAAAACTTGACCCGTACACTTGCGGTGAAAGTGGCGATGTAATAATTTTCCACCAGACGCCGATTATCCGTTAGCCAAGTTCCGGACAATACAGATTCTAGAACTTGATTTTGGGGGAAATTCAAGGCAATATCCAAGGCAAGGTAGTTCAGGAGACATGATTTGGGCATTTATTTTGATCGCTTGAGCCTTTGAAGTCTACCATGCTATATGTTTTATCCCTTATTACCCTGTCGAAGCCTGTTAGCCGTTTTAATTTTGAACACATAACAAATACTCTCACCAATTAATTTTTTTCCAAACCATTATCCCTAAACCTAATGCAAAAATTGAGTGAAATCAAGTTACCATATGTTTATGCTACTTGAAGTGAGCGGTTGGGTTTTGGGAGAACTGTTGATTTGTTCGATATTCGAGTACTCACTTGTCATTTTTCTGTTGTATTTGCACACCCGTGAAATTGTATAAATCAAATAAGTTTTGGGGGTGTGTTTCACAAAAAAATAAAAATGTATATACGGTTTTATTTTTGTTTGTTTAGACAAGTGAGTACTACGTTTTAAAGTGTTAGTTCAGGGTTGTTTCGAATTGGTCTTTAGAGTTATGAGTGTGATTAAGCCAAGCATTGTGCCTTGGGTATCATTAAGTTAATAACATTAACCTATTTTATATTCCTGATATACCCTTAGCCATTTGACAAAAACCGAACCAAGTCTTATTAATCTTTTTGAATTTCCAAGCCTACATTAGTGGAGAGCGGAACCCAATCTGGCATATGGATATCCTAATCCTTTTTGGTCTAAGTCATGAGCTTTATTAGTGAATAATCCACTCTGGTCTTTGGATGGTTGTTTATAGATGTGAAAAACCTATCTATTTCCAATCCGAATTTGTTAGTTTTCGAATATGTTTATAGTTATTTTTATTATGTTTGAATTAGTTTTCATATTTTTTGTATAACTCAGGTATGTGGGGTGAAATGATAGGAAACTGGAGCTAAAAGATAAAACAGGCCCACCGCTTAGGCGTCCAGACCACTGCCTAAGTGGTGAAAATGCAGAGAATAGAAAAATGTTACTGACGGACGACCACCTGAGCGAAAATTCTACCGCTTAGGCAAAAATCCAGCAGAGGACGAAGAATGGATACTGACAGCCGCTCGCCTAGGCAAAGTTTTCTTTGCTTAGGCAGAATTTCAACAGAATGTTCGCCAGTCCACCACCTACTTTACCGCCCAGGCGATCAGACTTAATCGACCTAACTCCGCCTAGGCGGAATTTCCACCGCCTAGGCGGATTTTTCCTGCACAGCCTTTAGATACTTTTAGATATTTTTATGATATGTTTGCTATTAATATCCCTTCTCCTCCCCCTTTGGCCGGATCTCTCTCATCGCTCTTACATTTTTGAGCCCCTTAGGCTATAGTTAAGCCAAGGGTTAGGAATTTTAGTGGTGGAGCTCACATCCCGAAGTGGAGAAGACGGCGAATCCATCGTTGAGCGTTCTTAGCGGTTTATCTTCAGACGAGGCTAAGTTCTTCGATTTGTTTCCTTATTTCTTTATCTTAGGAGTATGTGAGCATGTTTAGCTCGTTATTTTCTTGTATATGCGGCTGTTGCGCCGAGTTAAATATGGATTGTAGTAGGGATTAACACTATATTTATAAATACGTCGTTTGGATGATTTCAGTGTTTCGTTTGTGATTGTTCTTCGTAGTTTGATTGTATTTATATTATCTTATTGTTTATTATTCTTGGATTGATAAATGGAGAATACGGGATTTTGAAAAACCCCGGATTCGGATTAGGGTAAACAAACGCCACGATTCTATAACCCGGTCGGGGTTTTAATCGTGGACAACTGATGACGTTGGGTAAGACACACGCTACCTAGGGTCATAAACACGTTGAGGGGTACCTCTTCGTTGGCTTGAAGTCGCGTTATATCCCTCGTCTTACACTCAGAAGAGGTGGCGAGGGAGTTTTAGAACGGAGATTATCGATAGGGTAAATACAACGCGATGATCCAATAACTTGGGAGGGAGTTAGATTGTGTGCAATCCATGACGCTGGGCTAGACTCACATGACCTAGGATCGTTAAGATGTTGAGGGGGACTTCTCCGTTGACTTGAAGTCATGTATTCCCCGTCTTATACTCGGAAGAGGTGGCGGCGGAGTTTACGTACCGAGGTTGTCAAATAGGTCGAACAACGTAAACGCGAGTAAATCGGAATCGAACACGTATTTGTAAACACGTTAATCCCTATACAATTATTCACCCTAAAACATATTAACATAATAGTATAGTTAATTTAGGATATATTAGTATTAGTTTAATTAATTAATTACATTTGTTTTTCGCCTAGATAAAATTAGGTCACGACAAACGCGGTATTCGACACTAACGACAACAATCCATGTGGATACGATAACCCAATCTTAACGATCACACTATACTAAAACTTAGACCTCGTATACTTGCGAGAGTAAGTGGCGCCGTATTTTGCGTGCTACCAGTTGTATTATTGAGTTTCCGTACACACACTTGAACAAGATATAGAATGGAGTTTACCATTATCAAATGTTGAAATTCTAGAATACCACATGGTACATTTTATTCCTAAACTCGATATAATTGGGAGTCGTTGAGGGTAAATATTTTGGTTGATAGGTTGAATTCAAAACTCACATGTCGTTATTTTTAGTTCGTTTGTGTTTTTTTTTTTGTTTTTAGTATTTAAGTCCGTTAATTAATTAGAGTAGTTTATTTTAATGTGTGTTTTTGCTTGAGGACAAGCAAGCGTTTGATTTTGGGGGTATTTGATGAGTGGTTTATTTACCAACAAATGAAGTACTTTTAGATTAAAATATTTGTGTATTTTCAAGCCTTTTTGTTAGTTTAATGTGTGTTTGTATTGTTTTATAGATTTCTAAATAAATGGGTGAAAGTATGCAAATTTGGTTCAGGTTCAGTCACTTCAAGGCCATTTATGACAATAATACAATCCGATGTTGGAAAATCTCAAAACAAGGAAGTTGTAGATCTATGTTACCTTTCCATAGGTTTTTTAATCACCTCAATCGCAGTTTAGATGAGAATGTTATGGGCAAAAGGCCACCACTATAGCGGTGGCCTTTACCGCTGCCGCAGTGAAGGGTCAGTAGACCTACTGACTTCCCATCGCTACTGCGTGATTCCTACCTCTGCAGCGGTCCAACTCCACCTGGATAAGATATTTTGGAATATTTTTTATGATATTTTGGATCCCTATGATATCCCCTCTTCTCCCAACACCAAAGGCACATTTTTGGGAGTCTCTTGAGAGCTCCAAGACCATACCAACTAAGAAGATCATCCATTGGAAGAGGAGAAAACAAGATTGGAGCAAACTGAGAGCACGTGGAATCACTCATTCTTCAGATTTTGCTATTCTCCCTTGTTTATCTCTTTTATTTTTAACTTTGGTTGGTTGTTTTGATGTTGGTTATCTCTTGTATTGTTTAATATTGGGCTATGACCATATGTAGATAAACATCTATTGTCTAGGGGGTGACTTGTTTATGAAAACGTGGTTTGAATAAATTGATGTTTTGTTAACAATTGTTTATATTTATCCTATTATGTTTATTGTCTTATTACTTACATTATATTTTTGTTATGATATATTTGTTAGTTTGGGGATACGGTATTTGAAACTCAGGAGAGGTAATCCTGAATTCGGACTAGAGTTTAAATGCAACGTGACGATCTAATGACTCGGGAGAGTATTAGAAATTATGCAATCTGTGAGGTTGGGGCAAGACTCATGTGATCAGTGTCATTTAGACGCTAAATGGGGATATCGGCGTTGATGCGAAGTTGCATATTCATTTACTTTACACTCGGGAGAGGTAGGGAGTAAGTTTTCGATATCTAGATTGTCGGATAGTTTGATTGTCATTAATGTAATCTAGATTGAATCGAACACATATTAATGAATGAAGTTAATCCTTGGATAATATATTTCCATAAACGTCAATATTAGTATTACAGTTTTATTAGTTAATTTGTTTAGTTTTATTACTAATACAAAAACCCTAATTTTAATCACCTAAATAAAGTTCGGTTATGACAATGGCAGTACTTAGTGACAATTTGATACAATCCCTGTGGATACGCCAATCATACTCTCCCTATTCTATTAAAATTTGACTCATACACTTGCGGTAAAAGTAGTGACGTAATATTCTGCTACCAGCAATCGATTGATTGATTACCCCACGGTTGGTTGACCGACTGATTCATACAATCCAAGTTAAAGTCAGGCCATGGTCGACTGACCGATCCTTCCACAGTCGGTTGACCGATCGATTTAGATAGTTTCACTTTTCAGCCTAAGGCTAATCAGTTGACCGATCCTCTCCTAGTCGGTTAACCAATCAATGTGGATGTTTAATTTCACACTTATTTCAGATCCAAAATTCATCGTTTCAACCCATTAACCGATTACTTTTCTCGGTAAACACGACTGACACTAAAATTCAATTTTAGACTCACTTAGGTAAATTTTTATTTTTCAATTTCATATAGGAACAAATATTTTAACACTAATTAGAATCCTAAATTTCATGAAATCAAACACACAAAAATATCATTCACTAATTAGGTGAAAACAACTCATTACTTTTATACTCTTAATGTCCATCGTTGCGCCCTTGATAATTTCTTCATGATTTAATCAATACATAGAACTCTTTTTTTGAAACACTCAACAAACACATTAGTTCTACCAGAACATCAACTCTTAACGGTCCATCAAGACCTCGGGATCAACGCGCTCAAATTCTATGGATATGAGAATCAAGGGAAGATCGCGGAAACAAAGTTTGTCAAAATTTGTCATTCTGAAACTTAGGTAGAATCCCACAAAAAGGTTTACTAAGGGAAGAAATTTATTAAAACTGAATGTTTTGAAATTCCACTCTACATAGGGTTATGGAAAACTCTCCCACGATTTATCTAATCGTCGGATTCATCGTAAGGTTCGTAAGGAATAATTCCAGCAAACTAAGATTTTATCTTATTTTTAGATTTTTTCATTTTTTTAATTTTTTAGGGTTTTTTTATAACACGGATAAAAGTAAAATAAAAATTGAAAAAAAAAATATAGAAAAATAAATAATGAAAACATCCTTTACTCAATGCTGGGGTTAAGTATAAGCATGAGAAATCTATCCCGGCATTTTCATGAGATCATTGGATAACTTTTCTTTTTAATGAATTGCTAACAAAAAAATAAAGAATTCAAAATTTAAAAGAAAAAAAAAAAAAAAAACAAATATGGGTGTTGATAGGTGTAAAATACCTATCTATTACGAAACCGAATTTGTTAGTTTTCAAGCGTATTAGTTATATTTCATTGCATTTTAGTTTGTTTTAGTGTAAAACAGGTGAAGGGGCGTTAACGAGTGATAAACAAGCGAAAACAGTAGAGAAACGGTGAACAAAATGTGAAGAACAGGGTTTCGGTGCATGAAGACTACGCTTAGGCGGAAGTTCCACCACCTAGGCGAAAAAGAGGAAGAAAGTTGGAGTGTTGAAGTGCTTAACCACTGCCTAGGCAAAATAACTTCAGAATGTTGTGCCAGCAGCCACCACCTAGGCGAAGATCCGACAAAAGCTTAACTGACTCAACCACTGCCTAGGCGGTGACACTCTGCGCAGAAATATCTGTTTTTATATATTTTGAAGATATTTTCCAAACCTTGCTTTTTAACCCTTTTCTCCCCCAATTATAAGTGAGCCCAATCATGTTTTTAGAGATCTTTCCACCTTAGTTAGGATTAGATAATTTAGGAAGTAGATTAGATTAGTTTTAGGAAGTGTTCTTGGCCAATTCTTGAAAAGCTAGAAGAGAAAGTTCATCAATGGAGAAGAGGAAGCTCAGGAGGATTGTTCTCTGGCGAAAGTGGACTACTCCACTTTGAGATTTGATTTTTCTTCTCTTGTTTCCATCTTTGTATTTAATGTTTATTATTGATATTGATGATCTCCTCTTGATTTAATATTGTAATGGCTAAGATCATGTTAGTTTAATTACAGATTAGGTAGGGGTAGATGTAATTCATGTAAATACTTGTTTGGTTTAATATATATTTCTTTAATGGTTGTTGTTTTTAAATCCGATTGTGTTTATTATTTGAGGACAATCTTAGTTTGCTTGTAATGGTATTTGGGTTGGATTTGAGAATCTAAGGTGTGACACTTAGAAGAGGCAACCCTGGATTCGGACTGGGTAAACACATTGTTACGATCTAACGACCCAGGAGGGAGTTAGTTAGTGTGCAATCGATGACGTTGGGTCAACACTCACGCGGCCTAGAGTTGTTAAGACATCGAGGGGGACCTCTTCGTTGACACGAAATTGCATATTCCCCCGTCTTATACTCAGAAGAGTTGGCGGTGAAGTTTACGAACCGAGGTTGTCGGGTACGTCAACTCCGTTATTGTTAACTAAATGAAATCAAACATGTATTAAGTGAATGAAATCA
Organism: Eucommia ulmoides; assembly: GCA_016647705.1. Lineage (NCBI taxonomy): Eukaryota > Viridiplantae > Streptophyta > Magnoliopsida > Garryales > Eucommiaceae > Eucommia > Eucommia ulmoides. The sequence continues at coordinate 36,610,363 of CM028339.1, read as the reverse complement.
ATCCCTAGTTAATCAACTTTGTGAGGATTGACCCACTAATTTTAGTTTAGCTTAGTTTAATTTTAAATCATTTATTTAATCGTCAGGATAACATGAGACTACGTAAATTGTGGTATTTAATTATTCACACTTTTCCCTGTGGGAACGATATCCGATCTTTAAAGATACACTATATTAAAACTTGGACTTCGTATACTTGTGAGAGTAAGTAGCGGCATATTTTACGAGCTACCAAGTTTTTGGCGCCGTTGCCGGGGAATTGTGTGAATTTTTAGTTGATATTGCGACTAAGTGGTTGATTGTTAATCGTGACATTTATTTTGTTTTGTTTTTAATTTTAATTTTTGTTTGATTGTGTTAATGTGATCAAGCTGTGCGAGAAATGATGAAGAAGATTAGAATTCTTAATTCTCAATCCTGAGATCGAGCTTATATTGCAAATGATAAGGACAGAGAGATGACGCCGACTTCAATTCATGATCTTGATTTGACTGAGCATTTGAGCCCAAATTCCTTGTCTATGGGGAATTTTGGTGAAAAATACTTAGTAACACGAAAGTCCAGCTAGGGACAGTAAAGCAAGAGCTATATTTGTTTTTGAAATGAAACTCAGGGTATTAAATTACTCGATTTTTGTTACTATTTATTTGATTACTTATTCTTTTTTGAAGCCGACATGGCTTCGAAACATGTTCGGAAGTGAATTTAGGAGTGTGGATGCTTAGTGAAGTATTTCACGTTTAAACACGTTGAACAAGCGAAGTGGAAACGTACGGGGTGGAGCCGTATTTTGAATAATTGAGAAAAACATAAAGAATGAGTTGTAGGCCTACTGCCTAAGCGGTGGATTCCGCCTAGGCGGTAAAATTACAGGTTGTGTGTTTTTCAGCAAAACGGCCCATTGCCTAAGCAGTGAATCCACCGCCTAGGAGGTCAAACTCCAGAATGCAACAAATTTTGAAAACACCCTCCATCGCCTAGGCGGAGAAACCACCACCTATGCGGATTAGCATCAGAACAATATGATTTTCACACTGACGTTCACTCGCCTAGATGGAAACACTACCGCCTAGGTGAATAAACATCAGAAAGGTTCTTTTTTTTAAAAAAGGTCTCCACCGCCTAAGCGGTGGACCTTCTGCAGTTAAAACAAACTCGTTCGTTCAAAATTGTTATCGCAAGGCTTCTTCCCCAAAAACCTCCCACCTTCTCTCTAAAACCTCACTTCCAAACCGTTCTAATACTCAAAAATCATCCTTCCACTACCAAAATTAGTCATTTCCATCACAAATCAACCACCAAGAATCGGATCTCCACCCCTATTTCTGAAATTTTAGGGTTTTTGCGTGAACGGTGCCTTTTCTTCATTCTCTTTCGATTGGACCATAAATTCTCAAGAAGTAAGTTTATTTTACCTAACATTTAGTCTAGTTGTTGAAATTATTGGTTTGTTTGCATGATTATGTTAAAAATCATTGGATTTTGAAGTTTTTCCCAAAACCTATTAACCCTATTTTTGCGATTTCAAAGTTCTTTGGGTTTTTGGTTTGATTCTTGGTGATGAGCATGTTTAAATGGATTGGTTAAGTATGTGAACTAAGATAGTATGTCACATTTGTGAAATTTGGTTGAAAAGTTCAAATGGATGTTTGTTTTGAGATGTATATGTTCTTGACAAAGTGATTTGGGAGGTTTATGTTTTTCAATTGTTCATATATGATGAGGTTATATTGGTTTTTTGTGATTGTGATTTTTAGGAAATAACGAAGAAGGTATCTAACAAGAGGGCAAGAGGAGAAGGGTCGAGTTCGCAATCCAGGGTGCCGACCGAAGTTGACTATGATGCCAACCTTTTTGTGTCAAAATAAGCGGAGGAGCATTTCAAAAACCATAAAACCTTTCGAACATGCATACGCCAACGTGTTTTCGGTCCGATAGAGGATCTCCTGTTGGAATTTCAACAAGAAATTCAAAGCCGCCAATGGGAGCAATTCTATAAATCGCCATCCCCGAGCGAGGTAGCTTTGGTCAAGGAATTTTACGCTAACGCTACGGAGGCTGTAGACCACCAAGCAAGAGTTCGAAATCGGGCGATCATCTTCAATCCTGATTTTATCAATGATCTCTTTGGACTATCGGTACTAAAGTCCACTGGATGCCAAGAACCAACTTTGTATAGGGACATTAAAAAGATCATATCCGGTAAAGTCAAGTGGAAACACCAAGGACTGAATGTCGCTACTTTCTCGGTGAAATACCTAAATCCAATTCCAAAAATCTGGCACCATTTCATTTGTGGAAACCTCCTACCGACGTCACACCTTTCAGACGTCTCAAAGGACAGGGCCTTTTTTATCAACAAAATTCGATCCAGAAAAGCAATCAAAGTTAGATTCCTGATCTACTCATTGATCATGCATGCTGCGAATTCGGTAAAGGGTGGGCTCCCATTTTCGTTACTTTTGACCCACATTTTCCGACTAGCTGGAGTGACGGTATCCGAGGGAAACCTGTGCCACCCCATAATTCCACTTTATTTATCAAAGATAAATCATTTGTGAAAGACTGGGGTGTAGGACGCGGCCGAGCCCAAACTTGAGAAAGGGGAAGAGCCAACAGACGAGATGGAGGGACCTTCCAAAGCCCAAAATGAAAACTCCCAGAAAAGGGTATATAATAAGCTTCAGATCATCCTCCAAAACCAATACGAGATCAGTTCTTTCCTAGACCAATATTCGAGGAAGCAAGATCAAGTCCAATGGATGATTTGTGAAGGCCTTGGCCTTGAGATGGGCGATTACCCTCCGATGCCATCCGTGCCGCCACATCTGCTACAGAAACCATACTCTCCTTTCCAACGAGATGACGGTGATTACTCCTCGTCAAGTGAACAATATGGAATAAGTGTTATTCCCTAGGTATGTGTTCAACCCATTTTGTTTGCATGAATGCTATATGTTTATTGGGTTCGCTGATTGTGGAACACTTCTTTTGTTCAAGCATTTATTGGTATGGAATGGATGTTAGTTTAGTGGATGCTCATCCATTTTGATTTTTGGTAGAAAGGGATGAACCATTATTATTTTTTGAACAAAATGCAAAAAAATTTATGTACAAAATTATGTTTATGTATGTATTTTATTATTTTAATGATTGTTTTAGTTTTTAAATTTTTAGTTTAGTTTAGTTTAATTTTTGGTTTTGCATGTGTAGTGTAAGATTAATTTATGTATGTTAGTATTAGATTTAGTTTAAAATTGTGTATGTATGAAGTTGTATTTGCATGTTTAGTTGTTGAGTTCATTTGGGCCAAGTCCCGATGATGAGAGTTATCCCCTAATTGCATATTGAGGTCGGGGATAATGCCTTCCTTGTGTGTTTTGTGTGCTTAACATGTCGATTGGATAAAAATTATCTCGATCCTAAAATCACACAACATTTGAACTCAATGTATAATAATCTGAACAATTAGACGCTGATTATTAAATATTAAGCTCATGATAGAAAATGAGGAAACTAGAACTTGATTTGGGGGAAACTTGAGGTGGAATCCTAGGTAAGGTAATTCCGGAGATGTGATTTAGGCCATCATTTTTTTGCTTGAACCGTTGTAGCTAACCTGAAAATTTTCATTCCTTATTTCCCCTTTCGTAGCCGATAACGTAATCAATTTTGAAAACGTTCAAATACTCTTTCCATTTAAATTTTTCCTAACCCAATGTTGCTAAGCCTAAATTTCAAAATTGAGTGAAATGAAGTGAGCGGTCGGGTTACTGATAATTTTTTATTGATTTGGTATTAGTGTATTCACTTGTCACTTTCGTATTTCTTTTTGCACACTCCTAAAATAAGTTTGGGGGAGTGTTTCTATCATTTCTTTCTCTACATATTCCTAAAATTTTATAAATTTGAATAAGTTTGGGAGTGTGTTTCTCTAACTTGTTTTCCACTCTCCTAAAACTGTAATAATTTGAATTAATTTAAGAATATGTTGTTAAAAAAAAAAAAAAAAAAAAACCTGAACATAGTTTTCATTTTCTTTTCTTTCGACAAGTGAATACAAGGATCTTTAATTCTTATTCAGAGTTGTACTTTAAATGTGTGGGGTTATAAAAGAGGATAGCGACAAGTGATTCTACCTCGGGTATCGTTCAAGTAAAACGATTATTTATTTTCAATTCCAGTGATACTCGTGGTCATTCTCAAAAGCCAAACCAAGCCCTATTGATCTCTGTGAATATCCGAGCCTACATTAGTAGATAGTAGACTCCAATCAAGCATATGGTTTTCCTGAATCCTTCAACGGTTTAAGTTATGAGCTTAACAATTGAATAATCCAATCTGGTATTTGAAGAGTTACACATTTGAGTTCTCACACACATACTTCAAATGGATCTAGAATGGATTTTATTGATATTGATCGTTGAAATTCTAGAGCACCACTTGGTGTGGGTTACTTCCCGAACTTGATAAGATTTAGGGATATTGAGAGAGGAACAAATTGGTCGTTTAGATTGAACTTTATATTTACATGCATATACTTCTTTTGTGTTTAAGTTTTTCATTTTTTTAGTTGGTTAATTCCTTAGTTAGTTTAGTTTAGTGTTAGTGTTTTCCTCGAGGACTAACAAAATTCTAAGTTTGGGAGTATTGATAGGTGTAAAATACCTATCTATTTTGAAAGAGAATTCATTAGTTTTCAATCGTATTAGTTATATTTAATTGCATTTTAGTTTGTTTTATTGTAAAATAGGTGAAGAGACGTTAACGAGCGATAAACAAGCGAAAACGGTAGAGAAACGGTAAACAAAACGTAAAGAACAGGGTTTCGGTGCATAAAGACCACCGCCTAGGTAGAAATTCCACTGCCTAGGTGGAAAAGAGGTAAAAAGTTGGATTGCTGAAGTACTGAACCACCGCCTAGGCGAGAAAACCACTGCCTAGGCGAAATAACGTCAGAATGTTGTGCCAGCAGCCACCACCTAGGTGGAGAAACCACCGCCTAGGCGAAGATCCGACAAAAGCTTAATCGACTCAACCAATGCCTAGGTGGTGACACTCTATGCAAAAATATCTATTTTTAGATATTTCGAAGATATTTTCCAAACCTTGCTTTTTAACCCTTTTCTCTCCCAATTTTAAGTGAGCCCAATCATGTTTTGGGAGCTCCTTCCACCTTAGTCAGGATTAGATAATTTAGGAAGTAGATTAGATTAGTTTTAGGAAGTGTTCTTGGACAATTCTTGAAAGCTAGAAGAGGAAGTTCATTAATAGAGAAAAGGAAGCTCGGGAGGATTGTTCTTTGGCGAAAGTGGACTACTCCACTTTGAGATTTGATTTTTCTTCCCTTATTTCCATCTTTGTACTTAATGTTTATTATTGATATTGATGATCTCCTCTTGATTTATTATTTTAATGGCTAACATCATGTTAGTTTAATTAGAGATTAGTTAGGGGTAGATGTAATTCATGTAAATACTCGTTTGGTTTAATATATGTTTCTTTAATGGTTGTTTCTTTTAAATCCGATTGTGTTTATCATTTGATGACGATCTTAGTATGCTTGTAATGGTATTAGGGTTGGATTTGAGCATCTAGGGTTTGACACTCAAAAAAGGTAACCTTGGATTCGAACTAGGGTAAACACATCGTTACGATCTAACGACCCGGGAGGGCGTTGGTTAGTGTGCAATCGATGACGTTGGGTCAAGATGCACGTGGACTAGAATTATTAAAATTTTTAGGGGGACCTCTTCATTGACACGAAGTTGCGTATTCTCCCGTCTTACACTCGGAAGAGGTAGTGGAGGAGTTTACGAACCGAGATTGTTGGATACCTAAACTCTGTTATTGTTAACTAAACAAAATCAAACATGTATTAAGTGAATGAAATCAATCCCTAGTTAATCAATTTAGTTCGGATTAACCCACTAATTGCAGTTTAGCTTAGTTTAATTTTAAATCATTTCTTTAATCGTCAGGATAACATGAGACTACGTAAATTGCAGTATTTAATTATTCATACTTTTCCTTGTGGGAACGATATCCGACCTTCAAAGATCCACTAAATTAAAACTTAGACCTTGTATACTTGCGAGAGTAAGTAGCGGCGTATTTTACGCACTACCAGGTGTCCTCGTCTAAATGAACAAAGGTTCAGATTGAGAATGGGAATCTCATCCCGGCATTTTCATCGTGTCATCGGACAATTAAAAGAAATAAACTTGCAGGAATTTAAATTGTGAGAAAAAAGAAATAAGCTGAAAAAATAATTAAAGATAAAAAACATTTCTAGGCCAAGATTCTCTATGCTCGGGTTTTTCTCTCTCATAGACATCTTCCCGAAAGAACTTTCGATGAGAATTACTCTTCTAAGGGTTGCTCCTCTGAATTTTTGAATCTCCCCGCAGGGTTTCTCTATGAATTTTTGTTTGTCTAAACTTGGAGGAGGAGGGTATTATTTATATGGAAGCTTGAGAAGTGAAAATTCCTAGAAACCATAGTCCTAATTCGGCAAAAAAAAGGAAACCAAAACCCAAATGCGAAGGGAAAAGGAAACAAGGGGAAAAAAGGGACCCTACTTCTATTTTGACGAAGAAAATGATTTATTCTTTTTCTTTTTCTTTTTCATTTCCGCTTATTTATTTTCCAAATTGTGTAGTGATTGTAGCATGATCTAGGCCCTTCGGTGAGAGAATTAAATCTGTCACATATTTTAGTCAGGAACCAGAAAGCCAAGCTTTTGATAATAGAAAGGGAAAATGAGAATTACTAATTTATACAAAGACTAAGCCTTTGTCCAACTTAAGTGGGGTCAACTACATAAATTCGTTTACGCTATCCCCTCTGTTAGGTTTAATGTCATCAAATAAATTCTAATAGTCTCATTCCATGCCTTCTAGGCTTACCTCTCTCCCTCTAGTAGCCCCCTAGCACTTTAACTAAATCGCATTTTTCAGTGGTGCTTCTATAGGTATTCTTTTATGCACATGTCCAAACCACCATAAAGAATTTTCTCGTGTCTTCTCTTCGATGGGTGTCATTCTTAAATTGTCTCTAATGTTTAATTTTTAATTTTATCCATTCTCATCCACCCACAGTTGAAGCTTATAAACAATTTACACACACACATACATACACACACACACACACACAGAATGAGAGAGATAGAGAGAGAGAGAGAATAAGGGAAGGAAGAAAAGGAAAGAGGTGGTTAGGGTGTTCTCCTATAAGGAATGAGGTGGGTGGGGTGTGTTTTGGGAAAGAATGAGGAGGAGGAGGAGGAGGAGGAGGAGGAAAATGAAGTAGGTAGGTCATAGGTGGGGAGTTCTCCGGCAAGGGTCAGGTGGGGTATGGTGGAGGAGATGAAAAAGGAATCAAAATAAAGGAGGAGGTAGGTGTAGTGAAAAAGGATGTAATTGTGGAAAATGGGATGTTATTGGAAAAAAGTAAAAGAGAAAAATATATAAAATAAATATAATTTATGGGTTATTTATGTATTTTTGTTTTAAATTATTTAATTATTTCTAAACGGCTAAAATTTTCATTACAATAAAACTTTTAGTAATTGTTTACCAATAAGGGAATAAAGTGGGCTTTCACAAAGAAATGATAAGAGGTTGATCAATATTTGTAAAATGACAAGTGAGGTATCTGGTTAATGGGAAAAAGACAAGGGTGGTAAATGGTATACACCGATATTTATACTAATTAAGAACTTACAATAATCAATATTTTTAGAGTCCAATTTGTCCAAAGAGGAAAAAAAAGTGGTTATTATATAATTGTTTACTTTTTATTCCATTTGTAGTGCAAATCGATAGCTTAATAAGTAGGAAGAATGAAACCTAATATAATATATTTACAAAAAAATAGAGATCTGGAAAGAGGCTTACGAATACCATCAATATATACCGAAGGAGAAGCAATTAAGCGAATAACCAATTAAGTTGTGGTTAGGGGTAGTCATGGGCTGGGCTAGGTCAAGCTTAGTTTTGACTCTGCCTAAGGTATTACAAGAAATTGCTAGGCCCAAGATCGACCCAGCCCCATGAACATGACCTATACCAATGCCCAAGTCTAGCCCTAGAGCAAGCATAGTGCTATAATATTTTCGAACATTTTCATAAAACACTAAATAATTTCACAAAACAATGAATAAAACAAGGTTATTAAACAAATATATCTATGGTGGTTCGCCAAAAGAGCTACCCAAGAGGGGGGTTGTTGCGATAATTATGCACTATGTAAATTTGCAAGTGCACGAGGTAAAACAAGTAATAAAGTGATCTGAAGATCGAGTATCGTCCTCTAGGATTGTAGTTAGGAATAGTTATGTACCATTATTAGAATAACTCAAATTTATCTAGACTATCAAAGATATGGTTATGAAAATTGGATCAATAACTAAACTAATAATTAACAACAGAAGTAAATAACTAATGGTAAATTTGATTTAAGGAAATTTAATGGAATAAGGGCTCTAGGGGGGTTTGACATCACTTTGCAAAACGAGGCTAATCCACTTAAAATTTGTTAATGAAATTCAAGACTAATCATTAACCATGGGTCTCTATAGTAACCTCGCCCCCTCTATCAAGTACTTAGTAAGGTAGTTTAAATAATCACTTGAACTAATATGTCTATTCAATTCAACTAATCATCCAGTCATTAAGTTATGCCCATGTAACGGCTACCCAAACTACACAGCCTTTTGCGCTCGTATAGTCAGGGTTGTGTTTCTCCGGTCTGAATGTGCAAAGGTACCTATGTCGAGGCCTAATCCTATGCATATATGATATCTAATTTATCTTTTTCATAAATCAAAGAATAAGCATTAAGAAAACACAAATGATTGAAACATGAAATTCAATTAACCAGATCTTAATGTCTCAAACCATAGTTCGTGCAAAATTATTCAATTCCCCCTAGAGAGAAGATATGTAGCCAAGCATGTTCATAACTAACTCCAAACACAAACCCATGATTCACAAACAATTAACAATTAGAGATCTAAAGTTTAGTATGCATAGGAATTGAAAATAGAATATATGGAAGAAAAACTAGGATCGGAGAAGCTCCAAGAATCCTCAATCCCCCCTCCAATCTCCTTAAGTTGGCCTCTAAATTAGTTTTTTTTCCTCTTGAAGTCTCTGAAATTCGGCTCCCAAAAAGTCCCGCTCAAGTCCCAGCTTGATTATCTTTTATATCGCCTAAAAAAAACCTATTTCCAACCAAAGATGCTCCTCTTGCGTGAGATATAGCGTTGGAGCGGGCATTCTCGGGAGCTCCATTGCCGCCACGGTGTTTAGAGAAACACCATAGATATCATAGAATGGATGAAATGTGTACTCGAGTCGGTTACAAGTGCACTGGAGCGCACTTCAGGCAAAAGGTCTGATCTAGGTCTAGGTGTAATGGAGCGAGAAGATGGTGTGCTAGAGTGGATGTAAACCTCAGTAGAGTGGCAATAAGACAGTGTTCTTACTCCTTCCAAATGCATGGATTTCCGACCCATTCCTCTAATTCACCTCACTTAAATAAATAAGCTTAAAAAGCATTAAGGTTGCATTTAGGTAAGGAATTTGATCAATCCAAGGGATTTGTGAAAGAATGGATTTCAAAATCTCGAATTTCACAAATCCGTTGTTTGGATAAATTTTTTTTTCCTATTTTTTATCCAACATCTAAAGAAATAAAAAATAAAAAATAAAAAATAAATAAACAAACAAAAAACAAAAAAACCAGAACAAAAGCAGAAAACACATGAGAAGACAAAGAACAGGTGACGAGAAGAACGAAGAAGAAATCCAACAAGAACAACAAATCCAAGAACAAATTCGTTTCTCAAATTGATTTTTATTTCTAAGAACAAATCCATCACGATTTTCCTTTCAATTTCCAAGAACAAATCCATCATGATTTCGAAATCGTTCGCGATACCATGCCTCTGATTCTCTAACCTATTTCGATTTCGAAATATAAATCGATTTTGAAACCCAAATCGAATTAGAAAGCGAAAACCTATTTCAATTTTGATTTCGAAATCCAAATGGAAACCCAAATCTAAGTAGAAATCAAAAACTTTTTTGGATTTCGATTTTATTTTGGACGATGACGATGAAGAACGAACCAGAAGATCGAAAAAGAACAACGATGACGAAGAATGAAGAACGAAGCAGAAGACGATGAACGAAGAAGACGAAACAGAAGAATGAAGAAGACGACGAACAACTACCGACGACGAACCCTATTTCGGTGAATGCAACAACTAACTACCAGGGACGACCCCATTTCGTCGAACACGACGAAGAAAAGGCGAGGAAGGATTTGGCAAAGGCAAGCTCTCCCAAAAGGATTTCAAAATCCTTCATTTCACTCCCCAAAGAATACGACAAATCCTATTTTCTCGAATCCTTCCACGCCCAAACAAGGGATTTGTCAAAAGAGGATTTATAAATCCTCTACCTAAATGAAATCCCTCCTAGAATTCCCTTACCCACACGCAAGCTAAAAGAACAAATGAAATACTCAAAAACCATAAAATTTGCTAGTGGATATATTGATAAAAATCAATCTATCATATACCCCCAAACTTGAAATTATGCTAGTCCTCGAGCAAAAAACCAACACACAAAAAATAAAAACCCGAAAAAAACAACGAATACAAGAAAACATTAAAACAAACAATGTATGAGTCTTGAATTTCAATTTGATGACCAATAAATTATCCTCAACAACCCTCGATCATCAAAAGTTCAAAAATACTACTACATGTGATGTTCTAGAATTTTAACACTCAACATTAGATCCTAAGACCCTCATCACATAACCATCCAAAAACCAGATTGAATTATCCACCAACCTGGTTCATGACTAAATCTGATGTGGCATAGGATTTCCATAGGCCTAATTAAGTTCTACTCTCTACTAATGTAGGCTAAGCAAGTCTCGGAGATCAATAGGACTTTATAGGTTTGCAATGATTGGTAAGGGTAAAAAGAGAATATAAGAAAAGATTATAACAATGGATGAAGGATATCCTAGGCACAATACTTTCCCCTCGACCACTCTAATCCACAACAGATAATTCCAAGATGAGCCCCAATTTTACCTCATTACTACTGTACTCACTTATTCAAAGGAAGCAAACAAAAAAATGAATGATTTTTTTTTTCTTTTTTTAACACTCCCAAACTTATTCAATTTGTACAAAAAAAAAATTTGTGGTGTAGAATAATGCGACACTAAACAAGTTAGCGGTAGAATACCGAACCAAGAAAAAGTTAACCCTACCTCAAATGGCATGCTTTTATTAGCCCGAACAGATACCAATGAGGCAAAAATTCAAATCGTGCCTAAGGTTTATGGACAACGGTTTGTGAAAAAAATTCATTTGGCTAGGGCCTTTGAATGTGAGCTAAGAACGAAACAACTAATAGGCTTCAATAGGGGAAACGAGTAGTAGAGTTTACAGGGTAGACGTCAAAGGCTCAAACAATCCAAGAAGAATGCCTAAGTTATCTCTCCTAAACTACCTAGCCTAAGATTTTGCCTTGAGTTTCCCTCAATCAGGTTCTAGAATCCTTATTTGTGCCATGAGCGTACCTAATTAAATAATTATCGTCATATCATCAAATGGTCAGTAATTATGATCTAAATACTCGTGCAATTGAGAATCATCAATAACTTATACCAATATGATATGTCCAACACACAGAAAACACATGGATAAGCATTATGTTGGACCTTGAAAGACAATTAGGGGATAATATTATCATCGGTTTATGGTCATCCTGATCAACAAAACTCACGCACAATAAAACATAGAAAACATGCATGATACTCCTCCCAACTTGAATCAAGCATTGTCCTCAATGAGCTAACATCATACGCAAAGTCTTTGCCAGCAAACTCAACGTCATACGTTTCATGAACTCTAGTTATAAAAGTACTGACCAAGGGAAATAAGAACACGTACCTAGGAGGAAAGACGTTTAAGTCTCGCCTCCTACTGATCATCATCTTGCATGCCATCCCCACAGTCCCCTTGAGGGGGAAGAGCTGGTTGTTGAGGTTTATCCGAGGACACATATGGCTAGCAAAGATTATCTAGAAATTGTGGCATTTGAGAATAGCTACTCATGTCATAACCAGTTGTTATTCTGAAGTGTAAGACCTTAGGCGCAACCACTAATCCTAAAATCAATTGGTGTTAAGAAAGACGTACACCCTAACCTTATAGTGTATTCAACACACAAGCACCCACGACGTTCGACTGTGACTTGACCCACACCCGGGCCTCTGCCACGGAACAATTGCTATCAAAACCCTGGCCAACAATCTACCCCTCAGCAATTGCCCCCCGTTGGGAATGAAACCCATGACCTTGGCTCTAATACCACTTGTAGGACCTCAAGTGCAACTAATTATCCTAAAAACAATTGGTGTTAAGAAAGGTGCATACCCTAGCCTTATAGTGTATTCAATACACAAGCGCCCACGACATTCGACTATGACTTGACCCACACTAGGGCCTTTACCACGGGAAAGTTTTTGTCCCTGGTAAACACAAAGTACTGGAATTCCTAATACATCATTTAGAAGCAGGACGCCTCATAAGTCGCATAGTCAAGCCACCACTGACGATCGTAGGCAGCTTGAACCCGGGCCTCGACATTTTCAATGCGTAAAGCTTGGATCTATTCTCTGTGATATACCACCATTTAGAAGAGGTCGTCAAGGAACATCTTACATTTTCTTCATTCTTTTGAACCTGGTGTCTTGATGGTCCTATTTCCTCCGCTTCCCTACTATCCCCCTCTTTGCTATATATCTTTTTCATGGCATTGAAATCCAGAGGTCGAATGGGCTCGGATATGTTTTCATTGGTAGTATCAAGACCCATTGCTCGAAATAGCTCAGTGAGTAGTAAAGGAAATGGCAAGGAGACATTAGCATTGTTGATGGTGTAATGGATGGAGGAATTGATAACGAAACCAATGTTCAACAGTTTCTCTCTATATATAGCAAACAACACCGACACCATTTATTTCGTCACTCTTGACATGTGAGTTGTCGGATATAATATAGCACAAATGAAATGGAACTAGATTTTTGGGATGTTTTTCAGAATCTTGAACTCTAAAGCATATTGCCTATTCTTTGTAATCATTAAGCTTGTCTGTCCCGAACACAATTCCTCCATGACTTCTTATATATTAGGTCCATCCTCCTCATCGGACTCCTCGTTAATCTCTACTTCAGATAATCCCAGGTGATAGTTAATTATCTTAGAGTCGAATGTAACCAACTGGTTTCGAACCTTTATCCTGTTGTTAGTGTACTCCACTGTATTTGCATAGAATTCTCGAACCAGGGTGATAGAACTTAGTTGTGGAGGACTACAATATTTGCCCCATTTCCTTGTTATGATAATTATCGATATCTCGTTTGGTAAATTATCTAAGTTAGCATCGAAACCCTTCTCACGAGGCAAGATCGAATTTTTTCATGACTGTTGAAATTATCTTCAGTCTCATTTGATACAAATTTGCTTGAATCAAAATCTTGGGCTTTATCTGGGGTTCTTGAACTAGACCCCTCACTCCTCTTTCTCTTTACAATCTATTTTGGCATGCGGTTAGGTAGTGATAGGTCTGAAAAACCTATCTATTTCCAATCTGAATTTGTTAGTTTTTGAATATGTTTATAATTATTTTTATTATGTTTTAATTAGTTTTCATACTTTTTTGTATAACTCAGGTGTGTGGGTCAAAAAGATAGGAAACTGGAGCTAAAACGATGAGATCGAACCAAAGCGGTTCGAAGTTACGGTGGATAAACAAGCTCGGAGGCTAAAAGATGAAATAGGCCCACCGCTTAGGCGTCCAGACCACCGCCTAAGCGGTGAAGATGAAGAGAAGAGCAAAATGTTACTAACGAAAGACCGCCGGAGCAGAAATTCTACCGCTTAGGCAGAAATCCAACAGAGGACGAAGAAGGGCTACTAACAGCCGCTCGCCTAGGCGGAATTTCTACCGCCTAGGCAAAAATCCAGCAGAATGTTCTCCAGTCCACCGCTTACTTCACCACCCAGGCAATCAGACTTAACCGACCTAACTCCGCCTCAGCGGAATTTCCACCGCCTAGGCGGATTTGCCCTGCACAGTCTTGAGATATTTTTAGATATTTTTAGGATATTTTTGGTTATAAATATCCCCTCTGGCCAGATCTCTCTCATCTCTCTTACATATTTGAGCCCCTTAGGCTATAGTTAATCTAAGGGTTAGGAATTTTAGTGGTGGAGCTCACATCCCGAAGTAGAGAAGACGGCGAATCGATCGTGGAGCGTTCTTAGCGGTTAATCTTCGGACGAGGCTAAGTTCTTCGATCGTTTTTCCTTATTTCTTTATCTTAGGAGTATGTGAGCATGTTTAGCTCGTTATTTTCTTGTATATGCGGCTATGGCCCCGAGTTAAATATGGATTGTAGTAGGGATTAACACTATATTTATAAATACGTCGTTTGGATGATTTTGGTGTTTCGTTTGTGATTGCTCTTCGTAGTTTGATTGTATTTATCGTATTGTTTGTTTATTATGCTTGGATTGATAAATGTAGAATACAGGATTTTGACAAACCCCGGATTCGGATTAGGGTAAACATACGCTACGATTCTATAACCCGGTCGGGATTTTAATCGTGGACAATCGATGATGTTGGGCAAGACACACGCTACCTAGGGTCATAAAGATGTTGAGGGGGACCTCTTCGTTGGATCGAAGTCGCGTTATATCCCTCGTCTTACACTCGGAAGAGGTGGCGAGGGAGTTTTAGAACGGAGATTGTCGATAGGGTAAATACAACGCGACGATCCAATAACCCGGGAGGGAGTTGGATTGTGTGCAATCAATGACGCTGGGCTAGACTCACGTAACCTATGGTCGTTAAGATGTTGAGGGGGACTTCTCCATTGACTCGAAGTCATGTATTCCCTCGTCTTACACTCGGAAGAGGTGGCGGTGGAGTTTACGTACCGAGGTTGTCAAATAGGTCGAACAACGTAAACGCGAGTAAATCGGAATCGAACACGTTTTTGTAAACACGTTAATCCCTATACAATTCTTCACCCTAAAACATATTAACATAATAGTGTAGTTAATTTAGGATGTATTAGTATTAGTTTAATTAATTAATTACATTTGGTTTTCGCCTAGATAAAATTAGGTCACGACAAACACGGTATTCGATACTAACGACAACAATCCCTGTGGATATAATAACCCGATCTTAACGATCACACTATACTAAAACTTAGACCTCGTATACTTGCGAGAGTAAGTGGTGGCGTATTTTGCGCGCTTCCAAGTTTTCGGCGCCGTTGCCGGAGATTGGTTGTTGTCAAATTCTATTCCCGTCAATGCCTACCAAGTTTTTGGCACCGTTACCGGGGATTGTTTTGATGTTATTGTCAGACAAATGCAGTAACGGCTCCGGACTTGAGTTTTAGATAGGAGAAGCGAGTGTTTCGTATTACCAGGATTGGCGATTTCGTTATTATTGATATAGTGTGTAAATGACCTAATTTTATTTTAGGCATTTTTTTGTATATAGTTTTTGTTTGTAGTTTTGTTTTTGTTTCTTATGCAGGGTACGTGCCGATGTTAGATCGACAGGTATTGATGCATCCCTTTCGATAGGATTCTAAGCCGTTTATTGTGCTTGGCCAAGCACATAAGCTAGTGAGGCGTTTCATTGAGAGATTGAGCCATCCAAAGCAAAACCTCGCCAATCTTGAGGGTATTCTGAATGTCGAGCCGAGGACGTTAAACCACGCGCTACTTGGGAGGCAACCCAAGCAATTCTTTTTGTTCCATCACATCCGACTTAAATCGGAGGCGAGATCCTCTCGCCTCCCAGGTAAGTGTTCTAAAACACCCTTCGTCAGCATGCTTTAAATTTCATATGTTGAGAATGATGATTGGGATCGCTGAGGACACTGTCCACTTTGAGTTTGGGGGGTGATGTGTACTAGTAGTATGTTAGTTTATGTGTTATCATTTTTTCGTATTACATGTGTGTTTAGGTTAGAATGTGTTTGTGTTTTTGTGTTGTTGTTTTTATGTTGAGTTTTGTGTTCATCTGGGTCGTCACCCGATGATGAAAATTACCCCTGGTTATTTTCGAAGTAAAGGGTAATACCCATGCATGTGTGATTCTGTGTGCTTGACTATGCGTTTTGATCAAAATTATTGTAGATCCTAATTTGCACGGGCACATAGACTCAATGTATAGTCATTCAATTGATTTGAGGACGATTATTGATTTGCCAAATTCATGACACATTTAAGGATTCTAGAACTTGATTGAGGGGAAGCTTAGGCGAAATCCTAGGCGAGGTAGTTCAGGAGACGTGACTTAGGCATTCTTTTTGTCGCTTGAGCCTTTGAAGCCTACCTTGTTATATGTTTATCCCTCGTTACCCTGTCGAAGCCTAAATGCAAATTCAATTCAGAACACATAAACTAATACCCTCCCGAGTTGATCGTTTTCCAAACCTATATCATTGAATTTAAAGGCATATTTGACTGAATCAAGTTAGCCGTTGCAAAGGCTTCTTGATGCGAGCGGTTGGGTTTAGGGCGAACTTCTAATTGGTTCGGTATATGAGTACTCACTTGTCATTTTTTTTATTTGTATTTCACACACCCCTTCAATTGTAACAATCAAATAAGTTTGGGGGTGTGTTATTTGAAAAGAAAAAAAAAATAAAATGTAAATATGGTTTTTATTTCCGTTTCTTTTGACAAGTGAGTACGTCGGTCTTAAATGCATGTTCGGGATTATTTTCCAATCTTTCTATGGGTATTCGAGAGTGAATGTGCCAAGCGTTGAGCCTTGGGTAACGTTAAGTTAACAACGTTAACCCGTTTTCTATTCCAAATTACCCTTGGCTAAATTTACCTTAACCGAACCAAGCCCTAATGATCTTCATGAACTACTAAACTAACATTAGTGGAGAGTGGACCCCAATCCAACTTATGGTAATCCTTAATTCATGAATTTCGTTGGTGGATAAGCTAATCCGATTATTGTATAGTTATATTATTGAGTCTCGCACTAACACATTTACAGGATCTAGAATAGCATTCACCGTTATTGCATATCAAAAATCTAGAACCTCATGATGTGTGTTACCGCCTGAACTAGAAATAATTAGCAGTTGTTGAGGGAAAAATAAATAGGCCATTAGAAGAAGTCAAAACTGGCATGTTGTTATGTTTAGATTGTTTTAGGTTGTTTGTTATTTATCTCTGTTTGTTCTATTTTTCATTTTAGTGTGTGTGTTTGGCTCGAGGACTAGCCAAATTTTGAGTTTGGGGGTATTGATAGGTGTGAAAAATCTATCTATTTCCAATCCGAATTTGTTAGTTTTCGAATATGTTTATAATTATTTTTATTATGTTTTAATTAGTTTTCATACTTTTTTGTATAACTCAGGTGTGTGGGTCAAAAAGATAGGAAACTGGAGCTAAAACGATGAGATCGAACCAAAGCGGTTCAAAGTTACGGTGGATAAACAAGCTCGAAGGCTAAAAGATGAAACAAGCCCACCTCTTAGGCGTCCAGACCACCACCTAAGTGGTGAAGATGAAGAGAAGAGAAAAATATTACTGACGAAAGACCGCCGGAGCGGAAATTCTACCGCTTAGGTAGAAATCCAGTAGAGAACGAAGAAGGGCTACTGACAGCTGCTCGCCTAGGCGGAATTTCTACCGCCTAGGCAAAAATCCAGCAGAATGTTCTCCAGTCCACCGCCTACTTCACCGCCCAGGCGATCAGACTTAACCAACCTAACTCCGCCTAGGAGGATTTGCCCTGCACAGTCTTGAGATATTTTTAGGATATTTTTGCTATAAATGTCCCCTCTCCTCCCCCTGGGACAGTATCTCTCTCATTTCTCTTGAATTTTAGATCCCCTTAGGCTATAGTTAAGCCAAGGGTTAGGAATTTTAGTGGTGGAGCTTGCATCCCGAAGTGAAGAAGACGGCGAATCGATCGTGGAGCGTTCTTAGCGGTTTATCTTCGGACGAGGCTAAGTTCTTCGATCGTTTTTCCTTATTTCTTTATCTTAGGAGTATGTGAGCATGCTTAGCTCGTTATTTTCTTGTATATGTGGCTATGGCCCTGAGTTAAATATGGATTGTAGTAGGGATTAACACTATATTTATAAATACGTCGTTTGTGATTGTTCTTCGTAGTTTGATTGTATTTATCGTATTGTTTGTTTATTATGCTTGGATTGATAAATGGAGAATACGGGATTTTGACAAACCCCAGATTCGGATTAGGGTAAACAAACGCCACGATTCTATAACCCGATCGGGGTTTCAATCGTGGACAATCGATGATGTTGGGCAAGACACACGCTACCTAGGGTCTTAAAGACGTCGAGGGGGACCTCTTCGTTGGCTCGAAGTCGCGTTATATCCCTCGTCTTACACTGGGAAGAGGTGGCAAGGGAGTTTTAGAACGGAGATTGTCGATAGGGTAAATACAATACGACGATCCAATAACCCGGGAGGGAGTTGGATTGTGTGCAATCAATGACGCTAGGCTAGACTCACGTGACCTAGGGTCGTTAAGACATTGAGGGGGACTTCTCCATTGACTCGAAGTCATTTATTCCCCCATCTTACACTCACAAGAGGTGGCGACGGAGTTTACGTACCGAGGTTGTCAAATAGGTCGAACAACGTAAACGCGAGTAAAATCGGAATTGAACACGTTTTGTAAACACGTTAATCCCTATACAATTCTTCACCCTAAAACATATTAACATAATAGTGTAGTTAATTTAGGATGTATTAGTATTAGTTTAATTAATTAATTACATTTGGTTTTCGCCTAGATAAAATTAGGTCACGACAAACACGGTATTCGATACTAACGACAACAATCCCTGTGGATATAATAACCCGATCTTAACGATCACACTATACTAAAACTTAGACCTCGTATACTTGCGAGAGTAAGTGGTGGCGTATTTTGCGCGCTTCCAAGTTTTCGGCGCCGTTGCCGGAGATTGGTTGTTGTCAAATTCTATTCCCGTCAATGCCTACCAAGTTTTTGGCACCGTTACCGGGGATTGTTTTGATGTTATTGTCAGACAAATGCAGTAACGGCTCCGGACTTGAGTTTTAGATAGGAGAAGCGAGTGTTTCGTATTACCAGGATTGGCGATTTCGTTATTATTGATATAGTGTGTAAATGACCTAATTTTATTTTAGGCATTTTTTTGTATATAGTTTTTGTTTGTAGTTTTGTTTTTGTTTCTTATGCAGGGTACGTGCCGATGTTAGATCGACAGGTATTGATGCATCCCTTTCGATAGGATTCTAAGCCGTTTATTGTGCTTGGCCAAGCACATAAGCTAGTGAGGCGTTTCATTGAGAGATTGAGCCATCCAAAGCAAAACCTCGCCAATCTTGAGGGTATTCTGAATGTCGAGCCGAGGACGTTAAACCACGCGCTACTTGGGAGGCAACCCAAGCAATTCTTTTTGTTCCATCACATCCGACTTAAATCGGAGGCGAGATCCTCTCGCCTCCCAGGTAAGTGTTCTAAAACACCCTTCGTCAGCATGCTTTAAATTTCATATGTTGAGAATGATGATTGGGATCGCTGACGACACTGTCCACTTTGAGTTTGGGGGGTGATGTGTACTAGTAGTATGTTAGTTTATGTGTTATCATTTTTTCGTATTACATGTGTGTTTAGGTTAGAATGTGTTTGTGTTTTTGTGTTGTTGTTTTTATGTTGAGTTTTGTGTTCATCTGGGTCGTCACCCGATGATGAAAATTACCCCTGGTTATTTTCGAAGTAAAGGGTAATACCCATGCATGTGTGATTCTGTGTGCTTGACTATGCGTTTTGATCAAAATTATTGTAGATCCTAATTTGCACGGGCACATAGACTCAATGTATAGTCATTCAATTGATTTGAGGACGATTATTGATTTGCCAAATTCATGACACATTTAAGGATTCTAGAACTTGATTGAGGGGAAGCTTAGGCGAAATCCTAGGCGAGGTAGTTCAGGAGACGTGACTTAGGCATTCTTTTTGTCGCTTGAGCCTTTGAAGCCTACCTTGTTATATGTTTATCCCTCGTTACCCTGTCGAAGCCTAAATGCAAATTCAATTCAGAACACATAAACTAATACCCTCCCGAGTTGATCGTTTTCCAAACCTATATCATTGAATTTAAAGGCATATTTGACTGAATCAAGTTAGCCGTTGCAAAGGCTTCTTGATGCGAGCGGTTGGGTTTAGGGCGAACTTCTAATTGGTTCGGTATATGAGTACTCACTTGTCATTTTTTTTTATTTGTATTTCACACACCCCTTCAATTGTAACAATCAAATAAGTTTGGGGGTGTGTTATTTGAAAAGAAAAAAAAAATAAAATGTAAATATGGTTTTTATTTCTGTTTCTTTTGACAAGTGAGTACGTCGGTCTTAAATGCATGTTCGGGATTATTTTCCAATCTTTCTATGGGTATTCGAGAGTGAATGTGCCAAGCGTTGAGCCTTGGGTAACGTTAAGTTAACAACGTTAACCCGTTTTCTATTCCAAATTACCCTTGGCTAAATTTACCTTAACCGAACCAAGCCCTAATGATCTTCATGAACTACTAAACTAACATTAGTGGAGAGTGGACCCCAATCCAACTTATGGTAATCCTTAATTCATGAATTTCGTTGGTGGATAAGCTAATCCGATTATTGTATAGTTATATTATTGAGTCTCGCACTAACACATTTACAGGATCTAGAATAGCATTCACCGTTATTGCATATCAAAAATCTAGAACCTCATGATGTGTGTTACCGCCTGAACTAGAAATAATTAGCAGTTGTTGAGGGAAAAATAAATAGGCCATTAGAAGAAGTCAAAACTGGCATGTTGTTATGTTTAGATTGTTTTAGGTTGTTTGTTATTTATCTCTGTTTGTTCTATTTTTCATTTTAGTGTGTGTGTTTGGCTCGAGGACTAGCCAAATTTTGAGTTTGGGGGTATTGATAGGTGTGAAAAATCTATCTATTTCCAATCCGAATTTGTTAGTTTTCGAATATGTTTATAATTATTTTTATTATGTTTTAATTAGTTTTCATACTTTTTTGTATAACTCAGGTGTGTGGGTCAAAAAGATAGGAAACTGGAGCTAAAACGATGAGATCGAACCAAAGCGGTTCAAAGTTACGGTGGATAAACAAGCTCGAAGGCTAAAAGATGAAACAAGCCCACCTCTTAGGCGTCCAGACCACCACCTAAGTGGTGAAGATGAAGAGAAGAGAAATATATTACTGACGAAAGACCGCCGGAGCGGAAATTCTACCGCTTAGGTAGAAATCCAGTAGAGAACGAAGAAGGGCTACTGACAGCTGCTCGCCTAGGCGGAATTTCTACCGCCTAGGCAAAAATCCAGCAGAATGTTCTCCAGTCCACCGCCTACTTCACCGCCCAGGCGATCAGACTTAACCAACCTAACTCCGCCTAGGAGGATTTGCCCTGCACAGTCTTGAGATATTTTTAGGATATTTTTGCTATAAATGTCCCCTCTCCTCCCCCTGGGACAGTATCTCTCTCATTTCTCTTGAATTTTAGATCCCCTTAGGCTATAGTTAAGCCAAGGGTTAGGAATTTTAGTGGTGGAGCTTGCATCCCGAAGTGAAGAAGATGGCGAATCGATCGTGGAGCGTTCTTAGCGGTTTATCTTCGGACGAGGCTAAGTTCTTCGATCGTTTTTCCTTATTTCTTTATCTTAGGAGTATGTGAGCATGCTTAGCTCGTTATTTTCTTGTATATGTGGCTATGGCCCTGAGTTAAATATGGATTGTAGTAGGGATTAACACTATATTTATAAATACGTCGTTTGTGATTGTTCTTCGTAGTTTGATTGTATTTATCGTATTGTTTGTTTATTATGCTTGGATTGATAAATGGAGAATACGGGATTTTGACAAACCCCAGATTCGGATTAGGGTAAACAAACGCCACGATTCTATAACCCGATCGGGGTTTCAATCGTGGACAATCGATGATGTTGGGCAAGACACACGCTACCTAGGGTCTTAAAGACGTCGAGGGGGACCTCTTCGTTGGCTCGAAGTCGCGTTATATCCCTCGTCTTACACTGGGAAGAGGTGGCAAGGGAGTTTTAGAACGGAGATTGTCGATAGGGTAAATACAATGCGACGATCCAATAACCCGGGAGGGAGTTGGATTGTGTGCAATCAATGACGCTAGGCTAGACTCACGTGACCTAGGGTCGTTAAGACATTGAGGGGGACTTCTCCATTGACTCGAAGTCATTTATTCCCCCATCTTACACTCACAAGAGGTGGCGACGGAGTTTACGTACCGAGGTTGTCAAATAGGTCGAACAACGTAAACGCGAGTAAAATCGGAATTGAACACGTTTTTGTAAACACGTTAATCCCTATACAATTCTTCACCCTAAAACATATTAACATAATAGTGTAGTTAATTTAGGATGTATTAGTATTAGTTTAATTAATTAATTACATTTGGTTTTCGCCTAGATAAAATTAGGTCACGACAAACGCAGTATTCGATAGTAACGACAATAATCCCTGTGGATACGATAACCTGATCTTAACGATCACACTATACTAAAACTTAGACCTCGTATACTTGCGAGAGTAAGTGGCGACGTATTTTGCGTGCTACCATGTAGCCAAAGAGAAACTACATAGACAAAGAACAAGTGCCCCACTACCAATGCACTCAAAAGCCCCCAAATCCAACACAACACTATCTTCAATTAGACATATCAACCCTTACAATGTGCAAATCCGAGTTCAAAACCCACACTCCACCAAACAATAAGATTAGAGGTTTTCAAATACAAATTTTTTTCTCAAAATAACTTGATTATTTTATTGGCCAAATCTTGAAATAGGAAGTCCACTTCGCACCTTTGTCCTCCTTGAAAGAGATCTTGTTGAGAAAGTTGAAGAAAGTGGGTTAATAGGGGGTTTGAGAGGTGATTTGTGGTTTTTGAGGATAGAAATTTGGGTTTTTTGGTGACTGGGAAATGATTTCGGAAGATTTGAGGTGCATTGTAGGTTTGGACTAGGGTTTAGAGGAGTTCCAAATAAAGGGTAACGGTGGCTAGGGTTTTAAAATGAAGGGGGAAAATATGTCGTGACATTTAACAATGAACTGGAGGGAGCGCACTAGAGCGAAGGTGAGAACGCACTGCAGCACGCTCTTTTAATTCATCTAGGCCTGGTCGAAGCGCGTTGGAGCGGAATGATGAGCGCACTATAGCACATTTCTACTAGTGTCTTCTTCATTTTGTCATGTTGCAGTGCGTATTCTATCTGCTGAAGTGGGCATCTGTCAGCTTGAGTCCTTGGCACATTGATGATATCACGCTGGAGCGGGCTTAATGATAGGTGTAAATTACCTATGTATTTTCAATCCGAATTTGTTAGTTTTTGAGTACGTTTATAGTTATTTTTATATGTTTTTATTCTTTTTATATTCAAATAGGTGCGTGGGGTGAAAATGTATGAAATCAGAGCGAAAACGATATGATCGAACCAAAGCGGACGAAGTTACGGTAGATAAATGAGCAAAGAGGCAACATTGTGAAAGAAGCCTACTTCCTAGGCATCCAGACTTTCGCCTAGGATGTGAAGATGCTAAGAACATTTCCAAGTCCACCACCTACTTCTTTGTCTAAGCGGTCACCAAACCTGAAAAGCCGATACAGGTGCTACAACTTCAAGGCTATTTTGGACTATGATGCAATCTGAATTTGGAAACACTCAAAACATATAAGTTGTAGATCTTTTTCTTATCCTTCCATATATTTTTCAACCACCTCAATTGGAGTTTGTATGAAAAATTTACAGTCAAAACAAAATTGTAAACCTGTAGTAACTTCGCCTAGGCAAAAATCCGGCAGAATGTTAAACGACCTAACTTCGCCTAGGCGAAATCCTCTGCACAGAATAGATATTTTAGAGATATGTTTTGGCCTATTTAAGCTCCTCTCTCCTCTTCTCTTCCTCTCTCTTCAGCCCCTAAGGCATTAGGCTATATTTTAGGGTTAGTTTGAAGGGATTTTTGAGGGAGAGCTCTCAACCCGAGGTGGAGGATCAACAATGAAGCGATCAATCGACGTTTCTAGCAGCAAATCTTTAATATCGACTAAGTCGCTCATTTATTCTCTTTGTTTTCTTCATTTTGGTAATTTTTTAGCATGTTTAGCTCATTTTACATTGTATAAATGGTTAGGGCCATGAGTTAAACATGGATTATAATAGGGATTAACGTATTATTTATGAAAATGTAGTTTTGGTTGAATTTGTGTTTCGTTCTTCATTGTTTTTTTGTATGTTGATTGTGTTTCCATGTTTTTTATGATTATATGCTAGTTTAGATATATTGAGAATACGGGGTTTAACACTCGGGAGAGGTAACCCCAAATTCGGACCGGGTTAACACAACACGACAATCTAATGACCCGGGAGGGTGTTAGAAAGTGTGCAATCGATGACGTTGGGGCGAGACTCATGTGACCTAGAGTCGTTAAGACGTTGAGGGGGACTTCGGCATTGACACAAAGTCATGTATTCTCCTGTCTTACACTCGAAAAAGGTGGCGAGGGAGTTTACGAACTGAGATTGTCTGATACGCCGAACGCCGTTAATGTTAACTAAAACGAAATTGAATGCATTTAAGTAAATAAGGTTAATCCCTAGTAAATCTACTCCACTAAACAATCTTAAATTAGTATTTATAGTATAGTTAACATAATTAATATTTTAGTTTAGTATTAGTATTAAATTAAATTCTATTTTTGTCGCCTAGATAAAGTCAGGTTATGACAATTGCGATACTCGATAGTAACAACAGCAATCCCTGTGGATACGATACCCAACCGAAAGGTCCATTATACTAAAACTTGATCCGTACGCTTGCGATGAAAGTGGCTACGCTTTATTTAGCAGCCATCACTTAATCACCGCTGTAGCGCATTTTTGAATTAGTAAGCTACTAGTATTTTTGCGTTTGAGCAGGTTCAGTACGTGCTTAAGCACGAATTCGACAATATCTTGACCACCTTAAACACGCAAGAGCAGGCTTAATTTCCTACTGAAGCCTGAATTCAACAATGTTCAATTCATATTCCGGCGCCACTCACTATATTTCCTCACATGCATAGTGTCCCAGATATTCCCGAATAGTCTTCAATCTTCTTAACACTCCACCATTTTGCACCATGACCATGGGTCTCCTTTTCTTTTCAAATAACTATAGAGAACATTTAAAAACTTGGGTTACCTCCCAAGAAGCGCTTGATTTAATGTCCCTAGCTGGACTCAGCTACTAGCTTTAAATTTAATCGATTAATGAGATTTGTTCTGCTACTTTATCCTCTTCACCATAGTTGTTGGCCCAGTAGAATACCCAAGTGGGGGGTTGAATTGGATAATTAAACAATAATCAGAATAAAATTTAATAAATCAAATAATTAATTTTATACCTAAATTAATTATTATTTTTATACCACAGTGGAATAAATCAATTAACTAGGTGCACACCTAAACAACAAAGATAACAAATTAATAATGCAGCACACCAAGATATATCCTGGTTCACCAAGCTACTCTTGGCTAGTCTAATCCTCCGAGCCCCACGGAGGTTCGCACCCACTAATTCTCAAGATCCCTTTAAAGGCAAGAACTAAATCCGTACACTGATTCTTTTACTGGCTCAAGATCAACCTTTACAATTTCCTTTTCTAAGGCTAAATAATAACCTCTACTTTTTCCAAGCTCAAGAATAACCTATCTTTTTACAGGCTAAAGATTAACCTAATTCTTTTTATCACTACGGCTCAAGAATCAAAACCTCACACAACACTCCAAGTATCATTTTCACAGGCAAGGATGGAACCTTTACAATTCACTCACACTAATATTATCCAAGAAAAATTAATACCTCAATCTCTTTACAAGAAGAGACTGAAACCCGGCTACCCTTGATTAAATATCCCCAATGATATTTAATCCGTCACAACTCACCAATACACAAATTGATAAGAAGTAAATCTCACTCAGGAGCTTCTACTATCCCAAATAAATAATAACTCAATTAATATCCCAACTAGTGATAGAAAAATGTGAGATGCAAAAATACGATTTTAACAAGAATATGGGTAGAAAATTGGAGCAAGTAATCAGATTCAAGAAATTGTTTGTAAAAATATTTTCTTCAAAAAACAGAAACAATTTCTAATATCAATTTCCAAACAATAATCAAATAATGCAATGAAAGAATAGAATTGGAAATATCTCACCCAGAATTCATAGAATAATTAGATAAGCAATGTAACTTCAAATCCGGTAGCAGCAAAGATTAGTAGCAGTTGATCTTCAAGATCATCTTTCAGAAAAGCTCACAATATAATATGGATAACTCTTATAATAGCTCACAATATAATATGCTATGATTTCTGTCCTATTACTACTTTATTAAATCATAAATTCATAGGTTTATATATACGGATATGTAATCAGCCTTCCAACGGCTAGTTTACAAGTGTCATGACAATAAAATGCTCTTATAGACCCCTTATAACATAAAGACTTCATTTAGGTTCAATATTACTTAATAACTACTTTCAAAACTCTCAATTAAATCCCTAAAGTATTTCTCAATCAAAATAAATAAGTATAGAAACCATTTCAAGTACCAAATTGAGAAACATTAATATTTAATGTACCAAATCAATAGGATTTAATTAATATATGAACCATATCTTAAATATCACCAAATCCCTTAAATCTCTCTCAAATCCTAACAAAAAATAACTACCTTAAGATATGATTTCGGATCAAACATTATACTGAAACAGAGCCACCAGTCGACTACCCAGTCGACTAGGAGTTTCAGTATGTAGCCCATGCACTTGATCGGTCGACTGCTTGGTCGACTCGCAGATTCAAAGAGTTTGTCAAGCTTCCACAGGTTGACCGCTCGGTCGACTCGCAGATTCAGAGAGTTCAGCCACCATTAGCCGGTCGACTCCTTAGTCGACTGCTCCTTTCTGGATCTTTTCTCTGATCTCATTTTATAAACTTTTGCTTTTACATTTTTGCCCCTTTAACAAATTTCTTTTCTCAATTAGCTCCACTAACTTTTTCAAATTCCACTTTAACCATTTATAAATATTTCTTTTCAAATACACATAGGAGTAAATAAATTCATTTTAATCAAAACACACATAAATAATAAAAATATTTTGTGTCGTGTGTGTTCCTAAATAGGATATTAAGAGTTGAAATTTATCTGGGTTGTTTTCCCTAATTTCTTCAAACTCTTAAATCTTCTTCATCATCTTGACATCTTCATTTAGCATCCATTCAATTTGATCTTCAATATCTTCAACTTCATCATTTAGCATCCATTTAATTTGACATCTTCATCACTGGAACTTTAAATCACTGAAACACTCAATTAAACATTAGTTCCACCAAAACATCAATACTTAATTGTTCATCAAAATCTTAGGATCAACAATAGTACTGCTTAAGTCTTTGACCATTAACTAGGAAAGGCTTTCCCATTCGATCTTCAAGCTCTAATACACCGAATGAAGACACATGCTTTACCTTGAATGGTTTGGACTATCTCGATTTCAACTTTCCTAGAAAAAGTTTCAATCTGGAATGGAAAATGAGTACTTGTTGTCTCGAAATGATCTCTCTCTTCAAGTTGTGCTTATCACATCATTTCTTGGTCCTTTCCTTATATATCAAGGCATTTTTATATGCCTCTTGCTGAAATTCTTCTAACTCATTGAGTTGTAGAAGTCTTTATTCTCTAGCAGACTTTAAATCGAAGTTGAGCTTCTTAATTGCCCAATAAGTATAGTGCTCCAACTCTAACGGTAGATGGCATGCCTTCCTTAGCACTAATTGGTATAAAGACATTCCAATCAGTATTTTAAACGCAATATAGTAAGCCCATAAACCATTATGGAGTTTTGTTGCCTAATATTTTCGATTTGTAGTAACCGTCTTCTCAAGTATTTGTTTAATATCCTGATTAGAGGCTTTGGCTTGCCCGTTTGTTTGAGAATGGTAGGATAGTGCTTCCTAGTACGTCACTCCATACTTGGTCAATAAGGAATGAAAAATCTTGTTACAAAAATGAGTTCTTTCATCACTAATGGTGGCCCGAGGAGTCCCGAATTTATTTAGACGTTCTTGTGAAAAAACTTCAACACCACTTTTGCATCGTTGGTTGGCATGGAAACAACTTCTACCCATTTTGACATATAATCCACTGCCAAAAAATATACTCTTGGCCATAGGATGGAGGGAAGGGTCCCATGAAGTTTATTCCCCATACATCAAAGAGTTCCAACTCAAAATTATTCATTAAAGGCAACTCATGTTGCCTAGATATATTTCCAACCCCTAGGCATCATTCATAGGTCTTGACAAAACTATAAGAATATCTAAAAATAGTGGGCCAATACAAACCAGAATGAAGTACCTTTGTGGCGATTCTAGTTGCACTAAAATGTCTTCCGTTGGATAACGGATGATAGTAATAGAGGATATTTTGCATCTCTTCTTCAGGAAGATATCTTTGAATGACTTGATCAGAGCACTTTTTTTTAACAAGATGGGGTCATCCCACAGGTAATTCTTCACATCATACAAAAATTTCTTATTTTGAACGTTAGATAAATCCACGGGCAACACTTTGCAAGCAAGATAATTAACAATATCCGCAAACCAATGAAGTTTTACCTCAATGTTAAAGAGTTTTGTCATCTGGGAAAACTTCTGTAATAGACGAATCACCACCAATATCTTGTAGCTCGAGTCTTGAGAGATGATCCGCAATGATGTTCTCACTGCCCATCTTGTCACGAATCTCCACATCAACTCTTCAAGTAAGATAATCCACTGAAGTAAATGAGGCTTTGTATTCTTTTGGCAAACAAGTAAGGGATGTTGCATGGTCTGCATAGATAATCACCTTGGGCCCAATAGTGTACGCCCGAAACTTGTCACAAGCATACACCACCGCCAGCATCTCTTTTTCTGTAGTGGAGTAATTCTCTTGCGCATTGTTAAGAGCTTTGGTTGCATAATAAAAAGCTCAGAAAATCTTCTATTTTTGTTGGCCTAAAATTGCTCCAACCACATGGTCACTAGCATCACATGTAATCGCAAAAGGTTCATTCTAATTGGCTGAAACCACAATCGAGTCGAGATTAATTTTTCCTTGATCGTATTAAAGGCCTTCAAACAAGAATCATTAAAGGAGACTGGAGCATCTTTCTCAAGTAAATTACACAAAGTCTTTACAATCTTTGAAAAATACTTGATAAATCTCCGGTAGAAGCCCGTGTAGCCTAAAAATTTCATGATTCCTTTGACATTTATCAATGGAGGAAGATTTTATATTTTGGCTATCTTTGCTTGATCTACTTCTATTCCTACAGACGATACCCGATGACCTAAAACGATTCCTTCCCGTTCCATCAAAATGGAATTTCTCCTAATTTAACACCAAATTCTTCTCTTCACAAGGTAGTGTAATTTCACATCGCCACTTTTACCGCAAATGTACGGGTCAAGTTTTAGTAGAGTGGGAAGAGTAAGGGTTATTGTTACAACTGGGATTTGCTGAGAATATTGTCGAGTGATGTAATTATCATAACCTAATTTTATCTAGGCGATAAAAAATGAAGTTTATAATTAATAAATACTAATCTAAGTTAAGTAAACTAATTATACTAATACTACTAATACTACTATGAGATGATTAAGTGAAGTAAATTGCCTAGGGATTCACTTCATTTACTTAAATGCGTTTTATTACGTTTAGTTAACGTTAATGATATTTGACTTATCCAACAATATCGGTTTGTAAACTCACTCACCACATCTCCCGAGTGTAAGATGAGTGAATATGTGACTTCCCATCAACGAAGAAGTCCCCCTCAATGTCTTAACAAAACTAGGTCACATGGGTCTTGCCCTAACGTCATTGATTGCACACTTTCTAACTCCCTCTTAGGTTATTGCATCATCGCATTGTGTTTATCCTAGTCTGAATTTCAGGGTTACTTTCCTCAAGGGTTAAACCTCGTGTTCTCAATATATATATCTAAGCATAATAAACATAACAATACGAAAAACACAATCGAATAACGAATAACAACCATTAACGAAACACAACTCAAACAAACAACATTTATATAAATATTATTAATCCCTAGACAAAATCCGTTTAGCTCTTGGCCATAATCATTTATACAATGAATAATGAGATAAACATGCACAAAAACCTACCTAAGTTAATAAATAAAGAAAGAAACGAGAGAAACTAGACGTAGTCCGAAGATTTGGCGCTAAAACCGTTTCGAGATCGCTTCTCCTTCTTCACCTTGTAATCTTTTCCTTCGGACTTGGTGGAGCATTCCCCAAAAATATCTTAACCCTATTCTAACCCTAGGATCTCCCTTATGGACGAAATAGAGGAGATATAGGGCTCAAAAATATCTAAATAAATATCTAAACTATGTGCAGAGTTACCGCCGGGTATGTCAGTTAAGGTCACGGCCTCAGCAGTGGACTCAATAGTGACAACAGAGACCTCTCTCTACATATTGATTGCCGTGGCGGTGGGCTGTTGTCATGAATTTTCCCTTATGCCTTGTTTTCTCACCGTTCCTCCACCGTTCTTAATCCAATTTGATCGTTTATTATCCGTCTTCATCCCTTTTCACCCTACATACCTGTTTTAATACAAAAAGAATAAAAAAAATTTAAAATGTATTAAAATACTATAATAATACTCGAAAACTAATAAGTTCAGTGTGGAAATAGATAGGTAAATTACGCCTATAAAATTCCCCCAAACTTGGAATTTTTCTAGTCTTCAAGCAAAACACTCACACTAAACTGAAAAACACAACTAAATTAAATAACATGAACAACAAAAAGACAAACAATCTAAACATAACGATATGCGAGTTTTGAATTCTTCTACCGACCAAGTCATTTTTCCCTCAACAACCCCCAATCATATCGAGTTCAGGTGGTAGAACGCACCATGTGCTATTCTAGAATTTCGACATTCAATAATGGTAAATGCCATTCTACATCCTTTAAACATGTGTGTGCGAGACTCAATAATATAGCTATCCAAGACCAGATTGGATTATCCACCAACGAAACTCATGACTTAGACCATAAGGTGGTGTTTAGTACGCGGAATTCAAAATGGGATTGGAATGACCATTGGAATGGTCATTCTATTTCTATATTTGATACATGGGATTTAATCTCATTTTTATTACCAAGGAATCCCTAATCCCACAAAGTAGGGGATTAACCAATGCTAAGTTAAACTTGGTATTGGTTAATCCTAATTACATGGGATTACGTTTTCATCAATAATTGGCCAAAAACTTATAGCAAATACAAAACAAATATTTTAATTCGAATGAAATTTAATTAAATTAACTATTATACCATTTGAAAATTCAATTAAATTACTATTTTACTCTTTGATGTTATTCCAATACCACATGTAATCCCTTTCATCACCAAACATAAGATTGACAATGATCATTCCATTCCATTACCATATTAATTCCAATCCTATTATCATTCCATTCATTTTCATTCCATTCTACTGTACCAAACATAGCGTAAAGGACTAGGATATCCATATGCCTTATTGGGGTCCACTCTCCACTAATGTAGGCTTAGAAGTTGATAAAGATCAAAAAGACTTGGCTCGGTTATGGAATATTTGGCCAAGGGTATTTTGGAATTGAAAATGGGTTAACGTTGTTAACTTAACGTTACCCAAGGCTTAATGCTTGGCACACTCACTCTCGAACCCCCATAGATAATTTGGAAACGATCTCGAACAAATATTTGAGAATGTCGTATTCACTTTTCAAGACAAATAGAAATTTGATGATATTTACATTTTTTTTCATGAACCACACCCCCAAACTTATTTGATTATTAGAATTTCATGGGTGTAGTTAAAACGAACGAAAAACAACAACTGAGTACTTGAATACCGAACCAATCAAAAGTTCGCCCTAAACCTAACCACTCACTTCAAGTAACATATACGAATGCTACTTGATTCACTCAAATTGTGTCTTTAATTCAGCAATATAAGTTTGGAAAATGATCAATTCGCCAAGGTATTTATTTATGTGTTCAGAATTGAAATGACATTTAGGCTTCGACATTGAGTCTATGGGCTCATGCAAATTAGGATCCACAATAACTTTCACCAAAACGAATTATCAAGCACACAAAACACACATGCATGAGTATTACCCTTGACCTCATAAAACAACCAAGGGGTAATATCATCATCCAATAATGTCCCATATGAACGCAAAACTCAGTATACAACAACAACACAAAAATATTCTACACTAAACAAACATGCGATTCGGTAAAACAGTAAAACATACTAACATCCTACACATCACTGCCAAATTTAAAATAGTCAGTGTCCTCAATGACCCATCAGTGATCCCAATGAAAGCATAAAGCATGATATTAAAGAAGGGGGTTTAGAACATGTACCTGGGAGGCAATAGAATCTCGCCTCCGAATGAATAAGATAAAGATAGATCTAATTTATTTTTTACCTTGGGTTGCCTCCCAAGAAGTGCGCGGTTTATTGTCCTCGGCCAGACAGGGAGAACAACTCATCAAAGAGCGATTTTTGCCTATAGTACGCGTCATACAATACCACATACGGGTCTTCATTTTCTACGCCCTCAAGACTGGCGAGATACAGCATTATATGGCTCAATCTTTGAACTCGACTCAGCTCCGATTTATTCGCTTGGTTGGCATAAATGTACTGAGCTAAAAACAGAGTAGGATAGGTGAGCCACATCGAATTATCAAAGATACGATCGTCTTGGATCGATGGAGGCATCACCAACTGGAATTCAAACGGTGAAAACTCACAAAGATCAATATGTAAATCTCCATTGCCATTCCACACTTCAGTTCTCTCAACTTAATCGTCTTCGATCTCACCCAAGTGCCTTCTATTTGCATTCGGTTCCTCACGGTGGCTTTTAGATTCGGATGTGACATACTCGTCTCTCAGTGCCACCACGTCTAGCTCAGAATCAACATAGCAAAGAAGATGACCGATTTGCGCCTTCAAAGATATTATGGTCGCATCGATGTCGGCGCAGGCCATCTCAATATAATCGAGACGATTCTTGTGCTCATTGATCCTGTCATGCATCTTCCTCCAAAATGCTTGAGTCTCCCCAATAGAATCAGCGAATATTTCATCCGGGGTGGGGGAAGACTCCACATTTTAGTCCGGGGTATCAATCCATAGTGCCGAAGTGTTGGAATAATCCCCTAACTTAGGTGACTTGGTGAATGATTCCAATTCTCAAAATCAAGGGCCGCCATTTTCTCTAATGACCAAAGGGCTTCATCCGTGGTTTAATCGTAGAACGAGGTGCCAGCATTTCCTCCTTCCACCCATATTCTAGTTGCAGCATGTAACCCGTCAAGGAAATTCAAGAGTTGGCACTCCCTCGGGAAACCATGATTTGGGAACCGAAATATAATCTTGTTGTAACGATCCCAAGCACAATAAAATGGCTCGGAATCTTATTGAAATAAACAAATGAAGACATGTCGGTGATCCATCTTCAAGTACCTCATAAAACAAAACAAAACTAAAAAGAAAAATCATAAACAATATATATGCCTAAATTAAAATCAAGTTATTTACTTATAATATCAACAATAATCTAAAAACCAATCCCCAGTAATGGCGCCAAAAACTTGGTAGCGGAATTTTACGTCTCCACTTTCATCGCAAGTGTACGGGTCAAGTTTTAGTAGAGTGGGAAGAGTAAGGGTTATCGTTTCCATAGGGATTGGTTGAGAATATTGTCAAGTACTGTAATTATCATAATCTAACTTTATCTAGCCGATAGAATATAAAGTTTATAATTAATAAATACTATTCTAAGTTAATTATACTAATACTACTATAAGATGATTAAGGGAAGTAGATTTCCTAAAGATTAACTTTATTTAATTAAATGAATTTTATTTCGTTTAGTTTAATGTAAACAACATTCGACTTATCTCGACAATCTCGGTTCGTAAACTCACTTACCACCTCTCTAGAGTGTAAGATGAGTGAATATATGACTTCGCATCAACGAAAAAGTTCCCTTCAACAACTTAACGATACTAGGTCACATAAGTCTTGCCCCAACGTCATTGATTGCACACTTTTCAACTCCTTCCCGAGTTATTGGATCGTCACATTGTGTTTACCCTAATCCGAATTCGGGGTTACATCTCCTGAGTGTCAAACCCCGTATTCTCAATATATCTATCTAAGAATAATAAACATAACAATACGGAAAACACAATCGAAAAACAAAGAAAAATCATTAGAGAAACACAACTCAAACACACAACATTTTTATAAATATTATTAATCCCTAAACAAAATCTGTTTAGCTCATGGCCATAATCATTTCTATAATGAATAATGAGCCAAACATGACCAACAAGCTACCGAAGTTACGAAATAAAGAAAGAAAAAGTAGAAACTAGCCATAGTCTGAAGATTTGGCGCTAAAACCATTTTGAGATCGCTTCTCCTTCTTCGCCTTGTAATCTTCTCCTTCGGATTTGGTGGAGTATTCCCCAAAAACCTCTCAACCCTATTCTAACCCTAAGAGCTCTCTTATGGCCAAAATAAATGGGATGAGGAAGATATAGGGCTCAAAAATATCTAAACTATGTGTAGAGTCACCACCATAGCAGTAGATATGTCGGTTAAGGTCACGGCCTCGGCGGTGGACTCAACGGTGAGAATAGAGACCC
Organism: Eucommia ulmoides; assembly: GCA_016647705.1. Classification (NCBI taxonomy): domain Eukaryota; kingdom Viridiplantae; phylum Streptophyta; class Magnoliopsida; order Garryales; family Eucommiaceae; genus Eucommia; species Eucommia ulmoides. The sequence goes on along the minus strand of CM028339.1, from coordinate 36,575,370 downwards.
CTCTGTTGTTTTACCGCCTTGGTGGTGGGCTTTCAATAAGAAAATGTGCCTCTCTTCATATTGACCGTCGTGGCAATGATCTGGATGACGCAGCAGTGGGCTGCTGTCATAAATTTTACCCTCATGCTTGTTTTCCTACCATTCTTCCACTATTCTTGATCCGATTTGATCGTTTATGATCCGTTTACATCCATTTTTACCCCACACCTGTTTTAATACAAAAAGAATATAAACATATTAAAACGTATTAAAATATTATAATAACATTAAAAAACTAACAAGTTCGGTTTGGAAATAGATAGGTAAATTACACCTGTCATCACACCTCTCCAACACCAGTGACAAGTTATGAAAGTAGTGATCAAAACAAGTTCCAAATATAGATAAGTTATCTATAAAAATTTCCATTATATTCTCAACCATATAAGAGAAGATGGCCATATGCACCTTTAAAACATTGGTGGAGCATTACAAAGACCAAAAGACATTCTTCGAAAAGAAAACTTACCATATGGGCATATGAACGTAGTCTTTTCTAGATCCTCTGGTGCAATGGCTATTTGATTGTAGCCAAAATACCCATCAAGGAAACAATAATAGTCATAACCGGCTAACCAGTCTAACATTTAGCCAGTGAATGGAAGGGGAAAATTATTTTTCCTTGTAGCCTTATTCCACTTCCGATAATTAATGCATACTCTCCACCCTGTGACAATCGAGAAGGTATTAGCTCAATATTTTCATTTTTAATCACAGTTATCCCTCCTTTATTCAGTACAACTTGCATGGGACTCACCCACGCACTATCCGATATTACACAAATGATTTTGGCAATTAGCAGTTTGTGAACTTTAGCTTGAATAACTTTATTCCTTATAGGGTTAAGCCTTCGTTGATGTTCAATTGAGAGCTTATATGAGTCCTCCATAACAATCTTGTGCATACAAATAGTTGGGATTATCCCCTTGATGTCAAAAATAAACCAAGCAAACCGGAACTTTTGCTTCTTCAAGATAAGGAGCAATTATTCTTCTTCTTCTTGACTCAATGATTATGAAATTATCACTGGATTAGTAGATTTCTTCCCAAAGAAGGCATATCGAAGGTGCTCAGGTAATGGCTTTAACACCAACCCGCCTTGAGACGAGATTGTAGAATTATATGAACCCTCCTGCCCCTCAAGAGTATACACTTTAGCCACACTGACTACTTCACTAGGTAAAACTTCAAGAGCTAGAACACAATCTACAAGACTTTCTTCCTTGGTATATCCTTCCTCACAGAAATACACCATAGAAATGGAATTTGTGAAACTATACTCCAGTGGATCATGATACACAATCTCTTGAACAAATTCTTTAACACAAGAGTAGACCACCTCCACCCGATTGCAAGTCAAACTTTCTTCCAAAAACTTCATGGTTTCGAAAATGTTGAACTTCACTTCCTCTTCGTTGACCCTTAATGTTAGATTCTCATTATGCACATCCATCAATGCCTTTCCGGTTGCGAGAAAAGACCTCCGAAGAATAATGAGAATTTCAAGATCTTCTTCCATGTCCAAAATAGCAAAATCAACTGGAAAAATAAAGCTATCTACCTTCACCATCACATCTTTAATAACGCCCTTCGGATAAGTAAGAGAACTATCCGCCATTTGCAAGGAAATAGTAGTGAACTTCACTTTTCCAAGTCCCAACTTCCAGAAAGTGAATAAAAGAATAATAATGATACTAGCTCTGAGGTCACATAATACTATTTTAAAGTGAGAACTCTCAATTGTGCATAGGATGGTGAAGCTCCAGGGATCATTCAGTTTTTGCTGTAATTTTCTTTAAAGAATCGTACTGTATTCTTCTGCGAGCTTGACGGTTTTGTATTCCTCCAACCTTTTCTTCTTATCCATGATGTTCTTTAAAAAATTTCCATAATTGGGCATTTTCTCTAAGACATCCACGAAAGGGATGTTGATTTGGATTTTCTTGAAAATCTCTAGAAACTTAGCAAACTGGCTATCCAACTTCTTATTTTCAAGCCATTGTGGGTACAGTAATGAATGATGGATCATGGAAGGTTTCTCCTAGACTGAGATGGAACCTGGAGTTGCCTCGGGAACTGGCTTTTGCTTCTCATCCATAATAGCCTCATTTACGCAACTAGTTTTCTCCTTAGACACATCCCCTTGCAGCTTTGTTATTTTTACTTCCTTTTCACTTCTCAAAGTAATTCCTTTACAATCCCTTGGGATTCCATATGACTTGGAAACTTCCCTGAAGGTTTCCCCTTGATGGTGCTAGCAAGTTGACCAATTTGCGTTTAGATAGACTTCACGGTTGCATTGGTACTAGTACAGGTCGTCTCAATATTGTCTTAACGAGTCTCATGTCTATTGAGATGAGTATGAGTTTCTCTCAATATGTTCTGATCAGGAAACCATTAGTTTGGCTTATGAATGTAGCCAATATATCTTATAATGGTGGTTTATTCTAATCCACCTATTATTGATGTGAATGACAACTCAATTGTTTTGGATAACGACCCTATGGTTGCGAAGGATACCCGAGAGGAGCTTGCAAGGCATTAGGGGTATTTGCGTAAGAAAAGTTTTCATGATTTTGAATCCCAGGATGATAATGAGTTGGGATGTTATTAACAAGACTAAAGATATAAGCTCGGTGGTTAATGAAATAACATTTCTCAAATTTATTACCATTCCTAGGTTGGGAAACACTTGCCATATTCTCCATCTATCTACTTGACAAGGCATCGTTGGTGGTGAAAACAACAATTTGTTTCGTGAGCTTTGAAATTTAACCCGATATGGTAGCTAGAGGATCAACCTCATGAATACCTGCTACTTTTCGTCTCATACTATGCTCATTGGGCAATTGAAATTCGTCTCCTCCAATCTCAAGAGTTTTAGATAACAAGGAACCCCCAGATACACCATCCACGATTGTTCTAGTTTATCCGTCCAACCCGTTGTAAAAGAGTTAGATTTGAAATCAATCTTAATACGCTTGTTCAGGGCATCTTCTCAATAAGCCCTTAAATAGCTCCCACGCCTCAATAAGCAGCTTATAATCCTTTTGGCGAAAGACAACGATTTTTCCCCTCAATTGTTAAGTCTTCGATGGAGGGAAGTACTTAGTGAGGAACTTCTTGGCTTAGTCCTCCCATGTATTGATACTCCTCATTTGTATAGATTGGAACCAACCTCTAGCTCGGTCTCGAATAGAGAACAGGAATAACCTTAGCCAAATAATATCCTCCGAGACTCCATTAAGCATCACTGTATCATATATCTCCAAGAAAGTCAACAAATGGATATTGGGATTTTCATATTGAAGCCTGCCATATTGGTTTTGTTGAACCATGTTGATCAAGGCAAGTTTTAGCTAAAAATTATTGGCATTGATTGTTTGCTTATGAATTCCCAAATAATTATCATTTACAACGGGTATAAATAATCCCGAAGGATCTGTTGCTAATGTTGTGATGGTGCTTGAGGTACCGGCGATTGTTACGATAAATGGTTATTACTATCGTTGGCCATTTCCTGAGCTTGGTCTCTCTTTTTTCTCCTTAATTTCCTTAGTGTGCTTTCAATTTCAAGATCAAGATGAAGAACTTCCAAGCTATGGCCTTGTCGTATATACTATCGACTACCACAGCCAAAGAAAGAGATCAAACTAAGATTAAAAAAATGTCTAAATTAAGATCGAGTTACTTGGTACTGATATCAACTTAATTTATAACTTTCAATCCTCGGTAATGGCGCAAAAAACGTATTGCGATAATTACACACTACGTAAACTCGCAAGTGCACGAGGTCAAACAACTAATAAAGTTATCCAAAGATCGAGTATCATCCTCTATGTTGTAGTTAGAAATAATTAAGTACCAATATTAGAATAACTTAATTTTACCAAGACTATCGAAGATATGGTGATCAAAATTAGATAAAAAAAACTAAACTAATAATTAACAAATGAAGTAAATAGCTAATGGAAAATTTCATTTAAGGAAATTTAATGGAATAAGGGCTATAGAGGGGTTTGACATCAATTTGCTAAACCATGCTAATTGTCACAGGGTTAAATTTTTAACAAAAAAATCGTAACCGTGTGATAGCCTAGTTGAAACGATAACTAGTAGCCCCGTGAACTCTAGCTAGGCAACAGAACTACAACAACTCGTATGTAGAACACACACATTCCTGCAACATAATACAATCGAAAATACACCGAAACATTACCAGAAATGCGCCCATACAACGGCACAATAACGTTTACTGGATAACTCAACCTTGTATTAATTAACTCAGGTTACAAGGAACCAATTTACATATATGGTCTAAATTCCGCAGGTCTTACATTTAGTAACCAAAATTAAACCAAAACATAACAATTTATAGGAGAAGACAGCAGCTGATAGCCCTAACTGCCTAGGCAGACAACCAACACTTCTCCTTACATGTGTTAGCACCACAGGAGTTGGTTTTCTTGTCTAAATACTAACCAAAACTGCCACAGAAAACTTTCCAGAACTTCCTAGTAACCACCAGTCCATTAGCTCACCACCAGCTCAACTTGCTTCTAGAGTTTTTTGTCGTCCCAACAGCCTACCTCATTGCCATCTCATCCCATAGTCAACTGACGTTCTCCAACGTCTTTCCATGCCGCCTGCATGGCTGGAACGCATCATTGCGACGTATTTTTCACATCCAACAGTAAGGATATGAACACTTTCATATTCTCACGCACCGACTTTGTGTGCTTGAGTCACCGCAATTGATCTCGAGCCACCAAACTCGAGTTTGTTGGAAGGAACTGCTCCCTGAGTTCCTTCTTCAAATCAGTCCAAGTCATTACCATTGGACGTGTGTTATCTGCCACATACGTTCTCTACCATAGCTTCGTGTCTCCAACCATGTACATGCTTGATATGGATACTTGATCACCATCAGGAACACGAGCAATCTGGAAATATTATTCCATGTCCCAAAGAAAGTTCTCTAACACCTTGGCACTCTGAGTGCCCAAAAATGTAATTGGCTCTAGCACCTTTATCCGTGTTGGTCCATCCCATGACGTGCACTGCCCAACAACGGTCTTTTTCAGAACAACAACTTCATCCTCAACGCTTTTGAGGTTGCTTTCCAAAACATCAGCCAGTGCAATCATGTCCTCTGTTATGGACGTGATTCTGGCTCATGTATCGATACAAAATTTCACAAATAAAATTTGCAATGTCGACCCTCAATTTAGTGTTCTGCACTGATAGGTTCACCTCACCGCCCGTCGGTGGCGCACTGACGTAGTCTTCCAACACTTCCAATCAATTGCTCACAATTGATGCAAGAGCCATGCACCATATTCGACAGAAAAGTGCACCAAGTTGGTGTTATTTGGTCCTCCAACGTTGTTAGGAGCAAACTGGTAGCGTGTAAATACGTCACTACTTTCATTGCAAGTGTGTGAGTCAATTATTAGTATAGTTTGGAAGAGTTAGGGTTGTAATATCCACAGGGATTGGTTGAGATTATCGTTGAGTACCGTAATTATCATAACCTAACTTTATCTAGGCGATATAAATTATAGATTTTATAATAAATAATAAACTAAACTAATTAACTAATTATACTATAATACTATATTGAGACGTTTAGGATAATAGATTATCTAGGGATTAACTTCGCTTACAAAAACATGTTTGGTTTCATTTAGTTATCAATAACAATATTCGACCTATCTGACAATCTCAGTATCATAAACGCTTTCACTCCCTCTCCCGATTGTCAAGTGAATGAATATAAGACTTCGCATTAATGCCGAAATCCCCCTCTAGCATTTCTTAGAACACATAGTCACATGAGTCTTACCCCAATGTCATGGATTGCAAACTTTCTAACACTCTCCCGGGTCATTAGATCGTCGCTTTGTGTTTAAAACCTAGTCTGAATTCAGGGTTACTTCTCCCGTGTGTCAAACCCCCATTTCTCAATATATATGAACAAATATGTAATGGAAATATGAGAACGGTAAATACAATCAAATAGTGAAGAACAACCATTAATGAAACATCATTCAAACAAACGATATTTTCATAAATTACAATAATCCCATAGATAATCCATGTTTAGATCATGGTCATAACCATTTATACAACAAGAATAGAGATAAACATGCTCAAACAATAAGCTAAAGTGAATAAATGAAAAGAGAAATGAAAGAAACTAGCCATTGTCTGAAGATTTAATGCTAAAACCGCTCTAAGATTGCTTTTTCTTCTTTGCTTTGTGTTCTTCTTCTTTGGGTTCGGATAAACTCTTCCCAAAAACACTCTCAAAATATTCAAATCTATGTGAGCTCTAATGGTCGTTCAATGGAGGAAGAGAAAAGATATAGGCTAAAAAATATCTAAAAAATGCATTTTACAGGTACAGGGGTCACCGCTGCAGCGATAGGTATGTCGACAGTGGTCACTGCTGCAGCGGTTGCTTGATCACTACAGTGGTGGTTCATCAGTGGCATCCTATTATTTCATTGCTGAAACGGTGGCTTGACTGCTTTGGTGGTGAACGTTTTGCACTCCCAGTAGTTTCACCGCTGCAGTAGTGGATTGACGGCTGCAGCGGTGGGCTGCAGTTGCTGGTTTGTCCTTTTCACTCAATTTTCCACCGTTCTTCCACCGCCGTTCCTACGATTAGCTTGATTTTCAACCATTTTAGCTCATTTTCATCCCACACACCTGATTTATACAAAACACAAAAAAATGTATTAAAATATATTAAAACGCTATAAAAATACATGAAAACAAGCAAAACCAGTGATAGTTATAAAATACCGATCTACTTCTAAATAGACTTTGGTAGTTTTCAAGTGTATTATAAATATTTAATTACGTTTTAGTTTGTTTTTCGTTAAATAAGGTGTAGGGACATTAACGAGCTATAAACGAGTGAAATGGTTGGAAAACGACGAAGAAACGGTGAAGAAGCAAGGTTTCAAGAACAGTAGACCACCTACCGACACGGTGAGAATGCTAGGAGATGCTGAAAATGAACAAGTTCTATCGCCTAGGCGGTGAAAGTGCAGAGAGTTTGGAGCCTGTTCCACCACCTAAGCGGTGATTCTACCGCTTAGGTGGTCAAAGATCAGAGAGCAACCGACATACCCACCACCTAGGAAGTGAATCCCACCGCCTAGGCAGTTTACTTTACACAAAATTAAGATCTTTTAAGATATTTTCAGATATTTTCGGACCCTTGCACCTATAAAACATGATCTCCCACTTCCAATTGAAAACTCTTGAACGTTCCTAAACCTTAGGAGGTGATCCTTGGCCATTCTTGAAGAGCTCAAAGAGGATATTCATCATCTGGGGAAGAGGAAACATTTTTGAATCGATCTTCGGCGAAAGTGGACCACTCCACTTTAAGATTTGATATTTCTTTCTTTGTTTCTGTCTTTGTAACTTAGTGTTTTATTGTGAATGATGATGAATCACTCTTGTATTAATGCTTATATGGCCAAGATCATGTTAGAGTAGATAAATATTATCTAGGGATTGTTGTAACTCATGTATATACTAGTTTGATGGAATAAATGTTTCTTTAATGGTTGTTTGTCTAAGTCCGATTGTGGTTATTTGGGTTAAATTTGATAATACAGGGTTTGACACTCGGGAGAGGTAACCCCGGATTTGGACTAGGGTAAACACAACGCGACGATCCAATAACCCGGGAGGGAGTTGGAGAGTGTACAATCCATGTGGTTGGGTCATGACTCATAGGACTATGTGTTCGAAAAGACGTTCGAGGGGGACTTCGGCGTCAACGCGATGTTATGTCTTCTTTACTAAACACTCGGGAGAGGGAGTGAATGACTTTTAAATGACGAGATTGCCGGATATGATAAACACCTTTATTGTTAACTAAACGAAATCAAACAGGTATTAAGTAAATAAAATCAATCCCTAGGTAATCAACATAGTTAGGATTAACCGACTAATTATAGTTTAATTTAATTTCAATTAGTTTAATTTTAAATAATTCTTGAACCGTCGGGATATAAGACTATGCAAATAGCGGTATTCAATTATTCAACATCGTCCTTATGGAACGGTATCTGATCTTAAAGATCCACAATATTAAAACTTGACCTCGTATACTTGCAAGTAGTCAATACGCGAGCGTGTAGAAACCTCGTCGTACATGTTTTTGGTGCTGCTGCCTAGGATGGTGTTCTAATGGGTTGATATTACGAATAAGTTGTTGAATATTAATCTAGACAATTCTTTTGTTGATTTGTTTTGCGAGTTGTGATCAAACAGTGTATACAATGGAGAAGAAGTTTGGAATTCTTGACTCTTGATCCCGAGACCGAGTGTACATTGAAAACGATAAGGATTGAGAGAAGAATCCAACTTCAAAGCAATGAATTGAGATCCAACGGAGTATTCTATCCCAAATTCCTTGTCTATGAGGGATTTTGGTGAAAAATGCTCAACCAAGTCCAACTAGGGACGTTAAATCAAGCAAGTCATGTTTTTTTATCCGAAATTGAGGATATCAAGTTTTACCCGATTTTTGCTATTACTTATTTTTGGGAGGACAGAATGGTCTCAGAGCGTGTTTGGAGGAGAATTAAGGAGTGAGGATAATTGGGGATGTGTTTTGCACTTAAAAACATTGAACAACCAAAGTGGAAATGCATGGATTGGTGCCTTTGTGTGAAAACTTCAAGAAAAAATGAAAATTCAGCAGTAGGCTCACCGCCGCCACAGTGAAAATGCAGGATGTGAGTTTTCAGCACAAACGCTTTCACCGCCGCAGCGGCGAAACTTCAGGTTACAAAGTTTTTAAAAAAAGGTGCTTCGCCGCCGTAGTGGTGAAACAAGAGAATGTTATGGTTTTAAAAAGGCGCGCTACCACCAAGGCGGTGAAACCTCAGTTTGATTAAAACCATCCCGCTATTACAAAAATGCCACAACCACTTTTGAAACTCCAAAATCTCTCTATTTTCATCCTCCCAAACCGTGTCCAACCCTCAAATTCACCCTTCCATTTACAAAATTTTTGATTTCCACCCCAAATCATCCACCAAAAATCAATTTTCAACCTCGTTTTTGCAATTTTCTTTATCACTACGGGATTTCAATTTGATTTTTGGTGATAAACTAAGTTTCTATAGATTGTTAAATTGTGAGAAACAAAATTGCATGGTACATTTTTGAAATTTTGTTAAAACCATTGCAATTGGTGTGTACATATTGAAAATTTCATCGAGGGTATTACGAGCTCGAAAATTTCCTAGATCAGTATACGAGACATCAAGGTCAAATCCACCGGCTCATGTGCAAGCACTTCGGTATTGACATAAGCGCTTATCCTCCTATGCCACATGTGCCGCCGTACCTTTTGCAAACGCCACAATTTTCATTCCGACGTGATAGTGGTGGCGATGACTTTCCTCCTAAAAAATGGTAGGGGGTGAGAATTTTACATCTTATCCCCTAGGTATGTGTCAGAACCCAGTTTTCCTTTTTAGTTCGATAATCTGTTATTGGGTTCACTGCTTAGTCAGTATGGACACTGCCTCTTTTTAAGTTTGGGGAAAATGTACATCACATTTTTTTGTTGTTAAAGAAAGAAGAGAAGGATGTAATTTTATTTTTTTTGATTTATGGTATTAAGTTTTAATTTCAATTTTTGTTTAAGCATGTTAAATGTTTAGTTTAGTATATCTATGTTAGTATTTAGATTTAATATAGTATTGTGTATGTATGAAGTCGTACATGGTTGATGAGTTTTTGAGTTCATCTTGGTCCATTTCCAGATGATGAAAAATTATCCCAATTGTATATCGAGGTTGGGGATACTGCTAGTCATGTGTGTTTTGTGTGCTTAGTATGTCGATTAGGTAAAAATTATTTTTATCCTAAATCACACGACCATATAGAATCAGTGTACAATTATCTGAACAATTTGATGCCAATTGTTCAGTAATAAGTTCATGACGGAAATGAGGAATCTAGAACTTGATTTTTGGTAGACTTGAGGCAAAATTATAGGTGAGGTAATTCCGGAGGGAAGATTTAGGCCTTCATTTTTATCGTTTTGAACCATTTGAAGCTAACCTAAAAAATTTATTCCCTCGTTTCCTTGTCGAAGTCAACAAACTTTTCAATTCTGAACACATATCAATACTCTATCCAATTAAATATTTCCAAACCATTGTCGCTCAGCTTATGTTTCAAATTGAGTAAAATCAAGTAGTATAGACTAATTCTAACTTGAAGTGAGCGATCGGGGTTTTGGTTGAATTTTCATTGGTTCGGTATTAGTGTATTCACTTGTCATTTTCTTAATCCTTTTTGCACACTCCTAAAATTGTAGAAATTCGAATAAGTTTGGGGGTGTGTTACCTAATCCTTTTTACACACTCCTAAAACTATAGAAATTCGAATAAGTTTGGGGGTGTGTTATGTGTCTAAAAAAAAAGTATGAGAACATAGTTTTTATTGTCATTTCTTTCCACAAGTGAATGTAAAGTTCTTCAATTCTTGTTCAGGGTTGTGTTTTAAACATGTGGGGTTATGAAAGTGATATAGAGACAGGCATTTGTACCTCGGGTATCGTTCAATCTTAATGATTTTCTGTTTTTTATTCCTGCGATACCCTTGGTCGTTCTTCAAAGCCTACCAAGCCCTATTGATTTCTGTGAATGTCCGAACCTACATTATTGGATACTCAAGCCTAATCAAGCGTATAGTTTTCCTGAATCCTTTAAGGTTTGAGTCATAAGCTTAGCTACTGAATAGTCCAATCCGGTGTTAGTTATACATTTAAGCCCTCACACACACACATTTTGAATGGATCTAGAATGGTTATTATTGATATTGAGTGTTGAATTTCTAGAACACCGCTTGCTGTGTGTTACTTCCCAAACTTGATCAGATTGAGGGCTATTGAGGGAGGAACCACTTGGTTTCTTCGATTGAACTTAGAACTTGCATGCATTTACTTCTTATTTGTTATGGTTTTTTTTATTTTATTTTTTTATTTTTAGATTAGGTGTTAGTCAATTAGTGTAGTTAGTTTAAATTAGTGTTAGAGTGTTTTGCTTGAGGACTAGTAAAAATTTCAAGTTTGGGGGTATTTGATAGGTGTAAAATACCTATCTACTTCAAAACCGAATTTGGTATTTTTCAAGTGTATTATTAATATTTAATTGCATTTTAGTTTGTTTTTAGTTAAATCTGGTGTAGGGGCATTAACAAGCTATAAACGAGTGAAACGGTGGGAAAACGATGAAGAAACGGTGAAGAAGCAAGGTTTCAAAAACAGCAGACCAACCGCCGAGGTAGTGAGAATGCTTGGAGATACTGAAAATGAATAAGTCCCACTACCTAGGTGGTGAAGGTACAGAGAGTTTGGAGCCTGTTCCACCACCTAAGCAGTGATTCTACAGCCTAGGTGGTCAAAGATCAGGGAGCAACTAACATAACCACCACCTAGGAAGCTAATCCCACTGCCTAGGTAGTCAGCTTTACACAGAATTAAGATCTTTTAAGATATTTTTAGATATTTTTAGACCCTTCCACCTATAAAACATGATCTCCCACTTCCAATTGAAAACTCTTGAATGTTCCTAACCCTTAGGACGTGATCCTCGGCCATTCTTGAAGAGCTCAAAGATGATATTCATCATTTAAAGAAGAGGAAACATTTTTGGATCGATCTTTGGAGATAGTGGACCACTCCACTTTAAGATTTGATATTGCTTTCTTTGTTTCTATCTATGTAACTTAGTATTTTATTGTGAATGATGATGAATCCATCTTGTATTAATGCTTATATGGCCAAGATCATGTTAGAGTAGATAAATATTATCTAGGGATTGTTGTAACTCAAGTATATACTAGGTTGATGGAATAAATGTTTCTTTAACGGTTGTTTGTCTAAGTCCGATTGTGGTTATCTCTCCATTACAATTTTAATATGCTTGTTAAGGTATTTGGGTTGAATTTGAGAATACAGGGTTTGACACTCGGGCTAGGTAACCTTGGATTCGGACTAGGGTAAACACAATGCGACGATCCAATAAACCGGGAGGGAGTTGGAGAGTGTGCAATCCAAAAGGTTGGGTCAAGACTAACTGGACTATGTGTTCGAAAAGACGTTCGAGGGAGACTTCGGCGTCAATGCGATGTTATGTATTCATTCACTAAACACTCGGGAGAAGGAGTGAATGAGTTTTAGATATCGAGATTGTCGGATATGATATACACCGTTACTATTAACTAAACGAAATCAAACATGTATTAAGTGAATGAAATCAATCCCTAGGTAATCAACTTAGTTAGGATTAACCGACTAATTGTAGTTTAATTTAGTTTTAATTAGTTTAATTTTAAATAATTCTTGAACCGTCGGGATATAAGACTATGCAAATAGCGGTATTTAATTATTCAACATCGTCCCTGTGGAACGATATCCGATCTTAAAGATCCACTATATTAAAACTTGACCTCGTATACTTGCAAGTAGTCAATACGCGAGCATGTAGAAACCTCGTCGTACATGTTTTTGGTGCCGTTGCTGGGGATGGTGTTCGAATGGGTTGATATTGTGAATAAGTGGTTGAATATTAATCTAGACAATTCTTTTGATGATTTGTTTTGTGAGTTGTGATCAAACAGTGCATGCAACGAAGAAAAAGTTTGTAACTCTTGACTCTTGATCCCGAGATCGAGTGTACATTGAAAACGATAAGGATTGAGAGAAGAATCCAACTTCAAAGCAATGAATCGAGATCCAACGGAGCATTCTATCCCAAATTCTTTGTCTATGAGGGATTTTGGTAAAAAATGCTCAACCAAGTCCAGCTGGGGACGTTAAATCAAGCAAGTCATGTTTTTTTATCCGAAATTGAGGGTATCAAGTTTTACCCGATTTTTGCTATTAATTATTTTTTGGAGGACAAAATGGTCTCGGAGCGTGTTTGGATGAGAATTAAGGAGTGAGGATAATCGGGGATATGTTCCGCACTTAAAAACATTAAACAACCGAAGTGGAAACGTATGGATTGGAGCCTTTGTGTGAAAACTTCACGAAAAAATGAAAATTCAGTAGTAGGCTCACCGCCGCCACAGTGAAAATGCAGGATGTCAGTTTTCAGCACAAATGCTTTCACTACCGCAACGGTGAAACTTCAGGTAACAAAGTTTTTTAAAAAAAGGTGCTTTGCCGCCGCAATGGTGAAACAAGAGAATTTTATGGTTTTAAAAAGGCGCTCCACCACCAAGGCGGTGAAACCTCAGTTTGATTAAAACCATCCCGCTATTACAAAAATGCCACAACCACTTTTGAAACTCCAAAATCTCTGTATTTTCATTTTCCCAAACCATTTCCAACCCTCAAATTCACCCTTCCATTTATAACATTTGTGATTTCCACCCCAAATCGTCCACCAAAAATCAATTTTCAACCCCGTTTTCGCAATTTTCTTTATCACTACGAGATTTCAATTTGATTTTTTGGTGATAAACTAAGTTTCTATGGATTGTTAAATTGTGAGAAACAAAATTGCATGGTACATTTTTTAAATTTTGTTGAAACCGTTGTGATTGGTGTGTACATATAGAAAATTTCACCAAGGGTATTACGAGCTCGAAAATTTTCTCGATCAGTATACAAGACATCAAGGTCAAATCCACCGGCTCATGTGTAAGCGCTTCGGAATTGATATGAGTCCTTATCCTCCTATGCCGCATGTGCCCCTGTACCTTTTGCAAACGCCACAATTTCCATTCCGACGTGATAGTGGTGGCGATGACTTTCCTCCTAACAAACGGTAGGGGGTGAGAATTTTACATCTTATCCCCTAGGTATATGTTGGAACCCGGTTTTCCTTTTTAGTTCTATAATCTGTTATTGGGTTCGCTACTTAGTTAGTGTGGACACTGCATCTTTTTAAGTTTGGGGAAAATATACATCACGTTTCTTTTGTTGTTAAAGAAAGAAGAGAATGATGTAAATTTTTTTAATTTTTTAATTTTATTTTTTTATATATGGTATTAAGTTTTAATTTCAATTTTTGTTTATGCATGTTAAATGTTTAGTTTAGTATATGTATGTTAGTATTTAGATTTAATATGGTATTGTGTATGTATGAAGTCGAACGTGGTTGATGAGTTGTTGAGTTCATCTTGGGCCATTTCCAGATGATGAAAAATTATCCCAGTTGTATATCAAGGTTGGGGGTAATGCTAGTCATGTGTGTTTTGTGTGCTTAGTATGTCGATTAGGTAAAAATTATTTTGATACTAAATCGCACGACCATATAGAATCAGTGTATAATTATCTGAACGATTTCACGCCGATTATTCTATAATAAGTTCATAATGGAAATGAGGAATCTAGAACTTGATTTGTGGTAGACTTGAGGCGAAATTATACGTGAGGTAATTTCGGAGGCAAGATTTAGGCCTTCATTTTTATCGCTTGAACCTTATGAAGCTAACTTGAAAAATTTATTATCTGATTCCCCTGTCGAAGCCCATAAAGTTTTCAATTCTGAACACATATCAATACTCTATCCAATTAAATTTTTCAAAACCATTGTTGCTCAGCTTATGTTTCAAATTGAGTAAAATCAAGTAGCATAGATTAATGCTAACTTGAAGTGAGCGATCGGGGATTTGGATGAATTTTCATTGGTTCGGTATTAGTGTATTCACTTGTCATTTTCTTAATCCTTTTTGCACACTCCTAAAATTGTAGAAATCCAAATAAGTTTGGGGGTGTGTTACCTAATCCTTTTTGCACTCCTAAAACTATAGAAATTCGAATAAGTTTGGGGGTGTGTTATGTGTCTAAACAACACTATGTGAATATAGTTTTTAGTTTCATTTCTTTCCACAAGTGAATGTAAAGTTCTTCAATTCTTGTTCAGGGTTGTGTTTTAAACATGTGGGGTTATGAGAGTGATATAGCGACAAGCGTTGTATCTCGGGTATCGTTCAATCTTAATGATTTTCTGTTTTCTATTCCTGCGATACCCTTGGTCATTCTTCAAAGCCTACCAAGCCCTATTGATTTCTATATATGTCCAAACCCACATTACTGGATAGTCAAGCCCAATCAAGCGTATGGTTTTCCTGAATCCTTTAAGGTTTAAGTCATAAGCTTAGCTACTGAATAATCCAATTCGGTGTTTTGTTAGTTATACATTTGAGCCCTCACACACACATTATTTGAATGGATCTAGAATGGTTTTTATTGATATTGAGTGTTGAAATGATAGAACACCACTTGCTATGTGTTACTTCCCAAACTTGATCAGATTGAGGGCTATTGAGGGAGGAACCACTTGGTTTCTTCGATTGAACTTAGATCTTGCATGCATTTACTTCTTCTTTGTTATGTTTTTTTTTTGTTTTATTTTTTTATTTTTAGATTAGTTGTTAGTTAATTAGTGTAGTTAGTTTAAATTAGTGTTAGGGTGTTTTGCTTGAGGACTAGTAAAATTTCAAGTTTGGGGGTATTTGATAGGTGTAAAATACCTATCTACTTCTAAACCGAATTTGGTAGCTTTCAAGTGTATTATTAATATTTAATTGCATTTTAGTTTGTTTTTAGTTAAATATGGTGTAGGGGCATTAACAAGCTATAAACGAGTGAAACGGTGGGAAAACGATGAAGAAACGGTAAAGAAGCAAGGTTTCAAAAACAGCAGACCAACCGCCGAGGCAGTGAAAATGCTGGGAGATACTGAAAATGAATAAGTCCCACTCCCTAAGAAGTGAAGGTGCAGATAGTTTGGATCCTATTCCACTGCCTAAGTAGTGATTCTACTCCCTAGGTGGTCAAAGATCAGGGAGCAACCGACATACGCACCACCTAGGCAGTGAATCCTACCGCCTAGGCAGTCTGCTTTACACAGAATTAAGATATTTTTAGATATTTATGGACCCTTGCACCTATAAAACATGATCTACCACTTCCAATTGAAAACTCTTGAAGGTTCTTAACCCTTAGGAGGTGATCCTTGGCCATTCTTGAATAGCTCAAAGAGGATATTCATCATCTGGAGAAGAGGAAACATTTTTGGATCGATCTTTGGTGAAAGTGGACCACTCCACTTTAAGATTTGATATTTCTTTCTTTGTTTCTATCTTTGTAACTTAGTGTTTTATTGTGAATGATGATGAATCCGTCTTGTATTAAAGCTTATATGGCCAAGATCATGTTAGAGTAGATAAATATTATCTCGGGATTGTTGTAACTCATGTATATACTAGTTTGATGGAATAAATGTTTCTTTAACGGTTGTTTGTCTAAGTCCGATTGTGGCTATCTCTCCATTACAATTTCAATATGCTTGTTAAGGTATTTGGGTTGAATTTGAGAATACAGAGTTTGACACTCGGGAGAGGTAACCCCAGATTCGGACTAGGGTAAACACAACGCGACGATCCAATAACTCGAGAAGGAGTTGGAGAGTGTGCAATCCATGAGGTTGGGTCAAGACTCACATGACTATGTGTTCGAAAAGACGTTCGAGGGGGACTTCAACGTCAATGCGATGTTATGCACTCATTCACTAAACACTCAGGAGAGGGAGTGAATGAGTTTTAGATACCGAGATTGTCAGATACGATGAACACCTTTATTGTTAACTAAACGAAATCAAACATATATTAAGTGAATGAAATCAATCCCTAGGTAATCAACTTAGTTAGGATTAACTGACTAATTATAGTTTAATTTAGTTTTAATTAGTTTAATATTAAATAATTTTTGAACCGTTAGGATATAAGACTATGCAAATAGCGGTATTCAATTATTCAACATCGTCCCTGTGGAACGATATCCGATCTTAAAGATCTACTATATTAAAACTTGACCTCGTATACTTGCAAGTAGTCAATATGCGAGCATGTAGAAACCTCGTCGTACATGTTTTTGGTGCCGTTGCCGGGGATGGTGTTCGAATGGGTTGATTTTTTTTGTGAGTTGTGATCAAACAGTGCATGTAACGAAGAAGAAGTTTAGAATTCTTGACTCTCAATCCCAAGATCAAGTGTACATTGAAAACGATAAGGATTGAGAGAAGAATCCAACTTCAAAGCAATGAATTGAGATCCAACGGAGCATTCTATCCCAAATTCTTTGTCTATGAGGGATTTTGGTGAAAAATGCTCAACTAAGTCCAGCTAGGGACGTTAAATCAATCAAGAAAATCATGTTTTTTTATCCGAGTAAAATGGTGGGAAAACGGTGAAGAAACGGTGAAGAAGCAAGGTTTCAAGAACAGCAGACCAACCGCCGAGGTAGTGCGAATGATGGGAGATACTGAAAATGAACAAGTCCCACCGCCTAGGAGGTGAAGGTGTTAAGAGTTTGGAGCCTGTTCCACTGCCTAGGTGGTGAAAGATCAGAGAGTGGACTACATACCCACCGCCTAGGCGGTCAGCTCTGCACAGAATTAAGATTTTTTAAGATATTTTTAGATAATTTTGGGCCCTTGCACTTATAAAACTTGTTCTCCCACATCCAATTAAAAACTCTTGGATGTTCCTAACCCTTAGGAGGTGATCCTTGGCCTTTCTTGAAGAGCTCAAAGAGGAGATTCATCATCCGGAGAAGACGAAACATTTTCGGATCGATCTTTGGCGACAGTAGACCACTCCACGTTAAGATTTGATCTTTCTTTCTTTGTTTCTCTCTTTGTAACTTAGTGTTTTATTGTGAATGATGATAAATCCCTCTTATAATAATGCTTATATGGCCAAGATCATGTTAGAGTATATAAATATTAGCTAGGGATTGTTGTAACTCATGTATATACTAGTTTGATGGAATAGATGTTTCTTTAACAATTGTTTGTCTAAATTCGATTGGGGTTATCACTCTATTACAATTTTAATATGTTTGTTAACGTATTAGGGTTGAATTTGAGAATGCGGGGTTTGACACTCGGGATAGTTAACCCCAGATTTGGACTAGGGTAAACACAATACGACAATCCAATAACCCAGGAGAGAGTTGGAGAGTATGAAATCCATGAGGTTGGATCAAGACACACGTGACTATGTGTTTGAAAATACGTTCGAGGGGGACTTTAGCGTCAACGCAAAGTCAAGTATTCATTCACTAAACACCGTTATTGTTAACTAAATGAATTTCAAACTTGTATTAAGTGAATGAAATCAATTCCTAGGTAATCAACATCGTTAGTATTAACCCACTAATTTTAGTTTAATTTAGTTTTAATTAGTTAAATTTTAAATAATTCTTGAACCATCGGGATGATATAAGACTATGCAAATTGTGGTATTCAATTATTCAACACCGTCCATGTGGAACGATATCCAATCTTAAATATTCACTATATTAAAACATGACCTCGTTTACTTGCGAGTGGTCAATACGCGAGCGTGTAAAAACCTCGTCGTACAACCAGCTTGGGAATAAATAGATAAATTAAACCTATCAAATACCCCCAAACATAGAATTTTGCTAGTCCTCGAGCAAAACACCCACCCAATAAAAGAAACTACAACAACTAATTACGACATTTTAAATACTAAAATTGAAAAACACGAAAAACTAGTAATGTGGAAGTTCTAAATTTCATCTAACCGGCCAAAACGATTTTCCCACATCGACCCCCAGTCCTATCAAGTTCAAGAATAAGACATACCATGTGGTGTTCTAGAATTTCAACATTCAATAATAGTAAGCGCCATTCTAGATCTTTTCAAAGTGTGTGCGCAAAAGCTCAATTATACAAATATCCACTGATCGGAATGGATTATCCACCAATAAAGCTCATGGATAAAACTAATAAGGTATAGGAAATCCATATGCCTAATAGGGTTCCATTATCCACTAATGTAGGCTCGAAAAATCAAAAAGATCAATAGGACTTCGTTCGGTTTGGAACATTTGGCCAAGGTATATCAGGAATAGAAAACAGGCTAACGTTATTAACTTAACAATACCCAAGGCACATGTTTGGCACTCAATCACTTCGAACCCCTAAATATCAAGTCAAAACAACCCTGAACATACATTTAAGAACTTTATACTCACTTGTGAAAACAAACGAAAATAGAACGATATTTACATATGTCTTTTTTTTTTTTTTTTTGTTATAAACCACACCCCCAACCTTATTCGATTATTACAATTTCACGGGTGTAGTTAAAACGAAAGAAAAATTAGAAGTGAGTACTCGAATACCGAACCAATGAAAAGTTTGCCCTAAACCCAACCGCTCACTTCAAGTAGCATAAGCAATGCTAACTTGATTCAGTCAAATTGTGCCTTCGGATTAACGATATATGTTTGGAAAGAAGTTTTATTGGACAGGGTATTTGTTATGTGTTCAGAATTGAAACAGTTTTCTGACTTTGGCACGGTAAGGAGGGATAAACATATAACATGGTAGGCTTAAAAGGCTCAAGTGATCAACTCTTCGCCTAGGATTTCCTCTCAAATTTTCCCCAAATTAGGTTCTAGAATCTCTATTGTCATGAGCTTGGTTAACGGATAATCGGCATCAAATCAATAGGATAGTTATACATTGAGTTTACGTGCTTGTGCAATTATGATCCACAATAACTTTTACTAAAATAAGATGTCAAGCACACAGAACACACATGAAGGAGCATTACACTCGACCACAATAAACAACTAGGGGACACACTCATCATCGGGTAATGGCCCAAATAAAGTACAAAACTCAGTATATGCACAACAACTACCCTAAACAAACATGTGTACAATAAAAATAATACAACATAATTAAACATGTAGTAACATACTACAAATCACCCCCGAACATAAAAACGGGTAGTGTCCACAGCGACCCATCAGCGATCCCAATGAAAGTATAAAGCATTATAATGAAGAAAGGGGTTTAGAACACATACCTGGGAGGCAAGAGAATCTTACCTCTGAGTCAAGTCGGCGGAGATGGATCTAATTTATTTTTTTGAACTTGGGTTACCTCCCAAGAAGCACTTGGTTTATTATCCTCTGTCTGACATAGAGAACGGCTCGTCAAAGAGTGGCGTTTGACCATAGTAAGTGTCGTACAACACGGCATATGGGTCTTGATTTAATATGCCCTCAAGACTAGAGAAATTTGGCATTACATAGCGCATGCTTTCAACAAGACTCGGCTTTGGATTTGACGCTCGGTTTGCATGAATGAACAGAGCAAAAGGTGGAGAAGGACAATTGAGCCACATCGGATTCTCGTAGATGTAATTGTCTTGGATCGGTGGTGGTATCAATATCTGGATCTCAAGAGGTGAAGAATCACCATTGTCGATCCATGCTTGGGTTTTCTCCTCCTTAGCATAATTGCCAACAAATTCACCCAAGCTCCTCCTGCTTGTTTTCCGTTCCTCCCAGTAGCTTGAACGATTGAATGTGGCTTGTTCGTCTCTCATTGCCACTTCTTCTGACTCCATCTTAATGAAACACATGAGCAGACCGATTTGAGTCTCAAGGGATTTTACGGTCTCATCAATGTCGGCACAGACTGTCGCAATATTGTCAAGACGATCCTCATGCTCATTGAGATGGTCATTCATCTCCCTCTATAATGCTTGAGTCTCCCCCATAAATTCAGCGAACATTTCCTCAAGGATGGGGGAAGACTCCTTCTATTGGTTTGGGGTAATAATCCATGGTGTCATGGTGTTGGAAAACTCTCCCAAGCTTTGGTAGCTTGTTGAAGAATTCCAACTGTGAAAATCATACTCCGCCATGTCTTCCAGTACCCGATAGGCTTCGTCCGCGGTTAGTTGGTCAAAAGAAGTAGTACCGTTTCCTCCTTCAACCAAATTTCTTATTGTGGCTAGTAACCCATCGAGGAAGTATACGGGTCAAGTTTTAGTAAATTTGAAAAAGTAAGGGTTATCGTATCTACAAGGATTCGTTGAGATAATCGTTGAGTACTGTAATTATCATAACCTAACTTTATTTAGCGATAAAAATGTAGTTTATATAATAATTATATACTAATCTATATTAACCTAATTAAACTAATATTAGTAATACAGACGTTTATGGGAGTAAATTTCCTAGGTATTAATTTCGTCCACTTAAACGTGTTCATTTCAATCTAGTTTACATTAACGGCGTTTATCCTATCCGATAATCTCGATATAGAAATCTCATTCACTACATCTCCCGAGTGTAAAGTAAGTGAATATGTGACTTCATGTCAACGCCGAAGTCCCCCTCGAGCATCTATACGACACTTGCTCACATGAGTCTCGCCCCAATGTCACAGATTGCAAACTCTCTAATACCATCCCGAGTCGTTAGAACGTCACGTTGTATTTTACCCTAGTCCGAATTCGGGATTACCTCTCTTGAGTGTCAAACCTGGATTTCTCAATATATATAAATAAGCATATAAACATGACAAAATAGTAAACACAATTGGATAAACATGAACAACCATTAACAAAACATAAATTTATTCAAACATGTTTTTGTGGAGTCAATCGCTCCCTAAACAGTATATGTTTAGCTACATATAGCCATGGCCCAATATACAACAATGAATAATTTAAACATATACAAACTACCAACCAAACTAAGAAATAAAGAGAGAAACGAGGAGACTAGCCGTTATCCGAAAATCCGTCGCTAAAACCGCTCCGAGAATGCTTCTACTTCTTTGCCTTTGTGATCTTCTCTCGGTTGATAGGGTTTAGAGCTCTCAAACGACTCCCAAAATGTCAACTTGTATTAGGGGTGAAAGGGAGATATATATAGGATTCCAAAATATCCTAAATATATCTAAAATATCTGTAGAGTAACTGCTGCAGTGGTGGGATAATCGCTGCAGCGGTAAGTGAACAGAGGCTTTTCCTGTTCTATTAACCACTGCAACGGTGGATTCACCATTGTAGCGATAGAAATACAGAGAGTTTAAGTAACTCTCTGTACTTTAACCGCTGCAGCGGTAGGGGTTACAAGCAACTCTATGTATTTTCACCACTACAGCGGTAGGTTGCAGGTCTGAGCTTCACCATTTTGCTTCTTTTCCCACTGTTCTTGCTCCAATATGATCGTTTAAAGACCATTTTCATCATTTTTCACCCCAAACACCTAATTTATAACAAAAAGAATAATATCGTATTAAAACATATAAAAACACTATAATAATACTCAAAAACTACAAAAATTGGCTTGGGAATATATAGACAAATTACACCTATCACTAACACTAATCCACTTCAAGTTTGTTAATGAAATTCTTGACCAATAATTAAGTAGGGGTCTCAATTGTAACCTCCCTCACTCTATTGATTGCCAAGTAAGGTAGCTTGAATAATCACTTGAACTAATATGTCTATTCAATTAAATTTATTATCTAATTGTTAAGTTCTTCCCATCTAATGGCTACCCAAACTATACAGCATTTTGTGCTCATATACTCAGGGTTGTGTTTCTCCGGTCTCAATGTGCAAAATTACCTTTGTCGAGGCCTAATCCCACAAATCTATGATATCCAATTTATCTTTTGCATAAATTAGATAATAAGCATAAAGAAAACACAAATGATTGAAACATGAAATTCAATTAACCAGATCTTAAATTCTCAAAACATAATTCGTCCAAAGTTATTCAAATGCCCCTAGATAGAAAAGATCTAGCTAAGCATGTTCATAACTAAATCCAAACACAACCCATGATTATCAAACAATTAACAATCATATATCTCAAGTTTAGCATACACAAGAGGTGAAAAGAGAAGAGAGGGAAGAAAAACTAGTATCGGTGAAGCTCCAAGAATCCTCAATCTCTTCTCCATCTCCTTAAGTTTCCCTCCAAATCTGCGATTTTTCCTCTTGATGTCTCTGAAATTCAGCTCCTAAAACATGTCGCTCAAATCCCAGCTTGATTTCATTTTATATCGCCTCAAAAACAACCTATTTCCTACCAAATGCTCTTCTCCTATGTGTGATAGGGCGTTGGAGCGAGCATTCTCGAGCACTCCAGCGCCACCACAGTGTTTAGAACAACACTGGGCATGCGCTAGAGCAGATGAAATGTGTGCTCGAGCACTGGAGTGCAATTCAGGCAAAAGGTCTGGTCCAAGTGCACTTGAGAGAGATGATGGTATGCTAGAGCGGGTCTTACACAATGTTTCGTTTGCGAAGTACGTTGGAGCAAATGTGAATCTTGATGGAGTGGGAATCAGATAGTGTTTTTACTCCTTCCAAAAGCCTTAATTTTTTATCAATTCATCTAATTCACCTAACCTACATACATAAGCTTAAAAAGCGTTAAAAGGACAAATGTAATGCTCATAAAACCATAAAATTCATTAAGGCATAAATTGATATAAATAAATCTATCAAATACCCCTAAATTTGGAATTTTGCTAGTCCTCGAGCAATAACCAACACACAAAAAAAAAAAAAAAAACATCTATGAACACAAGCAAACACTAAAACAAACTATGTGTGAGTCTTGAATTTCAATTTGATGACAAATAAATAATCTTCAATAGCCCCCAATTATCTAAATTTAAAAACTAATATACTCCTCGTGATGTTCTAGAATTTCAACATTCAACATTAGCATAAACTATTCTAGATCCTTTCTCATGTGTATGTGTGCTAAGACCCTCACCATATAACCATCCAAAGACCAGATTAAATAATCCACAAACGAGGTTCATGACTAAATCTGATGTGGCATAGGATTTCCATTTACCTGATTAAGTTATGTTTTCCACTAATGTAGGCTAAGCAAGTGTCAAAGATCAATACGACTTTATAGTTTGCAATGATGGGCAAGGGTAAAAATGGTATATGAGAAGGGATTGTAACAATGAATGAAGGATACGCTGGCAAGATACTTGCCTCTCGACCATACCAATCCCCAACAGATAATCCTGAGATAAGCCCCAAACTTATTTCATTACTACAGTACTTACCTATTCAATGGAAGCAAACAAAAACGACAAACACATGACTTTTTTTTTTTACACCCCCAAACTTATTCAATTTGTATAATATATATTTTTTTTTTTTTTTTGGTGCACACCTAAACACAATATAAAAAAATAAGAAATACAACATAAGAAAATATATCTTGGTTCGGTAAGTTACTCTTACCTACATCCAGTCCCCCCGAGCTATACGAAGATTCGCAATCCACTAAGCCTCTTGATTCCTTTACCAAGTAGGAACTAAACTCTTACAACTTACGATTCTTTTACAGGCACAGAATCATCCTTTACAATTTATCCTTTTGACAAACTAAGGATGAACCCTATCTTTTTACCAGGCTAAAGATATACCTAACACTCACTTACTTATCCTTTTCACAGGGAAATGACAAACCTTATGAATAAACACAATTAATGTCCCGAATAATTACTACATGATAGATACAATGTGATGCAATTCAAATATGATTAATACACTAAAGTGGGTAGCAAAAATTTAGCATGTAATCAGATAATTAGGTAAAAATCGTTTAAAAAAAAAATTCAGGCTTTTAAATTCAAAATGCTTTTCTAACATTCCTAAACCAAGAAATCAATACAAGCATAACTTTAGAAAGAAAATAATAAAACTTTGATAAATCTTACTGGGAAACACCAAAGACAATGATAATATCGCAATTAGAACTTAAATCGGTGACACCAAATAGCTAGTGTTTTAGATCAAGAACTTATAACAAATCTCTCGCAAAAATCTCACCATAAATCTCACTCTTATAAAAACTCAAGATAATTGTTCTTGATGTGTATCATTCAATTCCCGCTGGTCTATATTAACAGACTAATAACTAGCCCTCCAACGACTTGTTTTTCAAAGATATGCCATAAAATAACACTCTAAGACCCCATATATCATTACCTTTCATTTTAGGTATATGCCACTTAAAAAAATAAATCAAATGTCTCATTTACGTCCATAAAACTATTCTCAATTTAAAACCATAGAAGTATGAATTATTAAATCATTTAAATTAAACGAATCTCAAAATATATGGACCATATCAATAGGGATCACATAATAGTTTGTTCATATCTCAATTATATTCAAATCCCCCAAATTCCTCTCTTGAAATCATAAAAAATAGATAGTTTTTTCGCAAGAGACCAAATCAGCTGAAATCCTAACTGAATCAGTCAGTTAACTAATCCACAGTAGTTGGCTAACCGACTTATGCCAACTTCCTACTAACTGTTGGCACCACACTAGTGGGTTGATCGACTATACCCAGTCGGTTGAACGATTGGATTAATGTCTTCCACGTTTCCACCCTTTCATCTAATGACTCAAACGGTTGACTAACCATCTTCATTCAGTTGACCAATTGGAGCAGTGTGCTCACTTCCTTACCCATTTCAACTATTGTTTCAAATGGTTAATTAGCCTTCTTCATTTGATTGACCAACATATTCCATCTTGCGCCCTTATGTTTTCTTCATCAAATATTCTTCTTAATCAAATGTATGGAACTCTAAATTTGAAACGCTCGATAAAACCATTAATTCCACCAAAAATGTCAATACTTAATTGTTCATCAAAACTTTGGGTTCAACAATCTCCCTCTTTTTTATGATGATAATTAACTTTGATATTTTCTGCAAAATTTAATGTAACCACGTTCCCCCTAAATCCAAGGACAGGCATTTAAACTTATTTAAGCATGAACATGAAAATATAAGTAAACAATAATAAAGATATTCAATATAAGCTCATCATAAGTTCAAAAGCCATAGAAACTTCTTCCTTTAATCAATGTGATGCTTAGGAAAATAAATCCTAAACATCAACTACTCGTTAAACATCAACTTCTCACCCTTTGTCTTCTCAAAAAGTAGGGGCGGTACACTTAAAACATTACTCTAGGAATGCATCCTTATGCCTAGCCGTATATAAACCTCAAATAATTTTTATGAATTGATCTTCTGCTAGAGGTTTGGTAAAAATGTCTGCAATTTGATCAGAGGTATCAATATATTCAATAGTTACATCTATTTTATGAATGTGATCATGAATAAAATGATGTATAATATCTATGTGTTTAGTTCGTGAGTGTTGTATCAGATTCTTACTTAAACATATAGCAATTTTGTTATCAAAATAAATGGGGACCTCCTTCATACATATTCTAAAATCATATAATTATTACTTAATATATAGAATTTGAGCGCAACAACTACCACCTACCATATACTCTGCCTCTGTAGTAGATAAGGCAATCGAGTTCCATTTTTTGCTTGATCAAGAAACCAAAGCATGTCTTAAAAAGTAACATGACTCGCTTGTGCTTCTACGCTCAACTTTGTATTCTGCAAAATCAGCATCGGAGTGACTGATTAACTTAAAATCACTCCCTCTAGGATACCAAATTCTCCTCCCCTTTGATACATCAGAATGTAGAGATCATGAAAAGAACAAATTTTACGATTAATCTAATCATCTTAAGGCAATTTCAAGAGATCATCAAAATATTTCAACAATATAGCATGAAATCATATAATTTCAATTAAGTCAACAATGTTTTATTTCATGATACCAATTAATATCTTCTATTTGGATAAAATTAAAAAAAAAAATATAATCTTTAACACACTAGGACATGAAGTATATCGGAATGATAGTTTATGAAACTGTCAATGATAGGTTGAATTTACCTATATATTTCATAGCCGAATTTGGTAGTTTTCGAATGTTCTTGTACTGTTTTAATTCATTTTTATTTGTTGTTATGAAAATCAGGTGTTAGGGACGAAAACGATTGAAATCAAGCTAATCTGTAGGATGTCGGTAGAGAAACGTTAAAAAAAATAAAAAATAAAAAAAGGAGAACCTGTAGCCTCATTGTTTTAGCGACATCATTCATCGTTGCAGCGCCAGCATCACAGGGCCACTAGCCCTTAATTGCTACAGCGATGAAAGGTCAGTGGACCTTTTGCCTCCCCATCGCTGCAACAATGCCCTTCATCGCTGTAGCGATGACAGGGCAGAAGCCCTACTGACTCCTTATCACTGCAGCGATCAAGTAAGAGTTAGCAACGCATTTTTTTATTTTTTTTTTTTATCTTTTTATGATATTTTTTACCCCTATTTGTATCCATCCACTTCCAACCTTTCTAAGAACATTTTGTACACTTACTAAAAGCCCTAAATAAGACCTAATGGAGGAGAGCACATTTGGAGAAGATGAAATAATCTTGGAGCAGTTTTTGCTTAAGTGAAACCATCCACTTTATAGATTTGCTATTCCTTCTTTGTTTATATCTTTGTTTCTGTACTTTGTTGATCAAATAATGACGTTATTTGATAGCACATGAATACATCGCTACTTTCACCGCAAGTGTACGGGTCAAGTTTTAATATAGTGGGAAGAGTAAGGGTTGTCGTATCCATAGGGATTGATGTAGATAATCATTGAGTATCAAAATTATCATAAACTAACATCATCTAGGTGATAAAAATGTAGTTTTTATAATAAATATACTAAATTAATTACCTAATTAAACTAATTAATCTAATATACTAATATAGGGGTGTGACGTTTATGGAAAATTATTGCCTAAGGATTAACTTTGCCCACTTAAATGTGTATGTTTCAATCTAGTTTACATTAATAACGTTCATCCTATCCTACAATTTCAGTATCGAAATCTCATTCACTACCTCTCCCGAGTGTAAAGTGAATGAATATGTGACTTTGGGTCAATGTCAAAGTCCCCCTCGAGCATCTATACGACACTTAGTCACATGAGTCTCTCCCCAACGTCATGGATTGCACACTTTCTAACTCTCTCTAGACTTATTAGATCATCACGTTGTATTTAAACCCTAGTCCAAATCTGGGTTACCTCTCTTGAGTGTCAAACCCCATATTCTCAATATATCATAACAAGCATATAAATGTAGAATAACGGTAAACACAATCGGATAAACATGAATAATCATTAACGAAACATAGATTTTATATAAACAACGTTTACATGAAATTAATCAAACCCTAAACAATAAATGTTTAGCTACACAATGCCATAGCCCTAAATACAACTAAAAATGAGTTAAACATATACAAACATTAAACCAATCTAAGAGAGAAATAAAGAAACAAGGAGACTAGCAATTATCTGAAGATCCGACACTAAAACCACTCCGAGAATGTTTCATCCTTCTTCACGTTGTGATCTTCTATTGATAGAATCTCCTTGGAGCTCTCAAGACTCCCAAAAATGTCTACCTTTGTTTGGGGAGAAGATGGACGATATTTATAGGATTTAAAACATCTCAAAATATCTTAAAATATCCTAAAAAATTTAGCACTGACTGCTACAGCGGTGGATAGGTTGGTAGGATTCTGGTGGGTGATCGCTGCAGCGGTAGTTTGACTGCTACAACGGTGGAGCTCTCTACATTTTGCCCGCTGCAGCGATGGAGCCTCAGCAAACTCTCTGTATTTTTACTGTTGTAGCGGTGGATGTAGGTTCTAGATTTGGTCGTTTTGCTTTTTTTTCCATCGTTCTTCCACCTCTTCGATTGTTTATGGACCATTTTAGTCCCTTTTCACCCCAAATACCTAATTTATAACAAAACAAATAAAAACATAATAAAACTCTATAAAAATACACAAAGACTGCCAAAACTATCTTGGGAATAAATAGATAAATTACACCTATCATTATTCTCATATGTTAATGAATATTCAGTTATGATCATGTGTGGCTAAGTAAATGTTATCTAGGGATTGATTAGTTCATGAACAAACATATTAGAGTGAATTCATGTTTTGTTAATGGTTGTTCATCTATATCTAACTGTGTTTACCATTTTATAACATTCATAGTATTCTTTGTATGGTATTGTGGTTGGTTTGGGTTTGACACTTGGGAGAGGTAACCCCTGTTCGGACTAGGGTTAAACACAACAGGACGTTCTAATGTTTTGGGAGATTATTAGAACGTGTAGAGTTCGTAGGGTTGAGGATAGACTCATGTAATCGTTTAGACACTAGATAGAGATATCGATGTTGACACGATTGCATATTCTCTCACTTTACACTCAGGAGACGTAGTGAGTGAGTTTTCGATACCTAGATTGTCGGATAGATTGAATACCGTTAATGTAAACTAGACTAAATCAAAAATGTATTAGTGAATGAAATTAATCCCTAGGTAATCCATTTTCATAGAATTAATCCCAAGTATTTTAGGTTTAATTAGTTTTCAAAAAGTGAACACAATTTAAATTGTTAATTATCTATATAGTATTAAGCTGTGTCAATTGTAGTACTTAACTAGTTCTAACGACAAATCCCAGTGGACAACACTCGATCTTCGAAATCATTTTATTAAAACTTGATCTCATGTACTTGCAAGTAAAACTAATTCGTTAAAATATAGCGAACAAGTTTTTAGTGTCGTTTCCATGGATTTAAGTTAGTAATTAAGTTGATATTACTATCAAATAGCTCAATATTAATTTAGACACTCATTTGTTTTTGTTTAATCACTTTCATTTCTTGTGGTGACTGAAAATATATGTGATATAGCCAGAGTTTGGAATTTATTGCACTTAATCTAGAGATTGACTGTACATTGAGGAGACTAAGGAGATGAAGGAGAAACCGAACTCAATAAATGGCCGACGGTGGTGATGATTGTGTGCCACGACAACCACCGGTGCCTAAAGCACTACTGGAACAACCATCGAAACTTAAGGTTCAACAACAAAGGGTCCTTAGGGATTACTATCGACCCATCATGTTTGATAACTATTCAAAGATCTGGAGGCAGCTGATCCAAGCAAACAACTTCAAGTTGAAACCCGCCCTAGTCAACATGGTTCAACAGAACCAATATGGCGGGAATCTTCATGAAGATCTAAATATCCATCTAGCAACATTCTTGGAGATTTGTGACATAGTGAATATAAATAGAGTCACAGATGACGTAATCCAGTTAAGATTATTCCCATATTTCCTTCGAGATAGAGCCAGGGGTTGGTTTCAATCAGTCCAACCGGGGAGCATCTCAACTTGGGAGGAACTAGCTCAATGGATCCTCACTAAGTTCTTCCCACCTTCGAAGACATCATAGTTGAGAGATGAGATTGCTCAATTTCACTAATGGGATTATGAGTCACTCTTCGAGGCGTGGGAGCGATTCATGGACTTATTGGGAAAATGCCCCCAACACGGGTACCAAGATTGGTTTCAAACCCAACTCTTCTACAATGGTTGGGTGGACAAACAAGAAAAATTGTTAATACCGCATGGAGAGGCTCTTTGTTATCCAAAACTCTAGACGTGGTTCAAGCACTTTTGGAAAAGATGGTGGCCAACAACTACCAATGGCTTGATTAGAAAAATATGGGACAAAATGTAGCTGTTATTCATGAGGCCAATCCTCTTACTACCTTGTTGTACCAAGTGTCAAAACTCACAGAGCTGCTAGTCGCGTTCTCTACTAGAGATGCCTCGTCTAGTTTAGAAACAAAAAATATGGAATCGGGGGTTGATAGCAAGTTTGAGGAATGCCATTTTGTCAACAACTAGGCCTAAACCTTTAGGCCAGCCAACAACATCCCAACTCATTACCACCCCAGAACTCAAAATCATGAAAATGTTTCTTATGCAAATAATCAAAATACCTTGCGACCCCCTCTTAGATACTCTTCGCTATCACAAGAATACCATCCATAGAAACAAAACCGTTATATGCAAAAAAACCAAGTGCAAATCCATAAGCCTCCGTTGGAATATTTTATTGGCTCATTCATGAAGGAAACACAAAACATTATGCGAGAAATGCATAACAGGCTCAACAAGCATAAGGCGAGGCTTGACAAAATTGAGAAAACGTGGACCAATACAAATTCAGTTGTGAAGTCGTTGGAAACTCAAATTGGTCAGCTTACTAGTGCCATAAAAGGGCAAACCTTGGGGAAGTTTCCAAGTAATATGGAGACTAACCCAAGGGATTGGAAAGTTATTACCTTGTGGAGCGGAAAGGAAGTAGAAACATCAATGCCAAAGGAGGATGAGCCAAAAGAAAAGATTGATGTTGAGAAAGAAACCATTCCGATTGAGGAAAAGAAGGAAGCCCCACAGGTAAATCTAGGTTCAATCTTATTTTCGTACAATCCAACGATACTCACTCCACCTTTTCCATATCCGCAATAGTTTCAAAAGAAAAAATTGGATTCCCAATTTGCTAAATTTCTTAACATCTTCAAGAAAATCCGTATCAACATACTGTTTGCTGATACATTGGAACAAATGCCCAATTATGGAAAGTTCTTGAAGGATATCATAACAAAGAAGAAAAAATTGGAAAAATATGAGACCGTCAAGTTAACGGATGAATGTAGTGTGATCCTTCAACAGAAATTGCCTCAAACGTTAAAAGATCCCAGAAGTTTCACCATACGGTGCACCATTGGGAAATCTCACTTTGATAAGGCGCTTTCTAACCTTGGAGAAAGTATAAATCTCATGTCATTATCCTTTTACCAAAAGTTGGGTGATAGGTGTGATCTACCTATCTATTTCCAAATCGAACTAAGTTAGTTTTCAAGCGTTTTTATAGTATTTTATTACGTTTTAATTAGTTTTTATTCTTTTTGTATAAATCATGTGTGTGAGGTGAAAAGGTAGGAAACCAGAGTGTAAAAAATCAGATCGAACCAAGAACAGTTGAAGAACGGTGCAAAAACAAGCACGAGGGCAATATTCAGAAGAGAAGCCCACCGCCGCGGCGATGAAAATGCAGAAAGGGCTTAAATCTGCTGGAAGCTCACCTCCTAGGTAGTGAAAATGTAAGATGGTCACCAAGTCCACCGTTATCATTACCGCCTAGGCAATCAACCAACCGACCTACTCACCACCGCGACAGTGACCTTTGTACCAGATTAGATAATTTTTTAGATATTTTCTCTACCCTCTCCTCTCCTTAGATAATCCCCAGCCATTATAGCCCTTAGGGCTTAGTTTATAATAGAGAGAGGGTATGGGGAGTGCCCAAACAAATTCGAATGAGAAGATTACCACACGGAGAAGGAGAAGCGATTGGTGGACGGTTTTAGCAGCTAATCTTGGGACTACGGTAAAGTTCATCCGTTTTTACTTTTATTTATTAACTTAAATAGTTGTTTGAGCATGTTTAGCTTGATTTTAATTGTATAAGCGGTTATGACCACGAGTTAAACGTGGATTATCTATAGGATTAATATTATTTATGAAAACGTAGTTTTGTTTGAGTTGTGTTTCTTTAATGATTGTTTTTAGCAATTTTGATTGTGTTTGCCATATTGTTTGTTTATTATGCGTAGATAGATATATCGAGAATTCGGGGGTTGACACTCGGAAGAGGTAACCCCTGATTCGGACTAGGATAAATACAACGTGACAATCCAATAACCTGGGAGGGAGTTAGATTGTGTGCAATCAATGACGTTGGGGAGAGATCACGTGACCTAGGGTGGTTAAGACATTGAGGGTGAATTTTTCATTGACACAAAGTCACGTATTGCCTTATCTTACACTCGGGATAGGTGGTGGGGGAGTTTACGAACTGAGATTATCGGATAGGTCGAATGCCATTATTGTGAACTAAACAAAATCAAACGCGTTTAAGTAAATAAAGTTAATCCCTAGATAATCCATCCCCTAACCATCTCGTATTAGTATAATTAGTATAGATTAATTAGTAGTAGATTAATTTAGTATATTTTAATTTAAAATCATTTGTTTTTAGCCTAGATAAAATTAGGTTATGATAATCGCAATACTCGATAATAACGACAAACAATCCCTGTGGACACGATACCCCTACTCTCCCCATCTATACTAAAACTTAACCTCGTACACTTGCGAGTAGTTAATACATGACCATGTAAAAAACCTCGTCGTACATTGGGGCTTAGAGATGCGAAACCAACTATGATTTCTCTGCAAATGGCGGATCGTTCATTGACCTATCCAAAAGGCATAATTGAAGACGTGCTAGTAAAGGTGGATAAATTCATATTTTTTATGGATTTTGTGGTGTTGGAAATGGAGGAGGACCGAGAAATCCCCATTATACTTGGTAGGCCTTTTCTCGCTACTGAGAAGGCGTTGATAGACATTCATAACGGGAGCTTGACATTGAGGGTAAATGATAATGAAGTTAAGTTCAATATTTTCAATACAATGAAGTTTCTAGATGAGTGCCAACCTTGCAATCGAGTGGAAGTAATGGACTCCTGCGTTAGGGAATTCTTTCATGAAAATTCGAATTGGGATCCATTAGAGCTTACTCTCACAAATTCCCTATCTATGGGTGATTTTTGTGAAAAAGGCTCAACCACAAATGAAGGTGTTGTGGACTACGTCCTATCTTTGGAAGTCGTACCTAAAGACGTAGTGGATTCGGTTCAAGTGGAGACCCTTGATGATAAAGTAAGTTCACTAGATCCGTCAAATCCACCTCATGGTGGGTTGACTCTCAAGCAATTATCGGATCACCTTTGGTATATGATAGGTGTGATCTACCTACATATTTCTAAACCGGTTTTGTTAGTTTTAGAGTATTTTTATAGTTTATATTACATTTTAATTAGTTTTTATTCTTTTTGTATAAATTAGGCGTGTGGGGAAAAAAGATAGGAAACTGGAGCGAAAACGATAAGATTGAACCAAAAACAGTTGAAGAACGGTAGAAAAATTAGCACAGAGGCAATATTGTGAAAGAAGCCCACCACCGCGGCTTCCAAACCTCCGCCGCAGTGGTGAAAATACAGAGTTGGACCTATTCTTGCTGGACATTCACTGCTTACGCGGTAAAACTACAGAATGTCATCCTAATCCACTGCTGCGGCAATCAATCAACCGACCTACTCACCGCCTAGGCGGTGACCTCTACACAACCTAGGATATTTATTATATATTTTTGAGATATTTGGCCTATAAATATCCACTCCTATACTCTCCTCTTGGATGTTCCGACCACTAGAGCCCCTTAGTCTATACTTAGGATTGGATTTAGGAGTTTTAGAAGGAGAGCTCACATCCCGAAGTAGAGGAAGATAACGAAGCGATTGTTGAGCATTCTTAGCAGCTAATCTTCAGACGAGGCTAAGTTCTTCGATTTCTTCCCATATTTCTTTAACTTAGGATTTTGTGAGCATGTTTAGCTCCATTTCAATGTTTATACGGTTATGACCATGAGTTAAATATGGATTGTATAGGGATTAATGATATATTTATTAATATGTGTTTGGATGATTTCGGTGTTGCGTTTATGTTTGTTCTTCATAGTTTGGTTGTGTTTATCATGCTTAGATAGATAAATGGAGAATATGGGGTTTAAAAAATCCTGGATTCGGATTAGGGTAAACAAATGCCATGATCCAATAACCTAGTCAGGGTTAGGATTGTGGACAATCGATGACGTTAGGGAAAGACTCACGTGACCTAGGGTCGTTAAGATGTTGAGGAGGACTTCTTTATTGACTCGAAGTCATGTATTCCCTCGTCTTACACTCAAGAGAGGTGGTAGTGGAGTTTTAGAACAGAGATTGTCCATAGGGTAAACACAATGCGATGATCCAATGACCTAGTCGGGAGTTGGATTGTGTGCAATCAATGACACTGGGCGAGACTCACGTGACCTAGGGTTATTAAGACGTTGAGGAGAACTTTTTTGTTGACTCAAAGTTATGTATTCCCTTGTCTTACACTCGAGAAAAGTGGCGGTGGAGTTTACAAACCAAGATTGTCAAATAGGTCGAACACCATAAACGTAAGTAAATCTAGATCGTATACGTATTTGTAAACACGCTAATCCCTAGGCAATTCTTTCCCCTAAAACATATTAGTATATTAGTATAGATAATTTAGTTAATTAGTATTAGTAATATTAATTAAATACATTTGTTTTTAGCCTAGATAAACTTAGGTCATGACAAACGCGGTACTCGATAGTAACGACACCAATCCCTGTGGATACAATAACCCGATCTTTCACGATCACACTATACTAAAACTTTGACCTCGTACACGTGCGAGTAGTCAATATGCGAGCATGTAACAAATGTTTCGCCGTACAGTATACATTCTTGGGGAAAAACTCTAGCGATCCGATCATCATCTCATCGTCTTTGACTCAAGAAAAAAAGAACAAACTACTTAGTATCCTAAAATGGCACAAATCCACATTCGTGTAGTCTATTTCTAATATCAAGGGAATAAGCCCAACTATTTACATGCATAAAATCTTGATGGAGGACTCATTTAAACCCTTCATTGAGCATCCAAGAAGGCTAAATCCTATAATGAAGAAGGTGGTATGTATCGAGGTGTTGGAGTTATTAAATAACGGAATCACATATGCTATATCGGACAGTGAATGGGTAAGTCCGATGCAAGTGGTTCCCAAGAAAGGAGGCATAACTGTGATAAAAAATTAGAGGAATGATCTAATTCCCACACGAACCATCACTGGATGGAGAGTGTTCATTAATTATAGAAAGTTGAACAAAGCCACATGGAATGATCATTTTCCTATCCCGTTCATTGATCAAATGTTGGATCGTCTCTCCTGTTATGACGACTATTGTTTTCTTAACGGCTATTCAGGCTACAATCAAATAGCCATTGCATTGAAAGACCAAGAAAAAACTACGTTCACATGCCCATATGGCACATTTACTTACCGTCGTATGCTATTTGGTCTTTGCAATGCTCTGGCAACATTCCAACGATGTATGATGGAAATCTTTTCGGACATAGTGGAGGATATAATGGAAGTATTCATGGATGATTTCTCAGTTTTTGGCTCATCCTTTGATCGTTGCCTCTACAACTTATCACTTGTTCTCAACCGAAGTGAAGAGAAACATTTAGTTCTCAATTGGAAGAAGTGTCATTTCATGGTAAAGGAGGCAATCATCTTAGGCCATCAGGCCTCTTCTAAGGGGCTTGAGATGGATCGGGCGAAGATTGAGAAAATCGAGAAACTTCCACCACCAATCAATGTGAAGGAAGCAAGAAGTTTCTTAGGACACGCCAGCTTCTACCAGTATTTCATCAAAGATTTTTCTAAAACGGTGAAGTCGTTATGAAATTTTCTTGAAAAAAAAGCCCCTTTCATTTTTTATGATGCTTGTGTAGGAATGTTCATTGCCATGAATGAGAAATTGATCTCGGCTCCAATTGTAGTATCTCCGAATTGGAATGAGCCTTTTGAAATCATGTGTGATGTAAGTGACTATGCGGTTGGAGTTGTTTTAGGCCAATAGAAGGAGAAGATTTTCCGATCCATATACTATGCAAGCAAAACGCTCAAGAGAATTACACCACCACGGAGAAGAAGATGTTTGCGGTGGTTTTTGCATGTGATAAGTTCCGTTCTTACATTATAGGGTCTAGGGTGATCATATATATGGACCATGCCACCATTCGATACTTATTTGCAAAGAAGGATGTCAAGCCTCATCTAATCCAGTGGATTCTCTTGCTTCAGGAATTTGATGCTAAGATTAGAGACAAAAAAGGAAGTGCGAATGTAGTAGCCGATCATCTCTCCCGGCTCGTGGTAGAAGATGTTGGTGATAATTCATGTATCATGGAAGTTTTCCCAGATGAGCAGTTGTTCAATGTTGAAGCTAAACTTCAGTGGTTTGCGGATATCATCAACTATCTCGCGTGCAAGGTGTTGCCGCCGAACGTATCAAGTGCCCAAAGGACGAAATTCCTATTTGATATAAAGTATTATATGTAGGATAACCCGATGTTGTTCAAGAAATACGTCAACCATGTCATCCAGTGTTGTGTTCTAGAAAAGGAAGTGGTAAGCATTCTATATCATTACCACTCTTCATCGTGTGGGGGGTATTTTAGAGCAACATAGACGACCGATAAGGTGCTTCAGTCAGGTTTTTACTGGATGACTATTTTTCGTGATTTATATACATTTGTAACATTTGTGATCGATGTAAGAGGGTCGGCAACATCTCGAGGTGGCATAAATTACCCTTAACATCCATTCTCAAATTGGAGCTTTTTAATGTTTGTGGGATAGATTTCATGCGACCATTTCCTCTGTCCTTTGGTCAGAAGTATATATTGCTAGCGGTGGATTATGTGTCAAAGTGGGTTGAGGTTGTGGCGACGCCAACCAACTATACCAAAGTGGTTCTAAAATTCTTTCAGAAGAACATAATGACAATGTTCGGAACTCCTCGAGCCATCATTAGTGATGAAGGAACCAACTTCTGCAACAAAATATTCCATACTCTACTGACAAAGTATGAAGTTTGATATAAAGTAGAACTTCCCTACCATCCCCAAACAAATGGCCAAGCCGGAGTGTCTAATCGAGAAATAAAATAGATCTTGGAGAAGACGGTTCATTCCAACCGGAAGGACTGGGAGGTGAAATTAAATGACGCATTATGGGCATACCGCATGTCTTTTAAAACACCGATCAGAATGTCTCCATATAGGTTAGTGTTTGGGAAAGCGTGTTATTTTTCGGTTGAATTGGATCACCGTGCATATCGGGCAATAACGAAGCTTAATTTTGATCTCAAAGCTTCGGGGCAACAATGCCTCCTTCAACTCAATAAGATGGAGGAATTCTGGAACAAGACATATGAGAACGCCAAGTTGTACAAGTACAAAACCAAGACATAGCATGACAAGCACATCATTAGGAGAGAGTTCATCCCCTAACAATAAGTCTTATTTTTCAATTCTCGGATGAGACTATTTTTCCACAAGGAGATAATCAAACACGATTTTGGGAATAAAGAATGAGTTGTGGAGACTGATGTGGATCATTGCTAAATCTAGCTAGGGACAATAAATCAAGCGTCTTTTTTGATATAAAACCCACGAGATTGGTTTTCGCCAATTTTCACTATTATAACATTTTAGAGGTTGAAGTAGTCATGATACGAGTTTGTGAGTGAATAGAGGAGCTTAGATATTCGAGGATGTTATATGAATTTGAACGTGAAGAAATAGCAAAACAAAAACAAAGCAGTGGCCCACTGTTTGAACCAAATGCAAAAAAATCAAAAAAAGGCCTAAAGGCCTTCCATCACTGCAGCGAAGGAAATAATTGTTGTAATGGCCATAAAGCAAAAAACAATCTATTGTTCCATCGCTGTAGCAATAAAAACCAACGCTACAGTGACAACAAGTTAGAATACTCACTGTTGTTCTATAGCTGCAGCAATGGCGCCCCTGTTTCGATGAATAGGGGCGTCGTTTCTTGTTTCCAACTTTCTCAAACCCTAACTCCTGAAACCTCTTCCAATTTTTCTTCCAAACCAATTCAAACCTCAAAATACACCCTCTCATACTCAAAAACAAACTCCTTACCACAAATCAGCCACAAAATCACATTTAAAACCCTATATTTGTTGGTTCTAGGGTTGGAGTTAAAAGTGGAGAGATCTTCAATTTCCAACCATTGGGCACTCAAATACTCGTCAAGTCAGTTTTTTAGAAATGCTATTACACTTGTGTGCTACAATACTATTGTGATTTTCTTGTGGATTTGAAGTTTGGTTGAGAAATTGGAATGTTGAGGTGGAACCCTTGATACCCTGTTGCGATTTTCATGCTATTGAGATTTTGAGTCGATTTTTGGTGAAGAACACTTTGTTTTGTGGTGGTTTGTTTGCTAGATCCAAGATTTGTTGAGAAGTTTAAGCATTTTGTGTTGAAATCTTGTGGATTGTGTGTTGTATTTAGGGATTGTTGGTGTTCTTGATAGGCTAGTTCAATTTATTGATTTGTGAACATCCCCATTGTGATTTGGTGGCTGATTGTTGTGTGTTGAATTGAAAAGAAACTATGCTAAAGAAAGTCATTGTGAAACATCAAAGGAATGAGGGATCTGGTTCGTGATCCATCAATACTTCCTCGAATTATGACTGAAGTCGATTCATTTGAAAACGAGCGGAGCAACATTTTAATCGGTTTGAGCACAAGCGTAATTGCATTCGTGAGCGTGGATTTGTCGAAATAGATGAGCTTCAGGATTAAATTACAAATGTGATATTGGTGATAGGTGTGATCTACCTATATATTTCCAAACCGGTTTTTGTTAGTTTTAGAGTATTTTCTATAGTATTTTATTATGTTTTATTTAGTTTTTATTTATTTTGTATCAATCAGGTGTGTAGGCTACAAAGGTGGAAAAACGGAGCATAAACGATCAGATTGAACCAAGAACGGTGGAAAAATAAGCAAAGCGGCAATTTTCTAAATAGTAGCCCACCACCATATTGTCAAACCTCTGCCACGGCGGTGAAATTGTAGAGAGGGTCAGTTATTGCTGGACATCCACCGCCGTAGTGGTGAGATCCACCACCATGGCGGTGAAACTGAAGGATGGCCACCAAATCCACCGTTGTCTTCACCACCTAGGCGATCACTTAATCGACCTACTCACAGCCGCGGCGATCACCTCTACACAGATTAGATATTTTTTTTGATATTTTTAGGATATTTTGCCTATTTAATCCATTCCCCTCCCTCATTTTTGGGCCTCTCTTGCATGCTACTACCCTTAGAACATATATAGGGTTAGGTAGAGACGCTTTAGAGGGAAATCTTACATCCCAAAGATGGCAAAGCAATCGTTGAGCGGTTCTTAGCAACAAATCTTCGGACTAGGCTCAGTTCATCAATTTTTTCCTTTATTTCATTAACATAGGAATTTGTGAGCATGTTTAGATCGTGCTTTATTGTAAATATGGTTATGGTCATTAGTTAAACATGGATTGTGTAGGGATTAACAATATATTTATAAATATGTGATTCCTATGATTTAAGCG
Organism: Eucommia ulmoides; assembly: GCA_016647705.1. NCBI lineage: Eukaryota > Viridiplantae > Streptophyta > Magnoliopsida > Garryales > Eucommiaceae > Eucommia > Eucommia ulmoides. The sequence continues at coordinate 36,535,497 of CM028339.1, read as the reverse complement.
TTTCGTTTATGTTTGTTCTTCTAAGTTTGATTGTGTTTGCCATATAGTTTGTTTATTGTGCTTAGATAGATATATCGAGAATTCGGGGTTTGACACTCAGAAGAGGTAACCTCATATTCGAACTAGGGTAAACATAATGCGATGATCCAATAATTAGGGAAAAGTTGGATTGTGGGAAATCGATGACGTTGGGGCAAGACTCATGCAACCTAGGGTCATTAAGACATTAAGGGGAACTTCTGCATTGACATGAAGTCACGTATTCCTTCATCTTACACTCGGGAGAGGTGGTAGGGCAGTTTACGAGCTAAGATTATCGATAGGGTAAACACAATGCGATGATCCAATAACCCGATCGAGAGTTGGATTGTGTGCAATCAATAACATTAGGGTGAGACTCACGTGACCTAGGGTCGTTATGAAGTTGAGAGGGACTTCTTCATTGGCACAAAGTTATGTATTCCCCTGTCTTACGCTCAGGAAAGATAGTGAGGGAGTTTACGAACTAAGATTATCAAATAGGTTGAACACCATAAACGTAAGTCAAACGAGATTGAAAACGTATTTGTAAAGTAAGTTAATCCCTAGACAATTCTTTCCCCTAAAACATTTGATTATATTAGTATAGATAATTTATTTAATTGGTTTAGTTTAATATAAATTTTATTACATTTTTTATTGGCTAGATAAAATTAGGTTGTGACAATCACGGTACTTGATAGGTGTGAAAACCTATCTATTTCCAATTCGAATTTGTTAGTTTTCGAATATATTTATAGTTATTTTTATTATGTCTTAATTAGTTTTCATACTTTTGTATAACTCAGGTGTGTGGGTCGAAACGATAGGAAACTGGAGCTAAAATGATGAGATCGAACCAAGGCGGTTCGAAGTTACGGTGGATAAACAAGCTCGGAGGCTAAAAGATGAAATAGGCCCACCGCTTAGGCATCCAGACCACCGCCTAAGCGGTGAAAATGAAGAGAAGAGCAAAATGTTATTGACGGACAACCGCTTGAGCTGAAATTCTACCGCTTAGGCAGAAATCCAACAGAGGATGTAGAAGGGCTACTGACAGCTGCTCGCCTAGGCGAAAATTCTACTGCCTAGGAGAAAATCCAACAGAATGTTCTCCAGTCCACCGCCTACTTCACCGCCCAGGTGATCAGACTTAACCGACCTAACTCCGCCTAGGCGGAATTTCCACCGCCTAGGCGGATTTGCCCTACACAGCCTTTAGATATTTTTAGATATTTTTAGGATATTTTTGCTATAAATATCCCCTGTCCTCCCCCTTTGTCCGAATATCTCTCTTCCCTCTCTTGCATTTTTTAGCCCCTTAGGCTATAGTTAAGCCAAGGGTTAGGAATTTTAGTGGTGGAGCTCGCATCCCGAAATGGAGAAGACGGCGAATCGATCGTTGAGCGTTCTTAGCGGTTTATCTTCGGACGAGGCTAAGTTCTTTGATCATTTTTCCTTATTTCTTTATCTTAGGAGTATGTGAGCATGTTTAGCTCATTATTTTCTTGTATATGTGGCTATGGCTCCAAGTTAAATATGGATTGTAGTAGGGATTAACCTATAATTTATAAATACGTCGTTTAGGTGATTTCGGTGTTGTGTTTATGTTTGTTCTTCGTAGTTTGATTGTATTTATTGTATTGTTTGTTTATTATTCTTGGATTGATAAATGGAGAATACGGGATTTAGATAAATCGCGGATTCGGATTAAGGTAAACAAACGCCACGATTCTATAACCCGGTCGGGGTTTGAATCGTGGACAATCGATGACGTTGGGCAAGACACACATGACCTAGGGTCGTTAAGACATTGAGGGGGACCTCTTCGTTGACTCTAAGTTGCATTATATTCCTCATCTTACACTCGGAAGAGGTGGCGACGGAGTTTTAGAACGGAGATTGTCGATAGGGTAAATACAACGGGACGATCCAATAACCCGGGATGGAGTTGTATTGTGCGCAATCAATGACGCTGGGTTAGACTCATGTGACCTAGGGTCATTAAGACGTTGAGGGGGACTTCTTCGTTGACTCAAAGTCATGTATTCTCCCGTCTTATACTCGGAAGAGATGACGACGGAGTTTACGTACCGAGGTAGTCAAATAGGTCAAACAAAGTAAATGGGAGTAAATCGAAATCGAACACGTATTTGTAAACACGTTAATCCCTATACAATTCTTCACCCTAAAACATATTAACATAATAGTGTAGTTAATTTAGGATATATTAGTATTAGTTTAATTAATTAAATACATTTATTTTTCTCCTAGATAAAATTAGGTCATGACAAATGCGGTATTCGATAGTAACGACAACAATCCCTGTGGATACGATAACCCGATCTTAACGATCACACTATACTAAAACTTGGACCTCGTATACTTGCGAGTGTAAGTAGCGGTGTGTTTTTCCCGCACTACCAGTACTGGATAATAATGACAACCAATCGTTGTGGATACGATACCCGATCTGAAAAATCACATTATACTAAAACTTTTATCTCGTACACTTGTGAGTAGTCAATACGCGAGCGTGTAAAAAATGCTCGTCCTACCAACTGGAATGAGGTTGGCAGTGATTGTGTAGACAACCGGGCCCAAGAAATATCGCTTTGGTTTGTGAATTCTTCACCAATACAGTAGAACCCGAGAACTACTGGACCAAGGTCCAGACTCGTGTGGTGAAATTTAATGCTGAAACAATAAACGAGCTCCTAGGGTTGGTACCTAAGGAACAAGAAGAAGATTTGGACAAAGACATGGAGAAGAAAGATCTAGAAATGGTGATCAAGATGCTATGTTCCTGCAATGTGCGTTGGTTACATACATGTTTTGTACGACAAACATTTGTTAAGTACTCGTGTATTGACTACTCACAAGTATACGAGGTCAAAGTTTTACTATAATGGATCTTTAAGATCAGGTATCATATCCACAGGGATTGGTTGTTGTTATTATCGAGTACCGTAATTATCATGACCAAATTTTATCTAGGCGATGAAAAACGTATAAAATTTATATTAACTAAACTAATTAACTAAATTATCTATACTAATATAATGAGATATTTTAGGGGAACAAATTATCTAGGGATTAACTTGGTTTACAAATACATGTTCGATCTCAAATGTCTTATGTTTATGGTGTTCAACCTATTTGACAATCTCAATTCATAAACTCCTCTGCCACCTCTCCCGAGTGTAAGACAGGTAAATACATGAATTCACGTCAATAAAAGAAGTCCCCCTCAACGTCTTAACGACCCTAGGTCATGTGAGTCTCGCCCCAACATCATTGATTGCACACAATCCAACTCCCGACCAGGTTATTGGATCGTCGCATTGTGTTTACCCTATCGATAATCTCAGTTCGTAAACTCTTCCGCCACCTCTCCCGATTGTAAGACGAGTGAATATGCGACTTCGTGGCAATGAAGAAGTCCCCCTCAATGTCTTAACGACCCTAAGTCGCATAAATCTTGACCCAACGTCATCGATTGCCCATAATCCAACTCCCTCCTGGGTTATTGGATCGTCGCATTATGTTTACCCTAGTCTGAATCCGGGGTTACCTCTTCCAAGCGTCAAACTCTAAATTCTTGATATATCTATCTAAGCATAATAAACATAACAATATGATAAACACAATAAAAATAGAGAAAAACAATCATAAACGAAACACCGAAATCATACGAATCACATATTTATAAATATATTGTTAATCCCTGTATAATCTATGTTTAACGAACAACCATAATCGTATTTACAATAAATCACAAGCTAAACAAGCTCACAAAATCCTAAGTTAAATAAATGAAGGAAGAAATCAAAGAACTTAGCCTCGTCCGAAGTTTAGTGGCTAAGAATGTTCAATGATCGCTTCTCCATTTTACTCTTCCTCGGGATATGAGCTCTCCGTCTAAAACTCCTCTACCTCACCCTAAATATGTTCTAAGGGTTGTAGCATGCAAGAGAGAACCGAGAGTGATGGAAGATGATGGCTTAAATAGGAAAAATATCTCAAAAATATCTAAAAGAAATATCTAATTTGTGTAGAGGTGACTGCCACGGCGATGAGTAGGTTGGTTAGTTGATTGCCTAGGTGGTGAAGATAACGGTAGACTTGCTGACCATCCTGCAGTTTTACCACCACGGTTGTGGATCTCACTGCCACGACAGTGGACGTTCAGCAAGAATAGGTGCACTCTGCATTTTCACCACCACGATATAGGTCTAGATGCTGTGGCGGTAGTCTTTATGTGCTGAGTTTTGAAGTTCTTCTGGTCTATTACCCGACGATGAAGTTATCCCATAGTTGTTTATCGAGGTAAAGGGTAATGCCCATTCATTTGTGTTTTGTGTGCTTGACATTTAAATTTGCTAAAAGTCATTGTGGATCCTAATTTGCACGAGCACGTAGACTCAATGTACTAGCTATCCAATCAATTTGACGACGATTATCCAGTAGCCAAGTTCATAATAATTTTAGGGATTCTAGAACCTGATTGGGGGAAATTCATGGCTAAATCCTAGGCGAGGTAGTTCAGGAGATATGATTTAGGTATTCATTTTGATCACTTGAGCCGTTAAAGCCTTCCATGCAATATATTTTATCCCTCGTTACATTGTTGAAGCCTATTAGCTGTTTCAATTCTCAACACATAACAAATACCCTGGCCAATAATTTTTTTCAAACCATTGTCGCTCAACCTAAGGCACAAATTGAGTCAAAATCAAGTTAGCATTTGTTTATGCTACTTGAAGTGAGCAGATGGGTTTTGGGCAAACTTTTGATTGGTTTGTTATTCAAGTACTCACTTTTCATTTTTATATCGTGTTTCTGCACCTGTAAAATGGTACAAATTAAATAAGTTTGGGAGTGTGGTTAGTCTAAAAAAAAAAATATGTAAATATAATTTTATCTTTGTTTGTTTTGACAAGTGAATACAACATTTTAAAATATTAGTTCAGGGTTGTTTTGGATTGATCTTTGTCGGTACGAGTGTGATTCAGTGCCAAGCGTTGTGCCTGGGGTATCGTTAAGTTAATGACGTTTACTTGTTTTATATTCCCGATATACCCTTGGCTAATTGTTAAAAACTGAACCAAGTCCTTTTGATCTTTTTGAATTTCTAAGCCTACATTAGTGGAGAGTGGAACCCAGTCTAACATCTGGAAATCCTGTACCTTATTAGTGTAAAGTCATGAACTTTGTTGGTGGATAATCCAATTTGGTCTTTGGATGGTTGTATATTTGAGTTTTCGCACACACAATTAGAAATGATCTGGAATGGCATTTACTGATATTGAATGTTGAAATTCTAGAGCACCATATGGTGCATTTTATTCTTGAACTTGATATGATTGGGGGCCATTGAAGGAAAAACTTTTTGGTTGATTAGTTTGAATTCAAAACTCACACGTTTTTACTTTTAGTTCGTTTATGTTTTTTTTTTTCTATTTTAGTATTTAAGTTCAATAATTAGTTGTGATAGTTTATTTTAGTGTAAGGATGTTTTGCTAGAGGACTAGCAAAATTATAAGTTTGGGGGCATTTGATAGGTTGACTTTACCTATATATTTCCAAGCCAAATTTGTTAGTTTTTGAGTGTTCTTGTAGTGTTTTAATTCATTTTATTAATTTTTATGTGAATCAAGTGTTAGGGACGAAAACGGTAGAAATCGAGCTAATCAGTAGGACGACAGTGGAGAAACGTTGAAAAAAAATTCAAAAGGAGAACATGTAGCCTCATCGCTGCAGTGATGCCATTTATCACTGTAGCGCTAGTATCACAGGGCCACTAGCCCTTGATCGCTACAGCAATGCCCTAGATCGCTGCAGCGATGACAAGGCAGAAGCCCTACTGACTCCCATTCACTGCAGCGATCAAGCAATAGCTGGCAATGTATTTTCTTGATCTTTTTAGGATATTTTCGAACCCCATTTGTATCCACCCACTTCCATCCTTGCTAAGAACAATTTCTAGACTTATTAGAAGCCCTATATTAAACCTAAGGGAGGAGAGCACATTGGAGAAGAGGAAACGATCTTGGCGCGATTTTTATGAAAATGGAACCATCCACTTTACAGATTTGTCATTCCTTTTTTGTTTCTATATCTGTTTCTATACTTCGTCAATCGAATGATGATAGTATTCTAATGTGTTAATGAATATTCGGTTATGATCATGCGTGACTAAGTAGTTATTATATAGGGATTGATTAGTTCATAAACATGCATGTTTGAGTAAATTCGTGTTTCGTTAATGGTTATTCATCTATATCTGATTGGGTTTACCATTTTATTACATCCATAGTATTCTTTGCATGGTATTGTACTTGGTTTGAGAATACGAGGTTCTACTCTCGAGAGAGGTAACCCCAGATTTGAACTAGGGTTAAACACAACACGACGTTCTAATATTTCAAGAGATTATTAGAATGAGTGTAATCTGTGATGTTGGGGCTAGACTCATGTTATCAATTAGACGCTAGATAGGAATATCGATGTTGACACGATTGTATATTCACTCACTTTACACTCGAGAGAGGTAGTGAGTGATTTTTCGATACCTAGATTTTCGGATAGATTGAATACCATTAATGTAAACTAGACTAAATCAAACATGTATGAGTGAACGAAATTAATCCCTTGGTAATCAATTTTCATAAAATTAATCACAAGTATTTCAGGTTTAATTAGTTTTCAAATAGCAAACACAATTCAAAGTGTTAATCATCTATATAATATTAAGCTATGTCAATTGTAGTACTTAACTAGTTCTAACGACAAATCCCAGTGGACGACACTCGATCTTCGGATCCACTTTATTAAAATTTGACCTCGTGCACTTGCAAGTAAAATTAAAGCATTAGAATATAGCGAACAGTCAACATAAATCTAATGCATGCTTTGAACATGGATAAGTGCATATTTATCTCATAAAGTTTCAGCTCCCTTTCAAAATAATAATCATTTAAAAAACAGGAGACATTAGATATATGCTAGACCCTTAATATCCATAAAGATATCCACGTCCAACTGTATAAATATTCTAATAAATGAACAATACTTGATATAAGTACATTATAACAACATGTTAATATTCTTTAACTAAATGTGATTCTCAGAATCACCATGCAATATTTCTAAGATAACAAGTAAACACATCATTTAATATAGGACTTAAAACCATTACCAACTTACCTAATTGGCAAGTTAGACACCTCCCTCTCTAACAAATTTAATTAATTTAAATTGCGAAGGGTTAGGAGTATTATAGTTGTAAATTATCTATCTATTTCTAATCCGAACTTCATTAGTTTTCGAGTATGTTTAGTACGTTTTAATATATTTTGATGTGTTTTTTATTCTTTTTGTACTAAATCAGGTGTTTGAGGTGAAAAGGTATGAAAACAGATAAAAAACGATCATATCGAATCAAAGACGGTGGAAGAACGGTGGAAAAAGGGTAAAGAAAATTAAATTCAGAACCTGCAGCCACCGTCGCAGCGACCAAACCACAGCCGCGGTGGTCAAAATTCAGAGCCAGCCCAAACTCTCTATAAATCCACCGCCGCGGAGCAGAACCACTGCCATAGCGTACAAAATATAGAGAGTAAGGTCACTCTTCTACCTCCGAAGCGATAAAATGATAGCCACGGCGATAATCTAACCGACCTTCCACCACCACGATGGTGAATCCCACCGTTACGGCGGTCACCTCTGCATAGATTTAGATATTTATTTTAGATATTTTCTCTACTTATACCTCATCCTCGCCTCTCCTCCATCCATTAGAGCTCCATAGGACTTAATATATTTTAAAGAGAGGTTTTGTGAGTGCTCATTCAAATCCTAAAGAGAAGATCACAAAGCCAAGAAGAGGGAGCGATCTTGAAACGTTTTTAGTGATAAATCTTCGGACTAGGCTAAGTTTTTCTTGTTTCTTCTTTTATTTCTTAACTTAGGATTGTTGTTTGAGCATGTTTAACTTAGTTTTCATTGTATAACCCGCTATGGGCATGATCTAGACAGGTTTTGTCTAGGGATTAATATATTTATGAAAGTGTTGTTTTGTTGAGTCTGTGTTTGTTAGCGGTTGTTCTTTATTATTTTGATTGTGTTTGTCGTATTGTTTGTTTATCATGCTTAGATAGATATATCGAGAATACAGGGTTTGTACTCAGGAAAGGTAACTATACGGCATAGCGTTCGTTACACGGTTGCATATTAACTACTCTCAAGTGCACGAGGTCTAGTTTTAATATAGTGGGTTGTTTAAGATCGGATATCGTTCCCACAGGGACGATTTCAATAATTGAGTACCGCAATTAGCATAGTCTTATATTATCTAGATGGTTAAAGAAATATTTTAAATTAAACTACAATTAGTGGGTTAATCCTAACTAAGTTGAATAACTAGGGATTGATTTCGTTTACTTAATACATGTTTGATTTCGTTTTAATTAACATTAATGGAGTTTATGTTATCCGACAATCTCGGTTCGTAAACTCCTCCGCTACCTCTCCCAAGTGTAAGACGAGGGAATACGCGACTTCGTGTCAATGCCAAAGTCCCCCTCAACGTCTTAATCACTCTAGGACGCATGATTCTTGCCCCAACGTCATCGATTGCACACTAACTGATGCCTTCTCAGGTCATTAGGTCATAACGATGTGTTTACCCTAGTCTGAATCCAAGGCTACCTCTTCCGAGTGTCAAACCTTATATTCTCAAATCCAACCCTAATACCTTAACAAGCATATTGAAGTTTTCATAAAATGATAAACACAATCGAATTCAGAAACAAACATCCATTAAAGAAACATATATTAAACCAAACAAGTATTTACACAACTACATCGATCCCTAGCTAATATTTATCTAATCTAACATGATCTTAGCCATTGGAATATTAAACCAAGAGGGATTCATCATCATTCATAATAAAACATTAAGTTCCAAAGAGAGAAACAAAGAGAGAAAGATCAAATCTTAAAGTGGAGTGGTTTCCACTTTCGCCGAAGATCGATCCGCTAGTGTTTCCTTTTCCCGAATGATGAATCTCCTCTTTGGGCTCTTCAAGAATGGCCAAGAATCACCTCTTAAGGGTTAGGGACGTCCAACATCCAAGAGGCTTCAATGAAAAAGGGGGAATGGGTATTTATAGGTGCAAGGTTTCAAAATATCTAAAAATATCTATTTTGTTGTGCAGAGCCCACCATCGTGGTCATGGGATAAGTCGGATTTTTTCCCCAGATATTTTACCGCCGCAGCCATAGGTTTGCCCTGTGGTGGTAGAATAATATCCAACTCTCTGATCTTTTACCGCCGCGGCCGTAGGACTTTGTTCATTTCAGCACTTCTCTGCATTCTCACCGCCGCGGCCTTGGATTCTACGCCGCGATGGTGGCTTCTGTGATCTTGAAACCTCGTTTCTTTATCATTTTTCACCATTTTCCCACCGTTTTCGCTCATTTGCCTCGTGTTTGCATCCCTACACCTGACTTACATTAAAAAAAAAAAAAAAAAAAAAAAAAAAAATATATATATATATATATATATATATAAAGCAATTAAATATAACTAAAATACTCGAAAACTACCAAATCCGATTTAGAAGTATATAAGTATTTTACACCTATCAAATACCCCCAAACTTAGAATTTTGCTAGTCCTCAAGCAAAACACCCTAAGACTAAATTAAACTAACTACCCTAATTAACTTATGACTAATCTAAAAATGAAAAACTTTAACAAAAAAGAAGTATATACACGTGAGTTCCAAATTCAATCGAAGAAACCTAGTTGGTCCTCCCTCAACATCCCTCAATCTGATCAAGTTCAAGAAATAAAACACACCAAGTGGTGTTCTAGAATTTCAACACTCAATATCAATAAAAACCATTCTAGATCTATTGAAATATGTGTGTGTGTGAAATCAAATGTATAACCCGGTCGATAGAGTAAACACAACACGACGATCCAATAACCCGGACGGGAGTTGGATTGTATGCAATCAATGACATTGGGGCGAGACTCATGTGACCTAAGGTCATTAAGACGTTGATGGGGACTTCTTCATTGACACGAAATAACGTATTCCCTCGTCTTACACTCGGGAGAGATGGCAGGGGAGTTTAAGAACTGAGATTGTCGGATAAGTCGAACGCCGTTAACGTAAACTAAAACAAGACCAAACACATTTTTGTAAACAAAAGTTAATCCCTAGACAATATTTTCCCTAAACATCTCATAATAGTATTAGTATAGTTAATTTAATTAGATTAATTAACTTAGTGTTAGTATTATTAATTTTAAACACATTTATTTTCGCCTAGATAAAGTTAGGTCATGAAAAACGTGGTACTCAATAATAATCAAAACCAATCCCTATGGACACAATAACCCTAACTCTCCTGATCTATACTAAAACTTGATCTCGTATACTTGCGAGTGAAAGTAGCAGCGTATTTACGTAGTACCAAGTTTTTTGCATCATTGTCGAGGGTTATGTTTGAGATTTATTATTGATATTGTGAGTAAATGACCAAATTTTACTTTAGGCATTTCTTTTGTGTATAATTTTTTGTTTGTAGTTTTGTTTTCTATTTCTCTTATAAGGTACTCGACGATGTTAGATCAATGAGTATTGATGCAATTCTTTCAACAGGATTCCGGTTTCTAAACCATCATTTCCCAACGGAGAGTCAACTCTTCAATTTCCTCGACAAGTTACAAGCCACAACCAGAATATGGGTAGAAGGAGGAAATAGTACCCCCTTTCTCTACGACCTAACCGCGGACGAAGCCATTTAGTCGTTGGAGGAAATGGCGGCCTTTAATTTTCAGAGTTAGAATTATTCACCAAGTCACCAAAACTTGGGGGATTTTTCCAACACCACGGCGCCATGGATTGTCATTCCAGATCACGACAAGGAGTCTTCTCCTAATCTAGAAGAAATGTTCACAACTATTATGGGGAAGACTCAGAGATTGTTAAGGGAGATTCATAACCGAATCAACAAGCATGAGGGTCGTCTTGATCATATCGAGACAATCTGCGCCAACATTGATATAACCGTAACGTGTTTGCAAACGCAAATCGGTTAGCTAGTCTGTTTGATTGAGGCCGAGTCAGCCATGGTGGCACGAAGAAACAAACAAGTTGAATCCTATTGTGAAAGCCACCGTGAGGAACCAAAAATAAGCAGAAGGACCTTGGGAGAGTTCAATTATGTTTATCTGAATGAGACGGGCACCCGAGAATAGATCGACGATTGTGATTCATCACCAATGGAGATCCAAATTGTGATGCCACCATCGATTCCAAATGATCATATTTATGAGAATCCGATGTGGCTCACTTGTCCTTCCCCACCATTAGCAATGCTCTTTCATGCCCACCAAGTACATGAGCCGGTGAGGCATGCCGTTGAAAGCTCGAGCTATACATTGCCACATCTCAACAGTCCTGAGGGTGTTCTGAATCAAGACCCGTTTGTGGTGTTGTACAACACTTACTATGGGCAAAAACCACTATTTGACGAGCACTTCGGCGTGTCGGGCTGACGACCATAAACCAAGTGCTTCTTGGGAGGCAACCCAAGGAAAAATAAGTTAAATCCATCGCAACTGATTTGATTCAGAGGTGAGATTCTCTTGCTGGTAGCACGGGAAAAACATGCCTCAACTTACACTCGCAAGTAGACGAGGTCTAAGTTTTAGTATAGTGTGATCATTAAGATCCGGTTATCGTATCCACAGGGATTGTTGTCGTTACTATCGAATACTGCGTTTGTCATAACCTAATTTTATCTAGGAGAAAAAAAAAATTAATTAATTAAACTAATACTAATATAAGCTAAATTAACTACATTATTATGCTAATATGTTTTAGGGTGAAGGATCGTCTAGAGATTAACGTGTTTACAAATACGTGTTCGATTCCGATTTACTCACGTTTACGATGTTCAACCTATTTGACAATCTCGGTACGTAAACTCCACCGCCACCTCTTCCGAGTGTAAGACGGGGGATATAACGCAACTTTGAGTCAACGAAGAAGTCCCCCTCAATGTCTTAATGACCCTAGGTAGCGTGTGTCTTTCCCCACGTCATCGATTGTCCAGAATTTAAACCTCAACCGGGTTATAGAATTGTGGCGTTTGTTTACCCTAATCACAATCCGGGGTTTGTCAAAACCCCATATTCTCCATTTATCAATCCAAGCATAATAAACAAACAATACGATAAATACAATCAACTACAAAGAATAATCACAAACGAAACACCGAAATCATCCAAACAACGTATTTATAAATATAGTGTTAATCCCTACTACAATCCATATTTAGCTCGAGGCCATAGATGAATATACAATAAAATAACGAGCTAAACATGCTCACATGATCCTAAGATAAAGAAATAAGTTAAAACAATCGAAGAACTTAGCCTCATCGGAAGATAAACCGCTAAGAACGCTCTACGATCGATTCGCCATCTTCTCTACTTTGGGATGTGAGCTCCACCACTAAAATCCCTAACTATACCCTTAGATATAGCCTAAGGGGCTCAAAAATCCATGGGGGCAAGAGAGTCACCGGCCAAGAGGGAGGAGAGGGGGTATTTATAGCCAAAATATCTCAAAAATATCTAAAAATATCTCAAGACTGTGTAGGACAAATCTGCCTAGGCGGTTGATTCTTCTCCTAGAAGGAGTTAGGTTGGTTCGGTCTTATCACCTAGGAGGTGAAGTAGGCAGTGGACTGGGAGAATGTTCTGTTGGATTTTCGCCTAGGCGAGCGGCTGTTAGTAGCCCATCTTCATCTTCTATTGGATTTTCGCCTAGGCGGTTGTCTGTCAGTAACATTTTTCTCTTTCTCAGCATCTTCACCGCTTAGGTAGTGGTCTAGACACCTAAGTAGTGGGCCTGTTTCATCTTTTAGCCTCCGAACTTGTTTATCTACCGTAACTTCGAACCACTTTGGTTCGATCTCATCATTTTAGCCCTAGTTTCCTATCTTTTTGCCCTACACACCTGATTTATACAAAAAGATAAAAACTAATTAAAACATAATAAAAATAACTATAAATGTATTCAAAACCTAACAAATTCGGATTGGAAATAGAGAGGTTTTTCACACCTATCACTCGCCTCTCAGGTACATGTTCTAAACCCCTGTCTTCATTATCGTGCTATAAACTGTCATTGGGATCACATATAAGGTTGTTTTGATCATTACCTGTTTGAGTTAGGTGTGATGTGTAGTATGTTTTAGTTAGTATATTTTATTGTTTCTACATGTGCATGTTTGTTTAGTTTAGTTGTTGTGAATGTACAGAGTTTTGACGTTATCTGGGCCATTACCCATTGATGAGTCTGTCCCCTGGTTGTTTATTAAGGTCAAGCGTAAAACTCATGCATGTATGTTCTGTGTGCTCAACATTAGGTTTTAGTAAAAGTTATTATAGATCCTGCTTGCACGAGCACGAAAACTCATTATATAACCGTCTAATTGATTTGAAAATGATTATTTGTCACCTAAATTCATGACATTAGGGTTTCCAGAACTTGATTTGGGGGAAATTCGATGCAAAATCCTAGGCAAGGTAGTTCGGAAGATATGATTTAGGCATTCATTTTCACGCTTGAGCCTTTTTAAGCTTACACTGATATATCATTATCCCTCGTTACCCTGTCGAAGCCTAAATGTCATTTCAATTCGGAACATGATAGGTGTAAAATACCTATCTAATTCTAAACCGAATTTGCCAATTTTCAAGTAATTTATTGAGGTTTGAATACCGTTTTAGTTGTTTTTATTAGTCAGGAGCAGGGACGTAAACAATTGGCAAACCGAGCAAAATGGTGCGAAAGGGGTAGCCAAAAAGATGAGAAAAATGAGATTTCAAATAACAAAGCAAATCCGCCTAGGCGAAGTTTCCACCGCCTAGGCGGACATTCATCAGAAAGTTGAATTGCTGAAGATTTGAAATCCGCCTAGGCGAAGTTTCCACTGCCTAGGCGAAAATCCATCAGAAGGTTGCAAGGGCTGAAGTATTGAATCTGCCTAGGCGAAGTTTCCACCGCCTAGGCGAAAATCCACCAGAACGCTGGAAGTACTGAACTGCTGGATAGAGCTGCACTGTTGTAAATTCGCCTAGGCGAAGTAGCTACCGCCTAGGCGAAATTCTGTCAGAAAGATATGGAGCCAAGAAGTTAGTCCTCCGCCTAAGCGAAGATTCTACTGCTTAGGTGGAATTCTAACCGACTTAAGCACCGCCTAAGCGAAGTTTCCACCGCTTAGGCAGAAATCGCAGAACAGGTCAAAATATCTATTTAGATATTTTTGAACCCCTAAGCCTGTAAATACCCCTTGGCCACGTCTGAAACTTGTTGTTGAAGAACCCTAACCCTAGTAGAGAGCTCTTAAGCTATATTTTGAAGATCAAGAAGGAGGTTCATCATTCGGATAAAGAAGGATAACTTGCGGATCGATCATTAGTGACAGTGAACTGTTTCACTTCCAGATTTGATCGTTTCTCTCTTGTTTTATTCTTTGTAATCGCTTTTTCATATCGAAGAATGTTGAATCTCTCTTATTTTGTATGGTATATGGCTAAGAACTTGTAGTAGTAGTTAAATGTTACTTAGGTGTAGTCGAAATCATGTAATCGTTTAGTTGAGTAAATTTATGTTACTTTAACGAGTAAGCTGTCTAAATCCGATTGTGTTTATCATTATTCTTGTCATTATGCTTGTTTTGATAAACTGAGAATGCGGGGTTTGACACTCGAGAGAGGTAACCCCGAATTCAGACTAGGGTAAATACAACGTGACGTTCTAACAACCCGGGAGGGCATTAGAACGTATGCAACCCATGACGTTGGCTCAAAACTCACGCGACTTAGGGTTGTTTAGGCATTGAAGGGGACTTCTTCATTGACATGAGGTCGTGTAATCCCTCGTTTTACACTCGGGAGAGGTAGCGGAGGAGTTATTGATACAGAGGTTGTCAGATTAGATAGAAACCGTTATAGCTAACTAAATGAAATCAGTTATGCATTATATGAACGAAATTTATACCTAAGTAATTAGTGTAATTAAAACTAACCTTATAGTTGTCATTTATCTTAGTATAGTAATTAGAAAACAAACAAAATTTGATTAGTCGAGATAATATGAAACTATTGAAATCGTAATACTCAACTGAATTACCAGCCGTTCCCAGTGGAACAATATCCGATCCTAAAAGATCCATTATATTAAAACATAGACCTTGTATACTAGCGAGTAGTCTAACTACCGCGAGGAAGAAACATGTATGAATCTGAGCGCGTAGCCGAACACTTAAACAATACCATAGCCAATTGAACCATGTCCATCCCTATATCACTTAACCAAAGGAACTATGTGAGTGAATCAAGCTAGCAGTTGCAAAAGCTTCTTGATGTGAGCAGTTGGATTATGTGCGAGCTATTAATTGGTTTGGTATTCGAGTACTCACTTGTTGTTTTTCATCCATATTTCACACGCCCCTTATATTGTACGAATCAAATAAGTTTGGGGGTGTGTTTGTTTGGAAAAAAAAACTAACTGTATATGGTTTATTTCTGTTTGCTTTTGACAAGTGATTGCGTTGTTCTTAACATATGTTCAGGGTTATTTCCAATTTAACTATGGGATTTCGAGTGTGAGAGTGCCAAGCGATATACCTTGGGTAACATCAAGTTAACAACGTTAACCCGTTTTCTCTTTTAAAATTACCATTGGTCATTTGTCCTAAACCGAACCAAGACCTATTGATATGTTTGAACTTCTGAGCCTATATTAGTAGAGAATAGATCCTGGGTCAAGCCTATGGATTCCCTTTACCTTCGGGTTTTTTCTGTCATGTGCTTATATAGTGGATAATCTAATATGATTAACGGATAGTTATATATTTTAGTTTTAAACACACACACACTTTAGTAGAATCTATAACGGCACTTACTATTGTAAATATTGAAATTCTAGCACACTACATGGTGTGTTTTATGCCTGAACTAGATAGGATTGGGGGCCGATAAGGGATAGTTCGTTTGGCCAGTAGATGATACTCAAAACTTGCAAATATTTGTTTTTCGTGTTTTTCATTTTTACTACTTAGTTTTTCTATTTTCTTTTATTGCATGGGTATTTTGCTCGAAGACTAGAAAAATTCCGAGTTTGGGGGTATTTGATAGGTGTAAATTACCTATCTATTTCTAATCTGAATGTTGTTAGTTTTCTAGTATGTTTAGTACGTTTTAATATATTTTTATGTGTTTTTATTCTTTTTGTACTAAATCAAGCGTTTGAGGTGAAAATGTATCAAAACATATCAAAAACAATCACATTGGATCAAAGACGGTGGAAGAACGGTGGAAAAAGGGTAAAGAAAATGAAATTCAGAACATGCAGCCATCGCCGCCGCGACAGTCAAACTTCAGAGCCGGCCCAAACTCTCTGTAAATACACCACTGCGGTACAGAACCACCACCGTAGCATACAAAATACAGAGAGTAAGGCCATTATTCCACCGTCACAATGATAAAACGATAGCCGCGGCGATAATCTCACCAACCTTCTACTGCCGTGGCGATCACCTCTGCACCGATTTAGATATTTATTTTAGATATTTTCCTTATTTATACCCCATCCTCTCCTCTCCTCCTGCCATTAGAGATCCATAGGACTTATTATATTTTAAAGAGAGGTTTTGGGAGTGCTCATTCAAATCCTAAGGAGAAGATCACAAAGCCAAGAAGGCAGAGCGATCTCGAAACATTTTTAGCGAAAAATCTTCAGACTAGGCTAAGTTTCTCTTGTTCCTTCTTTTATTTCTTAACTTAGGATTGTTGTTTGAGCATTTTTAGTTTAGTTTTCATTGTATAACCGACTATGGCCATGAGTCAAACGGATTTTTGTCTAGGGATTAATATATTTATGAAAGTATTGTTTTGTTGAGTTTGTGTTTGGTTAGCGGTTATTCTTATTTATTTTGATTGTGTTTTTTGTATTGTTTGTTTATCATGCTTAGATAGATATATCGAGAATACAGGGTTTGTACTCGGGAGAGATAACTCCGGATTCGGACTAAAGTAAACATAATGCCAATTGATGACGTTGGGGCAAGACTCACGTGACCTAGCATCGTTAAGACGTTGAGGGGGACTTCTTCCTTGACTCGAAGTCATGTATTCCCCCATCTTACACTCAGAAGAGGTGGCTATGGAGTTTTACAATTGAGATTGCCGATAGGATAAACACAACGTGACGATCCAATAACCCGGTCGGGAGTTGGATTGTGTGCAATCAATAACGTTAGGGCGAGACTCACGTGACCTAGGGTCGTTAAGACATTGAGGGAGACTTCTTCATTGACATGAAATCACGTATTCCCTCGTCTTATACTTGAGAGAGGTGGTGGGAGAGTTTACGAATTGAGATTGTCGGATAAGTCGAACGTCGTTAATGTAAACTAAAACGAGACCAAACACATTTTTGTAAACAAAAGTTAATCCCTAAGAAATACTTTCCCTAAACATCTCATAATAGTATTAGTATAGTTAATTTAATTAGATTAATTAACTTAGTATTAGTATTATTAATTTTAAACACATTTATTTTCGCCTAAATAAAGTTAGGTCATGACAAACGCGGTACTCAATAATAATCAAAACCAATCCCTGTGGACACGATAACCCTAACTCTCCCGATCTATACTAAAACTTGACCTCGTATACTTACAAGTGAAAGTAGCGGCATATTTACGCACAACCAAAGTACCTCTAACATTTATGGGGATAAATTTGTTTGTTACATCATTATTATTATCAGCGTCATTCCTGTTATCCTTTGAAACGGGTGATTGAGTTGGCTTGTCATTCGTGGGGGTAATCAGTTGATTCAACTCAGCAATATTTTTGTCTATCTTAGACACTACTGGTTTATTTATTTTGTTGTCATCTGTAATAATTCTGTAAACCAGTTTCTGCTGGTTTTAAGGTTGCATTCTCTCTGAATAATAATTATTTCACTAAACCTGTGGCTTTCTAATAGCATCCACTTTACGCCTTTGTATATTTTGATTCATCCTTGTTCGTGCATTGAATCTGGAATCCCTTCTCGGAGCGTAATATTCATTGTACATTCTTCATTGATTGAATCTATGATTTGTACTAACACAAAATTTCTATTTCCTTGGTATTTCGTTATTTTAGGATCCAACTAGGTAACCATGCAACAGATAACATATTTTGACAAAAATAACCATGTTTCCCACAATAAAAACATCTAGTAGCATTGTTAGCACATTTATTAAAATAATCATTATTCCGTACAGGAACACGATATTGATCGTAATTTGAGAAGTTGCTTTAGAACTATTAATTTTTCAACAAGTTTAGTGCTCTCAATATCCTTCAATTTATCCACTGCTTCATTAAGTGATAGGTGTAATTTATCTATTTATTTTCAATCCAATTTTGGTAGTGTTTGAGTATTTTATAGCATTTTAATATGTTTTAATACGTTTTTATTTGTTTTATTATAAATCAGGTGTTTGGGACAAAAAGGGATGAAAACGGGTTATAATTGAGCAAGTTGGTGGAAGAGCGGTGAAGAAAAAAAGAAAAAAGATCAATATTCAAAACTTACATCTACCGCTACAAAGGTGAAACCACCGCTGCAGCAGTCAAAATGTAGAGAGTTGTTGAATTCTCTACCGCTGCAGTGGTTAAAATGCAGAGAGTTGTTAAACTCTCAACCACTACAGCGATCATCCGGTAGAAAGCTGCTAACTTCTCCACCTCTGCAGCGGTGAAACCATCATTACAGTAGTCTGACACTAGATATTTTGGGATATTTTTGAGATATTTTGGATCCTATATGTATCCCCTCTTCTCCCCCAAACACTTAGAACATTTTTTGGGAGTCTTGAAAGCTCTGAGACACATACCAACCAAGATGAGATCACCATTAGAAGAGGAGAAATCAAGATCGGAGTGGAAATCATAGACATGCAAGCGTCGATTATTCAAATAATGGCTAGTCTTGCTTGATTCTCTCTTCATTTCTTAGTTTGGTTAGTTATTTTATATATGTTTAGCTTGTTTCTAGTTGTATATAGGGATATGGCCATGTGTAACTAAACATATATTATCTAGGGAGCGATGTACTTCATGAAAATGTTGTTTGTATAAAATCAATGTTTTGTTAACAGTTGTTCTTGTCTATTCGATTGTGTTTACTGTTCTTCCATATTTATATGCTTGTTGTGATATATTGAGAATATGGGGTTTGACACTCAGGAAAGGTAACCCCAAATTCGGACTAGGGTTTAAACACAACACGACGATCTAATGATCTGGGAGGGCGTTAGAAAGTGTGTAATCCGTGAGGTTGGGGCGAGACCCATGTGACCAAGTGTCGTATAGACGGTCGAGGGGGACATCGGTATTAACATAAGGTCACATATTCATTCATTTTACACTCGAGAGAGGTAGTGAGTGAGTTTTCAATACCTAGATTGTCGAATAGATTAGAATGCCATTAATGTAAACTAGATTGAAATAAACACGTTTAAGTAAACGAAGTTAATCCCTAGGCAACATTTTCCCCTAAACGTTATACTAGTATATTGGTATAATTAGTTTAATTAGTTTAGTTTATAATTATTATAAAAAACTAAATTTAAGTCACCTAGATAAAGTCCGGTTATGACAATCGCAGTACTCAACGATAATCTAATGCAATCTCGGTGGATACGATAACCCCTACTCTTTCCAATCTATACTAAAACTTGACCCGTACACTTGCGGTGAAAGTAGCAACGTAACATTCCGCTACCATTAAGCACCTTATGAGTATTTTCAAGTAATCGCTCCAACGAATTAACGTTCACCTGTAGACCAAAATTCTTCGTATATATAAATTCAAGATCAATCTTAATAATTCAACAATCATTTTCAATAGAATGAATTTTCAAATGAGATCTATCAAGCTCACACCTTGCATTATCCAACTCAATGTTCACGGCCTCATTCAAAGTTTCAAGATTTTTCTTTTTAAAATCACTTTGCCGAAAATCATAAATGTTGGCCCAAAAAGTTACCCAAGAGAGGGGTGAATTGGGTAGTTACAAAATTTAAACAAACAATTTCTCAAACACTTAATACCAAATAATCAATTTCCCGAAATTAATTATTATCTTAGTTACACAGCGGATAAGTGTATAATTTTAAATGCACAACCAAACACAATATAAAGAATATAAATAGTGTAGTGCACCAAGATATATCCTAGTTCAACAAGCTAGCCTTACCTAATCCAGTCCGTTGAGATGCACGGAGATTCGCAACTACTAAACCCCTAATTCCTTTACTAGGAAGGAACTAAACCCTTACAACTCATGATTATTTTCCTAGGCTCAGAATCAACCTTTACAATTATCCTTTTCCCAGACTCAGAAAGAACCTTTACAAATATCCATTTTCAAGACTCAGGAAGAACCTTATCTTTTTACCAGGTTCAAGACTAACCTAATTCTATTATAGGAAGAATTAAAACCTAATCTTTTTAGCAAGCTAAAGATCAAACCTAACCACTCTCTCACTTATCCTTTTAACATGTTTAGTAAGAACCTTTTCACATCACTCAAAATAATAGTTCCATTACCGGGAGAATCAAAACATAATTCTTTTCTAGGGAAAAGAATAACCTAAAGTTTTTATAGGATAAAGATCAAACCCTACTCTTTTTCACAGATAAAAGATCGAAACCTAGCAACCCTTACCAAACACTATCCTAAACGTCTACTCCGCTCAAACTCAAAAATACAAAAAAAAAAAAAAGAGTTTTTTCCCACAATGCGCTTTTACCACCTCAATAAAGATATACTCAATTAATGTCCTAAAAATTACTACGTGATGGAAACAATGTGAGACGAACAATATCTGATTAATAAATAAGTGGGTAGCACAATTTGGAGCATGTAATCATTTAAATCATACAAAATCGTTATAAAAAGATTTTCAAGTTTTTAAGTTTAAAAACGATTTTCAAATAATCTTATAACCAAGTAACCAATAAATATATAAATTCAAAATAAATAACAAAAATTTGAAAAGATCTCACCGGGAAAAAAACGAAAATGGAAACAAAATCGTAAAAGAGCACAAATCGATAACACCAAATCAACAGTACTTTAGATCAAGAAGTTAAAACAAAGTCTCTCATAGAAATCTCAGCACAAAAATCACTTTTAGAATAGCACAAACTGATTGTTCTTGAAATGTATTCTCTCAATCCTACAGGTCTATTTCATTGACAGATATCAAGCCCTCAAACGGCTACTTTTCAAAAAGATATGCATCTAAAGGATACCGTTAGACCCCATATGATATTTTCTTCCATTTCAGGGGTATTTCACTTTAAAATATATTTTAAATCTCTCAAATAAGTTCATAAAATAATTATCAATTTACAATCATAAAGATAGGAAGTATTAATCAACTTAAATTAAGATAATCACAAATTATGTGGACCAAATCAATAGGGATAATCAATTAGATGTACCAAATCTAAATTCAGTTCAAATCCCCCAAATCTCTCTCTTAAAATCCTCAAAAATAGATAGTTTTGTTACCAAAAGACCAAGTCACACGAAATCACAACTGACATTATCGGTTGACCAAACCCTGAAATTCGGTTGACTGAATAATTCAGAGTCAAAATACAACCTAAACTTTTAGGCTAATCGGTTGACCGAATTCCCCTATTCGGTTGAACGAATAACATAGGTTGGTTTCCTTTCGCCTAAAAAAACACACTGACTCAAACGGTTGACCATTTTTTTCCAATCAGTTGACCGACTGCTTCTGAATGTCCACCTCCTTTACCAATTCAACAACTGTTTCAAATGGTTGACCGATTCAATTAACCAATTGGATTAGTAGCACCTCATTTCTGCTCCAAAACTCAGTATTGTATTCAGTTAATTGATTGTTTTTCTTGGTTGACCAAATTGACTAGAAAATACAACTCTTTATACTTTAAACCATGTTTTCCAATTAAGTCAATTATCAAATTGATTTCACATAAGGAGAACATAAAAAATCTTTAATTAGGATCTTAAATCTAGCAATTCAATCAAGACACACATAAAAATAACTCATTTAAAGTGTCTTGTGTGATCCTAATTTAGGTTACAATAGGAGTATATGAGTATAGAGTTGTTTTCACCTAATTTCCTTCAAGGTCTTCAGCACTCTTTATTTCTTTATTGAGTCCTTCTTTGCACCTTTTACGCTTTCTTCATGAGATATTCTTCCTAATCAACTATATGGAACTCATTCCTAAAATACTCAACAAAAACATTAGTTCCACCAAAAACATCAATACTTAATTGTACATCAAAATCCAGGGTTCAACAATCTCTCACTTTTTGATAATGACAATTAACTTTGATATTTTCTTCAAAAACGAATGTAACCGCTCTCCACCTAAATCCGAGGACGGGTATTTAAACTCATTTAAGCACAATAATGAAAAAATAATGAAACTATAATAAAGATATTCAACATAAGCTCAAGCTCTTAATAACTTCTCCTTAAAAATCAACTTCTCCTTCTTTGTCATCTCGAAAAGTAGGGACAGAGAACCAAAAACATCACTTTAGGCATATATCATTTTGCATAGTCATACCTAAATCTTGAATAATTTTTATGAACTTTGATCTTCCGCTAGAGGTTTAGTGAAAATATTAACAAGCCAATCGGCGATATCAAAATATTCAATATCCTCTTTTCCAATTTAAGCATAACATATTATTTCCCCACTTATAAAAACTCGTCCCCCTATATAATTGTAAACAAGTTAATTTTATACATAGGAGAATAAATCTGAGGCAATCAAAACTTGTTTTACTCAATATACCAATTAATATATTCCCTTTTAGTATAATAATCATTTAAAATACAGAAGACATTAGATGAATGCTAGACACTTAATACCTATAAGGATATCCACATACAATGGTATCAATATATTAATATTCTATATATATATATATATATATATATATATACAGAGATCATGCAGATTAACAAATCAATTTAATTCAATGATGAACAAGTCATGGATTGATATAACATGTTTCGCATATTTTTAAATATGACTTTTAATAGATCTTATATAGCATAGAATAAGAATATCACATACAAATATGTAAACTTATCTGATTATTATGCAATAATTCCAAGACAACAATAAAATATGTAAACCAACACAGGTCTTAGAAATTCTTACCAACTTATTTTAACTTATTTTCTTACTCACGGCATAGTCTCCAAAAATTACATGACTTTCGTCTTTAGGTGTCAAAGACGTAAATTTCACTTTATCCCCTATCACTTACTGAGAACAACCAATTCCTAGGAACATTTTGTCCTTACTCATAGATGCTTATTAGATTAACCTATAAGGAGCCCCTCAAAAAGTTCCTAGGTCGTACCCAATCTAAGTGGGTCCGATCTTGTTAGCCGAGATAATTTTAGTTCCTTTAGGAACCCAAACGTGTCTACATTTAGATACTTTTGAAAAACATTTGTTAATGGTATGCCCCAAAATGTTTCATTTAAAAGTTCTAACAAAATTCTTGGTTTCAAGAAAGAATTTATGAAATTTCTTTTGTTTAATATTTTTCTGAAAACTAATTCCAGCTTTATCAAAAATCCCTCTTGAACTCCCCAAAAGCATTTTCAAATTATTTTCACCACCCGTGAATTTGAGAACAAATGAATGTAAATCTGAAACATTGAATTTCAATTTAATGTTTTCTTATTCGAATTTCATCACTTGCTTGTTAAGTGTATTAATTGTACTTTGTATGGCATTAATTTGAAAGCATTGGTTTTTATAATCATGCGTTGATTCTTGATAAATATCAAATAAATCATCAAAATCTAAAGGGCAAAAACTAGAATATTTCGTTACCTCAACTCCAATAGCGATCAAAGCAAGCAAAAATGAATCATCATTGCTCGATTTTTCTGAGCCACTCGACTCTGAGTCATCCCAAGTGGCTTTCGTTGACTTCTTCTCACTCTTTTTCACCTTCTTCTTTTTCTTTCTCTTTTTCTCTTTTTCCTTCTCTAGCTCAGGACATTCGGATTGAAATAACTAGTTTTGTTACAATTGAAGCACTCAACACTATTTATGTCAAAGTTTTTCTTTCCTCAGAATGTTCGTCAGGTTATTTTTCCAAAACGCCACATCATTTTCTTACTCGTAGTCAAGACTGATGTCATCATTATCGTCTTCTTCCTAAGTCTTTTGAACCTTCAATGCCAATGACTTCTTTTTCTAATTCCTCGTTTCATCCTTATATCCTTCAATTGTCATCTTGTCGGTCATTAGGTTGCCAAAAGTTCATCAATAGTATACACTGTAAGATCCTTAGTTTTCTCAATTGCAGTTATTTTTAGCTCCCAAACTTTTGTCAACGATCTCAGAATTTTTCGTACTTTGTCCTCTATGGAATAAGGCTTTCCGAGTTGACTAAGGTTATTGCAGATATTATTAAATCTTGTGTACATTTTTGGAATTGATTCTCCTTCACCTATTCGGAATAGTTCAAATTGACAAACTAAGGTATTGATCTTGGACTGTTTCACTTGATTTGTCCCTTCATGTGTGATTTGTAATGTATCCCACATTTCTTTAGTTGATCCACAGCTTGAAACCCTAGTATATCCTTTAGCATCTAAAGAACAAAACAAAATATTAATAGCTTGAGAATTAATAGAAAGTTTCTATTTATCAAAAGTTGTCAGCTGTTTTTTCTTCTTAATCACTCCATTCTCCTTAGGAATGAATAGACTGTCCTCCATAGCTGGCCACAGATCGTAATTGGTGGCTTGAAGAAAAGCAATTATTTTATCCTTCCAGAATGAATAGTTATCACTTGCAAACAAAGGTGGACGATGCATAGACTGCCCCTCACCTAGAGTGCCTATTAGGTGCGCCATGTGATCTTTCTTAGCTAGGATTTTAAACTAAACGAGATAAACAAGCTCGAGTACCAATTGTTGTCCTAATGAGAAGAAGGGCGGGAGAATTGGGTAGTAACAAAATTTAAACAAATAAGTCTTAAAACACTTAATATCAAATAATCAATTTCTCTAAATTAATTATTATATTAGTTACGCAACAAATAATTGTTTAATACTAAGTGAAGAACGAAACACAATATAAATAATATAGTACACCAAGATATATCTGGGTTCAACGAGCTAGTCTTGCTTAATCCAGTCCCCCCGAGCACCATGGAGATTCACAACCTCAAAACCCCTGATTCCTTTACCAGATGGGAACCAAACCCTTACATCTCCTGATTCTTTTCCTAGGCTCAGAATCGACCTTTACAATTATCATTTTCCTAGGATCAGGAAGAACCTTTACCAATATTTTTTTCCCAGACTCAGGAAGAACCTTATCTTTTTACCAAGTTTAAGACTAACCTAATTCTATTATAGAAATAATGAAAACCTAATCCTTTTAACCAGCTACAGATCAAACCTAACTGCTCTCTCACTTATCATTTTCACAGGTTTAGGAAGAACCTTTACAAATCAATCAAAATAACAATTCAATTAAAAGGAGAATGAAAACCTAAATCTTTTCAAAGGAAAATAATAACTTAATCTTTTTGTAGGAAAAATATCAAACCCTAATCTTACTAGACACGATCCCAAACGTCTAATTTCCTCAAAATCACAAATACAAAAAATATGACTTTCTTCCCACAAGGAGCTTCTACCACCTCAATACAGATATACTCAATTAATGTCCGAAAAATTATTATACGATAAATACATTGTAAGGCAAACAATATCTGAAGAATAAATAAGTGGTTAGGACAATTTAGAGCACGTAATCAAATAATCAAACAAAATTGGTTTAAAAAGATTTTCAGACTTTTAATTTTAAAATCGATTTTTTAACAATCTTAAAACAAAGAAATCAATAAATATACGAATTCAGTAGCAACTCATTTGTGCTCCAAAACATACTGTTTGATTCAGTTAACCGGTTGCTTTTCTTGGTTGACCGATTCAACCCAAAAATACAACTTTTTATATTTTAAACCGTGTTTTCTAATTAGGTAAATTATCAAATTGATTTCACATAAGGAGCACATACAAAATCTTTAATTAGGATCTTAACTCTATCAATTCATATCAAGACACACATAAAAATAACTCATTTAAAGTGTCGTGTGTGATCCTAATTCGGATTGCATTAAGAGTATAAGAGTAGAGAGTTGTTTTCACCTAATTTTTTTCAAGGTCATCAACACTCTTCATTTCTTCATTGCGTCTTTCTTTGCACCCTTTATATTTTCTTCATGAGGCCTTCTTCTTAATCAACTATATAGAACTCATTTCCGAAATACTCAACAAACACATTAATTCCACTAAAAACTTCAATACTTAATTGTCCATCAAAACCCAAGTTTCAACAATAAATATTATTTTTCAAAACTTCATTCTCTTTTTTAAGAGAATTGATTTTTTCAAGCAACTTACCAATTTCAGATAAAGCATTTAAAAAATCAGCAATTTCAAAATACTTGTCCAAAATCTTCTTCTTAAGAGATTTAGTAGTACTAAACTTTTTATTTTCCAGAATCACTGTCTTTTGCCCGAGTTTCAAATTATTTTTTCCAAAAATATAAGTAAGGGCAATCAACATCTCAATATCTTTATCTGCAGTTTCATTATCACAATTTTTTAGCATTCTCACCAACGGAACCCTGATTATTAGAGCAAGAAAGAACTTCACTAATAACATCAAGACATGCAGAAGATTCACATACAATATTATTATCATTGAAATCCATATGATAGTGTTTAGCTAGGATGCAAAGTCTGATCGACCTAAAATCAGCTCTAGTACTAATTGTTGGCCCAAAGAGCTACTCAAAAGGGGGTGAATTGGGTAGTTATCAAAAATTTAACAATTAAACACTTAAACACAAATAATCAATTATCCTAAATCAATTATTATCTTGTTACACAGTGAAAATGTGTTTACTTCGAAATGCACACCAAAACACAATATAAGATAATAAGCAATGCAGCACAAAACAACATATCCTGATTTGGTATGCTACTTTTACCTACATCCAGTCCCCTGAGCTTCACGAAGATTCACAATCCACTAAATCCCTTGATTCCTTTACCAGGTTAGAATTAAAGTCTTACAACTCACGATTCTTTTACAGACACAGAATCAACGCCCTTTTTCACTAGCCAAGGATAAACCCTATCTTTTTACCAGGTTAAATAAAAACCTAACACTCTCTCACTTATCCATTTCACAAGAAATGATAAGCCTTTATAAATTACTCAAAAATAACTCAATTGCAGGATGATCAAAACCTATTTATTTTCATCCAAAAAAAAAAACCTAACCTTTTTATGAGGACAAAGATCAAACCCTAATCTTTTTCACACGAAAAAGATCAAAACCTAGCTACCTTCACTAGACACCATCCCAAACATTTATAATCCTTTCAAACTCACAAATACAAAAAAAATATGAGTTTTTTCCCACTAGGAGCTTCTACCACCTCAATACGAATATACTCAATTAATGTCCCAAATAATTACTACGTGATAAATACAATGTGGGACAATTCAAATTTGATTAACATGATTAAGTTGGTAGCACAAATTTAGCACATAATCAGATAATTTGGTAACAATCGTTTAAAATAATTTTCAAGCTTTCAAGTTTAAAACGATTTTCTAATAATCCTAAACCACGCAATCAATATAAATATAACTTTAGAAATAAAATAATAAAGTTTGGATGGATCTCACCAAAAAAACACCAAAGACAATGATAATATTGCAATTAGAACTCAAATCGGTGACACCAAACAACTAGTACTTTAGATCAACAACTTATAAAAAATCTCAGCATAAATCTCACTCTTATAAAAGCTCAAACTGATTGTTCTTGATGTGTTTCATTCAATTCCCGCAAGTCTATATTAAAAAACCAATAACTAGCCCTCCAACGGCTAGTTTTTCAAAGATATATCATAAATGACACTCTAAGACCCCATATATCATTACCTTACATTGCAGGTATATCCCACTTAAAAATAACTTCCAAATCTCTCATTTAAATCCATAAAACTATTTTCAATTTAAAACCATAGAAATAGGAAGTACTAAATTATTTAAATTAAGATAATCTCAAAATATATGGACCATATCAATAGGGATCACATAATAAGTTGTTCATATCTTAATTATATTCAAATCCTCCAAATTCCTCTCTTTAAATCATAAAAAATGGATAGTTTTTTACCAAGAGACCAAATCAACCGAAATCCCAAGTGAATCACTAACCGATCAACACCAGTCGGTTGATCGACTTGTGCCAGCTTCCAATTAGCCATTGGCACTACACCAGTTGGTTGACCGATTGGATCAATGTCTTTTACTTTTATACCATTTCATCTACTAACTCAAAGAGTTGACCGACCATCTTCATTCGGTTGATCGATTGGATTAGTGTGCTCACTTCCTTACCCATTTCAGCTATTGTTTCAAACGGTTGACCGACCTTCTTCATTCGACTGACCGACTGGATCATTAACACTTTATTCTAACTTCAAAACTCACTATTTGATTCAGTTGACCGATTGCTTTTCTTGGTTGACCGAATTTACCAAGAAAACTCAAAGTTTTACACTTTAAAACATATTTTTCAATTATATCAATTATCAAAATCATTTCACATAAGAAGCACATACAATATATTATTTTAGGATCTTAGAATTATCACTTCTTATTATGACACACATAAAATTAACTCATTTTGAGTGTCGTGTGTAATTCTAATTCAGATTGCATTAAATATATATATAATTAGATAGTTGTTTTCATCTATTTTTCTTCAACGTCTTCAAAACTCTCCACATCTTAATTATGTCCATATTGCACCCTTTAGGTTTTCTGCATCAAATCATTTTCTTAATCAAATGTGTTGGCCTAGTAGAATACCCAAGAGGGGGGTGAATTGGGTAATTAAAAAATATATCAGAATAAAACTTAATAAATCAAACAATTAATTTTACTCCTAAAATAATTATTATCTTTATAACACAACATAATAATATTATCAATCTAAGTACACACCTAAATAGCAAAAATAGCAAAGTAAATATTGCAGTACACCAAGATATATCCTGGTTCACCAAGCTACATGGTAGCGCGGGAAACACACGCCGCTACTTGCACTCTCAAGTATACGAGGTCTAAGTTTTAGTATATTGTGATCGTTAAGATGGGGTTATCATATCCACAGGGATTGTTGGCATTACTATCGAATACCGCGTTTGTCGTGACCTAATTTTATCTAGGTGAAAAATAAATGTAATTAATTAATTAAACTAGTACTAATATAACCTAAATTAACTACACTAATATGCTAATATGTTTTAGGATGAAGAATTAAATAGGGATTAACGTGTTTACAAATACGTGTTTGATCTCGATTTACTCACGTTTATGGTGTTCGACCTATTTGACAATCTCGGTACGTAAACTCCACCTCCACCTCTTCCAAGTGTAAGACAGGGGAATACATGACTTCGAGCCAATGAAGAAGTTCCCCTCAACGTCTTAATGACCCTAGGTCACGTGAGTCTGGCCCAGCGTCATTGATTGCACACAATCCAACTCCCTCCCGGGTTATTGGATCGTCGCGTTGTATTCACCCTATTGACAATCTCCGTTCTAAAACTCTCTCGCCACCTCTCCCAAGTGTAAGACGAGGGATATAACGCAACGTACAGCCAACGAAGAAGTCCCCCTCAACATCTTAACGACCCTAGGTAGCGTGTGTCTTGCCCTACGTCATCGATTGTCCACGATTCAAACCCCGACTGGGTTATAGAATCATGGCGTTTGTTTACCTTAATCTGAATCCGGGGTTTGTCAAAACCCCATATTCTCCATTTATCAATCCAAGCATAATAAACAAGCAATACGATAAATACAATCAAACTATGAAGAACAATCACAAACGAAACACCGAAATCATCTAAACAACATATTTATAAATATAGTGTTAATCCCTACTACAATCCATATTTAACTCGAGGCCATAGCCGAATATATAATAAAATAACGAGATAAACATGCTCACATGCTCCTAAGATAGAGAAATAAGGAAAAACAATCGAAGAACTTAGCCTCGTCCAAAGATAAACCGCTAAGAACGCTCTACAATCGATTCGCCGTCTTCTCCACTTCGGGATGTGAGCTCCACACCTAAAATCCCTAACTATACCCTTAGATATAGCCTAAGGGTCTCAAAGAGGCAAGGGGGAAAGAGAGTCACCGGCCAAGGGTGAGGAGAGGGGGTATTTATAGCCAAAATATCTAAAAATATCTCAAGACTGTGCAGGGCAAATCCGCCTAGGCGGTGGATTCTTCGCCTAGATAGAGTTAGGTCAATTCAGTCTGATTGCCTAGGCGGTGAAGTAGGCGGTGGACTGGGAGAACTTTTTGTTGGATTTCCGCCTAGGCGAAGAAAACTTCGCCTAGGCGAGCGGCGGTCAGTAGCCTATCTTCATCTTCTGCTGGATTTTTGCCTAGGCGATAGAATCTTCACCTAGGTGGTCGTCCATCAGTAATATTTTGCTCTTCTCAGTATCTTCACCACTTAGGCGGTGGTCTGGACGCCTAAGCGGTAGGCCTATTTCATCTTCTAGCCTCCGAGCTTGTTTAGCCACCGTAACTTCAAACCACTTTGGTTCGATCTAATCATTTTAGCTCCAGTTTCCTATCTTTTTACCCCACACACCTGATTTATATAAAAAGTATGAAAACTAATTAAAACATAATAAAATACTATATAAACGTATTCGAAAACTAACAAATTCGGATTTAAAATAGATAGGTTTTTTACACCTATCAGTACCCCCAAACTCAAAATTTGGCTAGTCCTCGAGCCAAACACACACACTATAATGAAAAATACAAAAACAACAAACTGAATTAAATAACAAACAACCTAAAAACAATCTAAACATAACAACATGCGAGTTTTAAATTCTTCTAATGGCCAAGTTATTTTCCCCTCAACAACCGCCAGTTATTTCGAGTTCAGGCGGTAACACATAGCATGCAATGTTCTAGATTTTTAACATGCAACAATGGTGAACACTATTCTAGATCATGTAAACGTGTTAGTAGGAGACTCAATAATATAACTATACAACGATCGGATTGGATTATCCACCAACGAAATTCATAACTTAGAATTAAAGGACTATAATTTCCATAGGCTTGATTGGGGTCCACTCTCCACTAATGTAGGTTTAGTAGTTCATAAAGATCATTAGGACTTGGTTCGGTTAAGGGTAATTTGGAATAAAAAATGGGTTAACGTTGTTAACTTAACGTTACCCAAGCCTCAACGCCTGGTACATTCACTCTCGAACCCCCATAGAAAGATTGGAAACAATCCCGAACATGCATTTAAGACCGACGTACTCACTTGTCAAAAGAAACGGAAATAAAAACCGTATTTACATTTGATTCTCTTCTTTTTTTTTTCTTTTCAACGAACACACCCCCAAACTTATTTGATTGTTACAATTGAAGGGGTGTGTGAAATACAAATGAAAAACGACAAGTGAGTACTCAAATACCGAACCAATTAGAAGTTTGCCCTAAACCCAACTGCTCACATCAAGAAGCCTTTGCAACGGCTAACTTGATTCACTCAAATGTGCCTTTAAATTCAGCAATATAGGTTTGGAAAATGATCAATTGGCCAAGGTATTAGTTTATGTGTTCTGAATTGAATTTGTATTTAGGCTTCGACAAGGTAACGAGGGATAAACATATCACAAGGTAGGCTTAAAAAGGCTCAAGCGACAAAGAGAATGCCTAAATCACGTCTCCTCAACTACCTCACCTAGGATTTCGCATCAAGTTTCCCCTCAATCAAGTTCTAGAATCTTTAATGTGTCATGAATTAGGTTAATCGATAATTGCCCTCAAATCAATTGAATAAAAATACATTGAGTCTATATGCCTGTGCAAATTAGGATCTACAATAATTTTTACCAAAAAGCATAGTTAAGCACACAGAATCACACATGCATTGGTATTACCCTTGACTTCAAAAACAACCAAGGGTAATTTTCATAATCGGGTGACGGCCCAGATGAACACAAAACTTAACATGAAAACAACAACACAAAAAAACATAAACACATTCTAACCTAAACACACATGCAATACGGAAAAACAATAACACATAAACTAACCATACTACATACTACACATCACTTCCGAACTCAAAATGGACAGTGTCCTCAGCGATCCCAATCATCAATCTCAACATATCAAATTTAAAGCATGCTGACGAAGGGTGTTTAGAACACTTACTTGGGAGGCGAGAGGATCTCGCCTCCGAATCAAGTCGAATAGGATGGATAAAAAATAATTGATTGGGTTGCCTCCTAAGATGCACGTGGTTTAATGTCCTCGGCCTGACATTTTTAGAACGCCCTCAAGATTGGCAAGGTTTTGCTTTGGATGGCTCAATCTCTCAACGAAATGCCTCACCGGCTTATGTGCTTGTCCAAGCAACATAAAACAGATTGGAATCCCATCAAAAATGATGCATCAATACCCGTCAATCTAATATCGCCAAGTACCCTGCATGGGAAACAAAAACAAAACTACAAACAAAACTTATATACAAAATAAATGCCTAAAGTAAAATTAAGTCATTTACACACAATATCAATACTAATGAAATTGTCAATCCCTGGAAACGACGCCAAAAACTTGGTGTGTTGACGGGACTAGAATACGATACACTTGCTTCTCATATCTAAAACTTAAGTCCTGAGCTGTTACCGCTCTTCTCCGACAATAACATCAAAACAATCCCCGGTAACGGCACCAAAAACTTGGTAGCGCGGGAAGCACATGCCGCTACTTACACTCGCAAGTATACGAGGTCTAAGTTTTAGTATAGTGTAATCGTTAAGATAGGGTTATCATATCCACAGAGATTGTTGTCGTTACTATCGAATACCGCATTTGTCATAACCTAATTTTATCTAGGCAAAAAACAAATGTAATTAATTAATTAAACTAATACTAATATAACCTAAATTAACTACACTAATATACTAATATGTTTTAGGGTAAAGAATTACCTAGGGATTAACGTGTTTACAAATATGTGTTTGATCTCGATTTACTCACGTTTATGGTGTTCGACCTATTTGACAATCTCGGTATATAAACTCTACCTCCACCTCTTCCGAGTGTAAGACCGGGAATACATGACTTCGATCCAACGAAGAAGTCCCCCTCAACATCTTAACGACCCTATGTCACGTGAGTCTAGCCCAGCATCATTGATTGCACACAATCCAACTCCCTCCCGGGTTATTGGATCGTCGCGTTGTATTTATCCTATCGACAATCTCTGTTCTAAAACTCCCTCGCCACCTCTCCCAAGTGTAAGACGAGGGATATAACGCAACTTCGAGCTAACGAAAAAGTCTCATTCAACGTCTTAACGACCCTAGGTAGTGTGTGCCTTGCCCCATGTCATCGATTGTCCACGATTCAAACCCCGACCGGGTTATAGAATCGTGGCGTTTGTTTACCTTAATCCGAATCCGCGGTTTGTCAGAACCCTGTATTCTACATTTATCAATCCAAGCATAATAAACAAACAATACGATAAATTCAATCAAACTATGAAGAACAATCACAAACGAAACATCGAAATCATCCAAACAACGTATTTATAAATATAGTGTTAATCCCTACTACAATCCATATTTAACTCGAGGCCATAGCCGAATATACAATAAAATAACGAGCTAAACATGCTCACATGCTCCTAAGATAGAGAAATAAGGAAAAACAATCAAAGAACTTAGCCTCGTTCGAAGATAAACCGCTAAGAACGCTCTACGATCGATTCGCCATCTTCTCCACTTCGGGATGTGAGCTCCACACCTAAAATCCCTAACTATACCCTTAGATATTGCCTAAGGAGCTCAAAAAGCCAAGGGGCCAAGAGAGTCACCGGCCAAGAGGGAGGAGATGGGGTATTTATAGCCAAAATATCTCAAAAATATCTAAAAATATCTCAAGACTGTGTAGGGAAAATCCGCCTAGGCGGTGGATTCTTCGCCTAGGCGGAGTTAGGTCGGTTCAGTCTGATTGCCTAGGCGGTGAAGTAGGCGGTAGACTAGGAGAACAATCAGTTGGATTTCCGCCTAGGCGAAGAAAACTTCGTCTAGGCGAGCGGCTATCAGTAGCCCATCTTTGTCTTCTGCTGGATTTCCACCTAAGCAATAGAATCTTCGCCTAGGTGGTCGTCCGTCAGTAACATTTTGCTCTTCTCAGCATCTTCACTGCTTAGGTGGTGGTCTGGACACCTAAGCGGTGGGATTGTTTCATTTTTTAGCCTCCGAGCTTGTTTATCCACCGTAACTTCGAACCACTTTGGTTCGATCTTATCATTTTAGCTCCAGTTTCTTATCTTTTTGCCCCACACACCTGAATTATATAAAAAGTATGAAAACTAATTAAAACATAATAAAATACTATATAAACGTATTCGAAAACTATCAAATTTGGATTGCAAATAGATAGGTTTTTCACACCTATCACTACACTTGGCTAGTCCAGTCCTTCGAGCCCCATGGAGATTCACACCCACTAATTCTCAAGATCCCTTTAAAGGTAGGAACCAAAGCCACACACCGATTCTTTTACAGGTTTAGAATCAACCTTTACAATTTCTTTTTCGAAGGCTCAAGAATAACCTCTACTTTTTACAGGCTCAAGAATAACCTATCCTTTTACAGGCTAAAGAATAACCTATCATTTTAAGGAAATCATAGATGTTTTCTATTTTCTTTTAAAAACACTGTCTGGTTTCACCAAATCCAACCAAAAATTCATTTCCAACTTCATTTCGAAAACCATCAAAATCTTCCGAAAATCCAGTTTACCAACTCACCCAAATCCTGCTTGATCCATATCATTTATAAATTCATACAGTTTAAGTAAAAACTTATTTCATCATATATATACATAGAAAAATAGTTTGGCAAGAAGACAGTACACTCACCTCATGATTCGCTCCCAAAAGCTTTTACTGACTACTCTCTACCGAAATTCTTGTGCCTGCGAACCTAATAGTAATAGGGCCTAAATTAATATCGTATTTAAAATAATCTAATTAGACAAATGCAAGTCCTAATTTTTCATAATTTTCCCATTCCCCATATTTATTATAAAAAAATTATTATTCGTTTAATTTCGCTCCGTTAAGTTTACTATACCCGTTTGTTAAAATTAGCGATTATAAAAATGTTATTATGATCACAACAATCACTATTACGAATGCAAAAAATCTTAATGCTCAACAATTTAATTCAATCGATAATAATATCCGATGAAAATGTTACCTGTTCCGAAACGTTCACGGGCCGCGAGATGGATTTTGAATTTTATAGGGGTTGTTTTTGTAATTTCTTTTCTCCTTTTTTTTTTCTTCTTTCTTTTCTTTTTCTATTCTATTTCGGTTTGGAACACCCGCCGGACCACCTCAACGCCAGCCGAGCTCTCACTTCTCCCGCCGATCTTCACCGTCAACGTTCATGCACACGCACACACAACGCCCAATATATCCCATACCCACACATACGCAATCGCCAGAGGAACGACGACGAACTCACCAACGGCAGCAACCGAACCCGTCACCACCGATCTTCTCTCTCTCCTCTCTCCTTGCCAACTCCGGCGACCACCACCCATATATCTCACCGACGATCACCCCACTCACATACACGTTGAATCAGAACACACACATGCATACACACCCCTGCAACCGAAACTGCCCGGAGAACTGTCCACCGTCAGCGATCCCGAACAACAAGCCTACACACCCTCATGTCCAAACACAACAACTATGATTACACCCTCTCACACCCACAATCTCCGGCTGATCAGAACCAAATCCCCTCCTACTGTTGATCACGAACACCCGACGCCCCCCTCCGATCCTCCCTCTCTCTCTAGATTTTTTCTGAAATTTCTTCAGATTTCCTCCCCTTTTAAGATCTTCATTCATGATGTTCATGCATGGGTCTTTATATGCATGAAATAAGTGGATGGATTGCTTGATCTAATCTTGCCACGTTGTCGGTCTCACTCTTCTCCCTGTTTCGGTTCAGGGGTCGGCCGGCAAACACAGCACACACACATATATGTATAAAATAATCTTTTATTTTATTACTCTTTTCTCCCCCTAACTTCCTTACATCCTTATTTTAGCCCAATGTACTATTTATAATTTCTTTAAATCGCAGTTTGAACCCTTAAAATTTTTAGTTTAGACTTTAAGTGACAATTTGAATCCTATAGTTTGGAATAAATATTTCTAAATTTTTAATTGACCCAAAAACTTTTAATTAGGCTTTCAATTAACTCCATTTTTACCCCGTAATTTTCTAAATGCTCTAAAATGAAAATAAAATGACATACGGGGAAAATCGACGTCTTACATTCAGAGACTTTGCTTTCTTCTCATTGGACCACTTATCAGTCGACTGATTAATTCAGCAAGTTTATCTTATACCCATCAGTCAACTCTTTTTTGCTGAACACCTCTCTCCAATTCATTTTAATACATTTTCTTCTCTAAATTAGCACCACTAATATTCTTATATTTCATTTTAGTCATTCAAACTTATTTCTTCTCAATTCACATAGGAACAAATAATTTAACAAAATCAAAACACACATAAAAGATAAAATATATTTTGTGCCATGTATGTGTTCCTAAATGTGATATTAAGGGTTAAGATTCAGCTGGGTTGTTTTCCCTAATTTCTTCGAACTCTTAATTCTTCCTCATCATCTTGACATCTTCATTTGCCATCAATTTAATTTGATGTCTTCATTATTGGAACTTAAAATCATTGAAACACTCAATTAAACTTTAGTTCCACCAAAACATCAATACTTAATTGTTCATCAAAGTCTTAAGATCAACAATCTCCCTTTTTTTTATGATGACAATTAACTTTGATGTTTTCTTCAAAATAAGATATAACCACACTCCCTCTTAATCCGAGGATAGGTTCTTTAACTCATTAAAGTATAATAATGAAGATATTATAAAACATAATCAATAAAGCCCAATAAACTTATTAATAAAACTCCCCCTTAATCACTCATCAATGAATTTCTCCCCATTAATAAAACATCATCTAAAATTTTCCCGTAATAAAACATCAACAAATTCTCCCCCTTTCTCATCTTCAAAAACAAAATTTAGGGAGGGGGGAACACATCGATAGTTCCCACTAGGCAAACATATAATAAAAGCATATTGGATTAACTCATAAATTCAACTTTTGAGTACAAAACATCAATACTATGTGGATCATTTTTATAGATAAATATCAAGTCTACTCAATCCAACAAGATCCACACCAAAAACATCTTTCTGAGCATGCAATCTTCCTCTATCAAATTGTAAATAAATAATATTCATGCATAGATGAATAATCATAACATTTCAGCAATATAGCATGATATTAATTTTTCACAAGCATATTAACTCTTTTGATTTTCAACAAAACTTGTCTTTCAATATAAGCATGACATAATATTACCCTTCTTCTAAACACTTCTCTCCATATATAATTGTAAACAAGTCAATTCATGCTTAAGAGAATAAATTGGAGGCAATCAAAATCTTTCAACAATCTAGCATTCAATTATATAATTATTAGTTAAATACTCATGCCTTACTCATGATACCAAAACAATATCTGCCCTTTATAGAAACAAAACATATGTTCTTTAACACACTAAAATAAGAAGCATTTCTCAAGCATTTCATCAATCATAAATCTAGTGCATGTATAATTACGGATAAGTGCATATTTCTCTCATAAAATCTTATTTCTCTTTTAGAATAATAATAATCGTTTATAAATGAGTAGACATGCAACATAAGAACATATTATCATGCATTAAGAAGCATAAAGACTCAGCTCAGTCCAACTTATTTGTATAAAAAATGTATTCATGAATAAGAGGAAATTGTACAAATAATCTTACTAAATTGCATATGCAACAAATAATTAGCATTATTTAGTGAGATCACAAACACTCGATTAATCTTTAAAATCACAAAATATGCTTTAAAATAAACATATGATCACTACTCAATATAAGCTTATAAAGACATGTTAATATCCCTTAACTAAATGTGATTCTCATAATCACCAAATAATGTTTCTAAGACAACAAGTAAACACATCATTGAAAATAGGTCTTAGAAACCATCACAACTTACCTATTTGGTACGTTGGGACTCTCCTCTTTAACAAATTTAATAAATTTAAAATACGGAGGGTTAGGAGTGTCTTTTCTATCTTTTGAGGTGACTTTACTTTTTACCTTATTTGTGCTCATAATTGATTTGGGTGTGCAACTCTTCTTGGATTGTTCATATCTTCTCTTCCTTTAATCTTTTCCATTTGATTTATTGTAGATTCCCTTTGCATCGATCTCTTGTGGTTTTCTTGTGCTATCCCATCTTGTCTTTAGTACAGCTTTTCTCTTAGCACATATCTCTTGTGGTTTCTTTACAACCTCACCTCATGTCTTTGGTGCATCTTTTCACTTTGCACACGTCGCTTGTGGATTGGTCTTTGATATAAACTCTTTAACTATTCCTTCAGGTCCACTTCCGATATTTTGTAATTCTGCACAAGATATTTCAACAATTTTCTTCAATATCCATTTCATTTCGGATCTGTCCATGTCAGACATAAACTTTGGTTCCAAAACGGACATGATACTTTAAAATGCCCAACCCTATTGCGATAATAACATCTCAAATTTGATTTATCATAGAATACATGTAAAAAATAAATCATTTCTAACAATAAAAACATAACTATCATTGGCCTGTGATGAAATATGAGATGATGAAGCATGTCCACTTTGCCTAGAAAAATCATTTTTAGAATCTCTCGAAATAGAGCTAAGGTCAGATCTTGTGTTTTTCAAATAAAAAAGGATTTGTGTTGAATACTAATTTTTAACAAGTTTGGTATTTGAAAAATGAGATTTTCACTAGAATGGAATTTCAAGAAATAGTTGTTGTTCAGCAGACCTGGTCTGGTAAACTTGGTTCGGCAGACCTAATTCTGTAGACCTTGTTTGGTAGACCTAGTTCAGCAGACCTGGTCTGGTAGACCTGGTTCCGCAGACCTGGTTCTGTAGACCTTGTCTAGTAGTACTGGTTCAACAGACCTGATCTGCTAGACCTGGTTCAGCAGACCTGGTTCTGTAGACCTTGTCTGGTAGACCTAGTTCAGTAGACCTGGTCTGGTAGACTTGGTTCTGTAGACCTTATTTGGTAGACCAGGTTTAGCAAACCTGGTCTGGTAGACCTGGTTCTATCGACCTTGTTTGGTAGACTTGGTTCAACAGACCTAATATGGTAGACCTAGTTTTGTAGACCTTGTCTGGTAGACCTGGTCTTTTGAAAGGGCTAATATATATATAACTGTATTTTTATTCCTTATGAAATTGGATCCTTAGGTTTGGGAGACATGGTTTTTAAAATATATATGTGCATATATTTGTGTGAAAAATATTCTAGCTGGGTAGTTTTTCGATAAACTTTATCGGGACCAAGGGAATCGGATCGTCGTGAAATTGACCTTGGGTATAAGTCCCTAAACCAGTGCGGGGGATACTCCTGGTTTTGTGAGTATCTTACTGAATGGTATTTATTTAGTGGTACGATCGTTCACCGGGTATCTTTAGAGATGCATTCGCTTTGTATGTGTATGTGTTTTAAAAACAGACTGCTTGTAATTTTATACACGTACGTTTTATCTCAGCGGATACATTTATTTATTTAGCTAGGGTTGGTGTTTGGAAAAGATAACGTATTTTCCCTAAACACCAGAAAAAATGGTAAGAAAATTGATAAATTTCCCTACGGAGCATGTTGAAGCTCATCCCACTATTTTCTTCTATTTTCAGGAAGTGCTCAAGATAGTAAGCAAGAGTGAGCAAATTTTTGGAAGTACGTTTGAGGACGTAGTGAAATAGCATGGTACTTCATTTTGTAATGTATTTAGTTTATTTTGGCTTGGCATGTACTATAGGGCCCAGTAGAGCCCAACCATTTTGGACTGTTGGTTTGTATTTAAACGTTATAAAAGAGGTGTCTATTAATGCCGCTAAAAGTGTAATAAATCATATAGAGGGCCCAATCCAAGAGGTGTCTATTAACCGTTATTGGTCGACTACTTAAGTTGGCCGTCCCGAGTCTGATTTACGACCCCCCGGGTTTGGGGTGTGACAGATCTCCTTTTTGGTATCAGAGCCGAGGTTCTACGAAACCTTAGGAGATTAAGAAGTAGATGAAGCATCATTAATAGGCACTAACAAGTTTTCCTACAATCCAGAAAATGCCATTGAGAAGGAGAACCCGTGCCCAAGCCGAAAATGCCCCGGCAGAAAATGCACTGGCTAGAGATAATCAAAATTTCCTAACAGCCATATACGAGGCATTTCAAGGAATGTCTACCTATACCCGGGAGAATTATGGGGTAGATTATGAAAGGTGAACATACCTAAGAAAATTCTTGAGATTGCCGATAGAACCATTTCGGGGAGGACCAGATGTCTTCAAGGCTGAATATTGGATAAGGACTATGGATCATTATTTTGATTTGCTCCAGGTCCCTGCGGCCTACCGAGTCGAGTTCGCAGCTACTAAACTTAAAGGTGAAGCGCAGTTTTGGTAGGAGCAGACCAAGAAGAGCCATGAGATTGCTGGTATGACTTGGGAAAGGTTTTGTGACCTATTCTATGAGAGGGTCTTTCTTCCGTCCCTAAAGGAAGAGAAGATTCAAGAATTCTACAACTTTGCTCAGGGAGATATAACAGTATTAGAGTATGAGGCCAGATTCTCTGAGTTGTCTCGATTTGTACCGGGCGCCGTGTCCAACGAGATAGAAAAGTAAGTAAAATTCGAGACGGGACTCCGACATAATATTCGGACACACGTAGTGGCGGTTGGTGCCTGTACCTATTCATATTTGGTGGTAACAGCACTGAGGGTAGAGCATGATCATCTCCTCTATTTGAAAGAAACCGGGGGTAAGAAGAAGGACAGAGGTAGAAGTTCTAGGAAGATGACCCGCAAGAACCAATACTGTGGCCCAAGTCAGGGCAGTACTAGAAATACCAGCGGTAGCGGAGGTGGGAGTAACTCATCTAGTAGTGGACGTTCTGGACTTATACCTGTTATCTATGTGGACAGCCGG
Organism: Eucommia ulmoides; assembly: GCA_016647705.1. Classification (NCBI taxonomy): domain Eukaryota; kingdom Viridiplantae; phylum Streptophyta; class Magnoliopsida; order Garryales; family Eucommiaceae; genus Eucommia; species Eucommia ulmoides. Next base: position 36,494,001 of record CM028339.1, on the reverse strand, counting down.
GATATATCAAGAAAAATTACCCAGTCCGTCAACAGTAATCTTCAGGACTCTACTCAGAGTAGTCAGAAAAGATATATACAATATCAATAGTTTGTGCCGAGCTATCCACCCCAAAATCTTCAGACATATGGTTACCATCTACAGTATCAATATCGTCCTCAACTCCCAACACAATATCAGCCACCTACAGTTACATCTCATCAGGATCTTCAGCAAATAGGACAAGCTAGTCGAGGGAGAGGCAATAAAGGAAACGGGAAGGCTCAAGTCCAGAGTTACAGTATTGAAAAGGGAGGTGCTAAGCCACAAGGTAGTCATGTTGTGGTTGATGGTATGCTTCTTATCTCCCGCTCATGGGCTCGTGTGTTATTTGATATAGGTGCATTGCACTCATTTATGTCTACTTCATTTGCCTCGTTACTTGGTATAAGTATGGAAAGTTTAGATGAACCCTTATATGTAAATACTCCGCTTGGAGAATACGCGGATCTTGCTCTGATTTGTCGAGAATGTCGAATCACTATAGCAGATAAGAAGTTTTTCGCTGACTTGATAGTTCTACCCATAGAATAGTTTGATGTTATCTTGGGTATGGACTGGTTATCTAGATACAGAGCTATAGTGGATTGCCAACTCTAACGGGTGACGTTGTGTCCGAACGAAAATGATACAGTAGTATTCCAAGGGAAGTCGAGTCATTTATCCCCTAGCCTAATGCTAAGGGCCTATTTTGGTAGGAAGAACAATGAGGCATTAGTATTGTTCACTGAATTGGACAGTAAAGTGGGTAGAATAAATCGACTTGTTAATCTCCCAGTCGTAAATGAATATTCAGATGTATTCCCTGAAGAATTGTCAGGGTTGCCACCAGATAGGGAGATAAAGTTTTGTATTGACCTCTACCCAGGCACGATGCCAAATTCAATAACTCCTTATCGAATGGCTCTAGCAGAGCTAGCAGCAATGCGAAGACAGTTGGGAGAACTAGTTGAAAAGGGGTTTATCAGAAATAGTACTTTACCGTGGAGAGCCCCTGTCCTATTTGCCAAGAAACATGATGGGTCCTTAAGACTCTGTGTTGATTATCGATAGCTTAACAAAGTTACGGTAAAGAACAAATACCCTTTACCCAAAATCGATGAGTTATTTGATCAGCTAGAAGGATCCCAATTCTTTTCCAAGATTGATTTGAGATCAGGATACCGTCAGTTGAAAATCAAGGAGGAAAATATTCCCAAAACAGTTTTTCGGACATGATATGGACACTTTGAGTTTCTAGTCATGCCCTTTGGGCTGACGAATGCTCCTGCAACTTTTATGGACTTGATAAATAGGATCTTCCAACCTTACCTAGATCAGTTCATCATGGTGTTTATTGATGATATTTTGATTTATTCCTAAATTCAGGAAGAGCATAAGATGCACTTACGGATTGCCTTGCAGACGCTCTGTGATCATCGACTTTATGCCAAATTTGAAAAGTATGACTTCTGGTTGATAGAAGTAAAGTTCCTTGGGCATGTCATTTCTCGCCAAAGAATTTCAGTTGATCCATCAAAAATTGAAGCCATCTTGGACTGGCCGAGATCTAAGAACGCGACGGAGGTTTGAAGCTTCTTAGGATTAGCTGGATATTATCGATGTTTCATAGAGAACTTTTCCCAAATCGACATGCCAATGACCCGACTCACCAAGAAGGATGTGAATTTTGACTGAGAGGATGAATGTGAAACAACCTTTCAAGAGCTAAAGAACAGATTGACCAGTGCTCTAGTCTTGATCGTGCCCGACTCGAAAGAGCCGTATGAAGTTTATACCGATGCTTCAGGAAGAGGGTTAGGATGTGTTTTAATGCAGCATGGAAGAGTTGTCGCTTATACTTCTAGATAACTCAAACCTCATGAGCAGAATTATCCAACACATGATTTGGAGCTAGCAGCGGTAATCTTTACCTTAAAGATCTGGAGATGCTATCTGTACGGTATGACATTTTAGATTTTCTCATACCAAAAGAGTCTCAAATATTTGTTTACACAATGAGACTTGAATTTAAGATAGAGGAGGTGGATCGAATATATGGAAGATTATGATTTCACCTTCCAATATTATCCCAAAAAGGATAATGTGGTAGGGGATGCCTTGAGTTACAAAAATCAAGGCATTGTGGCAAGGTTGGCTTTGGTAGATTGGAAGAGATCAGCAATAATTAGAGACTACAATCTTTAATATGCGGAGAATTACAACCAAGTTTTCATCTACAATGCCATTGCAACCCCATAACTCTTGCAGATCATTAAAGAGCATCAGTACCAGGATGATACACTTAGTGAGATGTGGAGAAGAATCCAGAATGGTGAATACTTTGAAGGATGGGATATTTATCCGGATGGATCTTTCTATTTCAAAAAGAGAATAGTTGTTCCGAATAATCAACAACTTAAACAAACCATACTGGATGACGTGCGCAAGACCCGTTTCAATGTACATCCCAGTAGTGATAAGATGTATCAGGATATGAAAATGCAGTATTGGTGGAGAGGCATGAAAAAGGATGTAGCTTAGTATGTCGCTCGATGTTTGACCTGTCAACAAGTTAAAGCTGAACATCAACGACCAAAGGGAGCCCTACAGCCACTGCTCATTCCTGAGTGGAAATGGGACCATGTCACTATTGATTTTGTGACAGGATTTCTAAGAACCCCTGATGGATTTGATGCTAGATGTGTAATAGTAGACCGATTAACAATAGTATCTCACTTCATACCAATCAAGTCAAGTTATCCCTTTCAGAGGTTGAGCAAGCTCTATATAGATCGGATTGTGAAATTGTATGGGGTTCCGTATCGATCATTTCAGATCAAGATCCTCGATTCACGGCTAAGTTTTGGAAGAGCTTCCAGAAAACCTTGGCACACAGCTCCAGTTCAGCATTACATTTCATCCTCAGACTGATGGGCAGTCTGAAAGAGTCATACAGATTTTAGAAGATATGTTGCAAGCTTGTATCTTGGATTTTCAGGGTAGCTAGAGTGAGCATTTGCCATTAATAGAGTTCGCTTACAATAATAGCTATCAGGTTAGCATTGGTATGGCACCATATGAAGCTTTGTATGGACGACCATGTCGGTCTTCTACTTTCTAGGCCGAGGCAAAGGACCGGATTACCATCGATCTAGATCTGATTAAGGAGACTACAGAAAAGATCAAGCTTATCTGAGAACAATTAAAGGTAACTTAAGATAGGCAAAAGAGCTATGCTGATAAGAAGAGGACACCTCTAGAGTTCCAAGTAGGCGATTTCGTATTTCTGCGGGTAAAGCCTCGAAAGGGAATTTCTAGATTTGGTGTAAAAAGAAAATTAGCCCCGAGGTATATCGGACCCTTTTAAATTATGGAAAAAATTGGAGAAGTCGCCTACCGCCTATCCTCGCCTCAAGAGTTGTCACGTGTGCACGATGTATTCCATATATATCTTCTACTAAAGTATGAGCTGGATCCTTCTCACGTAATACAGTAGCAGGATATTCCAATCCAGGGAGATGTTTCGTATGAGGAGATGCCTCAGCAGATTCTGGATTGGAAGGTAAAGTCCTTGCGAAAACGTGAGATACCTCTTGTAAAGGTATTATGGAATCATCATGGATAGAAAGAGGTAACTTGGGAGCTGGAATCGGGCATGCGTGAAAAATACCCCTACCTATTTGATGATTGAGGCCTAGCTAGAATTTCGGGGACGAAATTCTTTAAGGGGGGAAGAATTGTAATGTCCTAAAATTTTATGTAAAAATTATGGAGTTATAAGAGTATTTAAATAAAAAACATTTTGGCCAAAAGATGTAAAAAAAAAAAAGAAATCAACTCACCTCTTCCAACTAAGCCATGCGAAGTAAACCTGACCAGCTTGTCGGTAGACCTCAAATCAGCTTGGCATGAACACCTTAGCAAAGCTACAGTTCGTATGAGCTCAGGTCAGCTCTACCCAAGCACCTCACCTCTACTTACCACCTTAGCTCTGCATGACTTGGGGTCAGCTCTACCCAGCACCTCAGGTTTGCATGACTTAAGGTCAGCTCTGCTTAGCACCTCAGGTTAGATCAGTAATGCACCAAGTCAAATCAACCATACAGTGTATTCACTGTAGATCTAGATATTTGTGGATCAGAATCCCTAGGCAATGTCATGACAAAAGTAAGAAATCTCTAGAAAGTCACGTGATGGATAAAAACCAAGTATAAAAACCCACTTTTCCTCCCACTTTCTCCAAGTCTTGAAAGAAAACAAAGAAGAATAGAGAAAAAGATGAGCAATCGAAAGGAGAAGAGGGGGAGAAGAAGAAGAAGGGAAATCACTAGTCTCAGTGAAGTTGGAGTAAAAGAGCTGACCAAATCTGGTGAAATAAAACTTCAGGGAAGGATTTTGAGCTTACAAATTGTTGCCAAGTGAATTGGTGGGTCTCGATTTGTTAGGAAACCACGGCATCTCGAGGTAGGGGAATTTTATCTATTTTTTTATGGGTTTTTGAGCATATTTTGTGTGCATATGTTCTTGAATACATGTTTAAAACTTGTTTTTTTTCCAATGGGTTTTTGAGCATATATTCTTGAATACATGTTTAAAACTTGTGTTTTTCGAATAAAAATGGATTTGTGTTGAATACTGATTTTCAACAAGTTTGGTATTTGAAAAACAAGATTTCCATTGGAATAGAATATCTAAAAATAACTATTATTCAGCAGACCTAGTCTGGTAGACTTGGTCCGGCAGACCTGGTCGGGTAGACTTGGTCTGACAAACCTGTTCTATAGACCTTGTCTGGTAGACCTTGTTCAGCAAACTAGGTTCGGTAGACTTTATTCAGTAGACCTGGTTCTGTAGACCTTACCTGGTAGACCTTGCCTGGTAGACCTAGTTCAGCAGACCTGATCTGGTAGACTTGGTTCGGCAGACCTAGTTCTATAGACCTAGTTCAACAGACCTAGTCTGGTAGACCTGGTTCTGTAGACCTTATCTCGTATACCTAATTCAGCAGACCTGGTTTGGTAGACTTGGTTCTGTAAACGTTGTCTGGTAGACCTGGATCAACAGTCCTGATCTGGTAGACCTGGTTCTGTAGAGCTTGTCTGGTAGACCTAGTTCGGCAAACCTGGTTCAGTAGACCTAGTTTGGTAGACCTAATCCGAAAGACCTAATCTTTTGAAGAACTAATATATATAAAACTATGTTTTTATTCCTTATGAAATTGGATCCGCAGGTTTCGGAGACCTGGTTTTTAAAATATATATGTGCATATATTTGTGTGAAAAATATTCTGGCTGGGTAGTTTTTCGATAAACTTTGTCGGGACCGAGGAAATCGGGTCACCGTGGAGTTGACCTTGGGTGCAAGTCCCTAAACTCGCGCGGGGGATACTCCAGGTTATGTGAGTATCTCACTAAATGGTACTTATTCAGTGGTACGGTCAGTCACCGGGTATCTTTAGAGATGCATTCGCTTTGTATGTGTATGTGTATGTGTTTTAAAAATAGAATGCTTGTAATTTTATACATGTACGTTTTATCTCAGTGGATACATTTGTTTATTCAGCCAGGGATGGTGTTTTGAAAAGATAACGTATTTTCCCTAAACACAAGGAAAAAAGGTCAGAAAATGGATAAATTCCCCTACTGAGCATGTTGAAGCTCATCCCACTCTTTTCCTCTATTTTCAGGTAGTGCTTAGGATAGTGAGCAGGAGTGAGCAAATTTTTGGAAGTACATTTGGGGATGTAGTTAAATAACATGGTACTTCATTTTGTAATGTATTCAGTTTATTTTGGCTTGGCATGTACTACAAGGCCCCGTAGACCCCAACCGTTTTGGACTGTTGGTTTATTTTTAACCATTATAAAAGAGGTGTCTATTGATGCTCCTAAAAGTGTAATAAATCATATAGAGGGCCCAATCCAATAGTTGCATTAATATTTATTTCAAAATAACAAATAGGTTATCGGTCGACTACTTAAGTTGGCCGTCCCGGAGTTTGATTCAAGATCCCTGGGTTTGGGGTGTGACAACAAATAATTTAACTAAATCAAAACACACATAAAAATATAAAATACATTTTGTGTCATGTGTGTGTTCCTAAATGGGATATTAAGAGTTAAGATTCACCTAGGTTATTTTTTCTAATTTCTTCAAACTCTTAATTCTTCTTCATCATCTTGACATCTTCATTTACCATCCATTTAATTTGACGTCTTCATTACTGGAACTTTAAATCACTAAAACACTCAATTAAACATTAATTCTACCAAAATATCAATACTTAATTGTTCATCAAAATCTTAGGATCAATAATCTCCCCTTTTTTATGATAATAATTAAGTTTAATGTTTTCTTCAAAATAAGATATAACCACACTCCCCCTTAATCCTAGGATAGGTTCTTTAACTCACTAAAGCATAATAATGAAGATAATATACAACACAATCAATAAAGCACAATAAACTCATTAATAAAACTCCCCCTTAATCACTCATCAACTAATTTCTCCCCAATAATAAAACATCATCTAAAATTCCCCCTTAATAAAATATCAACAAATTCTCCCCCTTTGTCATCTTCAAAAACAAAATTTAGGGAGGGGGGGAACACATCAATAATTCACTGTAGGCATTCATATAATAGAAGTATATTGGATTAACTCATAAAGTCAACTTTTGAGTACAAAACATCAACACTATGTGGATCATTTTTATAGATAAATATCAAGTCTACTCAATCCAACAAGATCCACACCAAAAACATCTTTCTGAGCATGCAATCTTCCTCTATCAAATTGTAAATGAATATTATTCATGCATAGGTGAATAATAATAACATTTCAGCAATATAGCATGATATTAAGTTTTCACAAGCATATTAACTCTTTTGATTTTCAACAAAATATGTCTTTCAATATAAGCATGACATAATATTACCCCTCTTATAAACACTTCTCCCCATATAAAATTGTAAACAAGTCAATTCATGCTTAGGAGAATAAAATTGAGGCAATCAAAATCTTTCAATAATGTAGCGTGCAATCATATAATTATCAGTTAAGTCCACATGCCTTACTCATGATACCAAAACAATGTCTTCCCTTTATAGAAACAAAACATATTTTCTATGACACACTAAAATAGGAAGCATTTCTCAAGCATTTCATCAACCATAAATCTAGTACATGTATAATTATGGATAAGTGCATATTTCTCTCATAAAATGTCATTTCTCTTTTAGAATAATAATAATCGTTTATAAATCAATAGACATGCAACATAAGAATTTATTATCGTGCATTAAGAAGCATAAAGTCTCAGCTCAATCCAACTTATTTGTATAAAAGATGTATTTATGAATAAGAGCACATTATACAAATAATTTTACGAAATTGCATATGCAACAAATAATTAGCATTATTTAGTGAGATCACAAACACTCGATTAATCTTTAAAATCACAGAACATGCTTTAAAATAAACATATGATCACTACTCAATATAACCATATAAAGACATGTTAATACCCCTTAACTAAATGTGATTCTCTTAATCACCAAATAATATTTCTAAGACAACAAGTAAACACATCATTGAAAATAGGTCTTAGAAACCATCAGAACTTACCTATTTGGTAAGTTAGGACTCTCCCTCTTTAACAAATTTAATAAATTTAAAATGCGGAGGGTTAGGAGTACCTTTTCTATCTTTTGAGGTGACTTTACTTTTTACCTTATTTGAGCTCGTAATTGATTTGGGTGTGCAATTCTTCTTGGATTGTTTGTATCCTCTCTTCCTTTAATCTTTTCCATTTGATTTATTGAAGATTCCCTTTGCACGGATCTCTTGTGGTTTTTATGTGCTATCCCATCTTAGCATTAGTACAGCTTTTCTCTTCGCACATATCTCTTGTGGTTTCTTTACAACTTCACCTCATGTCTTTGGTGTATCTTTTCGCTTTGCACACATCGCTTGTCGATTTGGCTTTGATATAAACTCTTTAATTGTTCCTTCAGGTCCACTTCCGACATTTTGTAATTCTGGACAAAACGTTTCTACAATTTTCTTCAGTATCCATTTCATTTTGGATTCGTCCTTGTTAGACATAAACTTAGGGTTCCGAAACGGACATGATACTTTAAAATGCCAAACCATATTGCAATAATAACTTCTCAAATCTGATTTATCATTGAAAGCACGTGATGTAAAACATAAATCATTTCTAACAATATAAGCATAACTATCACTGGCCTGTGATGAAAGATGAGACGATGCAGCATATCCACTTTGCCAAGAAAAATCATTTTCAGAATCTCTCGAAATAGACTTAAGGTCGGATTTTGATTTTTCAAAATTTTTTCTTAAGTAAATCGATTTTAGAAACAAAATCTGACATTTGCCTAGAAATCATATCAAAATTATTTTTTAAAACTCTATTTTCATTTTCAAGATAATCCACTTTAGAGAGCAAATTATTAATTTAAAAAACAACTTGTGAAAGCTCTTTTCAACCACAATAATCATCCAAATGTATTTTAGATTTTTGAACACTTTTTCCACCATTTTCAAAAGAAGCAATTTTTCTTTTTAAACTCAAGCTCTCTTTAGCAAAAAGTAGTGTGAAGGAAATTAATTTTTCCATAACAATATGGACATTTTCATTATCATCATCACCATCACTACCCCTAAAATCACAAGAATCATAAATCACATTATCATAGACGTAATTACCACTATCAAAAGATGATACACAATACACATCATCCATGGTGTGTGCATGTGACCAGTTTAGCTAGGATGTTAAGTCTTACGAGCTAAAACCAGAATATATTCTGGTTTACCAAGCTACTCTTGGCTAGTCCAGTTCTCCGAGCCCCATGGAGATTCGCACCCACTAATTCTCAAGACCCCTTTAAAAGTAGGAACCAAACTCACACACCGATTTTTTTACAGGTTCAGAATCAACCTTTACAATTTCCTTTTCCAAGACTCAAGAATAACCTCTATTTTTTACAAGCTAAAGATTAATCTAATTATTTTTAACACTACGGCTCAAGAATCAAGACCTCACAAAATACTCCAACTATCATTTTCCTAGGTAAGGATGGAATCTTTACAAATCACTCACAATGCAATTCTATCTAAGAAGAATCACTACCTTAATATCTTTACAAGAAGAAATTGAAACCCGACTACCCTTGATTAAATATCCACAATGATATTTAACCAGTCACAACTCACCAATACAAAAATTGAGAAGAAGTAAATCTCACTCGGAGATTCTACCACCCCAGATAAACAATAACTCGATTAATATCCCAGTTAGGGATAGAAATATATGAGATACAAAAATATTATTTTAACAAGAGTGTGGGTAGCAAATTGGAGCACGTAATCAGATTCAAGAAATTGTTTATAAAACTATTTTTTTCAATAATCAGAAATAATTTCTAAGATCAATTTTCAAATATAAAATAATAAACAAACAATACGAAATAGGGAAAGATCTCACCCGGAATCCACAGAAATAATGATTAGAACAATATAGCTTTAAATCCGGTAGTAGCAAATATTAATCACAATTAATCTTCAAGATCACTCTTAGAATAACTCACAAATTCTGAGAAAGATAACTCTTAGAAAAGCTCACTGTTATGATATGATATTATTTTTCTTCTTTACTGCTTAAATTTGCTAATAAAATTCGTAGATCTATTTAAAGGAACATGTAATCAGCCTTCTAACGGCTAGTTTACAAGTGTCATGACAATTAAAAACTCTTATAGATCCCTTATATCATAAGGACTTCAATTGGGTTCAATTACACTTAATAACAACTTTCAAAACTCTCAATTAAATCCCCAAAGTATTTCTCAATCTCAATTAAATAGACTAGAATCAATTTTAAGTACCAAATTGAGAAACATTAATATTTCATGAACCATATTAATAGGATTAAATTAGTATATGAACCATACCTTAAATAGATATAATATCCTCGAAATATCTCTCAAATTTTAACCAAAAATGACTACTTTTAGATATGATTTCGGAATGTACAAGATCCTAAAACAGCTCCATCGGTCGACTGGTTAGTCGACTGCCCAATTTACGTTCAACGGTCGACTTATCAGTCGACTACTAGATTCAGAGACTTCGTTTTCTTCTCATCGATCGACTTATTAGTCGACTGATCAATTCAGCAAGTTTGTCTTATACCCATCAGTCAACTTATTAGTCAACTCATCTTTGCTGAACACTTCTCTCCAATTCATTTTAATACGTTTTCTTCTCTAAATTAGCTCCACTAATATTCTTATATTTCATTTTAGTCATTAAAAATTATTTCTTCTCAATTTACATAGGAGCAAATAATTTAACTAAATCAAAACACACATAAGAGATAAAATACATTTTGTGCTATGTATGTGTTCCTAAATGGGATATTAAGGGTTAAGATTCATCTGGGTTGTTTTTCCTAATTTCTTCAAACTCTTAATTCTTCTTCATCATCTTGACATTTTCATTTTCCATCCATTTAATTTGACGTCTTCATTACTGGAACTTTAAATCACTAAAACACTTAATTAAACATTAGTTCCACCAAAACATCAATACTTAATTGTTCATCAAAATCTTAGGTTAAACAATCTCCTCATTTTTTATGATGACAATTAACTTTGATGTTTTCTTCAAAATAAGATATAACCACATCCCTCTTAATCCGAGGATGGGTTCTTTAACTCATTAAAGCATAACAATGAAGGTATTATAAAACATAATCAATAAATCATAATAAACTCATTAATAAAACTCCCCCTTAATCACTTATCAACTAATTTCTCCCCATTAATAAAACATCATCTAAAATTTCCCCTTAATAAAAAATCAACAAATTCTCCTCATTTGTCATCTTCAAAAATAAAATTTAGGGATGGGGGAACACATAGATGATTCACTCTAGGCATTCATATAATAGAAGCATATTGGATTAACTCATAAATTCAACTTTTGAATACAAAACATCAATACTATGTGGATCATTTTTATAGATAAATATCAAGTCTACTCAATCCAACAAGATTCACACAAAAAACATCTTTCTGAGCATGCAATCTTTCTCTATCAAATTGTAAATGAATACTATTCAGGCGTAGGTGATTAATCATAACATTTCAGCAATATAGCATGATATTAATTTTTCACAAGCATATTGACTTTTTCGATTTTCAACAAAACTTGTCTTTCAATATAAGCACGACATAATATTACCCCTCTTATAAACACTTCTCTCCATATATAATTGTAAATAAGTCAATTCATGCTTAAGAGAATAAATTTGAGGCAATCAAAATCTTTCTATAATATAGCATGCAATTATATAATTATCAGTTAAATCCACATGTCTTACTCATGATAGCAAAACAATGTCTTCCCATTATTGAAACAAAACATATGTTCTTTGACATACTAAAATAGGAAGCATTTCATCAATCATAAATCTAATGCATGTATAATTACGGATAAGTGCATATTTCTCTCATAAAATCTTATTTCTCTTTTGGAATAATAATAATCGTTTATAAATCAGTAGACATGCAACATAGGAACATATTATCAAGCATTAAGAAGCATAAAGACTTAGCCCAATTCAACTTATTTGTATAAAAGATGTATTTATTAATAAGTGCACATTATACAAATAATCTTACTAAATTGCATACGCAACAAATAATTAGCATTATTTAGTGAGATCACAAACACTCGATTAATCTTTAAAATCACAAAACATGCTTTAAAATAAACATATGATCACTCCTCAATATAAGCATATAAAGACATGTTAATACCCCTTAACTAAATGTTATTCTCATAATCACCAAATAATGTTTCTAAGACAACAAGTAAACACATCATTGAAAATAAGTCTTAGAAACCTTCACAACTTACCTATTTAGTAAGTTGGGACTCTCTCTCTTTAACAAATTTAATAAATTTAAAATGCAGAGGGTTAGGAGTACCTTTTCTATATTTTAAGGTGACTTTACTTTTTACCTTATTTGAGCTCGTTATTGATTTGGGTGTGCAATTCTTCTCGGATTGTTCGTATCCTCTTTTTCTTTGATCTTTTCCATTTGATTTATTGAAGATTCCCTTTGCACGAATCTCTTGTGGTTTTCTTGTGCTATCCCATCTTGGCTTTAGTACAGCTTTTCTCTTCGCACATATCTCTTGTGGTTTCTTTACAACTTTACCTCGTGTCTTTGGTGCATCTTTTCACTGTGCACACGTCGCTTGTGGATTTGGCTTTGATATAAACTCTTTAATTGTTCCTGCAGGTCCACTTCCGATATTTTGTAATTCTACACAAGACATTTCAACAATTTTCTTCAGTATCCATTTCATTTTAGATCCTTCCTTGTTCGATGTAAGACCTAAATCATAGCATGTACGTCATTAATAGTTACATTTTAGAGCATCAGGAAATTGGGTAAAAATTTTGTTAATTAAAAATCCAAATAAAAAGTTTAGGGGTCAAATTAGAAAATTTGAAAATATTAATTTTAGAACTTAAAATTTCAAATTGACATTTAACGTTATAATTAAAAGTTTTAAGGGTGAAATTGAAAATTTTAGGAATTTTTTTTAAAGCTGAATTTGAGAAAAATTAAGAATTTAAGGAAGTTGGGGGAGAAAAGGGTAATTAATTAAAGATTTTTTTAAACACATATATACACACATACGTTTGTTCAGCCTGTGCATGTGTGTGCGATGAGCATTGGCCGGAGCAAGGAAACAGAAGTGGCAACGTGGCAAGCTAAGATCAAAATGTTCTCCACTAAAATCATGCAAGATATATATAAGATCATGCAAGAGAAATTAATCAAGAAAATTTCAAACCCAGTTTAGAGAAATTCTAGAGAGAGAAAGAGGGAAACGGAAGAGGGTTCTCGGTAGTGTTTCCTCTGGTGATGGTGGGGAGAATTAGTGTGCATGTGTATGGGGTAGTTTGAGTGTGTTCTGCTCTCCGTTTGTCGACTACTCTCCGGTGATCGTAGGATGGATTGATTGTTGCCATTCGGTTCGATGTGGGATCGACGGTCGTGGAGCGAGATCGTTAACCCTGTAAAAACGTTGTCGTTCATCATCGTCGATTTGGTACATAATTGTGTAATTATTCTTGATGAGTGTATTCATGCATGGGTGTTGCGATTTCGGTCGGTAAAGTTTTGGCGATGTGTGCTCTGTTTTGTTTGCCAACAGTATGTGGGTGTGATCAAACCGTGTGTGTGTGTGTGTGTCGCCAGTCGGGTTGCGTGTGTGTGTGTGTGTGCGAGTGCCGTGTATGTATATGTTGTTTAGTCACCGTCTGTGGGTGTGTGTTGGTCCGGCGGTAGGAGTGCATTCAATGAAAGTTGTCGCGCGTGTGTTGTCAACGGCGACTGGGTGTGGTTGTACGTCCGACGACTGTGTGTGTGGTGTTGATGGTCGGACCTGCTGTGAATGTAGGTGGGTTGTCGGCCAGCAGAGGCTATGAGTGTGTGTGAGAGCTAGAGAGAGAGAGCATCGCCGGCGGTTCGGCAGAAACTAGAAAAAAAAATAAAAAAAAATAAATAAATAAATAAAAAGGGAAAATTTCACTTTTAACCCCAACAAAAATTTAAACTCATCCCGCGACCTGTGAACGATTCGGAGCGGATAATATTTCATTAAATTCTAGCATACAAATTTGGTAACCATGGGGACCGTTGTATTACTAAATTTTTATGTAGACAATTTTAACAAAAAAAAAAAAATTAATTAAATCGAATAATAATTTTACATAATAAAATGAGGGGAATGGAAAATTACGAAACTTAGGGCCTGCATTTGCACGAGTAGGTTATTTGTTTCTTCTATATAATATTAATTTAGGCCCTATCACAAATAAGTTCACATTTATCGAAGGAGCAGTAGCGGATAATCGGTGGAGCTTTTGAGAGCGAACTATCAGGTGAGTGTACTATCTTCTTGCCAAACTATTTATATATATATATATATATATATATATATATGATAGAAAATGGTTGTAATTAAATTAAATGGATTTCAATAAATTGTGTTGATTTTGGAAGGAAGTTGAAAATGGTTTTTCGCTGAAATTTGGTAGTTTTAAAAGAGAGTGAGAAATACCTGGTTTTCTAAAAATAAAGTGTGGAAAAATGGTTTTTAGTGAAATCAGACGTTTTTTTTTTTTTTTAAATGAGGAATATGATCTTGGATTAAAAATCAATTTTGGAAATAGAGGGTGATGTTTGAGATTTGACGATGTTGATTAGACGATGTTATTGATTTGTGATTTGATGATGAGGTTATTGATTTGACGATACTATAGTATTTATCTACTTCGGCAGAGTGATAGTATTGATATGACGATGTTATTGATTGGACGATGTCATAGTATTTATCTATTTCGGCGGAGTAAGGTTATCCATTTTGGTGGAGTGATATTTATCTACTTCGGCAGAGTGATGTTAGACGTTTATACTGCGCAGTAATTATCCGCTTCGACGGAGTGATGGGTGTTCGTAGGAAGGCATATCCTACGGATGGTACGGTACCGTTGCAAACTCCCAATCGTGAGGTTAAAACGATCACTATGGCTAGCCAGTGTGTATTATAGTGGAGTGGTGTTTGAGATGTAATATTTTACTTATATTGGGTGATTTATTATTTGTTATGGTGATTGGTATTATTTTACTATATGGGTTTGAATGGAACTTATATTTATTGGTCTATTTCCACTACTTATATTATGGAGAATTTTATTAGTTACGTGTTATTTCTATACTTACTCTTAATCCATTTAGATGTTGTAGAATGAATTATTATTATAAAAATATTTTTACTAAGAAGGCAGTATACTCGCAGGTGCATTAACTAGGCGTCCGTCCCCTACTAGCAATAGGTTGAATCCGTAGGTGCGATAGGGAAAGAGTATCTTGGGAGTGCTACTAGAGGTGAACACTAAGAGGTTTAGTTGTTATGTATCTTTATCGTTATGATACTTTTTGTAGGGACTGATATTTCTCGAATCTGAGAGTATATATATATATGTTTGTGATACGTTTGTATGAATGTATATGGTTGTCTCTGGTATTTGTGATTTTGGTGAGGTCGTGTCAACGTCACACCAGTCCTACGGTGATGGGTGTCCGGGGTAGGGTGTGACATTAAACCTAAACTTAGGGTTCCGAAACGGACATGATACTTTAAAATACCCAATCATATTGCAATAATAACATCTCAAATCTGATTTATCATAGAAACCACGGGATGTAAAACATAAATCATTTCTAACAATAGAAGCATGACTATCACCAGCCTGTGATAAAAGATGAGACGATGAAGCATATCCACTTTACCTAGAAAAATCATTTTCAGAATCTCTCGAAATAGACTTAAGGTCGGATTTTTATTTTTCAAAAATTTTCTTAAGTAAATCGATTTTAGAAACAAAATCTGACATTTGCTTGGAAATCATATCAAAATTATTTTTAAAACTCTATTTTCATTTTTAAGAGAATCCACTTTAGAGAGCAAATTATTAATTTCAAAAATAACTTCCGAAAACTCTTTTGAACCACAATAATCATCAAAATGCATTTTAAATTTTTGAACACTTTTTCCACCATTTTCAAAAGAAACAATTTTTCTTTTTAAACTCAAGCTCTCTTTAGCAAAAAGTAGTGTGAAAGAAAATATTTTTTTCATAACAATATGGACATTTTCATTATCATCATCACTATCACTACCACTAAAATCACAAGAATCATAAACCACATTATCATATACGCAATTACCACTCTCAAAATATGATACACAAAACACATCATCTATAGTGTGTGCACGTGACTGGTTTAGCTAGGATGTTAAGCCTTACGAGCTAAAACCAGCTCTGATACTAATTGTTGGCTCAGTAGAATAACCAAGAAGGGGGTGAATTGGGTAATTAAATAATATATCAGAATAAAACGTGATGAATCAAATAATTAATTTGATTCCTAAATTAATTATTATCTTTATAATACAGCGGAATAATATTATCAATCTAGGTGCACACTAATAGGTGTAAATTACCCCTATATTTTCAAACTGAATTTATTAATTTTCGAGTACGTTTATAGTTATTTTTATATGTTTTATTATGTTTTTATTCTTTTTGTATTAAAACAGGTGTGTGGGGTGAAAAGGTATGAAATCGAAGCGTAAATGATCAATTTGTATCAAGAACGGTGGAAAAATTAGCAAGACGACAAGATTTTACACCCAAGCCCACTGCCATGGCATCCAGACCACCGCCGCGACGGTGAAGATGCTGAGAAAAGAACAAAGGCCACTGACGGACCACCGACTAGGCAGAAATCCAACAGAGAATTTGACAGATGGCTACTAACAGCGCACTGCCTAGGCGGAAATCCAGCAGAATATTTTTCACAGCCACCGCTGACCCTACCACCTAGGCAAACTTTAACCGACATACCTCTCCGCCTAGGCAGAAATTCCATCGCCTAGGTAGAAACCTCTACGCAGAATAGATATTTTTTGGCCTATTTAAACACTTCTCTCCTCCTCTCTTCCGACCTCTTCGACCCCTAAGGCCTTAGGCCATATTTTAGGAGTAGGATTAGGGATTTTTGAGGGAGAGCACTCAACCAGAGGTGGAGGATGAACAGGAAAGCGATCGTTCGACGATTCTAGAGGCTATTCTTCAGATATTAGCTAAGTCGCTCATTTCTTATCTTTGTTTTCTGTAGTTGTTGAGCATGTTTATGCCATTTTACATTGTATACATAGTTATGGCCATTGGCTAACCATAGGATGTATAGGGATTATTAATATAAAATATGAAAACATTGTTTAGTTGAGTTTGTGTTTTGTTTGTAATTGTTCTTTGTTATGTTGATTGCGTATGCCGTATTATTTGTTTATACTGCTTAGATTTACCTATCGAGAATATGGAGTTTAACAAATCCCGGATTCGGACTAGACTAAACAAATGCCACAATCCTATAACCCGGTTGAGGTTTTGATTATGGACAATCAATGACGTTTGGGTAAGACTCACGTGACCTAGAGTCGTTAAGACGTTGAGGGGGATTTCAGCATTGACGCGAAGTCACGTATTCCCTCGTCTTACACTCGGGAGAGGTAACGAGGGAGTTTCAGAACTGCGATTGTCGATAGGGTAAACACAACGCACGAAATCAATGACATTGGGGCGAGACTCCCGTGACCTACAGTCATTAAGACATTGATGAGGATTTCTTCGTTGATTCGAAGTCACATCATATCCCTCGTCTTACACTCGGGAGATGTGGTGATGGAGTTTACGAAGTGAGATTTTGTGTGCAATCAATAAGGTTGAGGCAAGACTCACGCAACCTAGGGTCGTTAAGACGTTAAGGGGATTTCTTCGTTGACACAAAGTTGTGTTATATCCCCCGTCTTATACTCGGGAGAGGTGGCGAAGGAGTTTTAGATACCGAGATTATCGGATAAGTCAAACGTCGTTAACATAAACTAAAACGAGAGTAAACACGTATTCGTAAACGAAACTAATCCCTAGACAACCTATTCTCTCAAAAGTATCTCATATTAATATTAGTATTAGTATAGATTAAATTAAGCTATATTAGTATTAGTATTAGATAATTAAATTACATTTTTTGTCACCTAAATAAAGTCAGGTTATGACAATCGCGGTACTCGATAGTAACAACACCAATCCCTGTGAATACAATACCTGACCGAAAGGTCCATTATACTAAAATTTGATCCGTACACTTGTAATGAAAATGGCAACGCTTAATTAGCGGTCACCACACACCCAAACAACAAAAATAGCAAAGTAAATATTGCAGCACACCCAGATATATCCTGGTTTACCAAACTACTCTTGGCTAGTCTAGTCCTCCGAGCCCCACGGAGATTCGCACTCACTAATTCTCAAGATCCCTTTAAAGGTAGGAACCAAACCCACACACCGATTCTTTTACAGGCTCAGAATCAACCTTTACAATTTCCTTTTTCAAGGCTCAAGAATAACCTTTACTTTTTACAGGCTCAAGAATAACCTATCTTTTTACAAGCTAAAGATTAACCTAATTCTTTTTCTCACTATAGTTCAAGAATCAAAATCTCACAAAACACTCCAACTATCATTTTTTCAAGTAAGAATGAAACATTTACAAATCACTCACAATGTAATTTCATCCAAGAAGAATTACTACCTCAATCTCTTTACAAGAAGAAACTGAAACCCGGCTACCCTTAATTAAATATCCCCAATGATATTTAACCCGTCACAACTCATCAATACAAAAATTGATAAGAAGTAAATTTCAATCGAAGCTTCTATTACCCCAGATAAATAATAACTCGATTAATATCCCAACTAGTGATAGAAATATGTGAGATACAAAAATCTTATTTTAACAAGAATGTGGGTAGCAAATTGGAGCACGTAATCAGATTCAAGAAATTGTTTGTAAAAATATTTTCTTCAAAAATCATAAACAATTTCTAAGATCAAGTTTCAAATATAAAATAATAAACAAGCAATAAGAAATATGAAAATATCTCACCCGGAATCCACAGAAATAATGATTAGAACAATATAACTTCAAATCCAGTATCAGCAAATATTAATTACAATTGATCTTCAAGATCACTCTTTAGAATAACTCACAAACTCTGAGAAAGATAACTCTTAGAAAAGCACATTGTTAAGATATGATATGATTTCTCTTCTTTACTGCTTAAATTTGTTAACGAAATTAGCAGGTCTATTTAAAGGAACATGTAATCAGTCTTCTAACGGCTAGTTTACAGGTGTCATGACAATTAAAAGCTCTTATAGACCCCTTATATCATACGGACTTCAATTAGGTTCAATTACACTTAATAACAACTTTCAAAACTTTCAATTAAATCCCCAAAGTATTTCTCAATCTTAATTAAATAGATTAGAATCAATTTCAAATACCAAATTGAGAAACATTAATATTTCATGAACCATATTAATAGGATTTAATTAGTATATGAACTATACCTTAAATATAGATAATATCCCCGAAATCTCTCTCAAATCTTAACAAAAAACGACTACTTTTAGATATGATTTCGGAATGCACAAGATCTTGAAACAGCTCCATCGGTCGATCGGTCAATAGATTGCCCAATTCAGGATGTAGCCAAGGACGTTCATCGGTCGACTTATCAGTCGACTGCTAAATTCGGAGACTTCTCTTTCTTCTCATCGGTTGACTTATCAGTCGACTAATCAATTCAGCATGTTTGTCTTATACCCATCAGTCAACTTATCAGTCAACTCCTCTTTGCTGAACACTTTTCTCCAATTCATTTTAATACATTTTCTTCTCTAAATTAGCTCCACTAATATTTTTATATTTCATTTTTGTCATTCAAAATTATTTCTTCTTAATTCACATAGGAACAAATAATTTAACTAAATCAAAACACACATAAAATATAAAATACATTTTGTGTCATGTGTGTGTTCCTAAATGGGATATTAAGAGTTAAGATTCACCTGGGTTGTTTTCCCTAATTTCTTCAAACTCTTAATTCTTCTTCATCATCTTGACATCTTTATTTGCCATCCATTTAATTTGACGTCTTCATTATTGGAACTTTAAATCACTGAAACACTCAATTAAGCATTAATTCCACCAAAACATCAATACTTAATTGTTCATCAAAATCTTAGGATCAACAAAATACATGGAACTCTAAATTTGAAACATTCGATAAAACAATTAGTTCCACCAAAAACATCAATACTTAATTGTTCATCAAATCTTTGGGTTCAATAGGATGTGTTCCGAATCATGAATAGAACACTAAACAATCAAAGCATGAACAACAATCACCGAAGTAATTTAACAGAAACATGAACAAACATCAAACTAACAGAGCACTAAACAACCGAAGCATGAATAGAAATCACCTAAGCAATTTTAGTGAAACATGAATAGAAATCAAACTACTTTATTACCTTAACTCCATTGCGAAGGCAATCAACAACAAAGTGAGACAAGCGGCGATCAACCATGATGCAAGATCACAGCGATGACAACAACGACAGAGCGGCGACGAGACTAGGGGAGGCAAAGGCAAAGAGAGAGGGAGCACATCATGGTTATAAGAGGTAGAGAGGTTGTGGATTGAACTATTAGGGTTAAACAAACCCTTATCTATATATAGCACATAGTGACTCGGGCCTTGAGAGACAACAGCAATTGACGGCGGTAAAGAATCAAAGAGAGAGCGACTGACGGCAGTGGCAAGCCAATGCTAGGACAGGCAGAGGTAGGGCACATAGAGGGAGGAAGCATTCACTTTCGGGAATGACTCAATGAAGAAAGGGGTAGGCCGAGTGAAATCAAATGAAATTAGGGTTTCTCACTTTCTTTCATCTTATGATTATTATTATATACATATATATTAATGATCGGGTCGAGCTAGCCCTAACAAAAAATGATCAGGCCCAAACCCAGGCCTAAAATTGATCGGGCCTACATTTTCAAGCCCAGGCCTTGCCCACGGACTCAAAACACAAGTCCAAGCCCTAACAAAAAGTGGGCGGGCTTAACCGGCTGGGCAGGCCCCCGGGCCCATGACGAACTCTAGTTGTGGTCAATAGCGTAAGGATCATGAAAACCCCTCCCCAAGTTGTGCTTGCCTTTTTTTATTGCACATGATTTTCCCTATGTATGGTATACATCAGTTCTTTTCTTAGCAAAAAATTTACAAGGTAATATTTTCATTTATTTATCAAAAGAGACATCCCTTTTTGAGCCAAATAGAGAATTTATTTTTTAGCTCTTATTAACTTATTTTTTGATTAGATTTAATATTAGTTAATATCAACTTTGATTAGTTTAATCTAATTGAATTTAACTAAAGAAATTGAAAAATGAAGATGGAAAAACTATAAGTAGGCTCTAAACAACAACCACACCAATAGAAAGGGCAAAACGAAAAAGGAAAGTAAAATTAAACCATTCGATTACGGCCCAATGAACGAGACCGATCCCCCAACGCCCCAAAATCCGTGAGGTTTTTTTGTACAGGTTCAATGTCGAATACTCGTTTGATGATTGGGAAATGGGCTGGGCTTAGCCCACAAATGGTGGCCGAAATTTACCTTTCATAGAAATGAGCTGGCCACTATTACTATAAGTCTAATTAGTACGAGGGGGGCTGCGCGCCAAGGGGTGGGCGATGGGCAGCGGTGGTTGCAGCGGATGTGTTTCTAAATAAAAGGGTTAAAAAAAAAAAAAAAAACATATTATTTTTAATAAGAATAAATAGTAATTTTTAATTTTTTTACATATTCTTTTGAATTTAGGTATATTGAAGAAGGGGTATATGATTAAAATTACCCTTTCTATTTTATATCATATTTTATTGAAAAAACATAATAATTTTGTTTTTATTTTCGTTTTTATCTCTTTTTTATTTTTGTACTTTTATTACTTATATTTTATTGGAAAACTTTTGGAGAACTCTCAAGATTTCAAAAATCATTTTTTAAGTCTCATCTTATGTATAAAAAAATTACTGTTACAGGATCCTATAAAGTGATGTTTTTTATAGGATAGGCCACTATTACTATAAGTCTAATTAGTACGAGGGGGGCTGCACGCCAAGGGGTGGGCGATGGGCAGCGGTGGTTGCAGCGGATGTTTTTCTAAATAAAAGGGTAAAAAAATATATATATATATATATATTATTTTTAATAAGAATAAATAGAAATTTTTAATTTTTAATTTTAAATTTTTTTACATATTCTTTTGAATTTAGGTATATTGAAGAAGGGGTATATGTTTAGAATTACCCTTTCTATTTCAAATCATATTTTATTGACAAAAACATAATAATTTTGTTTTTATTTTGATTTTTATCACTCTTTTTTATTTTTGTACTTTATTTCTTGAAATTTTTTTCGAGAGGTCTCAAGATTTCAAGAATCACTTTCTAGATTTCATCTCATGTGTAAAAAAAATTACTGTTACAGGATCCTATAAAGTGATGTTTTTATGGGATAAGATCTTTGGAGGAATTTCCCTATTTTATTTTATTTATTTATTTTTGTGTATGTTATTTGTAAAAATTAAAATAATACTCAAAAGTAAAACAAACAAAAAATAAAAATGAAAAGAAAAACAAAAAAAAATAAAAATATTTTTTCCTGTTTTATTAATTATAATTTTTTTATTTTAGTTTTGTTTATTTGTTTATTTTTTTCTTTGAATTTTTTGTTTTTATTTTTTGTTTTCTGTCTAGAATTTTGCTTTTGATTTTTTTTTTTAATTTATTTTCTATCAACATTATAAAAAAAATAAAATAAAATAAATAAAATAAACATCACACAAAAAGTTAGATAGTAAAAATTAAAAAAAAAAAAACTAAAAATATTACAAAAAAATGCCTTTAACTCAATAAAGAAAAATAAGAGAGGTTTCGAAAAATATTTTTGATACATAAGCCCTAAGTCCAAATAACAAAAGATCTTTCCGGCTAAGTTTACTCTATTTTTTTAATGTGCGTCGTCGTCGGTGCTTGTTTCTTTTCTTTTGGTAGTAGCTGGGTCATGTCATGTCCGAGACATCATATTCAAAGCCATCCATCCCACTTTACCTTATAAAGCTTTTTTGACCCCATTATTCATGAGCAAACTATACTCCTCCCCTATTGCATCCAAAACCTTTTTACAAATAAAATTTTAAAGCAAAACGTATATTTATTTTCCTTTTATATTTTTGTTTTCTTTTACAAAATATACAAAATAAATGAGTAAAATACTAACGAAACGTCACTGGACGAATAATTTAGACTGCTCAAATTGCACCAACTAATAGCTTGGGACCTTAAAATTGTATACCAAACACAGTAGTATTATATCACTTTGGTCGTAATGGTTATTGTTAAATTATGGAGCGAATCGAATCAACCCATAAAACATCCACATAGGTCTTAAGTTTTATGAAAAATTAACATGTAAATGGATGTGGCTGTTGGTCTTAAAGATCATATTTATTCACTAGACATCAATTAAAAAAGGCACACCGTTTAAGATTCTCTCCATAAATAGACAGTGATACCTCTAAAATTTCTAATCCAAATAAAATTATAAAAAAATGAGTGAACTTGATAAGTAAGTGTGTGGATATTATCGAAAAATACTCTAATAATATTTTTTTGTCTAACGAGAAAAGAAATGAAGATCGATTGTAAATAAATCTTTCAAAGTCTTCCAAATTCAAAAGATAAACTTCCATTTAATGTTTTTCCATGAGTTTACAGTTATAATTTTTTTTATTAATATTAAAAAAAATAACTCCTATAAAATGAAGATAGTGTGTTTTCAAATTGGAACCCTATATTGAACAAACATCACACTGTATACCCTACCCATTTTCGAATTTTGTCCATTATCGTTGTCCCATGCACTCTCCGCACATGTGACCCTACAACTCTTGGTCTGCCTACATATAGTCGTATTCACTATGTCTCCTCCTCTCTTCTATCTACCATAATAATTGATCTTCTTTATGGATAGCCTTTTCATACTTCTACTAATGTGTACAAAAAATGTGGCTCGGTTCCCATTTATTTTTCTTATCATTTTATCATTTACTTTTCTTATCATTTTGAAATAAATCAGTTACCTTTCTTATTATTTTACAAATACCAATTATTTTCTTATCATTTTCGTCAAATACCAGTTATCTCCCTTATAGATAAAAAATTAATAAATTTTTTATTGTAATGATAATTTTACTCTTAATTATTTAAAAATAATTAAAAATTAAAATACATAAATAACCCTTTAAATTTGTGTTATATATATATATATATTCTTCTTTTGTTTTTTATAATACCCCCTCTCTAAAATCTAACCCGAATGTAATGAACTTCTCCTTCCAACATTGCAGTCGCCTCCTTTCCTTCTCCTTCCTCCTCTATGTCTCTCCTGTTTTTGGATTTCAATTCTTCAATTCACTTTTTCAATGAAATCCCATTTGTTTTTTTGGGATTGATGCACGAATTTGATAGTGAAAACTTAAATAGTTGACAAAAATGATAGTTGTTGATATTGGGTTTTTCAAAGGAAGAGTCCAATTTCGATCCTTGTGATTGTTCTTAACCTTGATGATGAGACTGCGAAAGAAGGGACTACTTTTTCTTCTTGTTATTGAAAATCTTCAATTGAAAATTATAAACAAAATTAAAGTCCCCTCAAGAAAAAAAAAAATGACTATAAAATCGTAGTAATCCTTTCATGATTGGGTTGATTCATGGGACTTGACGATCCTTTTTTTTTTCCCTAAATGATAGAGAGAGAGAGAGAAACCGAAGACAGAATCGACAACGGTAATGAAGAGAAGAAGAAAACAGGAAATGATGATGAACGGAAAGCAGAGGACTCTGTTTTGACTTGCTCAACCCGTGATTATTATTATAATTATCTTGTTAAAGAAAAGGGAGAGGATTTTGGCGGCGGCGGTGGTGGATTCCAGCAGTGGCGGCAGCGGATGGAGTGGGGTGCGGTGGCCTTTGTGGTAGCGGTGGCGGTGAGAGGGGAGGGGAGGGTGGGGTGGAGGTAGAATAATGAAATTATTTAATAAATTGGAGTCAAAAGTATATTTTTTTATAATAACAATTTTAGTGAATTTTTAAAAAATATAAATAGAATTAAAAACAAAGGGCACTTATGTCTTTTTACAATAAAAATGTAGTCGTTGACTGGTATATGCCATATATATATATATATATATATTGGGTGGTGTAAGAGAATTTGTTTAGCAGAGATATGATGATGGAGCCCATGCATGTTTCACTATTACAACTATTATATTTAATTTATTATTAAGTAATTTAATCACACGTGTTAACGTCTACTTTTTCTTCTAAGAAGATAATGTTATTAGTGCAAAGATCTATTTGTGTTGTTAAATTACCTTTACAGCTCTCTGTTTACTTTAATTGTCATCTTTGTCCCCACCACTTTCTTTCTGCAATTTAAAATTTTCAAATTATGTGAATTCAACGTGAAAGCCAGTGTCATTTTTCTCTTTTTGCTTTTCCAACATCACCTCAACTGTTCACTTCCCCCCCCTTTTTTAACCACTCTTTTTTATTTTTTAATATGCAATTATGCATTATCATATGTTTCAATTAACAAAAGTTGGATATATTTAAAAGGAAAAAATTACACTAGAATCCCTTGAATTTTGATATTTGATTCAGAACGAACCATTTTTTAATTGGGAAGTACAAATGAATCACCGTTATTCGATTGAGATTACTTCCACAAGAGTTGTTATATATAAAAAACATATTTTTAAATACTATCCAAACTTAACTCAGCCAAAAGTATTGGAAAAAAAATAAAAATAAAAAATAGAATGACACTATTATATATGTATAATCTTACAACAAGTTTCACTAGTGACTGCGAAAAACGAATATGGTGGTTGTAAATGAAGAAGCGGACCGCGACGAGTATGAGCGAATGTGGGGGCCACAACAATGGCAACAAGCGAAGGAGACGGTGATGGGCAGATGCTACGACTATGGAGATAACTAATTGTGCATTATATGAGAGAGAAAAACTAAAACAATCTAGTTATTGGGGGGTTTGGTATCAAGAGCAATTTTTGTCATTAAATTTTTTTAAGAGGAATTGGTACTTTTTTTTTTTTTTTTTAAAAAAAAATTACTTATAAACAATGTTTTATTTACTTCGACCTTAAAAATTTATTTGATTTTGAAAGTGGAGTAGGTAAAAAAAACTCTAATAATAGACATGTCTATTACTTCTATTAATATGACCCAACTAAAAAAACACACATGCACTGATACAAGTACAGTTTCGATCAGCTCACGCATTTAACGGATATTTTTTATGAATGATTGCAATTTCCTGTGGATTTCTACTATGAATTGAATTGAAATGGGGTTTGTCGTTTGTTGTTAATTAAAGGATAAAATAAAACAATGATTTGAAAGTGAAAAGAGAGGCTAATAATCAAATAAGAATAACCTATTTTGTTGTCGTTTTATGAATCACAGGAATCCTATGTCTCTTCTTACATAGTTTTTTCTTCCTAAAGCTGTCCTCAAGACATTCAAACACATCTCTTTCTTTATATTGTCCATCAATCGATTTGCAGCCTTTTCTGGATTATGTAATTTTTTTTGAATCCAACATCCATGTTAGGCCTTTTTTCGATATCCGTTCACAATAATTTGTCAAAGTTTACTATAAGCCGTAAGAAGATATTTCGAGTCTCACATCGCTTATGTTATCTAATCCTGAGCTATATATGAGTATAGGGGTAATATCCTCTTTTAAGATGTCTTTTGAGAATTAGTTAGACTCATTGAATTTATTAAGACCTAGTTCGCCAAGTTTTGATACTGTACACTGTTGACCTGTTGGGTTCCAAACGCCAGTTTCTATAAAAATGAGTTTTATTCTTGAATTCTGGCCAACAGCAGTTAAAGTGAGACCTTCTTTTTTTTTTTTTTCCAAAAAAATAAAATCAATTATCGGAATAAAAAAATAAAAATAAATTATATATATATATATATATATATAATGAAATCACAGCTGCAGAAGAGGAATATAAACTTTCCCAGTTTTTCATGTGTCGGAGTAATCGGAAAAGAATTTTTTGCGCACATTCATGGTTCAGAATATTTTCGTTCTTTTCTCGGTTTTAGTGACCGATTATTTTTCCTTAGAATTTGAAGTTGAGATTTGACTGCTCATACCTTTATACTTTCAAGTGTAAATGAATATTGAATATACTTGGGTTGGAAATTTTTCCATAAAGTTAATTTTAGGAACATGGAGATGGCAATTAAGCAGGTAAATTTTCTTTTTACCCACTTCTACTTTATCATTTTATTCTCATGAACTTCAAAAGTCAATTAACACTTTACCCTTTGTATTCTCCCAAAAGAAAGGCACTAAGATCATCTTTAATAACCATTTAAAGCTTAACTGCTTAAAAATTTTAATTGCTATTGAAATTTTACGTACCGAAAATATCACATTTTTGTTTGATAAAATTAAAATTTTAAGCATTCATTTTGAAGCGCTGTTGTTTTTTTTTTTACCTGTTTGATAAGTATTGAAAATTATTTAATTTACATTACCATCCTTAAATTTAAGTTTTTACTAAAATCAAGAAAATACGGAAAAAACTTAAATAAAAATAAAAATGTAAAATCTGAAAATAAAAAATCTTAATTTTTTGCTAAAATCAAAATTTGCTAAGGGTGAGATATAAAATGGTGAAGGTTAAATGAAAATTAAAAAAGAGGTAGGGTTGTAAGGTAAAATGTTATCAACAGAAAATAAATAAATAAAAAATTGAGCCCATTAAGTTAAAAAAATAAAATAAAATTAATTGAAGTCAAATTGACTAAAGATTTTAGGTCCACAAAATTAAAATTTTAAGTAGCATTTAATTAATTAAATAATGTTAATCAAAGTTATCAAACAAAAGTTGGGGAACCCTAGAGCTGTAAGTCCCTAGTCGTTGCCGCTCGTCTGGCTGGCCTCAAGCTCGCCGTCTGCCAGCGACGTTGCGGTCTCTATTCACCAGCGACGTCTTTCGCTTCTTTTTTCACGATTTCGATTTTGGCTATTTCCTTCGTGATCTCATAGGCAACGCTCCATCTCCGGCGATTTCGAGTTCTAGAGATTTCCTTTCGAGATCTCACCAGAGAAATGTGGCAGCGCTGATCGGTCTTTCTGCTTTCAACGATTTCGCGTTTTCACTGGCGATGTTTGGCAGTCAATCACCAGCGGCGTTCTGGTTGGCTTCTCGTTTTGACGAAAGCTTCTCTAATTTATACTCTGTTCTGTTGCGGTGAGCGGTGATTTGCGGCGAAGGTTTGTGATCTGTTCAGTGATTTGTGGTAATTGCGATTCTGTTTTTGGTTTGCGATGACTGTTGATCCCGATTTTGATTTCTAGTGATTGCGATTCTGTTTTTGATTTGCGGTGGTTGTTGATCCCAATTTTGATTTTTGGGGATCTGTTTTGCAGTGCTCTGATTTGCGACCATGTCTTATGTCTCGAAGGTGATCCCACAACCCTCTCGGAACACAGGCTTCATCTAATCCTATGCAACAACTCTTCAGAGCGTGGTGCGTCTTCCATCTATCGAGGTGGACTCACGTACCTACATGAAAGATGGGATACCAGCCGTTTCTTTCTCTGCAGCAACGTTGACCCAATCAGAAGCTTTGTTTGATAACGCTGATGTTCTCAAATTTCAGTTTGGCCACCCTGCACTGGAAGAAATTCAGATTGAGATTAGGAACTAGAATCTTTCCGGTCAGTATACCATGGGTCTGATTAATTCAAAAATACTTCTTCTTCGTTTCCTCAACAATAAAGATCTGCTCAAGGTTCTATCCCACGAGGTAAACGTTATCAAGAGTTTCTACTACAAATTTTTTCATTTGAATAAAGCATTTAACTCGAAAATCGATGCCTCAATTCTTCCAATTTGGATTCAATTTTCAAAACTTCTAATTAACTTTTATGTCCCATAAATTCTTAAAGCTATCGCAAGCATGATTGGTAAGGTCGTTACTATTGATTCCACCACTTTAACCTTGACGAGATTGAATTCTGCTAGAGTTTGTGTTGAGGTCAATCTCTCAAAGCCTTTGCCGCCCAAGATTTTGATTGGTAAACAAGATGGATTCTCTCAAGAAGTCGTTTACAAACGTCTCCCATCCTTTTGTTCCTTTTGCAATATTTAGGGTCATTCCTTAGAGATATGCCGTCGGAAAAATCCGAAATTGTTGACGAAGACAATAGAGAAAGGTAATGAAATGGATGTAGGTAAAACAATGTCCAAAAACTCAAAAAAAAAAATGGCATAATAGGGCTTTGCAAAAAACCCAACAGACCATAAACTCTCCGATTTCTAAGGAGGTTTCTTCTGTTCAAGCCCTTACTTCTGATCCTTCCGATGTCAATCAGAACACTGTTCATAAGAGTGGTGTTATAGAGAAGGAGGGGGCCTCACTTTCTGACCCCATTCCAGCAGACAAGATCAATGCAACAGCAGATCTGGCAGCTATAGATCAGGTCAATGCAATAGTAGCTCCGGCGGCTACAGATCAGGTCGTCCTTAAACCTTCAACAGTTACGAATGTTACAATGCAGTTGGCTTCAGGTCAGAAAGATAATCTGCCGAATGATGGGAAAAGTGGTCTAATTCAAGTTCTCCAAGTTCTATTTGCTGATGAAAGGAGAGAAAACACTGTTGTTATTGGGGATTCTCAATCGGAACACGATGATTCTTTAGCTAAGGATAATGAAGCAGCTGGATATGCAACTTATACGACAAGCACCGAAACAGATGGTTTTCAGCTAGTTCGAAGGAAAAACGGAAAAGCAAAGGTTCCGAAGTCGATTGGAGGTATTTCCAAGACTTCGAGAATGGTAACATGTCATCAAATGAAGTTTAATGTCTGACTCCATTCTGTTTTGGAATTGTAGGGGTATCAGAAACCCAAGCACCCTTGCTAGATTAAAACGAATTGTAAAGTCTTCGAAAGTTTCCTTTGCCAGAGTTATTGATCCATGGATTAATGATTATAACATGGGGAGAGTAAACAAAGCTATCAAGTTCCATAACATAGTCTCTAATTAAGGTGAGTCGGGGAAAAATTTGGATTTTATGGAAGAATAATCTGGAAGTCCAACTTGTTCGTACGCATCGTCAATTTATTGCTTATAAGTTATCTTGGTTAAATTTGGAGTTTTTGATTGTGGTGGTTTATGCTAGTTGCTCTCATATCGAATGCATAATTCTTTGGGAGGATCTTCTCATTACAACTACCTCGGTCTCTATTTCGATAATTTGGGGGGGTGATTTTAATATTGTTCGTAGTATGTCTGAGAAGTTGGGTGGTTTAACCTCTTCTTGGAGTGCCATGCAAAGGTTTAATACATATATTAATTCAGTTGGGCTGGTGGGCCCCCCATTCACGGAGTCAACTTATACTTTTTGTAACAATCGTCAAGGGTTATCTAGATAATATTCTCAGTTGGATAGAATCTTGGTTTTGCCTATGATTTATAATTCCTTCGATGGTCGGGTTGAGCATTTAGAACATATTAATTTAGACCACTGCTCGTTGACTCTACACTCCTCATCTTTTTCATATAATGGTCCGAAGCTATTTTGGTTTCAAGGGATGTGGACGTTGCATGAGGGATTTCTTGATGTGGTTAAATTGGCTTGGAAGACTTCTCATCAAAATCCTTTTGTTTGTTCAAGTCTTAACATCAAATCGATGAGGGAAGCTCTTAAAGTTTGGAATACTCAAACTTTTGGAAACGTTTTTGTTGAGTTAAATTCTTAGAAGGATAGGGTGGAAGCTTATGATTCTATGCTTCAAACCAACTAGTCTCAAAGTGTATCGGACTTACTTGATCAAGCTTCTATAGAATATAATAATCTCATTAAGAAAGAGAAAATCTATTGGAAGCAAACATCTCGAGAGCATTAGCAAGCAGAGGGAGATAGCAATTCTAAATTCTTTCATACGTCTGTTAAAATGCATAACTCTCCTCTTTGTTTGTCTGCTATTCGCCATGAAGATGGAAGTAGCTTGGTTGATCCCAATAGGTTTCATGAAGCTGCTATTGAGTTTTTCAAAGATTTATACTCGACTGCCCAAGTGTCATTTTCTGACAATGTCTTTGATTTCATCCCTCGCATTATTACAGGTATGGATAATGCTATGCTTTTGGATCCTTTCTCGATGAAGGAAATCAAAGATGCCCTTTGGTCTATCCCCATTAACGGTGCTCCAGGTATGGATTCCATCTCTTCAAGTTTTTTCCAATCTTCTTGGGATATTGTGGGTAAAGATATTTGGGAAGCCGCTAATTATTTTCTTAAAAGAAATCCTCTTCATACTACTCTCTCTAGTACCTTACTGGTCGTTATTCCGAAGAAGTCTCAACCTTCTTCTCTAAAATATTTTCATCCGATCAGTTTATGTACTATTTTTTATATAATCTTTTCTAAGGCGTTAGTTACTTGGCTGCCGTCTTTTTTACCCAAGTTGATTTTTGTTCAACAGCATGGTTTTGTTAAAGGCAGGTCCATAGCCGAAGCTATTGGGCTAGCCCAAGAGCTTGTCAAAGATTTGGGCAAGGATATTCGGGGGCGTAATGTTATGCTTAAACTCGATATGACTAAAGCATATGATCGAATCAAGTGGAACTTTTTAATTGTGTTGCTTAATCGATATGGTTTCAGCTCGGGATTTATTACTATTACTTCTAGCTGTTTTGACTTGACTTATTTCTTAGTAGTATTTCAAGGGGTCTATAAGGGTTGGTTCCCGGCTTCTGGAGGATTGCGTCAAGGCGACTCTATTTCTCATTTACTGTTTATCTTGGCTCATGACAATTTTAGGGATTCTAGAACCTGATTGGGGGAAACTTGAGGCGAAATCCTACGCGAGGTAGTTCAGGAGACATGATTTAGGCATTCATTTTGATAGCTTGAGTCGTTGAAGCCTACCATGTTATATTTTTATCCCTCGTCACCTTATCAATGCTTATAAGCCGTTTCAATTCTGAACACATAACAAATGCCCTGGCTAATAAAACTTTTTCCAAACCTATGTCGCTAAACCTAATGCACAATTTGAGTCAAAATCAAGTGAGCATTTGTAAATGCTACTTGAAGTGAGCTGATAGGTGTAAATTACATATCTATTTTCAAACTGAACTTGTTAGTTTTCAAGTATGTTTAGTATGTTTTATTATGTTTTAATTCTTTTATATTCTTTTTATATTAAATCAGGTGTTTGAGGTGAAAAGATATAAAAACGGAGCATAAACGATTAGATCGAACCAAGAACGGTCGAAGAACGGTGGAAAAACAAGCTCGGAGGCAATAATCAAAACAGTAGCCCACCGCCAAGGCGTCCAGACCATCGCCTAGGCAGTAAAAATGCGGAGAGGGCCTAAATCTACAATAAGCTCACCGCCTAGGTGGTAAAACTACAAGATGGTCACCAAATCCACCGCTGTCTTCACCGCTGTGGCGATCACTAAACCGACATACCCACCGCCTAGTCGGTCACCTCTGCACAAACTTAAGATATTTTTTGGGATATTTTGCCTATTTAAACCCTTCCTCTCCTCCTTTCTTCGGATGGAATCACCCCCTAAGGCCTTAGACTATATTTTAGGGTTTAGGGTGAGTTTGAGAGATTTTTGAGGGAGAGCTTACAACCCAAGGAGGAAGATAAAGGAAAAAGCGATCGATAAACGGTTTTAGCGCCAAATCTTTGGATATCGGCTAAGTGGTTCATTTATTTTCTTTATTTCGGTAGTTGTTGAGCATGTTTAGCTCATTATATATTGTTTATATGGTTATGGCCATGGGCTAAACATAGGTTGTTTAGGGATTAGTAATAAATTTACGAATATGTTGATTGAATAAGTTTGTGTTTTGTTAGCAGCTGTTCTTCGATGTTTGATTGTGTTTATCATTCTTGTATTGTTATTATGCTTAGAATGATATATAGAGAATATGAGGTTTGACACTCAGGAGAGCTTTCGATCTAGGTTAAACACAACGCGACGATCCAATAACCTGGGAGGGAGTTGGATTGTGTGCCATCGATAATGTTGGGGCAAGACTCACGTGACCTAGGGTTGTTAAGACGTTGAAGGGGATTTCTTCGTTGACACGAAGTCGCATATTCCCTCGTCTTAAACTCAGGAGAGTTTACAAACTGAGATTGTCGGATAAGTAGAACGTCATTAACATAAACTAAAACGAGATCGAACACGTATTCGTAAACGAAACTAATCCCTAGATAATCTATTCTCTCAAAACTATATCAATATTAATATTTGTATAGTTAACTTAGTATTTTAGTATTAGTATTTAATTAAATTCAATTTTTAATCGCCTAGATAAAATTAGGTTATGATAATCGCAATAGTCGATAGTAATCTCAATCAATCTCGGTGGATACGATACCCGACCTAAAGGTCCATTATACTAAAACTTGACCCGTACCCTTGCGATGAAAGTGGTGACGAGAAATCGTGGCCACCATGAGCAGTTGGGTTTTGGGCGAACTTTTGAATGGTTCAGTATTTGAGTACTCACTTGTCATGTTTTATATCGTATTCACACACCCATGAAATTGTACAAATCAAATAAGTTTGGGGGTGTGGTTTTGATTTTAAAAAAAAATGTAAATATAGTTCTATTTTTGTTTCTTTTGACAAGTAAGTACAATGCTTTTCACAGATGTTAAGGGTTGCTTCAAATTTTTCTTTGGGGGTGACAAGTGTGATTGAGTGCCAAGCGTTGTGCCTCGGGTATCGTTGAGTTATAACGTTTAACTATTTTCTAAACATGATATACCCTTGGTCGTTTACCAAAAATTGAACCAAGTCCTTTTGATCTTTTTGAATTTCCAAGCCTACATTAGTGGAGAGCTCAGTCTGAAATATGGATATCCTAATCCTTTATGTTTTAAGTCATTATCTTTGTTGGTGAATAATCCAATCCGATGTTCAGATAGTTGTACAATTGCGTTTTCACACACACTTTGAATGGATCTAGAATGGCGTTTGCTGATATTGAATGTTGAAATTCTAGAACACCACATGGTGTGTTTTATTCTTGAACTTGATTTGATTGGGGTTCGTTGAGGGAAAAATATTTTGGTTTATTAGTTGAATTCAGAACTCGCATGTCATTACTTCTAATTCATTTATGTTTTGTTTTTTTTTTGGTTTTTAGTGTTGAAGTTAGTTAATTAGTAGTGATAGTTTATTTTTGTGTTAGGGTGTTTTGCTCAAGGACTAGCAAAATTCCAAGTTTGGGGGTTTTTGAGAGGTTGAAAAAAAACCTATCGATTTCCAAGCCGAATTTGGTAGTTTTCGATTTTTTTTAATGTTTTAAAGTGTTTATATTTGTTTTTATGAAAATTAGGTGTAGGGACATTAACGGTTGAAAATCGAGAAAATTGATTGGAAGACGGTGGAGAAACGTTGAAAAAGATCAAAGAAACAAAACTACAGCCTCACCACTGCAACGGTGAGCCCTATCGCTGTAGCGTTGGCATCAAGGGCTACTGATCCTTGACTACTGTAGCGATGGACTTCATCACTGCAGTGTTGAAAGGTCAGTAGACCTTCTGCCCAACCACCGCCGCAGCGATGGCCCTCATCGCTACAGTGATGGAAGGGCAGAAGGCCCACTGCATTACCATTGCTGCACCGATGCTTCCCATCGCTACAGCGATGAATCAACCAGCTGACTTAGATCTTATGGGATATTTTTAGGATATTTTTGTCCAAGTTGATGTACACCCTTTCCTACCTTGTATCAACAGGTTTTTACACTTGTGAGAAGCCACAGTTCAGACCAAGGAAGAGGAGAGCTCATTTGAGAAAGAGGAAACGATCTCGGAATAGTTTTTGTGGAAGTGGAACACTCCACTATTTAGATTTTCCGTTCTCTCTTTGTTTCCATCTTGTTTCTAAACTTTGTATCTTGAATGACAAAGTTATTCACATGTTTTAATGTTTATTTGGTTGTGATCATGGCTGGCTAAATAGATATTATCTAGGGATTGATTAGTTCATGTATATGCATGTTTGGGTGAATACATGTTTCGTTTACTGTTGTTTATCTTTATCCGATTGTGTTTACCATTTTATTACATCTATGGTATGCTTGTTATGGTATTATGGTTGGTTCGAAAATACGAGATTTGACACTCAGTAGAAGTGGTGGCGGAATATTACGTCCCCACTTTCACCACAAGTGTATGGGTCAAGTTTTTGTATAGATAGGGGGAGTAAGGGTTATCGTGTCCATAGGGATTGGTTGAGATTATTATTGAGTACTGTAATTCTCATAACCTAACTTTATTTAGGCGATAAAAAATAGTTTATAATTAATTATTACTAATACTAAGTTAATTAAACTAATTAAACTAAAATACTAATATGAGATGTTTAGAGGAAAAGATTATCTAGGGATTAACTTCATTTACTTAAATGTGTTTGATTTCATTTAGTTATCAATAATGGTATTTGACCTATCCAACAATCTCTGTATCGTAAACTCACTCACAACCTCTCCCTAGTGTAAGATGAGTGAATATGCAACTTCGCGTCAACGAAGAAGTCCCCCTCAACGTCTTAACAACACTAGGTCACATGAGTCTTGCCCCAACGTCATGGATTGCACACTTTCTAACTCCTTCCCAGGTTATTAGATCGTCATGTTGTGTTTACCCTAGTCCGAATTTCAAGTTACCTCTCCCGAGTGTCAAACTCTGATTTCTTGCTCTATGTAAACAAGCATATAAACATGATAAACTGATAAACACAATCAAATTTGTTAAGAAGAACCGTTAAAGAAACACAACTCAAACAAACAACATTTTCATAAATATTATTAATCCCTAGACAAAATCCATTTAGCTCATGGCCTTAACCATTTATGCAATGAAAAACGAGCTAAATATGATCAACAAACTACTGAAGTTAAGAAATGAAAGAAAATGAACGAAAGACTTAGCCTTCATCCAAAGATTTGGCGCTAAAATCGTTCAACGATCACTTCTCCTTCTTCGCAACATGCTTTTCTCCTTCGGATTTGGTTGGGCACTTCCCAAAACTCTCTCTAATCTATATAAACCCTAAGGGGTCTCTTCTGGCCAAATGGAGAGGAGAAGAGAATATATAGGGCTCAAAATATCTAAAATAAATATCTAAAATCTATGCAGAGTAACCGCCGCGGCGGTGAGCATGTCGGTTGTGGTTGTGGCCGCAACGGTGGATTTGTAGAAAGTTAGGCTATTTCTCTGTATTTTTACCGCCGCAGCGGTGGGTTGCAGGTTCTGAATTTTGCCATTTTGCTTGTTTTCCCACCGTTCTTCCACCGTTCTTAATCTGATGTGATCGTTTATGTTCTGTTTTCATCTATTTTTACCCTACACACTTAATTTATAACAAAAAGAATAAAAACGTATTAAAATACTATAATAACACTCGAAAACTAATAAGTTCGGTTTGGAAATAGATAGGTGAATTACACCTATCAAATACCTCCAAACTTGGAATTTTTTTAGTTCTCGAGCAAAACACTCACACTAAAATGAGAAGCACAACTAAATTAAATAACATGAACAATCTGAACACAAACAATCTAAACTTGACGATATGCGAGTTTTGAATTCTTCTATCAACCAAAATATTTTCCCTCAACAACCCCCAATCAGATCGAGATAAGGAATAATACGCACCATGTGATGTTCTAGATTGTCGACATTCAATAATGGTAAACGCCATTCTAGATCCTATCAACGTGTGTGTGCGAGACTCAATAATATAACTATCCAACAATCGGATTGGATTATTTTATCAACGAAACTCACGACTTAGACCGTAAAAGACTAGGATATCCATATTCCTAATTGGGTTCTACTCTCCACTAATGTAGGCTCGGAAGTTCAAAAAGATCAATAGGACTTGGTTCGATTTTGGAATATTTGGCCAAGGGTATATCGGAATAGAAAATAGGTTAACGTTGTTAACTTAACGTTACCCAAGGCTCTACTCTTGGCACACTCACACTCGAAGCCCCATATATAAGTTGGAAACAACCCTAAACAATTATTTAAGACCGACGTACTCACTTGCCAAAAGAAACAAAAATTTTACTATATTTACATATCTTTTTTTAAAAAATTTTTTTTTACCACAACCCCAAACTTATTCGATTATTACAATTTCACGGGTGCAGTTAAAATGAACGAAAAATGACAAGTGAGTACTCGAATACCGAACCAATCAAAAGTTCGCCCTAAACCTAACCACTCTCTTCAAGTAGCATAATGAATGCTAACTTGATTCATTCAAATTGTGCCTCGGGTTCAGTGATATAGGTTTGGAAAGAATTCAGTTGGCCATGATATTAGTTAAGTGTTCAAAATTGAAATGGCTTTCCAGCTTCGACAGGGTAATGAGGGATAAACATTTTACATGGTAAGCTTCAAAGACTCAAGAGACAAAATTAATGCCTAAATCACGTCTCCTAAACAACCTTGCCTAGGATTTCGCCTCAAGCTCCCCCTCAATCAGGTTCTAGAATCCTTAATTTTTCATGAGTTTGGCTAATCGATAATTGTCCTCAAATCAATTGAATAACTATAGATTGAGTCTCTGTGCTCGTGCAAATTAGGATCTACAATAACTTTTACCAAAACGCATTGTCAAGCATATAAAACACACATGAATGTATATTAACCTTAACCTCGAAAATAACTAGGGGGTAATATCATCATAAGGTTGTGGCCCAAATGAACATAAAACTCATCATGCAACAACAACAACAACTAACATAAACACATTCTACCCTAAACAAACATGTACACAATAAAACAACAATTAACCATACTAAAATACTACATATCACTGCCAAACTTAAAACAGACAGTGTCCTCAACGACCCAATCATCAATCTCAACATTTGAAATTAAAGTATGCTAACCAAAGGGGTTTAGAACACATACCTAGGAGAGGAGAGAATCTTGCCTATGAATCAAGTCGGATGTGACGGATTTAACTTATTTTTACTTGGGTTGCCTCCCAAGAAACTCTTGATTTAAGGTCTTCAGCTTGACATGGAGAATGGCTCATCAAAGAGCGGCTTGCTTCTGCCCGTAGTAAGTGTCGTTCAACACCACATACAGATCTTGATTGTTTATTCCCTCAAGCTTGGCGAGATTTGGAATTGAATGGCCCAAGGTTTCAACAACACTCTTCACTGGCTCATGTACTCGGTAGGCATGAAAGAACGTTGCTAATGGTGGCAAATGACAAGTTAGCCACATCGGATCCTCGTAGATGTGACCATCTGGGATCGATGGTAGCATCACAATTTAGATCTCCAATGGTGACGAATCACAATCGTTAATCCATGCTTAGGTTCCTGGCTTATTCGAATAATCATCTGTGAATGCTCCCAAGCTCCTCCCGCTCGTTTTCGGTTCCTCGTGGTGGCTTTCGATTAATGTGGCATTTATGTCTCTTAGTGCCACCACGTCTGACTCGGCTTCAATTAAGCAGATAAGATGACCGATTTGCATCTGAAGAGACATTACGATTAGATCGATTTTGGCGTAGACCATCTCAATATTATCAAGATGATCCTCGTGCTCATTTAGCCGGTCATTCGTTTTCCTCCAGAAAATCTGAGACTTCCCCATAACTGTAGCAAGTATCTCTTCCAGAGCGGGGGAAGAATCCTCATGTTGGTTCGAGGTGTCGATCCATGGCATCGTAGTATTAAAACAATCCTCCAAGTTTTGGTGACTTGTTGAATAACTCCAACTCTGATAATCAAAGGCTGCCATGTCTTCCAACAACCAATAGGCTTTATCTGTAGTTAGTTGGCCGAAAGAGGTGGTACGGTTTCCACTTTCAACCCACGTTCTGGTTGTACCTAATTACCCGTCGAGGAAGTTCTGTAGTTGACACTTCCTCGGGAAATGATAGTTCAGAAACTGGAGTAGCAAATCCTTATATCAATCCCAGGTATTATAAAACTGCTCGAAATCCCGTTGAAAGAAATACAAAAGCACTTGTTGATCTAACATCATCAAGTACCCTGCAGGAAAATAAAAAAACGAAATTACAAAGAAAAAAAATTTATAAACACTAAAAAATGCCTAAATGAAATTAGGTCATTTACTCACAATATCAACAATAATCTAAAACACAATCTTTGGCAGCAACACCAAAAACTTGGTGGCAGAATATTACGTTGCCACTTTTACTGCATGTGTACAGATCAAGTTTTAGTATAGATGGGGAGAGTAAGGGTTATCGTGTCTATAGGGATTGGTTGAGATTATTATTGAGTACCATAATTCTCATAACCTAACTTTATTTAAGCGATAAAAAATGGTTTATTAATTAATACTCATACTAAGTTAATTAAGCTAAAATACTAATATGAGATGTTTAGGGGAAAATATTATCTAGAGATTAACTTCATTTACTTAAATGCATTTGATTCCGTTTAGTTATCAATAACGGTATTCGACCTATTCGACAATCTCTGTATCGTAAACTCACTCACTACCTCTCCCGAGTATAAGATGAGTGAATATGCGACTTCGCATCAATGAAGAAGTCTCCATCAATGTCTTAACGACAGTAGGTCACATGAGTCTTGCCCTAATATCATGAATTGCACACTTTCTAACTCCTTCCCGGGTTATTAGATTATCGTGATGTGTTTACCCTAGTCCGAATTCGGGGTTACCTTTTCTAAGTATCAAACCCTGATTTCTAACTGTATATAAACAATCATATAAACATAAAAAATCAATAAACACAATCGAATTAGTCAAGAACAACCGTTAAAGAAACACAACTCAAACAAACAATATTTTCATAAATATTATTAATCCCTAGACAAAATCCGTTTGGCTCATGGCCATAACCATTTATACAATGAAAAATGAGCTAAACATACTTAACAAACTTTCAAAGTTATGAAATGAAAGAAAAAGAACGAAATACTTTGCCGTTATCCGAAGATTTGGCGCTAAAACCGTTCAACGATCGCTTCTCCTTCTTCACAACGTGTTCTTCTCCTTCGGATTTGGTTGAGCACTCCCCTAAACTCTCTCTAATCTATCTAAACCCTAAGGGGTCTATTCTGGATGAATGGAGAGAAGAGAAGAAGATATAGGGCTTAAAATATCTAAAATCTGTACAGAGTGACTGCCGCAGCAGTGGGCATATCGGTTGTGGTCATGGTCGTGGCGGTGAATGCAGCAGTGTAAGCTAAGACATTCTGATGTTTTACCGCTGTGGCAGTGGATTTGCAGAATGTTAGGCTCTTTCTTTGTATTTTAACCGACGGGGTGGTGAGCTGCAGGTTCTAAATTTTGCCATTTTGCTTGTTTTCCTACCGTTCTTAATCCTATGTGATCGTTTATGATCTGTTTTCATCATTTTCCCCCCCTACACACCTGATTTATAACAAAAAGAATAAAAACATATTAAAATACTATAATAACACTCAAAAACAAACAAGTTTGTTTTGAAAATAGATAGGTAAATTACACCTATCAAGAGGTAACCCCGGATTCGGACTAGTGTTAAACACAACATGACGGCCTAATGTTTCGGGAGATTATTAGAACGTGTATAATCCGTGAGGTTGGATAAAGACTCATGCACTCATTTAGATACTAGATAGGGATATCGGCACTGATACAAGGTGTACATTCACTCACTTTACACTCGAGAGAGACAGTGAGTGAGTTTACGATACGTAGATTGTTGGATAGGATGAACACCATTAATGTAAACTAAACAAAATCAACCATGTATTAGTGAATGAAATTAATCCCTAGGTAATCCAATTTCATAGATTTAATCCCTAGTTGTTTGGTTTAATTAGTTTTTGATTAGCAAACTCAAATCAATTCTTGAAACGTCTAGATAAATTAAGCTATGTCAATTATAGTACTTAACTAATCACTCGACAAATCCCAGTGGACAACACTCGATCTTAGGATCCACTATATTAAAACTTGACCTCGTGCACTTGCAAGTAAAATCAAGCGTTAAAATATCGCGAACAGGTAGCACAAATTAAACACATAATCAAATAATTAAGCAAAAATTGTTTAAAAGAGTTACAGGACTTTAAGTTAAGAAAATAAAATGACTTGGAAGGATCTCAATAGGAAACAACGAAAACGAGAATGATTTTGTAATTAAAACTCAAACCAGTGATGCCAATAGCAAGTGCTTTAAATCAAGAACTTGAATATAATATCTTGTAGAAATCTCAGCAATAATATCACTTTTAGAAAAGCTCAAAACATATGTTTTTGATATGTTTATTCTCAATCCCTCATGTCCAATTAAATAGACCTAATACTAGCCCTATAGCGGCTAGTTTTTACAAGATATGTCATAACATGACATTTTAAGACCCTATATTACGTACCCTATCAATATAGGTATGTTTCATTTAAAAATGCTCTTTGAAATGTTCATTTAGGTCCTTAAAACTTTTCCAATTTGAAATCCATAAAGATAAGAAGAATTAAACCATTTTAATTAAGATAATTTTAAAATGTAGGAACCAAATCAACTGGGATCACATATTATGTCTAGTGTATTTGAATTTTGCTAAATTCATCAAAAACCTCTATTGGAATAAAAAAAAAAAAAAAACCAGATAGTTTTGACCAAGAGTTCAAATTAGTCAAATTATTGACTGATTCCGTCGATTGACCACTCGGCTCCTTTAGTCGACAGCTTACTACCAATGGCTATTCTAGCCGTTTTTCATAATACATATCGGTTAACCGACCCTCTTGGTCGGTTGATCGATACAGTCAGTAACTTTCTTAATCTTTCAAAAAACATTACTATTTCATTCAGTTGACTGACCAAACCCATCGATTGACCGAATCGATTAGAGATCTTACTCCATTACTTATTTCAGCGACTGTTTCAATCAGTTAACTGATTTTTTTTCTCAGTTGACTGATTAGATTAGTATGTCTCCTTTTCGAGCATAATGCTCATTCATGTGTGTTCTGTGTGCTTAACATATCATCTTAGTAAAAGTTATTGTAGATCCTAAATGCACGAGCACATAAACTCAATATAACACTATTTGAAAGACTTGAAACCGATTATCTATCAATTAATTTCATGACAATAGGGATCCTAGAACTTGATTTGGGGGGAAATTTGAGGCGAAATCCTAGGCGAGGTTGTTTAGGAGATATGATTTAGGCATTCATTTGATTACTTGAACCTTTTGAAGCCTACCATGCAATATCAGTATCCCTCATTACCCTATCGAAGCCAAAATGCCAATTAAATTTCTGAACACTTATCAAATACCCTAGCCGATTGAATTTTTTCCAAACCTTTATCACTTAATCAAAGGCACAATGTGAGTGAATCAAGTTAGCATTTCGCAACTTGATGTGAGCAGTTGGGTTTAGGGCGAACTTCTAAATTGGTTCGGTATTTGAGTACTTGCTTGTCTTTTGTCGTTTATATTTTTGCACACTCCTAAAATTATAGAAATTCGAATGAGTTTGGGGGTGTGTTACTTAATCATTTTTGCACATTCCTAAAATTTAAAATTTTGAATGAGTTTAGGGGTGTGTTATGTAAAAAAAAAAAATTACGTTTCTTTTTTACATGACAAGTGAGTACGACGTTCTTAAACGTATATTCAGGGTTGTTTCTAATTAAACTATGGGGTTTCAAGTGTGAGAGTGCCAAGCGATA
The DNA here is from genome assembly GCA_016647705.1 of Eucommia ulmoides. Taxonomy (NCBI): domain Eukaryota; kingdom Viridiplantae; phylum Streptophyta; class Magnoliopsida; order Garryales; family Eucommiaceae; genus Eucommia; species Eucommia ulmoides. The sequence continues at coordinate 36,451,529 of CM028339.1, read as the reverse complement.
TGCCTCGGGTAACGTTAAGTTAACGACATTAACTTATTTTCTATTCAAATTTACCCTTGGCCATTTTTCCAAAAATCGAACCAAGCCCTAATGATCTTCATTAACCTCCGAGCCTACATTAGTGGAGAATAGATCCTGGGTCAGGCGTATGGATTTCCTATACCTTAAAGGTTTTAGTCATGAACTATATTTAGGGATAATCTCATCTAATCAATGGATAGTAGTATATTTTAGTTTAATCACACACACTTAAACAAGATCTAGAATGGAGCTTACTATTTTTGAAAGTTGAAATTCTAGAACACCACATGGTGTGATTTATGCTTGAACTTGATAGGATTGGAGGCCGATGAGGGAAAAATCTTTCGGCCGATAGATGATAATCAAAACTTACAAATTTTCGTTTCTAGTTTTCAATTTTGTAATTAGTTTTTATATTTTCTTGTATTGTGTGGGTGTTTTGCTCGAGGACTAGCAAAATTCTGAGTTTGGAGGTAATTGATAGGTGTGATCTACCTACGTATTTCCAAACCAGTTTTGTTAGTTTTAGAGTAGTTTTATAGTTGTTTTTATATGTTTTAATATGTTTTTATTCTTTTTGTATTAAAACAGGTGCGTGGGGTGAAAAGGTATGAAATCGGAGTATAAATGATCAAATCGTATCAAGAACGTTTGGAGAACGGGGGAAAAATGAGCAAGGCGGCAAGATTTTGCAAATAAGCCAACCGCTGCGGCGTCCAAACCACTGCCGCAACGGCGAATATGTTGAGAAGACACCATTGTTGCTGAAATCTCACCGCCTAGGTGGTAAACCAGCAGAATGTTTTCCACAGCTACTGCCTTCTCCATCGCCTCGACGAGCCTTTAATCGACATACTCCACTGCCTAGGCAGTGGCCTCTGCGTAATGTTAGATATTTATTTTAGATATTTTGTCTATTTATACCCCTCTCCTTGAGCTCTCTCCGGCCATTAGAGCCCTTAGGGCCTAGTGTAGAATAGATAAAGAGAGTATGGGAAGTGCTCAAACAATTACAAAGAAGAAGATTACCACACGGAGAAGGAGAATCGATCAATGGACGGTTTAAGTGGCTAATTTTCGGATATCAGCTAAGTTCATCCATTTTTCCTTTTATTTCTTATCTTCTATGTTTGTTTGAGCATGTTTAGCTTTGTTTCAATTGTATAAACAGCTATGACCATAAGCTAAACGTGGATTGTAATAGGGATTAACATATTATTTATGAAAATGTAGTTTTGGTGACGTTTATGTTTCGTTTATGGTTGTTCCTTATAATTTCGATTGTGTTGCCGTGTTTTCTATGATTATACGCTAGTTTAGATATATTGAAAATACGGGGTTTGACACTCAAGAAAGGTAACTCTGGATTCGGACTAGGGTAAACAAAACACGACAATCTAACGACCCGGGAGGGCGTTAGAAAGTGTGCAATCGATGACATTGGGGTGAGACTCACGTGACCTAGAGTTGCTAAAACGTTTAGGAGGATTTCAGCATTGACACGAAGTCACGTATTCCCCCCGTCTTACACTAGGGAGAGGTGGCGAGGGAGTTTACGAACCAAGATTGTCAGATACGCCGAACACCGTTAATGTTAACTAAAATGAGATCAAACGCATTTAAGTACATAAAGTTAATCCCTAGGCAAATCTACTCCCCTAAATAATCTCAATATAGTATTTATAGTATAATTAACTTAATTAGTATTTTAGTTTAGTATTAGTAATAATTATATTCTATTTTTATTGCCTAGATAAAATTAGGTTATGATAATCGCGGTACTTGATAGTGATCTCAACTAATCCCTGTGGATACGATACCCGACCGAAAGGTCCATTATACTAAAACGTGATCCGTACACTTGCGGTGAAAGTGACAGCGCAAAAATAGCGGCCACCAGAGCACGTAAAAAATATGATTTTAGGTTCTTAAACTTATCCCTTCTTATTAAGACTTACATAATATTAATTCATTTTAAGTGTCGTGCGTGATCTTAATTCGGGTTGTATTAAGAGTATAAAATAAAGAGTTGTTTTTACCTATTTTTCTTCAGGGTCTTTAAAACTCCTTACGTCCGCATCATGTCCATCTTGAACCCTTTATATTTTCTTAATTGATTCTTCTCTTTAATAAAAATAAAATAAAATATGGAACTACAAATCTGAAACACTCAACAAAATCATTAGTTCCACAAAATTAATCAATACTTAATCATTGAAACCTTGGATTCAACAATGTCCCAATTTTTTATTTTGACAATTAACTTTGATATTTTCTCCAAAATATCATGCTCTCCCTAAACCTGAGAAAAAGTATTTAAACTCATTTAAGCACAATAATGAAAATATAATTAAAATATTCAACATAAGCTCTAAATAAGTTATCCCCCTTTATTAATGTAATGCTTAGGCAAACAAATCCCTAAACATGAACTTCTCCTTAAACATCAACTTCTTTCCTTTTTGTCATCTCAAAATGTAAGGATGGAGAATAAAAAGCATCACTCTAGGCATACATCATTATGCCTAGTTATACCTAAACCTCAAATGATTTTCACGAATTGATCTTCTGCTAGAGGTTTGGTGCAAAATATCAGCAAACTGATCGGAGGTATCAACATATTCAATAGACACATACCTTCTCTAAATGTGATCATGAGTGAAATGATGTTGAATCTCGATATGCTTAGTTTATTTGTACCAAGTCAAATTCTTACTTAAACATATAGCACTTTTACTATTACAATAAATACAGACCTCCTCCATACATATCCCAAAACCATATAATTGTTGCTTAATATATCTAGAATTTGTGCGCAACAATTACCAACTACCATATACTCTACCTCAGTTGTAGATAAGGTAATGAAATTATTTTTCTTGTTTAACAAAAAAACTAAGACATATCCTAAAAAATGACATGAACTGCTTATGTTTTTTCACACAACTTTGCATCAGGAAAAATCAGCATCGGAGTAATTAACTTAAAGTCACTCTCCCTAAGATACCATAATCCTAGATCACTTGTCCCTAATATCGAAAGATTCGCTTGACAATTGTTAGATGTGATTCTTTCAAAAACGATTGAAATCTAGCACACAAGCATACACTAAACAGGAGTTCTTAACCAAAAAAATATCTTTTAAAAACTTAATTTCTGAAAACAATAGGGTTGAAACTTATTTATAAAGCTGAAGTAAAACGCAATTGTGATTTGCGTTTTTGTAAAAACGCATTTGCGAAATGCTGATTTAAGGGGAAGAAACGTGAGCTGAAAACGCAAAAGGGAATTGCGTTTCTTTAAAAACGCATTTCCCTTTTGCGTTTTCCAAAACAGAAAAAAATAAAAAATTAAAAGTTTGAAAAACGCAGAAAGCTTCTACAGTTTTCAAAAAAAAATAAAAAAATTGAAACGTTAAAACGCAGAAGCGTTCTGTGTTTTTAAACATGATTACCCCACCACCCACCTTATTCTTCCTCATTTGTTGCATCCATTTCACTAAGGTAAAAAAACAGAAGGGGTTTTTACAGTGAACGTTGCCGCCGCTCCGCCGATCTGCCGCCATCGCCGTCGCTTCTCCGGTCGTCGTTTGATTGCTGTGTACGTTTCACTGAGGGGTAAAAAAATAGAAAGGTTTTTTACAGTGAACCAACGCCGCCGCTCCGCCGATCTACCGCCATCGCTGTCGCTTCTCCGGCCGTCCGGTCGTTGTCTGATTGCTGCGTCGGGTATGTGTGTGTATACGAGATGTATGTGTTATATGGATTTTTTGTTTATTTTGCATTTTTTCAATTTTTTTTTTCCAGAAATGTAGATATATTGGCCCTCTGTCACTGTCACCCACTCCTCCGCCGCTGATCTAGCTCCTCCACCGCTGTTCGTCTCATTTTGGTTAGTAAACCAATTTTTATTTTTATTTTTCGGTTTTTTCATAATGTAGATCTAGATTTATATAATTTGGAAATAGTTTTTTCGTAATGTAGATCTAGATCTAGAAATGTAGATGTAAAACAATTTTTTTCTTTTGGGGTTTCGATTTTTTCTTCTTTTTTTTTTCTCGGTTTTTTTGGTTTTATTTTGTGTGTGTGTGTGTGTGTGTGTATAGAAGGATTTCGGTTTTTATGAAGTAGATTGGACAATTTAATTTTTTTTAATAATATAATTGATAATCATAATAATATGTGACATGTTTTATTTTGATTTGTGAAATTGTAGTTGTTTGAAATGGAGAATGTTACATTATATTTGTATTGGGGTGTAAAGATATTGGAAGGAACTGAGTTTAGAGTGTCATATAGCATGTCTACGGTCAAATCGTTGGATGTTTGTCGGAGGATTACGTTAAACGAATTAATTGCGATGTTACGACCTTATATCTTCGAGGATGGAGTTGATGGAACTTTAAAGTTACAATGTAGGTTGCCTATAGCTACTATTGGCCCTGGGAATTATAGACACATGTTGTATTCAATCGGTGACGACGGAGCATTAGACCATGTGCTTCAATTACCTCTTAGGGTGCCCTCACTACTTGGTGTTGAGGTGTATGTGGAGGTAGAGTGAGCTTTTAATCATGCTCTAATATTTTCTTCTCAACCTGGTCTTTTTACCCAATTTTTAAGTCAAAAATTTAATCTTTATGTTATCGCGTTATCTCCTATGTTTGACCCTCAAGTTGTTCAATCCAGTTACACTCACTGATCGCCTTACATTCCTGAAGAATATCATCCCCACACAGTGATTGATCATGATTCAGGCACCAGTTCTGCCACTCCACATCAGCATCATTCGCTAATTAGTCCACCGCATGAGAATATGGAGGGTGGGACGAATACAGTCGATAGTTTTCACGATGTCGAACAAATAGAGTTAGATGGTACTTTTGCGTTCGAGGAAGATGAGAATGGTGGGGATGAAGATGAAGATGAAGATATGGATGTCGAGCCGACAATGGAAGGAAGTGAACAATTACCGTTACATAAGGTTCTTTCATTCTATAATCAGTTGGAATGGGATGATGATGATGACATGGCAAAGTATGAGCCAAAGTTGCGAAAGAATTTTTGGACCCCGAAAATAGACGAATTTAATTGTGGCATAGTCTTTAAGGACAAGAAACATATTCAGAATGTCGTGAAATATTACCACGTTATGAAAAATAAAGAGTATCGTGTGGTGGAGACGAACCAAAAAATTTGGTCGATTAAATGCAAGCATGGTTGCGGGTAGTGGATGCGGGCGACTATAAAACAGAGTTACGAAATGTTCCAGATTACGCCGTACAACAGGTGACACACGTGTTTCTATAATCATATGGCATTGGATCATGGAAACTTGGATTCGGGTGTCATTTTTGACATGATACTTGGACAGGTCGAAAAGGATCCAGAAGTGATGATGGGTGTTATCGTTGTGTCCATGAAAGACTCTTGGGGATTCACTATCTCCTACCTAAAGGCTTGGTTGGATAGATCTAAAGCCATCGAGACCTTGTTTGGCGATTGGTATGAATAGTATCGAAAGTTGTCGAAATTCATGTCGACATTGCAGCACTTTAATCCTGGGACAATTATCGAATGGAGTATTGTTCTGACTGCTACAGCTAGTTATTCGATATTTGACATGGAATTTTGGGCATTCAAACCTTCTGTGGTCGGATGGAGATATTGTCGACCCGTCCTCACGATTGACAGGACCCATCTGTATGGTAAGTACGAAGGAAAGATATTGATCGCTATTGGGATGACACCGTCCAATAAGTGTTATCCTATGGCGTTCGCAGTGGTACCGACAAAGGACCACCGCTGTTGGTCCTGGTTTATTTTGATGCTGAAGCACCATATTGTTAAAGACTGGCCAGAGGTCACGTTGATGTCTGACAGACAGACTGGCATTCTTAGTGCAGTAAGAACTTTATGGCTTAATCAACCGAACGAGCCTGCTCGGTATCATCAATTTTGTTTGTGGCATCTTTGTAGTAATTTTAATAACATCTTTAAAAATCAACAACTAAAAGATCTTGCGTGGAATGCGGGTACTGCAATACAAGTTCGAAAGTACAACACTATCATGGAAGAGATTGCAAAAATAAAAGTGGGGGCGTATACATGGTTGGATAACGTAGCCAAAGATAAATAGACCAGGTCACACAATAATGGCAAACGTTGGGGCGTGTTGACGACCAATTATGCTGAAATATTCAACAACTGTTTGAAAGGTGCAAGGAATGTCCTAATTACAGCTGCCGTTTCAATAACTTTCTATAGGTTGGTCAAATACTTTGATCTCAGTCGACAGGAAGCTCTAAAGGATATGGCCATGGGTTTGGCGTACGTAAAACATGTTGTTGAAAAAATTCAGAAATCCCAAGTGAAGTCTAAAACATACGATGTCCAAATATTCAATCAGTAAGGTTTTTTAACTTGCAATTTATTAATTAGCAATATATATTTTTTAACTGATCATCTAATTTGATTTATAAATATATTTAATAATAGGGAGAATGCACGTTACCACGTAAAAACGAGAAAGACTTTGTCTGGTGGTATTGTTACACACAAAGTTACTTTAGGTGATAACCCTGATTGTACTTGTGGGAAATATAAGACTTTCAAATATCCATGCTCACACATGCTTGTGGTGACGGAGTATTGTGACACAGATGCGTTTCGCTACATCTCTGATGAGTACACAATAGCGAACTTGCTGAAAGTTTCAGAGTTATCATTTGAACCGATCATTCACGAGGACTATTGGCCGATGGTTAACTTTCTGATCCTTCTTCCTAACAAGAATAGATTTCGAGTTGTGAAGCGCGGACGACCTAAATCCACTCGCATTCGAAACGAAATGGATGTGTCGCAGCGGACAATAACAAATAGGTATGGGTTGTGTTTTCAAACTAGCCATGATAGGCGAACATGTCCATCCCGACCCCAATGAGATAACAATTGTAATGGAGACAACAATTTTTATTTTTATTTTTTTAATTTACTTTATGGTTAGAACAACATTCGTATTGTGTTTTATTATATTGTCGTTTAGTATATTGTGTTGTAATATATTTCGTATATTACTACTTCATATTTTAGTTTCAGATTATTGCTGTTATGGCTGATCCTGGTCCCGTCGATCAGTCGTTGCTTTATTTACAAAGAGACCACAGATCTGGGACTGTCTGGGAAGAACGCGGAGTGCAGGTCATATTAAAAAAAAATTTACCCAGTCTATTGAATTTTTTTTATTTAGTAATTTTTAAATTAATTGTCTTTTAATTTATATTTTAGCATTCTTCTCGGCTTGACTGCTCCAGAGCAGGATGGTTTCCAGGGGAATGGACGAACCATGTACCTGGTCGCGTGGTACAATTAATACAAGCTGTCGGACTTTATGGAGCTTTTAGGTTAAAGAAAAAATAGTTAGACCACGCATTGATTACGGCGCTGGTTGAGAGATAGCGTCAAGAGACGCATACGTTTCATCTACCGACTGGTGAGATGACAGTAACACTGCGAGACGTAGCAGTGTTATTTGGGCTGCTCGTGAACGGATGACCAGTTATCGGGTCTGATGACACATTACCGATCGTACGTGGGCAGGAACTTTGCCAAATCCTCCTCAGTCACACACCTTTGGAAAACAAAATCAAAGGCGATTGTCTGAACCTGAAATGGTTATAGTCCATTTTCGATCATCTACCCACCTACGCCGATGAGGGCATTATGCAGTGTTACGCTAGGGCGTACTGCCTGATATTGATCGGGACAATATTGATGCCTGATAAATCTAATAATTTGGTTAAGTTAACGTACTTACCACTGTTGCACGATCTGTTTGGGTCGCATCAGTATAGTTGGGGTAGTGCCACTTTAGCAGTACTGTATCGAGAGCTGTGCAATGGATGTTGTAAGGAGACCAAACAAATTTTAGGACCCTTATTTTTATTACAGTGTTGGGCATGGAAACGACTCCCGAGACTACGGCATGTGTCTCTCTCTACTACTGGCGATTGGATGGATGACCTACAAATAGGGGACCTGAGGTTCCCAGGCGCCCCTTGGGGGTTCGGTACGTTATTATATAATAAATGTTTACGTAATTCAAATATTTCATTTTATGTAGTAATAATTAATTTTTATGGTTGCATACAGTTGGAAAGTGTCTTTCAATTTGGATAGCGAGCCAATGCATGTATTGATTGTGTGTTGTAATCAATTAGATCGTCTACAGAATTATGAGGTCAGTTATAGATTTACGTAAGATGTTACTGATGTTTTATTTATGATTATATTTATTATTTAATTAATTTATTTGTATGTTGTTTGCAATGTGATTTGGATGTTGTATCCAACTGACCTATTGGAGCAATTACCACAATATTGTCGGGATGGCCAAGAAATTTGGATGACGTCTGTGCCCCTAATATGCTACGAAATCGTAGAGTACCATTACCCTCATCGTACGCCACGACAGTTTGGATTTTTCCAAGGAATTCCATAGCTGAGCGACACATATAAGGATATGCATTTCAATAGCCGGAGGGAAAAATTTGGTACAGACTGGTCGATAGTGCACGAGGCACATATACGGGTATGGGATAGCCGGCGACCACCAGATTTGAGTAACCTTCAGGCTGGTACAAATGTCTTTGATGATTACATGCCCTGGTATTGGGGAGTCACAAGGCGGTTCATAGTGAACCCATCTTACCGACCGAACTTCGGCTATCATGCAGTAGGAGGTCATCCGACGATAGAGGTATAATTTAATTAGAACATATATTTATTATTTTGTGTAATGTTCATTTACTTAGGTGCAATTAACTTTATGTTGCAGGAACCAGATATTTCAGACCAGATGCGAATGAGTGAGCTTGCAATTCAAACAAGACAACCAAGTGATTTTGAACGGGTTACACACTTATCGCACGACATTTGTTCCTGTGCCTATCGTCGGCAGTTGCCATACCAGATGCCGAGTCCGGGATAGGAACGCGTAGGAGATCCGCCGTTGGATGACGACGCCAGTGTCGGACCATCTACCTACGGAATGGATAATTTCTTTTCAGATTATGGTACCGAACTGGGTGTCAGTTGCGGATTGTCAGTGGGTAACACATTTGTCACCCCGATGATGGATGCTCCATCATCGAGCTCAGTATCTGTTCCTAGTGTGACACATGGTATGCCCAGAGGAATTCAAAGACCCGTGTCGCCGGTCCCATGGGAGCGAAATGATGAACATTTGTTGCCCATTGTGGAGGAACCAACATATCCATCTACTATGGACTTGGGACACATTACTCAAATTGATCATCTCCAGACAGATGACACCGAAGAACTTCCACTTCCTTTACGGTGGCAACAGAGAAACATCAAACGTAGGGGGTGTGGTATATAGAAACCCAATGACGACATGTATTATAATTTGTAGAAATGTATTATATATTCACATGTAATTTTATTTTCATTTCAATTAGTGTAATTTTTTTTTTTTAAAAACGCATATATTATTTTCGTTTTTTTTGGAATCATTTCCCACTAATCACAAAATGGTTCTTCTAAGACAAATATGAATGAGGAAAACGGTGGGAAAACGGCGAAAAAAAAAAAAAGAAGCAAAACGCTCTTGAAAAAAAAAAATACATGGCAGCACAACTGAAAAAGGCACTGCAGAACTGCTCTTGAAAAAAAAAAAAAAAACACACTGCAGTGACACAAGCGTTACTTTTGTTTTTTTTTTTTTTTTTTTTTTGAAAAACGCAGAAGTGTTCTTCGTTTTTCACACTTTTTAATTTTTTTTTTCTGTTTTGGAAAACGCAAAAGGGAAATGCGTTTTTAAAGAAACGCAAATCTATTTTGCATTTTCACCTCGAGTTCCATTCCCTTGAATCCGCATTTCGCAAATGCGTTTTTACAAAAATGCAAATCGCAAGTGCATTTTACTTCAGCCCTGTAAATAAGTTTCAACCCTATTGTTTTCAGAAATTAAGTTTTTAAATTATATTTTTTTGGTTAAGAACTCCACTAAACATTATACCAAGTCTACCAGCATTAAGATATAATAAGCTATCAATCATTCCTCGATATATTTTCTTATTGATGTTTTTGCTCGTATCGTCTTTTCAATTCTTTTAATTGTTATCATGGGAGTTTTGCACTCTTTAGCCCCATCCAAGCCATATTTTTTTAGTAATTCATTTGTGTACTTAGCCTGATTAATAAAGATTCCTTCTTTATTTTTCTTAATTTGCAGTGTAAGAAAGAAAGTTAATTCTCCCATTATACTCATTTCAAACTTAACTTGCATAATCTTGGTAAACTCTTGGCCAAAATTCTCATTATTGGATCTGAATATAATATTATCAACATATATTTGTACTAATAGAATATCAGTCTCATTCTACTTGGTAAACAATGTAATGTCACTAAGACCCCGTCGAAAACTATTTTCGATCAAATATCGGCTAAGTCTCTCATACCAAGGTCAGTGAGTTTGTTTGAGTCCATACAGAGCCTTCCAAAGTTTAAACACATGATCGGGTAATTTATCATTCTCAAACCCCGGTAGTTGTTCGATGTAAACTTTCTCTGATAGAAAGCCATACAAGAATGCATTCTTTACGTCCATTTGATATAGTCTAAAATTACATGAGCATGCAAATGCAAGTAACAATCTAATAGTTTCTAATCGAGCCACAGGTGTATATGTTTCATCATAATCAATTTCCTCTTCTTGATTATAACAATGTGCTACCAATCCTGCTTTATTTCTAATCACCATACTCGTTTCATCATTTTTGTTACGATAAACCTATTTAGTACCAATGATAGGATGAAAATCAAGTCTAGGAACTAGAGACCATACTTTATTGCGCTCAAATTGAACTAACGTTTCTTGCATCACTGAGATCCAAGACTCATCAGTTAACGACTCATTAATATTCTTAGGCTCAATTTGAGATAAGAAACCAAGATTAATTATATCCCTAAGAGAGGATCTTGTACTTCACCTTTTTCAAAATTACTAATAATTTCCTATACTAAATGTCCTGGAATTGTCTTTATAGTACGTGGTAAAGTCATATCTTTGCCTTTTGACTCCTAATTCTTTGGATTTTGTGGTTCATTTGTTGTCTCAACTCCTTGGTTTTGCTTAGTCAATGTACCTACATTATCATCATCCAAAACCTTTCTCAACACAAGTGGATCAGATTTCTCAAATACAACATGCATAGATTCTTCTACTACTAAAGTACGCTTATTATTCTGTTAGCTTAACTATCAGAAGCATACTCGAGAAAAATACTATAATCAAATTTTGCATCAAACTTACTCAAATTATCCTTATTATTAAAGATAAAAATATTTGCAATCAAAAACTTTAAAATATGATATATTTGGAGTCTTACCATTCCAAATCTCATAAAGGGTTTTATTAAAACCTCTTTAGATAGAGACTTTATAAACAACATGGCAAGAGGTACTTACTGCTCCGACCCAGAAGTATTTAGGAAGATGATTCTCATTCAGCCTCGTTCTAACCATTTCCTAAAGCGTCATATTCTTTTTCTCCACAACCCCATTTTGTTTTGGTATTCTTAGTGCAAAAAAGTTATGAGCATACTCGTGCTCATCACAATAGCTAATAGTCTCATTATTCTTAAATTCTCTGCCTCTATCACTATGGATGTTAATTATAGAACATTGTTTCTCATTTTGAACACATTTACAAAATTTAGAAAATACAAAAGTAAATTCACTCTTCTTAACCAAGAAAAACATCCATGTTAATCTAGATAATCATTCACAATCACGAATGCATAAAATTTTCCTCCTAAACTAACAATGGAATTCAGACCAAATAAATCAAGATATAGCTATTCAAGATATTTAGACGTGGATATATGGAACTTATTCTTAAATGATGATCTGGATTGCTTACCTAGTTGACATGCATCGCCTACTTTATCCTTCACATACTTTAATGCAGGTAAGCCACGTACAAGACTCTTCTCAAATTTGAAATCAACTTCATACTATCATTGTCAAGACGTTTATGCCATAACCAACTATTCTCAGATAATACTTTTAAACAAGATATATTTTGAGAACAGAAATCATCAAATGAACATAGATAAATATTTTCAAAATGTGATACAACAAGTAATATGTTGCTATCATACCCATTCTTAATGATGTATCTATTATGATCAAAAACCACATTGTAACCTTTATCTCATAATTTACTAATGCTAAGAAAGTTGTGTTTAGAACCAACTACTAAAAGCACATCTTCAATAGTAGTAAACCAATTATCGATATTACCTATACCGATAATTTTACCCTTTGCATTGTGTCCAAAAGTCACATAACATCTATCTTTAGGTGTCAAAGACATGAATTTAGATTTGTCACCTGTCATGTGCCCAGAACAACCACTGTTCAGGAACCATTTTTCCTTGCCTATGATGCTTTCAAACTAACCTACAAGGAGCATCTCAAATAGTTCCTAAGTGGTTCCCAATCTAAATAGGTCCAATCTTGTTAGTTGTGATAATTTTAGTTCCTTTAGGAACCTAAACTTGTCTATATTCTTTTGAAAAATATTTGCTAATGGTATACCCCACTATATTATATTTAAAACATATAACAAGATTCTTAGTTTCAGAAATGAATTTATGAAATTTCTTTTGTTTAAGATTTTTCTGAAAACGAATTCCAACTTTATCGAAAATCCTTATTGAACTCCCCAAAAGCATTTTCAAATTATTTTCACCACCCATGAATTTGAAAACAATCGAATGTAAATATGAAATGTTGAATTTCAATTCAATGTTTTCATATTCGAACTTCATCACTTGCTTGTTAAGTATCTTAGTTGTACTTTATAGGACATTAATTTGAGAACACTTATTTTTATAATCATGTGTTAGTTCTTGATAAATATCAAATAAATCATCGAAATCTAAATGACAAGAACTAGAACATTTTGTAACCTCATCTCCAGTGGCCATCAAAGCAAGCATAAATGAATTATTACTGTTACATTTTTCGAGCTACTCGACTTTGAGTCATACTAGGTGGCTTTTATTGATTTTTTCTTGCTTTTCTTCACCTTTTTCTTTTCCTTTTTCTTTTTCTCGTTTCTTTCTTTGGCTCATGACAGTCGGATTGAAAAAGCCTGGTCTTGTGGCAGTTGATATCACGCCCGACCCCGGACACCCGTCACCTTAGGGCCGGCGTGATGTCCACATGACATCACCTAGACGTCCAACCAACTAGAAAACGATAATATGCATACATAAATGTACAACTATCAAATCAGACCATATATATATATATACTCTCTAATTGGGGACACACCCGTCCCTACAAAATTATAAATACAACAAAGATAAAATAATCATGACCATCTCATAGGTTCGCCTCAACCAGCACCTCCCAAAATACTCTCTCGCTACCGCATCGCCAGACTCTTCCTAGTGCCAGCGGGGGACCGACTCTTAGCTGTTGTACCTGCGAGTGTACTACCTTCTTAATAAAAATATTTTAGATGGATCAAGCATAAAACATATAAATATCACATATCAAATAAAAATCTCATAATATATAAATGTTCCATATCACAAGGAAAACACCTGTTTCCTGTCACCACAAAATCAACGTTTATACACACACACACACACACACACATATATATATATAGCATCCCAACTAAACAATGAAAATCAACCAGAATAATTTAACTAACTGTACAGTATAATGAAATCAGAACATACCAATCCAGTATAAAAGAATATGTATAAATGTACTCATCCCAATCACCATATACGACACCACAGCACACCACACCATACCCTGACTAGCCATGTGATCGTTTTAACCTCACGATCGGGAGTTGCAACGGTACCGTACCACCTGCAGGGTTTGCTCCCAAACGAGACAAATAACCACCTACCAGACTAATCCTCTGGACAGGACATAATATCAATAACCACCTGCTGGACGTCTCCGGACTGGACATAATATAAAATAACCACCTGCCGGACTACCTTCCGGACAAAAAATAATATCAATAATCACTTGTCGGACTATCCCTCCAGACAGAACATAATATCAATAACCACCTGCAGGACTACCCCTCCGGACAAGACATTAGCTATGGCATCGTTAAATCAATAACATCATCGTTAAATTATAAATCAATAACATCATCCTCTATCTCCAAAACCGATTTAATCCAAATATCATTTTTTTTCACCTTCTTTAGAAAACCAACTAGATTCGACAAATCGTTTTTCCACTTTCTTTAAAAACCAACAAAATCCACGTTTCCAAAATTACCCAAAATCGCTTGATCCGTATAAGTTATAAATTCATCAAATTTTAAGTAAACACATTTATTCCATCATATATTTGAAAATAGGTTTATAAGAAGATAGTACACTCACCTGGTGATCTGCTCCCAAAAGCCTTTATCGACTATACTCTACCGTTCCTCAGGTGCCTACGAACCTATTAGTGACCAAGTCTAAATTAATATTTTATATAAAATCACCTAATCATGTAATGCAAACCCTAAGTTACGTTATTTCCCCGTCTCCACATTTTATTATGTAAAATTATTATTCGGTTAATTTTTCATTTTGTTAAAAATTACTGCATAAAATTTGTAATACGAACGGTTCCAAATTTATTATTCTTGTTACAAAATTTCTATGCTAGAATTTAATTTAACAAAATTATAATAAACTTAACGAAAAATGTTACCCATTCCGTATCGTTCACAGATCGCGAGACTGATTTTGAATTTGGTGGGGTTATTTGGGTAGGGTTTTTTTTTTTTTCTTCTTTTTTCTTTTCTTCTTTCTTTTTCTTTTTCTGTTCTGTTTCCTGTTCTCTGCTCTGCTTGAATTCCAGCCAGCCCTTCCTCTCTTTTCTTAATGTCGTCGACTGCCGGCGACCTCACACCCACACACCCACGCTCATACCAGCCACCACTCCCACAGACAGCGCTAACCGACCGACGACCCACACCGACATACATTGCCGACAATGTCTTGCACATGCAATCACCGAACAAACGGCGACGATCGCATATACCCTCGATCGAACACACCCACAAACCTCACATATACATAGATCCGATCACATGCACATAACCACACACACACACACACACCGGACTGAAACAAAACAGAGCACGCATGACACCCCACACACATGCACACGATGAACAGAGCACGACGACCCACCGACGATGAACCGCCGACCGACCTTTCTCTCTCTTCGCTTTCTCTCTTTTCCTCTTCCTGTGCTGTTTCCTTTCAGCAAGCCAACAACGACACACACATACCCTTCCGGAGGAGCCACACACATCGAAGAACACACAGATAGAACATATCACCACACACCTACCTGACCGTCGGAACACATACACACCCATGGCTGCACCAACCGAAAACAGAAAACACATACATATTCACAGTCACCCATATGCACCGGCTGAGCAGAACACATACAGATGCATAGACCCACACACGGACAACAAAAAACACACATACAACAGTAATGGCAACACACACACACACACACACACACACACACACACACACACACACTATTGGCATGAACAGAAAAACAAAGCACCCTCACCCACATACACCCAGCTATACCTGAACAATCCCTTACACACAAAAGTCACCCTGAACAATGACGTCACGCCCACACTGCTGGAGAAACGCCGCTTCAAGAAAAATCGACGACCCCCATCTCCGATTCTCTCTCTCTCTCTAGATTGTTCTGAATTTGATTTCTAGATTTTTCTAATCTCTACATGCATGAACAAATATTTATATATATATATATATATATATATATATATATATATATATATGCATGTAATTAGTGGTTTGTGAAAGGATCTCCCTCTGCCACGTCGCCCGGTTCCTCTCTCTCTCTCCTGTCGCCGACGATCTCACTGTACACATACACGATATATGCATATATATTTATATGTTTTATAATAATCTTTAGTTTAATTACTCTTTTCCCCTCTAACTTTCTTAAAGCCTTCTTCTTAGTCCGATTTTCCCATTTAACCTCGTCTTAAATTTTAATTTGATCCCTAACAATTAAATTTTTTATAAATTGAACGACAAAATTTAAATCCCAAGTTTTGAATAATGTTTCTAAATTTCCTATTTGACTCATAATCTTTTAATTTGAATTTTAGTTGACCCAATTACTTTTAACTTGGTCTTTAATTAACTCAAAATTTTTCCCTACATTTCTAAATGCCCTAAAATGAGCTTAAAGTGACGTACGTGCTATGATTTGGGTCTTATAGTTGAAGCATTCAACATTATTCATGCTGAAATTTTTCTTTCCGTGGACCGTTTGTCGAGTCATCGTTCTGAATGTTTTGTGAGATGCGCTATATCATTTTCTTGCTTGCTATCAAAACTGATGTCATCAGTATCATGTCCTTCCTCATTCTTTTGAACTTTCAATACCAAGGATTTCTTTTTTATATTTCCTATTTTATCTTAATATCCTCGTATATCCATATCTTGGGTCATTAGGTTGCCAATAAGTTCATCAATGGTGTATATTGTGAGATCTTTAGCTTTCTCGATTTCAGATAATTTTAGTTCCTAGCCTTTTGTCAACGATCTTAGAATTTTTCGTACTTCGTCCTCCATAATATAAGGCTTTCCAATTTAACTAAGGTTTTTGCAGATATTAATGAATCTCGTGTACATATCCGAAATTGATTCTGCATCACCCATTCTGAATAGCTTGAATTGACGAACTATAACATTGATTTTGGACTGTTTCACCTAATTTGTCCCTTGGTATGTGATTTGTAGTTTGTCCCATATCTCTTTTGCCAACCGACAACCTGAAACCCTGTTATATTCATTTGCATATAAAGAACAAAACAAGATGTCAATAGCTTAAGAATTGAGATAATTTATGTTTATCTAAGGGAGTCAGTTGTTCTTTCTTTTTAATGACTCCATTATCCTTATGAATAAATGGACCATCCTCAATGGCCAGCCACACATCATAATTAGTGGCTTGAAAAAAAAACGATTATTCTGTCATTTCGAAATGAATAATTATCACCTGCAAATAAAGATGGACGATGCATAGATTTCCCCTCACCTAGAGTGCCTATGGAGTGATCCATGTGACTTTTTTAGCTAAGCTATTAAGCTAAATGAGTTAAACCAACTCTGATACAAATTGTTGGCCCAAAGCACTACCCAAAAATGGGTGAATTAGGTAGTTACTAAATTTAAATAATTAAGTCCTTTAAACACAAATAATCAAGTTATCTAAATTAATTATTATTTTGTTACACAGCGAAAATGTGTTTAATAAGAAATACACACCCAAACACAATATATGAAAATAAACAATGAAACACATAAGAATTTATCGTAGTTCGATAAGGTACTCGTACTTACGTCCAGTCCCTTAAGCTCCACAGAGATTCGCAATCCATTAAACTCATTGATTCCTTTACCAAGTAGGGATCAAACCCTTACAATTCTCGATAATTTTCACAAGTTTAGAATCAACCTTTACAAACCTTGATTATTTTCACAGGCTAAGAATCAACCTACCACTCACTTACATATCATTTTCATATGTTTAGGACAAGCCTTTACAATCATTCTTTAATTCAATTATGGGATGAATCAAAATCTAGTTCTTTTCAAGGGAAAATAATAACCTAATATTTTTTGTAGGTCAAAGATCAAATCCTAATTTTTTTTCATAGGAAAAATATTGTAACCTAGCTAACCTGACTAGACACTATCTCAAACGTGTCTAATCCTCTCAAACTCACGAATACAAATAATTGTAAGTTTCTTCCTACAAGGATCATCTACCATCGCTATACAAATATACTCAATTAATAGCCTGAATAATTATTACATAATAGATATAATGTGAGGAAAATTAAATCTGATTAAATAATAAAGTAGGTAGCACAAATTAAACAAATAATCAGATAATCAAGCAAAAACCCTTTAGAAGGTTTTTCGGATTTTAAGTTCAAAAAAATTTTCTAAACAATTCTAAACCAAACAATCAATATATATATCTTCGAAAGAAAATAAAAAGACTGGGAAGGATCTCACCAAGAAATACCGAAGACAATAATGATTTTGCAATTAGAACTCAAACCGGTGACGCCAATAGCAAGCACTTTAGATGAAGAACTTGAATATACTCTCTTGTAGAAATATCAGCAATAATATCACTTTTTGAAAAGCTCAAAACTGATGTTCTTGATATGTTTATTCTCATTCATGTAGGTCTAATTAAATAAATCTAGAACTAGTCCTCTAACAGTTAGTTTTTATAAGATATGTCATAAAATGACATTTCAAGACCCCATATTACATACCCTATCAATATATGTATGTTTCATTTAAAAATACTATTTTAAATGTTTATTTTGGTCCTTAAAGCTTTTCCAATTTGAAATCCATAAGGATTGGAATAATTAAATCATTTTAATTAAGAGAATATTAAAATATATGGACCAAATCAATAGGGATCACATAATATGTCAAGTGTATTTGAATTAAACTCAAATCTCCCAAAAACCTCGCTTGGAATCATAAAAAATGATAGTTTTGGCCAAAAGATCAAATCAGTCAAATTATTTACTGATCCTGTTGGAATCCTAAAAAACAGATAGTTTTGCATCATGTCCATCTTGTATAATTATAAATTTGAAATACTCAATAAAATCATTAATTCCACCAAAAATATTAATACTTAATTAATCGCAAAAACATTGGATTCAACACATAATTTACAAGCAAAACTGTGAAGAATGTTCAACAACTCACACAGGATGACAAGCATTAATAAAATGCATGGGAATACAAATATGTAGTGCAAAAAGACAATCAAGCAAAAAGCAAAGATAAGGGAAATCTCAAAAAACTTGAAGTCTTGAACACTTCACTTCCACATTCAAGCTTTCAATCGTCTGTTTCAGCAATTCATTCGCCCAATTTCTTTAACAAGGCGTACTTCATAGTTCAAATATGGAAGGAACTTAGTAATAAAACGCTATGCAGCGAGAGAAAACAAGGAAAACATTTGAAAAGAAACATGTTCTTGAATCTGTATAAAGTGAATTACATTAACCAAACGATTACTTACACCCCATTTGTTTGGTGTTTATGTTCCCATAAAACTAAGAACAAATACAAAATTCATTCCGAAGAGATAAATGAACATAAAAATATTTGGAAAAGATAAAATAAATAAATAAAATAATTTAAAAATGACCAAATGTTTTTGTCATGATCAATTTCGACCCAACAATCATCTGAGAACAAATACAAAATACAAGATGACCTCAATAGTGTTAGAATTTTTGGCTACTTTAATTAATTAATTAAAATAGGACCCCTTAATTAAATTAATCAGATTAGTATTCCAATGCATTTGTCACTGTTTTAGGATTGACATAGTATATTTATATGCCAAAAATAATGAAAATTTGAATGAGATTTTACCTAAAAAAGTAACTCACTAGAGGTTAATCGAAAAATAGAATGGATGAGCTATCCCATATCGCTTGTGGAGGAAGAACTTGAGCACCTTATCAAGTTATAAGTTGTATGCAATCCCATATTGGTTGTGAAGAAATAACTTAAGCCTATATCAAGTTATAATTTGGAAGAAAAAATCAACTCATTAAGCAATAGGCTTTTAACCCAAATTAGGCCAGGCCGAACCGGGGTCTAGGTCTAGGTCTAGGTTTGGGTCTATCCAATCTGATCTAGATTTGGATCGAGTTTTCGATCAAGATTGGGTCAGATATAGGTCGGGTTAGATTTTGACCCATCAAGGCAGTTTATGATTTGAATAATTGACAATTAAGTAGTTGATTAACTGCTTCATAGTTAATATTAAAGCAGTACCAATAAACATACTTGAATGTTCATTGGTGACTATTTGCATGAACGTTCACGCGAACAAGTGTCTTTCCAAATTGCATCTATTTGATGGTGTCTTTTGGTATTTTATAAATGGGAGGCTTTATATTTGTTTCAGGTAGTTTAACTTAGAACATTATCACTTCATATCTCCAATAAAGCACATTTGGGCAACTAGGCTGGGAATAAGGCTATTGATTTGGGCAGGTGGGCGGGGAATTAGGCTATTAATTTGGACTAATTTTATGATTAGGGGGTGTTTTGGGTTGGTTGGTGGTGGCGCGTATTTACGCACGTCACTTTCACCGCAAGCGTAGGGTCTTGTTGTAGTATAGTTCAAGAGAGTTAGGGTTATCGTGTCCACAGGGATTGGTTGAGATTATCGCTAAGTACCATAATTATCATAACCTAATTTTATTTAGGCGATAAAAAAATAGTTTATAATTAATAAATACTAATCTAGTTAATTAATTATACTAATTAACCTATAATATTAATATCAGATGTTTAGGGGAATGGATTATCTAGGGATTAACTTCATTTACAAATACTTGTTTGATCTCGTTTGACTTACATTAACGGTGTTCAACCTATTTGACAATCTCTGTGTCAAAAACTCGCTCGCTCCCTCTTCCGAGTGTAAAGCGAGCAAATATGTGATTTCGCGTTGACGCCGAAGTCTCCCTCGAGCATCTTTTAGAACACATAGTCACATGCGTCTTGCCCCAACATCATTGATTTCACACTTTCTAATGCCTTCCCGGGTCGTTAGATCTTTGTGTTGTGTTTAAACTCTAGTCCGAATTCGGAATTACCTATCCCGAGTATCAAACTCCGTATTCTCAATATATCTAAACAAGCATATAATCGTAGAATAATAGCAAAGACAATCAAACAATGAAGAACAACCATTAACGAAACACCGATTTCAGATAAACAACATATTCATAAATTTATATTAATCCCTAAACAATCCATGTTTAGCCAATGGAAATAACCATTTATACAATAAAAAATGAACTAAACATGCTCAACAACTACCAAAGATAAGAAAATAAAGAAAGAAACGAAATATTTAGCCGTTATCCGAAGATCCGCCGCTAAAACCATTAAACGATCGCTTCCTCCTTCTTTGCGTTGATGTTCTTCTTCTTTGGGTTGTGATCTCTCAATAAAAACCTCTCAAAAATATCCTACACTAAGTCTAATTATCGAAAAATGAGGAAGAAGGGAGAAGATAAGGGCTCAAAATATCTAAAAATATCTAAAATTGCACTTTACAGTTGCAAGGTGACTGTCGAGGCAGTGGAATAACTGCTGCGGTGGTGGAAATACAGAGAAAATTCTGCCCATTCTGCATTTTTACCTCTGTGGAGGTGGTGTCACCGCTGCAGCGGTGACACCCATTGGTAATTTGGCTGTAACTTTCTTGTTCGAACTCCGATTGAGTTGATTCAAAAATATACGGAAAGATAAAAAACATATATACAACATACAGGTTTTGAGTTTTTCTAAAATTAAATTTTATCGTGTTCCAAATTGGCCTTGAAGTTACTGCACTTGTACCTACTTTGCCTCTGTTCACCCATTTATTCAAAAAACCTATAAAACACTACAAAAACATATTAAACTAAAAAAAGTGCTTGAAAACACATAAATATTTGAATATAAAAGTACCTGATTTGTTGGTAAATAAATCACTCAGCAGTTGGTGGTTTGGGTCTGGTAGTTTGGGTTTGGGCTGGGCTGGGCAAATTAGTCTACTGATTTGGGTTAATTTTATGATTAGGGGGTGGGTTGGGTTTTAATTTTCTTATTAGGGCTGGTGGTTTTGGTTTTAATTAGAATTTAATTGGTGCAGTTATAATTGGTTTGTGGGATGATAGTTTGGGTTGTTTGGGTTTTAATTAGGATTTTAATCGGTGTAGTGTATTTTAATTTTTGTTTACTTAGGTTAACTTAGTTTAATTTAAATTGAAGTTGATCTGATTTATTTAATTTAATTTAATACATGCAAATAGATTATGAATCAAATCATTATTTCACGAGTCTTCTTTTGGATGATTTTTCTGAAGATCAACCTGAAACTGAATCAAGATTGCAATGTTGAAC
This sequence comes from Eucommia ulmoides, assembly GCA_016647705.1. Classification (NCBI taxonomy): domain Eukaryota; kingdom Viridiplantae; phylum Streptophyta; class Magnoliopsida; order Garryales; family Eucommiaceae; genus Eucommia; species Eucommia ulmoides. The sequence goes on along the minus strand of CM028339.1, from coordinate 36,429,418 downwards.
GAATCCCCCAAAATCGAAATACAGCAAGATCAACGACTATGAAACATCAATCCTACTAAAGATATTCCTATTGTTTCAGGTTGGCTAAACACAAGTAAAGATCCGATCACCAATATTGGTTAACAACATAATGCGTTTTGGATGAGAATACACGAATACTTTAACACGAATGGAGAAGATGAATTTGGGCATAGTTAAGAATCTATTATAAGCCGATGACAAGATATAAATACAAAATGTGCTAAATTTGTTGGATTTCATAGCATGATTCAAAGAACTTATCAAAGCGGTCATATTAACCAAAGTAGGGTAATACAGTTTGGGTAGAAATTATAAATTTCAAAATTATGTTTTTAAAGTTTAATGTTATTTTTGTGTTTTTTGCAGCTTCTCAAAGCAAAAGAGTTGTATATTGCGGAATTCAACAAACCATTCATGTACGAGCATTGTTGGAAAATACTAAAGAATGAACGCAAATGGACTGATCTTCTATCAAGTGGTAGCAAAAATTAAAAAAGTTACTCGAGTGCAAGTCCCATTACAGCTTTTGCTACAAGTGTAGATTTTGTCAATTTAGGAGATGATCATGAAACTAGAATATGCCAAGAAAGACCTCTAGGCAGAAATAGGAGAAGCTGCGAATGTTTTAGATAAATTTCGAGAAGCTTAGTTAAAAATAGAAGAGAGTAGAACTGAATGAGATAGTGAGGCATTAGATCAGCATGCCCTTCAATTATGGAAACATGTCGTTCAGTTAGAAATTGAAAAAAAAAAGTGGAAATAGAAAAAAGAGTTGAACGAAATCACATAATTAAAATGGACACTCATAACATGGATCCCATCTCTACTTAGTATTATGATGGTCTGAAAATGAAAATCATTAGACAGATGGGATTTAATTTGTAAGCTATTTAAATTTTCAACAATGTAGTTATGTAGTTTGTGCTGGTCATATACCACTATTATATTAATGTTATTCTTTTTATTTTAACCCTTTCAATCAATGCATTCATCAAATTCAAATTAAAAGAAAAATACATAATATTAATACAAATTCAAATTCAAGCTACATGAAAAATATATAATACTAATACAAATTCAAATTCAAACAACATGAAAAGTAAATAATACTAATACAAACTCAAACTATTACTTTATCCCATAACATTGCCAAATGTGCTCCACAAGATCATTTTGTAGTTGGGAATGACTTGTTGTAGCTCGAATTTCTTGTGTGGCTTCAATAAAAATTGAAAAATCCAAAGTATGAGCATAAGACACTTCGATAGGTAGATTTGTGTCACTTCCATCAAAGTCGATGTTACCAATTGCTCATTCATCCTCAATTATCATATTATGCATAATTACGCGTGCTTTCATAATATCAGCAAGTGTTTCCTCATCCCAAAAATGTAAGAGGCCACGTACTATTGCAAAACGAGTTTGGAGCACTCCGAAAGCACGTTTTACATCTTTCCATGCTGACTCTTGTACCGCAGCAAAATATTTCTTCTTAAAACCTTGTTGGCAGGAAATTATTTACATAAATGTTTACCAATTTGGATAAATACCATTAGCTGGGTAATATTTCATCATATAATTATGCCCATTAAGACTACAATTAATAGCAGGTGCATAACCCTGGATTAGTTTATCAAAAATAGAAGATCTATTTAACATGTTGATATCATTAAGTGATCCCAACAACCCGAAAAAGGCATGTCATATCCAAAGATTTTGTGAAGCAACAGTTTCCAAAATGATGGTTGGTTCATGACAATTACCAGTATACATACTTGGCCATACGGTAGGACAATTTTTCCACTTCTAGTGCATGCAATCAATGCTTCTCAACATTCCTAGAAAGCCACGATTTTCACCAAGGGATTTCAATAAGAAGATATCTTGCTATTTGTTACTCTTAAAAAACCAATCGCCAAATGTTGTACTAATTGGTTTAACAATCTGCTTTAAGCTCTTTACGGTGGCTAGCATCTCTTCTTTGGAAGAAATATGGATCATATCGTTTAATTTCAGCAAAAAATCGACAGAAAAGAGAACGACTCATCGATACCTCCTTCGAAATAAATTTTTTAATACATACAGGAGATTTAGAGAAATAGTCATGAGAGACCCTTTTTATTACCAAAAATTTGATCACGAAAAATAGAATTATGACCTGGGATAAAATCATGTCGTAGTTCATTTTGACGTACGCATTCATCCTCTATAACCACCCTTGCTAATAGTTCGAATTCTTCATCAGAATCATCCTGACGTTTGTGGATATCTAATATGTTGGAAAAGTTAGGATAGTTAGACAAGAAATGATATTGGTAGGGAATGTGTGAAAATGAGAGAGGAAATGAGTATATAGATTTGTATTGGTAGGGAATGTATGCAAATGAGAGAGTAAATGAGTGTATTTATAGAGAGTTTGGGCGGCAAAACTAAAATTTCAAGATTGAAATTTAGCGGTTAAGTTGAAATCTTCAATTTCAATTTTGGCACTTTATTTTGAAACCAAAATTTGAGATTTGGCAGTAAAGTTGAATCTAAAATTTTAATTTTGGCACTTTAGTTTGAACTAAAATTTTAGATTGGGCGGCAAAATTAAAATCAAAAATTTAAATTTGCGTTTTAGTTTGAAACAAAAAATTATACCCAAGTAGCATCTTCCTTAGGATTGATTTTTTTTTTTTTTTTTTTTGGTTGTGCCATAAAATATTTGTCCAAATAGCACACTAAATTATAACATCTCGTAAGGCGATGCTCTTAGTTGATAGAAATGCGTCCAAATAGCACACTAAGGGACCGTTTGGTAACCATTTCAGTTTTCATTCCATGCAGTGGGATAGGAATGGGATGGATGAGATGACAATTATGGGTCCTTCTTGGGAGCAGAATCACGTTTGGTAACGAGATTTTTTTTTTTTTGTTCTGGGAACAGAATTGCGTTTGGTAAGGATTTTATCCTAGAAATCAAGAACGAACCCTAAACCACAAATTCAAGAACAAATCCTAAAACAAATTCAATAACAAATCCAAGAACAAATTCAAGAACAACAAGAACAAATTCAAGAACAACAATCACAAATCCAAATCTTTATTCAAGAACACCAAGAACAATTTCGACTTCGAAATCCGAAACCTGAAATAGAACACCACAAATCGAAATGATTTCGAAATCCCAATCAAAACCCTCATGTTTCTGTTTCGATTTTACGACGATTTTGAAATCCCAATCCAAACTCACAAATCGTTTCTGTTTTGATTTCGATTTCGAAATCGAAATCGAAGGCGAAACAGATAAAGCAGACTCGGAAGAACGAAGGCAAAGCAACTACAGACGAACGAAGACAAAGAAGATTGAAAAAGATCGATAGATGAAGATGAAAAACATTGATGGATGAAGAATCATTTCTATTTCGAAATCGAAATGGAAACCGAGAAGATGGCACGAAGAAGGAGGAATGAACAAGACGCAAAAACAAAAACAAAAAAAAAAAAGGCTACCAAAGTTTGAAGGGGGTTCTCACTAACAATTGCAAAAACACTGAGCGTGTCCTTTTTAGGAATTGGGAATGGAATGAGAATAAGTGGGTACAATTTTTTTTTGTTTCTTAAGCCTTAAGAAAAAATTGGCACAATTCCCATTTTAGAATGGGATGAGAATGGGAACAAAAAAATGGGAGTGATTACCAAACGCTATATCCAATAAAAATCTGAAATGAGAATGGAATAGGATGGGATGAGATGGGAGTGATTACCAAACGGGGCCTAAATTATAACATCTCCAAAGGCGATGTTCTTAGTTGGTAGAAATGCATGTTAAACGTTGAGGAACGAATAATCAAAGTCACATAAATCCATCAATCAATTGTTATATGATATGTCATGCTACAAATAATTGATTGAATTGGGGAAGTGCACAAATCCAAGTGACTACGGGGAGCTGTTTATTTATTTGGGTTTAATAAGATCAGAAATTACGAAAGAGGGTACCTTTTTTTTTATTTATTTACTATTTTGGGTTTAACAGGCCGTGTGATGGCCGGTTTCCCCTTTTGTTTTTATCTTGTGAAACCGGCCTTCACAAGGCCGGTTTCACTTTTGGGGGGTTGTGGCAGCCCCCCCCCCCCCAACCCCATCCCCTATATATATATATATATATATATATATATATATATATATATATATATATATATATATATATATATATATATCTATATATATGTATAAAAAATAATATATACACACAAATCGATTTTTTTTTACATAAACTGTGTTCGTAACACTACGTATTATGTAAAATTTATTAATTAAAAAAAAAAAACCTTAAAAAAAACTTACAATGCAGAACAATAAACCATTTATACAGGGTTTTTTTTAATTTTTTTTTTAAGTGTTGATATAGTGACTACTATTGATACAGGGGGTATCAACATTGAAGCTTCACACATATACTTTGACTATCAAAAATTGTATTCGGCCTAATCGCATCTAAAAACTCATTTAACGTCGTGCCAATATTAAGTTATCTCATCTCTTTAGGAGGCAAATTGTACGATATAAATTCATTTGGTTCTTGTATAATATTACAACCATAGTGTAACATCAAGTTCGTCATGATTAAGCTTTAAAAATAAAACAAATTTAATTAATAAAAGAAGCTAATTGGGTACACAATTTGTACAAAATTTAATGCTTATAAATTTTTTACGAAAATTATAATTTTTATTAAATTTTAAAATAGTAATATATATATATATATATATATATATATATATAATTAACTTAAGGAGTATAAAAGGTAATTTTTTTTTTTTTTTTTAAACTCACACAGCCACGAGAATCGAAACCAAGGCATTCTCGAAACCCTGGTCACCTGCCTGGGAAGGGTAAGCCTTACCACTAGGCCACCCGCGATTCTCAATATAAAAGGTAACTTGGCAAGCTATAACAGATGTAATAGAAATAAGATGCAAATGAATCCACAATAGTATCAAAATCATGAAAAGTAAAGAAATAATCATAGCCAAAAATGAAACAGTGTAGAGAGAGGATGGGGGTGGGGTTAGGGGGTAGGGGGGTAGGGGGGGTAGAGGGGTGGCCGGAGTCTTTTATTATTTTAAAAGACTCCGGCCGTGTGAGGGCCGGAGTCTAATTAGATTCCAACCCTCACAAGGCCGGAATCTTTTAAAATAATAAAAGACTCTGGCCACCCCCCCAACCCCACCGCATCCTCATCCCATCCAACTTAAAAACAATATTGGTCGAAAATAAATTATACATATATTACTATTTTAAAATCTAATAAAAATTATAATCTTTGTATAAATTTTTATAAGCAATAAATATTGTATAAGTTATGTACCTAATTAGCTTCTTTTATTAATTAAAATTATTTTATTTTTAAAGTTTAATCATGACGAACGTGATGTTATATTGGGGTTGTAGTATTATAAAAGAACCAAATGAACTTATATCGTACAATATACCTCCTAAAGAAATGAGATCATTTAATATCGGCATGATGTTGGACGAGTTTCTAAATGCGATTAGGTCAAATACAATTTTAGACGGTCAAAATGTACGTGTGAAACTTCAATGCCGATATCCCCTGTATCAATAGCAGTCACTGTATTGTAATTTTATTTTATTTTAATTATTATTTTTTTAAGTAATAAATTTTGCAAAATACGTAGTATTACAAACACAGTTTATGAAAACCGGCTGTCACAGGACTGGTTAGACCCAAAATGGTAAATAAAAAAAAAGGATCCCCTTTCCTAATTTCTAATTTTATTAAACTAGAATACGTAATCAGCTCGACTACGGGCGCGCCTAGTCATCCGATCAACCAAAATTTAGGCGTGTCAAATCAGAGTAATTTCAATAATAAAAATCAATCTAAGCTTCTACGTACGTGGGCTTTCGTCATGTTCTACATAATAAGGGCAATGGCACGGACGTAAAAATGAGACCCCCGCGAAAAAGTATTTTAAATTTCACTTCTGGCCCTTTAATTCTTCAAATATTATATAATCAGCGCCCAATCATTTTTTTATTTTTATTCTTTTATTAGTTTTTTGGAAAAAAATAACATTGGTTATATCTTTATGAGAATTTGGATATTAAAATTAAAAAAAGGCAAAATAATATTATTTATTTTCAGCAACACAACTAAAAAATACTTTCATAACACCATGTTTATAATATTTAATGTAGCACACTGGTTATTTTTAGTATTATATTTTTATTATTTTATAAATTTAATTTTAACCTTTTTTTTAAATTTTTATTTTTTATTTCTCGACCTAGAATCACCCAATAAACATGTTTATTAATTTTCTTTTCCAAACATAATATTTTAATTAATCACGTCATTTTTATTTTACAAAATTTTAACTTATCATTAATAGATATATTTTTTTTCATTTTTTTTTCAAATAACTCTTTGTAAATTTTAAAAACTATTTTCGAAAAGTAAACTAAACATGCTTTCTATGTATCACAGTTGTCAATTATCAAATAGATAAATACATAATTGTCTCATTTAATCTATATAATAAATTATGAAGATTTTTTTTAAATGTATTTTTGTTAAGAAATGTGATTGATTTAACAAGAATGGATGCACAAGATTGAATGATAAATTTTTTTGGGAGAAAAACTTTTGTACAAAAATTTCACTCTCCTACTTCTAAGCAGTGGTGGGAGCAACCTTACCCTAGGGGGACTTTATGTCACAGACCGTGTATTGACAAGACGATCAAAAAGAACAAGCATGTTGGCTAGATGGTTGTCGCACTAATACGTGGCTCCTAGCTAGGACGGCGTCAACATAATAAGGCGTCCCTTCGGAGTCAAGACATACCGACCTGATTAAGTTCAGGGATTATGTTACTAGTCATGGATTTGCAGACAAAATATGAGAAGTTTGGCCTCCCCTGTATAAATTGGTCGAATGTTAGAGTTGCTCTCCTGTTGAGCCCAACGCAACGCGAAACCGGTCAGTATCGTACAAAAAGGCATGCTTGCCCTTGAGTAACAAATGCATTGGGGTGTTGTACAGGCTGATGTCGTTATTGAAATGTAAGCTCATGATAAATAGTATCAAAACATGACACAATTAGCTCCATTGAGGACTCGCTTAAGCTGTGCAGACAGCACTCCTTAGGAATGGAGTAGAGTTGCAGTCATGATTTACCAAGCACTTGTCGAAGGACGAGTAGACAGGGAGTCAGGAACATCACGTCGAAGATTCGCGTGGATCATGCGATTTGGGACTCCTCATCTTTCTCTTTGTCGCACAAAATGCAAAGGTAAGACAATGACGTGACATCGAAGGCTGTTTAGATCGCAACGAGTACGCTTACGGTATTAGATGGGTGAGTGTCACGGATTGCATATTAACAGAGTGGTCAAAAGAAACAAGCATGCTGGCTGTAGAGTTGTAGCGCTAATACGTGGCTCCCAGCTAGGCCGGGATTTGAAATTGTGATTCAACGGACGTAAACAAAAAAAAAAAAAAATGGAGTTTTGATTGAATTGATGATTCAAATCTCAACAAACAATAAGACAATTTATTTCACCATTAAACTTTGCAAGAAACGAAGAGACCCCAAAGCCTTTTTCATCCATCCCATATTCCCATTCCATTGCATGTGAGTCACGTGCATGGCAAGTGGACGACAAGAAAAGTGGGCCTACTCAAAGAGGTGCCAATAATAGATCCGATTTGGCTTCTGTATTTATTTTTTATTCAAACCATGAAGTAGAAAAATAAATTGAATGGGTGTTTGTGTGTGTACGACTTGTATATATTTAATATATATATTAAATGAGGAGAGAGTCGCTTCCTTCCTTCCGAAGGCAAATCAGAAGCACATTACTTATTACTACTTGCATTCAATTCCACTCAATTCCAACTATACATGGGAAAATGATTTTTTGACCTATTATATTTGGGGTGGGTGTTCAACTAACTTCTAGTATTTCAGATTTGGCACATTTATTCTCTTGTTATTGAAATTAGCTTCAATTCAGTTCAATTGACAATTTTGTTATTCCAATTTAATGGTTAACCATTAGTTTAAGGGTTTTTTTCGTCATTTCCCTTAAAAATAAGAGAATTTTTTGTAATGTGACAAAGTCATTTGAAATATTATTCAAAGTTAGGGGGCTGAAATATTTTTTCTTTCCATTTCCTATCTGGCGAACACCAAAACAATGCGCTCTCTCTCTCTCTCTCACACACATACACATAAGACAAATCAAAGCTTTGGATCTACAGATGCAAAGCTTAGATCTACAGATTCGAGCATGGATCTAATAGATCCGTGGGGAGAGAGAGAGAGAGAGAGTTGTTGTGGAATTTGCCGGATAGGAAACCAGAATTTGAGAGTGAGAGTCACTAGAAATTAGCGCCGTAAATGAAATTGGGGGAGGGGGAGGGATGTGTGTTGTATGAAGAAAAAAGAGAAAATAGAAGGAAAAAAAATATTTGGGCCCCTAAACTCTGAATAATTTTTCAAATGACCCTACTGAATTATAAAATTACTCTTATTGTTAGATGAAATTACAAAAAAGCCCTTAAACTAACGATTAACCGTCAAATTGGACTTAATTGCAAATTTGGCTGAATTGAAGTCAATTTCAATAATAAGGGACCAAATGTGTCAAACTCGAAATATTGGGGCCAATTGAACACCCACCCAAAATATAAAGGGCCCAAAAAGTTATTTTTCGTATATATCTGTACACCTATATCTATATTTACCTCTATATCCGTATCTATCTAAAAATTAAAAGCAAAAACTTAAATCTTTGGATGACTTAGAAGGTTTAGAATAGCTTATTTGTATTCTCCTTAATTTTACCAATATTAGTATTTGTATATTCAATAAACATACCTTAAAAGAGCAATATCCTGGATCGATGAGTTCATGCATTCAACGAATAATATAAATAATTTTGGAACTTTTTATTTTTTTCAAGAACCCATTTATCTGTCGGAATAGAGAGTAAGAATTGGCAAACAATACATGAAAAAAATTTAAAAAAAAAAATGCCTATATTCAGTTACAATTGCAATTTTATATTCGAACTCATGTTAAATATTACTTCAAAAGTAACCAAAAAATAACTAAGTGTTTCATGTGTAAATATTGAGAAATTAGTGACATAATTTTTTCTACATCCCAAATATTGTGCGGGTTTAAAACTAGTATTTATAGGTATTTTCAAATATAGTTTGGGAGCTTGGATAGTAGGTTACTACGGAAAAATGATAGAGTGCATGGGGTACGAAGTGAAATTGAGGAGCATGCCCATTGGGATCCTCATAGCATTAGGAAGACAACTATCAAGACTTATGGTGGAAACAAACACGAAGCGGTATTCCTCATCCTAAGAGAGTGCTGGGAGATGCATAGATATAAATCATTGGTAGATGATTGTAAGAGTTTAAAAAAAAAAACAATAACTGTGTTCTTTAGTTTGCCCCTAGGTAGGAAAATAGATGTGCCGATTTCCTAGCAAAAAAAAAAAAAAAGAGTGAACAAAGGAGTAGTGTCGATTATATAAACGGTTATATTCCATATCTTGCATATTGACCTGAAAACATGGAAGAAGATTACTTATATGTGAAGAATAAACTGTAAACGAAAGAATAAGAATTTATGCTAATTGTAATGTTTGATCCATAATTCGTTTGCACTCAATGATCTACAAACATTTCTCGTTAAAATGAAATATTAATCATCTTTTTTGGAAATATTGATTTTTCGTCCATTTGGATGTTACATATAACATTCACGCAAGGGTAATGTTACATGTAACATTCAAATAAATGAATATGCACTATCATGTTTCGTGTCACATCTGATCATCACCTACCATTTTCTTGCGTGGTGAATGTAACATTGCAAATGTTGTATTTTATCGTATATTACTATGTACCACCTGATTGCCTTCATTTAAACCGCTATTTCATAATGTGTCAAAGGAAAAACCGATTTGAAATGAAAAGTTTTGGTAAACACGTCCCATATTCACTTCACGATTTCAAAATCTTCCATATTCCTCCGTGATAAAAAAACCTTTAGTGCTCTAAAACCCTTTGTCCCCTCTGCTCTGTTCTACCATCTGGTTTATCACTCTCCACCAAACAACAATGGTAACCACCAGACGGAAGATGAAAACTAAACACCCTAACAGTGTAGATGATCTCATCAACCTATTCGACTTGGGTAATACGTACTTACTGAATGTTCGATGACGATTCCACTGTTTATGATTCAAATATGACAACTATCTCCATTTTTACCAGTACAAAATCAAAATTTTACGGCATGGAAACATATATTGCATGATCATTGAAATTATACGACTTTTTTGTTTTGGTACATGTCTATTCGTCTATTGTAATGTGATACTATTCGATGCTCATGTTTTTCCTATATCGTTTGTGTATTCATCTTCTTGTTATTATTTTGCATATATTTCAGTTTAATGATTTATTGAGTCGATATGTGTGTTTAATCATCAAATACATACATGTATTTTTTCTCTCCTTATGTTTGTTTTGATTAAGTACACAATCGATGGTGTTTTATCTCCTCATCCATGTTAAATGTAACATCTGCAAAATAGATCCGTTATATGCGAATATATGGTTACAAATATGTCTTCCTCATTCGTATGGAATGTAACTCCTTCATTGGAGTCAAACAATTGTTGTCTCATAGATGTTGAATGTAACATCTAGATGTGTGAATTATGTTGAATATAACAATGTCAATATTGGTGTTTTCTAAAAAAATGTTTTGTATATTGAATGTAACACCTTATGAAATTTGTGTAGACTGTTGACCTAAAGAGCTACCCGAGAGGGAGGGTGAATTGGTTAGTTACCAAATTTAAACAATTAAATCAATTAAACACAAATAATTAATTTTCTTAAATAGATTATTGTTTTTATACGCAACGGATATGTGTTTAATATTAAGTGCACACCCAAACACAATTTAAAGAATAAATCAATATAGCACAGAACAATATATCCTGATTCGGTAAGCTATTGTAACGACCTGGTTTCCCAGGGCCGCCACGCGGTTTCTTCCTAAGAGAATTTAAATAACGAACATTTTATTACCTTTACCCATGATTTTGAATAATTATTTTATATCAATTGATAAAATTAAATATAGTTAAAATTGATTTTGATATTTAATTATATTAACTAAATTGATAGTTATATTAAATCGATTCAATATTAATAGTCAAAATTGGTTATCGACTCTATTTAAAATAATCAATTCAAAATAAATAAAATTATTATGTAAAAATCTGATAAATATTTTACTAACTATCTCGACGACTATATTTCTCAATTACAATGACGTGAGGAATTTTATCAATACCAACGATTGATAAAATATCATCCAATTTTATCAATCGGATAACTATTATTTCAACTATTTTAAATTATTACATTTTATTATTTACTGATATTATATATGGCCCTGTAAACTTAGTGTATTGATATTACCAATGCACTATATAGTACATTAAATATTGTAATGTATATAATATAATGTATTGATATTACCTTAATATTTTAGGCTAATATTGCAGGATACCAATTATATATAATCAATTGTGTATATAATCGTAAATTATTCACTGTATGACAATTGGAGGACAATTTTACAAATTACTGCGTTAACTATAATTACCTAATTATCCGAGTCAATTTTACATCAGTCAATAATAAATACAATTATTACAATTGTAATAAGAATCCAAGTAAAATTCCTGGCGCATGTTTCATTCTCACCGGCCCTACAATCAAAATTGTGGAGTTGTAAGTTAACGCTCAGTTCTAATACTTGTATCTAATCCATCGCAAAATAAACACCTGACAATCAAATCTCAAGTAAATACATAAACGTGTATCTCACGTAATTTTCACATAGGACGTATTCATAAATATTTCATGAAAAATAACAATTATAACAGTACTAGTATAATTAAATATGTATATTAAAAGAGTCAACAATTTTACCTGAAATATGAAGTAGGAATTCGAACCAAAATATTATTATTGCTCAAAAAAATTGTATATATTACTGTAATTTTCCTTCCATCCGGAGGCGCCACTAGCTAAACATATAATATATGTTTATATATATAAGAAATGGGGCTTAATGATCAAAACTCATTATTATTATTATTATTATTATTATTATTATATAATCATACACACACGTGTCTACCTTGCAAATATAAATGTCCTTTTATATATATATATATATATATATATATATATATATATGTGGTATTATTTGTTTCCTTCCATGAGAATGAAACAAATCCAACCACAATTTATTTATTTATTTATTTATTTACACAAATATTCTTCTTAAAATAAAAAATATTTATATTAATTATATCTCAAAACTCTTAAAAATATAATTTAAATGACACAATAATCCCAAAACTTCTAAAAATCAATTTTTCAATTAACATTTAACTCCCAGAATTATCAAATATTATTTATATCATAAATTTACAAAACAATCCAAAAATATTAAATTTATATAAAATAATATTTTAAAAAATCCAAAAATATTAAATTTGTATAAAAAAATATTTTTCAAAATATAAATTTCCAAGGTATTACAGCTACTCTTACCTACATTCAGTCACCGGAGCTCCACAAAAATTCGCAATCCACTAAACCCCTTTAATCCCTTTACCAGGTAGGAATCAAACCGTTATAATGATTTTTTTACAGGCACAGAATCAACCTTGACAAATTATACTTTTGTCAGGCTAATGATAAACCCTATCTTTTTACCTGACCAAATATTAACCTAACAATATCTCACTTATCATTTTCACAGTAAAGGATGAACCTTTACAATTTACTCAAAATAACAATTCAATTGTAGGAAAAATCAAAACCTAATTCTTGTCAAGGAAAAAAAATAACCAAACATTTTTGCAGGACAAAGATCAAACCCTAATATTTTTTAGGAAAACTTTTTCAAAGCTCCAAAGATATAAAACCACCACATGTAGGGGTCCCATTTTAATAAAGGGTGATGGGACCTCTACAAGTGGTGGGTTTATATTTTGGGATTTTTGAAATAATTTAACTATTTTTTATAGGAAAAATATCAAAACATAGCTACCCTGACTAGATACCATCACAAACGTGTCAAGTTTGCTCAAACTCATAACTACAAAAAAATGTAAGTTTCTTCTCACAAGGAGTTTCTACCACCTTAATACAAATATACTCAATTAATGTCTCGAATAATTACTATTTGATAAATACAATGTGAGGGAATTAAAATCTGAATAATTAATAAAGTGTGTAACACAATTTAAGTACGTAATCAGATAATCAAATAAAAATCGTTTAAAAGATTTTCAAGTTTTTAAGTTCAAAACGATTTTCTAACAATATTTTACCAAGCCATCAAGATAAAATAACTTCAAAGTAAATAACAGAGTTTGGAAAGATCTCACCGAGAAACACTGAAGATAATGATAGTATAGCAATAGAACACAAATCAGTGACGCCAAACCTCAAGCACTTTAGATCAAGAACGTAGAATAAATCTCTCACAGAAATCTGAACGTAAATAAAACTCTTAGAAAAACTTGAACTGATTGTTGTTTATGTGTTTATCTTAATTCTCACAAGTCCCTTTAAGTAAACCTAAAACTAACCCTCCAACGGCTAGTTTTTAAATGTTGTGTCAATAAATGACACACTTAGACCTCATATAAGATAACCTTTCATTTCAGACGTATTCCACATTAAAATATCTTTCAATTATCTCATATAAGTCCATAAAATAATTCTCAATTTAAAACCATACAAATAGAAGGTATTAATCCATTTAAATTAGGAGAATCTCAAAGTTTGTAGACCAAATCAATAGGGATAATAGAATAGGTAGACAATATTTTAATTCAGTTCAAATCCTCCAAATCTCTCCTTTGGAATCCTAAAAAGTGGAAAGTTTTTTACCAATAGACCAAGTCACTGGAAACCTCAAACGACATAGTTGGTTGATTGATCCCCACTGGTCGGTTGACGGACCAGTCCAGAGCTAAAACACTGCTTGAGCTTACAGGCCAATTGGTTGACTGTCTGCCTCCAATCAATTAATCGATTGGTTCAAGTTACTCTCGTTCCTCTTCAAAAAACCCACTGACTCAAACGGTTGATCGACTAGATCAGTAGTACCTCATTTTTGCTCCAACACTCACTGTTTGATTTGGTTGACCGATTGATTTTTTCAGTTGACCGAATTGACCCAAAAATGCAATTTTTACACTTTAAAACATGCTTTCCAATTAGGTCAATTATCAATTTCATTTCACATAAAAAGCACATACAAAATCTTAAGATCTTAAACTCTATCATTTAATATCAAGACATACATAAAAATATCTCATTTAAAGTGTCGTGTGTGATCCTAATTCAGGTTGCATTAAGAATATATAAGTAGAGAGTTGTTTTCACCTAATTTTCTTCAAGGTCTTCAAAACTTTTCATATCTTCATTGCATCCATCTTGCACCATTTATGTTTTCTTCATAAGGTTTTCTTCTTAACCAATTGTATAGAACTCTTTTCTAAAACACTTGTATGCACGAAGATTTCATCATCGTCCTCACGGTATTGACTACTCGCAAGTATACGAGATCTAATTTTAATATAATAGATCTTGTAAGATCGGATATCGTTCCACTGAGAACACGTGTAACTTGGTTGAATATTGTGATTTAAATAGTTTCATATTATCTCAACTAATCAAAAATTGTTTGTATTCTATTTAATCTACTAAGATAAATGACAACTATTAGGTTAGTTTTAATTACACTAATTACTTGGGTATTGATTTCTTTCACATAATGCATAATTTTCTTCATTTAGTTAGCTATAACGGTGTTTATCTATTTCGACAATCTCTGTATCGATAACTCCTCTACTACCTCTCCCTAGTGTAAGACGGGGGATTACACTACTTCGTGTCAATGAAGAAGTCCCCCTCAATGCCTTAACGACCTTAGGTTGCATGAGTCTTAAGCCAACGTCATGGATTGTATGCGTTTTAACGCCCTTCCGGGTCGTTAGAATGTCACGTTGTATTTACCTTAGTCCGAATCCAGGGTTATCTCTCCTAAGTGTCAAACCCCGTATTCTCGGTTTATCAATACAAGCATAAAATCAAGAATAGCGGTAAACACAATCGGATTTAGACAAACAACATATTAAAGTAATATTAATTCATTCAACTTAACATTTACATGATTTCAACTACACCTAAGTAACATTTAATTAATACTACAAGATCTTAACCATATACCATACAAAATAAGAGCGATTCAACATTATTAGATATG
Source organism: Eucommia ulmoides (assembly GCA_016647705.1). Lineage (NCBI taxonomy): Eukaryota > Viridiplantae > Streptophyta > Magnoliopsida > Garryales > Eucommiaceae > Eucommia > Eucommia ulmoides. The sequence goes on along the minus strand of CM028339.1, from coordinate 36,413,984 downwards.
GAAAATTAATTACAAAGATAAAAACAAGAGAAGAACGATCAAATTTGAAAGTGAAACGATCCACTGTCGCTAATGATCAATCCGCAAATGATTCGTCTTTACCCGAATGATGAAAGTGAAATGATCCACTGTCGCTAATGATCAATCAGCAAGTGATTCGTCTTTACCCGAATGATGAACCTCATCCTTGATCTCTCAAATATAGCTTAAGAACTCTCTACTAGGGTTAGGGATCTTGAACTCTCCTTTTCAGACTTGGGAAAGGGGTATATATAGGCCAAAGGTTTCAAAAATATCTAAACAGATATTTTACCCTGTTCTGCGAAATTTGCCTAGGCGGTAGAATCTTCACCTAGGCAGATTTCAACATTTCAGCACTTCCAACCTTCTTACGGATTTTCGCCTAGGCGGTGGAAACTTCGCCTAGGCAAATTTCAGCTGGTCTTGAAACCTCCATTTTTTTATCTTTTGGTTACCCTTTTTTCCACCGTTTCGCTCGGTTTGTCGATTGTTTACGTCCCTACACTTGACTTATAAAAAACAACTAAAAAGAAATTAAAGATTTAATAAAATACTCGAAAACTGGCAAATTCGGTTTAGAAATAGATAGGTATTTTACATCTATCAAATACCCCCAAACTTAGAATTTTGCTAGTCCTCGAGCAAAACACCCAAATACTAAATAACACTAACTAAACTAATTAGCTAATTTCTAAACTAAAAATAAATAATCATTAACAAATAAGATGGAAACATCTGTGAAATTCAAGTTCAATCAAAGAGACCATGTGGTTCTTCCCTCAACAACCCGTAATCAGATCAGGTTAAGGAATAACATACACCATGTGGTGTTCCAGAATTTCAACACTCAATATCAGTTAAAATCATTCTAGATCCATTTGAAATGTATGTGTGTGAGAAATCAGATGTATAACTAATCAAACACCGGATTGGATTATTCAATAAATAAGATCATGACTTAAACTTGTTAAAACATTCAAGAAAGCCATATGCTTGACTGGGCTCAACTATTCACTAATGTAGGTTCAGACATTCACAGAGATCAATAGGGCTTGGTTTAGATTTGGAGAACGACCAAGTGTATCGTAGAAATAGAAACTCGTTATAATTTTAACGATACCCAAGGCACAAACGCTTGTCGCTAAATCTATCTCGTAACCCCCTAACTTTGAAGATATAATAACCCTAAAGAAGATTAAATAAACTTGTATTCACTTGTCACAACAACCGAGATTAAACACTATATTCACGTAATGGTTTTTTTTTGTTTTTTGTTTTAAACACACACCCCCAAACTTATTCAATTTTGTACAATTTTAGGGGCGTGTAAATAATTAAAGGATAGACAAGTGAATACGCTTATACTTAACTAAAAACATTTAAACTGAAACCCCAATTGATCACTTCAAGTTAACATAATCTAATGCTACTTGATTTCACTCAATTTTTACTTTTATTCTTAGCGACAATGGTTTTGAAAGATTTACTTGGTTAAAGTATAGAAACAAGTTCAGAATTAAAAAGTTTATGGCTTCGACAGGAGAACGGGGGAACTAATTTTCAGGTTAGTTTCAAAAAGTTCAAGCGATAAAAATGAAGGCCTATATCATGCCTCCGGAATTACCTCACCTATAATTTCGCCTCAAGCCTCCCCCAATCAAGTTCTAGATTCCTCATTTCTGTCACGAACTTATTACTAAATAATCGGCATCAAATTGTTTAACTAATTATACAATGAGTTTATGCGATCGTACGATTTAGGATCAAAATAATTTTTACCTAATCGACATGCTAAGCACACAAAACACACATGAATGACATTACCTCCGACCTCAATATACAATTAGGGGATAATTTTCATCATCGGGACATGGTTCAGATGAACTCAAAAACTCAACATGTACGTACAACTATATTCATTAACATATTTACTCTAATTCTACAAACTAACATACTTATACTAATGATCCTTACACATGCATAACTAATCATTACACATGCACAACAAAAAGAATTTCAAAATTTACAAAAACTAAACATTAATACTATTATAAGCAAAAAATTGTCCACAAAAAATAAATAAATAAATTGTCCTTCATTATTCACATAAAAAAAAATAAAAAAAAATCATCCTTCATATCCCAAAAAGAACAAAAACTACATGCTTCATCCTTCATATCCTAAAAAGAAGAAAAACTACATGCTTGCATGCTTAATACCCCCAAACTTGAATGAGACAGTGTCCTCACTGCCTAGGCAGCGAACCCAATAACAGAGTAGACATCTATGTATTGAAAACTGGGTCGGACACATACCTAGGAGGGAAGACATAAAAGTCGAACCTCCTACTATTCATTGGGGAGGAGATGGTGGTTGTGGCTCATCGGTCTCGAAAGGCGGAACGGGTGTATAACGTGTCATGTCGATTCCGAGGTACTCAAATAAAACCCTTTGATTTTGATCTTGTTGCCTAATTTAGTGATCCATGTAAATCTCCATCTGAGAAAAATTATTTTGGAGATGGCTCATGTCGGATTGGAGACCACAAATATCTCGCAAAATCTGGTTTAGTTGGTCACGGCGGGTTGTGGGCGTTGGTGCCTTTGAAGGGCTAGCTTCTTCCTCGTCAAGACCCTCTTCTCCCTCAACTGGTCCTCCCTTACACAATCAGTTAATCATTGAAAGATCGAGAGGATGAATAGGTGGCAAAAGGCTTATCGTTGTGAAATGAACTCCGGCGCGCAGAAATAGAACGGTTAGGAAGGAGGAAAAAGGAAGGCCACCCTTCGTCGTTTTGGCAGCATGAAGTATCGAAGAGTAGATGTGCCAACAGACATTGATGGGGGTCCCTCTATCGATGCCATATAGCATAAAAGCACGCTCCTTGGAAACATCTGAAATGTGGGAGGTGGGGAGCATATTCACGCAAATGAATTGATGCTATATCTTCGAGATTGGTTTCAGAAACCACGCCTTAAAGATGGCCTGACCCTGCCATGTGTTTTTCCATTAGGCGTTACCCGTAGTCAGGGATTGGATCACAGCATTCATCATTGGTGTGTCAGCTTCAGATAAATCTCGCGAGGCTTCCGGCCCTGTCAAACCCATAAACTAATTGAAGTGGTTCACACTGAACAAAATTGGGATGTTTCGGACCTTCGTCTGAAAGCCAGTGGCCTCGTTAATATTCGCATAGAATTTGCGTACCAAGGCCAACTTTGTATGATTGTCCTGAATTCTTCAGGGAGTTCTTGCAAAGGTCCGAACCCCCTTTGGTGAATGCCGGTGTGCCTACTTTCATATCTGTTGAAATGGGCTTCGGCTTGCTTGGAAATGAATTTTAAGGAGTCGTAATCCGTGGCAACCGAAGATTCTTCTGTGCGTGGTTGTTTAGATGATCGATGCTTTGCCATTTTGCATCTAAATCACAATCACAACACAAGCCACAACAATAACAATAGAACACACAATTCAACCCATTGTCAGCGAACACACAATGCCCTTTTAACAACCACATACCAACCAAAACCAAATCACTTTTTTTTTTTTTTTTTTTTTGCAATGTAGCCTAAAATAAACGATTCCCATTGTGTATCTACACATAAACATGATAGGCTTTACCAAAAATCAATCCTAAATCCCTAATAGCATGAAAAACACAATACTAGGGTTTTAAAGGGTTTAGGGTTCTATCCAAATCCAAGGATTTTTGAAATAAATATGAAAATCAAGCAAATATTTCAAAAATTAAATGAAAAATAGGATCATTGATACTTACTTATTGAAATTTTTTGGCCAAATCACTAGAAGATGTCAATTTTGCATTGTTCACCCCTTAAACCCTAGATTTCCGAAAATGGGGAAGAGAAATCCAACGCTTGGATGAAGATTCTTGGTGGAATTCCAAGTTTTTCGCAAATTTAGGATGAATTTTTAAAGGTAGGAAAGGATTTGGGATCGTGAAATTGAGAGGTTTCTGAAAATTTTAGGGTGGAAGTGCCGTTTGCGAAGGGGAAAGACTCCAATTTAAAACAGGGCTGACGCGAATTCGCCTAGGCGGAGGTTTTTCCGCCTAGGCGAAGTAGCGTCTTTTATTTTTTTAAAAACCTTCTGACATTAATTCACCTAGGTAGAGGTTTTTCCACCTAGGCGAAGTTTTGTCAGTGTGAAACCCAATAATTCTGTTGTTAATCCACCTAGGCAATGGTTTTTTTGCCTAGGCGAATTTACGCCAGTATAAAAACTCAGCCTTCTGTCCTATTTTTGCCTAGGAGATAGTTTATTCGCCTAGGCGAACTTATGGCAGTGTGGAGTTTGGCTGGATTCCTTCATGTTTTCACAATTTTTCTCTACACCTCTTACTTCCACTTTGTTGCTCAAACGATTTTTAGCATGCAATTCTACCCTAAGTATCTAGCCTCATTAGTTCACCACAAAAAATAATATTCCGAGATCAATACGATCTCCAAAAAGTAATTTATACAAAAGTTGGGAATGTTCGTTATCGTCGACGACATATCAAAAGATGTTGCTTAGTTTTACGTCCCTAGCTAGACGTTTATGAATTTCGGTTTTATCCTTCAACGAGGAAGATGTTCTCCACAACTCACTCTTCATCCTTGAAGTAGTGCTTGATCCGCTCCCCGTTGACTCGGAAAGTTCGTCCATCTTCTCCTTCTAACTTGATAGCACCAAATGGATAAATATGCTTGATCCGGAACGGTCTAGACCACCGGGACTTCAACATTCCGGGAAAGAGTCTCAACCTTGAGTTAAACAACAAAACTTGTTGGCCCGGACTGAACTCCTTCCAGACTATCATTTTATTAAGACACATCTTCATTTTATCTTTATAAAGTTTGGTATTCTCATAAGCCTCGTGCCAGAATTCTTCCATTTTATTCAATTGGAGGAGATGTTGCGCACCAGAAGCCTTTAGGTTAAAGTTGAGTTTCTTAATCACCCATAATGCACGGTGCTCCAATTCAACAAGCAAATGACACGCTTTTCCAAACACCAATTGATATGGTGACATGCTAATCGGTGTCTTAAAAACCATGCGGTGCGCCCATAAAGCATCATCAAGCTTCACCACCCAATCCTTGTGATTAGTATGAACCGTTTTCTCCAGAATTAGCTTGATTTCTCGGTTTGAAACTTCAGCTTAGCCATTTGTCTGTGGGTGGTATGGTAGCGCCACCTTGTGCTTAACCCCATACTTTGCCAATAAAGCACTAAGCATTTCGTTACAGAAATGGGTTCCCTCATCGTTGATTAAGGCTCGAGGTGTCCTGAATCGTGTCATGACATTTTGTTGAAGGAACTTTAAAAGCACTTTGGCATCATTGGTAGGTGTTGCCACGGCCTCGACCCATTTGAACACATAATCCACCACTAACAGAATATACTCCTTGCCAAATGATGGCAGAAATAGCCCCATGAAATCTACACTCCACACATCAAACAACTCAAGCTCAAGAATAGACGTCAATGAAAATTCATGCCTTCTCGATATGTTACCCACCCTTTAACATCTATCACAAGTTTTCACAAATGTGTACGAATCTTTAAACAAAGAAGGCCGAGTACTTTTGATGCTGTCCGAGTCACACCAAAACAGCTTCCACAAGGTGATGAATGGCAATGGTAGAGAATACTAGCCATTTCCTCCTCCGGAACATATCTCCGGATCACCTGATCAGCACATTTCTTGAATAGCAATGGCTCGTCCCATAAATAATACTTTACATCAAAAAGAAATTTCTTTCTTTGGGCTCTAGTCAAATCAGGTGGTAACACATTACATGCAAGATAGTTCACAATGTCCGCATACCAAGGAAGTGCATTTTCAACTGAAATAGTTGTTCGTCAGGGAACACTTCTGTGATGCTAGACTCCTCACCAACGTCTTCTTAAATCAACCTTGACAAATGGTCGACAACAATGTTCTCACTCCCCCTTTTTATCGCTTATTTCAGCATCAAACTCTTGCAATAGAAGAATCTACCTTATCAATCTAGGCTTGGCATCTTTCTTTGCGAACAAGTACCGGATAGCCGCGTGATCCGTGTAGACGATCACTTTTGAACCAATGATATAAGACCGAAACTTATCACAAGCAAAAACAACAGCTAGCATTTCTTTCTCAGTCGTGGTGTAATTTTCCTGGGCATCATTCAATGTCTTACTTGCATAATAGATTGAGCGGAAGATCTTCTCCTTCCGTTGGCCTAACACCGCACTAACGGCATAGTTACTCGCGTCACACATAATCTCAAATAACATCTCCTAGTCCGGAGCGACCATTATTGGAGCCATGATCAACTTCTCCTTTATCGCCTTAAAAGCCTCCATGCAAGCCTCATTGAATTCAAATGAAGTATCCTTCTCAAGAAGGTGACATAATGGCTTCACCGTCTTCGAGAAGTCCTTAATAAAGTGTCGGTAAAATCTAGAATGCCCCAAGAAACTTCAAACTCCTTTCACATTAATCGGTGGCGGAAGCTTCTCAATCGTTTCAACCTTTGCTCGGTCCACATCAAGCCCCTTGGAAAAGACTCGATGGCCTAAGACAATCCCCTCTTTAACCATAAAGTGACACTTCTCCCAATTGAGAACTAAATTCTTCTCCTCACATCGGTCAAGAACAAGCGCCAAATTATATAAACAGTGATCAAAAGACAACCCAAAGACTAAGAAGTCATCTATGAAGATTTCCATTTTCTCTTCCACCATATCAGAAAATATTGCCATCATACACCGTTGAAAAGTTTCCGGTGCATTGCAAAGGCCGAACGACATACGTCTATAAGCAAACATCCCATATGGGTATGTGAAAGTAGTCTTTTCTTGGTCCTCCGGTGCAATGGCTATTTGGTTGTAACCTAAATAGCTGCCAAGAAAGCAATAGTACTCATATCTGGCTAATCTATTAAGTATTTGGTCAATGAAAGGGAGAGGAAAATGATGCTTCCTCATCACCTTATTCAATCTTCTATAATCAATGCACGCACGCCATCCTGTGATGGCCCGTGTAGGAATAAGGTCATCCTTATCATTTCTCACCACCGTCATACCTCATTTCTTGGGCACCACTTGTACCGGGCTAGCCCACTCACTATCGGATATAGCATATATAATTCCCGTATTCAAGAGTTTCAACACTTACGCTCTCACCACTTCCTTCATAGCCGAATTTAGCCGTCGTTGATGTTCAATGGAGGCTTTGAATGCAGCCTCCATCAAAATCTTATGCATGCAAACCGAAGGGTTAATTCCTATGATATCCGATATTGACCAAGAAAAAGCGGATGGATGCCTCTTCAAGATTCTCAGCAACTTACTCTTCTCTTCCTCTTTTAAAGATAATGAAATTATAACCGGATTGGTTGAATTCTCTCCCAAAAAGATATACCGAAGATGCTCCGGTAATTGCTTGAGTAATAATCCACCATGAGGCGGATTTGATTTCTCGGGAGAGTTTACAACTTCTTCAATCTCTGCCACATGAATAGGATCCTCTACATCTTTAGATTGAGCATCCAAAGTCAGCATGTAGTCCACAACATCAAGTTCCGTGGTAGAGCCTTCCTCACCAAGATCCCCCATAGATAAGGAATTTGTGAGAGTATGCTCTAACGAATCCATCTCCATATTTGCAAGAAAGAACTCCCTCACGCAAGAGTCCACAATATCAACTCGATTGCATTTGGGAAGTTCATCCGAAAAGTTCATGGTTTTAAAAATGTTGAACCTTTTCTCTTCATCATTAACTCTTAACGTCAAATTTCCATTGTGCACATCAATTAAGGTCTTTCCCGTTGCAAGGAAATGTCTTCCTAGGATGATTGAGATTTCTCTATCTTCTTCTATTTCTAACACAACGAAATCCACCAGAAATATGAATTTGTCTACCTTCACTAGCACATCCTCAATGAAACCTTTAGGATAGGTTAACGAATGATCCGCCATTTGAAGAGAGATCGTTGTTGGCTTTGTACTCCCAAGTCCTAACTTCCGATAAATGGAAGAAGGCATCAAATTAATACTCGCACCAAGATCACAAAGAGCCTTATCAAAATGAGATTTCTTGATAGTACATGGAATTATGAAACTACCCGGATCCTTCAATTTGGTAGGCAACTTCCTTTGTAGTATTGCACTACACTCCTCTGTTAGTTTTACCGTTTCGTACTCCTTTAACTTTATCTTGTTTGTCATAATATCTTTCAAGAACTTGCCATAGTTGGGCATTTGCTCCAATGCATCCGCAAAAGGAATGTTGATGTGGATTTTCTTGAAAATTTCAAGAAATTTTTCAAATTGGGCATCCAACTTCCCCTTTTGGAATCTTTGAGGATATGGCAATGGGGTTACTAGAATCGGTGAATTTTCTGAAAATGTTACTTGCCCCGGTATCACCCTTTCATCTCTTCTTCTTTCCTTGACTTTCTCTTGGTTCTTATCCTTATTCAAGTCTTCACTCGGCTTCTCCTTTCTTTCATCGATTTTTACTTCAACTTCCTCCTCTGCAATTGTTCTTGGTTCATCATGATAAAACTCATGACTCACTCCCGGGTCGTTTTCCATAGGCTTGCTCACCTCTACTTCTCTTCCGCTCCTCAACTTAATCGCCTTGCATTACCTAGGGTTGGTTTCTGTGTTGCTTGGAAACTTCCCCTTTTGTTGCTCTTGGATGGACCTAGCAAGCTACGCGATTTGAGTTTCTAAAGACTTCACCATGGCATTGGTGTTTGTACAAGTTGTATCGATTGAGTCAAGCCGTGTTTCATGTTTGTTCAGCCGATTATGCATCTCACGCATCATAGTCTGAGTCTCCTTCATAAACAAACCCAAGACTTCATCCAAATTTGATTTTGTATTATGCATTGGTGGTTGTTGAATTTGATGATTGGATTGCATCGGATATCCCAGAGCTTGATTTCCATATCCCAGAGGTAGCCACAAAGAGTTCTGATTGTTCGCATATGAGAAGTTCTCATGGTTGTGAAGTTCAGGATTGTAATGAGTTGGAATGTTGGTAGCGGGCCTGAAAGTATAAGGTCGATTGTTTAGAAAGTGGCATTCCTCGAACTCATTATCCAACCCGGATTGAGAACAACTTGCTGCGTTCTCCTCCCCTTGACTTGACAAAGTGCCTTTGGTAGACAAGGCGACCAATTGATCCGAGAGCTTGGACACTTGGGCCGATAACATTGCAATATGGTCAAATTCTTGGATTAAAGAGACCCATCTTCCCATGTTCCTCTCATTCGACCATTGATAATTGTTAGCCACCATTTCTTCCAATAGTGCATTAGCTTCGGTCGGGGTTTTGGACAACTAGGATCCCCCTAAGGCAGCATCAACGATCGTTCTGGTTTGTCCATCTAACCCGTTGTAAAACAATTGGGTTTGAAACCAATCCTAATACCCATGTTGGGGGCACATTCGCAATAGATCCTTGAATCACTCCCACGCCTCAAATAACGGCTCAAAGTCTCTCTAGCGAAACTGCGCAATCTCGCCTCAGAGTTGAGAAGTCTTAGAAGGTGGAAAGAACTTAGTGAGAAACCTTTGTGCAAGGTCCTACCAAGTATTTATGCTCCCCGGTTGGACCGATTGGAACCAACCCCGTGCTCTATCTCGTAAAGAGAAAAGAAATAACCTCAACCGTATAACATCTTCGGAAAAAACATTGATCTTTACAGTGTCATAAATCTCGAGAAAGGTTTCCAAGTGGACGTTGGGATCTTCATGAAGATTCCCGCCATATTGGTTTTGCTGAATCATGTTGATTAGGGCGGGCTTCAACTCAAAATTATTTGCTTGGATCGGTTACCTCTGGATGCCTGAATAATTATCCAGCATTAATGGTCGATAATAGTCCCTAAGGACTCGTTGTGGGCACTCTTTCTCCAGAGGCTAGAGTGCGTGCGACTCCGGTGGTTGCGGAACATTTTCACGTCCCCCGGCCATAGTGGTAGCTTTCTCCTCTTTCTGTTTACTAATTCGTTGACTATGCCGCATGCACTGGTTAGTTTAAATAAATAAATAAAATAAAAAAATGAATTGAATAAAATTAAAAGCAAAATAATTATCGTGATTAACATTCAACTACTTGATCATAATATCAACTCAATTGAAAAACACCGTAATTCCCCAGAAACGGCGCCAAAAACTTGTACGCGCGAAGATTTCATCATCGTCCTGGCGGTATTGACTACTCGCAAGTATACAAGGTTTAGTTTTAATATAATGAATCTTGTAAGATCGGATATCGTTCCACTGGGAACACGTGTAACTTGGTTGAATATTGTGATTAAAATAGTTTCATATTATCTCGACTAATCAAAAATTGTTTGTATTCTATTTAATCTACTAAGATAAATGAAAACTATTAGGTTAGTTCTAATTACACTAATTACTTAAGTATTGATTTCTTTCACACAATGCATAATTGACTTCATTTAGTTAGCTATAACGGTGTTTATCTATTTCGACAATCTCTATATCGATAACTCATCCGCTACCTCTCCCAAGTGTAAGACGGGGGATTACACGACTTCGTGTCAACAAAGAAGTCCCTCTCAACGCCTTAACGACCTTAGGTTGCGTGAGTCTTAATCCAACATCATGGATTGCATACGTTCTAACGCCCTCCTGAGTCGTTAGAATGTCACGTTGCATTTACTCTAGTCCGAATCCAAGGTTACTTCTCCCGAGTGTCAAACCCCATATTCTCGGTTTATCAATACAAGAATAAAATCAAGAATAATGGTAAACACAATCAAATTTAGACAAACAACACATTAAAGTAACATTAATTCATTCAACTTAACATTTACATGATTTCAACTACACCTAAGTAACATTTAATTATTACTACAAGATTTTAGCCATATACCATACAAAATAAGAGGGATTCAACATTATTAGATATGGAAAAGTAATTACAAAGATAAAAACAAGATAAGAACGATCAAATCTGAAAGTGAAACGATCCACTGTCACTAATGATCGACCCGCAAGTGATTCGTCTTTGGCCGAATGATGAACCTCCTCCTTGATCTCTCAAATATAGCTTAAAAACTCTCTACTAGGGTTAGGGATCATGAACTCTCCTTTTCAGACTTGGGAAAGGGGTATATATAGGCCAAAGGTTTCAAAAATATCTAAATAGATATTTTGCCCTGTTCTGCGAAATTCACCTAGGCGGTAGAATCTTCGCCTAAGCGGATTTCAGCTGGTCTTGAAACCTCCATTTTTTTATCTTTTGGTTACCCTTTTTTCCACCGTTTTGCTCGGCTTGTCAATTGTTTACGTCCCTACACCTGACTTATAAAAAACAGCTAAAAAGAAATTAAAACTTTAATAAAATACTCGAAAACTGGCAAATTCCATTTAGAAATAGATAGGTATTTTACACCTATCAACACTCAACAAAATAATTTGTTCCACAAAAAACATTAATACTTAATTGTTCATCAAAATCTAGGGTTCAACAATCTTCCTTTTTATTTATCATGACAATTAACTATGATGTTTTCTTCAATAAAGAATGTAACCACTTTCCCCTTAATCCGAGGATATGTATTTAAACTCATTTAAGCATAATTATGAAAACACAATCAAACAATGATAAAGATATGTAATATATGCCCAATTACTAATGTCTTCCTTTAATCAATGCAATGCTTAGGTGAACAAATTCCTAAACATCAACTAACTCATTTAAACATCAACTTTTCCCCATTTGTCATCTTAAAAAGTATAGGCGGAGACCCAAAAATATCACTTTAGGCATACATAGTTATGCCTAGCCATACCTAAATCTCAAATAATTTTCATGAATTTATCCTTCGGTAGAGGTTTGGTAAAGATATCGGCAAGTTGATCGGAGGTATCCACATACTCAATAGTTACATCTATTTTCTAAATGTGATCACGAATAAAATTATATCTAATCTCTATGTTCTTAGTTTATGAGTGTTGTGTCGGATTCTTACTTAAGCATATAACACTTTTATTATCACAATAAATAAGTACATCCTCCATACATATTCCAAAATCATATATTTGTTGCTTAATATATAGAATTTGAGCGCAACAATTACCAACTTCCATATACTTAGCTTTATTAGTAGATAAGGCTATTGAGTTCTATTTTTTGCTAGACCAAGAAACCAAAGCATGTCCTAAAAAGTGACATGACTCGCTTGTACTTTTACGCTCAACTTTACATCCAAAAAAATCAGCATTGAAATAACTAGTTAACTTAAAGTCACTCCCCCTAGGATACCATAATCTTAGGTCACTTATCCCTTTCAAATATCAAAAGATTCGCTTAACCGCAGTTAAATGAGATTCTTTAGGACAAGACTGAAATCTAGCATACAAGTATACACTAAACATTATGTCAGGTCTACTAGTAATAAGATACAACAAGCTATCAATTATACCTCAATACATTTTCTCATTTACATTTTTGTCCATATCGTCTTTGTTGATTTTTGTAGCTGTTGCCATGGGAGTGTTATACTCTTTAGCGCCATCTAAGCCATACTTTTTCAATACCTCTTTAGTGTACTTGACTTTGTTAATGAAAATCCCTTCTTCAATTAGCTTGATTTGCAACCCAAGAAAGAAGGTTAACTCTCCTATCATACTCATTTCAAACTCATCCTACATAATCTTGGCAAACTCTTAACAAAAATCCTCATTAGTAGAACCAAATATAATATCATCAACATATATCTATACAAATAGGATATCAGAATCATTTTGCTTGATAAATAAAGTTATATCGCTAAGACCCCGTTGAAAACTATTTTTGATCAAATATTGGTTAAGTCTCTCATACCAAGCTCTCGGAGCTTGTTTGAGCTCATACAAAGCCTTCTAAAATTTAAACACGCGATCAGAAAGTTTGTCACTCTCAAATCCTGGTGGTCATTCGACATAAACTTCTTCTTATAGAAAGCCATTCAAGAATGCTCTCTTTACATCCATTTGATATAATTTAAAATTAAGTGAACATGCGAAGGCGAGTAACATTCTAATAGCTTCTAATCTAGCTACAGGAGCATACATTTCATCATAATTAATTCTCTTTTCTTGATTATAGCCATGTGCTAATGATCTTGCTTTATTTCTAATTACCATACCTATTTCATCCTTTTTATTACGCTAAACACATTTAGTACCAATTATAGGATGGAAGTCAGGACTAGGAACTAGAGACAACACCTAGTTGCATTCAAATTAAACTAATTCTTTTGCATCGCGCAGATCCAAGATTCTTCAGTTAATACCTCATTCACATTTTTCGGCTCAATTAGTGATAGAAAAGCAAAATTAATTATATGTCTAAGAGAGGATTTTGTACTTACACCTTTCTCAAAATTACCAATAATTTCTTTTACTGAATGTTCCGGCATTGTCTTTATAGTACGTGATAGAGTTATCTCCTCTCCTTTAGGTTCCTTATTATGTGGTTCATTTTTCGTATCTCCTCCTTGGTTTTGGTTATTTTATGTACCTGCATCATCATCATCCAAAGCCTTTCTTGACACTAGTGGATTAGATTCCTCAAATTTGATATGCATAGATTCTTCTACTACTAAGGTACGTTTATTATACATTCTATAATCTTTACTGTTAGAAGTGTACCCAAGGAAAATACCATAATCAGATTTAGTATCAAATTTATCCAAATTATCCTTATCATTTAAGATCAAACATTTGCAACCAAAAACATTAAAATAGAATATATTTGGAGTCTTACCATTCAAGAATTCATAAGGGGTTTTATTAAAACCTCTTCAGATAGAGGCCCTGTTTACTACATGGCAAATGATGCTTACGGCTTCAGCCCAGAAATATTTAGGAAAACGATACTCATCACAATAACTAATTACCTCATCATTCCAAAACTCTCTGCCTCTATTACTACGGATGTTAATGATGCAACATTCCTTATTTTGAACATGTTTACAAAACTTAGAGAATATAAGAGGAACTTCACTCCTTTTAGCTGAGAAAAATACCCATGTATATGTAGAATAGTCATCCACAATTACAAATACATAAAATTTACCACCAAAACTAGCAATAGCATTTGGACCAAATAAATCAAGATGCAATAATTCAAGATATTGAGATGTGGATGTGTTCAAATTCTTCTCAAATGATGATCTATATTGCTTACCTAATTGACCTGCATCACATACTTTATATTTCACATATTTTAATATAGGTAGACCTCGAACAAGATTTTTCTTAGACAAATTTGAAAGTAATTCCATACTAGCATCCCCAAGTCTTCTATGTCATAATCAACTATTCTCAGATAATGCATTCAAACATGATAAATTTTGAGAAGAGAAATCATCAAATGAACATATATAAACATTCTCAAATCGTAATGCAACAAGTAATATGATACTATCATGCCCATTCTTAATAATGAATCTATCATGATTAAAAAAAAAAAATTATAACCTTTATCACATAATTAACTAACGCTAAGCAAATTATGTTTAAGACCATCTACTCAGAGAACATATTTAATTGTAGTAGACCCATTGCTGATATTACATATACCAATAATTTTACCCTTTCCATTGTCTCCAAACGTCACATGACCTTCGTCTTTAGGTTTCAAATATGTAAATTTAGATTTGTCTCTCGTCATGTGCCGAGAATAAACACTATCCAAGAACTATTTTAATTTACCTATATATGCTTTCAGAGTAACCTACAAGAAGCATCTCAAATAGTTCCTAAGTGGTACCTAATCTATGTGGGTCCGATCTTAATAGTCGGGACAATTTTGGTTTCTTTGGGAACCCAAACTTATTTGCATTTAGATACTTTAGAAAAACATTTACTAATAGTATGCCCCCAGAAAATTACATTCAAAGCCTCTAACAAGATTCCTAGTTTCATGAAAGAATTTATGAAATCTCTTTTGTTTAAAGTTTTTCTGAAACTCAATACCAGCTTTATCAAAGATACCTCATAAACTTCCCAAAAGTATTTTTAAATTATTCTCATGAACTATGAATTTGAGACTACTGAATGTAAATCCAACATCTTAGATTTCAATTTAATATTTTCAGATTCGAATTTCATCACTTGCTTATTAAGTGTGTTAATTGTACTTTGTAGGGCATTAATTTGATAACACTAGTTTTTATAATCATGTGTTAGTTCTTGATAAATATCAAATAAATCATTGAAATATAAAGGATAATAACTATAATATTGTTTTTACCTCATCACTGTCCGATTTTTCTGAGTTACTGAACTCAGAGTCATTCTAGGTGGCTTTTATTGTTTTCTTCTTACTCTTTTTTACCTTCTTTTTTTCCTTTCTCTTCTTCTCTTTTTCATTCTTTGGTTCGGGACAGTTGAATTGAAAGTGTCCGTTCTTGTCACAGTTGAAGCATTCCACATTATTCATGTTGGAATTTCTCTTTCCCCGGAATGTTCGTCAAGTCATTTTTCTGAATTTTTTCTTGATAAACGCCACTTTTTCTTCTTGCTCGCTGTCAAAAGTAATATCATCACTATTATCATATTCCTCATTTTTTTTGAATTTTCAATGCCAATCTTTTCTTTTTTATATTTTATGTTTCATCCTCAGATTCTCGTATAGCCATCTCATGTGTCATTAGGTTGCCAATGAGCTCATCAATAGTATAGACCATGAGATCTTTAACTTCCTCTATCGCAGTTACTTTTGGCTCCCAAACTTTAGTCAATGATCTCAAAAAATTTCGTACTCTTTCCTCCATAGTATAAGGCTTTTCGAGGACTAAGGTTATTGCAGATATTATTGAATCTCGTGTACATTTGTAGAATTGATTTTGCTTCACCCATTTTGAATAGTTCGAATTAATGAACTAAGGCATTGATCTTGGTCTATTTCACCTGATTTGTCCCTTAATGGGTGATTTTCAATGTATCTCACATTTCTTTAGCCGATCCAAAACTTGAAACCTTGGTATATTCATTAGCATCTAAAGAAAAAACAAAATGTTAATAACTTGAGAATTTATAGATAATTTATGTTTATCCGAGGGAGTCAGTTGTTCCTTCTTCTTAATTATTTCATTCTCCTTAGGAATGAATGAACCATCCTCAATAGCCAGCCACACATCATAATTAGTGGTTTGAAGAAAAGTGATCATCCAATCCTTCTAGAATGAATAATTTTCACCTGCAAACAAAGGTGGACGGTACATAGACTGTCCTCTACCTAAAGTGCCTATGGGGTACGCCATGTGATATTTCTTAACTAGGATTTCAAGCCAAACAAGTTAAACTAGCTCTGGTACCAATTGTTGGGCCAAAGACCTACCCAAGAGGAGAGTGAACTGTGTAGTTGCCAAATTTAAACAATTAAATCAATTAAACCCAAATAATTAATTTTTCGAGATTATTATCTTTATACGTAATGGATATGTGTTTAATACTAAGTATAAACCCAAACAAAATATAAAGAATAAATCAATGTAGCACATGACAATATATCATGATTCAGTAAGCTACTCTTACCTACATCCAGTCCCCCGAACCCCATGGAGATTCGCAATCCACTAAACCCCTTTGTTCCCTTTACCAGGTAGGAACGAAATATTTACAATGATTCTTTTATAGGCACATAATCAAATTTTACAATTTACCTTTTTACCAGGCCAAGGATAAACCCTATCCTTTTACCAGGCCAAAGATTGACTAACACTCTCACTTAACCTTTTCACAGGGAATGATGAACCTTTATAATTCACTCAAAATAATAATTTAATTACAGAGAGAATCAAAACCTAATTATTTCAAGGGAAAATAACAACCTAACATTTTTGCAGATCAAACCCTAATTTTTTTCACAGGAAAAAGATCGAAACCTAACTACCCTGACTAGACACAGTCCCAAACGTGTATAATCCGCTCAAAAAAAATGAAAGTTTCTTCCCACAAGGAACTTATACCACCTCAATACAAATATACTTGATTAATGTCCCTAATAGTTACTACGCGATAGATATAATGTAAGGCAATTAAAATATGATTAATTAATAAAGAGGGTAGCACAATTTAAGCACGTAATCAGATAATCAAATAAAAATTGTTTAAAATATTTCAAGGCTTTTAAGTTCAAAACGATTTTCTAACAATCTTTTACCAAGCAATCAAGATAAAAATAACTTCAAAGTAAATAACAGAGTTTGGCAAGATCTCACCGGGATACACCAAAGATAATGATAGTGTATCAACAGAACACAAATCGGTGATGTCAAACCTCAAGCACTTTAGATCAAGAACGTAGAATAAATATCTCACATAAATCTCAGCATAAATATAACTCTTAGAAAAGTTTGAACTAATTGTTCTTGATGTGTTTATCTCAATTCCCGCAGGTCTCTTTCAGTAGACCTAAAACTATCCCTCCAACAGTGAGTTTTCAAATGTTGTGTTAATAAATGACAAACTTAGACCCCATATAACATTACCTTTCATTTCAAGTGTTTTCTCCGTTAAAATATCTTTCAATTCTCTCATTTAAGTCCATAAAACAATTTTCAATTTAAAACCTTACAAATAGCAAATATTAATCAATTTAAATTAGGAGAATCTCCAAGCTTATGGACCAAATCAATAGGGATAATAGAATAAGTAGACCATATCTTAATTTAGTTCAAAATACCCAAATCTTTCCCTTGAAATCCTCAAAAAATGGATGTTTTCAACCAAGAGACCAAGTCACTTGAAACCTTAATTGACACATTCGTTTATCAATCCCTACTGGTTGGTTAACCAACCAATCTAGAGCCGCAACACAACTTGAGCTTACGGGCCAGTCGGTTGACCAACTACCTCTAATTGGTTGACCAATTAGTTCAATTTGCTCCAGTTTATCTTCAAAAAACCCAGTAACTCAAATAGTTGACCGATTGCCTCCAATCGATTGACCAACAGGATCAATAACACCTCATTTTTACTCCAAAACTCACTGTTTGATTCAGTTGACTAATTTTTTTTTTCTTCGTTGACCGAATTAACCAAAAAATACAACTTTTTATAATCTAAAATAAGTATTCCAATTAGGTCACTTATCAATTTCATTTCACATAAGGAGCACATACAAAATTTTAACTTAAGATCTTAAAATCTATCATTTCATATCATGACACGCATAAAAATAACTCATTTAAAGTCTATTCATATCTTCATTATGTCCATCTTGCACCCTTTAGGCTTTCTTCATAAGGTCTTCTTCTTAACCAACTGCATAGAACTCTTTTCTGAAACACTTAACAAAATCATTAGTTCCACCAAAAACATCAATACTTAATTGTTTATCAAAACCTAGGGTTCAACAGACTCAATACTAGGGGCCAATAGTGAACATGACACCTCGACAAGTGGCTCAGAGACCAATGATGGTAGAAACGGAATTACTTTGATTCATATATTTTGATTGTGCCAAACGTTACACTAACTTGAACATTTTTTCCCTATTCACAAACTTCCTGCAACCTTGTTCCATCAACGAGTCAAGTGTAGTTATCTGGCCCCATAATATTTTGTTCAAATTTGTCGCAATTCTATTTACTCATCCATGATCTACCCCTCTAGGACTGACGTATAGACTATCTACGAATGACACCATTCTGGAAAGTAATCAATGATCTGCGCATGGATCGAGAAACAATAGTCTCATTCCACGAGATTGAGAATCTCCTAACACACATTATACTCTCGTACCAGCCGAGTAGAAAATTCTTCGAGGTTCGGCCAAGTTATGTAAAATTTACCAGTAATGATGTACATCTAATATTTGGATTGACCAGTAAAAGTATGCCAATTTTCGGTCATTATGCAAATAAAGGTGATTGTTCGTTCCTGACACTACAGGGTTGGGATACGAACAATTTAAATATTGTTCAGATTAAAGGCCTAGTACGATCTACAATCGAAAAGGATGAGGAAGAGGATATAAAAGACGTTTTTTTTTTTTTTTTTTTTTTATATTTGCTGTCAACTTGTTTTTTTGTCAACAAGGTACAGGTAGTAAGAGTCTCGAACATTAATATGCTTGTTGAGAATTTAGAAACAATGAAAACAAATAATTGGACTGAGCATATCCACTCAAACTTAATGTCGTCGATTGATTTCGGGTACCGAAGGCCATCTTCCGTCATTGGTTGCATGATAGCCTTGTAGGTTAATTGACTTTATATATTTACTTAGTTTTTTGTTTTAATAAATGCATTTGCGTTCATTGAAACAAATGTACTAAATTTTACTTTTTGTTCCATTTTGTTTATGCGAGCACACCCAATCAATTGCTCATGTCCCAGATAGAGTTAATGTTATCCCTCGTTGGATAAAAATGGGACATATTATCACTCATGAGGGATACATCTAGTCTAACTCCAGATCAGGTATGTTTAATATAATATTTCTATATTGCGAGCATGTTGATAATAATCTATGTTACTATATACGTGTTGAATATAACATATCTTCCCATTGGGTACATGTTGAATATAACATCAAACTATGGCTCTCTTCATGCTAAGTATATCACATCTTTCATCTGTATAAGTGTTAAATTTAAGAGAAAAGTACATTTTAAACCATCTAACTATTGACACGTTTCTAAGTAGTCCTTCTAAATTTATACTTTTCATTTTAAACCCTCTACGTATTAACACGTTTTTAAAAAATAGTTCTGTTAGAAATTATGTCCAAACTGACAGAATTTAGATGGCAAAATTGTCATTTTATATTTTTTTTCATTTTTAAATCATTTTTTCTTTTTCCTTTTTCTTTTTTATTTTTCTTCTTGACTTCTCTCTCTCTCTCTCTCTCTCCGCTTAACTCTCTCTCTTCCTCTTTCTCTCTCTCTCTCTCCCTCTCCCCATAGGAAAACACCCTCTATTACGGGGGTAGTTCACCCCCGTAACAAGGGGTGACCCTTAGTAACTGGAGGTGTTTTACCCTCGCAACAGGAGGGTATTTCTCTCTGTTTCACAAGGGGGTGTTTCACCCCCTACCCCCTGTTGCGGGGGTGTGTGAACTACCCCCGTAATGGGGGTGATGTTTTGCAATAGGGAAGGGGAAAGACAGGGAGTGAGGAAACGAGACATAGAGAGAGTTGAGTGGGAGAAGAGAGAGAGAGAGAGAGAGAGAGAGAGAGAGAGAGAGAAATCAAGAAAAAAAATGATTAAAAAATAAAAAAAATTACAATTTTTATCCTTTATTCTGTTACTTTGGACAAAATTTCTAATAGAATGACTATTTACAAAATTGTTGATACAAAAAGGGTTTAAAATGAAATACTCAACCTTAAAAGGAGTACTTAAAAACATGTTAATAGTTAGAGGGTTGGCCCAGTGGAATACCCAAGAGGGGGGTGAATTGGGTAATTAAAAATGTATCAGAATAAAACTTTAATAAATCAAAAAATTAATTTTAATCTTAAATTAATTATTATCTGTATATCACAGCGGAATTAAATAATCAACTAAGTGCACACCAAACAGCAAAAATAAACAAAGTAAATATTGCAGCACACCAAGATATATTCTGATTCATCAAGTTACTCTTGGCTAGTTTAGTCCTCCGAGCCCAAAGGCGATTCGCACCCACTAATACTCAAGATCCCTTTAAAGGAGGAACCAAACCCTCACACAGATTCTTTTACAAACTCAGAATCTACCTTTACAATATTGTTTTCCCAAGCTAAGGAAGAACCTCTACTTTTACAGGCTAAAGAATAACCTAATTTTTTTTTAACACTAAGGCCAAAGAATCAAAACCTCACCAATCACTCCAAATATCATTTTACCCGGTAAGGATTGAACCATTACAAATTTCACTCAAAAACACAATTCTATCCAAGAAGAATCACTACCTCAATCTCTTTACAGGAAGAGATTGAAACCCGATTACCCCTGATTAAATACCCCCAATAGTATTTAACCCGTCACAGTACTCACCAATACAAATTGATAAACAAAAAATCTCACTCCGAGCTTCTATCACCCTAGATAAATAATAACTCAATTAATATCCCAAATCTAGTGATAGAAAAAATGTGAGATTGAAAAATGATTTTAAACAAGATATGGGTAACAAATAAATGAGTACGTAATCAGATTTAAGAAATTATTTTTATAAAAAGTTTCTTCAGTAAAAATTAGAAACAATTTCTAAGATCAATTTTCAAAAGATAAATAAGTAATGCAATAATAGAATATAATTGGAAAGATCTCACCCAGAATCCGCAAAAAGAATAATTAGAACGATGTAACTTCAAATCTGGTAGAAGCAAAGATTAATAGCAATTGATCTTCAAGATCGCCCCTTAGAATAGCTCACACAATATCTCAGAATAATAACTCTTATAAAATCTCACAAATGATCTTAACTCTTTTAGCTCTCTTGAAATTGATTAATTGATCTTTATTTAATGAAATTCGTAAGTCTATATATATGGGAAATAAATCAGCTCTCTAACGGCTAGTTCTAATATTTCATGATAATTAAATGCTCTCTTAGACCCCATATATCATTATGACTTTATTTTGGTTCAATTAACTTAATTACATCTTTTAAATCTCTCAATTAAGTCCCCCAAATATTTCTCAATCTCAATTAATTAGAAAAGAAATAATTTTATGTACCAAATTGAGAAACATTAAAAATTAATGAACCAAATCAATAGGATTTAAACATTAGGTGAAGCATATCTTAAATATAATAATATCCCCGAAATCTCTCTCAAATCCCAACAAAAAATGGCTATTTTTGGATATAATCTCGGAATAAATAGAATCCTAAAACAGCGCGTCTGGTCAACCGGTCAGTCGACTACCCTATTCAGGATGTAGCCAAGCCATCGTTGTTGCGTTCATAGATCAACCTATCTGTCGACTTAGAGATACAAAGAGTTCAGTTTCTCTTTACCGGTCGACCTGCCTGTCGACTTAGAGATACAGGTTGTTTTTGTTGCTTGGTCCGGTCGACCTATCAGTCGACTTACATCTACTGAATCTCTTTTCTGAACTCGTTTTTAACTCTTTCTCTTTTATATTTTTGCCCCTTTAACCATTTTCTTTTCTAAATATGCTCCACTAATCTTCTTATATTCCATTTTAGTCAATTGTAAATATTTCTTTTTAAACACACATAGGAGCAAATATTTTCATCTTATCGAAACACAAATAAATAATAAAAACTTTTTGTGTCGTGTGCGTGTTCCTAATTGGGATATTAAGAGTTGAAATTCACCTGAGTTATTTTTCCTAATTTCTTCATACTCTTAATTCTTCATCATCTTCGACATCATCATTTAGCATCCATTTAATTTGCATCTTCATCACTGAAACTTAAATAACTGAAACACTCAATTAAATGTTAGTTCCACCAAAATGTCAACACTTAATTGTTCATCAAAATCTTAGGATCAACAATCTCTCCATTTTTTATGATGACAATTAACTTTAATGTTTTCTTCAAAATATAAATATAACCACACTCCCCTTGAATTCGAGGACGAGTTTTTTAACTCATTTAAGTATCATAATGAAGATTTCAAAAAATATAATCAATAAAGCACAGAAAAAATAGTCCCCCTTGATAAAACATCATCTAATTTCTCCCCCTTTGTCATCTTCAAAAAATAAAATTTAGGGAGGGGAGAACAAATATAGATAATTTACTCTAGGCATTCATATGATAAAAGCATATTGGATTAACTTTTAAAAATTAAAACTCATTTGAATAAATTACTTTTCAAGCACAACACATTAACACTATAGAATGATATCAAACAAACTCAATCTTTGAGAGAAATAAGATCCATAAATAAAATCATTTTCAACAAAATATGGTATGGATCATCATTAGAAAAAATAAAAAAATCTAACCAATTAGACCCAATCTAGGTAATTCATCAAAATCCAAACACTAGCAGTCAAGTTAAACCAAATAACCTATATTTACTATTACAGACCAAAAAAGTAAATGTCGATCTTGTCTGGAAGGAAACACAAAAAATAAAGTCTCCTGAGGGCTCTGTCCAGAAACGTAATAGTAAAGTCTCATCGGACTAGTAGTTGGCTGCTGCGGATATGGAACACCTGGCTGAGTGATTGGTCCTGGAGTCATCTACTGATGAAATGGCATTGACGGTCCTACTCCAAATGGTCCAACTACAGATGGTTCTACTCATGATGGTCCGACTGCAGTTGGTCCTCCAAAGGACTACTATGCTCCAAACATAGGATGTCTGGCAAAATGTGGCTGAGCACTATACTGCTGCTGGTAGTCATAATGAGATGTTGCATAAACTGAAACATTTGTTCCAGATTTCCTGTGATTTTTTCGAACCCAACTTCTATGTTCATATTCATCTGGACCATTTTATTTTCTATCCCAATCATTGTCTCATCCATTAAATCCGCATGTATTCTCAAATCATCAATCTACTCATGAAAAAAAAATCCATCTTCTGATCTATGCTCATCTCTCCTTCATTTTCTTCTTCTTCTTCTGCAGCCTGCATTCTCTGCCTTCTCTGAGTCCTCTTCTTCACCCATATATTTCCTCTGAACTCATACCCCATCAATGAAGCATTTTGCACATTGATCTATCCAGGTGTGGTTGTCAAAAATATTTGCTTATCAGTATCAATCATAACTCCAAAGTGATCAAATATCCTCTGGAGTGCATCAGGATAGGGTAGTATTCCCGAGGGTTTCTAAACATGATACTTCATGTGTTTCATCATGATAGAAGCCAAATCCAACTTCCTCTCTTCCACAATCTCATTCATCAAATACAAATCAAAATTATTCACATTTACATGACTTCCCCCTCTAGGCACAACCGAATAGGTCAGCACCAAATGAAGGAATCGATGCTCAATGAACAATGATCCTACTTTCTCTCCCTCTAAATCAAATTTTTCAGCAGTTGCCCTTCTATTGAAATTTATGTAAAGCCAGTGAGGGGTATTGTGCGGAAATACATCTCGTCTAGGTATTTCCAAAATATGACTTAATAATACCACATCGAAACGAATCACTTTTTCTTTAACAAAATATTTAATCTCATGATTATTGTAGTTCATATTATTATAAAACATTGGTACTCATACCAACATCCACTCATGTCTTTGGGTGACAAAATCAACCCATCCCAAATTCCTAAAACATGCTTCAATATTAATGTTTTTCTCTTTTAACTCAACAAAATCAATAAGTTTGCAACCTAAAACTCTACGATTAACAAACTCCTCATTTTATTTTTTCTCATCACTTTCACTTCGAAAAAATACATTGTCAAATTTAGACCTATTTGCACTATTCTTGATTCTAAGCATTTTTCACACGAATCTATAACAACTCAACCAAAATATCTCAAGAGACTAAGGCCAAACAACAAACCAATCTGAAACCCTAGAATGAAAGAGGACGAACCAACCTGGTTCGTAAAAGAATAGCCTCCAACACCCAGATCCGAGCCTTAGACCTTTTGATTCAACCAAAAAATCTTCAAATCCGAGCCAAAAAGAACTGATTTCGTGAGATTTGGGCTTGAACGAACTTAGGAGAGGAAGGGTTTTAGAGAAGAGGGGTTTTAGGGTTTCGATAAAATGAAATAAAGAAGTCAGAATATTTATATCCCGACAGGATTGACCAACCGCCCAGTCGACAGATGAACTTAGACTCTCGGTATTCCAACTTGAAACCGTCAGTCGACTCATAAGTCGGCTGCTCACTCCTGATTTGTTTAATTTTGTGCATTTTAAACTTAATTTGATCCTCTTAGCTCAATTTTTACCTCTTATTTTGATCCACATATATTTTTTTTTAAACATTTACTCACACACTTAAACATACACACACACACACACACACACACCCATATTGCAAACATCTAAATTTCAAAATGAGCAGGCTCAGTCTCCCTAACAAAATTAATAAACTTAAACTTTAAAATTTTTGACATACCTAGATCATCTTTGGGAGTAAGTGGTGTGTGTACCTTCGGTGGATTACTAATTTCTAATTTAGCATTCTTTGATTCCACCAATACTTGATTTTTCACCTTAATTTCTTCCTTCTTAGGAACAACAATTCTTTGAACCGATTTAGTAAAAACTTATTTGCCTTTGTTTGGTGCTTCACGCTGCTTTGGCACAACTTTGTAAATGAATCTTTTCTTGTACTGGTATCTTGCCGTTTATTGTGGATAAGCTTTGTTAACTCTCACATATTGAGCTTGTTGTTTCTATACTCTTGTATTTGACACGTGCTGATTCTTCTTATTAGGTACATTGAACCTTAGTTCCCTCTTTGGTATGGAATATTCATTGTACCTTCTTGTTTGTTCAAATCTCTTTGTCGATACGTAGTATTCATTGTACCTTTGTCTGAATCTCTAGTTTATACCTGCACCAAAATTTTCTCTTTTTGGTATCCAGTTATTTCTGGATCCGACAAGGTAACCATATAATAAATAACAAAAGTGTTCATAATGACCAAATTTACCACAATAGAAAAACTTAAAACTGTTAGCACGCCTCTTTGAATAGTTAGTGTTTCTTACGGGAGCATAATATTTTCTACGATTTTGAGAAGTAACTTTAGTAACTATTGGTTTTTCAAAAGATTTAGTACTCTCAACATCCTTGGATTTATTCATTGGTTCTCTAAGATTCTTTTGAGTCTTCTCAAGTAACCGTTCATTGGTGCTAACGTTTACCTATAGACCAAAATTATTTTTATACATAAATTCAAGATCATTCCTAAGAATTTGGCACTCATTTTCAGCAGAATGGATTTTCACACAAGCTCTATCAAGCTCACACCTTGTATTGTCCAATTCAATATTCAAGACCTTATTCAAGGTTTCAAAAAAAAATTCTTTTAAATTCATTCTGTTGAAGATCATAAAAATCATTTTTCAAAACCTCAGTCTCATCCTCAAGAGACTCAACTTTATCATACAATTTACTGATTTTAGATAAAGCATTTTTAAAATCAATAGTTTCAAAATATTTGTCTAAATTCTTTTTCTTGAGAGATTTGATAGTACTAAACTTCTTATTTTCAAGATTGCAATCTTTTGCTCTAGTTTAAAATTCTCTTTTCCAAAAACATAAGAGTAATAAGTGTCTCAATAGCTTTATCTGCATTCACATCATTACAAATTATATTAGACTCACGATCAAAACAATGACTATTAGGAAAGGCAGAGTTAACAATAGAACACATAACTTCATAATCAAGACACTCCATATGATCTTTATTAGCTAAAAATTTCGAGCTAAACTAGCTCTGATGCTAATTGTTGGCCCAATGGAATACCCAAAAGGGGGGTAAATTGGGTAATTAAAAATTTATCGGAATAAAACTTTAATAAATCAAATAATTAATTTAAATCCTAAATTAATTATTATCTTTATATCATAGCAGAATTAAATAATCAACTAAGTGCACATCAAACAGCAAAAATAAACAAAGTTAGTATTGTCGCACACCAAGATATATCCTGGTTCACCAAGCTACTCTTGGCTAGTCCAGTCCTCCAAGTCTCACGGAGATTCACACCCACTAATACTCAAGATCCCTTTAAAGGTAGGAACCAAACCCTCACACCAATTCTTTTACAGGCTCAAAATCAACCTTTACAGTATCTTTTTCCCAAGTTAAGGAAGAACCTCTACTTTTTACAGGTTAAAGAATAACCTAATTCTTTTTAACACTAAGGCCAAATAATCAAAACCTCACCAATCACTCCAAATATTATTTTACCCGGTAAGGATTGAACCGTTACAAATTTCACTCAAAAACACAATTGTATCCAGGAACAATCACTACCTCAATCTCTTTACAAGAAGAGACTGAAATTCGGCTACCCCTGATTAAATACCCCCAACAGTATTTAAGCCGTCACACTACTCACCAATACAAATTGATAAGCAAAAAATCTTACTCGGAGCTTCTACCACCCCAGATAAATAATAACTCAATCAATATCCCAAATCTAGTGATAGAAAAAATGTGAGATTGAAAATATGATTTTAAACAAGATATGGGTAGCAAATAAATAAGCACGTAATTAGATTCAAGAAATTGTTTTTAAGAATTTTCTTCAATAAAAATCAGAAACAATTTTTAAGAACAATTTCCAAAAGATAAACAAGTAATGCAATAATAGAATATAATTGGAAAGATCTCATCCGGAATCCACAGAAAGAATAATTAGAACGATGTAACTTCAAATCTGGTAGCACCAAAGATTAATAGCAATTGATCTTCAAGATCGCCTCTCAGAATAGCTCACACAATATCTCAGAACAATAACTCTTATAAAAGCTCACAAATGATCTTAACTCTTTTATCTCTTTTAATATTGATTAATTGATCTTTTTTTAATGAAATTCGCAAGTTTATATATATGAGAAATAAATCAGCTCTCTAACGGCTAGTTCTCATGTGTCATGATAATTAAATGTTCTCTTAGACCCCATATATCATTATGACTTTATTTTGGTTCAATTAACTTAATTACATATTTTAAATCTCTCAATTAAGTCCCCCAAATATTTTTCAATCTCAATTAATTAGAATAGAAACAATTTTATTTACCAAATTGAGAAACATTAAAAATTAATTAACCAAGTCAATAGGATTTAAACATTAGGTGAAACATATCTTAAATATAATAATATCTCTAAAATCTCTCTTAAATCTCAACCAAAAACGGCTAATTTTGGATATAATCTTGGAATAAACAGAATCCTGAAACAACACGTCCGGTCGACCGATCAGTTGACTACCCTATTCAGGATGTAGCCAAGCCATCGTTGTTGCGTTCATAGGTCGACCTGCCTATCGACTTAGAGATTTAGAAAGTTCATTTTTCCTTTACCGATTGACCTGTCTGTCAACTTAGAGGTACAGAGTGTTCAGTATCTCTTCACTGATCGACCTGCCCATCGACTTAGAGATACAGGTTGTTTCTACTGCTTGATCCAGTAAACCTATCAGTCGACTTACATATGTTGGATCTCTTTTCTGAACTCGTTTTTAACTCTCTCTTTTATGTTTTTGCCCCTTTAACCATTTTCTTTTCTAAATATGCTCCACTAATCTTCTTATATTCTATTTTAGTCAATTATAAATATTTATTTTTAAACACATAGGAGCAAATATTTTCATCTTATCAAAACACACATAAATAATAAAAACTTTTTGTATCGTGTGCGTGTTCCTAATTGGGATATTAAGAGTTGAAATTCACCTTAATTGTTTTCTCTAATTTCTTCAAACTCTTAATTCTTCATCGTCTTCGACATCATCATTTAGCATCCATTTAATTTAATTTGCATCTTCATCACTGGAACTTAAATAACTGAAAAACTCAATTAAACCGTTAGTTCCACCAAAACATTAACACTTAATTGTTCATCAAAATCTTAGGATCAACTGGTTTAAAATGTACTTATCCCTAAATTTAATAACAATCTATTGTTATATACAAGTTGAATATAACATTAGGTCAAGGGTAATGATGTTAATGAGCTAATATCGAAGGTTAAGTGGGGGGATAGTACTTCCCGTTTATGGTGACATTGGCACGAATTCTTCTGATTCACAAAACCAACCAAAACACAAGGAAATAGAATCTTCTACACTAATATGTTGTGGTTTGACCTACAAATATTGAGGAGTTAAGGACGTCTCGGAAGAAAATGAAGAAGAAAATGAACAAAAAAAATTGAAGGATCAGATAGAGGAAATGAAAGATAAAAAAAACGGATGGATAAGTCGATGATTGAATCAGAAGTCCATGTTATTACTCAAACTGAGAAATATGTGACTGAGAAGATGAATTTGGAGGAACAACTCGTTGAAGCGGTTGTGCATTCTATGGAATAAATTATAGAGAAAGAGAGAAAATATTTTAATTATGTTGAGTTCATAACAGAATTCTACCATATGAAACTGGATGATAAGGATGCCATAATTGTGAGACTGACATCTAAAATTGCTACACGTGATTCTCCTCTATTAATGCCACCACCACGTAAAAGAATGACGAGATTGAGTACTCGTCAGAAAACAACAACCCCATGTCACCCTTCAAAAACGTCAAAAGTAATATCAAAATGCGAAAGACTGATAGGGGGTATGTACACAAGTATGAGGTTCCTGTGAAGTAATCGCGACGACTAAAAAAAAAGACGACATTCTATCTCCAATCAATCCAGTCAAGGACATTGTCGTCTATACTAGTGAACCTAGCAAATCAGCACATGGTGACAATGAGCCACGTGTATTTCTTTCCAGAGATAGTAATATTGTGAGGCTGTTGTCCCAATCAGATTGGTACAAACTTGAAATGATTTTGGAGAAAGATAGATTTTCGTATATTTTAATTTTTCAATTTTACGCAACATCTGATAGCGGAATATTACATTGCCACTTTCACCGCAAGTGTACGGGTCAAGCTTTAATATAGATAGGAAGGAGTAGGGGTTGTCGTATCCACAGAGATTGGTTGAGATTATTATCGAGTACCGCGATTGTCATAACCTAACTTTATTTAGGCGATAAAAAATGGTTTATAATTAATTAATACTAATACTAAGTTAATTAAATATAATTAAACTATAATACAATATTGAGATTTTTAGGGGAAAATATTATCTAGGGATTAACTTCGTTTACAAAAACGTGTTTAGTCTCATTTAGTTTACAATAACGATATTCAACCTATACGACAATCTCTGTATCCTAAACTCACTCGCCACCTCTCTCGAGTATACGACGAGTGAAAATGCGAATTTATGTCAACGAAAAAGTCCCCCTTAATGTCTTAATGACACTAGGTCACATGAGTCTTGCCCCAACGTCATTGATTGCACACTTTCTAACTCTCTCCCGGGTTATTAGATAGTCGCGTTATATTTACCCTAGTCCGAATTTGGGGTTACGTCTCCCGAGTGTCAAACCTCGATTTCTCACTATATCTAAACAAGCATATAATCATGAAAAATTGATAAACATAATTGAAATAGCGAAAAACAACCATTAATGAAATAGAATTCAAACAAACGACATTTTTATAAATTTATATTAATCCCTAGACAAAATCCATTTAGCTCATGGCCATAACCATTTATACAATGAGAATAGAGCTAAACATGCTCAACAACCTACCAAAGTTAAGAAATTAAAGAGAGAAACGAAAGAAACTTAGCCATAGTCCAAAGATTTGGCGTTAAAACCGTTCAACAATCGCTTCTCCTTCTTCGCAACATGTTCTTCTCCTTCAAATTTGGTTGAGCACTCCCAAAATACTCTCAAAATATTATAAACCCTAAGGGGTCTCTAATGGACTCTCTTTTACAAATGGAGAGGAGAGGAGAAGATATAGGGGCTCAAAATATCTAAATAAATATCTAACAACTGTGCAGAGTGACCGTCGCAGCGGTGGGTATGTTGGTTGGGTTACGGCATAGGCGGTGAGAAAAAAAACCTTTCTATTCTTTCACCGCCGCAGTAGTGGGTTTTTAACAAGTTAGGCTCTTCTCTATATTTTGACCTCCGCGGCATTGGTCTGGTTGTTGCGGCAATGGGCTGTAGTTCTGATTTTTGCCCTTATGCTTATTTTCCCACCGTTCTTGATCCAATATGACCGTTTATGATCCGTTTTCATGCCTTTTCACCCCCACACACCTAATTTATACAAAAATACATTAAAAAAATGTATTAAAATGTAATAAACATACTCGAAAACTAGCAAGTTCGGTTTGGAAATAGATAGGTAAATTACACCTATTAAATACCCCCAAACTTGGAATTTTGCTAGTCCTCGAGAAAAACACCCACATAATACAATAAAATATAACAACTAATTATGAAATTAAAATTTAAAAATGAAAAACACCAAAAACAATAATGTGCAAGTTTTTAATATCATCTACCGGTCAAACGATTTTTTTCTCATCGGCCCCCAATCCTATCAAGTTCAAGAATAAATCACACCATGTGGTGTTCTAAAATTTCAACATTAGATGATAGTAAGCACCATTCTAGATCCTATCAACATGTGTGTGATAAAACTCCATTATACAACTATCAATCAATTAGATGAGATTATCCCTCAATAAAGTTCATGACTAAAACCATTTAGGTATAGGGAATCCATAAGCCTGACCTGGGTTCTATTCTCTACTAAAGTAGGCTCGAAAATTCAAAAGATCATTAGGACTTGGTTCGGCTTTGAAAAAATGGTTAAGGGTATATCGGAAGAAAACAGGTTAGCGTTGTTAACTTGACGATACCCGAGGCACATGCTTGGCACTCTCACACTCTCAAACCCCCACAGATTAATTTGAAACAACTCTAACCATATATTTAAGAATGACGTGCTCACTTGTCAAAAGAAACAGAAATTGTACTATACATACATATGTTTTTTTTTTTAACGTATCATACCCCCAAACTTATTCAATTATTAGAATTTCACGGGTGTGGTTTAAAACGAACAAAAAACGATAAGTAAGTACTCGAATACCAAACCAATTAAAAGTTCGACCTAAATCCAACCGCTCACATCAAGTAGCATTTGCAACTACTAACTTGATTCACTCAAATTATGCCTTCAGCTCAGCGATATAGGTTTGGAAAGAAGTTTTATCGGCCAGGGTATTTGTTATGTGTTCAGAATTGAAACAGATATTTGGCTTCGACAGGGTAACAAGTTATAAATGATATTACATAGTAGGCTTAAAAGACTCAAGCGATAAAAACAAATACCTAAATCATATCTCCCGAACTACCTTGCCTAGGATTTTGCCTTGAATTTTCCCCAAAGCAGGTTCTAAAATCCCTATTGTCATGAACTTGCCTAACAGATAATCGTTTTCAAATCAATTGGATAGTTATACATTGAGTTTACGTTCTCGTGCATTTAGGATCTACAATAACTTTTACTAAAACGATACGTCAAGCACACAGAACACACATGAATAAGCCTTAAGCTCGACCTCAATAAATAATCAGGGGACAAACTCATCATCGGGTAATGGCCCAAATAAAGTCAAAACTCAGCACAAGACAACAACTAAACTAAACAAACTAATCCTAAACAAACATGCATACATAGAAAATAATAAAACATAACTAACAATAATAAAATACTACACATCACTTCTGAACTTAAAACAAACAATGCCCAAAATGACCCATCAGCGATCCCAATGACAGCATATAGCATGATAATGAAGATGGGGGTTTAGAACATGTACTTGAGAGGCGAGAGAATCTCGCCTCTGAATCAATTTGGCGGTAATGGATCTAATTTATTTATTTCCCTTGTGTTGCCTCCCAAGTAGCGCTTGATTTAAGGTCTTCAACCTGACATGGGGAAGTGCTCGTCAAAGAGCGGCTTCTACCCGTAGTAAGTGTCATATAACACTACATACAGGTGTTGATTGTTTACACCCTCAAGCTTGGAGAGATTTGGCTTTAATCGGCTTAAACTTTCAACAAAACTCTCCACCGGCTCATGTACTTGGTGGGCATAGAAGAATGTTGCTAATGGCGATGAAGGATAAGTGAGCCACATTGGATCCTCGTAGATGTGATCATTTTGGATCGGCAGTATCATCACAATATGAATCTCCAATGGTGATGAATCACAATCGTCGATTCATGCTTGGGTTCCCATCTCATTTGGATAAGCATAGTTGAACTCTCCCAAGCTCCTTCTGCTCGTTTTCGGTTCCTCGTGGTGGCTTTCGATGAATGTGGCATTTGTGTCTCTCAACGCCACCACATCTGACTCCTCAATTAAGCAGAGAAGATGACCGATTTGCTTCTGCAAAGACGTTACGGTCACATCGATTTTGGCGCAGACCATATTGATATTGTCAAGATGATCCTTATGCTTATTGCTTCGATCATGTGTCTCCCTCTAAAATGATTGAGTCTCCTCAATAAAATCAGTGAATATTTCATCCAAGGCGGGAGAAGACTCAACGTATTGGTCCAGTGTGTCAATCCATGGAACCATTGTATTGAAACTCTGATAATCAAAGGCCGTCATGTCGTCCAGCAACCAATAAGCTTCATCTGCGGTTAGTTGGTCGAAAGAGGTGGTACCGTTTTCTCTTTCAATCCACGTTCTGGTTACGTCTTGTAACCCATCGAGGAAGTTTAGTAACTGACACTCCCTCGGGAAACGATGGTTCGAAAACCGGAATAGCAATTCCTTATATCAATCCCAAGTACAGTAAAATGGCTCAGAATCCCGTTGAAAGAATTGCATCAATACTTGTCGATCTAATATCTCCAAGTACCCTGCATAAGAAATAGAAAACAAAAGTACAAACAAAAATTATACACAAAAGAAATGCTTAAATTAAAATCAGGTCATTTATTCATAATATCAACAATAATCTAAAACACAATCCCTGGTAACGGCGTCAAAAACTTGGTGGCGCGTAGATTACGTCACCACTTTTACCGCAAGTGTACGGGTCAAGTTTTAGTATATATGGGAAGGAGTAGGGGTTGTCGTATCCATAGGGATTGGTTGAGATTATTATCGAGTACCGCGATTGTCATAACCTAACTTTATGTAGGCGATAAAAAAATAGTTTATAATTAATTAATACTAATACTAAGTTAATTAAATCTAATTAAACTATAATACTATATTGAGATTTTTAGGGGAAAATATTATCTAGGGATTAACTTCGTTTACAAAAACGTGTTTGGTCTCGATTAGTTTACAATAACGGTGTTCAACCTATCCGAAAATCTCTGTATCGTAAACTCACTCACCACCTCTCCCGAGTGTAAGACAAGTGAATATACGACTTTGCATCAACAAAAAAATCCCTCTCAACATCTTAACGACACTAGGTCACATGAGTCTTGCCCCAACGTCAGTGATTGCATATTTTCAAACTCCCTCCCGGGTTATTAGATCGTCGAGTTATGTTTACCCTAGTCCAAATTTGGGGTTACCTCTCCTGAGTATCAAATCCTGATTTCTCACTATATCTAAACAAGCATATAATCATGACAAACCGATAAACACAATCGAAATAGCAAAGAACAACCATTAACGAAACGAAATTCAAACAAACGATATTTTTATAAATTTACATTAATCCCTAGACAAAATGCATTTAGCTCATGGTCATAACCATTTATACAATGAGAATAGGGCTAAACATGCTCAATGACCTACCGAAGTTAAGAAATTAAATAAAGAAACAAAAGAAACTTAGCCGTAGTTCGAAGATTTGGTGCTAAAACCGTTCAACGATCGCTTCTCATTCTTCGCAACATGTTCTTCTCCTTCAAATTTGGTTGAGCACCCCCCAAAACACTCTCAAAATATTATCAACCCTAAGAGGTCTCTAATGGTCTCTCTTTTACCGTATGGAGAGGAGAGGAAAAGATATAGGGGCTGAAAATATCTAAATAAATATCTAACAGCTGTGCAGAGTGACTGGTGCGGTGATGGGTATGTCGGCTAGGTCACGGCCTAGGTGGTGGGAGTAGAGACCTTTCTATTCTTTCACCACCGTGGTGGTGGGTTTTTATCAGGTTAGGCTCTTCTCTATATCTTGACCACTGCGGCGTTGGTTTGGTCGCCATGGTAGTGGGCTACAGTTCTGAATTTTGCCCTTATGCTTGTTTTTCCACCGTTCTTCTACTATTCTTGATCCAATTTGATCGTTTATAATCAATTTTCATGCCTTTTCACCTCACATGATATAATCGGACAATGAAGCGCACTGTTGTTCGGAAGGAAAAAGATATGAAACAATAATAAGTAAAAGAAAAAAGATTTTTAAAAGCGTCAGTGTTGATCCTAAGATTTTAATGGACATATAAAGGTTGATGTTTTTGGTAGAACTAATGGTTTAATTGAGTGTTTCAGTTTATTAGTTCCAATGATGAAGATATGATGACAAGTAATGAACGGATGCTAAAATATGATGACAAAGATCATGAAGGATTAAGACATTGAAGAATTTGAAGAACCTAGAGAAAACAACTCAGGTTAAATTTCAACTCTTAATATCTCAATTAGAAATACACACGTCACAAAAATATTTTTAAATGATTTTTATAAATATGTGTATTTTTTATAGGATCCTAATTAGTTAAATTATTTGCTCCTATGTGTAATTGAAAAAACAATATTGATAATTAATTAAAATTGAATTTAAGAATTTAGTAGAGCTAACCGAGAAAAAAAATCGGTTAAAGGGGAAAAAAGGTCGATGAGAATGAATTAAAAATAAATTTAGAAAAGATTCTAGCATTGACAAGTCAACAGGTAAGTCGACCGGAGCATAGAAGGAAAAGTCTCTAAATCTCTAAGTCGACAAGTAGGTTGACCGGAACTTAAATGTGAACTCTCTGAATCGATAAGTCGACTGGGCGATTGACCTGTGACAAGGAATGTAACTCTCTGAATATCTAGGTCGACAGATAGGTCGACCGATGGGCACAAAATTTTTGGCTTTGCTACATCCTGAATCGATAGGATATATGATCTTAGTCGGTCGACTTATGGGACTGTTTCAGGATATTATGGAATTCTAAATTTTATTCTAAAAGTAGCTGTTACTAGCCGTTTTATGGTTAAGATCCACGAGATATTTTAGGGATTTAAAGTTATTTGAAATATGCAACATATATTATGACATCCCTATAGATATAGTTCATTAAGTTTAAATATTTTTCAATTTGGTATATGAAATTCTTTATATCCTATTTAATTGTGATTGAGAAACATTTGGGAACTTAATTGAGAAGTTTAAAAGTTATAATTAAGTGATTTGAACCATGATGAAGTCTTAATGGTATATGGGGTCTATAAGAGTAATTAAATGTCATAACAAGTGGGGACTAGCCGTTAGAGAGTTTATTTTATTCCCATTTATATAGACTTTCATTTTTCATATTAGAGATAGAGATCATGAGAATTATACTAATATTTTCTAAGAGAAATCATATTAAAAATTGTGAGAGTTTTTCTAAGAGTTATTCTTGAGAATTATTTACTATGGATCATTGTTGCTACTGAATCTGAAGTGACATTGCTATAATTATTCTTTTGGTGGATTCCGAGTGAGATCTTTCCAAATTGTTTTCTATTTAGTATTGTTTGATTATATTTGGAATTTGATCTTTAGAAATTGTTTTCCAATTTTTTTTATTGAAAAAATATTTTTGAAATAATTTCTTGAATAAATCTGATTACATGTTCAATTACGTGCTACCCTATTTTTGTTTAAATCAAATTTTGAATATCTCACTTTTCTATCACTAGTTTTGGGATATTAAATGAGTTCTAATTTATCTGGGTGGTAGAAGCTCCGAGTGAGAAAAAATACTTATCAGTTTGTAATTGGTGAGTTGAGTAACAGATTGAATACTATTGGGAGTATTTAATCTAAGGGTAGTTGGTTTCAGTCTTTTCCTGTAAAGAGATTGAGGTAGTAATTCTTCCTGGATAGAATTAATTTATGAGCAATTTTGTAACAGTTCAATCCTTACCAGGTAAAAGGATATTTGGAGTGTTTGTAAGGTTTTGAATCTTTAGCCTTAGTTTAAAAAAGAATTAGGTTATTCTTGAGCCTGTAAAAAGTAGAGGTTATTCCTGAGCCCGGAAAAAAGAATTTGTAAAGGTTCATTCTGAGCCTGTGAAAAGAATCTTTGTGAGGGTTTGGTTCCTACCTTTAAAGAAATCTTGAGTTTAGTAGGTGCGACTCCCTGTGTGGCTCGGAGAACTAGATTAGCCAAGAGTAACTTAGTGAACCAGTTTAAATTTTTGGTGTGCTGCTATCTTTACATTATTTATTTTTGTTGTTTGGTGTGCACCTAGTTGATTTTATATTTCTGCTGTGATATAAAGATAATAATTAATTTAGGATTAAAATTAATTATTTGAATTCTTGAAGTATTTTATCTGATAATTTTTTATCTACCCAATTTACCCCCCTCTTGGGTAGCTCACTGGGCCAACAATTGGCATCAGAACTGGTTTTACCTCAATATACTTCACAATATAGCTAAACACAATCAGAAGGAGTGTCTTGATTCTGAAGTTATGTGTACTACTGTTGATTCTACTTCTTCTAATAGTCATTGTTCTAATCGTGAGATTGATATAATTTGCAATGATGAGAATGTAGATAAGGCTACTGAGATGCTTATTGCTCTAACGTATGTTTTTGGAAAAGAGAATTTTAAACTAGAGCAAAAAATTGCAACTTTTGAAAATAAAAAGTTTAGTACTGTCAAATCTCTCAAGAAAAAGAATTTGGACAAATATTTTGAAAATATTGAATTTAAAAATGTTTTATCTAAAATTAGTAAGTTGTGTGAGAAAAATGAGTCTCTTGAGAATGAGACTAAGGTTTTGAAAAATGATTTTTATGATTTTCAACATAATGAATTTAAAAGGAAAAATC
Organism: Eucommia ulmoides; assembly: GCA_016647705.1. Lineage (NCBI taxonomy): Eukaryota > Viridiplantae > Streptophyta > Magnoliopsida > Garryales > Eucommiaceae > Eucommia > Eucommia ulmoides. The sequence goes on along the minus strand of CM028339.1, from coordinate 36,376,420 downwards.
TTGAAACGTTGAATGAGGCCTTGAGCATTGAATTGGATAATACAAGGTGTGAGCTTGATAAAGCTCGTGTGAAAATCCATTCTGTTAAAAATGAGTGCCAAATTCTTAAGAATGATCTTGAATTTATGCATAAAAAGAATTTTGGTCTACAAGTAAACGTTAGCACCAATGAGCGGTTACTTGAGAAGGCTCAAAAGGATCTTAAAGATTACTTGATAAGGCTCAAAAGGATCTTAAAGAAGCAATGGGTAAATTCAAGGATGTTGAGAGTACTAAATCTATTGAAAAACCAATAGCTACTAAAGATGCTTCTCAAAATCGCAAACAATATTATGCTCCTATACGAAACACTGACTATCCGAAGAGGTGTGCTAATAGTATTAAGTGTTTTTATTGTGGTAAATTTGGTCGTTATGGAAACTCTTGTTATTTGTGACATGATTACCCTGTCGGATCCAGGAACAACTAGATACCAAAAAGAGAAAATTTTGCTGCAGGTACCAATCATAGATTCAGACAAAGGTACAATGAATACTACGTACCAACAAGGTGATTTGAACATACAAAAAGGTATGATGAATATGTCCTTCCAAATAAAGAACCGAGGTTCAATGTACCTAATAAGAAGAATCAGCACGTGCTAAATAGAAGAATACAGAAGCAACAAGCTCAATATGTGAGAGGTGACAAAACTTATCCACAACAAATGGCAAGATACCAGTACAAGAAAAAGTTCATTTACAGAGTTGTACCAAAGCAACCTAAAGCACCAAATAAAGGCAAAGAAGTTCTTACTGAATTTATTCAAAAAATTGTCATTCCTAAGAAGGAAGAAATTAAGGTAAAAAATCAAGTATTAGTGGAGTCAAAGGATACCAAGTCAAAAATTAGTAATCCACCAAATGTACACACACTACTTGCTACCAAAGATGATCCAAGTATGTCAAAAAAATTTAAGTTTAAGTTTATTAATTTTGTTAGGGAGACTGAGCCTGTTCATTTTGAAATTTAGATGTTTGTCATACAAGTGTGTGTGTGTGTTTAAATGTGAGTAATTAATTTTTTATAAAATATATGTGGATCAAAATAAGAAGTAAAACATTGAGCTAAGTTTATCAAATTAGGGTTTAAATGCACTAAAAGTTAAACAAGTCAAGATAGTCAGTTGACTTATAATGGTTCATTAGTCAACCGATAGTAGCAGGTTGGAATACAGAGAGAAGCGCTGCATTCATTTGTCGACCGCCTCTAAGTTGGCAGTCGACTGGTCGTTACGGGATATAAATACGCCTCATCTGTTCATTTCATTTCTCCCAAAACTAAAATCTCTTTTTCTCCAAACCCCTTCCTCTCCCAAGTTTGTTCAAGCATAAACTTCATGAAATCAGTTCATTTCGGCTTGGATTAGAAGATTTTTTGGTTGAATCTAAAGGTCTAAGGCTTAGATCTGAGATTTGGTGACTCATTACTTCCGAAAAAAGGTTGGTTCTCTCTTATTTCTAGGGTTTCTGTTGGTTCTCTATTTAATCTTATTCTCTTGAGTTATTTTGGTTGATTTATTTTAAATTTGTGTGAAAAATGCCTAAAATCAAGAAGCGTGCTCAAAGGGTTACGTACGACAATGAATTTTTTCGAAAGGAAGAGGATGAGAAAACATATAATGAGGGGTTTGTCAACTGAAAGGTTTTAGGTTGTAAACCTTTAGATTTTGTTAGTTTGAAACAGAAAAATATTGATGTTGAAGGGTATTTTAGAAATTTGGGGTGGATGGATTTTGTCACCCAAAGGAATGAGTGGATGTCGATGTGGGTGAGAATGTTTTATAGCAATCTCACTTATAATAATGTTGAAATTACATTCTATATTAAAGGAAAAGAAATTCGGTTTAATAGAGGGTTATTATGCGATATTTTGGAAATACCTAAAGGAGATGTAGTTCCGTACAATAACCCCTCACTAGCTTTTGAAAAATTTTAATAGAATGGAAATTGCTGAGAAATTTGATTTGGAGGGAGAATAAAGTAGGATCATTATCTCTTGAGCATCGATTCATTCATTTGGTGCTAACCTATACGGTTGTGCCTAGAGGGGGAAGTCATGCTAACGTAAATGACTTTGACCATTATTTGATGAATGAGATTGTTGAGGGGAGAAAATTGGATCTAGCACATATCATGATGGAATACATGAAGTATCATGTTCAAAAACCCTTTGGAGTATTACCCTATGCTGATGCACTTCAAATGTTGTTTGATCACTTTGGAGTTGAAATTGATCCGAATGAAGAAAAATTCATAACAATCACACCCAGATGGATTAATGTGGGTAATACTTCGTTAATGGGATATGAGTATAGAGGAAATACATGGGTCAAAAAGAGGAATTAGAAAAGGCAAATAGTGCAGGCTGTTAGCGAAGAAAAAGGTGATGAGGAAGAAATGAATGTTGATCAGGAAATAGATTTTCTTCAAGAACAGATTGATGATCTATGGGTATATATGGATATAATGGATGATCATATGACTGGGTTAGAAAATAAAATGGTCCAAATGAATATAAACATGGAAGCTGGATTTGGAAAAATCACGGGGAATCTAGAACAAATGTTTCAGTTTATGCAGTCATCTCATCATGGATACCAGCAGCAGTACAGTGCTCAGCCACAATTTACAGGACATCCTATGTTTGGAGCACAACAGTCCTTTGGAGGACCAACTACTGCAGGGCCATCTGAAGCAGGACTGTCAACGTCGTTTTATCAACAAATGACTCTAGGACTAATTGTTCAACCAGGAGTTCAGTATCCTCAACAGCTAGCCACTAATCCGGTGGGACTTTATTATCACTTTTCTGGACAGAGCCCTCATTAAACTTTATCTTTTATTCTCTATTTGAATTTTTTATTGAGACAAGTTCCACATTTACTATTTCGGTCTGTAATAGCTAATTTAGGATTTTGGTGAAACTTGACTTCTAGTGTATAAATTTTGATGGATTAGCTAGACTTGATCTACTTAGTTAGATTTTTATCCCTAATGATGATCCATATAATATTTGTTGAAAATGATTTTAATGCGTAAAGTTGATTTTATGGGTTGATTCAATGTGTTTTTAAAGAGTTATATATATAAATATTCTGATTTAATTACTTTAGGTTTATTCTTTCAAAGTATGTTATATGTATACCTAAATTATAGTTCTTTTGTGTTCCCCAAATTGTTTTTTTTTTAGATGACAAATTGGGAGAATTAGTTGATGTTTTATTGAATACCTTAAGGGGGAGTTTATTATATTTTGAAATTTTTGCTTTGTTGAATATCTTATGATTATCTTCATTACTATCCTTTAATGAGTTATAAAACCCGTCCTCGGATTCAGGGGGAGTGGGGTTATATTATTGTTTTAAAGAAAATATTAAAGTTAATTGTCATCATAAAAAATGGGGAGATTATTGATCCTAAGATTTTGATGGACAATTAAAGATTGATGTTTTTTGTGGAACTAACGGCTTAATTGAGTATTTCAATTTATTAGTTTCAATGATGAAAATATGATGACAAGTAATGAATAGATGTTAAAAGATGATGACAAAGATCATGAAGGATTAAGACGTTGAAGAATTTGAAGAACCTAGGAAAAACAACTCAGGTTAAATTTCAAACTCTTAATATCCTAATTAGAATTACACACGATACAAAAAAAAAATAAATGATTTTTATAAGTATGTGTGTTTTTTATAGGATCCTAATTAGTTAAATTATTTGCTCTTATGTGTAATTGAAAAAAAAAATATTGATAATTAATTAAAATTAAATTTAAGAATTTAGTGGAGCTAACCGAGAAAAGAAATCGGTTAAAGGGGCGAAGACGTCGATGAGAATGAATTAAAAATGAATTTAGAAAAAATTCCAGCAATGACAAGTCGACAGGTAAGTCGACCGGAGCATAGAAGGAAAAATCTATGAATCTCTAAGTCGACAGGTAGGTCGACTGAAGCTTAAATATGAACTCTCTAAATCGATAAGTCGACCAGGCGGTCAACCAATGACAAGAAATATAACTTTCTAAATCTTTAGGTCGACAGATAGGTCGATCGATGGGCACAGAATTTTTGGCTTGGCTATATCCTGAATCGATCGGTCAACAAGTGATCTTGGTTGGTCGACTTATAGGACTGTTTCAGGATATTATGGAATTCCAGATTTTATTCTAAAAGTAGCCATTACTAACCGTTTTATGGTTAAGATTCACGAGATATTTTAGGGATTTAATGTTATTTGAGATATGCAACATATATTATGATATCCCTATAGATATGGTTCATTCAGTTTGAATATTTTTCAATTTGGTACATAAAATTCTTTCTATCCTATTTAATTGTTATTGAGAAATATTTTAGGAACTTAATTGAGAAGTTTAAAAGTTATAATTAAGTGATTTGAGCCAGGATGAAGGCTTAATAATATAAGGGGTCTATAAGAGCAATTAAATATCATAACAAGTGGGAACTAGCCGTTAGAGAGTTTATTTTATTCTCATTTATATAGACTTGTGTTTTTCATATTAGAGAGAGAGATCAAGAGAATTATATTGAGCTTTACTAAGAGAAATCATATTAAGAATTATGAGAGTTTTACTAAGAGTTATTCTTGAGAATTATTTATTATGGATCGTTGCTGCTACCGAATCTGAAGTGACATTACTATAATTATTCTTTCGGTAGATTTCGGGTGAAATCTTTCCAACTTGTTTTCTATTTAGTATTGCTTAATTATATTTAGAATTTGATCTTTAGAAATTGTTTTCTGGTTTTTTTTATTGAAAAAATATTTTTGAAATAATTTCTTGAATAAATCTGATTACGTGCTCAATTACGTACTACCCTATTTTTGTTTAAATCAGATTTTGAATATCTCACTTTTTTATCACTAGTTTTGGGCTATTAATTGAGTTCTAATTTATTTGAGGTGGTAGAAGCTCTGAGTGAGAAAAATCACTTATCAATTTGTAATTGTTGAGTTGAGTGATGGATTGAATACTATTGGAAGTATTTAATTTAAGGGTAGTTGGTTTTAGTCTCTTCCTATAAAGAGATTGAGGTAGAAATTCTTTCTGTGTACAATTGATTTGTGAGCTATTTTGTAACGGTTCAATCCTTACCGGGTAAAAGGATATTTGGAGTGTTTGTGAGATTTTGATTCTTTGGCCTTAGTTTAAAAAAGAATTAGGTTATTCTTGAGCCTATAAAAAGTAGAGATTATTCATGAGTCTGAAAAAAATGAATTTGTAAAGGTTGATTCTGAGCCTGTAAAAAGAATCTTTTTGAGGGTTTTGTTCCTATACCTTTAAAAGAATCTTGAGTTTAGTAAGTACAACTTTCCGTGGGGCTCGGAGGACTAGATTAACCAAGAGTAACCTGGTGAACGAGTATAAATTTCTGGTGTACTGCTATCTTTACATTATTTATTTTTATTGTTCGATATGCACCTAGTTGATTTTATATTTCCGCTGTGATATAAAGATAATAATTAGTTTAGTATTAAAATTAATTATTTGAATTTTTGAAGTATTTTCTCTAATAATTTTTTATCTACTCAATTCACCTCCCTCTAGGGTAGCTTACTGGGCCAACAGTCGGTTCTCTCATAAACATACTTAGGCCATTTTAAAATAAGGATTCTTCACCTAACATTAGGTTTAAATGGTGTGCTAGGTCACTGAATTTTTAGAAAACAATTTTAAAAGGCCTGAGTGAAAATTAACTCTAAAATACGATCAAATCAAAGATTTGTTTAAGAGCTTGGGAGTCGGTTACGCTCAAGGAAGGTGTTGGGCACCCCAGAATGCCCGTTCAAAAATGGTACCTTATATCCAATTGAGTCCAATGGAGAACCTTATCCCGGCATTTTCCTCGAGTCATCGAACAATTACAAAATAATAGAAACTTGCAGGAATTTAAATTGCAAGAAAAAAAAATAATGAAAAAGAATTAAAATCAAAAAACATACATGTTTTGACCAAGATTCCCAATACTCGAATTTTTTCTCTCCCATAGACGACTTCCCAAAAAAGCTCTCTCTGAGAATCAGTCTCTAAGGGATTTTTCTCTCAATTTCTAAATCTCCCCGAAGGGTTTCTCTCTGAGTTTTTGTCTAAACTAGGAGGAGGAGGGTTTTATTTATAGGGAATGATGGAAAGTGAAAAGTCTTAAAAACCCTAGTCTTAATTCGGCGAGGAAAAGGAAACCAAAACCCAAAAGGAAAGGGAAAAGGAAATAAGAGAAAAAAAATGGAAACCTACTCCCATTTCGACAAAGAAAAAGAAATATGTTTTTTTCTGTTTTTTTTTTTCTTTTTTTTATTTTCTTTTTTTCCCTTTTTTATTTTTCTTTTTTTCCTGTTTTTTCTATTTTTTATTTTCTTTCTTCTTCTTTTTTTTCTTTTCTTTTCTTTTATCTTTTTTTTTTTTTTTTTTGTATTTTCTAAAAATAAAATAAAAATAAATAAATTAAATTATAAAATAAAATATAATTTTTTTACGGGACGTTCAAAATGTCGTGTCTACAGATGGTAGTGTTAAATGTCACATAATCATGAGTGTTATAATGTAACATGTCCATGTGTGTTGTATTTAACATTCTCGTATGTATTGAATGTAACATGATCGTGTATGTTATATGTAACACGATTGTTAATGTTGAACATAAAATGATCGTCTGTGTTAAATGTAACAAGTGTTGCTTGCCATAACGTGATGTAATGTTACATATATTTAAATACACAGACATACATATATATTGTATTTTACTTAATCATACATATCAATGTAACAACATGTGTGTTTTATTAGTGTTAGGTTGCCAATGGATGTATGGAACTTATGTGGCTTGAACAAATAAAGGTCACTAGTAAGTTGAATTCGTTTGGCCAAGACTTTGCCCAATAAATCTGTTTTTATTAATAGTGCATTTAGGGTAAGAATATATACTATTTTTACATTCTTACATGCTCACACTTTATACAAGGGTGTAAGTAAAATACATATAATTTTGGTTTTTTTTTCTTGATGCTTATGTACAGACGTGAATCGTTCAGAAAGATTTTGTTGTGCTTGAGAAAATATTGAACTCGACAATAATTGAGGCATTATCTTCTGACTATTGTTACGTTCACTTCCCAATAACGTTCCCCTCATATTCTCTCTAATTCGATCCTCGAACAAATGACAAGAACTTCATGATTGTATATTATAACAATCCTTTTTTTCTTTGTAAAACATCCTAGGTATCTACTATTTCTTTATATTTTTGTTTTATGCATTGTATGATGCCAACACCCATTGGGGGATATCCCATGTTAATCTTATAGTTCGACACATTGTTGATCTGTCGAATCTCCAGACTGATATTTTGTCATAATTGACATGTTTTGCCAAAAATGTGTAAAATGTTAGATGTGATTTGATTAGCGTGTATTCCTTTCCCATGTTGAATGTAACAACATCTTTTTACACTTTAAAAATGTTGAAAAAATACCAAAAAAAAAAAAAAGAAAAAAAAAGAAAAAAGAAAAATAATTATCAAGTGTTACATGTTAGATGATGTTCTTTAACATATTGAATGTAACAATGTCTTTCTGCATAGATGTATATGCAAGTGTCTCTTTTGGGTGTTGAATATAACATGCATTCCTTTCATGTTGAATGTAAAAATGTATTTTTATACTTGATATATATACATGTTGCTCATTTAGATGTTGGATTTAACTTGTTTTGTTGCCATCATGTGCATTATTATATGCGTTTAATATAACATACACTGATGTGATCCATGTTGAATATAACATATCCAAACAACGACGATAAACGATCTTATTCATTCCAAAAAAAATGTATGTTTTTTAAAGAATCTAAAAAAAATACAAAATGATTAATCTAAAAAAAATGTGGTTCAACCCTAAAAAAAATCCTAATCCATGGGTGCTTTGCAAGATTTCATGTTATGCCTCCCAAGTTTTCCGCATCTTCCACATCGTCTTTCCTTCACCTCATCTCTATAGAATCCTTAGTTTCAAAAGCTACCCCAGTTGTTTTTTCAACAATGGTGGATGTATAACTACTTCGCTCTCTACCCAGTTTGATCGTTATTGTTGGTATGGCATATATACCTCTCTAATATGTCTCGCGATAAAAACAGTTGCGAAAGTATTCATCCATATATGTAGATATTGACAATTCACTTTTGTTGATAAACTGCACATGCATATACACAAGGGAATCCCTTTATCTGCATTATCGATATGAGCATGCGCGCCCTTCGGTGTCAACCAAAATAGGTGGAAAAGAATGAAACTCAAATACTCCATTACCTAATGAACTTATGTTCCATGTTCGTACTTCATTTGTCAGTTCACTCAACTTGTTCTCCCAATATAGGATGATCTCGCACTGTAGCTTGTTTGCTTCATCTCATCTCCCAGTCATAAAATCCATTGTATTTTGATTTGGTTAATCAACTATATTGCGGGTAAATGTCGATATTCACTTATCCATGAATTGAAATACTCTACCAAGTTTTATGATATTTCCTCGTATCGTTTTGCCTCTAACATATATTGTTTGGTTATACAACATCTTGTATATCTCAGGAGTTTGCGCATATGCCGACGCATTCAACTTTTGAATAATTATTTCTTTGAATGTCGTGCTTTTTCCAGCCATTTCAGCCCTTAAATTCATCTTCAAATGCTAGATACAATACACATAATGACAATGTGGGAACAAGTTACGTACCCCTTCCGGAATTCAAAAAGTTGCCCATATGTATGTTCATTTATCAAACGCCATTTATAGAAAATTTAATTTTCGCTCCTCACATACCCAAACACAAACCATGGGAAATTCCTTTCCTCCCGTAAAGAACATGTAGCTATCACGTGTAATATATCATTATTCAAATACCGAAAGTTGAATCCATCTTCTATTGCATATTTCTTCAACACCATTTTGAAACTCACTAGTCCCACCCCTTAATTTTTGTCACTCCTCTGGAATACCATCAACCTATCTAATGGACAATAACATCTTGTCATTCTTTCTTTGGACTATACTACCATACCTACCGATGTAGTCCTTTTAATTGTCACTATCATCGTTGCATACATTGTTGTTGTTCATAGTTACAATCGCATTTGACGAAACTCCTGTCAATCTGCTAAAATCGTTCACTCTTTTGTGAATGCATACCTCAAGAAATTCAATCTTCATATGTCCAGCCAACAAAAAAATCATTTCCTCGAAGTCATTCTAATCATCAAGCACACATTTGAGATGTTTGGGCAATGCATATGACATATCAAATTTATCGTTGGATAGATTTGTCCATTTATTTACAATATTTTCGACTAATCTACCAAAATTGTTGTGAGATTGAACCCTCACCACTTTTGTAACAACCTCAAACTTGCATAGTAATACAGTAGAAGCTGTCATCCTAATCTATACATAAAACAGCAAATATCATATTAAATTGCTAATGTATTCTATAAAAATTCAACTAATGTTGCTAGGTCATATCTTATAAGAGTGTGTTGAATGTAACATCAGTATGATTACATTGTTTTGTCGTATGACCATATTGAATATAATATCATCTCTATTTAGTTGATTTTGAATGTCAAAACTAACACTCAAATGTCTAAGAATGCACAAACATTTTCCTATAGTGAATGTAACATGCAAAACGCATCAACCTGATCATGTTCGATTCTTGTGTGAATAACTACAAATTTGAAAATCTTGATTGCGGACAACAAATGTGAAAATCTTGAATGCGATCTGAACGCAACTATAAAAATGATGTAATTTTGAATGCTAGTTGAATGCATGTGATGAATCACTACATCAACGAACAATATCATTTTAGAATAAAACTGTGTTTACCTGATGCATATTGTATTGTAGATGAACACGAACTATGAATGTGAATAATCTTGTTATGCGATGGAAGAAACAACTGAAATCGTTCTGTACTCTCCACTGAGTTTGAATTTTTGAAATCAGCTAACAATAGAAAGTTTGCATGTTTTCTATTTGAAACACTAGATCATTTGATAAATCAATTTAAAAAAGGTAATCATCAATCACACGAATCTCGCAGGGACAAATTAGTCACACAAAAATTAGTATATCATCAAATTGGGCTAAATGGTTCGAACTTTCTGGTCAATGAGATCATTTGGTTCAAACTTAAACACTTAGAATCATTCGGTAATTACATTCTTAATCTAGGTCCACTTGGTAATTTTTTTTATTTCTTTACAAATTTTATTTACCACACATTTACCCAACAAACATAATTGTTATCTATTTTCAACATCTTAAATTAAATAACTTCTCTTAAATTTTAAAACATGTTTTTAAAATTTTCGAAAACTATTTTAAAAAACTCTACCAAACTGACCCTTAACGATTTTTTTTAAAAAAATAAAATCGAAATCTGTTTTAAAAAAACTCAACCAAACTGACCCTGAACGAAATGAAGTTTTAGACTTATCATGAAACTGTCCCACACAAAGTTTTGTTAATTGGAAACTAATTTATTAGGGTATGTATGGCTGGAAAAATGGAATAAAAGCATAATATTTTGATCTCTTGTGAAATAAAAATTATCTTTTCTAGTCCTGTCTAATTGGAGAAATGTAAAAAGTTGAGAGTATAAGATTTTATATTTGGCTATGAAAAAATTAAAAAAAAAAAAATCAATTTAATTCTCACATATTACAAAAATAAATAGGCGAATCCCATTTGGAACCCTCTTAAACATTTATTTTTATTCAATTTTAATTAGTATTTCTATCTAATTTGGTAAATTAAACAAAATTAGGGATAAATTTGTGAATTTATATTTTTTAATTGTCATTTGGCTTTTATGTTTTTCCTTCCTTTTCTTCTTTTTCCTTTTATTTTTTTTCTTTTTAGTCATGGTTCTTATTTGTTTCAATTTGACCCCTATTTTTATCTAATTTAACAGTCAAATTAGACCGAATGATTAATTAAATCATGATTAAAGATACAGATTTTAAAGTGAAACCTACAAACTTATTGGGCTCCACAGAAACATGGTCATAGTTAGAAGATTTAAAACAAAATTTGTCCAAAATAAATTGAAGATTCTATTATCAAAAATTATAAATTGTCTTTTCTTTCCTATTTTCTTTTCCCTCTAATTTTTCCTCTGTACTCAGAGCTGACCCTGATAAATTAGAGGCCCAAAGAAAAATTTAAAAGCATGACCCTTTAATGTTTTTTTTTAAATACTCATATTTTTTTATAAGATTAAAATATCAAAAGAAAGATAATTAATATAGTGATTGGATAAAAATTGAGAATTCTTTATTTGTGTAATATATGAAAAAAAAATATTTAAAAAAAAAATATATATATATATATATAAGGCTCAATTTGAAGGGTCCCATAATATAGGAGACCTAAGCAACCACTTTAGTCACTTTGGCCAAGGGTTCGCCTTGTCCATACTAAGTAAAGGTATTTTTTATTATTATATTTATTTCTTCATTTTTCATCTTTTCTTCTTCTTAAACAAACTCATTCTTAGAAAACTATATCATATTGAATTCAAACTTGAGACAACCCATGTTTATTTCGACAAAAATCAATCTCCTCTCATTTTAATAATACATGAAATGCTCGTTATCTTTTCAGTTTACTACTTGAGACACATCAACCACATTTTATTGACAAAAATATCTTTACAAATTAATTTTTTTTATTTTTTCATATTATTTAATGTTCATTTTCTACTCTCTCTCTCTCTCTATTTTATTTTTTGTTTTTATTTTTTTGTTTGGTAGTTATAGATAATAAAAAGTGAAATCAAAAACAAAAAATAATAAATAATAAATTTGAAAAAATACAAAAATAAAATATTAAAAAACAACAAAAAAAAAAGAAGATAATTTCTAAAAAAATTAAGTTTTTTTTTTTTTTCCTGACTCTCGTATTCTACTTTGTTAGTTTCGATTTATTTTCTATAAACACCATTAAAATTAAATATATAAATGAAACAAAAATAAACCAAATGAAATAAATTATAGGAGCGCTTACCGACTGATCTTAAAATGGTGCGATAAGTACCTGTTGATCCTAAGATTTTGATGGACAATTAAAGATTGATATTTTTTGTGGAACTAACGGTTTGATTAAGTGTTTCAGATTATTAGTTTCAAATGATGAAGATATGATGATAAAGATGATAAAGATGATAAAGGATTAAGAGGTTGAAAATTTGAAGAACCTCGGGAAAACAACCCAGGTTAAAGTTCAACTCTTAAAATCCCAATTAGGATCACATACGACACAAAAAAAATTAAATGATTTTTATAAATATGAGTGTTTTTAATAGGATCCTAATTAGCTAAATTATTTGCTCCTATGTGTAATTAAAAAAGAGATATTAATAATTGATTAAAATTGAATTTAAGTATTTAGTGGAGCTAACCGAGAAAAGAAATCGGTTAAAAGGATAAAAACGTTGATGAGAATGGATTCAAAACGAATTTAGAAGAGATTCCAGCATCTATAAGTCGACGAGTAAGTTGACCGGAGCATAGAAGGAAAAGTCTTTGTATCTCTCGGTCGACAGGTAGGTCGACCTGTGATAAGAAATGGAACTTTTTAAATTTCTAGGTCGACAGATAGGTCAATCAATGGGCACAGAATTTTTGGCTTGGCTATATCCTGAATCGATCGATTGACTTATGGGACTATTTCAGGATATTATGGAATTCCGAATTTTATTCTGAAAGTAGCCATTACTAGCCCTTTTTTTGTTAGGATTCACGAGATATATTAAGGATTTAATATTATTTGAGATAGGAAACATATATTATGATATCTCTATAGATTTGGTTCATTAAGTTTAAATATTTCTCAATTTGGTACATGTAATTTTTTCTATCCTATTTAATTGTGATTGAGAAATATTTGGGGGACTTAATTGAAAAGTTTAAAAGTTATAATTAGGTGATTTGAACCAAGATGAAGTTTTAATGATATAAAAGGTCTATAAGAGCAATTTAGTGTCATAATAAATGGGAACTAACCGTTAGAGAGCTTATTTTTTTCTCATTTATATAGACCTACGTTTTTCATATCTAAAAGAGATATCAAGAGTATTATACTAAGTTTTTCTAAGAGAAATCATATTGAGAATTGTTAGAGCTTTTCTAAGAGTTATTCTTGAGAATTATTTGTTGTGAATCATTACTGCTATCGAATATGAAGTAACATTGCTATAAGTATTCTTTCAGTGGATTCCGAGTGAGATCTTTCCAAATTACTTTCTATTTAGTATTGCTTGATTATATTTGGAATTTGATCTTTAGAAATTATTTTCTGACTTTTTATTCAAAAATATTTTTGAAACAATTTCTTAAATCAATCTGATTACGTGCTCAATTATGTGCTACCCATTTTTGTTTAAAATCAGATTTTGAATATCTCACTTTTCTATCACTAATTTTGGGATATCAATTGAGTTTTAATTTATCTGGGGTGGTAGAAGCTCCGAGTGAGAAAAATCACTTGTCAACTTTTAATTGGTGAGTTGAGTGACGGATTAAATACTGTTGGGAGTATTTAATCTAAGGGTAGCTGGTTTCTGTGTCTTCTTGTAAAGAGATTGAGGTAGTAATTCTTCTTGAATTGAATTGTTTTGTGAGAATTTTGTAATGGTTCAATCATTACCGAGTAAAAGGATAGTTGAAGTGTTTGTGTGGTTTTGATTCTTTAGCCTTAGTTTAAAAAGAATTAGGTCATTCTTGAGCCTGTAAAAGTTGAAGTTATTCCTAAGTCTGTGAAAATAAATTTGTAAAGGTTGATTCTGATCCTGTAAAAGAATCTTTGTGAGGGTTTGGTTCCTACCTTTAAAGGAATTTTGAGTTTAGTGAGTGCAACTCTTCGTAGGGCTCGGAGGACTAGATTAGCCAAGAGTAACTTGGTGAACCAGTATAAATTTCTGGTGTGCTGCTATCTTTATATTATTTATTTTTATTATTTGGTGTGCACCTAATTGATTTTATATTTTCGTTGTGATATAAAGATAATGATTAATTTAGGATTAAATTAATTATTGGGATTATTAAAGTATTTTTTCAGTGAGATTTTTTTATCTACCCAATTCAACCCCCCCTCTTGGGTAGTTCATTGGGCCAACAGTACAAAATATCACATTGGTTTTCCAGTGAACACAAATATTTGGGAAGATACAAGCAGATTTGTCCTTATTAAATTTCCGTTCCTTTCCATATTGACCGCTCATTTTTTTTTTTCTAAAATATCTATTTCAAAAATTAAAGAGTAGGTATTGCATTTAATTGAACTAAAAAGTCTTCTAAATAATCAAACAATTAATCAATTTTGTTTTGTTACTCTTTTGATTAAATTACACAGCCTTGATCACTTGTTTTAGAGCTTCAAAATGGAACTTCAGTCGTATTTTTTGCATCAAAATAACATAAGCCATTTCGAATTCAATAACTTAAAATTGGTGTCAAATCGAAGAGTTGACATTTATGATTTTGTTGAATTCAATCGGTGAAAAACAAAATTAGGCTTATGTTGAATTCAACATGTATAGAGATGTCATGTCATTTTGAAACTAAACAAAAATAAACCAAATGAAATAAATTGTAGAAACGCTTACCAAATGATCTTAAAATGGTGCAATAAGTACCAAATATCCCAATGGTTTTCCAATGAACACAAATATTTTGGAAGATACAAGCAAATTTTCCCTCATTAAATTTCGGTTACTTTCCATATTGACCGCTCATTTTTTTTCCTAAAATATCTATTTCAAAAATTGAGTAGGTATTGCATTTAATTGAACTAAAAACTCTTCTAAATAATCAAACAATTAATCAATTTTGTTGTGTTACTCTATTGATTAAATTACACAGTTCTGATCACCTGTTTTGAAGCTTCAAAATGGAACTTCAGTCGTATTTTTTGCATCAAAATAACATAATCCATGTCGAATTCAACACGTTAAAATTGTTGTCAAATTGAAGAGTTGACATTTATGATTTAGTTGAATTCAACATGTGAAAAACAAAATTAGGCTTATGTTGAATTCAACATGTATGGAGATGTCATTTTAAAACTATTATTTATGCAAATGCATTTGTGTAATCAAATCATGTCAAATTCAACATAGTAGTAGTTTGTGTATTTAATTCAATACAAGTTACGAATCTCAATAATCACAATTTCTAATTAGCTAGCCATGTTAAATTCCACACAGATTATAATTGAATTCAACACAAATGTGAATGACTGATTTCAGATTTCATAAATTACTTCAATATTGAATTAAACTGGATTATATTTATTTTATTAAAAAAATATGATTAAGATGTCATTTTGAAGTTTTTAAAATAGACGATCATAGTTGTGTAATTTAATCATGTAAAAAAAGAAATAAATTTGATTTATTGTGTAATTACTTGCAAGAGTTTTTAGTATAATTAAGTATGGCAATTGCTCTTTTCTTTCAGAGTAGTTATTTCGGGAATATTTCCATATGTTATTTTGGAAAATAATTTTTTAATTTAAATTCAGTCAATTGCCATTCCACACAATTAGTGGACATTTTTGTCATTGAATTTTATCCATATTTAAAAATGGGATTAATAAGTAGGAAAAAAGAAGAAGAAGGTTTTAATGAAATTATTTGGTTTATTAATAAATTGTAGGTACCAAATGATAGTTTGTGCCCTCATATGGGATCAAATGGTTAGTTTTCCTAAATTATAGAGAACAAAAGTTTTTTTTTTTAAAAAAAAAAAAAACAAGAATATTTTTTTATCAACAAAATATGATAAAAGGTATTTCAAATATTATCAAAATGATGTAAATATTCTTGATATTTGACAAAATAACAATGATATCTCGACCTCTTATTCGTGTTATATTTATAATTTTGAATAATACCGATTGTTGGTAGAAATTTAAAATTTATAACTTTAGATCTTGGAATCCTAAATTTACTACAAACAGTAAATAAAAGATTGCCTGAAGTAATTTTCACAAGTTACATTTTTTTTTAATAAAAAAATAAAATATTTTAACAAAAACTGTAAATTTATTTTTAATTTATACAAGAAAATATAAAATTTATCCAGTCAAATTTTCCAAAGCACCATGGTCAAGTGTTCATCCTCTTGGGACAGTCAATCATTTCTCTCTTTGTTTTTGTGCGCGCGCGCAAACCAAACGTAAATTCACGTTTCTCACTCTAGGTCACCCAACCCAGACTAGCAGACAGCACGTCACTCGGTAACGTAAATCTCTAACAAAATCCCACCAGTAATCGTAATTCCTGACCACTGCCGCTGCCGGAGAAATCAAATACATCTTCACTTTGCACCAACCGTTTTCAACTTTGAGAAATTGGGAATCACTCACTTCTTCCTTCTAAATTTTCATCCCTCTTAAATCAAATTTTGAACACAAAATCTAAACAGATTTTTTGTTCTTAATTTTTTTTTTTTTTTTTTTGGAATAATTTTAATATTTAATATTGGGTCTTTTACCACCAGCACTCAAATTGGTATAAAAACTACCAAATAAACTCAATTGATTTTTTTGGACAGATTACTCTTACCGGCAGTTTGTGGACTAACTTGCCCTTATTAATGAATCGTTATTTTTCATACACGTTGTCATCCTAAAAAACGCGGAACAAAATATAGTAATAAACTATACTAATGAAATTGAAAACGAAACTTACAAATTCTTCCAATTGTGATTATTGTTCAATGATTTTTTACTCCCCCACAATGATTGATAAATCAAGATATTTAAAATAAGATATTAATTTTTATTTTTATTTTTTGAGTTCTAAATTAAGATGCATGTGAATGTCATATATAACATTAATATTACTACAATTTGTATGTCTCTATACATTTTGAATATAACAATCAATGGAATAGAAATAATATAAATTAATATTGATAATAACACAAATTACATGAACGTGTTGAATGTTACATGACTTACTTATAAAAGTGATTTGGACATTGAATGTAACACTCAATTTTATTTTGATAATGTATAAAACCGTATTAAATGTAATTCAAATGTAAAAAATGAAAATTTTAGAAATACCATATTGAATATAATATGAATATGAAATTACAAAAAAAAAAAAAAAAAATAGTGAATACGATATCATTTTGTAGTTCTTATTCAGATGAATCTGAATATATAATTAGATCGCGAAAAAAATGTGTACAACAATAGTTATTTTGATTTTAATCAAATTATTTTATTGCGAAACTGTTAAATATGAAAAATCTCAATCTTGCGAATTTCGCAAGGGCAAATTTGTCATGTAACTTCTGCATTTTTTAAATTTGAGGTTGGACGGTTTAAAAAATCTATACAATGGGATAGTTTAGTTCATTTTCAAACATATCAATTAATAATTTCATACTAAAATTGGGATCACCCAATAATTTTTCTTTAATATTTTCCGCTTGTCTCAAATTTCAACGCGTAGTTTCAACCCTTTATATTTTATAAATATTTTATGTTAGAAAGTAGTAATCTTGAAATAAATTGAGAAGACATAAAATTAATTCTCAATACAATTAAATCTATTAAAAATAATTAAATCTTCTATTATTAAGTGCTACTCTAGCTAGCTAACCTTTTTTAGCTGAGTGTTATGTTAGTTGTAGCGTGCTTTCTCTCACCTTGAAAAGATTGAGCATTTTTTTTATCACAATATGGTCGATAGAGTACAATACACCAGTGTAAAAGATTGAGAGGACATGAATCTCTCGACTTAACTAAAAAAAACGAGCGCTAACGAACACTGCTATCGCGAAATCGCACTAACATACACTATCGGACAATATTTTGTAATATAAAAAATTTATTCAAACATATATCAAATTAAATTTAGCTAGTAACCTGAAATCATTAATGTAGAAACACTAATGAACAGTAATGTATAGGGTGACTTTGGGCCTTTCTCAATCCTCAACGGTAGCTCATGATAAGGTAAGACTTTCTCTCACACTTGTAACTTGATCACCAGTCTCTTTCACACCTGATGTGGAATAAACCCAATAATCTTTCCCTTACATATCGAGTCTTTAATCAGTGAACTCTCAACCCGTCTCTCCCTTTGTGATTATTGGGTCAAAGTTGTTACTTGTACTTTGATACTAGTATAGGGTGATTTTAAATCTCTCTCATCCCAAAAATTAGCTCATGAAGTAGGAGAGATTTTTCCTCACATTTATGACCTGACCACTTATCCATTTCTAAACAATCAGATAAACCCAACATGATGGAACCTAGTATGTTAATGGGTTTAAATAGTGCCAAGCTCCATAAAGACGGAAATTAACCCATTTGTATTTCCGTTCTAATTTTTGAAAGAGAAAAAAAAAAAGAAAAAAAATGGGAAGTTGAGGAAAAAGAAAAAGTACTGAACGTGATGCAACAAGAACAATGATATCTATGGAAAATGGCTAGGAAAAAGGAAGTACACGAAGAAGCCCATTCATAATAATTAAAAAAGAACAAGTCCCACTAATTCCACTGTACACAAAAGCTAAAACACTAACCACCGCCTTACCTTTTCCAAGTTAGATAAGCCTTAGAACCCAATTAAAAAAAAATAACAAACAAACCAAACCCCATTTCATGGAAATTCAAAAGCAATCATACCCTACATTCCCCAACAGAAAAACATCACCTTAAATGCTAAGAAGATCTGGCGGAGGGGATTGAGGCGGCCGCTGGTGGTGTTCTTTCAGCTCATTAGGAGACTCCAGGGAGACACCTGGTGGTGGAGGTGACTCCACTGCCGCTGCTGAATCTCCCAGTTTCGTCGGCGGTTTTGGAAGTTCAGTCAGTATTTGAACCACCTCACGCATGGTTGGGCGCTCCACGGCCTGTTCCTCGACGCAAAGCATCGCTACGTAGAAAACATGCATCACCTCGTGGAGGGGAACTGTAGAGAGCCGAGGATCGAGGACTTTGAGAACCCCTTCCTTGTTACCGTTAGTCATCGTTCTCACCCATTGGACAATGTCGACCCCATCTCCGAATTCCCCTACCGGTTTTCTACCGCTCACTAGCTCTAAGAGGACCACGCCAAAGCTGTAGACGTCACTTTTCTCGTCCACCTTGAGTGTGTAAGCATACTCTGTGGAAAAAGAAAAGTTAAGTGGCGTTTCGATGGTTGAATTTGAAATGAATGGATTTAAATTTGATTAAATCATATGTAAATGGAGAAACATACAAATCAAATCATAAAAAATAAGATAATTCATAAAATAGAATAATTTAGACAACAAATGGGCCCTAAGAGATGAATATTAGCTGACCAAAACAAGCGTTTATCAATTTAATTAGAACTTGCGTTTAAGGTCCAATTTATACTTTGATGAATAAAAACACTTGCATCTGATTTTAAATGAATTACTCATGGATCATAAGATTCAAGCTAATTAATGAAACTGCCCATATAATAAATTCATATACTGATACTTTCAGAACAAGCACAGATAAAAAGAGAGGGGTGGGGGGTGTCGAATTACCATATAATGCATAAAAAATACAGAAACAAACAATATGATTACCTGGTGCTATGTATCCGTAAGAACCAGCAATGGCAGACATGCACTCCGAGGTCCCAGAATCCTGCAAGAACTTAGCCAAACCGAAATCAGCAACATGGGCTTCAAAGTTGGAATCAAGAAGAATGTTGTTCGATTTCACATCTCGATGAACAATCAATGGCGAGCAATCGTGATGAAGGTAGCACAGTCCCTTTGCAGCATCAACAGCAATCTTATACCTGGTATCCCAATGCAAATGACCCCCTTTTTTCCCATGAAGCATCTCACCCAAACTTCCATTAGGCATATACTCGTAAACCAAGAGATTGGTCTCATGGTTTGAACAGAACCCCAACAATCTTACAATGTGCCTATGTCGGATCCTCCCAAGTGTCTGAATCTCTGCACTGAATCCATGGTCGTGGGAGGAGCCGCGACTCATTGCAGGCAGCCTTTTCACAGCGACAAGTTCACCATTGGGCATCACCCCTTTGTAAACAATGCCTGCACCTCCTTTGCCGATGATGTTATCTTCCTTTAAGCTATCAAGAACATCATCGCAAGTGAAGTCCAATCTCTGGAAAGCTGTGAGCTTCCATGAACGAGCTTCACTTGCTTTTTTTAGTGATCTGGCCTTGATAATGGCTGCAATGGCAAACACGATCGAGCAAACAAGCAACCCAACAACGAGTAAAAGTTTTAAAGAACCCGATAAGGATCCTTTGACATGTGTTTGATGAGTTCCAGTAGGGGTTCCGTCTTTGCAAGGACCCAAGTACGGACCACAGAGCTCAGGGTTGCCGAGAAATGAAGTATAGTTGAAGTAACTGAATTGACCAGTCCCCGGGATTAAGCCAGAGAGGTTGTTATACGAAAAATCAACTGATGTTAAGCTTTGCATGGTTGCTATGGGGGATGGGACGCTTCCGACTAGATGATTTCGGGACAAATTCAAGTAGTTCAGTATCCTCATACCTGTAATTTGGGTCGGAATGTCACCGGAAAGCTGGTTCCGGCTGAGATCAATGAATGTCAACAGTTTGCATTGACTGATTTCCGGTGGAATCGAGCCGGAAAATCTGTTGTTGCTGAAATCCATCTTGGATATTTGCTGCAGCCTCCCAATTTCAGGGGGAATGCGGCCTGAGAACTTGTTGCCATCTAAGAGAAGTTTCTGCACAGCAGCGAAATTGCCGATAGTCGGCGGTAACGGTCCGTTGAGCTGATTATTCGAGAGGCTTATCTGACCAAGACTAACAGATACCAAGTCAGTGGTGGGAAATGCACCGGAGAGAAGATTGCCTTGAAGCTCGACCTGAGTAAGCTCCGGCAAGCTCAAGAGACCTTTAGGAATCGAGCCATTGAGATAGTTCTCTCCCATTCGAATCCGACCCAACGACTCGCAATGACCTAGAGATTCAGGAATTGGGCCGAACAAGAAGTTTCCAAGGGTGATGAGAGTTTGAAGCTTATTTCCAGAGCACAAATTCGGAGGAAGATATCCGGTCAATTTGTTTGAACTGAGATCAACAATCTGAAGCCTCCCGTTCGTTCCCAAACTTTGGGGAATAGTTCCGGTGAAATTGTTCTCCCACAGCTGCAGCACCTCTAAATCCGGTAAATCTCCAATGAACTCCGGTATTGATCCGTGGAGCTTGTTGCGGAACAGATTCAAAAGCGTAAGGTTCTTGAGCTCCGCAAATGTGCTCGGTATTTCACCTGATAGCGCGTTGTTAGAGAGATCCATGGATTTCAAGCTCTTCAAATAACCAATTTCAGGCGTCAAAGGTCCTGATAGAGCATTAACTTGTAAAAAAAGCGTGTCCACATTTTGAAGCTTGCCGATCTCCGGCGGAATCTGACCGGAAAGTCCACAGTTAGCGGCGTCAAATCGGATGAGCTGCGATAAGTTTCCGACCTCCGGAGGTATTCCGCCTGAAAACGCGTTGTAATAGCCAATATAGAGCTCTCGAAGCGTCGATACGTTTCCAATTTCAGCCGGAATGGGACCACTAAGCTCGTTGCCTGAAACAGCAAGGTACTCCAACAAGGGAAAACGGCCATACTCTCCGGGAATGCGACCGCCGAAATAATTGCCTCCGAGATGTAGATGTCGGAGACTCGCCATTTGGTAGATGTCAATCGGGAGGTCGCCGGTCATATTGTTGTTGTAGAGGTCGAGGACTTCGAGGTACTGGAGGAGAGAAAGCTGGGAAGGGAAGCTCTCATTGAAGATGTTATTTGAGAGATTGAGGTAGCGAAGGCCAGAGATGAGAGAGATCTCGGCTGGTACAGGGCCAGAGAGTTGGTTCGCAGCGACGGAGAGATTGAGGAGGTACCGCAGTTGGCTGACGTCGGGGGAGAGTGTACCGGTGAGATTGTGTCCGGCGATGTCGAGGGAAATAACACGACGGTTGGCGTCGCACGTGACACCCGACCACGTGCAGTGGCTGGTGGAGTTTTGCCAGGAGGAGAAAGACGAATGAGGATCGCTGGCGATGGCGTTTTTCAGGGAAAGCAAAGCGTGGTATTCCGGCATGCGGGGTGGTCTAGAAGCAAAGGATTGACGGAGATTCAAGTGGAGGAGGAGGAGGAGGAGGAAGAGGAGAAGAAGGAACCGCATTTTGGAGGTGCGCTTGTTTTGTTCTCTGAGTTTCTGCCGGTGGAGTTTTATCAGGCCAAAAGGAGGGGTAAGTAGGGGCAGAGTAGAGTGAGCAGAGCCAGCGAAGCGGGGTAAGGAAATCGTGATTTTTTTTGTGTCGTAGTTTTCTCTAGGAAAAGTAAATTACATTTTCATCCTCATTTTTAACATGACTTGACACTTGATATCCTGAATTTCTAAATGTAGTGTATAAATTCTCGGGTTTCAAATTTGTTACACCACCAAAATTCGGCACCTTTCATTGATTTGGAATAAAAATATTTAATTAAACTTTCGTACAAATTGAATATGATAAATATTAAAAGAATTTTCAATTTTTTTATTTTTTTTTTAAATATGAGTAAAGTTTCTTTAATTTGTATACACACTTGAATGATAATGGTAATTTGTACTAACGAAAATACCATGATAAGAATTCACCAATATAAAGTTCTCAATTCACTATATTATAGGTGATTTTTTTGGATTTTTTTACCTCTTCTAAGAACTAGCTCCCAATATATACTAGGGTTCTTCTGCGAGTGAGGGCTCGAATAAAGCTTGAATATTGGAAGGGGTTTGAATCATATCTGTGTAGAAAAGTGGTTATTATAATTACTAGGGTTGCATTTGGTCAATGTTTTCACATTTCTCATTCCACTTGAGATGTGATAAAATGAGAATTCTGTTTCTTTCGATGAATAAAATCGCATTTGAAAACGAAATAATTCTTATTTGTTTTGAGAACATAATCTCGTTTGGTAACGACATAATTCTATTTCTTTATGAGAATATAATTGCATTTGGTAATGAAACAACAATAGTTAACTGACATACAAGGGAAAGAACAACATGTTGAAGACTGAAGAACAAAGACCACGGTAGAGATGATGGTGATGGTGATGGCGATTGAGGCATGAAGACGAACTTTGGAGGCGATTTTAGATCGGATCATCTGTGCAATTGCTTTGCCGTAGATGATTGTAGCCTTGGAATTGGAGGGCGTCGGCGTCGCCATTGCTGTAAAAGGAGAGATAGAACTCAAAATTTGCTTAGGCTTAATTGGTTGCGAGCAATCAACAACGAAATCCTTAGATCTGAAGGGGAAAAAAATCAGAAAGAAATCCTTCGCTAATCAAGAAATCAGCAACAAACGGAATTGATTCCTTGAACGAAATCGATTTCATCGCGAATCCTAAACCCAGGCAACAGAGATGGAGAGAAGACGAAGACAAATATAACGACAGACGAGAAGACGAAGACGACAACGACTATGCTCAGAAGATGAAAACGATGGCAATGATGGCCAGAAGATAGACGACGAAGACTAGTGTGAGCGATGGGGAAGACAACGATACGATAGGGAAGATGACGATCAGAGCAAGCGACGAGGAAGACAAGATGCGATAGGGAAGATGATGATTTGAGCAAGCGATGGGGAAGACAAGATGTGATGGGGAAGATGATCGGGAGTGAGATGGGAATTAAATGGGATGAAAATCTTCATTAATAATTGAGAAAATACCAAGCGTGTCCTTTTTAGGGATGGGAATGGGAATGGATTGGCACAAAAAAACAAAAACAATTTTTTTTTGTTTCTCATTTTCTTAGGATTTCAAGAATCAATTCCAACATTTTAGGATGAGATGGGAACGAAATTGTGTTTGCCAAAAGCATTCCTAAATATCAATCCCAAAAATTTTGAGATAGAAAGAAATGGAGTGGGTTGGGCACACTAACCAAATGGGCCCTAGAATTACGCTGTGGAATATAAAAAATTAAATTATTTTTAATATTTATAATTTCATAAGCCTGGATTTGTCCGCATTTATTGGATATAAGTCCTATAATCAAATCTTGTTTTATATCATTTGATTATATTGTCTGGAACACTACAATCTCAAATATTATTAATAAAATGCATTTTTTTTATATCATTCTATAATTTTACTATATTGTCGTAGAACCCTAGATATAAAGTTGATTATATTCAAATGGTGATTAAAAGGATGATATCATAGATGTGTTTGCTAACTTATATCCTAAATATTTCTAGTTGATATTGGATCATTAAAATATGTCTTTCACAATCCAGACTAGCTTGTGGGGTGTTTTTTCTTCTGAGAATGACGAGTCTCAACTATTAGTGTAAGACATAAAAATAACCATAAAGAGGACTTAATTGAACGTTATAACTTAATATTTGATTTGAGAGAGATTGATTTTAGATTTCATCGTTTGATTACTTACTTTGTTTAGCATGCATCTCATACGTATAATAAAATAAATAATGCCCCATACAAGCATGCTATTGTTGGATGTAAACCCTATAATCAATCTTGTAATCTTACATTTACGACTTGTATTTGTAAAATATTTCAATCTCAAGTTTTAAAAAAAAATATAGTTTTGTGATTATTCTTTAATTATATCAATTTTTGTTGTAGACCTTGGATACTCAATTGAAGTATTTTGGCTCTTTAATATGACTAAAAGATAAAGATCGAAGACATTTGGTAACTTGACATTCTAAATTATTCCTAGTTGATATTGGATTATAGAAAATGATTTTCAACAATCTAGGCTAGGTTGTCCAATTATTTTCGCTTTGAGAATTGTAAGTCTCAAACCAATAGTATGACATAGTAGAACAATTATAAGGGAACTTATTAGTGTAGTAAGGTACCAAACTTGATCATCCTTAATATCCTACATGATAGTTTTGCTTAATGTCAAAATAGGATATATGAGGTGTGATTGTATTTGTGACCTTTGACTTGAGTTGCTATATATTGCATCGATGGGTTGCTAAACATTGATAGTACTAAATGTTATCCTCTAACCACAAGACTTTAAAGGTATTCCTTGGGTATAGTAGAAGATACATTTTAATATATGAGTATACAAGATATGATCCATCCCTTTTAGCCCGCCCAACCCATTAGCTATTTTTTAGGGCCTGACCTTGATATTTAGGCCCATAGGCCGAGCTAGGGTCCCGAGATTTAGGACTGCTCGTTTTTAAGACTGGAGTAGGGCATGACCATTTATGTTTAGGATCGGCCTAGGCTAGCCCAACCATTTTATTAGAAAATTATACATACATACATACATACATACATACATATGTATATATATATACATATGTATATATATATATATATATGTATATATATATAAAGAAATTAACCCTAGTATTTCACTTTCATTCCATTCCTTTTCAGTTCTGAACTACAATTGCTCCTTGCCTGGTGCTTGCGAAGGATAACTAGTTGTTTGGATGTATTTTGTTTGTTGAATTGTTGAAGCAGAAAATAAATAAAGAACGAGTTTACCAAAATTTCTTGGGATGAGTCGTGGACTAGGTCGCTCTCTTTAAGACGTTCTGCGGCTTTGCCCAAGAACGTGCAAGTAGTGTAACAGCCCCGTCGTCCCCAGGATAAAACAGCCCAGAATCACCTCTGTCTAGAACCTTCTTTGCACAACAGAAGGCCTGAATACTAAACACTCACTCACTGTTTGAACAAACAAACAGACTGCTCGGAAATTGAAGTTTAAAAGAAATAAAATTATTTCTGATGAAGAAAAAGACTGAAAGCAATTCTGTATTGTTGTTTCAGATCAAGAAGAAGGCTGAAAACTATTCTGTGTTTTAAAACTGAGGAAGAAGCCAGTATTTATAAGGGAAAATTCTGAACCGTTTGGAGAAAAATAAATAAATTCTTGAAACCGAAAATTTAATTCTTAAACGTTTTTTTTTATTAAACGTTTCAAACGTTTAATTTTTTAAACGTTAATTTTTGAACGTTATACATATATATATATATATATATATATAAATGTTTCTTTAAAACAGTTCAAGAAAAAAAACGTTTTCATTAAAATGTTTTTTTTTAATTAAACTGTTAAAAAAATATTTTAAATAAATTTTTTCAAAAATAAATAAATAAGTGCCACCTCATCACACGTGTGACTCGACACGGCACGGCCGGCCGGCCGGACGGCGGCGGCGGCGCGCGCGCGTGTGTGGTAAACCGGTAGGGATGTAACTCATCTCCCCTCCACAAAATGTGGGTACCTCTTGGGGCACATCCCAAGTGTTTCACATACCCCTAGATATCCTTATTAATTTCACATCTCCCAACCAATGTGGGATAAAAGGGTTAGAGGAAATTGCACATTTGACATTTTCTATTCTAAAATTTTTAATTAAAATTCATTTGTTTCAACAATCCCCCACTTGAATTTTTAAAAACAATTTTTTTCATCGAACAATATAATTCAATATAAGATTGTGCATAAGAAAAGGTGTCTATCGACTTGAACCTTTACATAGTGAAGATGCTTTAGATTATACTAAAGTAACTCGTAGTTTTGAACTCTATCTCTAACAACATCACACACACAACCCTATCAGGGTGTAGTCCAAAAGTCCGTGCTTTACGGCCATGCACGTGTATCTCAGTATAGTGAATGCTCTAGAGAATTTTGCCCAAAATTCCATAGGAAGCGACCACACTTCCACATTCACATAGGTGAATCTATCAAGAGTACTCTTATAGCTAGGTACTCTACTCTAAATAGAGTATAGATCTCATTAAGAGTTAATAAAAACTCAACCTTCTATCGCTTCAAGATATCATGCTTCAAACAGCACATTTATGAAATAGAACTCAAAATTTATAGCATGATTTTTCTCATATCACTTCATGAGTTTGTTATTACCCTTTGAACCTATTTCTTGGCATCTCCAGTCTATAGGTTGGGTTTCCCTCACAAGTGACTCGTCAATCTATGGGCTTGAGTCCCATTCCTTTCGAGATTTTGTAAACCTTTTCTCGAGCTAATCCTTTCATCAAATGATCGGCTAAGTTATCATCAGATCGTACATGATCCATTCTCACAGCCCCTGTAGAGATATACTCTCTAATAGTGCTGTGTTTGCGACGTATTTGTCGCTTTTTTCTGTTATAATAATGGTTCTGAATTTTTGCAATAGCCACGGTACTATCACAATGGATCAAGACAGCTGGAATCGGTCTCTCCCATAAAAGGGTATCAGAAAGTAGACTCCTTAACCACCCTATTTCCTCGCTAGCCGAAGCTAGTGCAATCATCTCAGACTCCATAGTAGATTGAGCCAAAATAGTCTGTTTCTTAGATTTCCAAGAAACAACTCCACTAGCTATACTAAATATATAACCGCTAGTTGCCTTGGAGTCATCTGAAAGGGTGTTCCAATCAGCATCGTTATATCCTTCCAGAACAGCGGGAAACTTCTGATAATGTAATCCAAGGTTCATAGTTCTCTTTAGATATCTCATAATCCTATCAATAGCATGCCAATGTTCAATACTAGGTCTGCTTGTAAACCTGCATAGTAATCCAACATCATACGCTATGTCAGGCCTAGTGCAATCAGTGGCCTATCGAAGACTGCCTATGATGCTCGCATACTCAGATTGTCTAACACCATCACCGGTGTTCTTGAACAACTTCACACTAGGGTAATAAGGAGTACATGTTGGTTTACAATCAAAATAATTGTATTTCTTTAGAATCTTCTCTATATAATGAAATTGATCCAAAGAAATTCCATGTTTAGACCTAGTTATTTTAATACCAAGGATTACACTTGCTTCACCAAGATCTTTCATGTCAAAATTAGCACATAGCATGGATTTTACATTATTCACAACATGAATATTGGAACAAAAAATTAGCAAGTCATCCACATAAATACATATAATAGTGCAAATATCATTTTCAGATTTATAGTAAATGCATTTGTCACTTTCATTTACTTTAAAACCATGTGAAATGACTAGATTATCAAATTTCTCATGTCATTGCTTAGGTGCTTGTTTCAAACCATAAAGAGATTTATCTAATTTGCATACTTTGTTTTCTTGACCAGGAATAACAAATCCTTCAGGTTGGTCCATATAAATCTCTTCTTCTAATTCACCATTCAAAAAAGCAGTTTTAACATCCATTTGGTGCACAATAAGATCATGAATTGCAGCAAGAGATAAAAGTACACGAATAGATGTAATTCTAGAGACAGGTGAGAAAGTATCAAAGAAATCTACATTCTCTCTTTGTCTGAACCCTTTGGCTACAAGACGAGCTTTATATTTATCAATGGTTCCATCGGGATTCAATTTCTTCTTAAGAATCCATTTACATCCTATTGTTTTACAACCAGGAGGTAAATCTACCAAATGCCAAGTTCTATTTGACTCGAGAGAGTCTAACTCATCATCTATAGCCCTTTGCCATAAATTGGCATCTATAGAGGACAATGCCTCTTGGAGGGTAAGTGGATCCTCCTCTAAGGTATATGCATAGAAATCCGAACCAAAGTCTTTAGCTATACGAGGTCGTTTACTCCTTCTAGGTTCAATATCTAATTCCTTATTAGATTCATTAATCCTGATGATAGGTTCATTACTAGAAGTCGAGCCCCCACTATTCTTCAATTTGAAAGAAAATTTATATTCATAAAAATCAGCATCATTTGATTCAATGATAACTCTATCTTTCAAATCATAAAATCTATAAGCTTTGCTATTTACCGCATAACCAATAAAAACACATTCATAAGCTCTACTGGTAAGTTTTCTTCTTTTTGGGTCAGGAATTCGAACATATGCCAAACAACCCTAAGTTTTAAAATAAGACAAATTTGGTTTCTTATTTTTGAAAATTTCATAAGGTGAAATTTTACTTTTCGATTTGGGAACTCTATTAAGTACATAGCAAACCGTTAATAAAATTTCACCCAACCAGTGAGAAGCTGCACCGGAGTTAAGTAAAATAGAAACTACTGATTCAACAAAAGTTCTATTTTTCCTTTCAGCCTTACCATTCATTTCAGGAGAATACGGTGCAGTTTTTTCATGAATAATCCCATGAGAATTATAAAAATCAATAAAAATATCGGAATCATATTCTGTTCCTCTATCACTACGTAATCTCTTAATTTTCTTATTGCATTGATTTTCAATCTCAGTTACAAAATTCTTAAACATATCAAAAGTTTCACTTTTATTTTTCATTAGATAAACATAAGTAAAATCAGAACAATCATCTATGAATGTAATAAAATAGCGTTTACCATTCCTAGTCAAGATTCCATCAAATTCACAAATATCAGAATGTATCAAGTCAAGAGATTCAGATTCTCTAATTACTGATTTATGAGGGGTTTTAGTAATTTTAGCTTGACTACAAAATTCACATTTTTCAAAATCATTCAAAGACAATTTAGGAATTAATTCTAATTTACTTAAGTTTTTAATAATACGTTTGTTAACATGACAAAGTCTAGCATGCCAAATATTAAAAGAACACAACATGTAAGTAGAAGAAGAAATTTTATTAATTTCAACAATCAGTTTGAACATTCCATCAGTTGCATATCCCTTTCCAACAAAAACATTATTTTTGGTTAAGGTGTACAAATCAGCCCCAATAGTTTGAGTGAACCCCGCCTTGTTTAGAAGATAGCCCGAAACCAAATTCTTTCTCATCTCTGGAGTATGCAAAACATCTTTAAGGATGACTGTCTTTCCAGAGGTAAACTTTAATTGCACTTCACCAGAACCGGCAACAATAGTGGAGTGGGAATCACCCAGCAACATTTTTTTGTCTTCACTTTCAGAATAAGACTTGAACATGGTACGATCATAGCAGACATGGCGTGAAGCACCAGTGTCTACCCACCACCTTTCGGATTCCCCAACTATATTGATTTCAGAAATCATAGCTATAAGTTGATCCTCGGTAAGATTCGCCTGTGGAACAGGACAACGTCTTTGCTGGCAGTTCCGAGCCAAATGGCCCGCCTTCCCACAGTTATAACAAGTAAACTGTTCAGAATTATTTCTTGAAGGGAGTTTGTTTCTATTCTGATTTTGATGTACATTTCTGTTCTGGTTGTTGTGGTTGCGATTCTGATTTTGATTTTTCATATTTTTCCCTTTAGGTTTCAGAATAGCATAAGATGATTTTTTGTGAGCGTTGTTAGAAACAACAAGCACTTCATCTTTCTGATCTTGTTTTCGGGCCTCCTCCTCAATCCGAAGATGAGTGATCAAACTTTTTAAAGAAAACTCTTTAGTTTTATGCTTCAGAGTATTCTTAAAATCTTTCCAAGAGGGGGGTAATTTGTCAATTAAAACAGCAACTTGAAATTATTCATCAAGAGACATACCTTCAACAATTATTTCGTGAGCGATTTTCTGAAGTTCATGAGACTGAACTTCCACTGATTTGTCGTCGGTCATTTGGTATTTCAGATACCGACTAACAGCATATTTTTTACTTCCAGCCTCCTCAGTGTCGTATTTCTTCGAAAGAGCATCCCAAACTTCCTTTGCAGTTTTGTTAGAGCAGTAATAATTATACACATCATCAAACATTCCATTAATAATAAAATTCTTACAATGAAAATCATTTTCCTCCCAAGACTTAACTTCTTGAATCTGAGCGTCTGTAGGAACTTGAGGTAATTGAGGTTTTTTGGTTGTACAGACATATGCCACTTTTTCGATAATAAGAAAAAATAACATTTTCTGTCTCCATCTTTTAAAATGAAACCCTTCGAAACGAAAGGGTTTGTTGAGATCAACAGTTACTTGTTTAAAATCGTGATCAGTAGACATCTTAGCAGATATTGGACGTCTTAAAATTGTTGAAGCAGAAAATAAATAAAGAACGAGTTTATCAAAATTTCTTGGGATGAGTCGCGGATTAGGTCGCTCTCTTTAAGACGTTTCGCGGCTCTGCCCAAGAACGTGCAAGCAGTGTAACAGCCCCGTCGTCCCCAAGATAAAACAGCCCAGAATCACCTCTGTCTAGAACCTTCTTTACACAACAGAAGGCCTGAATACTAAACACCCACTTACTGTTTGAACAAACAAACAGACTGCTCGGAAATCGAAGTTTAAAAGAAATAAAATTATTTCTGATGAAGAAAAAGACTGAAAGTAATTCTGTATTGCTGTTTCAGATCAAGAAGAAGGCTGAAAACTTATTCTGTGTTTTAAAACTGAGGAAGAAGCCAGTATTTATAGGGGAAAATTCTGAATCGTTTGGAGAAAAATAAATAAATTCTTGAAACCGAAAATTTAATTCTTAAACGTTTTTTTTTATTAAACGTTAATTTTTGAACGTTATATATATATATATATATATATATATTTATTTATTTATATAAACGTTTCTTTAAAACGGTTCAAGAAAAAAAACGTTTTCATTAAAATGTTTTTTTTTTTTTTAATTAAACTGTTAAAAAAAATATTTTAAATAAATTTTTTCAAAAATAAATAAATAAGTGCCACCTCATCACACGCTCGACTCGACTCGACTCGACTCAGCCGGACGGCGGCGCGCGCGCGTGGTAGGGATGTAACTCCTCTCCCCTCCACAATATGAGATAAAAGGGTTAGAGGAAATTGCATATTTGACACTTTCTATTCTAAAATTTTTAATTAAAATTCATTTGTTTCAACATGAACTATAATTAATATGAAATTATGGATGTATGTATTTTATTTTGATATGAATGAATGTATTTTATTTTAGTGTACAATGCAATGATATATATATTTTTTATAAACTGTAATTGATATTGGTAAGAATTATAAATTTATTTTATAATTTTTATTTATTATTTTGATAATTATTTTTTAAATTATAAAATTATAGGTTCAGATTGGCTCTAAGACCGAATAGGACCTGATGAAAGGATCCGATCGAGGCTCGGGCCAATATTTTGTTCATAATTTACGAAGTCTCGCCCAGCCATGACGACCACTATTTGACAATAGTAGTCTCTAAAAAAGCACTGATGATCTGTAGCCATCAAATTGTTGGGTTATTAGCGTTTGCCCTTTTTAATTTAAATACTTCATTTTGTAAATATTTTTGGAACAAGACCTCGGGGTCTGTTAAAATTGCCGAGCTCTATGCTTTTTAAACCTACAATATACGTTGTATTAATACTTCATTTATATTTTTTTAATCTATCCTTTTAATGTCTCGAGGCAAGTTCTCTCTTTCTACCATTTTTTTAATAACTGCATAGAAAGATTAAGATAACTTCAACATATGTTTTGCAATAATTAGCCTTATGACATCATTAAACTTAAAAGCCACGGTTAGGCTTAGGACTTATTTTTCCAAATACCTAACATTCAAAAAAACACTATCTGAAATAGCAAAATGCTATCTGAATTAGCGTTTTCTTAGGTGAGATTAACAAGCGATTTTGAATTGTGTTTTTAACCTGAAAACGTGATCATTTTTTGTGTCTTATTTTCTTGATATCCTTTTTTATAAAAAAAAAATTCTATTATTTTTATTGTAATCTATGAGATACTATTTTTTTTTATAAGTTATTTGCTGAATTTTTTTCCTAAAAAAAGAAGTAATAATGACTTTTAAGGGTTTGTTATTTAGTTAGGTAATTGATATTTTGAAAATTTAAATATATTTTCATGGTTGAGCTTATAATATATTTAGATATATTAATTTCAATCAAATTAGTAGAGAAACTACAAGTATTGCAGCAACAAATTTTAAGAAAAAAGACTAATTAAAAGTGACAGAGGTAACAATTCAAGTAATTAGAAAAACAAAAGAAGGCATTAAGAAAAATGAAAAACATCACCAAATATTAAACTTTTCTAACGGGGTAAGTAAACAATTTTATCAAACCATTCATAATGAATATTTTTGCCTTCATAATCAAACAATGTTGAGTCATATTTGTATCATGAATTGGTAAAATAATTTGCCATTTGCTTGCTTGCATTGAGAGTACGATTGCTTGCTCTTCTGAATATTTTGCATTTTTTTTTGTTTCACATGAATCCAATATCCCATTGTATTATTTTATGTTTCAATGTGCGATAATTTTTTTTATGTTGTCCTACTCGTTTTTCAAAATTTTAAGCGAGTATCATTTTGAAATCTTGAGATGGTACCTGTGACACCTTGTCTCATATAGGTTTCTTTTTGCCATTATCATTAGTCATCGTAAATCCTTTGCCTGTTGTGTACTATGTTAAGATGTGGATATTTTATATGAAAGTACTTGAATTATATGCACTTTCAAAGGATTTTATCTCATATGTTTGGAGTTACAAATTATACTTTGAACGTGACTATTACATTTTGGAAAATAATAAAAAATTTCAGTGTACATTAAGATATTGCTTCCAAATTTGATATGCCATGAATTATGTTTATACCTTATTTTATCTGCCATGGCACTATAACACTTCCATTATCCAGGTAGTGTTGAACATACGACTGGTGTGCCTTAGAAAGCTGTTGTTTAAACATGTCTTCAGACGACATCTTATGATGTTGAGTGTACGGATCCAGTCAACGAGATCTAATTGATAAGAGTGAACGCGATAGTTACATGAAAATAAATATTTTTTTCTCTTATTTGTTATTATAGGAGATTATGAAAAGTCAAAATGGAGAATAATGTCTCATCTGATTATGAAAAGAAGAGATTATAGAAAGTCAAATGAATATTTTATTTATAGTAGTTTGCTTTTAATATTTTCCTTATTTATGTATTTTCTTTATTTATGTATTTTACTAATGTACTATAAATACCCTAAATCTCCTTCAATAATAAAAAATGCAATTCCACTTCTTCTAAATAGTATCCGAGTATTCAATCCAAAAACTCTAGTCGCCTACAGAAAGAGAAAGTTTACAGCCGTCGCTGGCCTTTATGGCCTCTAGCTACGAACTCCGACGGCGGCTGCCATGAAACAAGTTCTCCTACACAATTTTTTTTTTCCTATTAGTTTTTTTTTTGAAATACCCACTTCTCTCTCTCTCTCTCATAATCTTCCTCTCTAAAGTCTCCAGGCCCTCTATTATCCCTCTCTCTCCAAAGAACTCTACCCTTGTTTCACATCCTCAGCCGCTTGTTTCAGATCATCAACCATTTCTTTGGCCTTTGTCCTTGTTTGCTCTCTCAACCATCAACTTCCACCACCACCAAAATTGCCTGCCAAAGTCCTATAGCTATAGCAGCAAACTGTTTCTGCTGCCCCCCAATCCTTGCCACTGTAATCCCTCCATATTTCTCTGCTTCTCTTTTCTGTTTCACTTCCCCATCTTCTCTCTCTTTGCAGCTTTAATGGTGACTACCTGACTCATTCCACTCCTAGTCCTTCTCAACATCCTCGCTGTTTCTGCCCATCGATCACTAGATCCGCCGCCATCGCCGATTTTGTTCTCTTCTCTCGCACCTCCAGATAAAAAAAAAAAAAAAAACCCCTCAAATCTTAACCTTCCTAAAAGCCGCCCAAATGGGATCCCATCTCCTCTTCCCAGACATTTTATCCTGAAATCGTAGAAACAACCCCACTAGTTTTCAAAATTCATCTTTCTGCCCAAGTTGCTAAATAAATAAAAAAAAAGGGGGGGGGGGGGGAGATTTTGTGACTCATATTTCCTACTTTCCTTTACCTTCCAAACACCAATACAACAATCCCCCCCTCCCCCCCCCCCCATGTTTTCTCTCTCCAACGCTCCCCTCCCTCCATTAATCTCCTAATTTACCCTATTACAAAATTCATGCAGAAAAGTTGGAGCTTCACTTTCTTAACTCAGGTTTCATTCAGTAGAGATTCAATCTCTCTCTCTCTCTCTCTCTCTCTCTCACGCACGCACACAAGATATATCTATCAGTATTTCTCAGATCTATGGACTATTTGTGGTTCACTGTATTTGTGATCCATCTCTCTCACTCTCTCCTAAATAAAAAATCCGTCTCCCTACGGATTCCAACTATGGCGATTTCTGTTGTATCGTAGATAAACCCTGCCAACTACAATGCACCTTCGACCCACAAGATGCAGCAATTGAGGGGTCTTTGCAAGTCAGGGGTTCGTGCCTACGGCAAAACACTTGTTTGAAGAGACAACACTTGTTACGCGATACGGTGCACCATCGCTCGCTACAGTGAGCCCCCAGATGTTTCAAGAAAGTGCTCTAACGAGCCTCCCAACAACCAGACGCTGACAACACCAAGCCACTAGCGCGGGTTCATTTTCCTCTACTTAAGATCCAAGATTGGATTCTCCTCACGGAGTTCCACTTTGTGGGGGGCATATAGGAGATTATGGAAAGTCAAATGGAAAATAATATCTCATTTGATTATGAAAAGAAGAGATTATGGAAAGTCAAATGAATATTTTATTTATAGTAGTTTGCCTTTAATATTTTCCTTATTTATGTATTTTTTTTATTCATTTATTTTACTAATGTACTATAAATATCCCAAATCTCCATCAATAATAAAAAGGGTTTTTTAATATGGGCCCCAAAGTCCACCCATATATTAGACTTATCCCCTAGTAGCAATATACAATTAAAATAAAACTCATTCTGATCGGTGAGTTTCACCCAGAGAGGATAGGCTCGTGAAGGGGTCTTAAATTGGAAGGTAATTTTAGGGTGGAGAGCTTCAATCAAAATTGGAAATCAAGAAGAGAAGAAGGCATTTTTCTTTTGCAGCAAAAATTCCACAACAGTGACTTCATCCTCCCCAGAAAATCTTGTCGCGGTTGTCGTCGCCGTTGATTCCAAAACCATCGCTTGTTCATTCGAAGTCGCCATCGCCATTGATTCCAAATTCGTCACCCATTTATTCCCAGTCGTCACCGTCCATTTACATCTCATTCATACTGTCGCCGTTGTCTTCATAGTCTTCCATTCATTGCCGTCTTCTTCATAGTCGTCCATTACAGCTCGTTACCATCGTCTTCACAGCAAGGGTTCTTCACATCCTTCCATTCCACTCAGCGTCATCTATTCTGCAGCGCTGTCGTCTACTTCAATCAATTGTATTCTATTTCAGAAGCGAACAACACAGGTACTAATCAAAACCCTAACTTCAATCTCAGTTTGTAGTGTTGGATTTCACATGTAATAATCAAAACCCTAGCTTCAATCGTAGAGAAGGGTTTTTCTCCTACCCAGAAGCATCCTTCCACTGTTTAGCATTGATTCCAAGCGTCGTCGGTGTCCATTCCCAGCCGCCATCGCCGTCCTTGTTACACGCCATCGGTGTCCTTCTCTGGTAAGTTGCAATTTTTCGCTTTGTGCTTCATCTCTCCCAATCTCTTCTCTGTTTAGGGTTTCGTGATTTTACTGTGCAGTAACAATGGTGATTGAGTTCTTGATATATTAATTGATGTGCTAAAATCGATTTTTGATGTGGGTGTTGTTTGGTTTCATGAAAAAAATTGGCCTGAAAAAATGCCCAAATCACCGTTTAGGGTTAGGGTTTCGCGATTTTACTGTGCAGCAACAATGGAGATTGAGTTGGTTACTGTGATCAAATCATTACTGTTTAACAAAAATCAATATTTAATTAATGTGTAGCAACAATCGACGTTGATTTCTTGGTTTGAATCTCTATCTTCTTCCTTTTTATTGTTAATTTTTGAGTTATTGAGATATTTAATGTGTAGCAAAAATCAACAAATGAAATCTTGTTAATGTTTGATTTATTGAGATTTTTACTGTGTAGCAAAAATCAACAATTAAATATTGTTTTGGATTAACATCCTGTTACTTTTCATTGTTGACGTGGGTTGTTGAAAAAATCGTTACTGTGTAGCAAATATCGATATTTAGTTAATGTGTAGCAACAATCAATGTTGATTTCTTGGTTTGATTATTCCATATTCTTTCTTTTTGTTGTTGATGTTTTGAGTTGTTGAATTATTTACTGTGTAGTAAAAATCAACAATTGAGTTTTGTTTTGAATTAACATCTTGTTACTTTTCATTTTTTATGTGGGGTTGTTGAGAAAATAATTATTGTGTAGCGAAAATTAACGTTTAAAAGTTAGATACACGAGTAAGGTGGACTAACTAGTACGATGACGAAGGCAACTAAGGTAAGACTATGGTTTTGCATAATTTTTTTGTTTAAAAATTGGTTCTTGTATTATGTTTTCTTTGAATTTTTTTTTTGTGAACTTGTCTGTCAAAAAGTAAGATATTACTCTTTTTCGTTTATGGATAAAGGGAAAGATTTGGCCTAATATTGGGAATTTCTTATCAATGATTTCGTTTCTCTTGATATTTTTTTTCAAATTTTGCATCTTCTATATCTTGTACTGTAAATTATTTATTTAGAAAGCTTGTCATTAGCATATACACAAGCATTTGGTTTGGATTAATAAAGTTTCACAATTTATGTTCTATATTTATGTTCCCACTAATAAAATTTTGGAATATTTGTTGCGAAGTCTCCTTAATCCAATATAAATGTTTGAGATATTTACTGAGTCGAGCACTGTAATTGTCTTCTCTTGTTTTTTGAAAATATTTTTTGGTTAATTTTTAGGTTACTACGTGATTATTATTTGGTTACTATTTTGTTAATTTTTGGTCGCAAATAGTTTAGTTGTTTCTGTTCTATATTTCTATTCCCACTAATAAAATTTTGGAATATTTACTGTGGAGGAAAAATCAATGTTGAGTTCTTGGTTTGAATCTCTATCTTCCTTTTCATTGTTGATATATTATCTCTTGAGATAGCTAATGTGTAGTAAAAATCAACAAATGAAGTCTTGTTGATGTTTGATTTATTGAGATTTTTACTATGTAGTAAAAATCAACAATTAAGTATTGTTTTGGATTAACATCTTGTTACTTTTCATTTTTGATGTGGGGTTGTTGAGAAAATAATTATCGTGTAGCAAAAAACAAGGTTTAATAATTGTGTGGCAAAAATCGATGTTGATTTCTTAGTCCAAATTTTCATCTTCTTCATTTTTCTTGTTGATATTTGATTTATTGAGATTTTTACTGTGTAGTAAAAACCAGCAATTGAGTTCTTTGAGTTTATTACTGTACAGTAAATATTCAATCAATTATAACTATACAGTAAATATTCAATCGAATATAATTGTACAGTAAATATTTAACATATACCTTTTCACTGTTCTGAGATGATCCAATGCCTTCCTACCTGATTTTATTCGAGGCAATGTCAAGCTATTGAAACAGCTTAATGGAGGTGCCAACTTGAGAAACATCATCAAAAAATTCCATCCTCAATTGACATATTGAGTTCAATACAATGTCATGAATTGGAGATCCATGAGGTTAGTTTCATTTTATAACTCTTTTTGTTCATTAGTAGCTTAGCTTTTTGTCTTGTTTTTGGGTTTTGAGAGATATTTGCAGATATGATATTTGGGATCTATCGAAACTTCAGAACCTTTGTCATTTATGCAGTTGAAAATATAGAGCTTATGAATGCATACTTTATTTTCAAGTTTGGACTTTATCTTACTCCAATCGAGCATCTTTTGATGCGTAATATTCAAAAAAATCTTATATTTATTGCAGGCATTGCTTTGTGATGCTATTGTTGATGCTAGACATAATCCTCCAAAGAATATTGTAGCAGTTGTTCATACTAGTTCTTTTGTTTTGGCAAGCTCTTCAAAGACTTTGGATAAAAAGTCGATTTTGAAAGAAAAATTTCTGATGGTTTTGAAAATTGAACAAGCCCAAGATGAGAATTTGCAAGATGTTAATTCCATCCTCTTTGCCTGTATAACTTCTTCATTGCGCAAGGGGTTTGATGGGTTGTATATATATTCACTGAGGAGCAAATTTCCAAAGTTGTTCCATAGGGCTGGTCTCTATATATTTACATTCTTTCTTGTAAGCAAGCACATATGTTTTGGTTGCATGTAATGCATTTATGCTCTCTAAACAACATTTTATCCATTTGTGGTCCTAATTTTTTTTGGGATGTTTAATTTTTAGGTTATTTTGTTTGGTTACTCTTTTGTTAATGTTTGGTCACAAATAGTTTGGTTGTTTTTGTTCCCACTAATAAAATTTTGGAATATTTATTGTGAAGGAAAAATTGATGTTGACTTCTTGGTTTGAATCTCCATCTTCCTTTTCATTGTTGATAGTTGATTTCTCGAGATAGTTATTGTGTAACAAAAATCAACAAATGAAGTCTTGTTCGGGATTAACATCTTGTTGCTTTCTATTGTTGATGTGGGGCTGTTAAAACAAATAATTACTATGTAGCAAAAATAGATGTTTAATTAATGTGTAACGAAAATCGATATTGAATTCTTGGTTTGAATCTTCATCTTTTTCCTTTTCATTGTTAATTTTTGAGTCATTGAGATATTTAATGTGTAGCAAAAATCAACAAATGAAATCTTGTTGATGTTTGATTTATTGAGATTTTTACCGTGTAGCAAAAATCAACAATTGAGTTCTTTGAGTTTATTACTATACAGTAAATATTCAATCGATTAAAACTATATAGTAAATATTCAACCGATTATAAATGTACAATAAATATTTCAACATGTACTTTTGATTGAAAAAATAAAGAAAATGTAATCGATTCCCATTATAATTGTACAACAACATTCAATCAAATTCAACGTTATTCAAACCTGGGAGGTTGTAAACAAAAAATTCAACAAATTATAACTAAACAATAAATATTCAACCAATTATATTTGTATAGCAATATTCAACCAATTATAACTGTACATAAATATTCACTCAGTTATAACTGTATAACAACTTTTAATTATCAGAGGTTGTACTCAATATTCAATCAATTCCAAAGGTTGCTCAAAACATGGAAGTCGTATAGAATTGTTCCGAGAATTTTGTTTTTTTTACTTTAGAACAAATTATTAGGAATAAAAACAAAGTTGTGCATAAATTTCCGTTGTTGTTCTTAGTTAATGGGAACAAAAAACACTAAAAAAGGCAACCTTGTTTTATGTTTGGTCGTGCTAATCAATGGGTTTTAGCCAAAAGAAGAAAAAACCCATTTTTCCTCCGAAGAGAACGAGCACCATGTCAAGACTGGTCCATTGGAGAAATAAAGCAGTCTCTTCTCTCTCTAGATTCTCTCTCTAAAAACAACATTTTTGGTCCAAAAAGTGGGTTCATTTGATCACAAATCAGCAGAAGAAAAATGGATTTTCAACGAAAGTGGAAGCCAACCACGGAATATCTCTTGTTTGAAGAATCAAAAAGGGGATGCTTGTTCATCTCCATGGGTATATTCAGGGTTGAAGGCCAAGAACCATAAAAAAGAACACCCAAAAATGGCTCCATTTTTGAAGGTTTCATCAAATCCACAAGCTATCGAAATGAAATTGCAAAATGCAGAAAAAATACATTTTCACCAGTAGCCGTGCCAAACAGCTCCCAAAAAAAGTAACCACAGAGGTTTATTTAAAGAATCAAACATGTTATTCTTGAATTGCTGCTCAATCTCGCCGTTGCATCTGCTGCTGTCGCCGCCTTTACCTCTCGCCGGCGTGGAAATGGTGTTCGCAATTTAGGGTTTTTGTTGTCGCTATTCTTAGCTACTTTGCAATTTATGGCATGAGAGATGGGAATAGAAAATTTGATCTTTTCCATTTTCAAATGAATTAATTGCTTGGAGCATTGGTGTTATTTTCCAAAAATACCTACAGAGCAAAGTTACCCCAGCCGCGCGTGAAGAAATGCACTGTTTTTTTTGGAGTTTTCTTCAAATATAAATAATTAGATGGGTTTTTCTTTGTTTGGGCTTGATTATTGGGGCCCATTCTAATATCTAATGTAAAAGTGGATGTCTAATTAAAATTTCCTAACAAAAAATGCAATTCCACTTCTTCTATAGTTATGATACCATTTGTTTACAAAAGAATTGAAAAGAGAAATATAAATTCATGGTAGTTTTATGTAATGCTAATAACATAATTATTTATTATAACTTGTATATATCTTTATACATGAACTATTTCCAAAATTCATGCCATTGTATGAGAA
This sequence comes from Eucommia ulmoides, assembly GCA_016647705.1. Classification (NCBI taxonomy): domain Eukaryota; kingdom Viridiplantae; phylum Streptophyta; class Magnoliopsida; order Garryales; family Eucommiaceae; genus Eucommia; species Eucommia ulmoides. Next base: position 36,335,246 of record CM028339.1, on the reverse strand, counting down.
TCATTGGCTAAGCTTTCTAACCGACTCCCTTCTATTATTCCCTCTTTGATCTCTGCTTTCAGGTGATTAAGCTTCAAACAAGAATCAAATCTACAAAATTCCTTTTTTCCCCTACATTTTTGTCTTTTAATTCTATTTGTTGTATGAGAGTTTTTGATTTTTCAACAAAAACTAGAGATTGTCTAAATGAAAATGAATAATTCTCTTCTCTCTTCTCTTCTATAACCTTATTAGGATTCGATATATAGTGTGAATTTAGTTTTTTTATTTGTTGTTGATGAAGTTCTTCATCTCTACTTAAGTTACATAGAATACATTTTCGTCCAATGTATACACAATCTTCAATTAGGAGCCTTATGCATCCGAGGAAAACGGGAATATGGACGGATGATAGTTATTTTGATGGGCATGTTAGTGTCTAATTTCCCTTCTCTTTTTCTATTTGATTGTGATGTTTTCATTGATGTTTTGATGTTTTAGTGTTTTGTTTTCATTAAAAGTTAACTTGGTGACATTCTATTTGATCGGAATAACTATTGCGATCTTACTTGGATGTAAAGCAGAAATCCATACAAAGTTACCAAAATTATACCCCTTTTCATTTCTAGCCAAACAAACCCGTATGTTTCTTTCTTCATTATATTATTTTTTGGATTTATGTTATTTGGAACAAGGATTAGGATATTGTTTAATTTATTTATTTGTGAGGAGAACTTTGTTGACGTGTTTGTAGCGGTGACTGTAAATATTGATTGTGGTGGTGGTGGTGGTGATGGCGAATATTTTCTATTGTAGTGGCGGTGATGTTAGTTTTTTCTGTTAATTCTTAATTCTTAAGCTATTATTTTTTCCTTCACATAATTATTATTTTTTTACTACGTTATGTTTCATGTATTCTTCATTTTTTGAAATTTGAAGCGACTATGTAATAACTATAGAAAATGACATTTTAAAAAAAAAAAATTATTTTTCATTGTTGCAGATATTTGAACTTAGATATACATCTCCACCCCCAAAAGACCCAGTTGGTTGATACAGTAGTGCTAAGGATAAGGTTAGCATATTCATTATCAATATATATTTATGTAAGGTCGTACTCATTTGTTTATTTTTATTTGATTTTTGTCATACTAGAAGTCAATCTTTTGCGACTTATTTTCCTTCTCCCGAACCACGGGAGCGTCTAGCACCTCAGGAGCAATTCTTATTTTCCTTAAGGGTTTAAGCAGCGTATAAGGAATTTGAGAATTATATGGATTTGAGGATTATATCAAAGAATGTGTGACCACAAAAGGAAAATACAAGTAATTTATTTAAATTTTGTTTCCCTTTTTCTGTACTTTTTTTATATTACTAAGTTGTATAAGGTTTTGGTTTTCTTTTTTTTCTTTTTTTCCTGTTATTTTGTACTGGCTTAATTAATGTATTCTTACTTATTTTAAATAAAAATTAGTTGTTTCATTTTAGAAATTTATTTTTTATTTTAAAATCTGTTTGTTTTTTCATTTTTAATTTTTGTGCACGAAACATGTTCCAAATTGGATTATTCCTATCTAATTTAATTTTTTTGGGTAGAAATTTCTAATTTTGTTTAGGTTTTTTAAGGTTTTACATTTTAGACAATGGACAATGTCATTGTTTTGATGAACACATGACTATCCAAAACCTTTTTCCTCTTGGAGTCTAGGGAAAAATAATATTGAGATTTCTATTAAGTTTCGATGTGTCATTTTATTCTTATAAATACGAAAAATAAATTATTCATCTGTGATGTTTTGTGGCGTTTGCTTCTTAAGTTACTTCTTTAATTGATAATTTTTTAAATTTGGCTGAGAAGTGCATATATAATTTGTATTAATGTTAATACATATTTTTAAATGAATTATAGACTTTTACACCCATGCCTTCAGGCACGGATTATACACTAATATCCAATAAATTATGAGAAAGATATTCAAACTTTAGTTAAATGTCTCCAATATAGAGGAAAGATATTCAAAAAATTGCAGTGTGTTTCTTTATATTAGTTACAGCTTTTGAATGTTGATTGAATAAATGTTATTAAGTTTTGGTAGATGGGCTCGGGTCAAGGATACAAACTCAAGCTATCAAGGTCCTCAATGTGCTTCAAGAGTCCATATGAAAAGAACTGCCCCTTGTATGCAAAAAAAATATATTGCAAGTAGATGCATCCATAGAAATCGAATTACATCTTTGATTTATGTCATTGTGTCACCCTCAATGACCAAATTAGAGACTTCTTTTATCTTCTGAACAGTAAATTTTGGTAGATGTTCGATATTGTTCCTCTGCATAAATTTCGATGGAACTCTTGTGCTATAATTGCTCTTGACGACTGATGTCCCGGACTTGATACCAAAAATTAATTGTATGTCACATGCATAATCTAATATACTTTCTAGCAATTTTGAATGCATTCGTATATGGATTGAAATGAGATATTATGTTAGTAATTAGTTGATCTTTTCCACCATTATTCTAATGTTACATCTTTTTCCAGAAGAGCCCTAAATGTTTGCCAAAATGGCATTTTGGCTAGACACTCTTTGCGTTCATTTCGTAGGTTTAACTCCTTCAATAGATTGATCACTTGACTGAACAACTATCAGACTAAGAATTACTTTTCATTCTATCTCGTAGAGATGATGTGATGACAACATTTTTTGATTCTTCCATTTCATCTACCAGGGCTTTGATTTTTCTTTGATCTATAAAAAATAAGTTACTTTTATTAGTATAAAAACTCAAAACTAAGAAGATGAGATGTGGATAACTACAATTTAGTAGGTAATGGAGTTAATATAAGCCATTCTACTAAGATTTGCTAACAAAATGTAACATATAGATGTGTGCATATATAAGTACAGGGTATTCATGTAATAACAATTATATTTATATACTATTTATTCACAAAAAGTAAGAAGGTAGTGTATGTTTGCAAATGTTTTAATGAATCATATAATATTAGTTACATGTAATTACTTTTTTAAGTACAGAAGGAGAAAAGTCAGTGTATGTCGCGAAATTTATAGTGAATTGTTTTAATATTAGCTACATGATACTGAAATTACAAACAACTTGAGAGTATAATACATGTTAATAACTACAAGTTACATCTAACTAATATTACGCACACTTTTTAGAATAAAATGCATGTGCATAACTGCAGGGTACCCAGTTAATACTAGTTACATGTAACTAATATTTATGCTGAAAAAACAATAACCACCTATATCTCTTAGATTTAAGACCAAATCGTTAATATTAGTTACATATAAATAAGGTTATTCACAAAAAAATGACAATGTATATCTTGAGATTTTAGTATGAATCATTTAATATTGTTACATCTAACAAATATTATGCATTTGCTTGAGTGAATCGTTTAATATTAGTTGCATGTAATAAATACTTATATGCATGTGTACATAATTACCTAGTAGTCATTTAATATTACTTACGTATAACTATTATTAGTCACGAATAGAGTGAAATCATCAGAACTAGACACAAATAGTTGTAATCGATTCGTTGCATGAACCATTTTTACTTCTTTGCCGACCACGTTTTGATTCATCGCCGGAGGACTTAGATAGTTTGCTTATCTTGGAATTTTTGAAGAAGAATATAGTTTTTTTTTTTTTAAGAATGCTAGGGTTTAGAAAAAAAAAATCACTAGCACCCCGATTTTTTTTATTTTTTTTTTCAAAGATAAAATTGGGGCTGAGATTCGTATCCCCGATCTATAATTATTGTGTAAATAAATTAAAAACGAGCATTTTCCAGTAAAAAAAGATAAAAAAAACAAAAAATATCTGCTAAACAACTTCAAAAAATATATGATAATATATATATATATATATATATATATATATATAATTTCGAAAATATCACTTTTTTAAACAAATTATAGGGTCAGATAGTGAAGATTTTAATATTTTTAATAAATTATGGTTAATTGTCGTTTATCCCCTTGTACTTTGTTCTTATTTCATTTTAACCTCTCAACTTCAAAAACCTACACATTGCCTCCTACTCCAAATGAAGCAAAACACGTTTTATTCTAAAAGTGATAAAATCACTCAATTGTGCTTTATTTTATTTTATTTTTTTAAAAATTAAATTAAGTTAAGACAAATGAAAAACTAGCATTTCCTCCCTTTACCTCTCTTTCCCTCCCTACTTCTATTTTCTTTTATTTTTTAAAATAAGTACAAAATAAAATAAAAATTAAAATAAAACGTTGTTTTGTCCTTTTTCATATAAAATTTAGAGGACCAATTTAATTTCACTTTTTTTTTTTAATATATTTTGTTGAGTTAAAGAAAAAAAGAAAATTTTGTTCTCAATTTTATTATAAGTAGAAGGGAAAAAAGTGTAGATTTTTAAAATAAAAGGAACAACATGAAACAAGGTCAAAGTAAAGGTGGGCAAATGACAATTAACGCAATCTTAAACTTTGTAAAAGCCACAGAAATAATGCATTTTTCTCTTTCTTTTTCGAGTTTGTCATTGTTGTCGATTTTTTAAATATTTAAAATGTGAAAAAATTAAAATTAGTTTATTTTTTTATATTTACAATTAGGGAGTGTTTTTGGACTAACTTGTTCGAATCTCGAGGGTTTTTTTTTTTTTTTTTTTTGGGTCTAGTGAAAGAGTAGGACTAGATTGCGAAGACAGGCGTCACAAAAATAAGCCAAGCCCATGACGATAAAACTGTTAGTGGCCCATACCGATGCTTATGCTGAAGGGGGACCAAAACCTTTAATTCTTTGTTTGTAGTTTTGGATTATACATCGGCAAAAAAGCCCAAGTGGATGTCGACGTATTAGAAGGTTAGGGTTAATACCACCTAGACCCCCTCAACTATAGTGAAATTTCACATACACCCCCTAACTTTGAAAACTACCATGACGACCCCCCGCCGGAGCTTTTTTAGTGAATGGACCATTTTGCCCTTACTAAATCTGACATAAGAAAAAGTAGAAAAATTATAAAAAAACATGATATGTGCAATTACCTAGTTGCCCTTAGCCCATTCCCCCCCCCCTCCCCCCCCCCCAATTTTTTTTATTCACTGCACTTTTTTTTTTGTTTGAGGCTCCTCTCCTTTGTTTCTCTGCACCACCGATCACCACACAACACCACCAAACACTCTCTTTCTCTCTCTGTTCCTCTCGCGATTTCTATGTGAAATCCACCTCAACCAAATTGGAGTTCTCGAGTTAGCGTTTAAGGTTCAATTCAGCAGTGTTGATGTTTGATTTGGCGGTGGTGATGTTCGTTTTCGATTCGGTGGTGTTGTTCAGTGAAGTTTTCGATTCAGCGGCGTTGTTCATTTTTATGGTGTTTTTAAGTGGTGTTGATGTTTAATTTGGCGGTGGTGATATTCGTTTTCGATTAGGCGGTGTTTTTCGCCAGAGTTTTCGATTCAGCGGTGTTGTTAGTTTTGGTGGTGTTTTTTGGCGATGTTAATATTCAATTCGGCAGTGTTGTTCGTTTTCGATTCGGTGGTGTTGTTCGGCAGAGTTTTCGATTCGGCAGTGTTGATATTTGTTTTGATGGTGTTCGGTGGTCGTGTTTGTTTTGGTGGTATTTTTCAACGGTGTTGATGTTCGTTTTGTTGGTGTTCGGCGGTGGTGGTGTTGATGTTCAACGGTGGTGTTCGGAGGATGTGGTGGGGGTGGGGATTTGGGGAAGATGAACACATGAAAAAAAGTCAAGAGCTTTAGTTACAATATGTACCCTAAATGTTTTAAATATTTTTATTTTAAACCATTATATTTTTTAATACAAAGGTAATATATAGTCTTTTTACTTGGTCAATATGATAAAAAATTAAAAATTGACTTTTTCAGGGCATTTTTGAAATGAAAAATAATCTAGGGATTTAGGTATTTTTTGACCAAATAGTTCAATGGGTATCCCATGTAGTTTTGAAAGTTAAGGGGATTTCCGTAGTTTTGTTCAAAAATTAAGAGGTGTAAGTGGGATTAACCTTAGAAGGTTCTGGTTCGCTTATAGTGCGAATTCCTATTTTGGATGAGTCAGTATAACCCAATTATGACAAGGCATTGTCGTTATTCGCGCAGCCTTCTATTCATTCTTTGGTTGGTTTGTTTCACAAAATCAGCCCACTCCCTTAGACATTTACACCAAACTAAAATTAAAATTGTCGATTTTTTTTAAAACTTCGGACTATTTAATTTTATACAAAATCAAAATTAAAATTACAAAGTCATTTAAATTTTTTTAATTTCATAAAAATCTAAAACCAAAATGAAAATCAAAATCGCATAACCGCAGATCTTTATTTTTTATATATAAACAAAACACAATTAAAATATAAAATATAAATTTCAAGAAATAAAACCAAACTACAAAAAATATTAATTATTACAATAAACGTTCCTAATTAGAATTAAAACATAACGATAGATAATAATCAAAATAATACAAATGAAGGTCTCCAAAACAAATACTATCTCAATAATTCAACTATATCTCAATATTTTTTAATCTTGTCAAAAAATAAATAAATCATTTTCATACATTATTACAAAATCTTAATAACTTTAAAATCTATGTGAACATTATTTTTATACTGTAAAATGTTTCTCACCTCAATAACATACGAATCTTCCAGTCCAAAGTAGAGTGAGAGAGAGAGAGAGCTCAGAGATCAGAGAATAACACGATGGAATGGAAGTCCAAAGTTGGTTAGGCTATGTCACACATAAATGAGAAGACCAAACCCACACACACACACACACACACACACACACACACACACATACACACACACATAGGAGGGGTTAAACTATAAATAAATAAAAAAAACATAAATATATTAGGGGTTAAATTATAAATATATAAAAAAATGAGGGCATATATATCATAAAATATAACTAAAATAATAGTTATATGGTTCGGATACATGGTTTAATTACATGGTTCGGCAACACGGTTCGATTTCACGGTTACTATCCAAAAATCAAAATCAAATCCAAAACCAAAATCGTTTTGGTTACTAATTTTAAAACCAAAACCAAAACCACAATAAAAACTGTTTAGTCAGTTTCAAAACCGGACCGTTCGGTGTGGTTTTGTTCTGTTACCCATTGATTTGGTTTTAATTGAAACATTTATTAACTCTTTTTACGGTAGTTCAAAATTTATTTTAGAAAGCTAACGACCAGTTTCCAAATTAGAGTGAAAACCACCAAATGAACTAAATTGAATTTTTTTTGCACAAATTATTCCTATTGGCATTTCATGGACTAATTTGCCCATATTAATTGACGCACCCCAGATTTTGATAGCGGAAGAAGTAGAGATTGGGAAGAAGAGGAAACGAATTTCATTCCTCACTCTCTAAGTTGTTCAAATCTATTCATTTTAAAAATAGTTTTTCAAGGGCTGTTCTAGGCGTCGGGTTTGAAAAACCTCTTGGGTTGTAATTTTATTTTGAAAACGGAGTCAACACTTGTCATAGGTTTAAATGGTGTGTTAGGTCATCGGAATTTTAGAAATTCATTTTTCCTTTTAAATGGCTCGTGTTTTGACATCTAAAGGTCTGGGTATCTGAGATATTCTTTAAGTTCAAGAGTCAGTTATACTTGGGGAATATTTTACGCACCCCAAGACACTCGTACACAAACGATATTGGTAGCGATTTATTTGTCGCTACAATACCGCAAGTGTACGGGTCAAGTTTTATTAGTCATCAAATAAGCCTCTACATGTGTAACTTCTATTTCAGTCCGAACTCCATGGTAAGAAGTGATAAGTTCAAGACTAGAAAATAACAATATCTTGAGTAGGATTCCTATGGTGGTAAAATGTAGTTACACCTGTTTTGTATCGATTTTGTGGTAAAAAGTGATAAGTTCAAGATTTTTTTTTTGATTGTAATGATAAGCTCTTGAACTTCATGTGTCGTGCGTTGAATGATTTTCCAGTATAGCACTTGTGTTGTAGTACTTGTGTTCAAATATCATTCATGCATAAAGTATGGGTTCTCAACCATTACGTTTGAAGAATAATTAATGTTTGGGTAAATGGGAGTAACGTTTCCCAGCTATAACCTCTAATGAGGGCAGAAAGTTATTAGGGAAGAATAAGAAGCGTATTCCTATGTCAACAAGAAATTAATAATGGGAGTAAGTTTTCCCAGCTATAACTTCTAATGAGGGTAAAAAGTGATCAGGGAAGAATAAGAAGTGTATTCCTATGTCAGCAAGAAATACATTTGTATTCTTCCATCATTTTCCCTCCTCCATAACAAGTTTAGGTAATAAACATGGTATGGATTGCATGAGTCTCGACAGACTAATAGAAATAATATACTTACTAACCTGGAATTTGATAATTTGTAGCACATCAACTCTCGAATAAATTGCCTTGGTTGGCGAGCTGAACTTGGTGGCTCAGTTTAAGGATAGAGATTTGTTGATGAGCTGTTCTTGGCAGCTCGTTTTATGGATGAACCGATCTAGGCAGTTCAGCTGGTTGAAGAGCTAATATTGAAGGCTTATTTTACCAGTAAACTGAGTTGGGCAGTTTAGCTGGTTGAGTAGCTGATATTGGCAACTCGTTTTATCGGTGAACCGAGCTAGACATTATAGTTGATTGAGGAACTTATATTGGTAGCTCATTTTATCGGTGAATCGAGCTAGGTAGTTCAATCGATTGAGGAGCTGATATTGGCAGTTCCTTTTATCGGTGAACTAAGCTAGGCAGTTTAGTCGGTTGAGGAGCTGATATTTGCAGCTCATTTTATCGGTGAACTGAGTTAGGCAGTTCAACCAATTGAGGAGCTGATATTGGCAGCTCGTTTTATTAGTGAACTGAGCTAGCCAGTTCAGCCAGTTAAGGAGCTGATATTGGTAGCTCGTTTTATCAGTGAACTGGGCTAGTAGTTCAGCCGGTTGAGGAGCTGATATTAGCAACTCGATTTATGAGTGAACTAGGCAGTTCAATGATTTGATGAGCTGATATTGACAACTCATTTAGAGGGTGAGTTGACTTTGGCAACTCACTTTCAGATCGTTTCATATCCTACGTGTAGGGGTGGCCTTCATTGAAACCTTTGGTGAATACAAGTCGTTATGACTACTCGTTTACAATTGAAATAGTAAATAGTTTTTTCTTCAAATCATAATATGAAAAATGACAAGGAACTTACACAAAGTATTTTCTCAAATGTGCAATGTTCCATGGCCGATGGATTAGAATGTCATTCAGATTATCTAACCAGTATGTCCCAGGTTTATTCACCTTGATCACCTTGTATGGCCCTTCCTTGGTAAGGGCTAGCTTTCCTAATCTGGCCTCTGGAAAGTGCGACATTACCCTTTGAAGTACTAGCTTTCCCACCGTCAAGTGTCTTCGGCAAATTGCATGGTTGAACGTTCTTGCCATCTTCAATTTGTAGGCCACCATCCTCAGCGCTGCCTAGTCCCGTTTCTCTTCTAGCTGGTCTAGCTCTTGGCATATCGCTCCCTCATTTTCTATGAGGTTGACTGTGTTATCCCGCCTCGAATGTAAACTGATCTCCACTAGGACCACTTCTTCTATCCCATACGTTATGGAGTAAGGCATTTCTCCTGTACTTGTGCTCAAAGTGGTACGGTAGTTCCATAAGATTGCTTGCAGTTCTACCACCCAATTGCCTTTGGCATCGTCCAACCGTTTTTTGAGAGCTTTATTAATTGACCTATTTGTTACTTCTGCTTGACCATTTGCTTGTGGCTAGGTTGGGCTTGATGTCCGATGTTATATTTTTAATTTGTTGTACATCCATGCAACCTTTACCCCAATAAAGGTGGTTCCGTTATCCGATATCAGTATTGCTAGAATACCAAAATGGAAAATTACTTGCTTTCGGAGGAAGTTCTTGACCTCATTCTCACCCACAGTCACGAACGCATTGGCCTCTACCTATTTGGTAAAGTAGTCGATCACCAATAGTAGGTACTTCTTGTTCTTTGGCACTGATGTGAATGGCCCTAGGACATCCATTCCCCATTGAGCAAAAGGCCATGGACTATGGATAGGTGTTTGCACTTGAGAGGGAACTCGGATGTTGTTGGCCCAGTAGAATACCCAAGATGGGGGGTGAATTGGGAAATTAAAAAATAATCAGAATAAAAATCAATAAATCAAATAATTAATTTTAAACCTAAATTAATTATTATCTTTATAACACAGCGGAATTAATCAATCAACTAGGTGCACACACAAACAGCAAAAATAGACAAATTAAGAAAGTAGCACACCAGAGATTTATACTGGTTCACCAAGTTACTCTTGGCTAATCTAATCCCCCTGAGCTCCACGGAGGTCGCACCCACTAAAACCAAGATTCCTTTAAAGATAGGAACCAAACCCGCACACCGATTCTTTTACAGGTTCAGAGTTAACCTTTACAATTTTCTTTTCAAATGCTAAGGAATAACCTAATTCTTTTTAACACTTAGGCTCAAGAATCAAAACCTCACAAAAACACTCCAAATATCCTTTTACTTGGTAAGGATTGAAGCGTTATAAAATCACTCACGAACATGCAATCTTATTCAGGAAGAATCACTACCTCAATCTCTTTACAGGAAGAGACTAAAACCCAACTACCATTGATTAAATATCCCCAACGATATTTAGTCCGTCACAACTCACCAATATAAAAATTGATAAGTAAATATCACTCAGAACTTCTACCACCCCAGATATATATAAACTCAATTAATATCCCAACTAGTGATAGAATTATGTGAGATGCAGAAATCTGATTTTAACACTATATGGGTAGCAAATTGGAGCATGTAATCAGATTCAAGAAATTGTTCGAAAGAATATTTTCTTTAAAAAATCAAAAACAATGTTTAAGATTAATTTCCAAAATACAATAATAAACAAGTAATAATCAATATGGAAAGATCTCACTCGGAATCCACAGAATTAATGATGAAAACAATATAATTTCAATTTTGGTATCAGCACAAATTGATCGCAGTAGATTATTAGAATCACTCTTAGAACAGCTCACAGTATAGTTGAATGATCACTCTTATAAATACCCTAAAAAATAAGACTGATTTTATCTCTTAGAATGAATAGAATGATTAGCTCTCTTAAAAAATTCGCAGGTCTATATAAGGGCACATGTAATCAGCCTCCTAATGGCTAGTTTACAAGTGTCATGACAATAAAATACTCTTATAGACTCTTCATAACATGAGGACTTCATTTAGGTTCAATTTCACTTAATAACAACTTTTAAAACTCTCAATTAAATCCCCAAAATATTTCTCAATCAAAACAAATAAGTATAGAATCCATTTTATGTGCCAAATTGAGAAACTTTAATAATTAATGAACCATATTGAAAGGATTTAATTTGTATATGAACCGTATCTCAAATGTTAAGAATATATCCGAAATCTCTCTCAAATCTTAACAAAAAATGGCTAATTTTGGATTTAAAATCGGATCAACCAATATCTAGAAACTACGCGTTCAGTCGACTGCCCAGTCGACTGAAGGATACTGGAGGTATCCCATGCACTTTATCGGTCGACTCCTTAGTCGACTCATTGATTCAGAGAGTTTGCCAAGCTTCCATCGGTCGACCGCTCTGTCAAATCGCAGATTCAGAGAGTTTGCCAAGCTTCTATCGGTCGACCTCTCTATTAACTCACAGATTCAAAGAGTTCATCCTCTTTCTCCGGTCGACTCCTCAACCGACTGACCTCTCCAGAATCTCTTCTCTGATATCGTTTTTAACTTACTTTGTTTTATAATTTTGCCTATTTATCCATATTTATATTCAAATGAATTCCACTAATACTCTTATATTCTATTTTAGTCATTCAAAAATATTTCTTTTTAATTCACATAGGAGCAAATAAATATACTAAACCAAAACACACATAAAAGATGAAATTCATTTTGTGCCGTGTGTGTATTCCTAAATGGGATATTAAGAGTTTATATTTACTTGGGTTGTTTTCCCTGATGTCTTCAAACTCTTAATACTTCTTCTTGATATATTCATTTATTATCCATTCATTTTGACATTTTTATTATTGGAACTTTAAATCACTGAAACACTTGATCAAACATTAGTTCCACCAAAATATCAATACTTAATTATTCATCAAAATCTTGAGATCAACAATCTCCCCCTTTTTGATGATGACAATTAATTTTGATATTTTCTTTAAAAATAAAATATAACCACACTCCTCCTGAATCCGAGGACGGGTTCTTTAATTCATTTAAATATCATAATGAAGATTTCAATAATTCACAATTTAAAAATACTCAATAAAGCATTACTTTTAAATTTCTCTCTCTTTTGATTAAAACACAGTATTAGAATTCTCCCCCTAAATAAAACATTACTCATTTATCCCCTTTTGTCATCTTCAAAAACAATTTAGGTAGGGAAGGAGAAAACAACAATTATGTAAGTCACTCTAGGCAAACATCATTATAAGCGCATTTGAGTATTTTTTATTTTTTTTAAAACTTATTTGAATAAATAACTTTTTAAGCCCAAAACTTTAACACTTATAGATAAATATCACATCTACTCAATTCATTTATCATATCAAAATCAAATACGATGTGGATCATTACTAAAGATAAAAATCTAACCAACTGGATCAAGTCTAGGTACTTCATCAAAATCTAAACACTATTAGTTAATGAAATCTAAACAACCTAGATTTACTATTACAGACCAAAACAAAATGTTGTGGATCATGTTTTTAATAACACAAGGATAAAATATAGGGAGGGGTCTGTCAAGAGAAATGGTAGTAAAGTCCCATTGGACTAGTGGCTGCCTACTGTGGATATAGGATACTTGGCTGAATCACTGGTCCAGGAGTCATCTGCTGGTGAAATGGCATTGAAGGAACTGCTCTCGATGGCCCTGCGCTTGATGGTCCTGAGCCAGATGGTCCTGCTGCAGTAGGTCCTCCGAAGGACTGCTGTGCTCCATACATAGGATGGCCAGCAAAATGTGGCTGAGCACTAAACTGCTGCAGGTATCCATGGTGAGATAACTGCATATACTGAAACATTTGATCCAGACTTCCTGTTATTTTTCCAAACCCAGTTTCTATATGCATATTCATCTGAACCATTTTATTTTCAAGCCCATTCATCCTCTCATCCATCAAATCAACATGAATTCTTAAATCATCAATCTGATAATGAAAATAGTCCATCTTCTGATTCAGGCTCAACTCTCATTCGTCTTCTTTCCCTTCTGCAGGCTGCGCTCTCTACCTTTTTTGAGACTTCTTCTTTACCCATCCATTTCTTTTGAACTCATACCCCATCAATGATGTATTTTGTACATTAATCCACCCTGGTGTCATTGTTATAAACCTCTGCTCATCTGGATCAATCATTATTCCAAAGTAATCGAATATTTTCTGAAGTGCATCTGCGTAGGGTAGTATTCTTGAGGATTTGTTAACTTGATGCATCATATGCTCCATCATGAGATGGGGTAAGTCCAGCTTTCTCCCTTCTATAATTTCATTCATCAAGTACAAATCAAAGTCATTTACATTAGCATGACTTCCTCATCTAGGCACAACCGAATAGGTTAGCACTAAGTGAAGAAATCGATGCTCAATGGATAACGTGCCTGCTTTGTCTTCCTCTAAATTAAATTTTTCTGCAATTGGTCTTCTATTAAAAGTTATTGAAAGCCAATGAGACGTATTATATGGAAATACATCTGTTCTTGGTAATTCCAAAATGTGGCTTAACAATACCGTATCGAAATGAATTACTATTCCTTTAACAAAAGATTTAATTTCAAGTTCATTGAAGGTCATATTACTGTAAAACATTCGTACCCATACTGGCATCCACTCTTCCTTTTTATTGACAAACTCAATCGATCCCAAATTTCTAAAATATACTTCAATATCACTGTTCTTCTCTTTTAACTCAACAAAATCAGTGGGTTTGCATCCTAACACCCTTCGATTGACAAATTCATCATTGTATTTTCTCTCAGCCTCTTCACTCCGAAAGTGAAAGGTGTCAAACTTAGGCCTATTCCGCATGACTCTTGATTCTAGGCATTTTTGTACAATCTCAAGCAACCAAACTATAATATCTCAATAAACCGAAGCCAAAACAACCAACTAATCCGAAAATAATCAACAAGCTATGGTCAATCCTCAAGAACAGCTGAAACCCTAGAATGGGAGAAGACCAACCTATTTTTGCGAGAGAGAGAGCGCTCCCAACAGAAATTCAAGCCTTAGGCTTGTTGATTCATCCAAAACTCCTTTAGATCTGAGCCGAAATGGACTGATTTCATGAGATTTAGGATTGGGCGAACTTGGGAGATGAGGGGTTTTGAGGGAAAAAGGGTTTTAGGGTTCGGATGAAATGAATTAAAGAAGTGAGGTTTTTATATTCCGACATATTCGGTCGACCGTTCAGTCGACTGATGGAGTTATACTAACTCTAGGGATTCCAACCTAAAACCTTCAGTCGACTGATCAGTCGACTGCTCTTTTCTGTTTTGTTTGATTTTATGCATTTAATCCTAATTTGATCATCTTAGGTCAATTTTTACCTCTTGCTTTGATCCACATATATTTAAGAAATATTTACTCACACACTTAAGCGCGCATGCACACACACACACACACACACACATATTGCAAACGTCTAAAATTTCAAAATGAACAGGTTCAGTCTCCCTAACAAAATTAATAAACTTGAACTTTAAAAATTTCGACATACCTGGATCATCTTTGGGAGCAAATGATGTGTGTACCTTAGATGGATTATTAGTCTCTGATTTTAAGTTATTTATCTCCACCAATATTTGATTTTTGACCTTGATCTCCTCCTTCTTAGAAACAACAATTCTTTGAGCTGATTCGATAAGAACCTTTTTGCCTTTGTCTGTTGCTTCATGCAGCTTTGGAACAACTTTGTAAATGAATCTGCTCTTGTGCTGGTATTTTGTCATTTATTGTGGATAGGCTTTGTCAGCTCTCACAAATTGAGTTTGTTGATGCTGTAATCTTGTATTTGGCATGTGCTTATTCTTCTTAATAAATACATTGAACCTTGATTGCTTCTTTGGTATGACATATTCATTGTACCTTCTTGTCTGTTCATATTTCCTTGTCGGTACATGGTATTCATTGTACTTTCTTGTCTGTTCAAATCCCTTAGTCGGTATGTGATATTCATTGTACTTTTGTCTGAATCTCTGATTTGTACCTGCATCAAAATTTTCTCTTTTTGGTATCCAGTTATTTCTTGATCTGACAGGATAACCATGCAATGAATAACAAGAGTTTTCATAGTGACCAAATTTACCACAATAGAAATACTTAATATTGTTAGTACGCCTCTTCGAATAGTCAGTGTTTCTTACCGGAGCATAGGACTTTCTACGATTTTGAGAAGCAGTTTTAGTAACTATTGTTTTTTCACAACATTTAGTACTTTCAACATCCTTGAATTTATCCATTGCTTCCTTAAGCTCCTTTTGAGTCTTCTCAAGTATTCGTTCATTGGTGCTAACGTTTACTTGTAAACCAAAATTCTTTTATGCATAAATTCAAGATCATTCTTAAAAATTTGGCACTCACTTTCAACAGAATGGATTTTCAAACGAGCTCTATCAAGCTCACATCTTGTATTATCCAATTCAATACTCAAGGCCTCATTTAAAGTTTCAATATTTTTTCTTTTAAATTCATTCTGTTGAAGCTCATAAAAATCGTTTTTCAAAACCTCAGTCTCATTCTCAAGAGACTCAACTTTATCATACAACTTACTAATTTCTGATAAAGCATTTTTAAACTCAATAGTTTCAAAATATTTATCCAATTTTTTTTTTCTTGAGAGATTGGATAGTACTAAACTTCTTGTTCTCAAGAGTTGCAATCTTTTGCTCTAATTTAAAATTATCTTTTCCAACAACATAAGTAAGAGCAATAAGTGTCTCAATAGCTTTATCTGCATTCTCATTATTGCAAATAA
Source organism: Eucommia ulmoides (assembly GCA_016647705.1). Taxonomy (NCBI): domain Eukaryota; kingdom Viridiplantae; phylum Streptophyta; class Magnoliopsida; order Garryales; family Eucommiaceae; genus Eucommia; species Eucommia ulmoides. The sequence goes on along the minus strand of CM028339.1, from coordinate 36,319,184 downwards.
TATCAGCCTCATGATCTGAATAATGACTATTAAGAGAGGCAGAGTTAACAGTAGCACAAATAATATCAGAATCAGGACAATCCATATGATCTTTGTTAGCTAATAAATTCGAGCTAAACCAGCTCTGATACCAATTGTTGGCCTAGTAGAATACCCAAGAGGGGGGGTTTGAATTGGGTAATTAAAAAATAATCAAAATAAAAATCAATAAATCAAATAATTAATTTTAAACCTAAATTAATTATTATCTTTATAACACAACGGAACTAATCAATCAACTAGGTGCACACACAAACAACAAAAATAGACAAATTAAGAAAATAACAGACCAAAGATTTATACTGGTTCACCAAGCTACTCTTGGCTAATCCAATCCCCCGAGCTCCACGGAGGTCACACTCATTAAAATTAAGATTCTTTTAAAGGTAGGAATCAAACCCGCACACCGATTCTTTTACAGACTCGGAATCAACCTTTACAATTTTCTTTTCAAAGGATAAGGAATAACCTCTACTTTTTACAGGTTAAAGAATAACCTAATTCTTTTTAACACTTAGGCTCAATAATCAAAACCTCACAAAAACACTCCAAATATCATTTTACTCCGTAAGGATTGAACCGTTTCAAAATCACTCACAAACACGCAATTCTTATTCAGGAAGAATCACTACCTCTTTACAGGAAGAGACTGAAACCCAACTACCCTTGATTAAATATCCCCAATGATATTTAACCCGTCACAACTTACCAATACAAAAATTGATAAGTAAATCTCACTCGGAGCTTCTACCACCCCAAATATATATAAACTCAATTAATATCCCAACTAGTGATAGAATTATGTGAGATGTAGAAATATGATTTTAACACTATATGGGTAGTAAATTAGAGCACGTAATAAGATTCAAGAAATTGTTTGAAAAAATATTTTCTTTAAAAAATCAAAAACAATTTCTAAGATCAATTTCCAAAATACAATAATAAACAAGTAATAATCAATATGGAAAGATCTCACCCGAAATCCACAGAATTAATGATGAAAATAATATAGCTTCAATTCCAGTATCAGCACAAATTGATCGCAATAGATTATTAGAATCACTCTTAGAATAGTTCACAGTATAGTTGAATGATCACTCTTATAAACGCTCTAAAAAATATAGACTGATTTTATCTCTTAGAATGAATAGAATGATTAGCTCTCTTAGAAAGTTCGCAAGTCTATATAAGGGCACATGTAATCAGCCTCCGAACGGCTAGTTTACAAGTGTCATGATTGTTATCCTTAGTTTGAAGGTTACGTAGAATTCTCCCATCTTTATTGCCTACTTTATGAGGCGGCCCGAAACCTCTGGCCTGGGCATTACTGCTCTAAGTGGGTACAACGTTAACACGCTGATTGCATGCACTTGGAAGTAGGGTCACAACTTCCAAGCTTCGATTATCAGGCCGTAAGTGAGCTTCTCAAGTTCAGTGTAGGAGTTTCTGCCAGTATAAATGATTTTCTTACATAGAATACTGGCCGCTGCCCTCCTACACATTCTTTCACTAATGCTGCACTGACCGCAACGGTAGTGACTGCTAAGTACAGGTATAAATCATCTCCAGGTTCGACCTTAGCTAAGGTTTCGACAAAGCCCAGGTAATCCTTGATAGACTACAAGGAATGCTCACTTTCTTTATCCCAACGAAAATTCTTGCTCCCTCTCAAGATTTTGAAGAAAGAAGCGTATTTGTCTATAAATTTGGAAATGAACCTATTTAGGGCAACTAATCTTCACGTCAGCACCTAGACCTCACGTATCATCGTGGGGGACTTTATCCTTCTAACTATTTCTATCTATCCAGTGTCAACTATGATGCCTGCCTTGTTCACCACAAAACCTAAGAATTTGCCCGACGTTACATTAAGGCACATTTCTCATGGTTTAGCTTCATTGTACTTCTGTAACATTACAAAAGCTTCCTCCATATGCTCCAAATGATCTCCCTTTTTAGAACTCTTGACTAACATATCATCTATATAAACTTCCATAGTTATTCCAATTCTTTCTTGGAACATATGATTTACCTGACGTTGATATGTTGCCCCGACGTTTCTTGGACCGAAAGGCATCACTCTATTGCAAAATGTACCTCTTGGGGTGATGAAAGCCATTGCTTCCTAGTCTAGATGGTTCATCTGTATTTGATTGTATCCTGAATAGGCATCCATCATCAATAATAACTTGTGCCCAGTAGTTGTGTCCACCATTTGGTCGATCCTAGGTATTGGGTAGCAGTCCATGGGGCACGCATGATCAAGGTCATAAAGTCCACACACATCCTCTATTTTCTATTATTCTTCTTGACCAACACTGGGTTGGTGATAGGTATAAAATACCTATCTAATTCTAAACCGAATTTTCCAGTTTTCGAGTATTTTATTGAAGTTTGAATACCGTTTTAGCTGTTTTTATTAGTTAGGAGCAGAGACGTAAACAATCTGCAAACCAAGCGAAATGGTGCGAAAGGGGTAGCCAAAAAGATAAAAAAAAAGAGGTTTCAAATAACAGAGCAAATCCGCCTAGGCGAAGTTTCCATCGCTTAGGCGGAAATCCATCAGAAGGTTGCAAGGGCTGAAGTATTGAATCCGCCTAGGCGAAGTTTCCACCGCCTAGGCGGAGATCCACCAGAAAGCTAGAAGAACTGAACTGTTGGATAGAGATGCACTGTTGTAAATTCACCTAGGCGAAGTAGCTACCACCTAGGCGGAATTCCGTCAGAAAGATAAAGAGCCAAGAAGTTAGTCCTCCGCCTAAGTGAAGATTCTACCACTTAGGCGGAATTCTAACTGACTTAAGCACCGCCTAAGTGGGGTTTCCATCGCTTAGGCGGAAATCGCAGAACAGGTCAAAATATCTGTTTAGATATTTTTGAACCCCTAAGCCTATAAATACCCCTTGGCCACGTCTGAAGCTGGTTGTTGAAGAACCCTAACCCTAGAAAAGAGCTCTTAAGCTATATTTGGAAGATCAAGAAGGAGGTTCATCATTCGGATAAAGAAGGATAACCTGCAGACCGATCATTAGTGATAGTGAACCGTTTCACTTCCAGATTTGATCGTTTCTCTCTTGTTTTATGCTTTGTAATCACTTTTTTATATCTAAGAATGTTGAATCCCTCTTATTCTATATGGTATATGGCTAAGAACTTGTAGTAGTAGTTAAATGTTACTTAGGTGTAGTCAAAATCATGTAACCGTTTAGTTGAATAAATTTATGTTACTTTAACGACTAGTTTGTCTAAATTCGATTGTGTTTATTGTTATTCTTGTTATTATGCTTGTATTGATAAACTGAGAATGCGGGGTTTGACACTCGGGAGAGGTAACCCCGGATTCAGATTAGGGTAAATACAACGTGACGTTCTAATAACCCGGGAGGGTATTAGAACGTATGCAACCCATGACGTTGGCTTAAAACTCATGCGACTTAGCGTCATTTAGGCATTGAAGGGGACTTCTTCGTTGACAGGAAGTCGTGTAATCCCTCGTTTTACACTCGGGAGAGGTAGCGGAGGAGTTATTGATACAGAGGTTGTCGGATTAGATAGAAACCGTTATAGCTAACTAAATGAAATCGGTTATGCATTATATGAAAGAGATTTATACCTAAGTAATTAGTGTAATTAAGACTAACCCTATAGTTGTCATTTATCTTAGTATAGTAATTAGAAAACAAACAAAATTTGATTAGTCGAGATAATATGAAACTATTGAAATCACAATACTCAACTGAATTACCGGCCGTTCCCAGTAGAACGATATCTGATCCTAAAAGATCCATTATATTAAAACTCAGACCTCGTATACTTGCGAGTAGTCCAATTACCGCGAGGAGAAAACAAAGTAGTTGAATCCGAGTGCGTAACAGTTGGCTAACCACTTTAGGTAGATCACCTCCCTTATGTGCCCTATTCTAAGCAATCTTCGTACTTCAAACTCTATGACTTTTTTTTTCTCCGAACTAAACATTATTCTCTTTTGGTTTATTGCAGGGTATTACCTTGAGATATTGAGCCGGTGAACCATCACCTTAGGGTTAATCCCATTTATGTCTTCAGGTGCCTAAGCAAATACGTATGGATTCCTTTTTAATAGTTGCATGTGTTTTTCCTTCTCAGGCCTGCTCAACAATGTGACAACCAATAACTTTTTGATTCCTTGATTAAATGTCACTTCTTTAACTTGTTCAGTGGGCTAGAAAACCTTGGGATACTCCCTGAAATCATCGATCCCTTGTGCTGAGCTGTTGACCCGAGTCAGTCCATCAATTTGGACTTTAACGATCTTATGTTCCTAAGCTGGGCTATTGATCTGAGCTTTAGCAGACCTTTTCTATTGAGATGGGTCGTTGATCTAAGATTCACTCTGCCGCTGAGCTGGGCTATTGATCTGATCTCCAACGGGCCTTTACTGTAGGACTGGGCCGTTGATCTGAGATCTGCTGTACCTCCGCTCTTGGGTTAAGCTGCTGATCTGAGCTTTGATGGGTTTTTTCTTTTGTTGTTGGTTGGTAGTCATATTTCTCTTCTTAGTTATCACTAGACATTCATTGGATGTAGCCTGGTCCCCTCGGATGGTAACTACCTCGCCATCCTTCATGTACTTAACACATAGATGAAGTGTTGATGCTACAGCTCCTATTGCGTGGCATTATATGGGATTGTGGAGTCCACTATAGTAAACTCTATAGCTTTGGCCGATCCATCCCCATGTTCACAGGTTGCTACGGGCAATGTGATCCTTCCCATTAGAGAGCTCATATCTCTATTAAATCCCACCATTAGCATCTGGGTTGACTCAACGTCAGAATTGGGAACTCCCATTTAGCTGAGTATTTTGACAAAAATGATGTTGAACAAATTGCATGTATTGACCAAAATTCTTCGTACCTTGAAGCTGAAAATCCAGAGCGTCATGACGTAAACGTCATCATGGGGACAAGCTACATCCGTACTGTCATTGTCGTCAAATGTTATCATTGGTTCGATTATACTTGTCGATGCCATCACTCCTTTTCTATCTGGCCTTATGGGCATTTCTTTTTTGTCCATGGTCTATTTTTCTAGCAAAGAGGTAACCGTATTTATTCTGTAATTGACCCTAGGAACGTCGTTGGGGCTATTGTTCTGCATGTCAAAGGGAGTAGTGACACGAACTATGCTTGAAGCCTCTGTGCGTGTTCTTTTATCCATAGAGAATGGGATCTTTTCTCCCTGGTTTAGATATGCTGCTCTTGACTGTGACTACCTTATCTCATCAGTGAACATCTTTTTATTTAGTTTCCTAAAGACGGCACCAAATGATGTTGCTAAAAAATCCTCGGTATGTGTTTCAGCTCCTCACACGTCGGAAACCTCCGCAACCTATAATCCAACCTGCAAAATTAGTTAGTTCTATGGGAGGGACACTAGTGTGGTGTCGGCCAAAGAACCTCCGACGTGAGAATAAGATTAGATTGCTCTAAGAGATAATGAAAGTTTTAGAAAGTATATTGAGTTTAGTATTGAGAGTTGTGTTTTGTTACCTATCGTTCCTGTATATATTTGTGCTGATTTCCTTTGAAACCATTCTTGCTATGATTCTCTCCACGTTCCATACTTAGCTGCCTTGAATGTTGCTTGTGTGCCCGTTATGGGATGATGCGTTAATCACATCTGCGCGTGGGAAGGAGGATAGGTGAGGCAACGGTTATCGTTGACCTACATTCTTTGGGTTTAATACCCAGGCCCCTCATTTAGGGGCTTTGTTTTGTACTGGGTTAGCTTGTGCATGTGGCTGGGCCTCATTAGTGGGCCAGGTGCTTCATCTCTTAGGCCACTAGGCCCATGATCAACCATTAAATTGCAAATCCATTCCTATCGGGTCGGGTTTTATTCACTGACCCGACCCGATTCCTTACCACCGGTTTCATAATTCACACGCTGGGAAATTTTCCCACATCATCAAATCTGAAGAAAATACTATTTGTGATAATATTTTTACTGTGAAAATGCTACACTAAACAGTATTTTCATATATGAAAGGTAGTTCAGTTTTGCAATTTGCTTAAGTGATTTTTTTTTTTTTTTTAAAGAAAGCGCTATATGAAATAACAAATTAAGTTTACTGAAATCAATATTTGAAATAATGTTTTCTGTCAGTTAAAATAAACGCCAGAACCCCTATGAACATGCTATCTTCATCTTCTTCTTCCCTCATTCTTGTGTTTTTTCTTCTTTAGCTGCTAATTAGCACCCTACCTACCCTATCGATTTTGTCTTCATTTTTCGTGTCTTCTTCTTCCTTGTCTTTTTGCATCATCATTCTTATGCCTTAGCTTAATTTTCTTTTTCGGATTCGGAACAATAAGTTAATTTTTAATTTTTCTTTTAATGTTGCCAATTTTTGTTGCAATTGAAACATGAAAAGTTGTTGTTTGGACTTAGATTGTGATGATATTATATAAATCTGCGTTCAATTTGACTTCAATTGTGTGTGATTTGTTAAAATTGCCGAAAGCGTTATTAGAGTTTATGGGTTTTTGAAAATGTTGAACCTAATATTTTGATAGACAATTGAACGTTAATGTTTTATAGAACTAATGGATATATTGAGTGATTTCTGATTAGAAGTTTCATCTGTTTAAATGAGAAAAAAAATGAATCAAAAAGGATTAATCGTTGAAGATTTGCAAGACGAAGATTTTATAAAGCGATTCAAGACGGATGCAAAGTGAAGACATTGAAGATTTTAGGAGCATTAAAGATTTTTTTGTATTCTTAGATAAAAACAACTTTCTCTCTTACGCTCTTAATGGAACCCGAATTAAGATAATGCATGAAATTTTAAAATGAATAATCTAATGTGTGGTATCGTCAGAAGTGATAAATTTAAGATTCTAATAGATTTTATAAAGTGTTAAATTCATAAAAATATTTTTGACTAAGTGTTTAAGTGAAAGAATATTTTTAACACATGAAATAATAAAGTTTCTAGCCAATTTGGTCAACCAACGAAATGAGTCGGTCGACTAACGAAAACAATAGCTTAAAGGAGTTAAAAATGGGAGCCTACTGACCAAGTCGGTCAACAAACAAAATATGTCAGTCGACTAACGAAAACGGTAGTTTAAATGAAGAAAAAAGAGAAGCTCACTGACCAATTCGGTTAATCGACCATAAGAGCGGGTCGATCGATGGAGGATGGAGCAACGATCAAAAGGCTAACTGTTGTAGTAGTGGGTCATTGGTATAGGGACGGTCGATCGATAGAGGCAGAACAATCATCTTTGACTATTTCGTTTTGCGAGATCTTTTACCCAAATTCTATGGTTTTGAATGTTGGAAAAATAGATGTTTTGGGGATATGAGTATATTACTATTGCATATCATATATCATCAAGATCCTATCAATTTGATCCATATATTAATTAATTCTTTTAATTGAATTAATAACATTACTTCCTATCTTTAAGTGTTTTGAGTGTAAAAAGTTTTGGGGACCAAATCAAAATTATTTAAAAGAATTTTTAAAAGAAATATACCTACTTTGATAGTATATCATATATGAGGTCTTAAAATGTCATATTTGGTCTTATCTTTTCAAAACTAGCCGTTATAGGTCTTATTTAAGTTCTCTATTGGTAGCGAATTATTTGTCACTATAATACCGCAAGCGTACGGGTCAAGTTTTAATAGTATGGGAAGTGAGTAGGGTTGTTGTATCCACAAGAATTGGTTTAAATTGTCGTTAAGTACTGGGATTATAATAACCCAACTTTATTTAGATGATCAAATTTTGGGTTTTTTTAGAAATAAAATAAAAACAAATATAAATACAAAAAGTAAAATAAAATATGGATTGTCTATACACAAATGTTCTAGGGGCTTGATTTCATCTAGTTATTACCATGTTGTCCTATTAAGTAAATTATTAGTCAATTTTGTTTTTTTAATAATCAAGGTCCTCATGCTATTGCCCTCTCACTACCTCTCTAGAGCGTCAAGTAAGAGAATATGTAAACACTTCAATACTGATATCCCTATCTAGTATTTAGGTGAAAACATTCGTTAAATATCTCTCGATTTATTAAAGCTTACATTATGTTTAACCTGAGTCTGAACCCGAGATTACCTCTCCTAAGTATCAAATCCCAAGTTCTCAATTTAACCAAAATATCACGTGGGAGCATATTTTGGAATCATTAAGAAGGCAAACACAATTGAATAGAAAACTTAGTTGGTAAATCTAGAACTTAATCATCTCCTGATTTCACAAAATCCTAAATTCCCAACTAGATTACTTAGGTGTTCATTTCCTTCTGGACCTACAACAACCTAAATTATCCACTCCTAATTCTAGTTACGAATGCAACCTCTTATGAGTATAAAATTCACAACCTAAAATTGTCTAACTCATTGGTCACATGAATTAAACACATTAAGCCTAGGAGATGCATAAAATAGAATTAAAACTAACAATCAATAAAATAGTCTAAACATGGTTCAAAATAAGACTACATCAAGACCTAGAATAAATTACAAACATAACATAGATAGATCCATAGCTAATCTTCTCAATAAATTCATAAATGTAAGCATGTTTAACACAATATTACCAATACAAACTTAAAACAAAAGATTAAGGAGAGAGAAAAGAAGAGAAAATCTTATTGTGGGTTTGAGCTCTAAATGTTAAACTTCAAGTGCCACCAATGGTGTTTTCCTCTTCAATTTCACAACAAAATGCCATCATTAAGTGTTTTCTTGCCCAAAACTGCCTCTAATGTTGATTTCCTCCCCAAATCTTGCCTCCCTTGGGTATGGAGGCTTAAGCAGTATTTATAGGGGTTTAACATTAGAGTTTTTGAGTTTGAAGATGATCTAGGCTGATGGAAGCGCACTACAGTGTGCTTTTTGGGTACCACACACTGTCAAAAATGGGTTGCAGCGCGTGTTTTTGTGATGTAGCATGGTTTTGGCAGATTCGACACCTTTTTGTATTTTGGTCATAAATTTCTTGTTCGAACTCCGAATGAGGTTATTCAAAAATATATAAAAATTTAAGACATATATCTACAACTTCCATGTTTTAAGTATTTTCAAAATTGGATTGAATCGTGGTAAAAAATGGTCTTGAAATTAATGCACTTGCACTGCTGACGAACTTTTACAACCCAATTCACCATCCTTTATCACATTTTCGCCTTTTCTCCTAATTATTTGTAATTTCTACAAAACAATACAAAAAACATATTAAACTAACAAAAATTCTTGAAAACACACAAACTTTTGAATCTAAATGTACTTGATTTGTTGGAAAATAAACCACTCTTCATGTATATAGAGACTTGCATTTTCAACTTTAAGCAATCAAGAACAATCAAAATTTTCTTTTAAAAGAGAGTGATCTTTACTGAAATATTTTCTAAGAGAGTTATTTTAAAGTGTTATTGGTCGAAGTGCGCAAAATGTTTCATCACCGGTTTCGTTCTTCACTAAGCTATCTTATCTAATTTCGAGATATCCCAGTGAGATCTTTTCAAGTTAATTTAAGTGATTTTATGATATTATCTAATTGATTATTTGGAATATTTATTTTAAAAATTTCCTAATTTAAAATCTTGCATATCTTAAAAAATGATTTTTGCCTGTGAAATCTGATTACATATTATATGTGCTTTAAATTGAATTAAATCTGATTTGTTTCTCACGTAGTTCTATCACATACTTTTCGAGACATTAATTGAGGATAATTGTTTTGATGTGTTAGAAGCTTATGTGGGAAGAAACTCGTGAATTTTTTGTATGTACGAGTATGAGCGGATTAGACATATTTAGGATGATGTCTAATCAGAGTAGTTTGGATTTGATCTTTAGCATGTGAAAAGATTAAGTTCGATCTTTAGAATTTTAAAAGGATTAAGTTTTATTTCTTCCTATAATATAATTAGGTTAGTGTTTAGCCTGAAAAATGATAAGGTAGGAAATTGGGTAAAAAATGATGAAGATGATCAATTGTTAAAGCAGTAGTTTTACCGCTGCAGCGGTCAAGCCCACCGTTGCAGCGGTGAAACAACAGAGAGTTCAAAATATTTTTGATCGCTCACTGCTACAGCGATGAAAGAGCATAATTCCCACTCACTTCCCACCGTTGCAACGATCAAGTCCACCGCTACAGCGGTGAGCCTGCCGACATACCCAACGCTGCAGTGGTTAATTCCTCTGCTGCAGCGGTGAAGCCCCTAGCTATAAAGTATTTTAGGATATTTTTTAGATATTTTGTTTTATTCCGTTTTGTTCCAAAGCCGATCCCACTTTTGTTGGAACATTTTAGGAGTGTTTTTGGGTGTTTTAGAAAAGCTCTTAACCAACCAAAGAGGAGGAACACAGTTGGAGAAGAGAAAACAAGATCAGAGTGGTTTTTACGGACGCCACCTTTAGATAATGGCTATTCTTCCTTGTATTTCTCTTTATTCTTAGCTTGTTTTTTGATTGTTTGATCATGTATATATGGATTATTGTTGAATATATGATTATTACCAAGAGCTAAACGTCGATTATCTATGGGATTGATGTAGTTTACTAATATATGTTGTTTGTTTGAATTAGTGTTTCGTTAATGGTTCTTCTTGCCTATTCGATTGTATTTACCGTTCTTTCACTTCATTTATATGCTTGTTAAGATATATTGAGAAATCGGGGTTTGATACTCGGGAGAGGTAACCCCAAATTCGGACTAGGTTTTAAACATAATGTGATGATCTAATGACCCGGGAAGGTATTAGAAAGTATGCAATCCGTGAGGTTGGGGCGAGACTCATTTGACTGAGTGTCGTATAGATGCTCGAGGGGGACTTCGGCATTGACGTAAAATCGCATATTCATTCACTTTATACTCGGGAGAGGTAGTGAGTGAGTTTTTGATACCTAAATAATCTATTCCCATATAGTATAATTAGTATTATAGTTTAATAATTGTTAATTTAGTATATTATTTATAAAAACAAAAACCCAATTTTTGTCGCCTAAATAAAGTTTGGTTATGATAATTGCGGTACTTAGTGACAATTTAATCCAATCCCTATGGATACGACAACTCTTCTCATTCACTATTCTATAAAACTTGACCCGTATACTTGCGGCAAAAGTAGCGACGTAATATTCCGCTACCAGTGTGGTACAGCGGACATGAGTGACGCCGGAGTAGAGAAGGAACGCAATATGGGTATAGATCTTGGACTGAGCTTGAAAGAGAACCAGAGATGGAGCACTCTACCGGAGACTCGCGACGAGAGATGGTCTAGGGCATGAAGAAGAACTTGGGCTCAATGTGAATTCCCCCTCCCCAAAAAAGAGTCAACAAGGCCAATCCTGAGAGCGCAATTAGATGAATGGGTAGAGAATATAGGGTTCAGAAGCTTTGCAATGGCAGATAAAAGATGACAATGACGTCATAAGGGACAAATTGCGAGATGGACGCATCGTCTCTCGATGATTGAGCAACGGGAAGAAAAACAATTGTAGAGGTATAGGCGTGGGAAAATGAATTAGGCATGAAAATGGGGCTTGAATTGTGCATGTATATTATTATATTAACATTTTGATAAATACAATATATTATACTAATATTTTGATAATTAGTGAGGAATTATTTGGTTGCTAAATATTTTAAATTTTTTAGCCACAAAAAAATAATTATTGCTAATAATTTTTATTTGTTGCTAAAATTAAATTAAATTGCGGTAAAGTATTTGTGACTAATTTAGTGACGAATTTCATATTTCGTCACTAAAACTAATCTTCAGTGAGGAATTTTTTGTGTTGTGGCCAATAGTTATTAAGCTTTAGTGTGAAAATAAAATTTCCTCGCTAATATTACCCTTCTGCAACGAAGTTGATTTTCGTTGCTAAAGTTCATCTCTAATGCTACTTTTTCTTATAGTGTAAGTTTGATTTTCATATATTATTTTCATGAATTTTGTAAATTTAAGGTTTCAGAATTAATTACTGAATTTAATGTGTATATATTATTTGTAAAAGTTTTGTTTTCAAAATTTAATATTCATAATTTTTGTATATTATATTTCATCTTTTATATTATTTCTTTAATTTAATTTTCCTAAATTTAATGTTTCTACATTATTAATAAATTTAACGTTATATATTATTTCTATAATTTCTGCAAATTTAATGTTCATAATGTTGATATATTATTACTATATTTAATGTCCATATATTATTTCTATAAATTTTGTAAAATTAATGTGCGTAATTTTCGTATATTATATTTTCTCATTATATTATTTCTTTAATTTAATTTTTGAAAATTTAATACTTCAATATTATTACTAAAAATAATGTGCATACATAATTACAATATTTTTTGTTAGTTTAATGTCCATAATTTTAATATATTAAATTTTCTATTTCATATTTTTTTAAATTTAAGTTCCATATTAAAATTTAATGTTTTAGTATTATTACTAAATTTCATATCCTATATATTATTTCTCAAATTTTTTAAATTTCATCTCCATAATTTATTTTATATTATATTTTCTCTTTTATAATATTTATTTAATTTAATTTCTATAAATTTAATTTTTCAGTATCATTTCTAAATTAAGCATCCATATAATATTTCTAGAATCATTGTAAATTTAATGTCCATAACTTTTGTAGGTTATATTTTCTATTTGTATTATTTTTTAATTTAATTTTTGTATTTAATGTTCTATTATTGTTACTAAATTTATTTTGCATATATTATTTCTATAATTTTCCTAAATTTCATGTCTATAATTTTTGAATATAATATTTTTATATTATTTTTTAATTTAATTTCTTTTTTTTTTTTTTTTTTTTTTTTTTTTTTTTTTTTTTTTTAGTATTATTAATAAATTTAATATGCATATATTATTTCTAGAGATTTGTACATTTACAAAAACATATTCTCTATCCTCAATATTATATATATATATATATATATATATATAATGTAAAACATAAATACACATTTAATATTTATGGTATAAAATGGATCAATCTGAACCACTCTTTACCTCTAGAGACGGACAACAACTGAGACATGTCTAGAGGGTTAAGTCTTTCCTGTTTTATTATATAAATTAACGTATGACTCGTGGCTAAAGGCACGAGTGTAAAAACAATTAAACCTAATTCACTATTAATTTATCAATTTAATGTTTCAGTACTGTTACTAAATTTAATGTCAATATATTATTTCTATAAACTTTGTAAATTTAATGGCCATAATTTGTGGATATTATTTTTTCCCTTTTATATTATTTCTTCAATTTAATTTCAATAAAATTTAATGTATCTATATTATTACTAAATTTAATGTGCATGTATTATTTCTATAATTTTGTAAATTTATTGTCCATAGATTACATATATTATATTTCCTCTTTTATATTATTTATTTGATTTAATTTTTATAAATTTAATGTTTGAGTATTATTAATAAATTTAGTGTTCATATATTATTTTTATAATTTTTGTAAACTTAATTTAAATAGTTTCCATGTATTTAATACGTATATTTTATTTTATCATTTATATTATTTTTTTAATTTTTTTTTTCAAAAGTTAAATGTTTCGATATCATTACTAAATTTAATTCGCATATATTAATTCTATACTTTAATTTTTATATCCATAATTTTTGTAAATTATAATTTCTCTTTTATATTATTTCTATAATCTAATTTTTGAAAATTTAATGTTTCAGTATTATTATTAAGTTTAATGTACATATATTATTTCTATCATTTTCATACATTTAATATGCATAGTTTTCATATTTTTTTATTTTATATTATTTATTTAATTTAATTTCAATAAATTTAATGTTTCGACATTATTAGAAACCCATATTACAAGCTACTTGTTCAGAGTATCATCTTTGAAGGTCTACTCTTCAAAAAATTTAGTACTATTATTAGGTTTAATATCCATATATCATTTCTATAATTTTCATAAATTTAATATCCATATATTATTTGTATTATTTTCCAAAATCTAAAGCCCAAAATTCCAGTGTATTATATTTCTTTTCCATATTAGTCCAGAAATAATAAAATACATACAGTTGTATAAGAGAAAACAAGAACCAAATCAATGGAACAAAATAACCCTCCAAGATCAACCCACTGCAACCACTAGACTTTCAAGCAAAATACCTGAAACTGATTCCCTCCAATTCTCCAAGTAGCGAACCAGAAAATGTTTCTCAAACCACTTCACTCACGGAAACACCAGCTAATCCCAATTCTACGAATGCCAATCCAGAATACAAAGTGCCAAAAAATTACTAAATTATCAACCGCTCAAAAAAATCACTTCAACAAAAGACTTCCTCACCTTACCACTTCCCAGTGAAGTGATAAAAATTAATATACTCAGACAGCTACGAATTTCTTTTTCCTTTTTTTTTGGGAATGAAGAACAACTTCTTTTTAGTCGATATTCCTCCAAGGACAGAGAATATCTCATCGATTTCATCCAAACCTTTTTCGGTGTATCCATGGGTTGACAAACTTTTATGTTTGACTCCCCAAACAAGGGTTCCTAATACCGATTCAACAGTGTCTACTAAAAAAGAATTTACCTCTCCCTCAATCACTTTTCTTTGATCAAGGCCCAAAGTAACCTCGTCCTCCCTCTTCACAAAATCTTCAAGACGTTCCTTGCAAACAGAGATTGGAGTTTCACAAGGTTTATAGACTACACCTACAATGACATTTCTAACTTCTACCCCATTTACTACAACTTCTATGTAAGAAGGTTGTTTAATGGAATCAATAAAGTTCATATTACTTTTCACCCCATTGACAATTTGCAAATGATTGAGATGGCTTCCGATAGTAGCACCGAATTCTTCTCTGATGTTAATAGTGAACGTTTTACCTTCCCAATTAACCAAAATATTCTCATCGATAAAATCTTTTGAATTAGTGTTGATAATAATTATACCCTTATCAAGTACTTAGACAAATGAATCCTCAAGAGAAGGAAGATCATTATCAATCTTCCTTACCATATTTTTCTTCTCGAAACTCCTGCGGTTAGACTATCCAAAAGTCACAAAACGAACTTTCAACTTTGTTCTAAGAGTAACTAATCCATCAAGGACTCTTATAGCCATTTGAGCTTCAAGAAGAGTAGCAAATCTCACAAATCCAAATCTAGAATTCGTGGAAACTCTTCTCTTGGTTGGTATGAACACGTCCAACACACAACCATATTATTGAAAGACTCGCTTAAGCTAATTACGGCTAACTCTCTCCGGGAGATTATCTACAAAGATAGTGATAATCCCCTTCCCCTTTCTCCCCCAAAAGCTTTTCTCTAAAATTCATTACCATAGGATACCTCTAGCACTTATCCCAATTAGAATCTAAGGATAAAATAAAGACCAAGATATAGTAGAGAAAGACAATAGAGAAACATAGACCAGACAAACCTTATGAATCAACACCTCTAAATTTCAGAACAGAGGCTCATATATTCGAAGAAAAATCAGAGAATCACCATTCCTCCCACTTTCACTCTCTAATTTGAAGCTAAACACATCAATAGAACCGATCCAGGAGATAGTGACACTGAAGATCTACTGGGAGGGTGAAGATTTATGGCCACCAAATTGCAACCGATGATTCAAGCAAAACTCCCTCGAAATTGACTTAGCAGCTTTGATTCCCCTTGATTGCTAAACAACCAAGCATCACCAACCCGAAACCCCACTAATTGATTACAGAAAAAAATAGAGACGAACCACCCGAATCTCACCCTTACACAAACCCTAGCAAAGACTCAGATCTAGAAGTTGGCAGCGCGGTGGAAGGGCAATGGAGAACAGCCGAATTAGGAACAGAACTGGTGAGCCACCGACGACAACGTTCGTGAGAATCTAACCCCCAGAAGAAGCGATTTTACAGGTCGAAATTCAGGCTGTCACACTACCCAATAGCTAGCTTCTCTCTCTAATTTCTCTTGTTGCACTGAATTAGATCCCCAACATTTGCTCTTGCTCATTTTATAGGTAAACTGATCTTTATCCGTCAACATCTGCAAGAAAAATATTAACACCAAATTAAAAAGTAAATATTTTAAGAACACCAACTTAAAAAAGTAAAAAAGGGTATATTTTTAATATATTAGAGTTCAATAAATATACACTAACCATGAAATGAAAAGAATTGGTCCCTCAAAGAATCTTTTAAAATTTTCTTCCAACGCTGCTAGTGTAGCCTGATGGCATTGTTTTTCTATAATCAAACAAGCAAATAAGGTTAAATTTGGTTAGTTTAACTCCGTATTATACTTATGCTTCGCAAGAGAGAAAAATGTATGCCTAGATAGTCTGGACAATTTTGAAGTAGGTACTTCCACAAGTAAGAACAAGTAACGCTCACCTCTAAAATTTACAATTTTTTGTTGGATCAACTTAATAACATCCAAAGACATGCGCTATGGACAATTTTGTAAACTAACTCAATTCCTGCAAGAGCTTATTGTACTCGTACACTATTAGTGCTTTCACTAATTTGGGACATTCTATCGGGTGATTATTTTGTCATTCGTGCATCAGTTCTAAGTCCTAACCCAAAATCGTATGATGCTGGATTCTTAGTAACTGTTATGCATACCTCAAACTGCAGTTAGAAGGTCCAAAATGAATTAGTTATAAATATTCCAACTACTTTCCCTTTCATATGATCCGGCAAACAGGTCTTATTGGATCTGCTCAGAAACCTAGCTTAGTCTTGCTTCTGGAAAATGCATAATATTTTTAGGTGCGCTTACCGGGAGATCCCAAAAATGATTAGAAACTACTTATTACATCCTCTACTTTTTTCATGAACCGAGTGGTCCTCTTGTCATTTTTCTGACAAAAATGCCCATAATTATTGCACTTACATGATACATCCCCATCTTATGAAGTTAAATTTAGGTAATAGATAACCATTTATTAAAATGAAAATAACTATTGTTATATACATTTTTTTTTACAATAAAATTATATATTTAGATTCGTCTAAACAAGAGCTTCAAAACGATATCAAATTCATTATTTTTTTCATTAGTTTTCAGTTTTCACATTCATGTCACATTCCACATGAGTACTTCGAAATTTTTTAGTTTTCTACGAATTATAAGATATTATATGTAACATCTATATGACGATTCAACACAGACAATATTTGATCTCCACGCAAAAGATGATATCTGTGTTGACAGTAAATAAAAAATGTTACAGACAATACAGGTAATGTTACATTCCACACACAAAAAGATATCAAATTCACTATTTTTTTCATTAGTTTTGAGTTTTCACATTCATGTTACATTCCATATATGTACTTCTAGATTTTTTAGTTTTTACGAATTATAAGATGTTACATGTAACATCTATATGAAATACGATTCGATACAAACAATTTTATATTCTTATGCAAAAGAGGATATCTGTGTTAACAGTAATTAAGAAATGTTACAGGCAATACAAACAATGTTACAATCCACACACAAAGAGTATATTGCATGTGGAATGTAACATTATCCGTGTTGAATCCGATATTGTAACAAGTGTAAATGTTACATATAACATGGTGTAATAGTAATACTACATGTAACATTTATGTTAAATGTAACACGAATCTGAAACTAATAAAAAAAAAAATTGAATATGATATCATTTTAAAAATCTTATTCAGACGAATCTAAATATATGATTATGTTGTAAAAAAACAAATGTACAGTAAAAGTTATTTTGATTTCAATAAAATGATTTTGTAGGAAACTTTCAAATAAGGAAGTTATAAATGCGAGAATCATGCAGGGGTAATTTTGTCATATAATTTTCACGTTTTTTAAAATTTGGAACTAGATGATTCAAAAAATCTGTAAATTGGGATTATTTGGTTTATTTTCAAACATACAGATTTAATTGGTAGTTTTACATTAAAATTAGGATTAACCGGTAATTTTCTCATATTTTTATGTATCTATATATTCGATTTCGATATGGTGATTTCATGAACATAAAGAGAACTTAATAGGAAAAAACTACTATTATTTTGAAAATAAATTTTTGTAGTATGTTTAGATTTGTAGAATTGGAGCTTCGGAATTGCAATTTTAAATGAAGGCATGTAAAATTCTTAAAATTTACATTAATTCATTTGTAATTTCAATTTCAAGGTTTCAATTCTGTACTGGCAAATGCCACCTTTAATTTATTAAACATTAGTGATGTGGGTAAAATGGGACCTCCTCCACGTGTCAGCCACCAAGGACAAGTCTGCCACGTCACCAACTGCCGGTGTATAGACAACCCAGGGTGTTCACTGCTCAGCAGCCACTCGGAGGTTAGAACGCCCAAACAGACCTCCTCGTGTGGGACCAACCTGGCCCGTCTTCTCGGCAAGTTGGACCCTGGCCCCCGCCATCAACAGTAATGGGCCCAAGGCCCAGGCCCATAGCTCTAATCCACCGTGCCGCCCACGCGCCTGACTGCTTACTGGTAATCCAAGCTTAAGGCCTTAATCTTGTTTACGCTAATCATGCTTTCACCTATAATATAGGAGGCTTCTCCAACACTTTGGAAGAGACAAAAAGACCATTCTAGAGAGAGAAACTTTGCCTCAGATCAGTCAGACAGGTAGAGGTAACAGTAACTCTCCGACCTATATTTCTACCCCAGACTCTTACTCTCACACTGACGGGGACACGCTAGGAAAAATTCGGCCGTCCTTTGTGCTGGATAGTGACTAGGAGTACGAAAGAAAAAGAAGACTTGGGCTCGGACTCAGGCCCGACCGGATCCGTTCAACCCGGCTGCAGTATGCTAGGAAGTTTAGTCTTTTACTCCCTTCTTACCATTGATCCAAGAGTGTTCGGACTATACTGCTGGTTGGACTAATTTCTGACACAAAAAATTAGGATATGACGTTCTTAATGCACAATGGATAAATCCCAAACATGGTTTCATGAAGTTCTTTTATGCATAATTTTGGTGAAATACGTAACTGGGAGTTGAAAGATATGCAGGCAAACAATGCAGGAATTCTTATAAATAGGAGGCCTAATGTGGTGGTGATGCAGCGTACGTGGTGAAAAGGGATTGCGGATTAAAACTCGTTGATTTATGAATAATACCAAGGAATTAATTGAAAATTCGAGAAAACTCAATGTAAATTAAAGATAGAGTGTTTAGCCATCAAGCGGCTTTACAAACATTATAAAAGAAAACCCTAAACACATAAATTATAAAAATTGCAAAAAAAATCCTTAAACTATTGGAAAATTGCAAAACCACCCCAAATTTCCGCGTAAAAACAAAAAGTGCTGTTTTGACCCCCGAAACGATGGAATTTGGCTAAAATCACATTGGGCGCCGGTCAAAGTTTGGAGGTTTTTTTCAGAAGCCTATATCCACCAAGAAAAGTGGTATATTCATAAAAAAAAATGACCACAATTGACTTTATGGTCAAATTGGACCTTTTTGGGTCTTTGGGGCCTTTGAGTGCTCTATTTGGGCCAAGAAATCTCACTTCTTTTGCACTGCATCATACCCCTTGGGTGGAGAAGATTCATCCTCAAATTAGAAACCTGCTCATCATCAGAAGAACTGTCACTAGAGTAGGGAATGAGATGCTTAACATTAAAAACATCAAACGTGTGGATATGACTGGGAAGCTGTAAGCGGTAGGCGTTCTGATTAATCTTCTCGACGATCTCTGCTGGACCTATTTTTCAAATAACAAGCTTTCTATATTAATGGGCGGGAAAGCGATCCTTAGTTAAGACAGCCCATACATAATCCCCGACATTGAAGTCGACAGATCTACGTTTCTTGCCCGCCTGCATCTTGTATTTATCAACGGATGCAATCAACTGCGACTGAGTATGTTTGTGAACTTGCTGGAGTGGGGTGATAAAATCTTCTGCTGTTGCATGAGTGTGCACTAGACTTGGCAAAGTGAAGAGATCAAGAGGGCTACGAGGGACTAATCCATATACAACCTGAAAAGGACTATAGCCAGTGCTATGATTGACCGCATGGTTGTGAGAAAATTTAGCCTGGCATAGCTTCAGATCCAAGGAATTTATATTGTCGCCCACCAAACTACGTAATAAATGATCGAGTGAGCAGTTGACCATTTCTGTTTACCCATCAGTCTGTGGATGGTAAGCCTTAATAAAATTAAGAGTAGTATTAACCAATTGCCAAAGACTCCGTAAAAAATGATTGTGGAACCGAGTATCATGATCAAACACAAAAGAGGTAGGCAACTGATAGGTGTAAATTACCTATATATTTCCAAACCGAAATTGTTAGTTTTTAAGTACGTTTATTATGTTTTAATATATTTTAATGTGTTTTTATTCTTTTTGTACTAAATCCAGTGTGTGGGGTGAAAAGGTATGAAAACGAATCAATAACGATGAAATTGGATCAAGAACAGTGGAAGAACGGTGGGAAAACATGTAGGGAGACAATATTCTGAATAGCAGCCCACCGCTTAGGCAGTGAAACTGCAGAGAGGTGCCTAAATCTTCTACAATTCCACCTCCTAGGTGGTGAAACTGTAGGATAGTCTCTGAATCCACCTCCGACTCCACTGCCTAGGAGATCAATGAACCGACTTACCCACTGCCGCGGTGGTCACCTCTGCACAGATTTAGATATTTCTTTTAGATATTTTCCCTATTTATACCCCCTCATCTCCTCTCCTCCGGCCATTAGAGCCCCATTAGACTTAGGATATTTTAGAGAGAGATTTTGGGAGTGCTAATTCAAATCCTAAGGAGAAGATCACAAAGCAAAGAAGGGGGAGCGATCTCGAAACGTTTTTAGCGACAAATCTTTGGACTAAGCTAAGTTTCTCTTGTTCCTTTCTTTATTTCTTAACTTAGGATTATTGTTTGAGCATGTTTAACTCATTTTTCATTGTATATATGGTTATGGCCATTGGCTAAACATAGATTGTTTAGGGATTAACACTATATTTATGAATATGTTGTTTGATTAAGTTTATGTTTCGTTAGCTATTGTTCTTTGTTATTTTGATTGTGTTTGCCATATTGTTTGTTTATTATGCGTAGATAGATATATTGAGAATTCAGGGTTTGACGCTAGGAAGAGGTAACCCCGGATTCGGACTAGGGTGAACAACGCGACGATCCAATAACCTGTGAGGGAGTTGGATTGTGGGCAATCAATGACATTGGAGTAAGACTCATGTGACCTAGGGTCGTTAAGACATTGAGGGGGACATCTTCATTGACACAAAGTTGCGTATTCCCTCGTCTTACACTCGGGAGAGATGGTAGGGGAGTTTACGAACTGAGATTGTCGATAGGGTAAACATAATGCGACGATCCAATAATCCGGGAGGGAGTTGGATTGTGTGCAATTGATGACGTTGGGGCGACACTCACGTGACCTAGGGTTATTAATACGTTGAGGGAGACTTCTTCGTTGACACGCAGTCGCGTATTCCCTCGTCTTACACTCGGGAGAGGTGGCGGGGGAGTTTACGAACTGAGATTGTCGGATAAGTCGAACGTCGTTAACATGAACTAAAACGAGATCGAAAACGTATTCGTAAACGAAGTTAATCCCTAGAAAATCTATTCCCTCAAAAGTATCTCAATATAATATTAGTATAGTTAATTTAGTTAGTTAAATTAAATTAGTATTAGTATTTAATTTTATTCAATTTATTTTCGACTAGATAAAATTAGGTTATGATAATCACAGTAATCGATAATAATCACAACCAATCCTTGTGGACATGATACCACTAGTCTCTCGATCTATACTAAAACTTGACCCGTACACTTACCTTGAAAGTGGCGACGTATAATTGCGGCCACCAGCAACCAATGCAGGCCATAAACCTCTTGAAAATACAACTGAGTAACATGAACAACGTCTGTGATACACTTACATGGAATGAAGTAAGTTATATTGGAAAATCGACCTACAACAACAAAGATGGAATCACTACCATGTGTTGTGCGTGGAAGACCAAGCACAAAATCTATACTAACGTCTGTCCAAGGTTGGCTAGGTATAGGAAGAGGCATATATAATCCAACATTAGTTGACGTACTGGTAGCGTGTAAATACGCTGCTACTTTCACTGCAAGTGTACGAGTCAAGTTTTAGTATAATGGGAAGAATAAGAGTTATTGTATCCACAGGAATTGGTTGAGATTATCGTTGAGTACCGTAATTATCATAACCTAACTTTATTTAGAAGATTCAAAATAAGTTTTTGTTAAAATATACTAAACTAAACTAAAATACTAATTAAACTAATTATACTACAATACTAATATGAGACGTTTAGGAGAATGGCTTATCTAGGGATTAACTTCCTTTACTTAAACGTGTTTGGTTTTGTTTAGTTAATAATAATGGTATTCGACCTATCCGACAGTCTCAGTATCGTAAACTCATTTACTCTCTCTCCCAAGTGTAAAATGAATGAATATGTGACTTAGTGTTAACGCTGAAGTTCCCCTCTAGCATTTTCTAGAACACATAGTCACATGAGTCTCGCCCAATGTCATGGATTGCACATTTTCTAACTC
This sequence comes from Eucommia ulmoides, assembly GCA_016647705.1. Classification (NCBI taxonomy): domain Eukaryota; kingdom Viridiplantae; phylum Streptophyta; class Magnoliopsida; order Garryales; family Eucommiaceae; genus Eucommia; species Eucommia ulmoides. The sequence goes on along the minus strand of CM028339.1, from coordinate 36,296,525 downwards.
TCTCCCGGGTTATTAGATCGTCGCATTGTGTTTAAACTCTAGTCCAAATTCGGGGTTACCTCTCCCGAGTATCAAACCCCGATTTTTCAATATATCTAAACAAGCATATAATGGAAATACAAGAACGGTAAACATAATCGAATAATGAAGAACAACCGTTAAAGAAACACAATTTAAATAAACAACACTTTCATAAACTATATTAATCCCATAGATAATCCAAGTTTAGATCATGGCCATAACCGTATATACAATAACAAATGAGCTAAACATGCTCAAACAAACTACTAAAGTTAAGAAATAGAGAGAGAAACGAAAGAAACTAGCCGTTGTCCGAAGATTTGATACTAAAACCGCTTCGAGATCGCTTTGTGTTCTTCTCTTTCGAGTTTGGATGAGCTCCCCTAAAAACCTCTCAACTTTAACCTCTCTCTAATGAGGTCTTCCAATCCGAAAAATGAGAGGAGGAAGAAAGATATAGGCACCAAAATATCTAAAAAATTACTTTACAGGTGTAGGGGTCACCGCTGCAGTGGTGGGTATGTCAGCTGTCTACTATTTGATTGACCGTTGCAACAATGGGTGATTAGAAACTTAAGGAACGCTCTATATTTTGACCGTTGCAGTGGTGAGTTCATCGTTGCAGGGATGGAGAGTTCAACCAACTCTCTACATTTTCACCACTACAGCGTTGGATGTAGGCTTCTGAACTTTGGCTTTTTGCTATTTTCCCACCGTTCTTCCATCGTTCTTACTCTGATAAGCTTGATTTTCAACTGTTTTAGCTTCTTTTCATCCCAAACACCTGATTTGTATATAAAAATGTATTAAAACATATTAAAACGCTATAAAAATACTCAAAAACTACCAAAATGGACTTTAGAATAAATAGATAAATTACACCTATCACGTACCTTTCACCAACTGACAAACACGAAAATGATCAACAAATCTGCCTACTTCCTTACGCATAGTCAGCCAAAAATAAGAACTACAAATCAAATGCAAGGTGCGATCATGATCGATGGTAGGGGCGGAATTGTGTACGCCTACTTACGCTCGCAAGTATACGAGGTCTAAAGTTTTAATATAGTGGATCTTTGAACATCGGATATCGTTTCCATAGAGAAAAGTGTGAATAATTGAATTAAATACTGCAATTGACATAGTCTCATGTTATCCTGACGACGAAAGACATGAATTGAAATTAAACTAAGCTAAACTACAATTAGTGGGTTAATTCTAACTAAGTTGATTAATTAGGGATTAATTTCATTCACTTAATACATGTTTGATTTCGTTTAGTTAACAATAACGGAGTTTAGGTATTCAAAAATCTCGGTTGGTAAACTCCTCTGCCACCTCTTCCGAGTGTAAGACGGGGGAATACGTGACTTTGTGTCGACGAAGAGGTCCCATTCAATGTCTTAATGACTCTAGGCCGCGTGAGTCTTGACCCAACGTCATTGATTGTACACTAACTAACGCCCTCCCGGGTCGTTAGGTCATAACGATGTGTTTACCCTAGTCCGAATCCAGGGTTACCTCTCCCGAGTGTCAAACCCTAGTTTCTCAAGTCCAACCCTAATACCATTACAAGAATATTAAGATCGTCATCAAATGATAAACACAATCGGAGTTAAAAACAATAACCGTTAAAGAAACGTATATTAAACCAAACGAGTATTTACACAACTACACCTTTCTCTAACTAATCTCTAAATTACACTAACATGTTCTTAGCCAATACAACATTAAATCAAGAGGAGATCATCATCATAAACAATAAACATTAAATACAAAGATGGAAACAGGGGAAGAAAAGACAAATCTCAAAGTGGAGTGGTCCACTTTCGCCAAAGAACAATCCTCCCGAGCTTCCTCTTCTCCGTTGATGAACTTCCTCTTCTAGCTCTTCAAGGATTGGCCAAGAACACCTCCTAAACTAATATAATCTACTTCCTAAATTACCTAAACCTAACTAAGGTGGAAGGAGAGCTCTCAAGATGTCAACCGGAGCCTCCTCTAGCGTCTCAGGCCTTTTTTGAGGTTTGGTGGAGAAAAGAGTTAAATAGGTAAGGTTTGGAAGTATCTTCGAAATATCTGAAAATAGATATTTCTGTGCAGAGTGTCACCACCTAAGCGGTGGTTCACCGCTTAGGAAGTGGACTTAAGTCGGTTAAGTTTCTGTCGGATCTTCCCTTAGGCAGTGGTTTCTCCACCTAGGCGGTAGCTGCTGGCATACCATTCTGATCTTTTCTCGCCTAGGCGGTGGTTCAGCCCTTTAGCACTCCAACATGCTGGCTCTTTTCCGCCTAGGCAGTGGGACTTCCATCGAGGCGGTGATCTTCATTCACCAAAACCCTGTTTTGCACATTTTGTTCACCGTTTGTCCACCATTTTCACTTGTTTCTGGCCCTTTGACGTCCTTTCCCTGTTCTACACTAAAACACCCTAAAACACAATTAAATATAACTAAAATTCTTTAAAACTAACAAATCTGGTTTAGAAATAGATAGTTTTTTCACACCTATCAATACCCCAAACTTAGAATTTTGCTAGTCCTTGAGCAAAACACTAACACTAAATTAAACTAACTAATGAACTAACCAACTAAAAATGAAAAATTAAACTAACACGAAAGAAGTATATGCATGTAAATATAAAGTTTAATCGAAATGACCTCAACATCCCTAAATCGGATCAAGTTCGGGAAGTAACCCACACCAAGTGGTGTTCTAGAATTTCAACGATCAATTTCAATAAAAACCATTCTAGATCCATTTGAAGTGTGTGAGTGAGAACTCAAATGTATAACTAGTCAAATATCGGATTCGATTATTCAATCGTTAAGCTCATAATTTAAACCGTTGAAGGATTCAGGAAAACCATACGCTTGATTGGAGTTTACTATCCACTAATGTAGGCTCAAATATTCACAGAAATCAATAGGGCTTGGTTTGGCTTTGGAGAATGACCACGGGTATCACTGGAATAAAAATAGAAATTCGATTTAATCGATCGATACTTGAGGTAAAATCGCTTGTCGCTATCCTCTCTCATGACCCCACATTTAAAGTACAACTCTGAATAAGAAACGAAAATCCTGGTATTCACTTGTCGAAAGAGAAAAAAATGAAAAACTATATTTATTCCTTTTTTTTTTTTAATCCGAATTGTTACAGTTTTAGGAGAGTGCAAAAAGAAGTTAGAGAAACACACCCCCAAACTTATTCGAATTTATAAAATTTTAGAAATATGTAAAAAGAAATGATTGAAACGCACCCCTAAACTTATTTTAGGAGCGTGCAAAAAGAAATACAAAAGTGACAAGTGAATACACTAATATCGAATCAATAAAAATTTATCAGAAACCCGAACGCTCACTTGATTTCACTCAATTTTTAAAATTAGGCTTAGCGACATTGGGTTAGGAAAAATTTAATTAAAAGGAGTATTTGAACGTTTTCAAAATTTGACTACGTTATCGGCTTCGACAGGGGAAATAAGGAATGAAAATTTTCAGGTTAGCTACAACAGTTCAAGCGAAAAATTGACGGCCTAAATCACGTCTCTGGAATTACCTTACCTAGGATTCCGCCTCAAGTTTTCCCCAAATCAAGTTCTAATTTCCTCATTTTCTATCATGAGCTTAATATCGAATAATCAACGTCTAATCGTTCACATAATTATACATTGAGTTCAAATGTCGTGCGATTTTAGGATCGAGATAATTTTTACCCAATCGACATGTTAAGCACACAAAACACACAAGGAAGGTATTACTCCCGACCTCAATATGCAATTTGGGGATAATTCTCATCATCGGGTCTTGGCCCAAATGAACTCATATCTAAACATGCAAACACAACTTTATACATACACAATACTAAACTAATTCTAATACTAACATACATAAATTAATCTAACGCTAAACATGCAAAAACAAAAATTAAACTAACTAAACTAAAAATTTAAAACTAAAACATTCATAATAAAATACATACATAAACTTAAATTTGTACATCAAAATTTTTCCATTTTGTTAAAAAACAAATAATAATTGTTCATTATTTTCTACAAAAAAAATCAAAATAGATAAACATCCACTAGACTATCATCTATTCCATACCATTCAGGCCTGAACATGGCAGTGTTCCAACATTAGAGAACCCAATAAACATATAGCATGCTTGCACACAAAATGGGTCGAACACATACCTAGGGAATAAGACTTATTCCCTATTGTTCACCTGAAGACGAATCGTCACCATCATCATTTTGGGAAGGAGAGTGTGGTCTCTGGAGTAGATGTGGTGGCACAGATGGCATCGGAGGGTAATCGTTCATCTCAAGGCCAAGGCCATCCCAAATCTTCCGTTGGACTCAATCTTGTTGCCTCGAAAATTGGTCCAGGAAAGAAGCTATCTCATATTGGTTCTGGAGGATGGTCTGAAACTTGTTGTTTATTCTCTCTTGGGAGTTTTTATCCCGGGCTCCAGAAGGTCCAACAGTCTCGTCTGCTTGCTCTTCCCCTTCCTCAGGCTCAGGCTCGGGTGCCTCTTGCGCCCTAGTCTTCCACAACCGGTTTATCGCTGACATAGTAAGTGGAGTGATAGGGTCGCATTGGCTTTCCCTGGATACAGTCACATCAGCTAATATGAAAATATGGGTCAATAGTGATGAAAACGGGAGCCCAGCCTTTACCGTCTTCGTAGCATGAATGATCGATGAATAAATCAGAAATCCAACGTTGATTGGTTGTCCGGTCTGAATTTTATAGATAAAAAAGGCCCTGTCCTTTGAGATGTCTGACAGATGTGATGTCGGTAGGAGGCTTCCGCAGATGAAGTGGTGCCAGACTTTTGGAATTGGCTTGAGGCAACTCACTGAAAAGGTAGCGACGTTCGGCCCTTGGTGTTTCCACTTTACTTTGCCAGATGTGATCTTTTAAATGACCCTATGCAAAGTAGGGTCTTGGCTTTCAAGGGACTCCGGTGCCGACAGTCCAAAGAGATGGTTGATGAAGTCGGGGCTGAAGATGATAGGTTGATTTCGAACCCTTGCTAGGTCATCAATGGCCTCTGTAGCATTAGCATAAAACTCTTTGACCAAAGAGGGTGGCGATTTACAGAATTGCTCCCAGTGGCGGCTTCGGATTTTATTTTGAAATTCCCCTGGGAGATCATCAATCAGACCGAAACCCCGTTGACGTATGCAGGCACGATATTTTTCGTGTTCTTTAAAGTGCTCCTCCGCTTGTTTTGACACAAAGTGGGTGGCATCGTAGTCAACGTCGGTCGGCACCCTAGGGTGTGAACTCGACCCTTCTCCTTTAGCCCTCTTCTTTGCTACTCTTTTCGGAATTTCCTATAATCACAATCACAAAAACCCAATACAATCTCATCATATATGAACAACTAAAAAACATAAACCTCCCTAATTACTTTGTCAAGAACACATACATCCCAAAACGAACACCCTTTTGAATTTGTTTAACAAATTTCACAAATGTGACATCCTATATTAATTCACACACTCAACCAATCCAATTAAACATGTTTATCACCAAGAATCAAACCAAAAACCCATGGAACTTTGGAATCGCGAAACTAGGGTTAAGGGTTTTTTTTTGGGAAAAATTTCAAAATCCATTGATTTCTTTGATATAATCATGTAAACTAACCAATAATTTCGACAACTAGACTAAATGTAATGTAAAAGAAACTTGTTTAGAATTAATGGTCCAATCAAAAGAGAATGAAGAAATCGCACCTTTCATGCAAAACCCTAAATATTCGGAAATAGGGGTAGAGATGCGATTCTTGGAGGTTGAATCGTGATGGCAATGACTAATTTCAGTAATGGACGGATGATTTTTGAATATTGGAAGGGTTTGGGAGTGAGGTTTTAGAGGGAAGGTGGAGGATTTGGGGAGGGAACCTTGCGATTTCTATTTTTGAACGAACGGGCTGTTTTTAACAGTAGAAGGTCGACCGCTTGGGCGGTGGATTCACCGCTTAAGCAGTGGAACTCTTTTCTTTAAAACAAACCTTCTGTCGAAATTCCACCTAGGCGGTGGTTTATCTGCCTAAGCGAAATTACACCAGTGTGAAAACATTTTGTTCTGGTGTTAATCCGCCTAGGCGGTGGTTTCTTCGCTTAAGTGGTGGAGCGTATTTTGAAAATTTGGTGCATCCTGTATTTTTACCGCCTAAGCGGTGGGCTGTTTTCACCCACTCTGTATTTTTACCGCCTAAGCGGTAGTTCACAGCTTAGGCGGTGGGCCTTTTTTTTGCTGAAAAACACCCACTCTGTATTTTTACCGCCTAAACGGTGGTTTACCGCTTAGGCGATGGGCCTGAAGCTTCCACTTTCATGTTTTTCCCAAATTTTCAAAATACGGCTCCACCCCTTACGTTTTCACTTTGCTTGTTCAATGTGTTTAAACTTAAAATACTTTCCCAAGCGTCCATACTCCTAAATTCACTTCCGAACACGTTCCGAAGCCATGCTGGCTTCCAAAAAGAATAAATAATCAAATAAATAGTAACAAAAATCGAGTAATTTGATACCCTAAGTTTCACTTCAAAAAAACAATGCTTGAGTTACCGTCCCCAGCTGGACTATCGTGTCACTAAGTATTTTTCACCAAAATTCCCCATAGACAAGGAATTTGGGCTCAAATGCTCAGTCGGATCAAGATTATGGCTTGAAGTCGGCTTCTCCTCTCAGTCCTTATCATTTGCAATAAGCTCAATCTCGGGATTGAGAATTAAGAATTCCAATCTTCTTCATCTTTTCTCGCTTTGCTTGATCTCATTAACATAATGAAACAAAAATAAAAATTAAAAACAAAACAAAAATAAATGTCAGGATTAACACTCGACTACTTAGTCGCAATATCAACTTAGAATTCACACTAATCCCACGTCAACAACGCCAAAAACTTGGTATGTTGACGGAACTAAGATACGATACATTTTCTTTTCCTATTTAAAACTTAATTTCGGAGCCGATACCGCGTTTCTTTTGCAATATTCAATTAAAATTCAAACTGATTCCCGGCAACGCCGCCAAAAACTTGGTAGGGGCAGAATTGTGCACGCCTACTTACGCTCGCAAGTATACAAGGTCTAAAGTTTTAATATAGTGGATATTTGAAGATCGGATATCGTTCCCACAGAAAAAAGTGTGAATAATTGAATTGAATACCGCAATTGACATAGTCTCATGTTATCCTGAGACGGAAGACATGAATTGAAATTAAACTAAGTTAAACTACAATTAGTGGGTTAATTCTAACTAAGTTGATTAATTAGGGATTGATTTCGTTCACTTAATACACGTTTGATTTCATTTAGTTAACAATAACGGAGTTTAGGTATCCGACAATCTCGGTTCGTAAACTTATCCGCCACCTTTTCCGAGGGTAAGATAGGGGAATACGCGACTTCGTGTCGACGAAGAGGTCCCCCTCAATGTCTTAACGACTCTAGGTTGTGTGAGTCTTGACCCAACATCATCGATTGCACACTAACGCCTTCCCAGGTCGTTAGGTCGTAACGATGTGTTTACCCTAGTCCGAATCCAGGGTTACCTCTCCCGAGTATCAAACCCTAGATTCTCAAGTCCAACCCTAATACCATTACAAGTATATTAAGATCGTCATCAAATGATAAACACAATCAGACTTAAAAGCAACAACCGTTAAAGAAACATATATTAAACCAAACGAGTATGTACACAACTACATATTTCCCTAACTAGTCTCTAAATTACACTAACATGTTCTTAGCCAATAGAACATTAAATCAAGAGGAGATCATCATCATCAATAATAAACATTAAATACAAAGATGGAAACAAGGGAATAAAATCCAAATCTCAAAGTGGAGTGGTCCACTTTCACCAAAGAACAATCCTCCCGAGCTTCATCTTCTCCATTAATGAACTTCCTCTTCTAGCTCTTCAAGGATTGGCCAAGAACACCTCATAAACTAATCTAATCTACTTCTTAAATTACCTAAACCTAACTAAGGTCAAAGGAGAGCTCTCAAGATGTCAATCGGAGCCTCATCTCACGTCTCAGGCCTTTTTTGAGGTTTGGTGGAGAAAAGGGTTAAATAGGTAAGGTTCGGAAATATCTTCAAAATATCTGAAAATAGATATTTCTGTGTAGAGTGTCACCGCCTAAGCGGTGGTTCACCGCTTAGGTGGTGGACTTAAGTTAGTTAAGTTTCTGTCGGATCTTCGCCTAGGCGGTGGTTTCTCCGCCTAGGCAGTAGACATATCATTATGATCTTTTCTCGCCTAGGCGATGGTTCAGCCATTTAGCACTCCGACATGCTGCCTCTTTTCTGCCTAGGCGGTGATCTTCATTCACTGAAGCCCTGTTTTGCACATTTTGTTCACCGTTTCTTTACCGTTTTCACTTGTTTCTTACCCTTTGACGTCCTTTCCCTGTTCTACACCAAAACACACTAAAACACAATTAAATATAACTAAAATGATTGAAAACTAACAAATCCAGTTTAGAAATAGATAGGTTTTTCAGACCTATCAGTCGACTTGGCACTCATTGTGCAATTCCTGAATGATCTTCATATGTAAGCTGCTCTCTGGAATACAAAGTTGGAGGCCACGGAAAATAAACCCATCCTACAATACCAAATCTATTTTCTATCCATTCTGGATCTTCAATAATACTGTAGCAAAGAACGGGTCCATAGTATATATGTCCAGAAAAAAATTAAAACCAGGAACTGCGATCTGCATCTCAGTAAGTAGTCTGTGACGATGACTCAGAGCATCGACCATGTGATTAAATGATCCAGTTTTATGTTTGATCACAAAAGTAAATTTCTCCAAGTATGATTTCTAAGAGGCATGAATAGATGAAATCTTGTCTTGACTAAAAAGGTGTTTGAGGGTGTCATAGTCTGTAAAAAGGACAAATTCCCACTGAAAGAGATAATGGAGCCAATGTTTCACAGCCTGAACAACCGAGTATAATTCAACATCGTACGTGCTGAAACGAAGTTTAGCACTAAAAAGTTTCTCACTGAAGTAGGCGACTGGGCAACCATATTGGCTGGGAACTATGCTAATACTAGTTTTTGAAGTATCACAATGGAGTTCAAATGGCTGTGCAAAATTAAGAAGTACAAGAATTGGTGTTCTAGTCAGTTTCCGTTTGATTTCTTGAAATGCGGCTTCGGCATCGAGCGTCCAAGTGAACTTAGTACCTTTCATACAATTAATAACAGACGCCATAATACTGCTGAAGTGAGGGATGAAGCGGCGGTAGAATGAGGTGAGACCATGAAAACTTTGCATATCTGTAATAGTTTTAGGTTGTAGCCATTGCTGTATGGCCTCAACTTTGGTATTTTACACTGTGAGTCCATCTTTAGACCCCAATGTAGCCCAAAAACTTAACTGTGTCCATCATAAAATCACACTTACTAGTAGCATCATAGAATTTATCCTTGCGAAGGACCATCAAAACCTCCCGCAAGTGTTGGAGATGCACATCTGGATTAACACTATAAATAAGGATATCATCAAAGTAAACCACAACAAATTTACTGATGAAAGGGCACAGTGCTTGATTCATAACTCGCATAAATATGCTAGGGGTATTAGAAAGGGAAAAATGCATCACTAGTGTTGCGATATTTTTTAATGCGCTTTGAATTACTCGCAAGTGCACAAGGTCATGTTTTAATAGTATAGGAAATGATGGATTGTCGTATCCATGGGGATTGGTTTAAATTGTCGCTAAATACCACGATTATCATAACCAAACTTTATTTAGGTGTTCCAATTTTGGGTTTTTATAAAAATATAAAACTAAACTAAAATACTTGGAATAAATTCTATAGAAATGGAATATCTAGAGATTAACTTCGCTCACTTATATGTGCTTGATTTAGTCAAATTTACAATAATGGTCATCGACCTATTCAATAATCTAGGTGGTAGCGCGTGAATACGCCATTACTTTCACTCGCAAGTATACGAGGTCAAGTTTTACTATAGATCGGGAGAGTTAGGGTTATCGTGTCTACAGAGATTGGTTTTGACTATTATTGAGTACTGTGTTTGTCATGACCTAATTTTATCTAGGCGAAGATAAATTGAATAAAATTAATTATACTAATACTAAGTTAATTAATCTAATTAAATTAACTATACTAATATTACTATGATATGTTTAGGGAAAGTATTGCCTAGGGATTAACTTTTGTTTACAAAAACATGTTTGGTCTCATTTTAGTTTATGTTAACGGCGTTCAACTTATCCGACAATCTCAGTTCGTAAACTCTCTCGCCACCTCTCCCGAGAGTAAGACGAGAGATATAACGCGAATTCATGTCAACGAAGAAGTCCCCCTCAACATCTTAATGACCCTAGATTACATGAGCCTCACCCCAACGTCATTGATTGCACACAATCCAACTCTCGACCGGGTTGTTGGGTCATGTGTTGTATTTACCCTATCGACAATTTAAGTTATAAAATTCCACCGCCACCTCTCCCGAGTGTAAGAAGGAAGAATACATGACTTCGAGTTAATGAAGAAGTCCCCCTCAATGTCTTAACGACCCTAGGTTACGTGAGTCTTGCCCTAACGTTATCAATTGTCTACAATCCAACTCCCGGCCGGGTTATTGAATCATGGCGTTTGTTTACCCTAATCCAAATCCGAGGTTTGTCAAACCCCGTCTTCTCCATATATCATTCTAAGCGTAATAAAAAACAATATGGCAAACACAATCGAAATAACGAAGAACAACCGCTAACCAAACACAAACTCAACAAAACAACATCTTCATAAATTACATTAATCCCTAGACAAAAATCCTGTTTAGCTCATGGGCATTATCAAATTATACAATAAAAACTAAGCTAAACATACTCAAACAACAATCCTAAGTTAAAAAATAAAAGAAGGAACAAGAGAAACTTAGCCTAGTCTGAAAATTTATCATTAAAAACATTTCGAGATCACTCCCTCTTGTTGGTAATATGATCTTCTCTTTAAGATTTGAATGAGCACTCCCAAAACCTCTCTACTATCCTTCTAAAGTCTGTGGAGGTCTGTTGGCCGAATAGAGAAGAGAGGAGGAGAAAATAGGGATCAAAATATCCTAAAATATCTAAAATAATATCTAATCTGGTGCAGAGGTCACTGCCTAGGCGGTGGGTATGTCAGTTAGAATGATCGCTTAGGTGGTGGAACAGTGAACCAAGTTCTAACTTCTGACCGCCTAGGCAGTTAAACGATAGTGAGTTTAGGCTTGGCTCTACACTTTTATCGCCGCGGCCGTGGATCTTAGCACTGCGGTGGTGACATACTTTCTTGATTTGGCTGTAACTTCTTCGTCCGAGCTCCGTTTGAGGTGATTCAAAAACCTATGGAAAGATAAGAGAAAGATATAAAACTTACAAGTTTTGAGTTGTTCCAAAATAGGATTGAATAATTTTAAAATATAGCCTTGAAGGTACAGTACCTTTACTGGCTTTGCACATTTCCACCATTTTTCCACTGTTCTTGATCCGATTTGATCGTTTTTGATCCATTTACATATCTTTTCACCTCAATCGCCTGATTTAGAAAAACACACATAAAAACATATTAAAATCTATTAAAATGTAATAAATGTACTAAAAAACTAACAGTTTTCGGTTTGGAAATAGATAGGTAATTTACACCTATCAAATACCCCCAAACTCGGAATTTTTTTAGTCCTCGAGCAAAACACCCATGCATAAAAAGAAAATATAATAACTAAAAACTAAAAATGAAAAACACGAAAACAAATATGTGCAAGTTTTGAGTATCATCTACCGGCCAAATGAAATATCCCTCATCGGCCCCCAATCCTATCGAGTTCAGGCATAAAAACACACTATGTAATGTTATAGAATTTCAACCTTTATAGTAGTAAATGCCGTTATAGATCTTGCTAAAATGTGTGTATGTTTAAAACTCAAATATATAATTATCCGTTAATCGGATTGGATTATCCACCATATAAGCACATGACAGAAAAAACCTGATAGTATAGGGAATCCATAGGCTTGACCTATCACTAGGTAATTTACACCTATCACTAGGTATCTAAAACTTACTCACTACCTCTACCGAGTGTAAAGTGAGTGAATATGCAACCACGTCAACAAATATATCCCTATCAAGCATTTAAACGATTACATGTGTCTTTCCCCAACCTCATGGATTGCACAGGTTCTAATAATCTCCCGAAACATTAGAACTTTGTGTTGTGTTTTAACCCTAGTCTGAATCAGGGGTTATCTCTCCTAAGTGTCAAATCTTTTATTTTCAAATCAACCACAATATCATAACAAGCATACTATGGAAGTAATAAAACGATAAACACAATTGAATAAGGATGAACAACCATTAATGAAACAAAGATTTACTCAAACATAATATTCATGAACTACATCAATCCCTAGATAATAAACATTTATCTACACATGATCATAACCAAATATTCAACTACAAATGAGATATACATAATCAAACAACCAACAAAAGTTTAGAATTCACGAGAGAAACAAGGGAAGATAGCCAAATCTGAAGAGTGGATGATTTCACGTCCGGTAAGTTCACTCCAATCTCATTTCCTCTTCCCCAATTAATGATATCCTATTGCTTGGTCTGATTTTAGGCCTCCAAAAAATGTTCTAGGCAATGTATGAATGAGTGGATATAAATAGAATAGCAAAATATCCTAAAAATATATGAAAAACGAGTTGCCAGCTAGTGTATGGGAGCTGTAGTGAATAGAGGGCATAAACTCTCTGACGGGAGGGTGCTACAGTGTCCAAATTCTCACTATAGTAAGCTAGCGCACTCAAATTCATCCTGCAGTGAGATGTGGACAGTGCCGACGTAGGATTCATATTTTCACCATAACATTTTTGTTTGAAATCCAATTGAGGTGATTCAAAAACCTATGGAAAGATATGATGTATATGTACAACTCCTATGTTTTGAGATTTGCCAAAATTGGATTACATAATGCTTAAATAGGGCCTTGACTTTACAACACTTTTACATATTTGGCACCGGTTTTCCTATAACACCTAATTTGAATAAAAACAAATAAAAATGAATTAAAACACTCAAAAACTATCAAATTCGGATTAGAAATATATAGAAAAAATAAATCTATCAAATACCCCAAACTTGGAACTTTGCTAGTCCTCGAGCAAAAACACCCACAAAAGAAAACAAACTACCACAATGAACTAATGAACACAAAAACTAAAAACGAAAGACACAAATGAACTAAAACAATGACACGTGAGTTTTGAATTTCAACTAATCGATCAAAAAGTTTTCCCTCAATGGCCCCCAATCATATCGAATCCAAGAATAAAATCGCACCATGTGGTGTTCTAGAATTTCAATATCCAATAACGGTAAACGCAATTCTAGATCCTTTCCAAGTGTATGTGTCAAGAATCTTATTATACAACCATCAAAAGACCAGATTGGATTATTCACCAACAAAGTTCATGACTTTAAAATCGATAAGGTATATGATTTCCATATACCAGATTGAGTTCCACTCTCCACTAATATAGGTTAAGCAATTCTAAAAGATCAGAAGGACTTGGTTCGACTTTTAACAATTGGCCAAGGGTAAATCGGGAATATTAAATAGGATAGCGTCTTTAGATCAACAATACCCACGACATTACGCTTGACACTCAATCACACTCATACCCACAAAGACAAATCCGAAGCAACCCCGAACTTACTTTTTAAAACGTAGTACTCACTTGTCTTAACAAACAAAAACAAAACCTTATTTACATATTTTTTTTAACGACATCCCCAAACTTATTTGATTTGTGTAATTTGACGGGTGTGGAACTACGATAGAAAAATAACAAGTGACTACTCGAATACCGAACCAATCAAAAGTTTGCCCAAAATCCAATCGCTCACTTCAATTAGCATAAACAAATGCTAACTTAATTACAACTCGAATCGTGCCTTAGGTATAGCGACATTGGTTTGGTAAAAAATTAATTGACTAGGGTATTTATTGCGTGTTCAGAATTAAAATGACTTAAAGTCTTCGACAGGGTAACGAGGGGTAAAACATTTTGCATGGAAGGCTTAAACGACTCAAGCAATCACAATGAATGCCTAAATCATATCTCATGAACTACCTCGCCTAGGATTTTGCCTCAAATTTCCCCCAATCAGGTTTTAGAATCCCTTAAATTTGTTATGAACTTAGCTACTGGATAATTGGCATCGAATCAATTGGATAGCTAGTACATTGAGTCCACGTGCTCATGTAAATTAGGATCCACAATGACTTTTACCAAAACAAGATGTCAAGCACATAGAACACACATGAATGGGTATTACGCTTGACCTAGATAAACAACTAGGGGATAATATCATCTTCGGGTAATGGTCAAGAAGAACCACAAAACTCAACACACAAAAACAACAACTACAAACACAAACACACTTAAACTAAACTAAATTAAACAATCATGCATGAAATTAACTAAACAACAATTAAACTTAACATAACACAACAATTAACAACTGTTAAACTTAACTACTTAACCAACAAAAACTCAGTAAAATATAAAGCATACAAAACAAAAACATCCCCCCAAACTTAGAATGGGCAGTGTCCACAGTGATCCAACATCAAACTCAACAATTGACATATGGAATAGTGACGAAGGGGGTTTTGAACACGTACCTGGGAGGTAAGATATTCAAGTCTCACCTCCTACTAACCGTCGTGAGGCATTTTGTCCCTATCGCCGTCATGATGGGAGGGATTTTGTAGTGGTTGCCAAAGATGAGCCGGGAGCGGGTACATCGGGGGATAGCTGCTCATATCATAGTCGACTACCATTCCAAAGTAGTAGAGAGCTTGGTACATTGTTTGGTGGCATGACTTCTAGTACATCCAGAATTCAGCGCTCTTATTTCGTATCACAGCGGCGTTAAGTTGTAAAGCTTGAATGTGCTGCCCCTGGTACACCACTTGTGGATGTCGACTTTCCATCAAAATTTTTGCTTTGCCCAGGTCCCCAGAACTCTGGGCTCTGTGGTAGCACGAAATTACGTCGCTACTTTCACCGCAAATGTAATGGTCAAGTTTTAGTATAATGGAAAGAGTAAGGGTTGTCGTATTCACAGGGATTAGATTAGATGGTCGTTGAGTACCGCGATTACCAGAACTGAACATTATTTAACCGACTCAAATTTATATTTTTGTTAATATAATTAATATACTAAACTAATTAACCTAATATACTAATATTGACGTTTAAGGGAGTAAATTGTCTAGGGATTAACTTCATTCACTTAAACATATTCATTTCAATCTTGTTTGCATTAACGACATTCATCCTATCCGACAATCTCGGTATCAAAATCTCACTTACTAGCTCTTCGAGTGTAAAGTGAATGAATATGTGACTTCACGTCAACGCCGAAGTCCCCTTCGAACGTCTATACAACACTTGGTCAGATGCGTCTCTCCCCAACCTCACGGATTACATACTTTCTAACATTCTCCCAGGTCATTAGATCATCACGTTCTATTTAAACCCTAGTCTGAATCTGGGGTTACCTCTCCCGAGTGTCAAACACCGTATTCTCAAAACCAACCCTAATACCATAACAAGCATATCAAGATTATAATAAAATGGTAAACACAATCGGATAAACATGAACAACCATTAACGAAACATAGATTCAACCAAACAACGTTTTTATAAACGAATCAGTAAACACAATCGGATAAACATGAACAACCATTAATGAAACATAGATTCAACCAAACAAGGTTTTTATAAACGAATCACTCCCTAGAAAATATATGTTTAGTTTCTCAAGGACATAACCCATATACAACAAAATACAAGCTAAACATATACAAAACTATCAACCAAAACTAAGAGATAAAGAGAGAAACGAGGAGACTAGCCGTTATCCGAAGAACTGTCGCTAAAACTGCTCCAGGAACGTTTCATTTTCTTGGTTTTGTGATCTTTTTTTGGTTGATAGGTCTTTGAGCTCTCAAGACACTCCCAAAATCATTCTATGTGTTTTTTTGGGGGGGGGGGGGGGGGGGGGGCAGAAGAGAGGATATTTATAGGATTAAAAATATCTCAAAATATCCCAAAATATCTTAAAAGATCTGGTGTTGGACCGCTACAGTGGTGGAGCTCTCTGTTTTTTGACCGCTACAGCGATAGTTTCACCACTGCAGTGCTGGAGAATTAAGCAACTCTCTACATTTTGACCGCTGCAGCAGTGGATGCAGGTTCTGATTATTGATCTTTTTGATCTATTTCTCCACTGTTCTTCTACTGACGTGCTCGTTTATAGACCGTTTTCCTCAATTTTTGCCCCAAACACCTGGTTTATAACAAAACAAATAAAAATGTATTAAAACATATTAAAAAGCTATAAAAATACTCGAAAACTACTAAAATAGGCTTGGGAATAAATAGATAAATTACACCTATCCAATACCCCCAAACTTAGATTTTTGCTAGTCCTCGAGCAAACTCTCACACCGAAAGTAAAAAACACAATGAATTTAACTAACACAAAAACTAAACAACAAATAAAAACAAAAACTACCTAAACATAACGATATGTGAGTTTTGAATTCAATTATCGATCAAAATATTTTCCCTCAACAACCCCCAATCATATCAAGTTCAGGAGTAAAACGCACTATGTGATGTTCTAGAATTTCGACATTCAATAATGGTAAATGCCATTCTAGATCCTTTCAACGTGTGTGTGTGAAACTCAATAATATAACTATCCAACAATCGGATTGGATTATCCACCAACGAAGCTCACGACTTTAAACCGATAGAGATTAGGATTTTCATACGCCTGATTGGGTTTTAATCTCCATTAATGTAGGTTTAAAAGTTCAAAAAGATCAATAAGACTTAGTTTGGTTTGGAACATTTGGCCAAGGGTATATCAAGAATATAAAATGGGTTAACGTTGTTAACTCAACGATACCCAAGGCACAACGCTTGGCACACAATCATACTCGAACGCCCATAGATAAATTTGAAACAACTACAAACATCTATTTAAGAACGTTGTACTCATTTGTCAAAAGAAATGGAAATTTAACTATATTTACATATGTTTTTTTTTTCAACCTACGATAACTTATTCAATTATTGTAATTTCACGGGTGTGGTTCAAATGAAAGAAAAATGATAAGTCAGTACTCGAATACCGAACCAATCAAAAGTTCGCCCTAAACCCAATTGCTTACTTCAAGTAGCATACAGGAATGCTAACTTGATTCACTCAAATTGTGCATTTGGTTTAGCGATATAGGTTTGGAAAAAGTTTAATTGGCCAGGGTATTTGTTATGTGATCAGAATTGAAATGGCTAATTAGCTTCGACAGCGTAACGAGGGATAAACATATTACAAGGTAAGCTTTAAAGGCTCAAGCGATCAAAATGAATGCCTAAATCATGTCTCCTGAACTACCTCGCCTAGGATTTTGCCTCAAGTTTTCCCTAATCAGGTTCTAGAATCCCTTAAATTGTTATGAGTTTCGCTAATGGATAATCAGCCTAAAATTAATTGAATAGCTATACATTGAGTCTACGTGCTCATGCAAATTAGGATCCACAATAACTTTTACCAAAACGATATGCCAAGCACACAGAACACACATGAATGGGCATTACCCTTGACCTTGAAAAATAACTAGGGGATAATATAATCATCGGGTAATGGATCGGATGAACCCAAAACTCAGCATATAATAACACATCTACAAACATAAACACATACTATACTAAACAAACATGCATACAATAAAATAAAACTACACAACAATAAAAATTAAATATACTAAACATACTAAACATCACCCCCACACTTAAAATGGTCAGTGTTCACAATAACGCTAGTCATTGATCTCAATATTTAACATGCATTATAGTGACGAAAGGGGTTTAGAACACGTACCTTGGAGGCGAGACAATCTTTCCTTCGAATGAAGTCGGCAATGAAGTTCTAATTTATTTTGAACTTGGGTTGCCTCCCAAGAAGCGCTTGGTTTATTGTCCTAGGCCTGACATAGAGGAGGGCTAGTCAAAGAGAAGGTTCCGCTCATAGTAAGTGTCGTACAACACCACATATGGGTCTTGGTTTTGAACTTCCTCAAGATTGGTGAGATTTGGCTCTGATTGGCTCGAGCTTTTAACAAGACTCTTCACCAGCTCATGTACTTGGTGGGCATGAAAGAACATTGCAAATGGTGGCGAAAGACAAGTGAGCCATATCGGATCCTCATAGATGTGATCATCTTGGATCGGTGGTGGCATCACAATGTGGATCTCCAATGGTAAAGAATCACAATCGTCAATCTATGATTGGGTTCCCGTCTCATTCAAATAATCATCATTGAACTCATCCATGCTCCTTTTGCTCGTATCTAGTTCCTTCCAATGGCTTTCCCAAAAAAATATAGCTTGTTCGTCTCTTAGTGCCATTGCTTCAGACTTGGCCTCAATGAAGCAAAGAAGATGACCGATTTGAGTCTCAAGAGACTTTACGGTTTCATCAATTTCAGCACAGGTTGTCTCAATATAGTCAAGAAGAACCTCATGCTCATTAAGTCGATCATTCATTTTCCTCCAAAACGCCTAGCTCTCCCCCATAAATTCAGCGAGCATTTCTTCCAAGGAGAGAGAAGACTCAACATATTGGTTCGGGCTGTCAATCCATGGCTCCGAAATAATGAAACTATCCCCCAAGCTTTGGTATCTTGTTTAATAATTCCAACAGTGAAAATCAAACTCTACCATATCTTCCAATAACCAATAGGCTTCATTCACAGTTAGTTGGTCGAAAGAATTTCTACCGTTTCCTCTTTCCACCCATGTTCTAGCTGCGGCTAATAACCCATCGAGGAAGTTCAGTAGTTG
This sequence comes from Eucommia ulmoides, assembly GCA_016647705.1. Taxonomy (NCBI): domain Eukaryota; kingdom Viridiplantae; phylum Streptophyta; class Magnoliopsida; order Garryales; family Eucommiaceae; genus Eucommia; species Eucommia ulmoides. The sequence goes on along the minus strand of CM028339.1, from coordinate 36,277,513 downwards.
ACACTCCCTCAGGAAATGATGATTAGGGAACTGGAGTTGCAAATCATTGTATTGATCCTAAGCACAATAAAATGGCTCAAAATCTCGTTGAAAGAAATGCAAAAACACTTGTTGATCTAACATCTTCAAGTACCTTACAAGAGAAACAAAACTACAAAGAAAAAAAAATATAAACAAAAGAAATTCCTAAATTAAAATCAAGTTATTTACTCACAATATCAACAATAATCTAAAAACCAATTCCCGACAATGGCGCAAAAAACTTGGTAGCACGAAATTACATCGCTACTTTTACCGCAAGTGTACGGGTTAAGTTTTAGTATAATGGGAAAAGTAAGAGTTGTCATATCCACAGGGATTTGATTAAATGGTCTTTGAGTACTGCTATTATCATAACCGAACTTTTTTTAGGCGACTCAAATTTATATTTTTGTTAACATAATTAATATACTAAACTAATTAAGTAATTAAACTAATTAAGTAATTAAACTAATTAACCTAATATACTAATATTGATGTTTAAGGGAGTAAATTGTCTAGGGATTAAGTTCATTCACTTAAACATATTCATTTCAATCTAGTTTACATTAACGATGTTCATCCTATCCTACAATCTTGGAATCGAAATCTCATTCACTACCTCTCCCGAGTGTAATATGAATGAATATGTGATTTCGCGTCAACTCCGAAGTCCCCCTCAAGTGTCTATACGACACTTGGTCACATGAGTCTTGCTCCAACCTCATGGATTACATACTTTCTAACGCCTTCCCGGGTCATTAAATCACCACGTTGTGTTTAAACCCTAGTTCGAATCCGGGGTTATCTTTCCCGAGTGTCAAACCCCGTATTTTCAAAACCAACCCTAATACCATAACAAGCATATCAATATTGTAATAAAATGGTAAACACAATCGAATAAACATGAACAACCATTAATGAAACATCGATTTAACCAAATAATAGTTTTATAAACGAATCGCTCCCTTGACAATATATGTTTAGTTTCTCATAGCCATAACCACATATACAACAAAATACAAGCTAAATTTATACAAAACTATCAACTGAAACTAAGACATAAAGTGGAAAATGAGGAGACTAGCCCTTATCCAAAGAATCGTCGCTAAAATCGCTCCAAGAATATTTTCTCTTCTTGGCTTTGTGATTTTCTCTTGGTTGATAGGCCTTGGAGCTTTCAAGACACTCCAAAAAATGTTCCAAGTGTTTGGGGGGAGAAAAGGGGATATTTATAGGATCATAAATATCTCAAATTATCCTAAAATATCCTAAAAGATTTGATGTTGGACCGCTGCAGTGGTGGGGATGTCAGCAACCTTCTGCCGGATGACCGCTACAGCAGTGGAGCTCTCTGCATTTTGACTGCTGTAGCGGTGGAGAATTTAACAACTCTCTACATTTTGACCACTGCAACGGTGGATGCAAGTTCTGAATATTAATCTTTTTGCTATTTTTCTCACCATTCTTCCACCGACTTGCTCGTTTTTGGATGTTTTCGTCCCTTTTGTCCATAGTGCTGCAGCGTGGATGCAAGTTGTGAATATTGATCTTTTTGCTCTTTTTCTCTATCGTTCTTCCATCGACTTGCTCTTTTATGGATGTTTTAGTCCCTTTTCGCCCCAAACACCTGGTTTATAACAAAACAAATAAAAACGTATTAAAACATATTAAAATGCTATAAAAATACTCGAAAACTACCAAAACTGGCTTGAGAATAAATAGATAAATTACACCTATCACTCTGGATGGCCCTGCTTAGTCTTCGTCTTCATCTTTGCTCGGAGCTTCTTTGCTCTATTTTCTCTTCATGGATGGAAAATCCATAGCTCTCTTGGGATGGCACAAGTTGTCATCCGTTGTTGCAATGCCCTCTTTCTTAAATAGCCGATGTTTAATTGGTGATTTATCTCAATAGCATATAGAGACAATGCCCTATCTTTAGTCATGTCTGTCAAATGAGCCATCGGATACAATCTGATGCAGATGAAGTTGAATTTTCTTAAGTGCTTGGACAGGAAAATAGCAAGATCATTCGTCGTTGGTACCCAACGCACAGAGCCAGAACATATTGCCTTAATGACCCTATTTAGATCCTCTTTTGTCATGTACTCATCAGATTCTTCATCGTACTCCTCAGTAGGCAACCTCAGGCTCTCATTGATCGTTTCAACATCAAACTTCACCACACGATTATGGACTATGGTCGTGTGGTTCTCGTAGTCTATGACATTTGTGAAGAATTCATGAACTAAGGTGACATCTGGTAGCACGTTGATCTGTCGCTACATTCACCGCAAGTGTACGGGTTAAGTTTTAGTATAGATTGGAAGTGTTAGGGTTGTCGTATCCAAAGGTTTTGGTTGAGATTATCGTTGAGTACCGTAATTATCATAACCTAACTTTATTTAGGCGATACAAATATGTTTTGTTTATAATAGAAATATTAATCTAAAATACTAATTAAACTAATTATACTATAACACTAATATTGAGACGTTTAGGGGAATGGATTATCTAGGGATTAACTTCATTTACTCAAACGTGTTTGGTTTAGTTTAGTTTACAATAATGGTATTCGACCCATTCGATAATCTCAGTATCGTAAAGTCATTCACTCTCTCTCTCGAGTGTTAAGTGAATGAATATGTGACTTCTCGTTAACACCGAAGTCCCCCTGTAACATTTTTTAGAACACATAGTGACATGAGTCTTGCCCCAACGTCATGGATTACACAATTTCTAACTCCCACCTAGGTTATTAGATCATCGCGTTGTGTTTAAACCCCAGTTCGAATTTGGGGTTACCTCTTCCTAGTGTCAAACCCCGATTTCTCAATATATCTAAACAAGCATATAATAGAAATACAAGAGCGATAAACAAAATTGAATAACGAAGAACAACCGTTAAAGAAGCACAATTCAAACAAACAACATTTTCATAAACTATATTAATCCCATAGATAATCCAAGTTTAGCTCATGGCCATAACCGTTTATACAACAAGAAACAAGCTAAACATACTCAAATAATAAACCAAAGTTAAGAAATGACGAGAGAAACATAAGAAACTAGCCGTTATCCAAAGATTTAACTCTAAAATCGCTTCGAGATCGCTTCTCCTTCTTTTCTTTGTGTTATTCTCCTTCGGGTTTGGATGAGCTCTTCCCAAAAACACTCTTAAATCTATCTAATCCTTTAACAAGGTTTAATACCGAAAATGCGAGGAGGAGAAGATATTAACGCCAAAAAAATCTCAAAATATCTAAAATCTACTTTACAGGTGCAGGGGTCACCGCTACAGCGGTGGGTATGTCGGCAGTTATCAACGCTGTAGCGATGAGTGAACAGAGAGTTTCCTGTTATATTGACTGCTGCAGCGGTAGACGATCAGAAGCTTAAGGAACTTTTTGTACTTTGACCGCTACAGCGGTGGGGAGTTCAGCTAACTCTCTGCATTTTCACCGCTGCAGCGGTGGATGCAGGCTTCTGAACTTTGTCTTTTGGCTCTTTTCTTATCGTTCTTCCAACGTTCTTGCTCCGATATGATCGTTTCAACCCAAACACCTAATTTATAACAAAAAAAATAAAAATGTATTAAACCATATAAAAATGCTATAAAAATACTTGAAAACTACCAAAACCAGATTGAGAATAAATAGATAAATTACACCTATCAAATACTCTCAAACTTAGTATTTTGCTAGTCCTCGAGCAAAACACCCACACAATATAAGAAACTACAATCAATAAGGTATCGGAAATCCATATGCCTGATAGGGTTCCATTATCCACTAATGTAGGCTAAGAATTCAAAAAGATCAATAGGACTTAGTTTGGTTTTTGGAAAATGGCCAAGGGTATATCGGGAATAGAAAACAAGTTAATGTTATTAACTTAACGATACCTAAGGCACAACGCTTGGCTCAATCACTCTCGTAACCCCACACAGATTATTTCGAGACAATCTTGAACTTATATTTGAAAATGTAGTACTCACTTGTCAAGACAAAACAAAAATAAAAATATATATATATATATATATATATATATATATATATATATATATATTTTATTTCATAAACTATACCCCTAAACTTATTCTATTTTTACAATTTCACGGGTGTAGTTAAAATGAAAGAAAAATGACAAGTGAATACTTGAATACCGAACCAATGAAAAGTTTTCCCTAAACCCAACCGCTTATTTCAAGTAGCATAACGAATGCTAACTTGATTCACTCAAATTGTGCCTTCGGCTCAGCGATATAGGTTTGGAAAGAAGTTTTATCGGCCAGGGTATTTGTTATGTGTTCAAAATTGAAATGGCTTTCAGGCTTTGACAGGGTAACAAGAGATAAATGATATTACATGGTAGGCTATTGTCATGAACTTGGCTAACGGATAATCGACGTCTAATCAATTGGATAGTGATACATTGAGTAAATGTGCTCGTGCAATTAGGATCCACAATAACTTTTACTAAAACGAGACGTCAAGCACACAGAACACACATGAATGAGCATTACACTCGACCTCAATAAACAACTAGGGGACAGACTCATCATCGCGTAATGACCCAGATGAAGTACAAAACTCAGCACATAACAACAACAACTAACCTAAACAAACTAACACTAAACAACAAGTGTATGGGTCAAGTTTTAGCATACATTGGAAGAGTTAGGGTTGTCGTATCCAAAGGGATTGGTTGAGATTATCGTTGAGTACCGTAATCACCATAACCTAACTTTGTTTAGGCGATAAAAATATGTTTTGTTCATAATATAAATACTAATATAAAATACAAATTACACTATAATACTAATATTGAGACGTTTAGGGGAATGGATTATCTAGGGATTAACTTCATTTACTCAAACGTGTTTGGTTTCATTTAGTTAACAATAACGGTGTTCGACCTATCCGACAATCTTAGTATCATAAACTCATTCACTCCCTCTCCCGAGTGTTAAGCGAATGAATATGTGACTTCGTATTAACGCCGAAGTCCCCCTGTTGCATTTTTTTAGAACACATAGTCACATGAGTCTTGCCCCAACGTTATGGATTGCACACTTTTTAACTCTTTACTAGGTTATTAGATCATCGCGTTGTGTTTAAACCCTAGTCCAAATTTGGGGTTACCTCTCTTGAGTATCAAACACCGATTTCCCAATATATCTAAATAAGCATATAATAGAAATACAAGAACGGTAAACACAATCGAATAATAAAGAACAACCGTTAAAGAAACACAATTCAAATAAATAACATTTTCATAAACGATATTAATCCCATAGATAATCCAAGTTTAACTCATGTGCATAACTGTTTATACAACAAGAAATGAGCTAAACGTGCTTAAACAATAAACCAAAATTAGGAATTGAAGAAATAAATGAAAGAAACTAGCCATTGTTTGAAGATTTAACGCTAAAAACACTTCGAGATCACTTCTCCTTCTTCGCTTTGTGATAGGTGTAAATTACGTATGTATTTCCAATCCGAATTTGTTAGTTTTTGAGTACGTTTATAGTTATTTTTATATGTTGTAATATGTTTTTATAATTTTTGTATAAATCAGGTGTGTGGAGCAAAAAGATAGGAAACTAGAGCGAAAACGATAAGATCGAACCGAAGGCGAGTCGAAGTTACGGTGGATAAACAAGCAAGGAGGCAAAAATATGAAGGAAGCCCACCGCCTAGGCAGTGAAGATGCTGAGAATGAAAAAAGGCTACTGACAGCCCACCGCCTAGGCAGGAAATTCCTCCTCCTAGGTGGTAACCCCAATAGAAATATTTCCAAGTCTACCGCCTACTTCTTCGCCTAGGCGGTCACCAAACCTGCAAAGCTGGTACAGGTGCTGTCACTTTAAGGCTATTTTGGACTATGATTAAATCCGATTTTGGAAATACTCAAAACATGGAAGTTGTAGATCTTTTTCTTATATTTCCATAGGTTTTTGAATCAACTCAATCGGAGTTTGGATGAAGAAGGTACAACCAAAACAAAATTATAAACCTGCAGTAACTTTGCCTAGGCGAAATTCCGGCAGAAAGTTAACTGACTTAACTTCGCCTAGGCTAAAATCCTGTAGCACAGCCTTGATATTTATGAGATATTTTGAGATATTTTGGATATTTGTTTTTCCTTCTCTCCTCCTCTCTTCCATCTCTTCAGCCCATAAGGCCTTAGGCTATATTTTAGGAGTAGGATTAGGGATTTTTGAGGGAGAGCTCTCAACCTGAAGTGGAGGATCAACGAGGAAGCGATCGATCGACATTTCTAGAGGCAAATCTTCAGATATCGGCTAAGTCACTCGTTTCCTCTCTTTATTTTCTTCATTTTGGTAGTTGTTGAGCATGTTTAGCTCGTTTTATATTGTATAAACAGTTAGGGCCATGAGTTAAACATGGATTGTAATAGGGATTAACGTATTATTTATGAAAATGTAGTTTTGGTTGAATTTGTGTTTCGTTTATGGTTGTTCCTTATAATTTCGATTGTGTTTCCGTGTTTTCTATGATTATATGCTAGTTTAGATATATTGAGAATACGGGGTTTGACACTCAGGAGAGGTAACCCTGGTTTCGGACTAGGGTTAACACAACACGACAATCTAACAGCCTGGGAGGGCATTAGAAAGTGTGCAATCGATGACGTTGGGGCAAGACTCACGTGACCTAGAGTCATTAATATGTTGAGGGGGACTTCGGCGTTGACACGAAGTCACGTATTCCCCCGTCTTACACTCGGAAGAGGTGGCGAGGGAGTTTACGAACCGAGATTGTCGGATACGCCGAACGCCGTTAATATTAACTAAAATGAAATCAAATGCATTTAAATAAATAAAGTTAATCCCTAGGTAATCTACTCCCCTAAACAATCTCAAATTAGTATTTATAGTATAGTTAACTTAATTAGTATTTTATTTTAGTATTAGTATTAAATTAAATTCCATTTTTAGCGCCTAGATAAAATTAGGTTATGACAATCGCGATACTCGATAGTAATCTACACCAATCCCTGTGGATACGATACCCGACCGAAAGATCCACTATAATAAAACTTGATCCGTACGCTTGCGGTGAAAGTGGCAGCGCTTATTTAGCGGCCACCACTTTGTGTTCTTTTCTTTTGGGCTTGGATAAGCTCTCCACCAAAACACTCTCAAATCTATCTAATCCTCTAAGGAAGTCTAATACCGAAAATGAAAGGAGGAGAAGATATTAAGGGCCAAAAATATCTCAAAATATCTAAAAATCTACTTTATAGGTGCAGGGGTCATCACTGCAGTGGTAGCTATGTCGGTAGTGGTCACTACTACAATGGTGGCTAATCGTTGTAGCGGTGAGTCAATAGAGAGTTTCTTGTTATATTGACCGCTGCAGCGGTGGACGATTAGAAACTTAAGGAACTCTTTGTACTTTGACTGCTGCAGCGGTGGGGCGTTCAGCTAACTCTCTGCATTTTCACCACTGCAGCAATGGATGCAGGCTTCTGAATTTTGCCTTTTTGCTCTTTTTCCACCGTTCTTGCTCCGATATGATCATTTAAAGTCCGTTTTCATCCCTTTTTGACCCAAACACCTGATTTATAACAAAAAGAATAAAAACGTATTAAAACATATAAAAACGCTATAAAAATACTCAAAAACTATCAAAACCGATTTGGAAATAAATAGATAAATTACACCAATCAACGTCACCTGGGCCCGATTGCCTACAAAAGTGCTTCTAACCTGTATCTCTTATCACATCCGCAATTTCGTCCGGAAGATCTTCTATATCGGCGAAGCCACGTTCACGAATGCAATTTCGGTTTTTCTCAAACCTTTCTAAATGTTGCTCAGCTTCGTTCGAAACAAAGCAGCTCAAATCGTAATCTGAGGTGGGATCGCTAGCTCGCGAACCGGATCCCCTACCCCTTTGTCGTTTTGCAACGACTTTCTTTGGCATAATTTTTCTACCAATCAACACACCAAAAACACTTCAGTAATAACAATGTAGTCTTTACAATTCAAAATTTTAATCACAATCTCAACAATAAAGGAAATCCCTAAATGGTCTCAAGAATGGAAACATAAGATACATAAGATTCTCAACAAAAACATCAACCCCACAATCAGGCAACTCAAGGGTTTCAAACCAAATCTTCAATACCATATTCAAACCCAATCCAATAACAAAATCAACAATAAAATGGTAGCACACAAGTGGAATTGCATTTGAAACAACTTACTTGAAGAATTTTGAGTGCCCAAATCGTGTGAAATGAAGATTTCTCCGCTTGATCACCAACCTAAAGAACCATCAAAGTTAGGGTTGTGAATGGTGATTTTTCAGTTGATTTGTGGTAGGGATTTAGGTTTTTGAGGATGGGAGGGATGATTTTGAGGGAAGAAATTGGTTTGGGAGAAAAATGGAGGAGAAAATTGGGTGTTTAGGATTTTGAAATGGGGAGAAAATGAGGCGGCGCCCTTATTTATTGAAACAAGGGAGCTCTTGTTAGAACGAGTAGGTTTTCTCGCTGCAGCAAGAAAAGGGCAAAATGTTTTCAAAAAAGGCATTAAATTTTACGTCCCTAGCTGGACTCAACAACGATCCACATTAGTTTTCAACGAGGGAGATACTTTCCACAACTCGTTCTTCATTTCTATTGTAATGCTTGATACTCTCCCCGTTAACTTGGAAAATCCGTTCATCATCATCTTCCAATTCAATAGAATCGAATGGTTGATCCGGAATGGTCCGGACCACCTGGACTTTAGATTTTCAAGAAAGAGTCTTAGTCGAGAGTTGAAAAGTAATACTTGTTGTCCTAGACTGAACTCTCTCTGGATGATGTGATTGTCGTGCCATCTCTTGGTTTTCTCCTTGTATAATTTGGCGTTCTCATATGCCTCATTCTAGAATTCCTCCATCTCATTGAGCTGTAGGAGATATTATTGCCCTGAAGCATTAAGATCAAAATTAAGCTTCTTTATTGCCCAATAGGCACGGTGCTCCAATTCAACCGCCAAATGGCATGCTTTCCCAAACACCAACTGATATGAAGACATTTTGATCAGTGTTTTAAAAGCCATGTGGTATGCCTAAAATGCGTCATCTAATTTCACCGCTCAATCCTTCCAGTTGGAGTGAACCGTATTCTTCAAGATCTATTTGATTTCTTGATTAGACACTTCAACTTGTCCATTTGTTTGGGGATGGTAAGGAAGCGACACCTTGTGCCGGACTCCATACTTTTTCTGTAGAGTATTTAATATTTTATTGCAGAAGTGGGTTCCTTCACCGCTAATGATGGCTCTAGAAGTTCCAAACCTTGTCATTATGTTATTTTGAAGAAATTTTAGAACCACTTTAGTATCGTTGGTTGGCGTGGCCACAACCTCTACCCATTTTGACATGTAATTCTTCGCCAGCAAGATATACTCCTAACCAAAAGACAGAGAAAATGGTCCCATGAAATTAATTCCCCAAACATTAGAGAGTTCCAACTCAAGAATGGATGTTAAGGACAACTCATGCCACCTCGAGATGTTACCGGCCCTCTGGCATCGATCATAGGTTTTTACGAAAGTATATGAATTATGGAAAAGAGTCGGCCTATAAAAACCTAGTTAAAGCACCTTAGCAGTTATCTTTGTTGCACCAAAATACCCTCCACACAGCGATAAATGGTAATGATATATAATTCTTGCAGTTTCCTCTTCCGAAACACATCGCCGGATGACTTGATCGGTGCATTTCTTGAACACCATGGGGTTATCCCACATATAATGCTTCACATCAAATAATAATTTCTTCCTTTGGGTACTAGATAGGTCTGGGGGTAGCACCTTGAACGCGAGATAATTGATTATATCCGCGAACCACGAAAGTTTAGCATCGATATTAAATAATTGCCTATCCGAGAAAACTTCTGTGATACATGAATCATCACCAACATCTTCTAACACGAGCCGTGAGAGATGATCAACTACCACATTTTTACTCCCCTTCTTGTCTCAACTTTCAACATCAAATTCTTGAAGCAAGAGAATCCACTGAATTAGATGAGGCTTGGCGTCCTTCTTTGCAAATAAGTATCGGATGGCGACATAGTCCGTACAGATGATCACCCTGGACCCAATAATGTATGAGTACAACTTATCACACACAAAGACCACTACCAACATCTCCTTTTCCGTGGTGGTGTAATTCTCCTGTGCATCATTCAGTGTTTTGCTTGCATAGTATATTAACTGAATTTTTTTCTCATTGCATTGGCCTAAAACAGCTCCAACCACATAATCACCTGTGTCACACATGATCTCAAATGGCTCATTCCAATCCGGAGCGACTATAATTGGAGCCAAGATTAATTTCTCGTTCATTGCATTAAATCGTCCCACATAAGCATCATCAAATATGAATGGGGAGTCCTTTTCAAGCAAATGGAATAACGGCTTCATCATTTTTGAAAAATCTTTGATGAATCTTCGGTAAAATCCAGCATGGCCTAGGAAACTCCTTACTCTCTTCACATTGATCGGTAGAGGAAGTTTCTAGATTGTCTCAATCTTTGCTCGATCCACCTCAAGTCCCCTATAAGAGACTTGATGGCCTAAGACAATTCTCTCATTGACCATGAAATAACACTTCTACCAATTTAGAACTAGATATTTCTCTTCACATCGGTTGAGAACAAGTGATAGATTGTAAAGGCAATGGTCAAAGGATGAAACAAAGACTGAGAAATCATCCATGAATACTTCCATTATATCTTCCACCATATCCGAAAAGATTGCCATCATACACCATTGGAAAGTTGCCAAAGCATTGCATAAACCAAACGACATACGACGGTATGCAAAAGTACCGTACGGGCAAGTGAATGCTATTTTTTCTTGATCTTCCAGTGCAATGGCTATTTGATTATAGCCTGAATAGCCATCAAGAAGGCAATAATGGTCATAACTGGAGAGATGATCCAATATTTGGTCGATGAACGTGAGAGAAAAGTGATAATTTCTTGTAGCCTTATTCAACTTTCTATAGTCAATGCACATTCTCTATCCTGTGATGGTTCGTGTGGGAATTAGATCATTCCTCTTGTTTTTCACAACAGTCATGCCACTTTCCTTTGGAACCACTTGCACCGGACTTATCCATTCACTATCCGATATAGCATAGATAATTCTGGCATTCAACAACTTTAACACTTTGGCACAGAGTACCTCCTTCATCGCAGGGTTTAACCTTCTTTGATTCTCAATTGAGGGCTTAAATGAGTCCTCCATCAGAATTTTATGCATGAATATAGTTGGGCTTATTCCCTTGATGTCGGAAATAGACCACGCGAATGTGGACCTATGCCGTTTCCAGATAATGAGAATGTATGCCGAAGGTGATCTGGTAATTGCTTGAGAATTAACCCACCGTGAGGTGGATTTGAGAGATTTTTTTAACTATCTTCTTCGTCAAGGATCTCTATTTGAACCGAATTCACTATATCTTTAGGTACAGCTTGGAGAGATGGGACGTAGTCTATAACACCTTCATTTGTGGAAGATCCTTTCTCACAAAAATCCCCCATAGATAGGGAATTTGTGAGAGTGTGCTCCAAAGGATCTTGATTCAAGTTTTCATGAAAGAACTCCCAAATGCACGCGTCCACTACTTCCACTCGATTTCAAGTTGGACCCTCTTCCAGAAACCTCATTATATTGAAAATGTTGAACTTCACTTCATCATCATTAACCCTTAAAGTTAAGTTCTCATTATTAACATCAATCAGTGCCTTCCTAATTGCGAGAAAAAGCCTCCCAAGTATAATGGGAATCTCCCGGTCTTCCTCCATCTCCAAAATGACAAAATCCACTGAAAAGATGAATTTGTCCACATTTACAAGCACGTCCTCAATGATTCCCTTAGGATAGGTTAATGAACGATCCGTAATTTGCAGAGAAATAGTAGTGGGCATTGCATCTCCAAGTCCCAAATTTTTATAAACGTATGATGTCATGAGATTGATACTTGCTCCAAGATCACAAAGCGCCTTCTCAAAGTCAGATTTCTCTATTGTGCACAGAATAGTGAAACGTCCGGGATCTTTCAACTTTTGGGGCAACTTCCGTTAAAAGATTGCATTACATTCTTCCGAAAGCTTAACAGTCTCATATTGTTCCAATTTCTTCTCCTTGGTCATTATGTCCTTCAAGAATCTCCCATAATTGGGCATTTTGTCCAATGAATCGGCAAACGGTATATTGATATGGATTTTCTTGAAAATTTCAATAAATTTAGCAAATTGGCTATCTAATATCTTCTTTTGAAATCATTGTTGATATGGAAAAGGTGGAGTGATCATCGGTGGATTGTCCGGAAAAGAGATGGAACCCAAATTTACCTTTGGAGCTTCCTTCTTCTCCTCATCCGGAATGGGTTCTTTTTCAACATCAATTATCTCCTTTGGATCATCCTCCTTTTGCATTGTTGCTTTAATTTTCTTTCCTCTTCTCAAGGTAACGGTCTTGCAATCCCTTGGGTTAGTTTCCGTATCACTTGGAAACTTCCCAGAGGTTTGCCCCTTTATGGTAGTACTGAGCTGACCAAATTGAGTTTCCAGTGACTTTATGGTCGAATTTATATTGGTGCAAGTTGTCTCAATGTTGTCAAGCCACGGCTCAGGTTTGTTGAGACGATTATGCGTTTCTCGCATAATGTTTTGCGTCTCCTTCATAAACGAGCTGAGCAAATCTTCCAACGGTGAATTATTTCTTTCGACCTATTGTTGTTACAAAGGACAACTTTGTTGATGCGGCTGAAATCCTTATGATTGTGCAGAGTATCTGATAGGTGTGAAAAACCTATTTATTTCTAAACTGGATTTGTTAGTTTTCAAGAATTTTAGTTATATTTAATTGTGTTTTAGTTTGTTTAAGTGTAAAACAGGTAAAAGGACGTCAAAGGGCGAGAAACAAGTGAAAACAGTGGAGAAACGGTAAAGTAAATGTGCAAAACAGGGTTTCAGTGAATGAAGATTACCGCCTAGGCGGAAGTTCCACCGCCTAGGCGGAAAAGAGGTAGAATGTTGGAATGCTGAACGGCTGAACCACTGCCTAGGTGAGAAAACCACCGTCTGGGCAAGAAAACAATAGATTGTTATGCCAGCATGTACCGCCTAAGCGGAAAAATCACCGCTTAGGCGAAGTTACCGATAGAAGTTAACCAACTTAAGTCCACCGCCTAAGCGGTGAACCACCGCTTAGGCGGTGACACTCTACATAGAAATATCTATTTTCAGATATTTTGAAGATATTTCCAAACCTTACCTATTTAACCCTTTTCTCCACCAAACCTCAAAAAAGGCTAAGACGTGAGAGGAGGCTCCGGTTGACATCTTGAGAGCTCTCCTTCCACCTTAGTTAGGTAAAGTGGACCACTCTACTTTGAGATTTGGCTTTTCTTCCCTTGTTTCCATATTTGTATTTAATGTTTATTGTTGATGATGATGATCTCCTCTTGATTTAATGTTGTATTGGCTAAGAACATGTTAGTGTAATTTTGAGATTAGTTAGGGAAAGGTGTAGTTGTGTAAATACTCGTTTGGTTTAATATACGTTTCTTTAACGGTTATTGTTTTTAACTCCGATTGTGTTTATCATTTGATGTTGATCTTAATATGCTTGTAACGGTATTAGGGTTGGATTTGAGAATCTAGGGTTTGACACTCGGGAGAGGTAACCCTGGATTCGAACTAGGGTAAACACATTGTTACGACCTAACGACCCGGGAGGGCGTTAGTTAGTGTGCAATCGATGACGTTGGGTCAAGACTCATGCGACCTTGAGTCGTTAATACATTTAGGGGGACCTCTTCGTCGACGCGAAGCCGCGTATTCCCTCGTCTTACACTCGGAAGAGGTGGCGGAGGAGTTTACGAACCGAGATTGTCGGATACCTAAACTCCGTTATTGTTAACTGAACGAAATCAAACGTGTATTAAGTAAAAGAAATCAATCCCTAATTAATCAACCTAGTTAGAATTAGCCCACTAATTTTAGTTTAGCTTAGTTTAATTTCAATTCACATCTTCCGTCGTCAAGATAACACAAGACTATGTCAATTGCGGTATTCAATTCAATTATTCACACTTTTCTCTATGGGAACGATATCTGATCTTCAAAGGTCCACTATATTAAAACTTTAGACCTCGTATACTTGTGAGCGTAAGTAGGCGTGCACAATTCCTCCCCTACCAGTATCAAAGAGGAGGTTATAAAGTATTCTGGTTATTCGCATAAGATAAGTTTTCATGATTTCGGATCCCGGGGTGGTAATGAGTTGCGATATTATTGGCGAGCCTAAAGGTATAGGTCCAGTTGTTGACGAAGTGGAATTCCTCAAGCTCACTATCAACCCTCGGTTGTGAAGTACTTGCCACATTTTCTATTTCTCAACTTGATGGGGCATCTCTGGTGGAGAAAACAACGAGCTGTTTTGTGAGTTTTGACACTTAGGCCGACAAGGTAGCAAGAGGATTAGCCTCATGAATAGAGGCTACCTTTCGTCCCACATATTGCTTAATGGGCCTTTGATAGTTATTTTCCGCCATCTCCTCCAAGAGCTCTTGGGCCTTATCTGAGGTTTTGAATAATAGAGAACCTCCAGATGTGGCGTCCACGATTGTTCTCATCTATCCATCCAACCTATCGTAGAAGAGTTGGGTTTGAAACCAATCTTGATAATTGTGTTGGGGGCATTTTCTTAATAAATCCTTGAATCGCTCCCATGCCTCGAAGAGTGACTCATAATCTCTGTTGGCCCAGTGAGCTATCTAAGAGGGGGGGGTGAATTGGGTAGATAAAAAATTATCAGAGAAAAAACTTCAAAAATTCAAATAATTAATTTTAATCCTAAATTAATTATTATCTTTATATCACAGCATAAATATAAAATCAATTAGGTGCACACCAAACAATAATAATTAATAATGTAAAGATAGTAGCACACCAAAAATTTATACAGGTTCACCAAGCTACTTTTGGCAAATCCAGTTCTCCTAGCCCTACGGAGAATCGCACCCATTAAACTCAGATCCCTTTAAAGGTAGGAACCATACCCTCTCAAAGATTCTTTTCACAGGTTCAGAATCAACCTTTAAAAATTCATTTTTACAGGCTCAGAAATAACCTCTACTTTTTACATGCTCAAGAATAACCTAATTCTTTTTTAAACTAAGGCTAAAGAATCAAAATCTCACAAACACTCCAAATATCCTTTTACCTGGTAAGGATTGAACCGTTAAAAATTGCTCACAAATCAATTCAATCTGGGAAGAATTACTACCCCAATCTCTTTACAAGAAGAGATTGAAACCTGCTATTAAATATTCCCAATAGAATTCAATCCGTCACGCAACTCACCAATTACAAATTGATAAGTGATTTTTTTCACTCAGAGCTTCTATCATACCAAATAAATTAGAACTCAATTAATATCTCAAAACTAGTGATAGAAAAGTGAGATATTCAAAATCTAATTTAAACAAAAATAGGGTAGCATGTAATTGAGCATGTAATTAGATTTCTTCAAGAAATTGTTTCAAACATAATTTTCAATAAAAAATCAGAAAACAATTTCAAAGATCAAATTCCAAATATAATCAAGCAATCAATAAATAGAAAGTAACTTGGAAATATCTCACCCGGAATCCACCGAAAGAATAATGATAGCAATGTCATTTCAGATTGGTAGCAGCAATAATTCATAGCAAATAATTTTCAAGAATAACTCTCGGAAAAGCACTCACAATTCTCTCAATATGATTTCTCTTAAAAAAATGTCAGTATAATTATCTTGATCTCACTCTCTAATATGAAAAATGCAGGTCTATATAAATCAGAATAAAATAAGCTCTCTAACGGCTAGTTCCCACTTGTTATGACATTTAATTGCTCTCATAGACCCCTTATATCATTAAGACTTCATCCTGGTTTAAATAACTTAATTATAGCTTTTAAACTTCTCAATTAAGTCCCCCAAATATTTTTCAATCACAATTAAATAGGATAGAAAGAATTATATGTACCAAATTAAGAAATATTCAAACTTAATAAACCAAATCTATAGGGATATCATAATGTATGTTGCATATCTCAAATAACATTAAATCCCTAATATATCTCGTGAATCCTAACCATAAAACGGCTAGTAACGGTGACTTTTAGAAAAAAATCCGGAATTCCACAATATCCTAAAACAGTGCCATAAGTCAACTTACCAATGACCATCGGTCGACCACTCGATTCAAGATGTAGCCAGGCCAAAAATCTATCGCCCATCGGTCGACCTATCTGTTGACCTAGAGATTCAAAGAGTTACATCTCTTGTCACAGGTCGATCACCCTGTCGACTTATCGATTCAGAGAGTTAGAATTTGAGCTCAAGTCGACCTACCTGTCGACTAAGAAATTCAGTGACGTTTTCTTCTATGTTCCGGTCGACCTTTCTGTTGACTTGTCAATGCTGGAATCTCTTCTAAATTCGATTTTAATTCATTCTCATTGACGTTTTTGCCCTCTTTAACTGATTTATTTTCTCGGTTAGCTCCACTAAATACTTAAGTTCAATTTTAATTAATTATCGTTATTTCGTTTTCAATTTCACATAGGAGAAATTATTTAACTAATTAGGATCCTATAAAAAACATAAATATTTATAAAAATCATTTAAAAAACTTTTTGTGTCATGTGTAATCCTAATTGGGATATTAAGAGTTGAAATTTAACCTGAGTTGTTTTCCCTAGGTTCTTCAAATTCTTCAACCTCTTAATCCTTTATGATCTTTGTCATCATTGTTTAGCATCCATTCATTACTTGTCATCATATCTTTATCATTAGAACTAATAAACTAAAGCACTCAACTAAACTGTTAGTTCCACCAAAAACATCAACCTTTAAATTTCTATCAAAATCTTAGGATCAACAATCTCTCCATTTTTTATGATGATAATTAACTTTAATTTTTTCTTCAATACAATAATATAACCACATTCCCCCTGAATCCAAGGACAAGTTTTATAACTCATTAAAGCATAGTAATGAAGATAATCATAAGATATTCAACAAAGCACAAATATAATAAACTCTCCCTTAAGATATTCAATAAAACCTTAACTAATTCTCCCCCTTTGTCATCTCAAAAAAAAATAAAAAATTGGGAGGGTGGAACACAAAAGAACTCTATTCTAGGTAAATATCATTATGCCTAGCCATACCCAAACTGCGAATGATTTTAACAAACTGATCTTTCGCTAGTGGTTTTGTAAAAATATCAGCAAGCTGGTCGAAAGTATCAATATACTCAATAACAATGTCTATTTTCTGAATGTGATCAAGAATTAAGTGATGTCTAATCTCTATGTGCGTAGTTCGTGAGTGCTATGTAGGATTCATACTTAGAAAAATAGCACTTTTATTATCACAATATATCGGGACCTCCTCCATGCAAATTCCAAAGTCATTTAACTGTTGCTTAATATATAAAATTTGAGCACAGCAGTTACCAGATGCCATATACTCAGCATCAGTAGTGGATAAGGCTTCGACTTTTGTTTCTTGCTTGACCAGAAAACTAATACACGTCCTAACAAATGATATGGCCCACTAGTGCTTTTTCACTTAACTTTGCAATCAGCAAAATTATCGTCGAAGTAACTTATCAATTTAAAATCACTCCCCCTAGGATACCATAATCCTAGGTCAGTCGTCCCCTTTAAGAATCGAAAAATTCACTTAACCGCAATCAAGTGCGATTTTTTAGGACAAAACTGAAATCTAGCACAAAGATAAACATTGTACATAATGTCAGGTCTACTAGCAGTTAAATACAACAAACTACCAGTCATATCTCGATACATTTTTTCATTAACATTTTTGCCCATATCGTCTTTGTCTATCTTCGTAGCTGTTGTCATGGGAGTTTTGTACTCTTTAGCGCTATCTAAGCCATATTTCTTTAACAACTACTTGGTGTATTTAGCTTGGTTTATAAATATCACTTCTTTGGTTTGCTTAATTTGCAATCCAAGAAAGAAATTCAACTATCTCATCATGCTTATTTCAAATTCGACCTGAATTATCTTAGCAAACTCTTGGCAAAAATCCTCATTAGTAGATCCAAAAATAATATCATCAACATACACTTGTACTAATAGGATATCAGAATTAGTTTGCTTTACAAATAGTATTATATCACAAATACCCATTCGAAAATCGTTTTCAATCAAATATCAGCTAAGTCTCTCATACCAAGCTCTAGGAGCGCGTTTGAGCCCATAAAAAGTCTTCTGAAGTTTAAATACGTGATCAGGAAATTTATTACTTTCAAACCCCGGTGGTTGTTCCACATAAACTTCTTCTTCTATAAAGCCAATTAGAAATGCACTCTTAACATCCATTTGATATAACTTAAAATTACTTGAACATGCAAAAGCGAGTAGTATTCTAATTGCTTCTAGTCTAACAACAGGAGCATATGTTTTATCATAATCAATTCCTACCTCTTGATTATAGCCCTGTGCTACTAATCTTGTTTTGTTTCTATGTACCATACCAGATTCATCATTTTTATTTCTAAAAACCCATTTAATACCAATAACTGTATGAAAATTCGGTCTCAGAACAAGACACCATACTTTGTTCCATTCAAATTGAACTAACTCATCTTCCATTGCGGAAATCTAAGATTCATCAGTTAACTCCTTAGGTATATTGTCACTTTGGTTTTGGTTTTGGTTTTTTGAAATACCTGTATCATCATCATCCAAAACCTTTCTCGACAAGAATGGATTAGCTTCCTCAAAAATAACATACAAAGTTTCTTCTACTTCTAACGTACGTTTATTATAAACTCTATAAGCTTTATTGTTAGTAGCATATCCAAAGAAAATCCCATAATCAGTTTAGCATCAAATTTTCCAAGTTTATCATTGTCATTCAAAATAAAACACTTACATACAAACACTTTAAAATAGGAAATATTAGGAGTCTTACCATTCCAGATTTCATATGGGGTTTTGTTGAACCCTCTATGAATCTATACACGATTCACCACATGGAAAGCTATACTTATTGCTTCGGCCCAGAAGTAGGTTGATAAGCGATTTTCACTAAGCATCATTCTGGCCATCACTTGAAGCGTCCTATTCTTCCTTTCCACTACACCATTTTGCTGTGGTGATCTTGGTGTAGAAAAGAATGCTCATCACAATAACTTACCACATTATCATTCTTAAACTTTCTTCCTCTATCACTTCGAATGTTAATAATGAAGCATTGCTTCTCATTTTGAACACGTTTACAAAATTTAGCAAGAACAAAAGCAACCTCACTTTTCTTAGCAAAAAAAAAAAAAAATACCTAGGTAAGTCTAGAATAATCATCAACTATAACAAAATCATAAAACATACCACCAAAACTAGCAACAGAGTTTGGACCAAACAAATCAAGATGCAACAATTCAAGACATTTAGATGTGAACGTGTGCATTTTTTTTTTAAATGATGATCTAACTTGCATCCCTAATTGACATGCATCACATACTTTTTCTTTCACAAATTTCAAATCAGGTAGGCCACGTACGAGACTCGTCTTAGATAAATTAGAGATTAACTCTATACTAGCATGCCCAAGTCTCTTATGCTATTACCAACTATTTTCAGACAAAGCATTCAAACAAGATAAATTTTGAGAATTAAAATCATCAAATGAACAAGTATAAACATTCTCAAAACGTGATGCAACTAACAAGATACTACTATCATGACTATTCTTAATAATGCACTTATCATGATCAAATATAACGTTATAGCCCTTGTCACATAGTTGACTAATACTAAGCAAATTATGTTTAATTCCATCAACTAGTAACACATCTTTCATAATAGAAGTACCATTACCGATAATTTTACCATTTGCGTTGTCTCCACAAGTCACATGACCTCTATCCTTTGGTGTCAAAGATGTAAATTTTTCTTTATCTCCCGTCATGTGTCGAGAACAACTACTGTCCAGGAACTATTTGTTTTTTATTATTGAAGCTTTTAGAATAACCTGCAAGAAGCACCTCAAATAGTTCCTAAGTGGTACCCAGTCTAAGTGGTCCGATCTTGGTAATAAGGACAATTTTAGTTCCTTTTGGAACCCAAACTTGTCTACAGTTAGATATTTTAGCAAAACATCTATGAATAGTATGCCCCACAACATTACATTTAAAACATCTAACAAGATCCTTGATTTCAGAAAAGAATTTGTAAAAATATTTTTATTTAAGATTTTTCTGAAATCCAATATCGGCTTTTTCAAACATTCCACGTGAACTTCCCAAAAGCATTTTCAAGTTATTTTCACCGCCGGAGAATTTGAGAACAATTGAATGCCAATCCGTTAACTTGGATTTCAATTCATTATTTTCAAATTCGTAGTCCATCACTTGCTTGTTTAATGTATTAATTGTACTTTGAAAAGCATTTATCTTAGAACATTGGTTTTTGTAATCATGAGAAAGTTCTTGATAAATATCAAATAATTCATCAAAATCTAAAGGACAAGAACTTGAACATTTAGTTACCTCACTACCAGTAGCCATTAATGCAAACATGGACAAATATTTACTTTTTGATTTTTCTGAGCTACTTGATTCAGCATCATCCCAAGTAGCCTTCATGGATTTCTTTTTACTCTTCTTTGCTCTCTTCTTTTCTTTCTTCTTCTTTTTGTTTTTCTTATCCTTCTCGGTTCGGGACAATCATTTTGAAAGTGATCGGTCTTATGATAGTTGTAACATTCCACTTTAGTCATGTTGAGATTTCTTCTCCCGTGGAATGTGCACTGAGTCATTCTTCTAAAATTCTTTGTGAGAAGCACCACATCTTTCTGTTGCTCACTGTCAAGACTTTCATCATCACTGTCATCCTCTTCTTCAGTTTTATGAGCTTTTAGCACCAAGGATTTCCACTTTCTATTTTCGGTGTCATCTTTGTATCCATAAATCTCCACTTCATGAGTCATCAAGTTGCCTATGAAATCATCAATTTCATATTTACCAAGATCCTTAACTTCCTCAATTGCTGTCACTTTTGACTCACCTATTTTTGTTAAAGATATTAGGACCTTTCGAACTCTATCCTCCATGGAGTATAGCTTTACAAGCTGACTCAAGTGATTGCAAATATTGTTGAAGCTAGTATACATCTCATGAATTGATTCAGTTTCTTCCATTCTGAACAACTCAAATTTCCTCAAAAGAGCGTTGATTTTGGATTACTTCATTTGACTTGTCCCTTCGTGGGTAACTTGTAGCTTATCCCACATCTCCTTTGCAGATTTAAAACCTAAAACTCTAGAATATTCATTAGCATCTAAAGAGCAAAATAGAATGTTAATAGCCTGAGAGTTTATAGAGAGTTTCTGTTTATCAGAAGCAGTTAGTTGTTTCTTTTTCTTCTCGACTCTATTTTTCATTGGAACAAATAGACCATCTTCGATTGTTAGCCACACATCATAATTTTTATCCTGAAGGAAGGCTATCATTCTGTCTTTCCAGAACAAATAAATTTCACCTGCAAACAAAAGTGGTCGGTGCATAGAATGCCCCATAGCTAGTGTGTCTATTATGTTCGCCACGTGATATTTGTTAGTTAAGTGTGTCAAGCTAAACCAGCTCTGATACCAATTGTTGGCCCAGTGAGCTACCCAAGAGGGGGTAAATTGGGTAGATAAAAAATTATCAGAGAAAATTCTTGAAAAATTCAAATAATTAATTTTAATCATAAATTAATTATTATCTTTATATCACAGCAAAAATATAAAATCAACTAGGTGCACACCAAACAACCAAAATAAATAATGTAAAGATAGTAACACACCAAAAACTTAAACTGGTTCACCAAGCAACTCTTGGATAATCTAGTCCCTTGAGCCCCACAGAGAGTCACATCCACCAAACTGAAGATCCCTTTAAAGATAGGAACTAAACCCTCACAAAGATTCTTTTCATAGGCTCAGAATCAACCTTTACAAATTTCTTTTCACAGGCTCAGGAATAACCTCTACTATTTACAAGCTCAAGAATAACCTAATTCTTTTTTAAACTAAGGCTAAAGAATCAAAACCTCACAAACACTACAAATATCCTTTTACTAGGTAAGGATTGAACCATTACAAAATTGCTTACAAATCAATTCAATCTAGGAAGAATTACAACTTTAATCTCTTTACAGGAAGAGACTGAAACCAGCTACCCTTAGATTAAATAGTCCCAATAGTATTCAATCCGTTACTCAACTATCCAATTATAATTTGATAAGTGATTTTTCTCACTCGGAGCTTCTACCACCCCAGATAAATTAGAACTCAATTAATATCCCAAAACTAGTAATAGAAAAGTGAAATATTCAAAATCTAATTTAAACAAAAATTGGGTAGCACATAATTAAGCACGTAATCAGATTTCTTCAAGAAATTATTTCTAAAATAATTTTGAATGAAAAATCAGAAAATAATTTCAAAGATCAAATTCCAAATATAGTCAAGTAATCAATCAATACAAAGTAATTTAGAAATATCTCACCCGAAATCCTTCGAAAGAATAATGATATCAATGTCACTTTAGATCGGCAGCAACAACAATTCACAGCAAATAATTCTCAAGAATAACTCTCAGAAAATCTCTCACAATTATCTCAATATGATTTCTCTTAGAAAAGCTCAGTATAATTCTTTTGATCTCACTCTCTAATATGAAAAACGCAGGTCTATATAAATGAGAATAAAATAAGCTCTCTAACGGCTAGTTCCCACTTGGGATGACATTTAATAGCTCTTATAGACTCCTTAATTGTATATTTTAAACTTCTCAATTAAGTCCCCCAAATATTTCTCAATCACAATTAAATCGGAACTACATGTACGAAATTGAGAAATATTCAAACTTAATCAACCAAATCTATAGGGATATCATAATATATGTTGCATATCTCAAAAAATATTAAATCTTTAATATATCTTGTGAATCCTAACCATCACACGGCTAGTAACGGCTACTTTTAGAATAAAATTTGGAATTCCACAATATCCTGAAATAGTGCCATAAGTCGACTTACCAATGACCACCGGTCGACAGCTTGATTTAGGATGTAGCCAGGCCCAAAATCAATCGCCCATCGGTCAAATTAGAGATTCAGAGAGTTACATTTCTTATCACAGGTCGACCAACCTGTTAACCGAGAGATTTAGTGACTTTTCCTTCTCTGCTCCGGTCGACTTAGATGTCAACTTGTCAATGCTGGAATCTCTTCTAAATTCATTTTTAATTCATTATCATTGACGTTTTTTCCTTTTTAACTAATTTCTTTTCTCGGTTAGCTCCACTAAATACTAAAGTTCAATTTTAATTAATTAACAATATTTCCTTTTCAATTTCACATAGGAGCGAATAATTTAACTAATTAGAATCGTACAAAAAATACACATATTTATAAAAATCATTTGAAAAACTTTTTGTGTCGTGTGTGATCCTAATTGGGATATTAAGAGTTGAAATTTAACCTGAGTTATTTTCCCTAGTGTTGATCCTAAGATTTTGATGAGCAATTAAAGGTTGATATTTTTGGTGGAACTAACAATTTGATTAAGTGTTTCAGTTTTTTGGTTCTTAATAATGAAAATATGATGATAAAGATGATGAAGGATTAAGAGGTTAAAGAATTTAAAGAATCTAGGGAAAACAACTCATGTTAAAATTTCAACTCTTAATATCCCAATTAGGATCACACACGTGATAAAAAGATTTTTAAATGATTTTTATAAATTTGTGTTCTTTTAATAGGACTTTAATTATCTAAATTATTTGATCCTATGTGTAATTGAAAAAAAAAATATCAATAATTGATTAAAATTGAATTTAAGTACTTAGTGGAGCTAACCGAGAAAAGAAATCGATTAAAATGACGAAAACGTAAATAAAAATATATTAAAAATGAATTGAGAGAAGTGTTCCAGCATCTATAAGTCGACAGGTAAGTCGACCAAAGCATAGAAGGAAAAGTTTTTATATCTCTCGATCGACAGGTAGGTCGATCTATGCTTAAATATGAACTCTTTGTAGCTATAAGTCGACAGAGAAGTCGACCTGTAATAAGAAATAGAACTCTCTGAATCTCTAAGTCAACAGATAGGTCAACCGATGGGCACATAATTTTTGGCTTGGCTACATCCTGAATCGATCAGTCGACAGGTGATCTTGGTCAGTTGACTTATGGGACTGTTTCAGAATATTATGGAATTCTGGATTTTATTCAAAAAGTAGCTGTTACTAGTCATTTTTTTATTAGGATTCACGAGATATATTAGGGATTTAATGTTATTTGAGATATGCAGTACATATTATGATATCCATATAGATTTTGTTTATTAAGTTTGAATATTTCTTAATTTGGTACATGTAATTCTTTCTATTCTATTAATTGTGATTGAGAAATATTTGGGGGACTTAATTGAGAAGTTTAAAAGCTATAATTAAGTGATTTAAACCAGGATGAAGTCTTAATGATATAAGGGGTCTATAAGAGCAATTAAATGTCATAACAAGTGGGAACTAGCCGTTAGAGAGCTTATTTTATTCTGATTTATATAGACCTGTATTTTTCATATTAGAGAGTGAGGTCAAGATAATTATACTGACATTTTTTTAAGAGAAATCATATTGAGAGAATTGTGAGTGCTTTTCCGAGAGTTATTCTTGAAAATTATTTGCTGTGGATCATTGCTGCTACCAATCTGAAATAACATTGCTATCATTATTCTTTCGGTGGATTCCGAGTGAGATATTTCCAAATTACTTTCTATTTATTGATTGCTTTATTATATTTGAAATTTGATCTTTGAAATTGTTTTCTGATTTTTTATTGAAAATTATTTTTGAAACAATTTCTTGAAAAAATCTGATTACATGCTCAATTACGTGCTACCTTATTTTTGTTTAAATTAGACTCACTTTTCTATCACTAGTTTTGGGATATTAATTGAGTTTTAATTTATTTGGGGTGGTAGAAGATCCGAATAAGAAAAATCACTTGTCAATTTTTAATTGGTGAGTTGAGTGACAGATTGAATATTTGTGAGGGTTTGATTCCTACCTTTTAAAGGAATCTTCAGTTTAATTGGTGTGACTCTCCATGGGGCTCAGAGGACTGGATTAGGCAAGAGTAACTTGGTGAACTAGTATAAATTTCTGGTGTGTTGCTATCTTTACATTATTTATTTTTGTTGTTTGGTGTGCACGTAGTTGATTTTATATTTTTGTTGTAATATAAAGATAATAATTAATTTAGGATTAAAATTAATTATTTGGATAATTAAAGTATTTTTTTTTCTGATAATTTTTTATCTACCCAATTCACCCTCCTTTTGGGTAGCTCACTGGGCCAACAATTGGCATCAGAGTAGGTTTAGCTCGACACACTTAGCTAACAAAGATCATATGGCACACATAATAGGCACACTAGTTGGAGGGCAGTCTATGCACCGACCACCTTTATTTGCAGGTGAAAGTTATTCATTTTGGAAAGACAGAATGATAACTTTTCTTCAAGTTACAAATTACGATGTGTGGCTAACAATCGAGGATGGTCCGTTTGTTCTAATGGAAAACAAAGTCGAGAAGAAGAAGGAAAAACTAACTGCTTATGGTAAACAAAAACTCTCCATAAACTCTCAAGCTATTAACATTCTATTTTGCTCTTTAGATGCTAATAAATATTCTAGAGTTTCAGGTTGTAAATTTGTAAAGGAGATGTGGGATAAGCTATAATTTACCCACGAAGGGACAAGTTAAGTGAAACAATCGAAAATCAACGCTCTTGTGAGGAAATTTGCGTTGTTCAGAATGGAAAAAACTGAATCGATTCATGGGATGTATACTCGCTTCAACAACATTTGCAATCACTTGAGTCAACTTGGAAAGCCATACTCCATGAAGGATAGAATTCGAAAAGTCCTAAGATATTTAACAAAAATAGGGGAGTCAAAGGTGATGGCAATTGAGAAAGTTAAGGATCTTGGCAAATACGAAATTGATGATCTCATTGGAAACTTGATGACTCATGAAGCAGTGATTAAAGGATATGAAGATGACACCAGAAATAGAAAGAGAAAACCCTTGGTGCTAAAAGCTCAGAAAATTGAAGAAGGATGATAGTGATGATGAAAGTCTTGACAGTGAGTAAGAGAAAGATGTGGCGCTTCTCACAAAGAATTTTAGAAGAATGACTCTACGCACATTCCGTGGGAAGAAAAACCTTAACATGACTAAAGTGGAATGTTACAACTGTCATAAGATCGGTCACTTTCAAAATGATTGTCTCGAACCAAAGAAAGAAAATAAGAAAACAAATAAGAGTAAGAATAAATCCATGAAGGCTACTTGGGATAATACTGAATGAAGTGGCTTGAAAAAATCAGATAGTGAAGATATGTCCAAGTTTGCATTGATGGCTACTGGTGGTGAGGTAACTAAATGTTTAAGTTCTTGTCCTTTAGATTTTGATGAATTATTTGATGTTTATCAAGAACTTTCTCCTGATTATAAAAGCAAGTGTTTTAAAATAAACGTCCTTCAAAGTACAATTACTATATTAAACAAGCAAGTGATAGACTACGAATCTAAAAACAATGAATTGAAATCCAAGTTGACGGATTTGCATTTAATTGTTCTCAAATTCACCCATGGTAAAAATAACTTGAAAATACTTTTGGGAAGTTCACATGGAGTTTTTGATAAAGCCGGTATTAGATTTCAGAAAAATCTTAAACAAAAACGTTTTCACAAATTCTTCTTTAAAACCAAAGATCTTGTTAGATGTTTTAAATGTAATGTTGTGGGGCATACTATTCATAGATGTTTTGCTAAAATATCTAACTGTAGACAAATTTAGGTTCCAAAATGAACTAAAATTGTCCTGACTAATAAGATCGGACTCACTTAGACTGGGTATCACTTAGGAACTATTTGAGGTACTTCTTGCAAGTTATTCTAAAAGCTTCAATAAGCAAGGACAAATGGTTCTTGGATAGTAGTTGTTCTCGACACATGACTGGAGATAAAGAAAAATTTACATCTTTGACACCTAATGATGGAGATCATGTGACTTGTGGAAACAACACAAAGGGTAAAATTATTGGTATAGGTAATATCGATAATGGTACTTCTATTATTAAAGATGTGTTACTAGTTGATGAAGTTAAACATAATTTTCTTAGTATTAGTCAACTATGTGACAAGGGCTATAACGTTATATTTGATCCTGATAAGTGCATTATTAAGAATAGTCATGATAGTAGTATCTTATTAGTTGTATCACGTTTTGAGAATGTTTATACATGCTCCTTTGATGATTTTAATTCTCAAAATTTATCTTGTTTGAATGTTTTGTCTGAAAATAGTTGGTTATGGCATAGGAGACTTGGGCATGCAAGTATGGAGTTAATCTCTAATTTATCTAAGAAGAGTCTCGTACATGGCCTACCTAATTTGAATTTGTGAAAGATTATGTATGTGACGCATGTAAATTAGGTAAGAAGGTTAGATCATCATTTAAGAAAAAGATGCACACGTCCACGTCTAAATGTCTTGAATTATTGCTTCTTGATTTGTTTAGGCCTAACTCTATTGCTAGTTTTGGTTGTAAGTTTTATGCGTTCGTTATAGTTATGATTATTCCAGACTTACCTGGGTATATGTTCTTGCTAAGAAAAGTGAGGTTGCTTCGGTTCTTACTAAATTTTGTAAATGTGTTCAAAATGAGAAGCAATGTTCAATTATTAACATTCGAAGTGACAGAGGAAGAAAGTTTAAGAATGATGATGTGGTAAGTTACTGTGATAGGCATGGTTGTGCTCATAACTTTTCTGCACCAAAATCACCACAACAAAATTGTGTAGTGGAAAGGAAGAACAAGACGCTTCAAGAGATGGCTAGAATCATGTTTAATGAAAATTGCTTACCAACCTACTTCTGGGCCAAAACAGTAAGTACAACTTACCACGTGGTGAATCGGGTATCAATTCGTAGAGGGTTTAACAAAATCCCAAATGAAATTTGGAATGGTAAGACTCCTAATATTTCCTAGTTTAAAGTATTTCGATGTAAGTGTTTTATTTTGAATGACCAGGATAATCTTGGTAAATTTGATGCTAAATTTGATTATGGGATTTTCCTTGGATATACTACTAATAGTAAGACTTATAGAGTTTATAATAAACGTACGTTAGAAGTAGAAGAAACTATGTATGTTATTTTTTAGGAAGCTGATCCATTCTTGTCGAGAAAGGTTTTGGATGATGATGATACAGGTATTTCAAAAAACCAAAACCAAAGTGATAATATACCTAAGGTGTCCCAACAAGAGAAGGAACCTAAGGAAAATGATTTGACTTTTCCACGAGCTATAAAGACAGTACCGGGACATTCGATAAAAGAAATCATCGATAATTTCGAAAGAGTGTAAATACTCGTTCTTCTCTTAGGGATATAATTAATCTTGCTTTCCTATCTCAAATTGAGCCTAAGAATGTAGATGAGGAGTTAACTAATTAATCTTAGATTTTCGCAATGTAAGATGAGTTAGTTCAATTTGAGATGAACAAAGTATGATGTTTTGTTCGGAGACCAGATTTTCATTTAGTTATTGGTATTAAATGGGTTTTTAGAAATAAAAAGGATGAATATGGTATGGTAATTAGAAACAAAACAATATTAGTAGCATAGGGCTATAATCAAGAGGAAGGAATTGATTATGATGAAACCTATACTCCTGTTGCTAGACTAGAAGCAATTAGAATGCTACTCGCTTTTGCATGTTCACGTAATTTTAAGTTATATCAAATAGATTTAAAAAGTGCATTTCTAAATGGCTTTCGAGCAGAAGAAGTGTATATAGAATAACCCCCGAGATTTGAAAGTGTTAAATTTCCCGATCATGTATTCAAACTTTGCAAGGCTTTGTATGGGCTCAAACAAGCTCCTAGAGCTTGGTATGAGAGACTTAGCCGATATTTGATCGAAAATATATTTCGAAGGGGTATTTATGATATAACAATGTTTGTGAAACAAACTGTTTCTGATATCCTATTAGTACAAGTGTATGTTGATGATATTATTTTTGGATCTACTAATGATAATCTTTGCCAAGAGTGTGCTAAGATAATACGGGTTGAATTTGAATTGAGCATGATGGGAGAGTTGAATTTCTTTCTTGGATTGCAAATTAAGCAAACTAAATAAGGGATATTTATAAACCAAGCTAAATACACCAAGGAGTTGTTAAAGAAATATGGCTTGGATGGCACTAAAGAGTATGAAACTCCATGACAACGGCTACGAAGATAGAAAAAGACGATACGGGCAAAAGTGTTAATGAAAATATGTATCGAGGTATGATTGGTTGTCTGTTGTATTTAACTGCTAGTAGACATGACATTATGTATAGTGTTTATCTTTGTTCTAGATTTCAATCTTCTCCCAAAGAATCGCACTTGACTGCGGTTAAGTGAATTTTTTTATACTTAAAGAGGATGACTGACCTAGGATTATGGTATCCTAGGGAGAGTGTGATTCTAAATTGGTAAGTTACTCTGACACTAATTTTTCCAGTTGCAAAGTTGAGCGAAAAAGCACAAGTGAGTCATGTCATTTGTTAGGACATGTATTGGTTTCTTGGTCAAGCAAGAAATAAAATTTGATAGCCTTATCCACTACTGAGGATGAATATATGGAAGTTGGTAACTGTTGTGGTAAACTTTTATATATTAAGCAACAGTTAAATGACTTTTGAATTTGCACGGAGGAGGTCCAGATTTTTTGTGATAATAAATGTGCTATTTGTTTATGTAAAAATCTTACACAACACTCACGAACTAAGTACATAGAGATTAGACATCACTTTATTCGTGATCACATTTAGAAAATGGACATTGTTATTGAGTATATTGATACCTTCGACCAACTTGCTAATGTTTTTACTAAAGCACTAGCAGAAGATCAGTTTGTGAAAATCATTTGTGGTTTGGGTCTAGCTAGACGTAATGATGTTTGCCTAGAGTAGTGTTTCTTTTGTGTTTCCTCTCTCCCCAAATTTTTTTGAGATAACAAAGGGGGAGAATTAATTGATGTTTTATTGAATATCTTAAGGGAAAGTTTATTATATTTGCACTTTGTTGATTATTTTATTAATATCTTCATTAGAATTAGTTGATGTTTTATTGAATATCTTAAGGGGGAGTTTATTATATTTGTGCTTTGTTGATTATTTTATGAATATCTTCATTACTATGCTTAAATGAGTTTAAAAAAACCCGTCCTCGAATTTAGGGGAATATGGTTGTAATATTGTTTTGAACAAAACATCAAAGCTAATTGTTATCATAAAAAGGGAGGGAGATTGTTGATCCTAAGATTTTGATGGAGAATTAAAGATTGATATTTTTTGTGGAACTAACGGTTTGATTAAGTGTTTCAGTTTATTAGTTCTAAATTATAAAGATATGATGACAAAGATGATGAAGGATTAAGAGATTGAAGAATTTGAAGAACTTAGGAAAAACAACTCAAGTTAAAATTTCAATTCTTAATATCCCAATTAGGATTACACACGACTCAAAAAGATTTTTACATAATTTTTATAAATATTTGTGCTTTTAATAGGATCCTAATTAGCTAAATTATTTGCTCCTATGTGTAATTCAGAAAAAATTTCAATAATTGATTAAAATTGAATTTAAGTATTTAGTGGAGCTAAGCGAGAAAAGAAATCGGTTAAAGAGACAAAAACATAAATAAAAATAGATTAAAAATGAATTGAGAGAAGTGTTCTAGCATCTATAAGTCGACAGGTAAGTCGACTAGAGCATAGAAGGAAAAGTCTCTGTATCTCTCGGTCGGTCGACAGGTAGGTCGACTTGTGGTTAAATATGAAATCTCTGTATCTATAAGTCGACAAAGCAGTCGACTTGTGATAAGAAATGGAACTCTTTGAATCTCTAAGTCGATAGATAGGTTGACCGATGGGCAAAGAGTTTTTGGTTTGGCTACATCCTGAATCGATCAGTCGACAGGTGATCTAGGTCAGTCGACTTATGCGACTGCTTCAGAATATTATGGAATTCTGGATTTTATTCTAAAAATAGCCGTTACTAGCCTTTTTTTTTTTTGTTAGGATTCATGAGATGTATTAGGGATTTAATGTTATTTGAGATATGGAACACATATTTTGATATCCCTATAGATTTGGTTCATTAAGTTTGAATATTTCTCAATTTGATGCATGTAATTCTTTCTATCCTATTTAATTGTGATTGAGAAATATTTGGGGGACTTAATTGAGAAGTTTAAAACCTATAATTAAGTTATTTGAACCATGATAAAGTCTTAATGATATAAGAGGTCTATAAGAGCAATTAAGTGTCATAACAAGTGGGAACTAGCTGTTAGAGAGCTTATTTTATTCCCATTTATATAGATCTGCATTTTTTATATTAGAGTAAGAGATCAAGAATATTATACTGAGATTTTCTAAGAGAAATCATAATGAGAATTGTGAGATATTTTCTAAGAGTTATTCTTGTGAATTATTTGTCGTGGATCATTGCTGCTACCAAATCTGAAGTGACATTATTATAATTTTTCTTTCGGTGGATTCTGGGTGAGATAATTCTAAATTACTTTCTATTTGGTATTGCTTGATTGTATTTGGAATTTGATATTTGGAAATTATTTTCTGATTTTTTATTGAAAAATATTTTTAAAACAATTTTTTGAATCAATCTGATTACATGCTCAATTACGTGTTACCCATTTCTGTTTAAAATCAAATTTAGAATATCTTACTTTTGTATCACTAGTTTTGGGATATTAATTGAGTTCTAATTTATCTGGGGTGGTAGAAGCTCTGAGTAAGAAAAATCACTTATCAATTTTTAATTGGTGAGTTGTGTAACGGATTGAATACTGTTGGGAGTAATTTAATCTAAGGGTAACTGGTTTCAATCTCTTCCAGTAAAGAGATTGAGGTAGTAATTCTTCCTGAATTAAATTATTTTGTGAGCAATTTTGTAACGGTTCAATCCTTACTGGGTAAAAGGATATTTGGAGTGTTTGTGAGGTTTTAATTCTTTAGCCTTAGTTTAAAAAGAATTAGGTTATTCTTAAGCCTGTAAAAAGTAGAAGTTATTCCTGAGTCTGCGAAAAGGAATTTGTAAAAGTTGATTTTAGTCAATAAAAAACTATTTGTGAGGGTTTGGTTCCTACCTTTTAAAGGAATCTTCAGTTTAGTGGGTGCGACTTTTCATAGGGCTCGGAGGACTGGATTAGCTAAGAATAGCTTGGTGAACCAGTATAAATTTCTGGTGTACTGCTATCTTTACATTATTTATTTTTATTATTTGGTGTGCACCTAGTTGATTTTATATTTCCGCTGTGATATAAAGATAATAATTAATTTAGAATTAAAATTAATTATTTGGATTATTAAAGTATTATTTTCTCTGATAATTTTTTATCTACCCAATTCATCCCCCCTTTTGGGTAGCTTACTGGGCCAACACCTAGGTTTTTCAAATTCCTCAACCTCTTAATCTTTTATAATCTTTGTCATCATCTTTTAGCATCCATTCATTACTTGTCATCCTATTTTCATCAATTGAACTAATAAACTAAACCACTCAATTAAACCGTTAGTTCCACAAAAAATAATTGTCCATCAAAATCTTAGGATCCACAATCTCGTTGGTGAAATTAATCATTCTCGCCTATCAATTGTGATGTCTTTGATGGGGGAAAGAACTTAGTGAGGAACCGTTGAGCTAGTTCCTCCCAAGTTGAGACGTTCCCTAGTTGGACGGATTGAAACCAACCCCTGGCTTTATCTCGAAGAGAGAATGGGAATAGCCTTAGCCGAATGACATCCTCCGTGACTCCATTGATCTTCATAGTGTCACGTATCTTCAAGAATATCGCTAGATGGATGTTTGGGTCCTCATGAAGATTCCCGTTATATTGGTTCTGTTGAACCATGTTGATCAGGGAGGGTTTAACTCAAAGTTGTTGGCTTGGATTCGCTGCCACTAGATCTTTGAATAGTTGTCAAACATAATCGGTTTGCAGTAATCCCGAAGGACCCTCTGTTGTTGAACTTCAGGTTCTGGTAGTTGTTGCAGTAGTGCTTGAGGCATCGGCGTTTGTCGTGGTACACGGTCATCACCACTGTCGGCCATTTCTCGAGCTTGGTTTTTCCTTTCTCTCATTAGCCTCCTTAATGTATGTTTAATTTCTATATCAAGAGCAAGGAATGCCAAACTACGGCTACATCGCATACACTGTTAGTCACCACAACAAATGAAAACTATTAAACAAAAATAAATAAAACGAAAGACTGTCTAAATTAATATTGAGCTACTTGGTAGTAATATCAACTTAAGTACTAACTTTAAATCCCCAGGAATGGCACCAAAGACTCGTTGCAATATTTTTTTAATGCTCTTTGAAGTGCTCACAAGTACACGAGGTCAAGTTTTAATAGTATAGAAAGTGAGGGGTTGTCGTATCTACAGGGATTGGTTTAAATTGTCGTTAAGTACCACGATTATCATACCCAAACTTTATTTAGGAGTTCAAATTTTGGGTTTTTGTAAAAATATAAAACTAAACTAAAATACTTAGAATAAATTCTATAGAAATGGATTATCTAGAGATTAACTTCGTTCACCTATACGTGCTTGATTTAGTCTAGTTTACACTAACAGTCATCAACCTATTCAACAATCTAGGTATCTAAAACACACTCACTACCTCTCGCGAGTGTAAAGTGAGTGAATATGCAACCACGTCAACACTGATATCCCAATCAAGTGTCTAAATGATTACATGCGTCTTGCCCCAAACTCATGGATTGCACACGTTCTAATAATCTCCCGAAACATTAGAATTTTGTGTTGTGTTTTAACCCTAGTCCGAATCTGGGATTACCTTTCCTGAGTATCAAAATGCGTATTCTTAAAGCAACCACAATATCATAACAGGCAAACTATGGAAGTAATAAAATGGTAAAAAAAATCAAATAGGGATAAACAACCATTAATGAAACAAATATTTACTCAAACATAATATTAATAAACTACATCAATCCCTAGATCATAAACGTTTAGCTACACATGGCCATAACCAAATATTCAACTACAAATGAGATATACATAATCAAACAACCAACAAAAGTTTAGAATGAAAGAGAGAAATAAGGGAGGATAGCTAAATCTGAAGAGTGGATGATTCCACATTCGCTAAGTGATAGGTGTGATCTACCTATATATTTCTAAACCGGTTTTGTTAGTTTTAAAGTATTTTTTATAGCGTTTTTATTAAATTTTAATTAGTTTTTATTCTTTTTGTATAAATCAGGTGTGTGGGGTGAAAAGGTAGGAAAACGGAGCATAAACGATGAGATCGAACCAAGAACGGTGGAAAAAACAAGCACAGAGGCAAGATTCTGAAAAGAAGCCCACCGCCGCAGCATCAGACCTCCGCCACGGTGGTGAAAATGCAGAGTGGACCTATTCTTGCTGGACATCCACCGCCGCAGTGATGAGATCCACCATTGCGGCAATAAAATTGTAGGATGGTCCCTGAATCCACCGCTTTCTTCACCACCTAGGCGATCACTTAACCGACATACTCCACCGCCCCGACGGTGAATCCCACAGTCTTGGCGGTGACCTCTACACAGTTTAGATATTTTGTTTAGATATTTTTCCTATAAATATCATCTTCTTTCCTCTCCTCTTACCTTTCTTCGGCCATTAGAGCCCTTAGGGCTTAGTTTAGAAGATAGAGAGAGTTTGGGGCGTACTCAAACATATCCGAAGAAGAAGATTAACACGCGGAGAAGGAGAATCAATCGGTGGACGGTTTTAGCAGCTAATCTTCAGATGTCGACTAAGTTCATCTATTTTTCCTTTTATTTCTTATCTTCGATATATGTTTGAGCATGTTTAGCCTAGTTTCAATTGTATAAATGGCTATGGCCATAAGCTAAATTTGGATTATCTTAGGGATGAATATTATTTATAAAAATGTCATTTTGGTTGAGTTGTGTTTCTTTAATAATTGTTCTTCAATGTTTGAGTGTGTTTATTATATTTTCATGATTATATGCTAGTTTAGATATATCGAGAATATGGGGTTTGATGCTCAGAAGAGGTAACTCCGGATTCGGACTAGGGTAAACACAACGCATAAAATCAATTATGTTGGGGCGAGACTCACGTGACCTAGAGTCATTAAGACGTTGAGGGGGAATTCTTCGTTGACACGAAGTCGCGTTATATCCCTCGTCTTACACTCGGGAGAGGTGATAGGGTAGGTTACGAACTGAGATTTCGTGTGCAATCAATGACGTTGGGGCAAGACTCATGCAACCTAGGGTCGTTAAGATGTTGAAGGGGACTTCTTCATTGACATAAAGCTGCATATTCTCCCGTATTACACTCGGGAGAGCTGGCGAAGGAGTTTTAGATACCGAGATTGTCAAATAGGCCAAACACCATTATTGTAAACTAAACAAAATCAAACGCGTTTAAGTAAATAAAGTTAATCCCTAGATAATCCATCCCCTAAACTATCTTGTATTAGTAATTAGTATTTTAGTATTAGTATTTAATTTTATATTCCATTTTTAGCACCTAGATAAAGTTAGGTTATGACTATAATTGTCGCAAAACCGGTTATTTTCAAAATGATTGCCCCGAACCAAAGAAGGATAAAGAAAATGAGAAGAAGAAGAAAGCAAAGAAGAGTAAGAAGAAATCAATGAAGGCTACTTGGGATGATACCGATTCAAGTAGCTCGGAAGAATCAAATAGTGAGGATTCGTCCATGCTTTCATGAATGGCCACTGGTGGTGAGGTAACCAATTGTTCAAGTTCTTGTCCTTTAAATTTTGATAAATTATTTAATGTTTTTCAAGAACTCTCATATCATTATAAAAACCAGTGTTCTAAAATAAATGCCTTTCAAAGTACAATTAACACATTAAATAAGCAAGTGGTGGATTATGAATTTGAAAACAATGGGTTGAAATCTAAATTGACGGATTTGCAATCAATTGTTCTCAAATTTACCGGTGGTGAAAACAATTTGAAAATGCTTTTGGGAAGTTCACGTGGAGTTTTTGATAAGGCCGGTGTTGGATTTCAAAAAAATCTTAAACAAAAACGCTTTCATAAATTCTTTTCTAAAACCAAGGATCTTGTTAGATGTTTTGCAAAACTATCTAACTGTAGACAAGTTTGGGTTCTAAAAGGGACAAAAATTGTCCTAACTAACAAGATCGGACCCACGTAGGCTGGGTACCACTTAGGAACTATTTGAGGTACTCCTTGCAGGTTATTCTAAAAGTATCAATAAGGACAAATGGTTCCTGGATAGTAGATGTTCTCGACACATGACTGGAGATAAAGGAAAATTTACATCTTTGACACCTAAAAATGGAGGTCATGTGACTTTCGGAGACAACACAAAGGGTAAAATTATCAGTATAGGTAATATCGGTAATGGTACTACTATGATTAAAGATGTATTACTAGTTGATGAACTTAAACATAATTTTCTTAGTATTAGTCAACTATGTGACAACGGATACAATATTATATTTGATCATGATAGATGCATCATTAAGAATAGTCATGATAGTAGTATTTTGCTAATTGCATCACGTTTTAAGAATGTTTATACTTGCTCTTTTGTTGATTTTAATTCTCAAAAATTTATCTTGTTTAAATGCTTTATCTGAGAATAGTTGGTTATAGCATAGAAGACTTGGGCATGCTAGTATAGAGTTAATTTCTAACTTATCTCAGAAGAGTTTTGTACGTGGCCTACCTGATTTGAAATATATGAAGGATAAAGTATGTGATGCATATCAATTAGGCAAGCAAGTTAAATCATCATTTAAGAAAAAGATGTACACGTCCACGTCTAAAGGTCTTGAATTATTGCATCTTGATTTATTTGGGCCTAACTCTGTTGCTAGTTTTGATGGTAAGTTCTATGAATTTGTTATAGTTGATGACTATTCTAGAGTTACCTGGGTATACTTTCTTGCTAAGAAAAGTGAAGTTGCTTCCATTCTTGCTAAATTTTGTAAACGTGTTCAAATTGAGAAGCAATGTTCTATTATTAACATTCGTAGTAACATAAGAAGAGAATTTAAGAATGATGAAGTGATAAGCTACTGTGATGAGCATGGTTATGCTCACCACTTTATGCACCAAGATCACCGCAACAAAATGGTATGGTAGAAAGGAAGAATAGAACGCTTCAAGAGATGGCTAGAACAATGCTAAGTGAAAATTGTTTACCAACCTATTTCTGGGCCGTAGTAGTAAGTATAGCTTGTCACGTGGTAAATTGGGTATCAATTCATAGAGGGTTTAACAAAACCGCATATGAAATCTGGAATGGTAAGACTCCTAATATTTCATATTTTAAAGTCTTTGGATGCAAATGTTTCATTTTAAATGACAAGGATAATCTTCAAAAATTTGATGCTAAATCTGATTATGGGATTTTTCTTGGATATGTTACTAACAGTAAAGTTTATAAAGTTTATAATAAATGTACTTTAGTAGTAGAAGAAACTATGCATATTGTTTTTTAGGAAGTTAGTCCATACTTGTCGAGAAAGGTTTTGGATGATGATGATGCAAGTATCTCAAATAACCAAAACCAAGGTAATGATGCACCAAATGAGTCTCAACAAGAGGAAGAATCTAAGGAGAATGATTTGACTTTGCCAAGAGCTATAAAGAAAGTACCAGGGCATTCAATTAAAGAAATCATTGGTAATTTTGAAAAAGGTGTAAGTACTCAATCTTCTCTTAGGGATATAATTAAAATTACTTTCTTATCTCAAATTGAGCCTAAACTTTTAAATGAGGTACTAATTGATGAATCTTGAATTTTCACAATGCAAGATGAATTAGTTCAATTTGAGCGAAACAAAGTATGGTGTCTTGTTCCGAGACCGAATTTTCATCCAGTTATTGGTACTAAATGGGTATTTAGAAACAAAAATGATGAATCTAATATGGTAATTAGAAATAAAGCAATATTAGTGGCACAGGGCTATAATCAAAAGGAAGGAATTGATTATGATGAAACTTATGCTCCTATTGCTAGACTAGAAGCAATTAGAATGCTACTCGCCTTTGCATGTTCACATAATTTTAAGCTATATCAAATAGATGTAAAGAGTGCATTTCTAAATGGCTTTCTAGCTGAAGAAGTTTACGTGGAACAACCCTCGGGATTTAAAAGTGACAAATTTCCCAATCATATATTTATACTTCGCAAGGCTTTGTACGGGCTCAAACAAGTTCCTAGAGCTTGGTATGATGGACTTAGCCGATATTTGATCGAAAATGGTTTTTAAAGGAGTATTTGTGATATAACACTATTTGTAAAGCAAACTGATTTTGATATCCTATTAATACAAGTATATGTTGATGATATCATTTTTGGATCTACTAATGAGGATCTTTTCCAAGAGTTTGCTAAGATAATACTGGTTGAATTTAAAATGAGTATGATGGGAGAGCTGAATTTTTTTCTTGGATTGCAAATTAAGTAAACCAAAGAAGGGATATTTATAAACAAAGCTAAATACACCAAGGAGTTGTTAAAGAAATATGGCTTGGAAGGAGCTAAAGAATACAAAACTCCCATGGCAACGGCTGCAAAACTTGAAAAAGACG
This sequence comes from Eucommia ulmoides, assembly GCA_016647705.1. NCBI lineage: Eukaryota > Viridiplantae > Streptophyta > Magnoliopsida > Garryales > Eucommiaceae > Eucommia > Eucommia ulmoides. Next base: position 36,238,644 of record CM028339.1, on the reverse strand, counting down.
ATACGGGCAAAAACATTAATAAAACGATGTATCAAGATATGATTGGTAACTTGTTGTATTTAACTGTTAGTAGACCTGACATTATGTATAGTGTTTGTCTTTGTGCTAGATTTCAGTCTTGTCCTAAAGAATTGCACTTGACTACGGTTAAGCGAATTTTTCGTTATTTAAAGAGGACAACTGACCTAGGATTATGGTATCCTAGGGGGAGTGAGTTTAAATTGGTAAGTTACTCTAACGCTGACTTTTCCGGTTGCAAAGTTGAGTGAAAAAGCACAAGCGGATCATGTCATTTGTTAAGATATGCTTTAGTTTCTTGGTCAAGCAAGAAACAAAATTCGATAGCCTTGTCTACTACTGAGGCTGAATACATGGCAGCTGGTAACTGTTGTGCTCAAATTTTATATATTAAGCAACAGTTAAATGATTTTGGAATTTGTATGGAGGAGGTCACGATCTTTTGTGATAATAAAAGTGCTATATGTCTAAGTAAGAATCCGACACAACACTCACGAACTAAGCACATAAAGATTAGACATTACTTTATTCGTGATCACATTCAAAAAAGAGATATTATTATTGAGTATATTGATAGCTCCGACCAGCTTGCTGATGTTTTTACCAACCACTAGCAGAAGATCAGTTTGTGAAAATCATTCGCGGTTTGGGTATGACTAGGCATAATGATGTTTCCCTAGAGTGAGTTACATGTTTGTTGTTTTCTCCTTCCTACCTCAATTTGTTTTTGAAGATGACAAAGGGGGAGAAATGAGTGATGTTTTATTTAGGGGGAGTATTCTAAAACTGTGTTTTAATAAAAATGGAGAAATTTAAAACTTCTGCTTTATTGAGTATTTTTTAAATTGTGCATTATTAAAATCTTCACTGTGATGCTTTAACGAGTTAAAGAACCCATCATCGAATTCAGGGGGAGTGTGGTTATATTTTATTTTAAAGAAAACATCAAAATTAATTGTCATCATCAAAAAGGGGAAGATTGTTGATCCCAAGATTTTGATGAACAATTAAGTATTGATGTTTTGGTGGAATTAATGTTTGATCAAGTGTTTTAGTGATTTAAAGTTTCTGTAATGAAGATGTCAAATGGAATGGATGCTTAATGAATATATCAAGATGATGAATAAGTATTAAAAGTTTGAAAAAATTGGGAAAAACAACTCAGGTAAATATTAACTCTTAATATCCCATTTAGGAACACACGCATGGCACAAAATGAATCTTATCTTTTATGTGTGTTTTTGTTAAGTATATTTATTTACTCCTATGTAAATTAAAAATAAATACTTTTGAATGACTAAAATGGAATATAAGAATATTAGTGGAGCTTATTTAAAGATAAAAATGGATAAAGGGGCTAAATCATAAAAGAAAGTAAAAAAACGAGATCAGAGAAGAGATTCAAATGGAGGCAGTCGACTGAGGAGTCGACCGGAGAAGGAAGATGAAATATCTTGAATTGAAGAGTCGACTGAGCGGTCGACCTATGAAAGCATGAGTAACTCTCTGAATCTGCAAGTCAACCGAGCAATCGACCTATGCTCGCTGCGGCGATGGTATGACTTTAGGCAGTCGACCGAATATGCTGTTTTTGGATATAGTTTGATCCGAATTTAAATCCAAAAGTAGCCATTTTTTGTTAGGATTTGAGAGAGATTTAACGGATATTCTTAATATTTAAGATATAGTTCATATACTAATTAAATCCTTTCAATATAGTTCATTAAATATTAATGTTTCTCAATTTTATAATTAAAATGGATTCTACACTTATTTATTTTGATTGAGAAATACTTTGGGGATTTAATTGAGAGTTTTAAAAGTTGTTATTAAGTGAAATTAAATCTAAATAAAGTCCTTATGTTATAAGGGGTCTATAAAAGTATTTTATTGTCATGATACTTATAAACTAGCCATTAGGAGGCTGATTAAATGTGCCTTTATATAGACCTGCGAATTTTCTAAGAAAAGTTAATAATTTTGAGAGAAAATCAGTTTATATCATTTTGAGAGAGACTTTATAAGAGTTATCATTCTACGATACTGTGAGCTATTCTAAGAGTGATTCTGATAATTAACTGCAATCTATTCTTGCTGATACCGGATTTGAAGCTATATTGTTCTAATCATTATTTCTGTGGATTCCAAGTGAGATCTTTCCATATTATTTATTGTTTATTATTTTATTTTGGAAATTGATCTTAGAAATTGTTTTTTATTTTTGAAGAAAATATTTTCTTAAACAATTTCTTGAATCTGATTATGTGCTCCAATTTGCTACCCATATTCTTATTCAAATTAGATTTCTGTATCTCACGTATTTCTATCACTAATTGGGATATTAATTGAGTTTTTATTTGACTGGGGTGGTAGAAGTTCTGAGTGAGATTTACCTATCAATTTTTGTATTGGTGAGTTATAACGAATTAAATATCATTGGGGATATTTAATTAAGGGTAGCAGGGTTTTAGTCTCTTCTTGTAAAGAGATTAAGCTAGTGATTCTTCTTGGATAAGAATTGCGTTTTTGTTTTGAGTGATTCTGTAATGGTTCAATCCTCACCGGGTAAAAGGATATTTGGAGTGTTTTGGTGAGGTTGTGATTCTTGAGCCTTAGTGTTAAAAAGAATTAGGTTATTCTTTAACTTGTAAAAAGTAGAGGTTCTTCCTTAGCCTGAGAAAAGAAAATTGTAAAGGTTGATTCTGAGTCTGTAAAAGAATCAGTGTACGAGTTTGGTTCCTACCTTTAAAGAAATCTTGGTTTTAGTGGGTGCGACCTCCGTTAAGCTCGGGGAACTGGATTAGCCAAGAGTAACTTGGTGAATCAGTATAAATCTCTGGTGTGCTGCTTTCTTAATTTGTTTATTTTTGTTGTTTGGGTATGCACTTAGATTTATTTTAATTCCGCTGTAATATAAAGATAATAATTAATTTAGGCATAAAATTAATTATTTGATTTATTCAAGTATATTATGATAATATTATTTAATTACCCAATTCACGCCCCCTCTTGGGTATTCTACTGGGCTAACAAGATAAAATCAATCTATCAACTAGCCACTTGTACAAATCCTCATGGGTTTTGAATGCTATTTTTCATTTATCACCATGTTTTATTCGAATCTGATGGTAGCCACTATTCAAATCTGACTTGCTAAACATCGTTGCACCACCTAATTGATCAAACAAGTCATTCAAGCGGGTTATAGGGAAGCGATAGCGCACCATGATCTTAGTAAGTGCACAACTATCCATGCACATATGCCAACTACCATATTTTTTTGGGGTTAGGAGGGCAGGCACAGTACATAGACAAAGGTTCTCCCGTATATACCCTTTTACTAGTAACTCCTTGACTTGGTGGCACAATTCCTCATGTAATTTGGGACTCGTCTTGTTATGCGGTCAGTTGGGCAAGGCGGCTCCCAGAATCAAATCAATCTGATGTTGGATGTCACACAGTAGAGGTAGTTTATTGGGAAGTGCTTCAGGAAAGACATCGGTAAATTCTGCTATTAATGGTTGAACAATATTTGGGACAGTAGAAACTGTATTGGTAGTTTTTGTACAAAGCACATAAATAATCCCCGATTCTTCGAAGGTATGTTCAATGTAAGCTCTGGACAAAAGAGTGGTATTCTCCCCATTGGGGAGACAATTTTATCTTTACTGGGTAGCAACACAATTTTTTTCCTACAAAACATCAACGAGTACGTGGTTACACAGCCGTGGTGAATGGCCTCCAATCAAATTTGCCAAGGGCGCCTCAGTAAAAGATGACATACATCCATGGCTACCACATCACAGTATATCTAATTTGTATAAGTTGGTCCAATGGAAAATGAAACCAAGGCACAATGGGAAACAGTAATATCCGTACCTTTTTTAAGCCAAGCTAGCTTGTATGGTTTAGGGTGTTGTTATACTTTTAGACCCAATTTCTTCACTGTCGATTCTGACAGCACATTCTCGCAACTTCTAGAATTAATAATAAAGAGGAAAACCTTCTCCTAATCGTGCATGTGGACTAAAAAAAAACAGTGCACCATTAATCATCATCTAGAGTACGGGGACTCAAAAAGGTCTGTCGCAGCATTAATAACGGGCCTATATATCACCCTCTAAAAACGCCTCCTTAATTGCTACGTCATCATAAATATAAAAAATTGGCCTTGTACCGGTATCCGAATCATTAGCAAACAGTCCCTTAGCATTAGGATTCACCTTATAATAATTTGTTTGTCGGTGTCCTGTCTCTCCGCAATTACAGCATCGAAGTCCGCCACCAAAATGACCTTGTGGAGGGCTGCCACCAGCACGATTTTGCAGGAGAATAGGAGGTTGTCATTCAGGTCCTGTTTGGGGTTGGGTAGATGAGTTACCACCTTGATTAGTAAGCTGCTTAAATCCACTATTCGTTCGTCGGGCTAATTGTTTCTCAGCCTGTAGCACTCTCTACTGTGCTTCAGAAACTACCATTGGGTTAAACATATTAAGCACATCTGGCAATTGGAGCCGCAACCCACTAATATACTTGGAAACCAATTGGGTTGGTGATTCAACAATCATTGTTCGTACAAGAAACCCATAGAAGTCGGCGGTGTAGTCGTCGATAGATCAAGTCCCCTGAAGCAGGAGTTGAAAGCATTGATACAGTTCACGCTTATAGTTGTATGGTAAGAACGCTGCCATATGTTTCTTATACTTTTTCAAAGAGACATTTTTAACTTTTCGGTGCGTGCCCTAGTTGTCCTTGTCTGCTTCCACCATGCTTGTGCCCTACCACGCAGCCTCATAGTGATCAATGGAATACGACGAGGATTTAGAACCTTCTTGAATTCGAGAACTTCTTCCCCTATATGCAGCCAATCCATAAACTCGTCCAAATCATCATCCGCTGAAGCAAACTCGTATCGTGGTCGTGGTTGTTGAAGTGCAACCAATTGTTGGGTTAGGTGGTCCTCATATTGTCGCAATTGTGCAATCTCTTCTCTTCGGAGCATATCTTCCATCGGGGCATCAATGACACGTCTCCTTGCCTACATGTTGCAAGATCGTACCAAAACTGATACCAATATGATGCAGCATATGTGGTGAAAAGGGATTGCGGATCAAAACTCGTTGATTCACGAAAAAAACCCCGAGGAATTGATTGAAAATTCGAGAAAACTCAATGTAAATTAAAGATAGATTGTATAGCCATCATGCAGTTGTACAAACGTTATAAAAGAAAACCCTAATACATAGATTATAAAAATTGCAAAAAAGATTTTTAAACTATTGAAAAATTGCAAAACTATCCCAAATTTCCGCGTAAAGACAAAAAGTACCGTTTTTACCCTCGAAACGATGAAATTTGGCTAAAATCACGTTGGGCGCCGGTCAAAGTCCAGAGGTTTTGTTCATAAGCCTGTTTCCACTTAGAAAAGTGACATTTTCCATAAAAAAAAAAAAAAAAAAAAAAAAATAGCCACAATTAACTTTCCGATCAAACTGGGCCTTTTTTAGTTTTTTAGGCCTTCGGGTGCTCTCTTTGAGCCAAGAAATCTCACTCTTGTTGCACTGCATCATACTCCCCTAGGTGGGAAAGATTTTTTTTTGAATCGGAAACCTGCTCATCATCAGAAGAACTACCACCAGAGTAGGGATCGAGAAGCTTAATATTAAAAATATCAGACGTGTGAATATGACTAGGAAGTTGTAAGCAGTAGGCGTTCTGAATAATTTTCTCGACGATCTCCACAGGACCTATTTTTTGAGCAGCAAGCTTCCTGTATTTATGGGCGAGAAAGCGATCCTTAGTTAAAAGAGCCCATACATAATCCCCGACATTAAAGTTGACAGATCTATGCCTCTTATTCACCTATATCTTGTATTTATCAATGGAGGCAATTAACTGCGACTAGGTTTGTTTGTGAACTTTCTGGAGCTGGGTGATAAAATCTTCTGCTGTTGCATGATTGCGCACCTTACTTGGCCAAGTGAGGAGATCAAGAGGGCTACGAGGGACCAATCCATATACAACCTGAAAAGGACTATAGCCAGTGCTAAGATTAATTATATAGTTGTGAGAAAATTCAGCTTGGCATAGCTTCAAATCCCAGGACTTCACATTGTCACCCACCAAACTACACAATAAATTACAGAGTGAGCAGTTGACCACTACCGTTTGCCCATCAGTCTGTGGATGGTAAGTACTACTAAAATTGAGAGTAGTATTAACCAATTGCTAAAGACTCCGCCAGAAATGACTGAGGAACCGAGTATCACAATCAGACACAATGGAGTTAGGTAACCCATGCAGGAGATAAACCTCCCAAAAATACAATTGAGCGACATGAATAGCATTTGTGGTATGCTTAGACGGGATAAAGTGAGCCATCTTGCAAAATTGATTTACCACAACAAAGATGGAATTACTACTACACTGTATGCGCGGAAGACCAAGCACAAAATCCTTACTAACATTTTTCTAAGGTTGGCTAGGTATAGGAAGAGGCATATATAATCCAACATTAGTTGACGTACCTTTCGCCAACTCACAAGCATGACAATGATTAACAAATCTACTCACTTTCTTATGCATAGTCGACCAAAAATAAGAACTAGAAACCAAATGCAAGGTGAGATTATGGCCGACATGGCCCTCATTGTGCAATTCCTAAATGATATTCAAATGTAAGTTGCTCTCCAGAATACAAAGTTGGAGGCAATGGAAGTGAAACCCATCTTGCAACACAAAATATGTTTTCTCGCCATTATATATCTTCAATAAAATTGTAGCAAAGAACAGGTCCGTAGCATATAAGTCTGAGAAATAATCAAAACCAGGAACTGTGATTCTCATCTCAGAGAGTAGGCTATGACGGCTACTCAGAGCATCGGCCACGCGATTTAATGATCTAGCTTTGTGTTTTATCACTAAAGTAAATTTCTCCAAGTATGATGTGCAAGAGGCATAATGAGATGAAATCTTGTCCTAACTAGAAAGGTGTTTGAGGGCGTCACGCTCCGTAAAAAGGAAAAATTCCCACTGAAAGGGATAATGGCGCCAATGTTTCACAACTTAAACAACCGCGAAGAATTCAACATCGTTTGTGCCGAAACAAAGTTTAGCACCAAAAACTTTCTCGCTGAATTAGGCGACTAGGTGACCATATTGGCTGAGAACTGAACCAATACCAATTTTTGAAGCATCACAATGAAGTTCAAATGGCTGTGCAAAATCAGGAAGTACAAGGATTGATGTTGCGGTCAGTTTCTGTTTCATCTCTCAAAATGTGGCCTCGACATCTAGCATCCAAGTAAACTTAGTACCCTTCATACAATCAGTAACAGATGCCATAATGCTGCTAAAGTGAGGGATGAAGCGGCAGTAGAATGATGCAAGACCATGAAAACTCCGCACATCTGTAATAGTTTTAGGTTATGGCCAATGTTGTATGGCCTCAACATTGGTATTTTCCACCACGAGTCCATATTTAGACATAATACAGCCCAAAAACTTAATTGTGTCCGTCATAAAAGCACACTTACTACTAAGAGCATAGAATTTATCCCTGTGAAGGACCATCAAAACTTCCCGCTAGTGTTGGAGACGCACCTATGGATTAACACTATAAATAAGGATATCATCAAAGTAAACCACAATAAATTTACCAATGAAAGGGTGCAGTACTTGATTCATAACTCACATAAACATGCTAAGGGAATTGGAAAGGCCAAAGGGCACCACTAGCCACTCATACAAACCCTCATAGGTTTTGAATACTTTTTTCCATTCATCACCATGCCTGATTCGAATTTGATGGCAGCCACTCTTCAAATCTAACTAGCTAAACACTATTGTACCACCTAATTGATAAAGCAAGTAATCCAAACAGGGTATAGAGAAGTGATAGTGTACCGTGATCTTATTAATTGCACGACTATCCATGCACATATGCCAAGTGTCATCCTTTTTTGGATTTAAGAGGGCAGACACAGCACATGGACTAAGGCTCTCCCCTGTGTGGCCTTTCTCTAGTAACTCCTCGACTTGGCGGTGTAATTCTTCATATTCTTTTGGAATCATCTTGTAATGCGGTCAGTTGGGCAAGGTGGCTCCCAGAATTAAATCAATCTGATGTTGGATGTCACACAGTAGAGATAGTTCATTGGGAAGTGCTTCAGGAAAGACATTGGTAAATTCTAATAGTAATGGTTGACCAACATTTGGGATAGTAGAAACTGTGCTTGTAGTTTTTGTATAAAGCACATAAACAATCCCCGATTCTTCTATAGCATGTTCAAAGTGAGCTTTGGACAAAAGAGTGGAATTTTACCCAGTGGGTGAGACAATTTTATCTTTACTAGGTAGCAACACAATCTTCTTCCCACGAAACATGAACAAGTACGGGTTGGCATAGCCTTGGTGAATGGCCTCTCGATCAAATTACCAAGGGCACCCCCATAAAAGATGACATGCATCCATGGGTACCACATCATAGTATATATTATCATTATAGGTTGGTCCAATGGAAAATGAAACCAAGGCACGGCAGGAAACAGTGATATTCGTACATTTTTTAAGCGAAGCTAGCTTGTATGGTTTAGGGTGTTGTTCTAGTTTCTGACCCAATTTCTCCACTATCAACTCTGACAGCACACTCTCGTAACTTCCAGAATCAATAATAAAGTAGAAAACCTTCCCCCTAATTGTGCACGTGGACTTAAAAAGTGCAGTGCACTGTCAATCATCATCCGAAGTACGGGGACGCAAAAAGGGCCATCGCAGTATTAATAACGGACTTATATATCACCCTCTAAAAACTCCTCCTCAATTTCTGCATTATTCTAAGTATAAAAAATTGGCCCTGTATCGGTATCCAGATCATTGGCAAACAATCCCCTAGCGTTAGGATTGGCCTTACGATAATCTGTTTGTCGGTGTCCCGTCTCTCCGCCATTAAAGGATCAAAGTCCGCTACTAAAACGACCTTATGGAGGGCCTCCACTAGCACGATTTTGTAGGAGAACATTCGGTTGTCGTTCAGGTCCTGTTTGTGGTTGGGTAGATGAGCTGCCACCTTGATTAGTAAGCTGGTTGAATCCACTATTCATTCTCCAGGCTAATTGTTTCTCAGCTTGTAGTGCTCTCTGATGTGCTTTAGAAACTGTCATTAGTTCAAACATATTAAGTACGTATTGTAGTTGGAGCCATAGCCCACCAATATACCTGGAAACCAATTTGGTTGGTGATTTGACAATCTCCATTCGTGCAAGCAACTGATAAAAGTCAGCAATGTAGTCGTCGACAGATCGAGTCCCCTAATGCAGGAGTTGAAAGTGTTGATATAGTTCACGCTCATAGTTGTATTGTCACACCCAATCCCGAGGCCCCGATGCCCAAGGTCGGGTGTGACGTCGACTTGATATTACCCAACCATCCAACAAATATACAAACATGAACTGATGTAAAAAAAAAATTCAAATTTTTTCTTTAACTTCAAAATTTAGGCATACACATGTCTATATATCCACAACCCAAACTACAAAAGGAAACTGAACCTTTCATGGTTTACACCAGTCCCGCAAATCCTCCAAAGACGACACTACCTTCTGACTCTACTTAGTGCAAGTAGTAGACCTGTCTCTAACTGCGTTACCTGAGATCAAATATTTTATTGGTGTATTGTCTTCATAATATAAAAATAATTTATATGGATCAAGCATAATTATCAAATACCACTTTTTAAAATATAACAGATAACTGTATACTAAGTCGAAATAATATTCTATAGCTATCATTGCAATAAAATAATGCATTTAAATCAATCAATCAAATAATTTTGATATATGATAAAATACCGTACATATATTTTCTTACTAGCCATAGGATCGTTTCACCTTACAATTGGGAGTTACGATGATACCGTAACCTATAAAACTATGCAATCTAAGGTTGCTATCAATGTTAGGACCATTTAATATCTTCAATGGTAGGAGCTAACACCTGGTATAAACTACCATATCATGATGATAATCATCATCAACAACAACAAATATCAACCACCTGCTGAATTTGCCCTCTTGTCAAGTCAGAATACAACATCCTATAAGACATGCCCTCCTATTAGGACCAAAAACATCCCGCAGGACATGCCCTCCTGTCGGGATCACACTATGGCATAGTCGGATAATAAAATCACTTTCCACATTTAAAAATTTACTTGATCTGTATTACGTTATAAAATAATTCATTTTAATAAACCTTTTCTTTTCACATATTAGTACAAAAATATAATTTAGCAATTTATATAGAAGATAGTACATTCACCTAGATTTTTGCACTACTAAAAATACTATCATTAAAATGTTACGTAGTCGGCGTCACTTGTGAATCTAACAACATAAAGGCTTAAACTAAGAATTTATTTAAATAAATCTAATATGCAATGTGTGACCCTAAAATGCGATTTTTTTCATTCCCAAATTTTAGATTATATAAAATTACTAAACACCTAATTTCTTAAGTCAATATTAACTGTATAGAAATTACTATAACAACGATTACAAATTTCTTTCAATTAATAATTGAGACTATAGAAAAATATTAATGAACTGTTAAAATTATTATTTGTCAATGAAATACTAAAAATTTTCGTTGATAAAATTTACAATTTTGTTTTTAAATTAGATTCTTCGCAAATTAGCTATTTCTGTGTATACAAATATACCCACTATATTTTTCGAATCCACATATATATTTTTGACCTATAAATATTTATGTGTATATGTTTGTACAAATAGTGTCATAAATTAAATGTGATGTATATTTTATGCTTACAATATATATGTGTGTGTGTGTGTATGGGTTTTCAGTTTCTACCGTCTTTCATTATTATTATTATTTTTTTTAAGATGCCACATGTCCATACATATATTTATATATGTGTGTGAATGAGAGTTGTTGTCTTCCTTTGGAAGGCAACACTCTCATCCATGTTTTTTTTTCTTTTATTTACACTAATTATCCTTGTTGAAATAAAGAAACTATTAATTATATCCCAAAAATTTTAAAATCATATTTTAAATAACCAACAATCCTTAAACTTTTAAAAGTCAAAAATTAAAATTAACATATTAGCCCCTAAAGTTTTTAAAGTAAATTTAAATAACACAAGGAACCCCATTATTTTTTCTAAATATTCTAAAATACAACTAGAAATATGCATGTGAAAGAACTAGGCTTTACGTGTATGGTAAGAACGCTGCACCTATATGCTTCTTGAACTTTTCCCAAGAGACGATTTTTTACTTTCTAGCACATGCCCTAGTTGTCTTTATCTATTGCCACCATGCTTGTGCCCTACCACGCAGCCTCATAGTGATAAGTGGAATACGATGAGTATCTGGAACCTCCTTAAATTCAAGAATATCTTCCACTGTATGTAGCCAATCCAGATATTCGTCAGCCTGGAGTTGACCATGAAATTTTGGAATTTTAACCTTGAAATCGGTCTCCTATCATCGATCTGCTGGCTGAGGTTGGTCATGGGGGGCGACAAAAGGGTTTTCCCCGTGGTCAGAATCGTCATCTGCCGAAGCGAACTCATATCGTGTTTGTGGTTATTGAAGTGCAGCCAACTGTTGGGTTAGGTGGTCCACCTGTTGTCACAATTCTACAATATCTTATCTCCGGAGCACATCTTCCATCGAAGCATCATTGACACATCTCCTTGCCTGCATGTTGCAAGATCGTACATAAACTGATACCAATCTGATGCAGTGTACGTGGTAAAAAGGGATTGCGTATTAGAACTTGTTGATTCATGAAGAATATCGAGGAATTAATTGAAAATTTGAAAAAACTCAATGTAAATTAAAGATAGATTGTCTAGTCATCAAGCGGATTTACAAACATTATAAAAGAAAACCCTAAATTCATAAATTATAATAATTGTAGAAAAGATCCTTAAATTATTGAAAAATTGCAAAAGTACCCCAAATTTCTGCATAAAAATAAAAAGTGTCGTTTTGACCTCCGAAACGATGAAATTTGGCTAAAATCACGTCGAGCGTCGATCATAGTCTATCAATTTTGCTCATAAGCCTGTTTCTACCCATAAAAATAGTATTTTCTTTAAAAAAAAAAAAAAAAAAAAAAAAAAAAAAAAGGGCCACAATTGACTTTCTAGTCAAACTATGCCTTTTTGGGTCTTTTAGGCCTTCGAGTGCTCTTTTTGGGCCAAAACATCCCACTCTTATTGCATTGCATAAGGTGGACTATAAAAAATGGGGAAAGTATATTTTAAACCCTTTAAGTATAGACACATTTCTAAATGGTCCATTTCCGTTTGATTGTTTCAATTTAAACCCTCTATGTATCAATACGTGTTTATTCGATTATTCTGTCAAAACAAACAGAATAGCGGGGCAAAACAGTACTTTTACATATTTTTAATTTTTTAATAATTTTTTCTTTCTTTTTTCTACATTTCTCTCCCTCTCTCTTCCTCCTTCCTTCTTCCTCTCTCCCTCATTCCCTCTCTCTCTTTCTATTCCTCCTTCTCTCCTCCTCCTCTTTCTCTCTTTCCCCGTCGACCGGAACAGGGGATGGAACTACCTCCGAAACGAGGTGGTTCCAAGCCTTGTTTCGGGGGTGGAACCACCCCCGTAATAGGAGGTGTTGAACCACCCCCTTGTTAGGAGGGTGGAATCACCCCCGTAATAGGGGCCCGCGGGGAGGGAGTGAGGGGGGGAGAAGGGGGAGAGGGGAGAAGTCAAAACAATATATATATATATATATATATATATATATATATATATATATATATATTAAAAAATGATTAAAAATAGGAAAATATAAAATAACAAATTTGCCCTCAACATTCTGTTAGTTTTAACATAATTTCTAACGGAATGACAAAATAAAAACGTGTTGATACCTAGAGGGTTTAAAATGAAACACTCAAATGGAGAGGATCCATTTAGAAATGTGTTAATATCTAGAGGGTTAAAATATATTTTTCACTAAAAAATAATGAAATGGAAATCCAGAAATGGGTCTTTGAGATGATAGAAAGAGATAAGAGAGCTTCTGAAAGGCAATTGGGACGTGATTGTTAAGTATAATTCCTTTTCCTTTCTAACGTTATCTTAGGACATGTTTGATAAAAAAATTAAGTGCTTAAAACTGATTATATTAAGTACTTAATTAATTAAATTTGTTTGATAAATGTAATTAATATCACTTAATTAATTAAGTCAACTGAAAAATTAAGTCAAAATGTGAGTAAAAAATTAAGTTAAAGTCCCTTCACTTTTTTTATTTTGCTTAATGCACTCCATTATTTTTCACTTAAAAAAAATTATGTTTTGACTATTTTACCCTTGATTCCCTATGAGGGTTTAATTAGAATTAGGATTAATGAAAATTGAATTAATTTTGGATTATTTTATGGTTTTAATTTTATTTTATATTTAAATTATTGTTATAATTTAATTTAAGCAATCAAATTACATATAAAAAAAAAATACGTAATATTTACATATTTTTGGGTTAATTTCTACTTTTAATTTTAATATAATTTTTTTTTTTTTTTTAAAATGGCACCCTGATTTTATTGTTTTGTTCTCAATTTTTTTTTCTTTACATTATCTTGATTCAAAAATAGTTATATAAATTAAACAATTTTCAGCATACAAATTTTGTATTTATCAAACAAATAAAAAAAAATTCAGCAATTAAATTTTCAGCACAATTTTATCAAACAACCTTCTTAAATTTTCAGCACTTAAAATTTCAGCACTTAATTTTCAGCACTTAAAAATTAAGTCATTATCAAACAAGCCCTTAGTCTTCTTTGGGATTCCATAATCATGTTTAAACTTCTTTGCTGGAACATTAGGGGGCTAAGATTGACTTAAAAGAAAAGGGCTCGTGTTTGATCACCAACTGGACTTTTCGTGTCTTTATTTTTTATTTTATTTATTCATTTTCTTTTGCCAAACCAGATAGAAACTGCAGAGGATAGGTTGTCAAAGCTGCTTTGGCCCAATGATGAATATGCTTCGTAGTTTGTACCTTTCTTAGGGACATTGCCATTTGGTTAATGTTCCCACTTTTCCCATCTCTTTTAGGTCGAGATGAAAATTTTGTTTCTTTCTAGGAATAAAATCGCATTTAGTAACGAATCATTCTGGAATTGTTTCTTCAACTTATAAAAACAAAAACAGAGAATCATGTTTGGTTGATGTATAACAATAATCTTGAATTGTGTCACAATAATTCTCTTTCTTTCGATCATACAAGGTGTGTATATATATAGCTTGATTCTACACATAAAATCCTAGAATCAAACTATTATATCCCCCAATTACTCCAATTACAACCTCAATCAAATATCTAAAATAGGAAAGTGGAATTATTCAACACTCCTCCTCAAGTTAGTGCATAGATGTCCCACATGCCCAACTTGCCTAAAAACTTTAAAAATACCCAATTTGAGACTGATTTGGTGAGGATGTCAGCCAATTGGTCCTCTCATCGAATCTTAGGTAATTCCACAATCTTTCCATTTAACTTTTCCTTAATGAAAAATTTATCTACTGCAACATGCTTTGTGCAATCATGTTGAACTAGATTATGCGCGATGTCACATACCGTTGTATTGTCACAAAACAGTCAGATAGATTGTTCAAGTAGATAACCTAAACCCCGCAAACGGAGTCTTAGCGATAATGTCTCACATAATACATTTTTCAAACCTCTGAATTTAGCTTCTGCACTTGAGCGAGCTACAAAATTTTGCTTCTTGCTTTTCTATGTCACATGGTTACCTCTTAGAAACGTAAAGTATCTAGAAGTAGACCGCCTATCACCCATATCACTAGCCCAATCAGTATCAGTATAGGCTTCTATGCTTTGATGGTCTCTGTTTTTGGAGAATAATATTCTTTTTCTTGGAGCAGACTTTAGATGCCTCAAAATGAAAATAACTGTATTCATATGTTGTTCTTCAGGATTATGTATGAATTGACTGATGATACTCAAAGCATAATCCAAATCTAGTCCGGTATGAAATAAGTACAACAATCTCCTCTCAAATCTTTGGTATTTTCCTTTGTCAACTGGTACCTGGTTGGACTCAACACATAACTTTAAATCTTCTTCTACTGGTGTATCAACTGGTTGACATGCTGATATACCAGTCTCTCGTAATAGATCTAGGGAATATTTTCTTTAATACATAATTATTCCTTTGTTAGATCAGGATACTTTAATCCCAAGAAAATATTTTAGAGGACCTAGTTTTTTCATTTTAAATTCTTTGGACAAGTAATTTTGCAAGGGCTTTCTTTCATTATGACCATTCCCTATAACCACCATATCATCCATATATACAATTAGCACAATTATCTTACCTTAATCCCTTTTGAGGAAAAGATTATGATTTGAGTTGCTTTGATGGTAGCCAAAGGCTAGCATAGATTTCATAAACCTTCCAAACCATGCTCTAGGAGAGTGCTTCAACCTATACAATGATTTCTTTAGTCTGCAAACCTTTTAGTTATGTCTTTTGGGTATCATGCATCCCGGTAGGAGATCTATGTAGACTTATTCTGATAATTCACCATGTAAAAGTGAATTCTTCACATCAAATTGTTGTAAGGGCCAATCCAAGTTTACAGCTAAAGACAGCAGAACACGATCTGTGTTGATTTTGGCTATAGGTGCAAATGTTTCTGTGTAATCAATCTCGTAGGTTTGAGTGTATGTTTTTGCTGCTAATCTCACTTTAAAGCGTTCAATTGTGCCATCAGCCTTCTATTTCACGGTGTAAATCCACCATCATCCAATTGGTTTATTTCCTAGTGGAGGATCAACTAGTTCCCTTGTTTTTTTTGTTTTTTTTTTTAGATTTTATCTCCTCGTTCATAGTTGCTTTCCACCTAGGATTAGATAAGGCTTCCTACACACCGTTAGGAATAGATACAACAGATCATTGATTAAAAAATAACATGTTTTATTTTGATAAACGATGGTTAGACACATAATAACTCATGGGATATTTTATTTTACTAGAGAGTTCAAGTTCATATGTTGATTTAAAAATATCTCTTGTCTGACGTTATGGTAATTATCTTCAGTGTAGCTCAGGAACATCTTCAGTAAATGATTGGTGTGATGTGTTGACCAAGGATGGAGCTATATTTTCTAGAATCTCGATTTTTGGTTGAGTTGGAGAATGGTCTTCCTCTTCAATTATTTGGTGCTCATTAATATTTTGATATAATATCATACCATTTAAATCTAATTCATTCAATTTCTCATTTACTCTAGTCTATGAGTTATTACTACTTGAATCCAATGTCATATCGGTTATCTCCAAGTTGCCCATATCTTGGTTATCGTAATCTAGACTTTGAATTTCCATTTGATACTCCCCCTGAAATTTAGGTTCGGAGAAGTATATTATATCTTCATAGAAAACAACATCCATCATGATAAATAGTCGACATGTTGGAAGGTGAAAACACCGATATCTTTTTTGATGAGTGGTATACCCAACAAAAACACATCTCAATGCTTGAAAAGTTAATTTGGTGCGTTGATACTTGTGTAGATGTACAAACACCACACGTCCGAAAACACGAGGAGTTAAACTTGAGATAGTTGGTCCCACAATCCTATCATTAAAAGTTTGGAACGGTATTTTGAAATTGAGGGGGCATAGTTGGAGCCACAATCCCATCATTAAGAGTATAGAATAGTGTTTTGAAATTAAGGGTGCTAGAAGGTACTAAATTGATTACATAAATTGTTGAAGTTAAAGCTTCTCCCCAATAAGACAAAGGCATATGAGTTTTGATTAGCAAAGCTCGAACAACTATCAATAAGTGTCGATTTTTTTTTATCGGCCACCTTTTTTTTTAGGCATGGTGGAGTAAGTTGTGTGATGGATCATTCCTTGTGCTTTCAAATAATGTTGAAATTCAGTACTCTAATATTCTCCACCATTGTCACTGCGAAGAACTTGAATATTTCTATTATACTAAGTTTTAATCATTTTATAAAACTTGTGGAATATTGAGTTCACTTCACCTTTGGATTTCATCAAGTAAAGCCATGTCATCATGCTATAATCATCAATAAATATTACAAACCAAAGTGCCCTATCCAAAATAGTGACATTCGATTGACACCGAATGTTAAATTGAATAATCATAAACGGTAGTAGAATTTTATTTAGTCATAATGGAAACGAAACACGATGGTTTTTTGCAAGTTCACAAATATTACAGTGAAAACTTGAAATATCGACTCCTGTAAATAAAGTGGAAAAATAACCTTTTGAGATATCCAAAGGAAGCATGCCCAAACCAGCGATGTCATAACCATATTTTTTTCCTTTTTTTTAATCTTTAGAACTACCCACTGCCAGAGCTTGTTGTAGGCTTTCAATATTTTTTTATTCCTAGTCTAAGTAATATAGCTTCCCTTGTCTAATACTACCACCAATCGTTATCCTAGTTTTGATGTCCTTAAACACACAAAAAACAGGCAAAAAAATTACAACATAAGATAAAGTAGCAGTTATTTGATAAACTGACAAAATATTATAATTTAAAGATGAAACAACTAAGATAAACTTTAAATTTAATGTATTGATGAGAGTCAAAGATCATTCTCCAATAACAGTGGTCGAAGTTTTATTTGCAGTAGAGACAATTTTTTTTGTGGAGTAATTGAGTAGTGAGACTTGTCTAGAATCATATGTCACATGATCTGTTGCACGAGAATCAATTATCCATACATTATTTAAAATAGGTGTTGAAATGTTTAAAATCTTACCACCATTATCTACAGTTATTACCAATGCTGAAGCATTGTTAGTAATTTCATCTTCCGTTTTTGTTTGGACAACTACTATAGTGGAAGGTTTTTGATGATTTTTCATCGTACAACTAGGATCCCACTATTTTGGATCATTCACTAGTTCAAAACAATAACTTTTAGTATGACCAGTCTTATGGCAATTAGTGCATTTACATGAAGACATGTCAAATGGTGGATCTACCATTGTTGGGTTATGCTTGATCTTGTTAACCCTTTTTAGATCGATTCAAAACCACCATGGCACTAGGTTCAAATGCTCCGGTGGATGAAAAAAAAAAAAAAAAAATCACTCATTTTTTTTTCTCCCTCCCCTCTTTTTTTTTTTTTTTCTTTTAATTTTTTTAATTTATTTTTTATTTTTATATCAAACGCAACAAATTAAATTGGACAGAGAGCATTGCCACACGGATGGAGCATTACCACACGAAGACCAAGGCAGCTAGTCACCCAAACGGCATAACTTAATTCTCTGGTCTGTGTGATTGTTTGTCGGCCGGCGTTATCTTCCATTTTGTAATGAAAATTCTTGGGAATTTCAGCAACCTGATCATGAACGTCAGACTCTTCAGAACACTTAATCTCTGATTCGATTACCTTGATAAGTGACGCATCAGATGCGGGTAAAATCGGAAGAGTAGTGGCGAATCAATGACGGAAATGAATTGCGAGAGAGATCGATGTGTTTGATGACGGAGAACAGAGCAGCACAGTGGGGATGGTACTTCTGATTTCCGATTGTTCGACGGGTGGATCGGCAATGGGTGGATCTGGGGTAGCAGCAGTACGAGGCGAATTGGAAGAAAACTGAATAGACCGACAGTGGTTCTGGATCTGCTGGATCTGCGACGGGTCTGATATCGGTACTTGAACCACCGACTCCTCCAGCGACGAAGAGGGCTTTCGATTCTGTGTTTTTTTCTTTTCTTTTTTTTGGTATGGATTCAATTTGGCTCTGATTCCATTTTGAATTGTATCTCAATAATTCTCATCATTTCAATCATACATGTGTTTATATATAAAATTTGATTTTAAACATAAAATCCTAGAATCAAACTATCATATACCCCAATTACAACCCCAATCAAATCTCTAAAATAGAAAGATAGAATTATTCAACAAATAATATACATATTTCTTTGTCAACATTTTCTTATTTAGAAATTGTGCTTTTTTTTTTTTTTTTTTGGAAATGTATGATAGTACATATCAAATTACACCAAATAAAAAAATAAAATATTAATTAAAAATAGATGTCAAAGTATTTACATATTAAACATAAAAACTGTACATATTTTACAATAGATGTTTATTTTGACTTTTTTCTTACTTTGTTAGAATAACTGGTATAATAGAAAGAAATACAATCAACAAAATTAGAATTAATATCATATTACATCTACAATAAAAACAAAATAGAATTCTTGTCCAATTCAATTGTTGAGAAGCCACCTGAGTAACATCAATGTCAAATTTGTCCCTCCATATAAAATAATTTTGATGTTCTTGGAAACAACTCCATGCATAGCAGAAGCAACCCTAAACCCTAACTATGGCCGAAAATCTGAAGCAATCCAAAAACCCTAAGGCACTACTTCACTATATCAGAAAATCCTAAAAACTAATTGCAGCAGCCGGTGAAGAGTCATTAGCCTAAATGGAACAACAGCAGCAACAAAAAGTAACAGACAAACAGCGGTGATTGATATATGTGAACAGGAACAGAAATACAAGAACAGGAATAAAAATAGAAATATGCGAACAGGAACAAAAATACAAGATTAGGTCCAGATCTATGGATTTCAAGAGGCAAATCCATAGATCAAGAGCCAACAAGCATAGATCTGAAGAAAAAAATGAAAAGAGAAAAAAAAAAAAAAATTGCCCCACCGGACATAACGAGAGAGAGAGAGAGAGAGCGAGCGAGCGAGCTTACACATGAGATGACAACAAGAACTGAGGATACTGGCTATGAGAGAAGAGAGAAGATAACCCGATGGAGCTCTAAAGAAATTGGAGACAACGACGGTATAAGGAGAAGGATGATCGGGAGCTTTGAGGGTGGTTGAGGATTGAATGAGGAATCAATTATATTATTAATATTTCAAGAAATACCCGTAGTGTCCTTTTTTGGGATAAGAATGGATGGGATGAAAAAAAAAAAATCAAACATTTTTTGTTTTTTTCTCACTTCCTTAAGGATTTTAAGAATTAATCCCAAAAATTTGGGATGGAATGGGATGGGAATGGAAATGGGTTTGACAAATGCATTCCCAAAAATCAATTCCAAAATTTTTGGAATGGGATGGGATGGGATGGGGCACTAACGAAACGGGCCCTTATGGAACTCCAATTATTTCTCCCTAGAATCCTCCACAAAATCATTGGCATTCTATCATCCTGGGATTCTAAGGTCTTTCTGTCCAATGTTTGCGCGTCGAATGTTATTCAATATACGAGAGAACTTTGGTCCGGTTGAGCTCATAAGTATTAGTCTTTTTGAGAACCCTCTGATATCTATGAGATATTTTCTAAAAATTTATAATTTTATGTTTTCAAATTAAAACTGGGTGGATTAAAGTTAGACAACCATTAAACTCTAGGGGTGCAAATTATCAAAATCCATGATTTTTATTGTTCCAAACAAAACTTGTTTGCCAAACAAGTTTTGGGCTACAAGCATAACTATTTCGAGAGAAAAGATATATTCCGCGACCACTAATTTTGTTGCCAGGGGTTTTAGGTATTTAATGGCTACCAAACTGTGTTGTAGCTAAATTGGTTCTGCCACCCAAAACGATGGTGCCAATCATATTTGTGACAAATTACAATCTTTCGATGATGAATTACGACAAAAAATATTTTGTTACAAATATATTTTGTAGCTAATCCTTTCACGCCAAAAATAACTACGGCGGACATACTTTAATTGAAAAATATTGTTCGTTGCAAAAAAATAAAGAAAAGGTTTCACTTCTCGCGGCAACAATCAGTTAGTCATTGCACAAAACGTACTTTTCCGTATGATTTGTTTTTTCGTCGCCAAATTTTGTAGGCAAAAGTTATTTTTCTTGTACTGCATTTTTTATAAGCGCACCAAACATATCGAGATTCATTGTCAGTTTCTCTTTCGTCACATTTTCAAGAATATTGTTCGCCTCCAGTCAGTTCTACCGATAAGACAATAGATATCGAAGCCCATCCACTCGGATGCTTCTTCCGTTAAGTTACTTTGAGCCTGGTACTCCAAATCACAATCCTTACTTATATATAAGCACCTTTGTACATTTCAACGTTCCGTAAGTTTTATCACATATCAATACATTATCTCATACTCTCTGAATGTTCCGCCTAGTCAATTATTTTAACATATTTTAGTTATTTATTTTAATAAAAAGATTTTAACAATTAAATGATGATGATAGAAGCAAAGGTAAGGAGATGGTAGAATTATATATTTTAACAATATAATTTGAAGGGATTGTTGTCGAGAGTTTAGAAGCAGAGAATAGGAGGATGGATTGTGTTTCCACGTGACATGGCCACTTCTACAAGTATAATTTCTATGGTAGGCTTGTGCAGCCCATGCCATGCCACATGCTTGTACCCTGCTACCCACACTTTGTTTGGTCAAATAAATTCTAATATTCTAATAAATTAATATTATATTCTTAAAACCTAATTGGTTAATATTTATTCTTGAAACCTAATTAAAATTAGAAGCTCAATATTTATTTTTCCCTCTCCCTAATTTTTCCATGTTACCTGCGCACATCAAAGGACTCACTTCCTTACAAAACATCAATGTAAGAGAAATAATATATATTTTTTAAAACATCTTTGATTAGTTTTCTGGAAGTTGAAGAATTGAAATTGATGTATAAAATTTGGGTTGAGGGGGATTCTCGTCCAAATTTTTTCACCCCCACTTAAGCATGACCTTGAACATATCAGTATATTTTTCATCCATTGAAACTTACTATAAATTTTTCACTTTCTAGTTTAATATTTTTTATTAAATTTGTAAGTAAATAATCCAAATCGTATCAAATCAATTCAAATTGGTAGTTTCGTTATTTTTTATGATGAAAATTAAACATGTGTTAAATATGGAATCACCCACGTGGCATATAATTTCTATTATAAAAAACGATGGAAGGACTAACTTGACACGATTTGATAGGGTTCAATTTGTTGAAGTTAAAAGGACAGAGGCTAATGAAATTCCTCTTAAACTTCAGGGGGTTGCAAGGTGCAAAAACCTCAATAAAAATTAAACAATTTAATTGATAGATGATGCAATTACCATTAATTAATATTTTTATCATCTAAAATTATTCAATTAAAATTTTTAATATGCTAATGCTTTCAGGTACTGGCATACTATGATAAGTTGAATTGGAAATGAAAAAAAACTTGTGATTTTCTAATCTAAAGGAAAGTAATTTTTAATCCAAATGATCAACTACTTCTTTATTTGTTTCTCCTTTTTTAAATCCGATGCTGAGGTGGTTGATGGCATCAGTTTGTATATAAACAAGTAATGATGATCATCCTCCAAAGGTGGAGTATAATTTTCTGAAGAAGGCAATCAAGTCCTAAAAATGGTAGCATTGTTCTCTCCTTTGTTTTCTTCATTTGGATGGCCATTGGATGAAGACTTCAATCAATATAATTACTGTCAGCCGCAAATTGAGCCAACAGTATCTGATTCAATTGGGGGCGATGATAGTGTATTACTGGCAAAGAAATTCAACCATAATGCTAGCGAACGAGATCGTCGCAAGAGGATTAACACTCTTTATTCTACTCTCCGTTCGCTGCTTCCACCGTCCGATCAAACGGTACCTTTCAATTAACTTCTATTAATTTTCCAGTATTTATTTATATATAGTGCTACTCTGAACAAATCTGTAGTAGAAATTTCCTGTCAGAATTAATGGTGATTTCAAAAAAGGGATTGGTAGAACTTTCTTAAGAAGTTTTATTAAGAAAAATCTAAAAATTCCTTCTTAAAATTAAATATATATATATATATATATATATATATCTTATTCAAGTACCTTATCCAAAGGTATATACAAAATCATCTGTCTCTATGGGTCAAAAAAGTTAAGATACCTAGCAAGTTTTCTTGTATTTTTTCCATCATTAATTTTCTGTTTTATTCCTGTACCCAAAAAAGAATGAAAGAAACAAAAGACTTTTAAACAGAACAAGTTAAGATACATAGCCCTTCATGGTTCGCTTGAATTTCATTCTTCGTCGCCTTTGATAGCAAAAAGTATATGGTCAATAACAATGAGAATAATTTTCTCCTCCTCATGGAAGAGTTCGACTATCACAAGCTAATTTCTATTGGCACTTGAATTTTGGGCTCCATTTAATTATTTTCCCTACATTAATTACGTGCCTAACTTAGTTATTTTAATCTGGTAAAATAGAGTCCAGAAATTGCTTCTAAAATATGGAGTCCAGTAATTAACAATTATTTGTGCTTGATAAAATAAGTCAGGTATAACTTAGATTAAGATTCTTTTCAGACTATAAAAACAATCGACTAAAATTCAGAACAGTGGTCTATTCCAATTATTTTCTATTAAAAAAAAAATTATTCTTGAGATCGTATTATAAAGATAAAATATAAAGAGAGAGACGAACATAATTAACAAGGTTTTAAAAGCTTGAATCAAAATTAATAACCTCGCAACTACAGGTATGAGTCTCGCGTAAAGAAACTTGGTATCTGAGGTGGTTTTAATGTAACTATGTACTATGCCAAGTAATTATAATTGTTTTACTTCTATTTTCATAAACAGAAGAAATTGAGTATTCCAGCCACAGTTTCGCGGGTGGTAAGATACATACCAGAGCTGCAAAAAGAATTGGGTAAGCTAGTTGAGAAGAAGGAAGGTCTTCTATCATCATCGGCTAATTGCAAGAAACAACAAAAACATGATTTTGAAAAACCAATTATTAGAGAAATTTTGGGCCACGATTCAGATTCATCTGTGGTTTCAACAAGTTGGATATGTGAGACAGAAATATTCATTCACGTATCGGTACTTCTACTTAAACTCAACGCATGTTCCTTTTCCGAGATTCTCCGAGTTATAGAAGAGGAGGAAGGGCTTCATTTGCTGAATGCTTCTTCTTTTCAATCGTTTGGAGATAGGCTTTTCTACAACCTTCATCTTCAGGTGCATGGATATGATGAGCAGCAGAAGAAGAAGATGAAGATTGAGATGTTTAGAGAGAAGCTTGTTGCTTTCATTCTACAAGGACACATAAGTAGATCAGGCTCTTAATTCCATCAACTTTTGACCACCCAACGGTATTGATGTTTTTAGAGATAAATGATGGCACATACATACTGTGCCGAATCTCTATCTAGCAATATCTCGATTGACTGTACTAGTAGGGAGCTAGGGGGTTGTAATAGTAAGAGAATCTTGTTGAGAGGTCCCAAAACTCAAAAAATCACTTTCTAAGAACTATGTCATGTGTAAAATTATTGTTATAGGATCCCGCAGAGTGATACTTTTATAGAATAGGATCTTTCACCAAATTTTCCTAATAGTAATATCCCCATCTCATCTTGTATACCTATAATTTACGCCTAATTCACAATAAGAAAGAGGAAATTTAGCTACGGATATTGCCAACAACTAGCCATACTTAATTGGCAACATGTTATATAACTATAATTTACACCTAACTAGATTGGACATAATATAAAGATGGACTTGGTCTCTACAATGCAATGGTTGAAACAAAAATGTTTGACATATCTGAGATGTAACGACCTAGTTTTTCAGGGCCGAGACTATGGTTTCTCCTATAGAGAATTCCTAAACCTAAAACCGATTCGTCAACTTCCCAATCTACAATATACGTTAAGTTTTACAAAAATGCGCAATATTCTTGTTACCAATTTTACGACGGTAATTATTAAATATAAAAATCACCATTTAAAGTATCATTAAATAAAAAACAACCATCTATTTTATATTAATCCACTCATTTTCTACAACACGGCGACCAATTTAAAAGTCTCAGGTTTATAATTTAAATCCCAATTTTCAATATTTTATTAACTCGGATTATCCTATCATAATTTTATGAAAATCGACTATTCAATATGTTACAACAATTGTGATAATCATAATTATCAATATTTCCGATTACAACAATAATAATTACAATTATTGCATCCCGAAATTTCAAATAATAAATATATCTCTTCTCTCGTTTTGTCCCAGCCAACCCTACAACCAAATACTGTGGGGTTGTGAGCCAACGCTCAATAGAACTCCAACCCCTTTAATACGTGCATTTAATTAATATAGCACATAAACCACGAAAGCATGCTCATCACATAAATCTAACACATAAACCACATTAGCATGCTCGTCATATAATTCTCATATCGTCTAAATCATTTCATATAATTTGACAGGTAAGATTTCCAAAACGATATACCAAATAATTTCATATAATCGTCCATGAGACAATTAAATATAATTAAATACATATATTAGTAGAGTTCGGAATTCTACCTTTCTCAGATTTTCCGCCGGCCACGAGATGAGTTTTTGATTTTTCATTGGGGTGGTTTGTGTAATTTCTTTTTTTATTTTTATTTTTTCTTCCTTTTCTGTTCTCGCTTCCTGTTTTTTGTTTCCGTTCAGCCCACCAAAACCACCACTGGCTGCTACACCTCTTTAGTGATTAAAGCACGCACAGAGACAACACACCACCGTCGGACCAAGGACAACCACATACACACACACTGCCACCTCACGGCTAAACACAGACACACCCACAAACCCACCGGCGACTCTCAACTTCACCGACGACACACACGATCAATGACGAGCACACTCACACCGGAACACTCATGCCACCGTCACCACCGTCGACGATACTCACACACCACCAGACCGAACAATACACACATACACAACCGAACTGATCAGCACACCCAAAACCACCGGGAACACACCCACACAATCCACAAAAAAATAGAGCACACACATCCACACCTGAACTACCGGAAAATCAGACAACACCGACACACGTCGACACACCGAACACACACCACCGCTAACGCCGTCGATCACCCACTGACCAAACTCACCACACATACATACACAACAACACACACTGATGAACAACACACATACCCACAATCGAAACACACATGCACACTTATCCGTGATGGCAACAATCATCTTTATACCCACGCCGATGACACCCACCGAATTTATTAGCACCAAACACACATATACCCCACACGAAACACTCACCCCATATGACTGATCGACACCAACTGCCCCTATACCGTCGGCTGCTAACCACCTACGCCACCAACCACCTTCACTGCCGGAGGAACACCCACACCGATCAACACACACACACACACTGACTACTCTATCTCTTTTTCTCTCTCTTCGTTTCTAGATTGTTCGGCTGATCTCACAGCACACACACACACACATATATATATATATATATGTGTGTGTGTGTGCGTGTGTGTGTATATATTTATGTGTGTGTGTGTATTTAATTACTCGTTTCTCCCCCTAATTTCTTTAATTCTTCATTTTAATCCATTTCAACATTTATGATTTTATTAAATTGTAATTTTATCCCTAATTAAAAAATTGAAATCATTTAAGTCCAAAAGTTTACAATTTACATTTTAAAAATTACTAATCAACCCCTCAAATTTTAAATTAAAAACTATAACACCATCTACGCCATTATTTTCTAAATGTGTGAAAATACGACTCAAATTGTGTATATAAAAAAAAAATTAGGGTCTTACAACTCTTCTCCCCTAAAAGAAATTTCGTCCCGAAATTTTCGTTCAAAACAATAAGAATTAAAATTCCAGTCAAACCAATAATATTTCAGATTCGCATCGCATGGTCATGTTAGTCATACTTGATTTTAAAACAATTATTTTTTATGTAGGGTCCCATAACCAAAAGTCTCCCTTAATTCGTAACTGTCAATTCCCGTTCCAACATTGCAACATTTTCATTCGCAGTGGCTCACATCATATCCAATAACCAATAAACAGGGAGCACTTTGGCTGCTAACACCAAACACAGACAACCAACTGTCAAAGAATCTCATGTTTCTAAATACTTCCGCTGCGCTACTCTGATAAAAATAACAATCAATACAAGATATCATTAAAATATCACGGTAGTTTCAGTGGATTGGGTCTATCTCATTCCGACAGTTTTTTTTCCTTAACCAACATTTATCCATTTCATCCAACATTTTCGGTCAACCAGTTCGCAACAATATTTCTTTCTAACATCTAAACGAACAATGCTCGCAACCAATATCGTAAGCAATAGATAGCCCAACTCCATGTGAACTGGTCCGTGAGACAAAAAATCATCAATCTCAATACTTACGTCAAAATTTTCAACAATAGCGTAAACGTTTTATAAATATTACCACAATCCAATGTCAAATAATAATTTTTTTGCAATATGTCAAAATCACATAGATACATTTCGAATCACATCAAAATCATATAAATATCGCTCAAAACTCATAAATATTACCAAACCACATCAACACGTATCAAAATACGTCAAACGGGTCATCTATAAGAATTCCCTTCATTCCTCCACATTTAATCAAGTCCCTGACAAGGCCAAGCGCCTCAAATACATCTTAATCCACAAAAAAAAAAAAAAAAAAAAAAAAACAAAAAGGTCATCTCAAACATATAACCACGTATGAATATGTATCGAAATAAATATATCTCAACTACGAAAATTCGATACGTCACAAAAATCAATAGTCACTGTATATAAAAATATCATCTCAATAAATTTCTACATATTCATCAACTCAAGGATAATTCAGATTATCCTCTCCCCATGAAATCCCAATGTCCCCACATACCGACTCCACCTAATGTTAGTAGTGGACCAATACATACAAATGAATTTTTTTTTATTGGTGTACTGTCTTCGTAGTATGAAAACATTTCATGGATCAAGTTTTATGAAAATCCACTTCCCAAATATTTTCATCCAAATCCACTTTCAAATATAAAATGTAGCCACACTTGGCTATATTCAAATCTCAACAAAATATAACCACCTCACTGTTAATATCAAAATCTCCACCGAATATTTTCAACATAGAATCTCAATATAGATCTCAACAAAATATAATCACCTCACTGTCAATATTAACATCTCAACCAAATATTTTCAACATATAGCACCGGTTTTTCAAATCGACAAATCAACTTATGTATATATCATAAAATAACATACTTCCCCTGCTAGCCACATAATCGTTTTAACCTCACGATCGGGAGTTGTAACGGTTCCGTACCACCTACAAGGTTTGCTCCCAAACGGGACAAATAACCATATCTCGGACTAATCCTCCGGACAGGACATAATAATCAACCACCCGTAGGTTTATTTGCCTGACGGGACAATAATCAACCACCTATAGGCCTATCTGCCTGATGGGACAATAATCAACCACCCATAGGCCTTTCCGCCTAACGGGATATAATAATCAACCACCTGCAGGCCTATCCGCTTGGCGGGACATAAATTATGGCATAGTCGGACACACACAAAAAATCATTTTTCACATTTCAAGTTTACTTGATCCACATAAGTTATAAAATCGTCCAATTTGAATAAACACTTTTTTTTTTTCTTTTTTTTCTTTTTTTCACATTTTATATGAAAATATAATTTTGTAAATTTACATAGAAGACAGTGTACATGCTGTCTTCCTAATAAAAAGAATTTATGGATCAAGTATTTTTTTCAAACACCACTTTTCAAAAGATACTATTATATATCGCATTCCATGTTGGAAACCAATTTTTCCACTACCACCAATGTAATAAATAATATATTTAAAATACTAAATTCAAATATTTTAAGTCAACCCATTCCAAACATTTTAAATCCACCAATCCAAACATTTACACTAACCAATTTAAAATAATATATTTAAATCAACCAATTCATTTAAAATAATATATATATATATATATATATATATATATATATATATACCAAACCATCCAGGCAGTTCATCATATAATAAAATACTGCACACCATTTCCTACTAGCCATAGGATTGTTTACCTCACGATCGAGAGTTGCAACGGTATCGTACCACCCGTAGGGTTTGCTCCCAAACGGGACAAATAACCACCTGCCGGACTGGACATAATATCAATAACTACCTGTTGGACTACCTTTCGGACAAGACAAAACCATTCCACAGGACATGCCCTCCTGACGGGATCCAAGCTATGGCATAGCAGGATAATAAAATTGTTTTTCACTTTTTAAAATTTTACTTGATCCATGATTCATCGTAAAACCGTCCATTTCATCAACCTTTTTTATTTCTTCATAATTTGATACGAAAATATCGTTTCACCATTTATATAGAAGACAATATACACCTTTAAATTAATAACTTCTATTTAGCGACAATTTCTAATGGTCTACGACTAACACTACACTCACCCAGATTTATTTAACTCATTATAGATAGTTTACACTAATCACCCGCCATCTCAAAGGTTAATATATATTCAACTTATTAATCCACCGTCATTTAAAATGTTAATATGTTCCAAATTAAAATAATAGGGACCAAAGTGAAATAATGGTAATAACACATTGGTGCAAGTACCGAACCACCCAAAACATAACGGAAACGTCAATGCCAATATGTATATATACTATTTACCCCATAATATTATTCACCTTTTTAGTTCTACGTATATATGTGTGAATAATTGGTGTACATATGAAAATATTAATGCACATACATCGCCACTTGATAATACACAGTTATCACGTAATTCTAGATAGAGACAAATACGACACATAAATCACGTATCAGAAATCCATGACGAGCACATAAGTCACATATTATATTAACTTCAAACATACACCAAAAAAAAAAAAAAAAAAAAAAAAAAAAAAAACACATTCCACTTTTATTTCGCAATTCCACTAACATTAACAGTTTATTATGACTAATGGGTGTCCTAACCCCAGTTCAAAGTGCTCACCAATTTAAGTTCTAAGTCTGCAAAACCTAAAACCTAAGCTCTACGCCTACAGAATCTATAACCTAAGCTTCGTGCTGCAGAATCTATAACTTAAGATCTGATACCAAACTTGTAATGACCCGGTTTCCTAGGGCCGAGACTATGGTTTCTCCTATAGAGAATTCCTAAACCTCAAACCGACTCGTCAACTTCCCAATCTACAATATGCGTTAAGTTTTACAAAAATGCACAATATTCTTGTTACCGATTTTACGACGGTAATTATTAAATATAAAAATCACCATTTAAAGTATCATTAAATAAAAACAACCATCTATTTTATATTAATCCACTCATTTTCTACAACACGGCGACCAATTTAAAAGTCTCAAGTTTATAATTTAAATCCTAATTTTCAATATTTTATTAACTCGGATTATCCTATCATAATTTTATGAAAACCGACTATTCAATATATTACAACAATTTCGATAATCATAATTATCAATCCTTCCAATCACAACAATAATAATAATTACTATTATTACATCCCAAAATTTCAAATAATAAATATATCTCTTCTCTCGTTTTGTCCCAGCCGACCCTGCAACCAAATACTATGGGGTTGTGAGCCAACGCTCAATAGAACTCCAACCCCTTTAATACGTGCATTTAATTAATATAGCATATAAACCACATTAACATGCTCGTCACATAAATCTAACACATAAACCACATTAGCATGCTCGTCACATAATTTCCACATCGTCCAAATCATTTCATATAATTTGACAGGTATGATTTCCACAATGATATACCAAATAATTTCATATAATCTCCCACGAGACAATTAAATACAATTAAATACATATATTAGTAGAGTTCAGAATTCTACCTTTCTTGGATTTTTCGTCGACCGCGAGATGAGTTTTTGATTTTTCATTGGGGTAGTTTGTGTAATTTTTATTTATTTTTTCTTTCTTTTTCTTTTTTTCTTTTTTTCTTTTCTGTTCCTGTTTCCTATTTTCCGTTTGCGTTCAGCCAATCGAAACCACCACCGGTCGATGCACCTCTTCAGCGATCAGAACACGCACACAGACAACACACCACCGTCAGACCAAGGACAGCCACATACACACACAAACCGCCACCTCATGGCTGAACACAGACACACCCACAAACCCATCGGCGACTCCCCACTCCACCGATGACACCTACGATCAACAACGAGCACACCCACGCCGGAACACTCACTCCACCGTCACCACTGTCGACGATACCCATACACCACCGGACCGAACAACACATACATACACAACTGAACTGATTAGCATACCCAAAATCACCAGGAACACACCCACACAGTCGATAGAACAATAGAGAACACACATCTACACCTAAACTACTGAAAAAACAGACAATACCCACACCTGTCGACACACCGAACACACACCACCGCCAACGTCGTCGATCACCCACTGACCAAACTCACCACACACATACACAACAACATACACTAATGAACAACACACACACACACAACCGAAACACACATGCGTACTTATCGGCGATGGCGACGATCATCTTTACACCTACGCCAACGACACCCACTGGACTGATTAGCGCCGAACACACACATACACACCACACGAAATACTCACCCCACATGACTGATCGACACCAACCGCCCCTACACCGTCGGTTGCTGACCACCTACGCCACCAACCACCTTTACTACTGGAGGAATGCTCACACCGATCAACACACACACACACACACACTGACTCGTTTTTCCCCCTAATTTCTTTAACACTTAATTTTGATCCATTTCAACATTTATGATTTTATTAAATTGTAATTTTACCCCTGATAGGTATAAATTACCTATGTATTTCCAATCCAAATTTGTTAGTTTTTTAGTATATTTATAGTTATTTTTATATGTTTTAACATGTTTTTATTCTTTTTGTATTAAAATAGGTGCGTGGGGTGAAAAGATATGAAATCGGAACGAAAACGATGTGATTGAACCAAAGCAGACGAAGTTACGGTGGATAAATGAGCAAGAAGGCAACATTATTAAAGAAGCCCACCGCCTAGGCGTTCAGACCTCCGCATAGTCTGTAAAGATGCTGAGAACATTTCCAAGTCCACTGCCTACTTCTTCGCCTAGGCGCTCACCAAACCTGCAATGCCAGTACAGGTGTAGTAACTTCAACAACATTTTTGAACATGATTCCATTCTATTTTGGGGAAACTCAAAACATGGAAGTTGTAGATATTTGTCTTATCTTTCCATAGGTTTGTGAATTACCTCAATCGGAGTTCGGATGAATAAGTTACAGCTAAAATACCAACGGATGTCACCACGGCAGTGGTGACACCGCCGCCGCGGCGGTGAAAATAAAGGATTACCATTTTCAGCAAAACACTTCACCGCCACTGCGGTGAAAGTTCAGGATGCCTTACTACTATTCCACGGACCTACCACTGCCGCAGTAATGAACCCTTCGCCACAGTGGTGGCCTCTACGCAGAATAGATATTTTTTTGATATTTTTGAGCCTATAAATACCCTTCTCTCCTCCTCTCTTTCGATCTCTTTGGCCCCTAAGGCCTTAGGACATATTTTAGGGTTAGGATAAGGGAATTTTGAGGAAGATCTCTTAACCCGAGGTGGAGGATGAAGAGGGAAGCGATCGATCGATCGACTGTTCTAGTGGCTGTTCTTCGGATATTAGCTAAGTCGTTGGTTTCTCTTCTTTGTTTTCTACATTTTGGTAGTTGTTGAGCATGTTTATGCCATTTTACATTGTATATGTGGTTATGGTCATTGACTAAATGGTGGCCGCAAATAATGCGCTGCCACTTTCACCGCAAGTGTACGGATTAAATTTTAGTATAGTAGACCTTTTGGTTGGGTATCGTATCCAAAAGGATTGGTGTTGTTACTATCGAATACCATGATTGTCATAACCTAACTTTATCTAGGAAACAAAAATGAATGTTAATTAATTAATACTAATATTAATATAGCCTAATTTAACTATACTAATACTAATATTAATATGAGATAGTTTTGAGAGAATAGGTTGTCTAGGGATTAATTTTGTTTATGAATACGTGTTCAGTCTCTTTTTAGTTTATTATGTTAACGGCATTCGACTTATATGACAATCTTAGTTCGTAAACTCCTCCGCCACTTCTCCCGAGTGGAAGACGGGGGAATACGCGACTTCGTGTCAACGAAGAAGTCCCCCTCAATGTCTTAACGACCCTAGGCTACGTGAGTCTTACCCTAACATCATTGATTGCACACAATCTAACTCTCTCCTGGGTTATTGGATCATCGCGTTGTGTTTACTATATCGACAATCTCAGTTCTAAAACTCTCCCGTCACCTCTCCCGAGTGTAAGATGAGGGAATACGTGACTTCACGTCAATGCCAAAGTCCCCCTCAACGTCTTAATGACTTTAGGTCACGTGAGTCTTGCCCCAATGTCATCGATTGCCCACAATCCAATTCCCTCCCGGGTTATTGAATCGTGGCGTTCGTTTATTCTAGTATGAATCCAGGATTTGTCAAACCCTGTATTCTCACAACATTCATTCTCATAACATGATAAACAAACAATACGGCACACACAATCAACATAAAGAAGAACAATCGCAAACAAAGCACAAACTCAAATAAACAATGTTTTCATAAATTATATTAATAATCCCTCTACAACCTATGTTTAGCCAATGGCCATAACCATGTATACAATATAAAATGGCGTAAACATACTCAACAACTACCAAAGTATAGAAAACAAAGAGAAGAAACGAGCGACTTAGCCAATATCCGAATAATAGACGCTAAAACCGTCCACCGATCGTTTCCCTCTTCATTCTCCACCTCGGGTTGAGAGATCTCCCTCAAAAATCTCTAAACCTAACCCTAAAATATGACCTAAGGCCTTAGGGGCCAAAGAGAATTGGAAGAGAGGAGGAGAGAATGGTATTTATAGGCTCAAAAATATCAAAAAAATATTTATTCTGCGCAGAGGCCATCGTCGAGGCGAAAGGTTCACCACCGCGGCGGTAGTAGGTCGGTGGAATAATAGTAAGGCATCCTGAACTTTCACCACTGCGGCAATGGTATTCACTGCTGTGGCGGTGAAGTGTGTTGCTAAAAATGACCATCCTGTATTTTCACCGCCGTGACGGTAGTGTCACCGCTGCAGCGGTAATACCTGTTGGTATTTTAGCTGTAACTTCTTCATCCGAACTCCAATTGAGGTAATTCAAAAACCTATGAAAATATAAGAGAAAGATATACAATGTCCATGTTTTTTATTTCCCCAAAATAGAATGGAATCATGTTCAAAAATGGTCTTGAAGTTACTACATCTGTACCGGCTTTGCAGGTTGGGTGACCCCCTAGGCGAAGCAGTAGGCGGTGGACTTGGAAATGTTCTCAGCATCGTCATAGCCTAGGCGGAGGTCTGGACACCTAGGCGGTTGGATTCTTTTACAATTTTGCCTCGTTGCTCATTTATCTATTGTAACTTCGTCCGCTTTGGTTCGATCATATCGTTTTCGCTCTGATTTCGTATCTTTTCACTCTACGCACCAATTTTAATACAAAAAGAATAAAAAAATATAAAATAACTATAAACGTACTCGAAAACTAACAAATTCGGATTGGAAATACATAGATAATTTACACCTATCAAATACCCCCAAACTCAGAATTTTGCTAGTCCTCGAGCAAAACACCCACACAATACGAGAAAGTATACAAACTAATTACCAAATTAAAAACTACAAACGAAAACCATTAAAAACAACAATGTGTAAGTTTTGATTATCATCTACCGGTCGAAAGATTTTTCCCTCGGCCCCTAATCCTATTAAGTTCAAGTATAAATCACACCATGTAGTATTCTAGAATTTTAATGTTCAAAAATAGTAAGCGCCATTCTAGATCCTGTTTAAGTGTGTGTGTGATTAAACTCAAACATACTACTATCCATTGATTAGATGAGATTATCTCTAAATAAAGATTATGACTAAAACCTTTTAGGTATAGGGAATCCATATACCTGACCCCGGATCTATTCTCTACTAATATAGGCTCGGAGGTTCAAAAAGATCAATAGGGCTTGGTTTGGTTTTGGAATAATGGCCAAGGGTATTTTGGAATAGAAAACAGGTTAACGTCGTTAACTTAACGTTACCCAAGGCACATCGCTTGGCACACTCATACTCGAAACCCCATAGTTCATTTAGAAATGACCCTGAACAAATGTTTAAAAACGTCATACTTACTTGTCATGTAAAAAAGAAACGATTTTTTTATTAATTTTTATTTTTTTATTTTTTTATAAAACACCTTCAAACTCATTCGAATTTCTACAAATCTAGGAATGTGCAAAAAATGGTTAAGTAACACACCCCTAAATGTATTCGAATTCTTACAACTTTAGGAATGTGCAAAAATATATGAACGACAAAGGACAAGTGAGTACTCGAATACCGAATCAATTAGAATTTTGGCCTAAACCCAACTGTTCACATCAAGTAGCGAAATGCTAACTTGATTCACTCAAATTGTGCCTTCAGTTTAGCGATAAAGGTTTGGAAAAAGTTCAATCGGCTATGGTATTTGTTAAGTATGCAGAATTGAAACAATTTTTAGGCTTTGACAGGGTAACGAAGGGTAATGATTTATCAGGGTAAGCTTAAAAGGCTCAAGCAATCAAATGAATGCCTAAATCATATCTTCTAAACAACCTCGCCTCGGATTTTGCCTCGAATTTCCCCCAAATCAAGTTCTAGAATCCCTATTGTCATAAAATTGATTGATGGATAATCGGTTTCAAATCAATAAGATAGTGCTATATTGAGTTTACGTGCTCGTGCATTTAGGATCCACAATAACTTTTACTAAGACGATACGTTAAGCACACAGAACTCACATGAATGAGCATTATGCTCGACCTCAAAACAATCAGGAGACAGAGTCATCATCGGGTAAAGGCCCAGATGACATCAAAACGTAGCACAAAACAACATCTAAACTAACAAACTAATCCTAAACAAGCATGCACATGATAAAAACAGTAAAACATGCTAAAAACATATACACATACTACACATCACCACCAACTCAACACAGGTGGTGTCCAAACAAGCCGTCAGCGATCCCAATAACAATATATAGTATGATATTGAGACGGGGGTTTAGAACACATACCTGGGAGGCGAGAGGATCTCGCCTTCGACTCAAATTGACGGAGATGTATCTAACTTATTTGTGACCCTGGGTTGCCTCCCAAGAAGCGCTTGATTTAATGTCCTCAGCCCGACACATGCCCTCAAGACTGGCGAGATTTTCAATGATCGAACCGTAGGAGTACCTGTCGATCTAACATCTTTAAGCATCCTGTACGAAAATAAAAACAAAACTACAAACGAAAATTATATACGAAAGTAATTCCTAGATTAAAATCGAGTTATTTACTCCCAATATCGAAAGCAATCAACAAGATAATTCCCGACAACAGTGCCAAAAACTTGGTGACTGCAAATAATGTGCTGCCACTTTCACCGCAAGCGTACGGATCAAGTTTTAGTATAGTAGACCTTTCGGTCGGGTATCATATCAATAGGGATTACTGTTGTTACTATCGAATGCCACGAATGTCATAACCTAACTTTATCTAGGCGACAAAAATGGAAGTTAATTAATTAATACTAATACTAATATAGACTAATTTAACTATACTAATAATAATATTAATATGGGATAGTTTTGAGAGAATAGGTTGTCTAGGGATTAGTTTCGTTTATAAATACGTGTTCAGTCTCGTTTTAGTTTATGTTAACGGCGTTCGACTTATATGACAATCTTAGTTCGTAAACTCTTCCGTCATCTCTCCCGAGTGGAAGACAGGGGAATATGTGACTTCGTGTCAACGAAGAAGTCCCCCTCAACATCTTAAAGACCCTAGGCCACGTGAGTCTCGCCCTAACATCATTGATTGGACACAATCCAACTCCCTCCTGAGTTATTGAATTGTCGCGTTGTGTTTACCCTATTGACAATCTCAGTTCTATAACTCTCCCGTCACCTCTCCCAAGTATAAGACGAGGGAATACGTGACTTCGCGTCAATGCCAAAGTCCCCCTCAACATCTTAACGACTCTAGGTCACGTGAGTCTTACCGCAACGTCATTGATTGCCCATAATCCAATTCCCTCCCGGGTTATTGAATCGTGGCGTTCGTTTATTCTAGTCCGAATCCAGCATTTGTCAAACACCGTATTCTCACAACATGATAAACAAACAATACAGCACACACAATCAACATAAAGAAGAACAATTGCAAACAAAACACAAATTCAAATAAACAACGTTTTCATAAATTATATTAATAATCCTTGTACAACCTATGTTTAGCCAATGGCCATAACCACGTATACAATGTAAAATGGCTTAAACATACTCAACAACTACCAAAGTATAGAAAACAAAGAGAAGAAACGAGCGACTTAGCCAATATTCGAATAATAGCCACTAGAACCGTCTACCGATCATTTCCCTCTTCATCCTTCACCTCGGGTTGAGAGATCTTCCTCAAAAATCCCTAAACCTAACCCTAAAATATGGCCTAAGGCCTTAGGGGCCAAAGAGAATCGGAAGAGAGGAGGAGAGAAGGGTATTTATAGGCTCAAAAATATCAAAAAAATATCTATTATGCGCAGAGGCCATCATCGTGGCGAAGGGTTCACCGCCACGGCGATAGTAGGTCGGTGGAATAGTAGTAAGGTATCCTGAACTTTCACCGCTGCAGCGATGAATTGTTTTGCTGAAAATGACCATGCTGTATTTTCACCGCTGCAACGGTGACACCCATTGGTATTTTAGCTGTAACTTCTTCATCCGAACTCTGATTGAGGTGATTCAAAAACCTATGGAAATATAAGACATAGATCTAAAACTTCCATGCTTTGTGTTTCCAAAAAATAGAATGGAATAATGTTAAAAAATGGTCTTGAAGTTATTGCATCTGTACCGGCTTTGCAGGTTTGGTGACTGCCTAGGCGAAGCAGTAGGCAGTGGACTTGGAAATTTTCTCAGCATCTTCACAGCCTAGGCGGAGGTCTGTATGCCTAGGTGGTAGGCTTCTTTCACAATGTTGCCTCCTTACTCATTTATCTACCGTAACTTTGTCCCCTTTGGTTTGATCACATCGTTTTTACTCCGATTTCATACCTTTTCACCCCACGCACCAATTTTAATTCAAAAAAAATAAAAACATATTAAAACATATAAAAATAACTATAAACGTACCCGAAAACTAACAAATTCGGATTGAAAATACATAGGTAATTTACACCTATCACTAAACATAGGATGTATAGGGATTATTAATATAATTTATGAAAACGTTGTTTAGTTGAGTTTGTGTTTTGTTTGCGATTGTTCTTCGTATTATTGATTGTGTGTGCCGTATTGTTTATTTATATTACTTAGATTTACATATCAAGAATACGGGGTTTGACAAATCTCGGATTCAGACTAGAATAAACAAACGCCACAATCCTATAACCCGATCAGGGTTTGGATTGTGGACAATCGATGATGTTGGGGCAAGACTCACGTGGTCTAGAGTCGTTAAGACATTGAAGGGGACTTCGATGGTAATGCGAAGTCACTTATTCCTTCATCTTATACTCGGGAGAGGTGATGGGGGAGTTTTAGAACTGAGATTATCGATAGGGTAACACAACGCGACGATCCAATAACCCGGGAGGGAGTTAGATTGTGTGAAATCAATGACGTTGGGGCAAGACTTACGTGGCCTAGGGTTGTTAAGATGTTGAGGGGGACTTCTTCGTTGACACAAAGTCCCGTATTCCCTCATCTTACAATAGGGAGAGGTGGCAGAGGAGTTTACGAACTGAGATTGTCATAGAAGTCGAACGTCATTAACATAAACTAAAATGAGACTGAACACGTATTCATAAACGAAACTAATCCCTAGACAACCTATTCTCTCAAAACTATCTCATATTAATATTAGTATTAGTATAGAATAAATTAGGCTATATAGTACTAGTATTAATTAATTAACTTATATTTTTGTCGCCTAGATAAAGTCGAGTTATGATAATCACGGTATTTGATAGTAACAACACCAATCTCTGTTGATACGATACCCGACCGAAAGGTTCATTATACTAAAACTTGATCCGTACGGTTGTAGTGAAAGTGACAGCACTTATTTAGCCGCCACCAACCCCTAATTAAAAAATTGAAATCATTTAAGTCCAAAAGTATACAATTTGCATTTTGAAAATTACTAATTAATCCCTCAAATTTTAAATTAAAAACTATAACACCATGTACACCATTATTTTTTAAATGTGTGAAAATGCGACTCAAATTGTGTATATAAAAAAAAAAATCTGGGTCTTACATGAGAGGTGCCTTGGATGTTGTATTTATTAGTTGTATTTTTTCGTTGAAGTTATAAGCTAGTTACTTAGTAGTAGTTCCACAATATTGTTGGAAAACATACAAATTTAATGAAGGAAAACACAAATTAATATTGGATTGAGGAATAGAAATATCGCTTTGTGGTTGTTGACGCCTTGAAATTAGTGCAACAGATTTCTTTGACTTGTACCTTCTAGGATACAGTGGTCCAACTTAGTCAGAAAAAAACACTGAAAAGATACTTGAAACTAGTTTTTTCTTACTTATTTAATTCAACATTCTCTATGAAAATCCAACATAGACTTGGAGCAAAAAGATGAAAAAAAAAAACAAAAAAAACCCAGCAACGTCAAAAACAAGTTATGTTTTTCGATTTCCCAGAACATCTGAATTGGCATAGAAGCAATTTCCCATCGTTTTTTTTTTTTTTTTTTTTTTAAATTTCTTAGAACATCCGAATGGGCATAATTTTGAATGAGGTACACAACCAACAATAATAAAATTGAATGATGAACAAATGGATTAGGTACAAATCTGAATCCCAATTGACATAATTTTCAATGAGGAACACACATCCAAAAAATGAATGGGTAACAAATGGCTCAGGCATGAACACATACCCTCATATATTGAATAAAGTACATATTTATGTAATATGATCTTACCATAGTGAAGAGAAGTCTGAGCCATGGAGTAAACGTCAACTTGGCGATCACCTGAACATAGATGAAAAGTTGTTACATAGAGATAGAGAGAGAAACCAATTGAGTGGAGACGATGAAGTGGGGGAGACGAGAGAGGCGTTGCTGTTGTAGGACACTGCATGGAAACACTAGGTTAGATGCGACGATGACAAGGTAGAAGCTGAGGTAGTCGTATGGAGAAGCTAGCAAGGCCATATGGGAGGGACGACGAGGCTGAGCAATCATTTGGAAAAGCTAGGGCACTCGTATGGGAGAAATGAGAGGCTAATTTTCAAAGGATTGGATGAATTGGGGGCAAGCACGTCTAGAGCGATAAGCAGCAAGAAGAATGGGGATTGTATGCAGCGAACAAAATGACGAATTTCTTTTTATCTTTTAACCAGTTTTTTACCCATTTTTTGACGTGGGTCTAGAAAAAAAATATATTAATATAATATAATAAAAACAAAAATTAGTAAATTAATGTTAGTGTAATTTGGTTATTTATTATATTTCATTTTGCATATATTTTTTAATTTGTTTTATTTAGTTTTTTAATTAATTCTATATAAAGTGTTAGAAAATGATATTGTACTTAATATTGATTATTGGTTTTTTTTTTTTTTATTAAAATTTAATTTTTGAAGAAATTATTGGTTGTTATTTTTTATTTTTAATTTATTGAATGAATTCTTGAAATATTAAACAACAGAAGACTAACAAAAGATTGGATGTAGTATTTGTAAATGATAAAATGGAAAAAATATTATTAAAAAAATTGTTAGTGTCGTTATGAAGATATATGAAATTCTGAGGAAGCCAAAATATTTTATTTTTTGATCTGATGTTGCAAAGAAGTAATTATGTATCTATCAGGGAAGATCGTCATCAAAAAAAATAATTTTTTTCTTGGCCATCGAATGATTTAATGGAAGTTTATTAAGCTTCACTAACATTTTTAGTTGATTCAAATCTTAATTTATCCTTGCTCTTTATTTTTTTTATCTTCCACCATATCTAGAAATAAACAACCTACCTTAGACACCCACAAACAAAAATATAATTATATAAAAATTTAAGCACCCACGAAGAGAATAATCAGTATATA
The DNA here is from genome assembly GCA_016647705.1 of Eucommia ulmoides. Classification (NCBI taxonomy): domain Eukaryota; kingdom Viridiplantae; phylum Streptophyta; class Magnoliopsida; order Garryales; family Eucommiaceae; genus Eucommia; species Eucommia ulmoides. The sequence goes on along the minus strand of CM028339.1, from coordinate 36,197,386 downwards.
TATATATATACACACCCCCACGAAAAATAAAATTATCTAAACCTTTCCACATCCAAAATTGTTTTCTACACCCATAAAAAAATTATATAAACATTTACACATCCCAAAAAAATACTAATTATATAAACATTCACACCGCCACAAGAATAATATAATTATGTATACCTTTGGCCACCCACTTATATTATATAATTATATATATACAATGCCCACAAACAAAAATGTAATCATATACTAAAAATCACACACACACACACACATATATATACACACACACATATATATATATATAGCGCGTGAACCTTTAGGTAATTGTAAATAAGGACAAAAATATGGGGGGATTGGTGTATATTCTTTCTCCGTGGGGTGGGGAGGGTATTATTCATTTATATAGAGTAATTTATTTTTAAATTTTGTTATTTTTTTTCAGTTTTTTTGTTAAAATTAACTATGATATATTTACCAACATGAGTTGGTCCAAGTGGAAGGGGCTTGAGCAATACCTATAGGGATCGAATCTTGGGGGCTGTATATGGAAAGTGCTCTATTGGGAGAGGTGTCCCGCTTCTAGCTCCTGATAGTACCTCGAGAGATTAGGCTCCGTCGACCGTAGTGCGGGAAATACCCTGAGAAACAAAAACAAAAAAAAAACTATGACATATTACTGTAGTTAGTCTTAAAATTGAGTTTTTTTGGATTGATCTCTCTCATCAAACTTATACTAGAGAATTAATTGCATTTTCAAGAATAGGCATTATGTTTAAATCCATAATATGTTTTTGGGCTCAAATGAAACACCTATTTAAAGTCCAACCCATCCAAATTGCTTGCCTTTATATAGCAACACCAAGAGAATTATATATTTGGTTACTAAAATATAGGATGATTGTACATGAATTCTGAAATTTATGAAGTTGTAGAGTTGTTCTCTCAAATTTTTAATTTATGTCGTTCTTAAATAGAGAGAATAATGAGAATAAAGATAATAGTGAGAATTAAGATAATACATCTTTGTAACTTAGTGGAACTAAGAATGTGTTTGGTTATATTCATTAATTGCCCATTTTGAGTGATATTCATGGAAATTACTAAGTTTTTTTCTATTCTATTCATTATATGAATATAACCAAAAAGAATGTAAATTCTATTGGTTTATCACATATGACTTTATTAATCAATTTTGAAAATACATATATATATATATATATATATATATATATATATATATATATATATATATATTTAAATTTAGCTGATTTTTCAGTTTAGGTCTTTTGACATGGTGTCTATGGGTGTGTGTGAGAGAAAAAAAAATTAAAAAAAAAAAAAAAAAAAAGGGAAAAGAAAAGAAAAGGAAACAAAACATAAGAGAGAATTTTTTATTTAGTATTGCGGATTTATTTTATTTTATTTATTTTTATTTTTTTCTGAATTTTTCTTTTTCAACTCAAAAACATCACGATTATCCTATCTTAGTTATATTAATTAAAATAAGTCTTCCACTCGATCACCCACCACTATTTTGATATATTTAGTTATATTGAGTGACATTAATTCGTGGAAAAAGCAAAAAAAAATTTCTTCCATTCATTAGATGAATGTAACAATCGGAAGTGGAGGATTTATTTAATATATGTGTGTGATTTTTAGTATATTTGATGTTGCCAAAAAATCCCTAGCACGTGTAACAGTTCCGCACGTGTTAAAAATCTCCATAACCTGAATCTTTTACCCCGTGACCTACAAAACCGATTAGTTCTAAGGGGATACCGGAGTGGTGTCGGCCAAAGAACCTCTGGCGTGAGAATAAGTCAGTCCATTCATGGGTATTAGGTAAAAGACTGCAATATAAAAATAATGTAATACCTTTTTCCTTATTTATAGATTGAGCAAATCTCGACCGTTTAGATATGGGTGACCTAATCCTTGATGACTTGGTTTTCCCCCCATTAAGTTGCTATTCAATAGGGAGTTACAATCCTTTTGGCTCCCCATTATGTGTTAATTTAATGGGGAGTTACACAATTAGTGGGGAGTTACCCCTTTTTGGCTCTCTCACTTTAAGTGTGAATTAGGTTATTTGATCTTCCACTTGATGTATCTGAATATGGACCACCGGTTTGGACCAACGTCCATGACCCGACTCATTTTGAGCTTTGGATTTACTGTGATGGGCTTCTTCTAGGTAGCGGAAAATTTTCGCGCATCAATATTAATATAATTATTTGCTATATCTTCACGAACGGTTTACCTAGAAAATTTTCCCGCATCAATATTAATATAATTATTTGCTATATCTTCACGAACGGCTCTGTGGCATTGAAGAGGTTCAAGAATTCCTCTGCCCCGGTGACACTGCATTCTGCCACGAAATTGTAGTCATCGCCAGTGTTAGACTCGCCAAAGCATCCCTTTTTTTTTTTTTTAAAGCATGGGAAATCGTAAGCTCAAAATATTCTACTAAAATGTAAATGAGATATGATAAATAATGTGATCCCGAATAACAAATTCATCCAGCAATAAGATCAACATTGATGAATACTATCATAAACTAATTGAAGCAAGGTGGATTTCAATTTCTTCCCTAACTTCAATTCCATTCTTGAAGAAGAAATAAGAAAATTAACGCAATATTCGAGCAATTAATGCATTATTTTGCGACAATTTTACAAAAAAAAAATAAATATCCCCCCCTAAAACACGTGTCGAATTCCACAAAGCCAAGCATGCATCGCTCTCTACAACTTTGATGGAGTTTTCGAATTTAAGAGTTAGGGGACTGAACAATAAGAACGAAACAGAAAAAAAAAATGTAGAACTGGAACATGGAGAGTGTAGAAAATGGAGTGCAAAAAATAACAAAAACAGGGAACATAAACGACAAAACAGAAATTGAACCTGCAACCATGAACTGAACACAAAGAATGGAACTGAAACAAATACTGCAACCACGAACAAAAGAGAAAAAACAAAAAACAATGCTATATATATATAAATCAGTACAAACTACGCAAATGAGGGAACTAAGCCTCCTACTCATTTTTGCGAAAAAAAAAGAGGAAAAAAACACAAAAAAATGAAGGAACTAATCGTGAAATTTGAGCTATATCACCATAAATTAGTTAACAGTGCACCTAGAAACACCAGAAAAACGAAATATACAGATTCAATCCATTGGAAGATGAATGAAACCATTCCGGGAAAAAACAAAATCACGCATAAAATTGGTAAAATCAATGAAATAGAAAAGAAAATCGTGTACAACAGAACAATCAAACCCTAAAGATCATTACCTTCTTCCGTTTTCAGATGCCTGGATACAGCACCACCATTAGCGTCAGCGTCGCTGCTGTCTCTGACCTTCGGTGATCCTGATGCATCGCCATCATCATCCCGTCAGCACGGTTTCCCTCATAGCATACTAAAAAACTATACATTTATATGGATCAAAGCGTCGAAAGAGATTTGTAATAACCGGCAATAAATTATTGGAGAATTGTCCATTATGTACGGCAATTCTAACTCTCAATTTCGTACCGCATTTAATCTCAGATGAGGAAGGAATGCAAATTGGTCCTTATTTCGCTGCCGGATCTTCAGTTACAGTCCAACTTGTAACGGATTGAGGGCATTCAATGGCATTATAGGCGTTGAATCAACGTTAACAGTAGTCTAGGCATTACCTTAGGCGGGTTTGGCTGCATTTTTTCTTCAACCACATTAAATGATGATAATGGCAATGAATCATTGCCTTCGATGATTATTGAGGCAGGGAAGAAGGGGATGAAAGAACTAAGCCATTTTGCTCTCTTGTTCATTTGCAATTCATGTCTTCCAAATTTAGGTTTTCTTATTAGATAGATTAGATGAATGAGATGAAACGGTAGGAGTTTTGTCATCCACTAAACAATTTATTTTCATTTAAATTGACAGTATGAAACTCACCACAATGCATAATATATCTTTTCATGCCTCTCCTTGATTTCCAACTTTTAGCTTCCTCTTTTAGGTTTTAGTATATGATTTTTCGAGGAATATGGCTATTGTCACAGGGTCGAAATTTTCACCGCAAAATTTGCAACCGAGTGATGGCCTAGTTGCACCGACAACTAGCAGCCTCTGTGAATGCACTGCCTCACAGCATAATTACACCGACAGATTGTAAACACACACGTTCCTGTAACGAAATACAACAGGAATACACCGAAATACTACCGGAAACACACCCACGCAACGGTACACACACGTATTACGGGAAAACCCAACCTTATATTAATAAACTCCGGTTACAAGGAACCAATTACAACACTTAGTCTGTAAAACCCACAAGAATACATTCAACCACCTAAAACAAACCAAAATAACAGTATTTATAGGAGAAGACTACAGTTGACAGCCCCAACTGCATAGACAAACTACTGACACCTGTCCCGACACATGTCAGCACCACAGGAGTTTGTTTTCCTGCCTAAAAACCAACCAAAACCACCCTAGAACTACTCACACATGCCCTGCATATGTATGGAAACCACCAGTCCATTAGCTCACAAGCTCAGCATTCTTCCAGCATTTTTGCACCGTCCCAACGTCTGCCCGTTGTCGTTTTGTCCCATATTCAACCAACGTTTTACCACGCCGCTGCATGCCTGGAACGCGTCGTTGCGCCCAACGACTGCCAACGTTCCGTGTGCATTTTTCGCACCAGAATGTACCGCCGCCCAACGGTGCGTCATACCCCTACATGACTCTGCCCACAATGCAGTATTGTGCCTACGTTCTGTTTTGTTGCATCATGGCCCCTAACGACGTTCCAACGCCGTATGTATTTTTCGCACCAAAATGCACCATCGTTCCAAACAGTCCGTCATGCCGTACACATGACACTGTTTACCACGTATCGTTGCGCCTACATTGCACCATTCTGCCCCGGTATCACACTGAGGTCTTCCTTTGGTCTTATGACTCCCCACGACAACCCCCATTACCAGCAAACTCTGCCGACGTCACCAACGTGCGTCCACATTGTCCAACAGCACACCATTTTGCCAACGCCTACTCAACAGCTTGGTCGAACGCCTCCCCGCTCCTTCAACGCATGTTGCCACGTCCATGACACCATTTACAACGTAGCGTTGCACCAACATTACACCATTTTGTCTCGGTATCGCACCGAGGTTTTCCACACTGCCCAACACCCGCCGGTGTTGTGCCACAACGCCTTTGCCCACTGACAGGCACCAAGTTAGTGCCCTTTTTGCCAACGGCCCCATCTGTGCTGCATGCACCATGTCCGGTAGCAAATCGCACCAAGTCGGTGCTGTTTGGTCCTCCAGCGTTATTAGGGTCTAACAACTATACACTTTAATTTCTTAACCACAAAAAAGGTCATCGCTAATATATATTTTTTTATTTCTTACTAAAAAAAGAAAAAATAATAATGGAATTGTATTTGTAACTAATTTAGTGACAAAATTTGTACTTAGTCACTAAAAATAATTTTTAGTGAGGAATTTTTTATGTCGTGGCCAATAGTAATTGAGTTTTAGTGGGAAAATCAAATTTCCTCGTCAATACTATTTTTTTTTCAACAAATTTTATTTTCGTTACTAAATTGTGTCAATAATACTACTTGTCTTGTAGTGATGGCTGAAGCAATAGAGGCTCTCGTAGTTTGTCAGTTGGTTCTCAGTGATCCGTTTGTGTTGACTAGGGGTGTGCAAAAAGCCCGAAAACCGATGGGCCGAACCGAACCCGCCCGAAATAGGCCCGATCCGCTGAGAAATTAATAAGTAATATTAGAATCGGCCCACAAAGAATCAGGCCTGAATATTTCGGATCGGTGGGCGGGTCTGCAACATGCGGATCGGATCACACCCGATCCGATCCGAAGTTCATGAAACAACATCGTTTTGCTACATTAAGTCCAAACCCTAGATACACCGACATATATGCTCATTGATCGGATGAGAGCCCATTTCGCAGCCTCTCTCCGAAAACTCTCTCGTGTCTCTGCTATCTTTACTCTGTCTTGAGTATCTTCACTCTCAGAGTCTCAGTTCACAGAGAGCAAACGGTCGTCTTCCTTGCCACAGCTAGCAGCCTAGACCCTACAAGTACAAGTGATCGTCTTCCCTGTTGGTGTGTGTTCAGTGTTCACAAGTTAACGTTTTTAAACTAGGGCACGATTACTCGAAATGAAGTGATATTTTTTTATCTGAAACTTACGATTTTTTTGGTATTGTAAATCTTTTTAGGGCGAATTGCTGACAACGATTTGGTTGAGGCTCTCACCAACTGCATAGACACTACAGCTATCTTCAGTTCTTCACTCTCTGTCTTCACTCTCAGTTGTGATTGTGAGACCAATTCTCAGGTATTGTGTGTGTTCAGTGTTCATGAGTTAACATTTTTAAATTAGGGCATGATTACTCGAAATTAGGGCACGATTACACGATTAAATTAGGGCACGATTACACGATTACAAGTTTGAAATGTTTTTGTTTATGTATTATGTTTAATTTGGTCTGATCTGATAATCTGGTTGATCTGATTATTTTATTTTTTTTTGCTAATCTGGTTGCTAAACGTTTTTGCTAATCTGGAAGTAGAAATAGGATAACTGAAACACTAATGTGGTTGATCTGATTCTGAATACTGCAAATCTGTTGTTTAATATTTGTCTTTATAAATTAATGTGGCTGATCTGAATATTTTTGTTGTCCAAAGATATTGAAATTTTTTTTTTTTTTTTTTTTTTTTTTTTTTTTTTTTTTTTTTGTGGTGGTTGAATGTTTTTAGCTACATAATGGAGGGTTCTGATTGTGATATGAATCTTATGCCCAATGATGGGATAAGTAATGTGAATGATAAACCTTCTACAAACTTGATTAATGATGAACTTCCACCAAATCCTTCTAAAAGAAAGCGTTCAGTGGTTTGGAAACACTTTACTATGATAAAGCAACAACCTGGATGTACTGATTCAGGTAGGGCTGCTTGTAACCATTGCGGAGAAACTTATTTTTGTGATTCTAAGAAACATGGTACTTCGACAATGTTAACTCATGCTAATATTCAATGTAAGAAAAATAATGAAAGAGAGCTACCTAAGGGTCAAACAACATTGAGTTTCAAACCAAAAGCTGGTAGTGATGAGGGTGTCAATCAACTTGTGCCTTGGAGCTTTAGTGTTGATAATTGTAGGAAAGCACTTGCCAAAATGATAATTGTTGATGAGTTTCCATTCAAGTTTGTCGAGAATAAGGGGTTTAGGGAATTAATGGAAGTTGCTCAACCGAAATGGGTTAGAATGCCATGTCGAACAACCGTAGCTAGAGATTGTGTTGATCTATATGGAAATGAGAAGAAGAAATTAAAAACGTTGTTGAAAGGACAAAGAATATGCCTTACCACAGACACTTGGACTTCTTTGCAAAACTTGAATTATATGTGTCTAACTGCTCATTACATTGATAGTGATTGGAAACTAAATAAAAAGATTTTAAATTTTTGTTTAGTTTCAAGTCACAAGGGGGAGACTATTGGCAAAGAAGTTGAATCATGTTTGTTTGAGTGGGGTATAGACAAATTTCTCACCTTAACCGTTGATAATGCAAGTTCTAACAACGGGGTAATTCATTTTTTGAAAAAGAATACAAAATATAGACGGGGAATTGTTCTTGAGCATGAATTTCTTCACATGAGATGTTGTGCCCATATTTTAAATCTCATAGTGTGTGAGGGTTTAAAAAAAATGGACAACTCAATCATTAGAATCCGAGGTGCGGTAAGATATGTAAGGGGCTCGCCATCTAGAATGGCAAAATTTAAGATGTGCGCAGATAAAGAAGGCATCGACTGTAAAAGTCAAGTTTGTCTAGATGTGTCAACTAGATGGAATTCAACATATTTCATGCTAGAGAGAGCAATCAAATTTGAAAAAGCTTTTGATCGTTTAGAGGATGAAGATGAAATGTACAAATTTCTTTAAAGAGATATTGATGGTGTAGGAGAGGAAGGTGATGTGAATAATAGAGGAAAGCAAGTGAAAACGGCGTTGGGCCTACCGAATAGTGTTGATTGGCAGAAGGCTAGATCATTTGTCAAGTTTTTAAAACTTTTCTATAATGCAACCTTGAAATTTTCTGGTTCATTATTTGTCACTTCCAATTCTTTTTTTATGGAGCTTATGGTCATTAAAGGTGCAATAATAAATTTGTCAAAAAATTCTGATTTGTTCCTCTCTTTAATGGCCAAAGGTATGCAATCTAAATTTGACAAATATTGGGGAAAACTTGACAAAATGAATTCGTTGTTGTTAGTTGCGGTTGTTCTTGATCCTTGGTATAAATCGAAATATATTGATTGGTGCTTGAGAATAAATTATGATGCCGTAATTGAGGATGAGGTAATGAAAAAGGTTGCGGATCATTTGTCCCGTTTATATGATTGGTACGCATGTAATGGAATTATTAATGTTGTCGTTACTCAAAATGTGAGTGATTCGTTACCTGAGAGTGGGTTGGATGAAGAGGAGGAGGATGCCCGCGCTATGTTTTCATCTCAGTTTCGCAAACATGTAGTGGATGAATGTAATATGACTTCTAAATCAGAGTTGGATAAATATTTAACTTCCCCAGTGGAAATTGAAAGTGATGACTTCGAAATTTTGGGGTGGTGGGGAAATAATTCAACAAAATATCCAATCCTTTCTCAAGTTGCTAGGGATGTATTAGCAATTCCGGTGTCTACAGTTGCATTAGAATCTGCTTTTAGTACTGGTGGACGAATTCTTGATCCTTTCGGTAGCTCGTTATCTGCAAAGATGGTTGAGGCTCTCATTTGTACTCAAAATTGGTTGCGGTCTTCAAAGCGGATCAATCTTCATGAAGTAATGGACGATGTAGAACATATAGAACATATAGAGGAAGGTAATATTTATTTATTTTATATATCTTCATTTCATTTTCAATGGCATCCTTGAATAAGCATTATTGTGTATAATTTTTTTTATTTATGTTATTCTTTTATTGTAGGACTTGTTGGATCGAGTTCGGAAACAACATTGATTGACGATTGATGGTACGTTTATTTAACTATATTCTTCATTATTTGAAAGTTATACTTTTAGTTTTTACTTGTTGTCATGTGATCTTGGAACAGGCTATTGGTGCCGTTTTGGAAATATGGAGTGACGCGGGCTTTAAGTTTGCTATTTTGGAAATTTTCTGTCTGTTGAAATTCTGGAAAATTAAGTTTGCTGATTTGGAAATTTTCTGCCTCTTGAAAATCTAGAAAATTTGGTGTGTAATAATAGGTTTAGACTAGTAGATTTTAATTTGTAATTTTGATGTTGTTTTTATGTTTCAGACTTGATCTTGTGGGTTTTTTTGGATTTTATGTTTCACGTTCAGTGGATTTTGATCTGTAGGGTGTTTTTGGATTGTATGTTTTACACTTTCAGACTGAAAATTTGATCTGCATGCTATAATTTCAGTAATTTTGAGCTGCATGTTTTAATTTCTGAAGAAGAACAGGCCCTGTTTGAGCTGCATGTTTTAATTTCTGAAGAACAGGCCTTGTTTGAGCTGCATGTTTTAATACAGGCCCGAACAGGCCCATTGATCCATCTCAAAACAGGGAAATAGTTGGGCTTCCATATTAATCCGACCCGCCCGAATTTCCGACCTGATCCGAAAAAACGGGCCCAACAAAACAACCCGATCCGAAAAAAAAAAAATTCGACCCAATATACCTGAACCCGAATTAATTCGGATCGGCCCAAACCCGGCCCGTGCACACCCCTAGTGTTGACATTGAAGGAGGAATATTGTTCTTCTTACATACAACGGTTCCATGTAATTGGTATTGCTAAATTAATAATACTAGAATGTTTGCTAATAGTAGGCAAATACATTTTAGGACACTGTGTGCTTGAAGGTGATCTGGGTAGACTTTGACCTGGGTATTGTCACACCCGTCCCTGATCCTGATCCTATTTGAAGCCGAATTCTATGGAATCTCCCGCACATGCCATCTTTAGCTAGATCACGTTCTTATCATCGTGTTAGTAGAGCACTAGAGTAAGGAGACGTACAAGTTTCATCTTTCGATTGGTGAGGTGTTGATCACTCTCTAAGAGGTTCACGTCCTCCAAGCTTCCTACTAATGGACTAGCTCTGGGTCTCTGACAACCCGGGATAAAATTTAGGGGTATGACGGCTATCTTGACTTGTGTTGTGACTACTGTGGCTTGCACCTGAGCATGTGGACCTATAGGAATTTTGGTTGAAGCTGGACCCAGCCGAAGAGCCAGTTTGGGCAACCGAATGCACTCCCCAATGATGCTGCACTTGAGGTGGTCAAGTAGTACGCTCGTGTGTACGTGCTTTGAGTCATTGATAGCCTCTTGTTTCTCGATATTTCGGGGAACGAGGTCAAACTATAGTACTTACGCTTCCTGCGCGACTTAGGCCGGGCAGGGTAGTACAACTGGGTATGCTATTTTTTGAGAAATTTATTAGAGGTTCCAAGATTTTAAAAATTATTTTTAAGTCTCATTTTATGTGTAAAAAAATTACTGTTATAAAACTCCATAAAGTGGTGCTTTTATGAGATAGAACCTTTGGGGGAATTTCTCTATTTTTTCTGCCCTTTGTCTAAGCCTCAACTAAGGCTGGCAAAACAGGTATTTACACGATGACACGACACGAGACCGATACGAAATTATCAGGTCTAGGTTTTGCTTATCAGGTATCGGGTCATTATCGTGTCAGACCTGATAACCCGATAAGAAATAGTGCAGGTTATCAGGTTGACCTGATAACCTAATAGGTTACATGATAAGAATTTCGTGTATTCATATTACACGATAACCTGAGATCTAATAGGTTACCCGTTAATTTAATAAATTATTTTTACACCCCCAAATTATCAAATATTATAATTTAATATCGAATATATATATTCACATTTCCCTAACCCTACTCATTTAATCAACTTAACAGGTTAACAGGTCATTAACGTGTAATGGGTTAACGTGTAATGGGTAAGTTAATGTGTAATGAAAACCTATCAGGTCTTATCGTGTCGTGTTTACCTGATAGGTTTCGTGTCATCGTGTGACACAAAAAATTATCGTGTCGTGTCGTCTTGACACGATAATTTTCGTGTCGTGTTCGTGTTTGGGTAGCTTGACACGATAATTTTCGTGTCGTGTTCGTGTTTGGGTCTTATCGTATTTTGTGTTATCATGTAATGACCTGAGATACGATCTGTTACCTGTTTTGTCATCTCTAACCTCAACCTTTCTAGAAATTAAAGTTTTTTCACCGAAAAATTCACAATAATTTGATTCTAGTAAAATAAGAAAGGAAAACAATAATTTGATGTATCTGAGATACACAACCACATTTTTATTTTGTATAACATGGTTCTTTTTAAATTTTAAGACAAAACAAACAAGCCCTAACAGACCTGAGAGACATAAAATATTGATTTGATTTGTTCGATGGGGACTTGAATAAAAAAGGACATAGAAAACTTGGGTTCAATATCGAGAATGAAACTCATTGGTAAAGCAAAAATGCTACACAGATGCCAAATTTTGAGGAAGGGTTTAGAAGCTTTCTCAGACCTTAGGGACCAACTCTCTGTCGTCGAAATTTTAGAAAGGGCATATGGATTTTTAGAGAAAGCAAAAACACACCGGCGAAGTAAAAATGTGGCCAACGATGTTCCGTGCATGGTTTAAGAGAGAGCGAGAGAGACACGTGTGTTCTAGGAATATTGAGAGAAGTTTAGGCCCCGTTTGGTATCCATTTCCATCCTATTCCATTCCCAGATTTTTGGGAATTCTGTTTGGGAATAGCGTTTAGTAATTTTTGTTTCCGTTTCTATTTCATTCCCATTTGAGAATTGTGCCCACTTTTTTCTTAAGAAATGAGAAACAAAAAAAAATTGTTTCTCATTATTTCCATTCTATTCCCAAAATTCATGGTCACTATTCACCTACCGGACGACCACCGTCCGCCGCCGCCGACCGCCGCCGGCCACCGTCCGCCACCGCCGACCGCCGACCGCCGTCCGCCGCCGGCACCGTACGCCGCCGGCGCCGGTCATCTCCGGCGACCGTCGCCGGTCACCGGCCGGCCGGAAATTTTCCGGCCACTTCCGGCAGTCGCCGGCGCCACCGCCGTCCGGTCATCGCCGGCGAGGGCACCGCCGTCTCCGACGCAGGAGAACTGCCGGCGGCCGTTGCCGGAGGGCCAGCCGGCGAGGGTGCCACCGCCGTAAGGCCAAAATAGAAAAAAAAAAAAAAAAAAAAAAACAAAAAAAAAAAAAAAAAGATTTTAGGATAAAATCGTTATCAAACACAATTCCCTTCCCAAAACAAAAAAAATAAATTATCGTTACCAAATGCGATTCTACTCCCAAAAAGAAAACAAAATTTTCATCCCATCCCATTCCATTCCCATCTCACTGCTGGAATAGAAATAGAAACGGTTACCAAACGCCACCTTAATAGGCTTCTCAGTTTGTATACTTTGAACCAAAATACTTGCTATTAAAATTAATTTGCTTTAATATTAAATTTGGAGATTTTCCTCCATAAGTCTAATTTCTAAATCAGACAACTTTTTAAGAACCATCCAAATAATATATTGTCCATAACTCTTAGTCTAAAAAAATTTAACATAAACTCTTAATTTTTAATGATTGAATTATCCTTAATATAGAAATTCCTAAATGCACCATTTATTCACCTCTCTGTCTCTCTCTCTCTCTCTCTCATGAAACTGCCCGTTATCTCCCCGCCACTAGATTATCCGTAGTCGACATCACTGTCACCTTCTCGTCTGATCTTCATTGTCGCTGCCTCATCTGATCTTCACCGTCGTTGTCTTATCCTCGGTCGATCATCGCTATCACAATCATTTCTTATTGTCTCAAGCAGATCTAGATTAGATCTAGCCTACATCTAACCAAACCTAGGATAGAATATCACTTTTGTCGCTCTACTACCACAATCGAAAAAGCATATGCAACGGTCGAAGCGCGCGATGATAGAAGTGAAGCGACAAAGCTTGGACATATGAGAACGGATATTTCAGACGACGAAGATAAAGAAATGGACAAAGGCAACAAACAAACAACGAACGGGTAGAGGTGATAGTGGAAGCGAGGTGACGAAGTGTGACGACCAACGAAGTGCGACGACGGTGGAAGCGAGGCATTATTTTCAATTGTGTGTTTTTATTTTTATTTTTTATTTTTTGATTGATTTTTGGGTTTGATTTAAGTGGAAATCAATATATTTGAGTTCTACAATTTTGAATTTAAATAGATTTATTCATGAAAATGTGGTAGGGTAATCAAAAATTGTTTGATGTTGGTTCGGTTTCTTATTGCTTCCTTCCATTCAAAACTTATGTTTTGGGTTCAATAATTTTTACTGGATTTTCAATTAATTTTTTATTTTTTTATTTTTTGGTAGATTTTCACTTGATTTGTGTTATTGGATTTTTACTTGATTATTATGTAATTTTATATAAGTGATTTTTCACTTTTGGTTGCTAGAATTTTTTCTTTCTTTTTTTTTTTTTTATTTTATGATTGTTTTATTTTTTGATTTTTAGATTGATATAGATCATGATATATGATTTTCTTTGTAATTTTAGTGAATTCTTTTTAATAAATATATATTTAGTGGAATTGTTATTCACCAGCGGAATTATAACATTTTAATGGAATTGTTAATATTCATTGGAATTATAAAAAGTTAAGTGGCACAATGATTTATTGATTTTTGATAACTTTTTGATAATTAATTAATTTATAAATATAATTTGATATTATATAATTTTAATCTTTTTAAAATTTAATATTTTTTCAGTGGAACAATAATTTATTGATTTTTGATAACTTTTTGATAATTAATTTATTTATTAATATGATTTGATATCAAATAATTTTAATCTTTTTCAAATTTAATGATTTTTCATATTTTTAAAATATTTAGTGGAATGTTATATAGAGAAAAATAAAATTCAATGGGACATCGGGTATTTATGATATTTTTTTTAAAAAAAATTTGAATAAAAATTTAAATTTAATTGAATTTTTATTTAAACCTGAAATACAGTGAAATTTAAAAAAAAAAACCATTGTTACACATGATGAAGGAGTAATTTTAGAATAAAATTATTTATGTACTTTTGTTATAAATTTGATTTGACAAGTCTTTAAAAGTGTTTTTTTTTTTTTAAATAACTTTGGGAGCCGTAAAAAACATTCCCTTAAATTTAGCTGTAGTAATTTTACTCTAATCAATTTTTAAAATATTCACTAAAAAAAAATGAGTGGTTACATTGTGTTAATCATTATTGGGTTAATTATATTTTATCCCCCTATAGTTAGATCATTTTGCACTTTGCCTGATATTTTTTTCATCACTTAACCCTTATATTTGTAGACGAAAGTGCAACGATTAAATTTTTCGTTAAATTTTACATGTCAAAGACAAAAATTAACATTATTTCTGTCAATTAATGTGAAATGTCATTTAAACCCTTAAAATTTCTTATAGGAACTATTTTGATACTTTTCAATAACTTAATGGTTACTAGTGTAATTTTTTTTTTTTATGTTTTCTATACCTTATTCACCAACGCTCTGTTCTTCTTCCTTTTCTGGGCCAACACTTTAGAAATATTGACCAAGACAAAACACTGACGAGACGGTGATACTGACGGAAAACCCTAATTTCGCATTGTTGGCCTAAAGAGGTACCCAAGATATAAACAATGCAGCACACCAAGATATATTCTGATTCGACAAATTAGTTTTGTCTAATCTAGTCCCCCAAACTCCACGAAAATTCGCAACCACTAAACCCCTGATTCATTTACCAAGTATGAACCAAACCTTTATAAATCATGATTCTTTTTCCAGACTCAGAGTCAACCTGTACAATTATCTTTTTCCTAGGCTTAAGAAGAACCTTTACAAATATCCTTTTTCCTAGTCTCAGGAAGAACCTTATATTTTTACTAAGCTTAAGACTAACCTAATTTTATTACAGGATGAATCAAAACCTAATCCTTTTATCAGGCAAAAGATCAAACCTAACCACTATCTCACTTATAATTTTCACAAGTCTAGAAAGAACATTTAAAAATCACTCAGAAATAACAATTCAATTTCAAGGAGAATCAAAACCTAATTTTTTTCAAGGAAAACAATAACCTAACCTTTTTGCAGGACAAAGATCAAACTTAAATTTTTTTTACAAGAAAAAGATCGAAACCTAGCTACCCTGGCTATACACTGTCTCAAATGTGTCTAATCCACTCAAACTTACAAATACAGAAAAATATGAGTTTCTTCCCACAATGAGATTCTACCACCTCAATACAAATATACTCAATTAATGTCCTAGAAATTATTACGTGATAGATATAATGTGAGGCAAACAATATCTAGTTAAATAAATAAGTGGGTAGCACAATCTAGAGTACATAATCAAATAAAATCATTTTAAAAAGATTTTTTAGGATTTTAAGTTTGAAAACGATTTTCTACAAATCTTATTACCTAGTAATCAATAATAATATAAAATAAAAAATAAAGAACAAAATCTTGGAAAGATCTCACCGGAAAAACACCGAAGATGAAAACAAAATTGCAATATAGCATAAATCGGTGACGCCAAATCAATAGCGCTTTAGATAAAAAACTTAGCACAAATATCTCACAGAAATCTCAGTGTAAAAATCACTCTTATAATAACTCAAAACTAATTGTTCTTTATGTGTTTTCTCTCAATCCCGCAGGTCTATTTTTATTGACAAATATCAAGCCCTCCAATGGCTACTTCTCAAAAGATATGCCTCTAAAGGCACTCTTAGACCCCATATAATATTATCTTCCATTTTTGGGTTAATCCACTTAAAAATTACTTTTAAATCTCAAATAAGTCCACGAAATATTTCTCAATTTACAATCACAAAGATATGAAGTATTAATTAACTTAAATTAAGAGAATTACAATTATGTGGACCAAATTAATAGGGATAGTAAAATAGATGTACCATATCTTTAATGAGTTCAAATTCTCTAAATCTCTTCTTTGAAATCATAAAAAACGAATAGTTTTTTACTAAGAGATCACACAAAATCACAACGGACACTGTAATATTTTGGTTGACTGAATAAATGAGAACTGAATAGTTCTCATATACCAATTGGTTGACCGAATAGTTCAGAGCCCAACCCTACCAAAATCTTAAACCCAATTGGTTGATTGAATTTCACCATTCGATTAACTGAATGATATAGGGTGGTTCAATTTTGCTCCAAAAATCATGCTAACTCAAATGGTCGACCGATTCTTTTGTATTGGTTGATCGATTAATATAGGTTGGTTCATTTCTACTTCAAAAACTCACTAACACTATCGATTAATTGATTGCTCTCAATCAGTTGACTGACTACTTCAGGATGGTCCATTTACTTCACCAATTGTGCTTTAAAGCATACTGATTGATTCAATTAACTGATTGCTTTTCTGGTTAGTCAAATTGACCCAAAAATACAATTTTTCATACTTTAAACAATGTTTATCAATTAGGTTAATTATCAAATTGTTTTCACATAAGGAGCACATATAAAATAATTAATCAGGATCTTAAACTCTATCATTTCAATATCAAAACACACATAAAAATAACTCATTTAAAGTGTCGTGTGTGATCTTAATTCGGGTTGCATTAAGAGTATATAGGTTAAAAGTTATTTTCACCTAGTTTTCTTCAAGGTCTTCAACAATCTTCATTTCTTCATTGCGTCCTTCTTTGCACCCTTTATGTTCTCTTCACTTGATCTTCTTTTAAAGAACTATATGGAACTCTTTTCTGAAATACTCAACAAACACATTAATTCCACTACAAACATCAACTCTTAATTGCCCGTCAAAACTTAGGGTTCGACAATATTTCCTTTTTTTATGATGACAATTAACTTTGATGTTTTATTCAATAAAGAATGTAACCATGCTCCCCCTAAATCCAAGGACGGGTATTGTTGATCCCTAGGTTTTAATGAATAATTGAGTCTTGATGTTTTCGGTGAACTAATGTTTGTTGAGTATTTCCAAAAAGAGTTCCATATTATTGATTATGTTGAAGACATCATGAAGACAATGTTAAGGGTGCAAAGATGGATGCATTGAAGAAATGAAGAGCTATGAAGAACTTGAAGAAATTAAGTGAAAACAACTCTATACTTTTGTACTCTTAATGTGACCCGAATTTGGACCACACAAGATACTATTGAACGAGTTATCTGTTTTGTGTTTTTGAAATAGTAGAATTTAGGATCCTAATTAAAGATTTGATATGTACTCCTTATGTGAAATTGAAAATAATAATTGACCTAATTGAAAATAAGGTTTAAAGTATAAAAAATTGAATTTTAGGGTCAATTCAGTTAACTGAGAAAAGCAATTAGTTAACTGAATCAAACAGTGTGTTTTGGCACTGAAATAATAAAGGAAATGACCACTCAGGTTCAATCGATTAACCGATTAGAAAGAATTAGTTAACTGTTTGAATTAGTGAGGTTTTAAAGGCTAAATGGAATGACCCTGCAACAATTGGTCAACTGATTAGATTTGAGGTTTTGGAAAGAAAATGCTTTAAAACAATTGGTTAACCGATTAGGAAAAAATCCATCATCCGATTGGGTTGAAGTTTCGTAGGGATGGGGCTCCACATCAATCAGGTCAACTGAATAGGGTGTATTGGTATACTCACTAGCATTTATGGTTTGGCTGGTTTCGATGCTGTATTAATCGATCTACCGAACACTAAGGGTCAGCCAACCAACTGTCGAGTGTAATTTCGAGGAACTTGGTTTCTTGGGCAAAAACGAGTCGTTTTTTATGATTCCAATGGAGGGATTTAGGGGATATGATCATATTAAAGATATGGTACATATATTTTGATATCCCTACTGATTTGATCAACATAATTCATGATTTTCTCAATTTAAGTGGTCAAATACTTCATATCTTTATGATTGTTAATTAACAAATATTTTATGAGCTTATTAGGGAGATTTAGAAAGTTATTTTAAGTGGATTACCCCAGAATTGAAAGATATTATTATATGGGTGTAAGAGTGCCCTTTAGAGGTATATCTTTTGAAAAGTAGTAGTTGGAGGGCTTGTTCTCAGTCTAGATATTTAGACCTGCGGGATTGAGATAATATACATCGAGAACAATCAGTTCTAAGTTTTTCTAAGAGATATTATTATGTTGAGATGTTTGTGTGAAATTCTTAATCTAAAGCGTTGTTGATTTGGCGTCACGGACTCATGCTATATTGTGATTTTGTTTCAATCTTTGGTGTTTTCCCTGTAAGATCTTTCCAAACTATTGTTCTCTATTTTGATTTCATATTATTATTGCTTGCTTGGATTTAAGATCATTAGGAAATCGTTTTCAAATGGGAAAATCCTGAAAATCTTTTAAAAACAATTTTGTGTGTTTATCTGATTATGTGCTTTAATTTGTGTTGCTCATATTATTTATTAATTAGATAGTAATTTACCTCACATTGCTTCTATCACATAGTAAATTTTGGAACATTAATCGAGTATATCTGTATTGAGGTAGTAGAAACTCCTTATGGGACGAAACTCATATTTTTCTATTTTTTTGAGTTTGAGCGAATTAGACACGATTGAGTCGGTGTCTAGTTAGGGTAGTTAGGTTTCAATTTTTTTCCTTTGAATTTTTTTAGGATTTGATATTTGTTTTAGGTAAAACGGTTAGGTTATTATTTTTCCTTGAAAAGAACTAGGACTTGATTTTCCCTGCAATTGAATTTAGTGAATTGTGAAAGTTCTATCATTTTCTATAAAAATGGTACTTATAAGTGTGGTGAGGTTTGATCTTTAGCATGTTAAAATGATTAAATTTTGATTCTTCCTGTAATAGAGTTAAGTTAATAGTTAACTTGGTAAAAAGATAGGGTTCTTCCTTAGCCTGAGAAAATGATATTTGTAAAAGTTGATTAGAAGCCTGGTGAAAGAATCATTGTAAGGGTTTGGTTCTTACCTAGTAAATGAATCAAGGGTTCAGAGGTTACGAATCTCCGTCGACCTCGGGGGACTGGATTAGGTAAGGCTAGATTAATGAACAAAGATATACGGCGCTTTTCATGAAGAATTTAAAAAAAATGACTCGACGAACAATCCGGGGAAAGAAAAATTTCAACATGAGTAATATGGAATGCTACAACTGTTACAAGACCGGACACTTCCAAACCGAATTTCCTAAACCAAAGAAAGAAAAAGAGAAGAAAAGAATGGAGAAGTAGAAAGTAAAGAAGAGTAAGAAAAAATCGATGAAAGCTACATGGGATGACTCTGAGTTAAGTTGCTCGGAAAAATCGGGTATTGACGGTTCATCCATGCCTGCTTGGATGGCCACTGGAGATGAGGTAACAAAATGTTTTAGTTATTGTCCTTTAGATTTCGATGATTTATTTGATGTTTATTAAGAACTAACATATGATTATAATAACCAGTGTTCTCAAATTAATTCCCTACAAAGTATAATTAATACACTTAACAAACAAGTGATGCAATTCGAATCTGAAAACATTGAATTAAAATCCAACATTTTGGATTTACGTTTGATAGTTCTCAAATTCATAGGTGGTGAGAATAATTTAAAAATGCTTTTGGGTAGTTCATAAGGTTTCTTTGATAAAGCTGGTATTGGGTTTAAAAAAAACCTTATACAAAAGAGATTTCATATATTCTTTTCCGAAACCAGGGATCTAGTTATATGTTTTGAATGTAATGTTGTGGGGCATACTATTAGTAGATGTTTTTCTAAATTATCTAAATGCAGACAAGTTTGACTTTCTAAAGGAACTAAAATTGTCCTGACTAACAAGATCGAACCTATGTAGATTGGATACCACTTAGGAATTATTTGAGGTTCTACTTGTAGGTTATTATGAAAGAATCAATAAGTAAGGAAAAATGGTTCCTGGATAGTGGTTGTTCTCAACACATTGGTAGCGGAATATTACATTGCTACTTTTACCGCAAGTGTACGAGTCAAGTTATAGTATAGTAGGAAGAGTAAGTGTTTTCGTATCCACAAGGATTGGATTAGATCGTCGCTAAGTACCGCGATTGTCATAACCGAACTTTATTTAGGCGACTCAAATTTATGATTTTTTATAATAATTATCAATTAAACTAAATTAATCATTAAACTATAATACTACCATGACGTTAATGGAAAAATATTATCTAGGGATTAACTTTGTTAACTTAATCGTATTCGATTCAATCTAGTTTACATTAATGGTATTCACACTATCCGTTAATCTATGTATCGAAATCTCACTCACTACTTCTCCCAAGTATAAAGTGAATGAATATGCCACTTCGCGTCAACGCCGACGTTCCTGTGTAGCGTCTATATAACACTAATCACATGAGTCTCTCCCTAACCGCATGGATTGCATACTTTCTAATACTCTTCCGAGTCATTATATCATCACGTTGTATTTTAAACCCTAGTCCAAATTCGGGGTTATCTCTCCTGAGTGTCAAACCCCATATTCTCAAACCAACAAATATATCATAACAAGCATATAATAAAAGTAATAAAATGATAAACACAATCGAATAATGATAAACAATCGTTAACAAAACATCGATTTATTCAAAGCACGTTTCCATGGACTACATCAACCCCTAAACAATATATGTTTAGCTACACATGGCCATAGCCCAATATTCAACAATATAAAAGCTAAACATGAACAAAACTACCAACCAAACTAATAAATAAAGAGAGAAACAAAGGAGACTAGCCGTTATCTGAAGAACGTTGCTAAAATCGCTCTGAAATCGTTTCCCCTTCTTGGATTTGTGATCTCCTCTTGGTTGATATGTCTTGGAGCTCCAAAAACACTCCAAAAAATGTGGGTGTTATGAGAGAGAAATGGGTATTTCATAAGGGATCCAAAAATATCTCAAAATATCCCAAAATATCTATTCTAGCTAGTGTCGCACAGCTGCAGTAGTGAGAATCACTGCTGCAGCGGTGGGAAGTCAATAGGTCCACTGGTAGCTGACCGCTACAGTGGTAGAAAACACCGCTGCTGTGGTGGTCAGCCAAAAAGATTTTGTTCGATTGATCACTACAGCGATGGGCTGCATTCCTGAACTTTAATCTTTTTTCTTGTTTCCTCCCGTTCTTCCACTGACCTTCCACCGAATTGCTTGTTTTTTGACCATTTTTGTCGTAAACACCTGATTTACCTATAAACAAATAAAAACAAATTAAAACATATTAAAACACTATAATATTATTCGAAAACTACCAAAACCGGTTTGGAAATATATAGATAATTTACACCTATCAAATACCTCTAAACTTAAAAAAATTTTAGTCCTCGAGAAAAACACTCACACTAAAATAAAAAAACATAACTAATTAATGAACACAATTACTAAACAACGAATAAAAACATAAACAACCTAACATAACGACATGCGAGTTTTGAATTCAACTATTGCGACCAAAATGTTTTCCCTCAATGGTCCCCAGTCATATCAATTCAAGAATAAAACGCACAATGTGGTATTCTAGAATTTCAACATTCAATAATGGTAAACGCCATTCTAGATTCTGTTCAAGTGTGTGTGCGAAAACTCAATAATACAACCATCCAAAGACCAGATTGGATTATTTACTAATAAAGCTCATGACTTAGACCATAAAGGATTAGGATATCCATATGCTAGATTGGGTTCCACTCTCTACTAATGTAGGCTTGGAAGATCAAGAAGATTAAAATGACTTGGTTCGGTTTTTGGTAAATGGCCAAGGGTTTGTCAGGAATAGAAAGTAGGTAAATGTTATAACTCAATGATACCCAGGCACAATTCTTGGTGCTCAATCACACTCGTAACCCCAAAGATAAATTCGAAACAACCCTGAATTAGAATTTTAAAATGTCGTACTCACCTGTCTAAACAAACAAAAACAAAACCATATTCATATGTTTTTTTTTTTTTTTTTTTTTTTTTTTTTTTTTACCACACCCCCAAACTTATTTGATTTGTACAATTTCACGGGTGTGGAAATATGATAGAAAAATGATAAGTGAATACTCGAATACCGAACCAATCAAAAGTTCGCCCAAAACCCAACTACTTACTCGAAGTGACATAAACAAATGCTAACTTGATTTCAACTCAAATCGTGCCTTAGGTTTAGCGATAGTGGTTTGAAAAAAATTAATCGGCTAGAGCATTTGATACGTGTTCAGAATTGAAACGGCTAACAAGCTTTGACAGGGTAACAATGGATAAAACATTTTGCATAGAAGGTTTCAACGGCTCAAGCGATCAAAATGAATACCTAAATCATATCTCCTGAACTACTTCACCTCAAGTTTCCACCAATCAGGTTCTAGAATCCCTAAAATTGTCATGATTTTTTTTTTTTTAAGAATTAAATTTTAATTGAATAATAGGGGAATTAAAGACCCCTAAAAGAGTACAATAATTATAATTACAAGTAAAAGAAATAAGTGAAATATCTAAAAAGAAGGATATGCAACTTAGAGCACTACAACAAATAACAGCTAAACCGCAACCTTCAGCAGGCGTACCACATCTCAGCAAATAGCCCACCATCAGTGTGACCACCTTCCTCAGCAGACAGACACAATCAGCATAAAAAACAAACAGACAGTAGCCCACAGCAAGCAAAAAGACATCATAATACAACAACAAAAACCAAAACAGCAACATAGTAGTAGAAACATTCATGATCTGAACAATCAGAACCAAAACCAAAAGGAAAGCAAACCAACCAAAAAGAGACTGTAGCAGCAAAATGAGGGACGATTGTATACACATTCTGCAAGCTTAGAAGAATAGTAAACCGTCAAGTATTCGGTTGATTACATTTTCTAATGTTTAGGAAGCCTTGTCTATCTAATCTCAAGCATCCTCTAATGCTGGTGGAAAGAGCCTGTAGTACTCAATTCAAAGTCTACATTAGCTAACTTAGAAAGAGCGTCAACAATAATATTTTCCTCTCTAAAGCAATGATGAATAGGAAAATGACCTAGAGTTATGAGATGTACAATTTCTACAAGAAGAGGCTTAATATGCCAAGGGATAGTGCAATTACCATTTACCATATCAACTAGAACTTTACTATCAACTTCCAGCACAACATGATACCAGAAATGATCAACACAATATTTCAGACCCTGCCTGAGACTATAAGCTTTTGCATACATATTAGTTTGAAAACCAATAGGAAAGGCATATGCATATTGAATAGAACCTTCCCAATTGCGAATAACACCTCCAACTCTTGATGCACCAAGATTTCCCAGAGAGCTGCCATCTGAATTAAGCTTTAAGAAACCTTCTTGGGGTTTAAACCATCTCACCAACATCAACCAATCTTTGTTTTTTTTTAGCCTTGGAAAGTTTAGCTTGCATTGTGTATTGTAAGTTCTTCAATAAGAGAAGGAGAGAAGGAAAAACATTGTCAAATTTAGCCTGACAACCAACTTTCCATAATTCCCAACAAACAAGAATAGGTATGCTAGAAGGAAATTTTGGATTGTGCCACCATTGGAGAAGTCTGGATAATAACGTGCAATCATGGGCTGGACTACCAAAATAAGACCAGACCAACTGGGCAAACTCACAAGTAGAAAGAATATGATTCTTAGAGTTAGTATAGCGTCCACAAAAAGAACATTTGGATGGCATATTGAATCCCAAAGCTTAAACTTTATCATCAAAATGAACTATATTTTTCAAAACATTCTACATGTAAATAGAAGCTTTAGTAGGGATATCTGAATGCCAAATGTGCTGAAAATAAGAAGGAGCTATTTCATGCTACCTCAGAACATTCCAAGCTGAAGATATGGTAAACTCACCTAAAGAGGAAGGAGTCCAAATCATGTAATCTTTATCTATAAATGGCAACTTAGTAAGCTGTTGTAAATGAGATTTGAAGCTAGCCAAAATAGTGTCAATTGTTGTCTAATTCCAGTTTCCATCTGCAAGTATTAAGTCCCTCACCTCATAAGACTTTGTATAATCAGGAACAAGAAGGATTTCACCAAGGGAAAAATCCACAAGCCACAAGTCCCACCACAAGGAAATCTTGCCTTTACCAACACGGTATTTGATGTAATCTTCAGTTTCAACCTTTCCTTCCAGTAACTGTGTCCAACCAATACTTTGATGGGATGTAAGTTTGCTGAAGCAAACATGTCTATTTCTTCCATATTTAGTATGCATAAATCTAGCCCAAGTAGAAGAATTTAATCTATAATTCCACCAAAGATTGGCCTTGAATGCTAATATATAATCTTTAACTTCCTGGTACCTAAACCACCTTTTTGGACTAGATAACATATAGAATTCCGGCTTGTCCAGTGCAATTTTCCATTCCAGAAAACTTCAGCAAACAAGCTCTCAATAGACTTGAGAACTTTAGCTGGAGGGAATAAGGTCATGATTATATGGAGAGTGTGAGAGATGAGAACATGCTTAATAAGAATGAGTCTCCCCCTATTGGAAAGGAGCTTAGCTTGCCAACATTGCAATGTAATTTTGATTTTAGACACTGGGATTCAAACAAAGAAGATTTTTTCTTACTAGCAAAAAGAGGACAACCAAGATAATGAATTGGAAGAGATTGCTTTATAAAACCAAATTTGGAGGATAACTAAGAAAGTATTCTTGGAGATAAATAAGTGGATGGAATAAAAAACTTTTAGAGTAATTTATCAACTGGCTTGAATTGTTCTGGTATGCAGAGAGAAATTTAAGAAGTCTAGAGAATGAGACTTTAGAACTATTAGTGAAAATAATTACATCATCTACAAAAGCCAAATGAGAAATAGGACTTTGGGAGGAAAGCTGGGAATAAAGCTTGATGTAATTAGTTTGGGTGACATGTTGCAGACCTCTAGAGAAAGATTCTGCCATCAGGATGAACAAAAAAGAGGAAAGAGGATCACGTTGTCTAACACCTCTCTAGGACTTGAAGAAGCTACAAACAACCCCATTGATAATGATAGAAAAGAAACAATTTGAAATTAACCTCCAAACCATATCAATTATTATTTCATGAAATCCAAATCTCCTTATAATAGATAGAAGACACGACCAGGAGACCATATCAAAAGCCTTATCCATATCAAGTTTGATTAAAAGGTTATCTCCCACAATCTTCTTTGAAAGTTGATTAATCATCTCTTGAGCAAGGAGGATATTGTCATAAATACTTTTACCTTCCACAAAACCACTATGTTCAGGAAAAATGATTTTAGGAAAAACTTGCTTAATTCGAGAAGCTAAAAACTTGGAGAACACTTTATTAAGGAAGTTGCATAGTCTAATAGGTCTAAAGTTAGCAGGGCTTTTGAGAGTTTCTCTTTTAGGGACATGAGCAAGAAGAGTACTTGTACAAGCTTTGGGCAGCTCACTTCTATAGAAGAATTCCATAACAGCCTTATGCAAGTCCAGCTTAACAATATCCCAGCAGTGACTGAAGAATTTTCCTGAATATCCATCCAAGCCTATTGCACTATCACCAGTAAAACTAAATACTGGCTCTTTAACCTTATCCATGGTTGGAGGAATAAGCAATCTTTTATTTTCAGCTTGTGTGATCAATAAGGGGATCATGGTTAGGAAATTGGGCTGTGGTACCACAGATGGAGAGCATAGAGCCTTTTAAAAATGTTGAGTGATCATATGTTCAATATCACTAGAATCTGTAATGGCTGTACCTTGGGTATCTTTCAAGCTATGAATCATCCTTTTAATTCGTTGCTCTTTGATAGAAGAGTGGAAAACCTTGGTGTTTGCATTCCTTCTTTAATCAATTTGAAGTTGGATTTCTACTTCCAAAAGGCTTCTTCAGTAGAAATTGCCTTATTGTATGCTGCCCAATTTTCAGGACTATCTTCAGTATAACAAATTTACTCTAGTCTTGATATTTCCATTTTTGCTCTTTGAGCTGCTGTTAAAATGTTCCCATAGGTAGTAGTACTCCATTGCTTGAGAATAGGCTTTAGGGATTTTAGCTTGAAGGCAAGAGAATGAATGGCTGAACCATAAAAAAGTTGTTGCCAATGAGAAGCAACAATGCGTGAAAAAGAAGAATTTGAATACCAGAAGTTTTAAAATTTAAATGGGATAGGCTGATTGGCAGTGAGATGATTCAAAGTTAAAAGCTGAGGGGAATGATAGGAACTGGTTTTTGAGAGAGGAGCAACAGTAGTGGTAGGAAATTTGGCTAACCAATTGTTGTTGATGAAGGACCAATCTAATCTAGCCCACTTTCTATTAGTACCTTTATGATGATTGCACCAAGTAAATTTAGAACCTGAAAATGGGACATTGATAAGGCCACAACTTTGGATACAATTGTTAAACTCCAAACTACTGATTTGGGAAAAGCCTGAGTAATATTTAATGTCCTCAAGGCTAGAGTAACAGTTAAAGTCCCAGTGACTAGACAAGGATGATTGATAGGAATAATTTGGTCTTGAAGATCTTGCGAAAGAGTTCTTCTTTCTGAGTAAGTGCCTTTAGCATAGACAGTGGCTATAGATATAGGAAGTGCAAGGAGATGATGGGTGAATTGAGCAACTATCAGCTATTGAGCAGAAAAAGTGATGGTGCAGTTCAGTTTTTTTTTACATAGAATCCAAATTTTACTTGAGGTATGAGAAAAACAATGATCAAAATGAAGGAATTGAGCTAGTAAAATAGAAGCCTCTATAGACTACATAGGTTCAAGAATAATCATCACTTGCTACTGGTGAGATTTCACAAGTTTTTTCAGGCTAAATTTGGAGATCTTTTTAGATGTTCCCCTAATATTCCATATGAGGCTTTTAATCATGAGAAGATGATGAGGGTTGATCCTTACTTCTCAAAGAAGATCGAGTAACAACATTGGAATTGGAGGGCTTTCTTGATTGAGGTTTCCTCTTTGGCACAACCCATTCAATATCTTCTGGTTCAAGAGGAACTGTCCCATTAGTTATTCTCCGAGAAGACAAAGTAAATTTCTTGTTGATAGATTGATCATTAGTTTGAGAAGTGGTTGGGGATCGGGAGTGCTACAAAAGTTGTCTTCCTGTTTAAGTAGGAGGCCTAACTGTTGGGGATGGAGTTGTAGCTTCGGATGGTAAAGCTTGAACATTGTTGACAAGGGTATTTGGTGTATGCAATTTGTCTGCAGAGGAAATTGGAGCTGGAGATGAGGATTGAGCAGTATGAGATGAAGGATTGTCTATGTTAGTTGTCAATGGAACAGTGGAAGGGCCAGTAGTAATAACTGTTTTTGGGGATTGTTGAACAATAAAATTGGAGCCTTCCAAAGTGAGTGGCGGATTACCAGAATTGGTAGAAATTATTTTAACACTTTGTGGTATAGGTAATTTTTTTGGTTGGCTTTCTGATTGGGCAGAATAGTTAGAATTAGCTTCATCAGATTGATCATCATACTCATTCAAAAACCAAGAAAGGAATTTTGGGAATATTGGGGGAAGATGTTGAAGGAGGAATGGCCATGGAATTATCAATCAAGGATTCAAATTGAACTGTTTTCTGAGGTTGAGCTTTTCTCTGTTTTCTTGTTACAAGAACATAGGCTTTAGGATCAGCCACTATCGGTTCAGGAGGATACTTTATTTTACAATTAGGTTCAGTATGGCCTTGTTTCAAACAATGAGAACAATAGGTTGGACTAGATTCATAGGAGATAGGTTGCCAAAAACTAGATGAACCACATCCAATCCATAAAACACTTAAGCAAAGGCTTTCACAAATCCTCTTCAACACAAACACTAGCAATTCGTGGTCTTGACATATTAACAGTGGAAGAATCAATTTTCAAAGGTTTTCCAATTGTCAAATCCAAAGAAAACAAGGATTCTTTGTTATGTAAATTAATTGGTAAAAATTCAAATCTTGCCCAAACTGGCGCTATTGGCGATTCAACATTTGCCCTAAATTCAGTTGACCATTTGAACATTCTAATAGGAAAGTGATGAACATACCATTGTTCTTTGAGCCAAAGACGCTGAAAATCTTCATCTGAATAAAATTGAATGAGTAGATATTTTGAATCCAAAAATCCAATGTCGAATCCTGACGACAAATTTAGCGCGAAGAACATCTTTTTGATTGCCTCGAAGGAAGGTCGTCTGTGAGTGAATTTGCCCACAAGAGCAAATTGAAATGGCGAGGCAAGTTTTGTGATTTCTTCATCTGAAAAATAAACGGCTAGTTCTCATTTGTATTGTTGAACTTGTTTTGGAAGATAGATTGGATCTGGCTTATGAAGTAGTCTAGCAAAAAAAAATTGTGCAAAAAGGATGGTAGTCGAAGATTGGGATTAAAGAATTTGAGGTTTGGAGGAAAGAGGCGGCGGTATTGATTGTGGCACTTCTGAATAGGAAGCGAATGATATCTGGGAAAATGATTGAGGTGGAGGGTGGATGGCAATCTTACCGGAGGTTGAAGGGTTGCGAGCTGACGAAGGTAGAGACGGGAGTTGAGGAGGCAGCGATTTCTTTGAGAAACGAGCCTCCGTAGGGCTAGGGCACAGTTTTTAGATAAATAATCTTTTTAAAACTATCTTGAACTTGCTACTGTATAATTGGCATCAAATCGATTGAATAGCTATACAATGAGTCTACGTGCTCGTGCAAATTAGGATCCACAATGACTTTTACCAAAACAAGATGTCAAGCACATAGAACACACATGAATGGGCATTACGCTTAACCTCAAAAAACAACTAGGGGATAATATCATCATCGGGTAATAGCCCAGATGAACTACAAAACTCAACACACAATAACTACTATAAACATAAACACATTTATACTACTACTAAACAAACATGCTTACATAAAAACAATTTAACTTAACTACATAACTAACAAAAAGATATCATACTATAAAGCATACAAAACATCCCCCCCAAACTTTGAATGGGTAATGTCCACAATGACTCAACATCCAA
The DNA here is from genome assembly GCA_016647705.1 of Eucommia ulmoides. Taxonomy (NCBI): domain Eukaryota; kingdom Viridiplantae; phylum Streptophyta; class Magnoliopsida; order Garryales; family Eucommiaceae; genus Eucommia; species Eucommia ulmoides. The sequence goes on along the minus strand of CM028339.1, from coordinate 36,168,260 downwards.
CTCAACAAATGGTATGTATTCTAATGACGCAGGGGTTTTTGAACACATTCCTAGGAGGAGAGACAATCTCGCCTCCGAGTGTAGTTGGCGGTGATGGATTGATTTATTTAAAAACTTGGGTTGTCTCCTAAGAAGCGCTTGATTTAATGTCCTCACCCATAGTATGTGTCATACAACACCACATATAGGTCTTGGCTCAAAACGCCCTCAAGTTTGGCGAGATGTGGCATTATATGGACCGTACTCTCAACGTGACTCGACTCCGAATCATGTACTTGGTGGTCTTGAATAAACGGTGCTGGAAATGGGAGAGGACAGGTGAGCCACATCGGATCCTCGTAGATGTGATCGTCTTAGATCGGTGATGGCATCAAGTTCCTTTCGCTCGTATCCGGTTCCTCCTGGTGGCTTTCACATATGGATGTGACTTGTATGTCTCTCAATGCTACCACTTCTGATTTGGTCTCAATGAAGCAAATTAGCTGACCGATTTGCGTCTCAAGAGATGTTACAGTCAAATCAATTTCAGCGCAAGTCATCTTAATTTTGTCAAGACGGTCCTCATGTTCATTGAGACGACCATTTGTTTCCCTCCAGAAAGCCTGAGTCTCCCCCATAAATTAAGCTAACATTTCTTCCAGGGTAGGGGAAGACTCCACATGTTGGTCTAGGGTGTTAATCCATGGCGTCGAAATGGTGGTACTATCCTCCAAGCTTTGGTAGCTTGATGAATAATTCTAACTTTGAAAATCAAACTCCTCCATGTCTTCCAATAACCAATAGGCTTCATCTGTAGTTAGTTGGTCGAAAGAGGTGGTACCCTTTCCTCTTTCTACCCAAGTTCTTGTTGCGATTAGTAACCCCTAGAGGAAGTTCAGTAAATGACACTCCCTCAGGAAATAATGATTTGGCAACTGAATGAGCAACTCCTTTTACCTATCCCAAGCACAATAAAACAACCCAGAATTTTGTTGAAAAACATACAATAACACTTGTTGATGAGACATCTTCAAGTACATTGCAAATGAAATAAAAACAAAAATAAAAAATAAAATAAATGCATAAATTAAAATTAAGTCACAATATCAACAACAATCTGAAAACCAATCCCCGATAATGGTGCCAAAAATTTAGTAGCGGAATATTACGTCGCTACTTTTACCACAAGTGTACGGTTCAAGTTTTAGTATAGTAGAAAGAGTAAGGGTTGTCGTATCCATAGGGATTGGATTAGATCGTCGCTAAGTACCGTGATTGTCATAACCTAACTTTATCTAGGTGACTCAAATTTAGGATTTTTTTAATTATTAAACTATAATACTACTATGACGTTAATGGAAAAATATTGTCTAGGGATTAACTTTGTTCACTTAATCGTGTTCGATTCAATCTAGTTTATATTAACGACATTCACACTATCCAATAATCTAGGTATCAAAATCTCACTCACTACCTTTCTCGAGTATAAAGTGAATGAATATATGACTTCGCATCAATGCCGACGTCCCCGTCTAGCGTCTATATGACACTGATGACATGAGTCTCGCCCCAATCTCACGGATTGCATACTTTTTAGTACTGTCCTGAGTCATTAGATCATGACATTGTGTTTAAACCCTAGTTTGAATTCGAGGTTTACCTCTCCTGAGTGTCAAGCCCCATATTGTCAAACCAACCAATATATTATAACAAACATATAATGGAAGTAATAAAATGGTAAACACAATCGGATAATGATAAAAAATTGTTAGCAAAACATCGATTTATTCAAAGCACAATTTCATGGACTACATCAAGCCCTAAATAATATATGTTTTGCTACACATGGACATATCCCAATATTCAATAATATACAAGCTAAACATGAACAAAACTACCAACCAAGCTAAGAAATAAAGAGAGAAACAAAGGAGACTTGTCGTTATCTAAAGAACGTTTGCTAAAACCGCTCCGAGATGGTTTCTTCTTCTTGGATTTGTGATCTCCTCTTGGTTGATATGTCTTGGAGCTCCAAAAACATTCCCAAAAACATGGGTGTTATGAGGGAGAAAGGGGTATTTCATAAAGGATCCAAACATATCTCAAAATATCCCAAAATATTTATTCCAACTAGTGTCGGACCGCTACAGCAGTGGGAATTACCATTGCAGCAGTGTGAAGTCAGTAGGTGCATTGGTAGCTGACTACTACAGTGGTGGTCAGGTAGAAAGATTCTGTTCGATTGATCGTTGCAGCGGTGGTTTGCATCGCTGCAGTGGTGGATTGCATTCCTGAACTGTGATATTTTTGCTTGTTTTCCACTGTTCTTCCACTGACGTTCCACTGAATTGCTCATTTTTCAACTGTTTTCGTTCTTTTTTGTCCCGAACACCTGATTTAAGTATAAACAAATAAAAACGAATTAAAATATATTAAAACACTATAATAGTTTTCGAAATATACCAAAATCGGTTTGGAAATATATAGATAAATTACACCTATCACACATGACAGGAGATAAATCTAAATTTACGTCTTTGAAACTTAAAGACGAAGGTCATGTGACGTTTGGAGACAATGCAAAGTATAAAATTATTGGTTTAGGTAATATCATTAATGGATGTACTACTATTAAAGATGTTCTCCTCATAGGTGATATTAATAATAACCTTCTCAGTATTAGTCAATTATGTGATAAATGTTATGATACTATTTTTGATCATGATAGATGCATAATTAAGAATAGGAATGCTAGTAGCATATTACTTGTGGCATCACGATTTGAAAATGTTTATACATGTTCTTTTGATGATTTTTCTTCTCAAAATTATCATGTTTAAATGCACTATCTGAGAATAGTTGGTTATGGAATAGAAGACTTGGGTATGCGAGTATTAAATTACTTTCAAATTTATCTAAGAAGAGTCTTGTACGTGGTTTACTTGTATTGAAATATGTGAAAGATAAAGTATATGATGCATGTCAATTAGGAAAGCAGTCTAGATCACCATTTAAGAAGAAGTTGCACATCCACATCTAGATGTCTTGAAATGTTGCATCTTGATTTATTTTGTTCAAATGCCATTGCTAGTTTAGGAGATAAATTTTATGCATTCGTAATTATGGATAATTATTCTAGACATACATGGGTGTTATTCCTTGCTAAAAAAAGTGAAGTTGCTTCTATATTTTCTAAGTTTTGTTAACATGTTTAAAATTTGAAGCAATGTTGCATTATTAATATCCGTAGTGATGGAGGTAGAGAGTTCAAAAACAGAGGTAATTAATAGTTGCGATGAGCACGGGTATGGTCATAATTTGTTTGCACCGAGATAGCCACAACAAAATGGTGTTGTGGAGAGAAAGAACAGGACACTTCAAGAAATGGCTAAAACGATACTACCAAATAATTTTAGGCCGAACCAATACGCACAACTTGCCTTGTAGTAAACCGGGTATGTATTCGAAGAGGTTTTAATAAAACCCCTTATTAAATTTGGAATGGTAAGATGCCAAATATATCCTATTTAAAATTTTTTGGTTGTAAATATTTTATCTTGAATGATAAGGATAATTTGGCTAAATTTGATGCTAAATCTGATTATGGAATTTTCTTTGGATATGTTGATGATATTATTTTTGGATCTACTAATAAGGATTTTTGTCAAGAGTTTGCCAAGATAATGCAGGGTCGAATTCAAGATGAGTATGATGGGGGAGTTAATCTTCTTTCTTGGGTTGAAAATCAAGCAAACGAAAGAAGGGATTTTTATTAATCAAGCCAAGTACACTAAAGAGTTTTTGAAAAAGTTTGGCTTGGATGGTGCAAAACAGTATAAAACTCCCATGATAATTGCTATGAAAATAGACAAAGACAATACGGGCAAAAACATAAATGAGAAAATGTATTGAGGTATGATTGGTAGCTTGTTGTATCTTACTAGTAGTTGACCTGATATAATGTTTAGTGTTTACTTGTGTGCTAGATTTCAGTCTTGTCCTAAAGAATCGCATTTAACTGCGGGTAAAAACGTAAATGAAAAAATGTATCGAAGTATGATTGGTAGCTTGTTGTATCTTACTGCTAGTAGACCTGATATAATGTTTAGTGTTTACTTGTGTGCTTGATTTCAGTCGTGTCCTAAAGAATTGCATTTAACTGCTGTTAAGCGGATCTTTCGGTATTTGAAAGGACAAGTGACTTAGGATTATGGTATCCTAGGGGGAGTTACTTCAAGTTAACTAGTTACTTTGACGCTGACTTTGCTGGATGCAAAGTTGAGTAGAAAAATACAAGCGGGTCATGTCATTTTTTAGGACATGCCTTGGTTTCTTGGTTTAGCAAGAAACATAATTCGATTGCCTTATTTACTCATGGGACTGAGTATATGGCAGCTGGCAATTGTTGTGCTCAAATTATATATATTAAGCAACAATTAAATGATTTTGGAGTATGTACAGAGGAAGTCCCAATTTATTGTGATAATAAAAGTGCTATATGCTTAAGTAGGAATCTGACACAACACTCACGAATAAAGCACATAGAGACTACACATCATTTTATTTGTGATCATATTCAGAAAAAGGGATGTTAGTATTGAGTATATTGATACATCCAATCAACATACCGATATCTTTACCAATCCTCTAGTGGAAGATCAATTTAAGAAAATTATTCGAGGTTTAGTATGGCTAGGCATAATGATATATGCCTAGAGTGATTTTTTGGATCTCTGCCCCCACTTTTTGAGATGACAGAAAGAGAGAAGTTGATGTTTAAACGAGTTATTTGATGTTTAGGAATTTATTTGCCTAAACATTACACAGATTATAGAGAGATTGCTAGCAGAATATTATGTCGCTACTTTCACCGCAAGTGTACGGGTCAAGTTTTAGTAGAGTGGGAAGAGTAGGAGTTGTCGTATCCACAGGGATTGGATTAGATGGTCGTTGAGTATCGCGATTGTCATAACCCAACTTTATCTAGGTAACTCAATTTATAGTTTTTTGTTAATATAATATACTAAACTAAGTTAATTAAACTAATTAAACTAATATACTAATATTGACGTTTAAGGGAGTAAATTGTCTAGGGATTAACTTCGTTCATGTAAACGAGTTTGATTTAATCTAGTTTACATTAACGACATTCACACTATCTGATAATCTAGGTATCAAAATCTCACTCAATACCTCTCCCGAGTGTAAAATGAATGAATATGTGACTTCGCGTCAACACCAAAGTCCCCCTCTATCATTTATACGACACTTGGTCACATAAGTCTCACTCCAACCTCATAGATTGCATATTTTCTAATGCCCTCCCGGGTTAGTAGATTGTCACGTTGTGTTTAAAACCTAGTCCGAATCCGGGGTTACCTCTCCCGAGTGTCAAACCCCATATTCTAAAAACAACCCTAATACCATAACAAGGATATCAAGATTGTAATAAAAGGTAAACACAATTGAATATGGATGAAAAATCGATAACGAAACAAAGACCAAACAAACAACATTTTTATAAACAAATCGTTCACTAAACAATATATGTTTAACTTCGCATGGCCATAACCACATATACATCAACATACAAGCTAAACATATACAAAACTATTAACCAAAACTAAGAAATAAAGAGAGAAATAAAGAGATTAGCCGTTATCGGAAGAACTGACGTTAAAACCGCTCCGAGAATGTTCCCAAAAATGTCCTCATAGGTGTGGGAGAGAAGGAGATATAAATGGGATAAAAAATATCAAGAAAATATTCCAAAAAATCTAAAATATCTGGTGTCAGACCTCTACAGCGGTCGAAATCACCGCTGCATCGGTGAGAAGTCAGTAGGCATTCTGCTAAATAACCATTGCATCGGTGGAAGGGTAGAAGGTTTGCAGTCCTGAACTTACCTTCTTTGCTATTTTTCCATCGCTCTTCTACCGATATTCCATCGATTTACTCGATTATGAACCGTTTTCGTCTCTTTTCGTTGCAAACACCTGATTTATAGTAAAACAAATAAAAAGGTATTAAAACATATTAAAATACTATAATAATACTCAAAAACTACCAAAACCGATTTGGAAATAAATAGATAAATTCCACTTATCAAATACCCCCAAACTTAGAATTTTGCTAGTCCTTGAGCAAAACCCTCACACTAAAATAAAAAACACAACGAAATAACTAACACAAAAACTTAATACGAATAAAAACACAAACTACCTAAACCTAACGACATGTGAGTTTTGTAATTCAACTATACCGACCAAAATGTTTTCCTTCAGCGGCCCCCAATTATATCTAGTTTAGGAGTAAAACATACCATGTGGTGTTCTAGAATTTTAGCATTCAATAATGGTAAACTCCATCCTAGATCCATTCAAAGTGTGTGTACGAAACTCAATAATATAACTATCCAACAACCGGATTGGATTATCCACCAATGAAGTTCATGACTTAAACCGTAAAGGATTAGGATATCCATATGCCTGATTGGGTTCTAATCTCCACTAATGTAGACTTGGAAGTTTAAAAAGGTCAATAGGACTTGGTTCGGTTTGGAACATATAGCCAAGGGTATATCGGGAATATAAAACAGGTTAATGTCACTAACTCAACAATACCCAAGGCACAACGTTTGGCACACAATCACACTCGAATCCCTATAGATAAATTCGAAACAACCCTGAACATACATTTAAGAACTCCGTACTCATTTGTCAAAAGAAACTATAATAGAACTATATTGACATATGTTTATTTTTTGTTTTAAAGAAACCACACCCCCAAACTTATTCATTTATTACAATTTCACAGGTGCAGTTAAAATGAAAGAAAAATGACAAGTGAGTACTTGAATACTGAACTAATGAAAAGTTCGCCCAAAACCCAACCGTTCACTTCAATTAGCATAAACGAATGCTAACTTGATTTCACTCAAATTGTGCCTTCGGTTTAGCGACTTAGGTTTGTAAAAAGTTTTATCAGCCAGGGTATTTGTTACATGTTCAAAATTGAATTGACTTATAGGTTTTGATAGGGTAACAAGAGATAAACATACTATATGGTAAGTTTCAACGGCTTAAGCGATCAAAATGAATGCCTAAATCATGTCTCTTGAACTACCTCACCTAGGATTTCGCCTCAACTTTCCCCCAATCAGGTTCTAGAATCCTTAAAATTATCATGAATTTGACTAATGGATAAATGGCCTCAAATCAATTAAATAGCTATATATTGAGTCTATATGCACGTGCAAATTTGGATCCACAATAACTTTTACAAAAACGACATGCCAAGCACATAGAACACACATGAATGGGCATTACCCTTGACGTCAAAAAATAAGGAGGGGATAATTTCATCATAGTGTAATGGCCCAGATGAACTCAAAAACTCAACACACACAACAACTACTACAAACAATATCATACTAACTAAACTAAACAAGCATGAATACAATTAAACAATAAATTAACTTAAACTATATAACTAACAACATTAAAACAAACTAGCATACTACACATCACCCTTAAACTTAAAACGGATAGTGTCCACAGTGACCCAATCATTGTTCTCAACAATTAAAATATAGCATGCTGATGAATGGGGTTTAGAACAAGTACCTGGGAGGCGAGACAATCTCGCCTTCGAATGAAGTCGACGGTGATGGATTAATTGATTTGAAACCTTGGGTTGCCTCCCAAGAAGCGCTTGGTTTAATGTCCTCTGCTTGACATAGAGAATTGCTCGTCAAAGAGCGACTTCCGCCCATAGTAAGTGTTATACAACACCACATATGAGCTTGATTCAAAACGCCCTCAAGCTTGGGAAAATATGGCAATGTATGGCCCATACTCTCAACGCAACTTGTTTTTGGCTCATGTGATTGGTTGGTCGGAATGAACGGTGCTGAAGGTGATGGAGGACAAGCGAGCCACATCAAATCCTCATAGATGTGATCATCTTGGATTGGTGGTGGCATAAATGTGGATCTCTAATGGTAAAGAATCAAAATCTTTGATCTACGATTGGATTGCATCCTTAGTAGAATTAACATCATAAAATGCACCCAAGTTCCTGCCACTCATATCTAGTTCCTCCTGGTGGTTTTCAATGCATGTGGCATGTGTGTCACTTAGTGTCACCATTTTTGACTCGGCCTTAATATAGCAAATAAGCTGACCGATTTGTGTCTGAATAGACATTACGGTCACATCAATTTCAGTGCAGGTCGTCTCAATATTGTTAAGACGAACCTCATGCTCATTGAGACGGTCATTCATCTCCCTTCAGAAAGCCTGAGTCTCTCCCAAAAAATCAACAAACATTTTCTCCAGGGTAAGGGAAGACTTCTCCTATTGGTACGGGATGTCAATCCATGGCGTCGAAACGGTGGAATTATCCCCCAATCTTTAGTAGCTTGTTGAATAATCAAACTCCTCTATGTCTTCAAACAGTCAATAGGCTTCGTCCGAGGTTAGTTGGTTGAAAGAGATGGTACCGTTCCCTCCTTCAATCCAGTTTCTTGTTGTCGCTAGTAACCCATCAAGAAAGTTTAGTAGTTGACACTCCCTCGAGAAATAATAGTTCAGAAACTGAATAAACAACTCCTTGTATCGATCCCATGCACAATAAAATGGCTCGGAATCTCGTTGAAAGAAATGCAACAGTACTTGTTGATTTAACATCTTCAAGTACCCTGCAGGAAAAACAAACTACAAACAAAAATTATAAACAAAATAAATGCCTAAATTAAAATCAAGTTATTAACTCACAATATCAACAACAATCTAAAAACCAATCCATGGCAATGGCGCCAAAAATTTAGTAGCGAAATATTATGTCGCTACTTTCATCGCAAGTGTATGGGTCATGTTTTAATAGAGTGGGAATAGTAGGGATTGTTGTATTTACAAAGATTGGATTAGATGGTCCTTGAGTACCGCAATTGTCATAACCTAAATTTATTTAGGCGACTCAATTTATAGTTTGTTGTTGATATAATATACTAAACTAAGTCAATTAAACTAATTAAACAAATATACTAATATTGACCTTTAAGGGAGTAAATTGTCTAGGGATTAACTTCGTTCATTTAAATGCGTTTGATTTAATCTAGTTTACATTAATGACATTCACACTATCCGACAATCTAGGTATCGAAATCTTACTCACTACCTCTAGCGTCTATATGACACTTGGTCACATGAGTCTCGCCCGAACCTCACAGATTGCATACTTTCTAACGCCCTCCTTGGTCAATAGATCGTCACGTTGTGTTTAAATCCTAGTTCGAATCCGAGGTTATCTCTCCCAAGTGTCAAGCCCCGTATTCTCAAAACCAACCCTAATACCATAACAATCATATCAAGATTATAATAAAATGGTAAACACAATTCAATATCGATGAAAAACTAATAACGAAAGAAAGATCAAATAAACAACGTTTTTATAAACAAATTGCTCCCTAGACAATATATGTATAGATTCGTATGGACATAACAACATATACATCAATATACACGCTAAACATATACAAAACTATCAACCAAAACTAAGAAATAAAGAGAGAAACAATGAGACTAGCCGTTATCCGAAGAACCGACGCTAAAATCGCTCCGAGAACGTTTCCTCTTCTTGGATTTGTGATCTTCTATTGGTTGAAAGGGTTTGGAGCTACCAAAATGTTCCAAAAAATGTCCTCATAGGTGTGGGAGAGAATGAGATATAAATGGGATAAAAAATATCAACAAAATATTCCAAAAAATCTAAAATATCTAGTGTCGGACCTCTACAGCGGTGAGAAGTCAGTAGGCATTCTAATGGATGACTGCTGCAGCGGTGAGAAACACCGTTGTAGAGGTAGAATGGTAGAAAGCTTCTGTTTTATTGATCGCTGCAGCGGTGGGCCTACAATCATGAACTTGCCTTCTTTGCTCTTTTTCCACCGTTCTTCCACCAACATTCCATTGATTTACTCGATTATGAACCATTTTCATCATTTTTCATCCCAAACACTTGATTTATAATAAAACAAATAAAAACATATTAAAACATATTAGAGAACTATAATAATACTTGAAAACTACCAAAATTGGTTTGGGAATAAATAGATAAATTACACCTATCAGTGATCTTGGTTGAATTAATTATATTGAGATTATATTGAATATCTTATGAATTGTTTGATAATGTCTTCATGTTCAAGATTAAATGAGTTCAATACCCGTCCTCGGATTTAGGAAGAGCATGGTTACATTATTTATTGAAGAAAACATTAAAGTCAATTGTCGTCATAAAAAAGGGGGAGAATGTTGATCCCTAGGTTTTGATGAACAATTAAGTGTTGATGTTTTTGGTGGAACTAATGTGTTTATTGAGTATTTCATAAAAGAGTTGCATATTATTAATTATATTGAAAACATCATGAAGAAAATGTTAAGGGTGCAAAGATTGATGCATTGAAGAAATGAAGAGTTGTGAAGATCTTGAAGAAATTAGGTGAAAACAACTCTATACTTTAATACTCTTAATGCAACCCGAATTTGGATTACACACGACACTATTAAACGAGTTATCTTTATCTGTGTTCGAAATAATAGAATTTGGGATCCTAATTAAAAATTTGATATGTCTTCCTTATGTGAAATTGAAAATGAAAATTGACGTAATTGAAAATAAGGTTTAAAGTACAAAAATTTGAATTTTAGTGTCAATTCAATCAACAGAGAAAAGCAATCGGTTAACTGAATAAAACATTGTGTTTTGGAGTTGAAATAGTGAAGGAAAGGACCACTCAGGTTCAGTCGGTCAGCCGATTAGAAAGAATCGGTTATCTATTTGAATCAATGAGGTTTTCAGAGCTAAATGGATTGTTCTTGCAACAATTAGTTAATCAAATGAAGGCAATCGGTCAGCTGATTGGATTTGAGGTTTTTGTAAGGAGAGGATGTGAAACAATCGATCAACTGATTAAGAGGAAATTGGTCAACCGATTGCGTTGAAGTTTCACTGGGATAAGGCTCTGTATTAATCAGTTAACCAAACAGGGTGTATTGGTTAACCGACTGGCATATATGGTTTGGCCTGGTTTCGGTGTGATATCAATCGATTAACCGAACACTAGGGGTCGGTCAACCGACTGTTTCGATTGTAATTTTGAGAAACTTGGTGTCCTAGTAAAAAACTAGCCATTTTTTATGATTCTAAGGCAGAGATTTGGAGGATCTGATCTTATTAAAAATATCGTACATATATTTTGATATTTTTATTGATTTGGTCCACATACATCATAATTTTCTCAATTTAAGTAGTTAAATACTTTTTATCTTTATGATAGTTAATTGAGAAATATTTTATGGGCTTATTTTGAAGATTTTGAAAGTTATTTTAATTGGATTACCCCAGAATTGAAAGATATTATTATACGGGTCTAATAGTACCTTTTAGAGGCATATCTTTTGAAAAGTAGCCTTTGGAGGGCTTGTTATCTATCTATATACTTAGACTTGCTATCAGTTCTAAGATTTTCTAAGAGATATTATTATGCTGTGATTTTTGTGAGATATTTGTGTGAAGTTCTTGATCTAAAGTGTTGTTGATTTGCTGTCATGGACTTGTGCTATATTGCGATTCTATTTCAATCTTTGGTGTTTTCCTGGTGAGATCTTTCCAAGTTATTATTCTCTATGTTGATTTCGTATTATTATTGTTTGCTTGGATTTAAGATTATTAGAATACAGTTTTCAAACGTAAAAGCATAAAAATCTTTTTAAAATAATTTTGTGTGTTTCTTTGATTACGTGCTTTAATTTGTGCTACGTACATTGTTTATTAATTATATATTAATTTGTCTCACATTGTATCTATCATGTAGTATATTTCGGGATCTTAATCGAGTATATCTGTATTGAGGTGGTAGAAGCTCCTTACGGGAAGAAATTTATATTTTTCTATATTTGTGAGTTTGAGTGGAGTAGACACTATTGGGACGGTGTCTAGTCAGGGTTGCTAGGTTTGGATCTTTTTCCTATCAAAGAGATTGGGGATTGATATTTGTCCTAGGTAAAAAGCTGAAGTTATTCTTTTCCCTTGAAAAGAACTAGGTCTTGATTCTCCTTGCAATTGAATTGAGTGAATATTGAAGGTTCCATCCTTAACTGTAAAAAGGATACTGGTAAGTGTGGTGAGGTTTGATCTTTAAACTATTAAAAGGGTTAGATTTTCATTCTTTCTGTAATAGAATTATGTTAGTCTTTAGTTTGGTAAAAAATTAAGGTTATTCCTTAGCCTGGAAAAATTGTATTTGTAAAGGTTGATTCTGAGCCTAGTAAAAGAATCGTTGTAAAAGTTTGGTTTCTACCTAGTAAAGGAATAAAGGGTTTAGAGGTTGTGAATCTCTGTGGAGCTCGGGGGACTAAATTAGGCAAGGCTAGCTTGCTGAACCAGAATATATCTTGGTGTGCTACATTATTTATTTTCATTATATTGTTTTCGGTTGTGCACCTAGTTATAAACACTTATCCACAACGTAACGAAATGATAATTGATTTAGAAAAAAAAATGACTATTTGATAATTAAGTGTTGAAAGATATATTTGTTTTAATTTTTGTAACTATCCAATTCACCCTCCTCTTAGGTAACTCATTGGGCCAACATGTATTTAAACTCATTTAAGCATAATTTGAAAACTATAATGAAACAATTATAAAAAATATATTCAACATCAGCTCAAGCTCTCAATAACTTCTCCTCTCCTTAAACATCAACTTCGCCCCCTTTGTCATCTCAAAACGTGGGGACGGAGAACCAAAAACATCACTCTAGGCATACGTTGTTATTCCTAGCCATACCTAAATCTCGAATGATTTTCACGAATAGATCTTCAACTAGAGGCTTGGTGAAAATAACAGCAAGCTAATCGGGGGTATCAACATATTCAATATCCCCCTTTTCAATTTAAGCATAATATATTATTGCCCCACTTATAAAACCTTATCCTCCTATATAATTGTAAACAATCGAATTCATGCTTAGAAGAACAAAATTGAGGCAATAAAAACATTTCAATAATGTAGCATGAAATCATATAATTTTAATTAAGATAACATGCTTTACTCATGATACCAATTAATATCATCCCATTAGATAGAATCAAGAATAATGTAATCTTTAACGCACTAGGATAGGAAGGATATCTCAATGATAATTTATCAACATAAATCTAGTGCACGCATAAACATGGATAAATGTAACACTCCGAAAATTTGTATTTTTTAAAATATTATTTATTTAAGTTTAATAGTTTTAGGATTGTTTTGCAAATTTACTGTATAAATAATATTTGATAATTTTGAGAATTAGATGTCAATTTTAAATTGACTTTTAAAAGTTTTGGAACTATTGTGTTGTTTAAAATATATTTTTAAGATTTTTGGTATATAATTAATATTTTTCTTATTTTAAGGGGGGAAATTGGGTAAATAAATAAACAAATAAACAGTTGAGTTTGTTTCCTTCTTAATGAAGGAAACAAACTCAAAAGTTTACACACACACACACACACACACACGCATATATGCATGTTAACTTAGGAATGACACATATGTCATTATCATAATAATAATAATGATAACCATATCAAAACTTTATGTAAGCTTTATGTTGAAAAAAATGTGGCCGGGGGGGGGGGGGGGGGATAGGAAGATGATCAGGGAATAGAGCCGCAAGATAAGGAATAGAAAAGGGAAATGAACATATATATATATATATATATATATATATATATATATATATAAATCACAACATATTTACGTTTTGAGCCGTCAGATCGAATATCGTACGGTTGAGATTACACTTGAAGACATTTTATATTTGAGACATTTTAAATCCAAAGATCGATATCCAACGATTGAGATTGACTATTATGAAGAGATATTTTCAGCCGTTGAATTGAATTAGATCTAAGAGTCATGATTAAAATTTACCCAACAACCCCAAAATATCGCTATTTTTATATAATTTTTACCTAAACTCTCGCCATTGCTCTACCCAACAGCCCCAAAATCTAGCCGTTCCCTCTCCATTCTCGAATTATACATATTTTCTCTTCTACATACTCTCTCCCTTTCTCCGTTGTCGTCCCTATCCCCATTAATCACCCAGTCACCGCCTTCTCTCTCTCACACCTTCCCCCATCTAATCTAAAAAGCTAATCTATTCGCTGCTCCATGTATGGTCTCTCTCAGTCTCTCTCACCATCCCTTATCCAATCTGAGAAGCTACTTCATTCACTGATACGACGATTGTCTAAAAGTTGGAGGCCGACGGTCGGTAGAGACGACGGTGAACGCCTCAAACTAACGCATTATACTCGTATGTATACCTCTCTAATTGATCGTGCACATATCTATCCCTATCTATCTCTGTAACTAATGTCGGATTTCATTCCCTTTGATTTTGTGTTTGTGATTCAGGAATGGAATAAGATAAGCAATTGTGCTCGGAGCCCTAGCTACTGGTGTTTCCAGCCACTGTCACCCTCACCGTTGGAACTGACGTCGTAAATCCCTGAACAGGTTCGTCTCTCTCTTTCCCTCTCTACATCGTTCCCATCCCACCCTAATTTGATATTCTCCATTGGTTAATTTTGGACCTTTATTTGATTTGCTCAATCTCTCTTTCATCACCTCCACGAATCCTCACCGTTACCTTCCATCTGAATTCCATGATTCTAATCTGGCCAAATCTAGGTTTGATTTTATTCGAAATAACCAGATCTAGCCACCTCCCTTGCCGTTTATACCCTACTCCTTCGTATAAGCTCGAACTAAGGACTATAATTGAGAAATATGATTCTTTGATGAGTTGTCGAACATCATGAAGGTGATTTTCATGAATAATGCAAAACAAACTCCACTAGCCATTTGCTTTTACTTTCCCTTTCCAATTTTTAGGGACAAAACAATTGAATTATTTAATTATTGTTCTTTCACCCATTTGCTTTGCCATTTGCAGGGACCAAACTCTACTAGCCATTTGCTTTCACTTTTGCCAAAACAATTGAATTCTTTGATTCTTCAATTGAGAACAAGTCAATGGGTAAAATAATTTTTTCTTTGTCACTTTTCCTTTCCCATTTGCAGGATCCAAATTGTATTCTTTCATTTCTGATTTCATTATATTCTTTCATTTTTGATTTCGTTATATTGATTTGTGCCTGTGGTATAGGAAATGGAAATCATGGCAGAGGAAATGGTTTTGGGAGTTTCAGGGGATCAATTGATAAAGAGGCAATGAGATGGGCTGCGATTGAGCAAAAAATTCTTGAACAAATTAAAGCATCTGAATGACAAGTATGTTTTTTTGTTGTGTTCCCAATAGAGAATTCAAAAATTATTTTCTTTTTGTTCCCATATTTCGAACGGGTCTAAAACAAAAAAAAAAATGTTTTCTTCTTATGAAACTATGTTTTTTTGGTTCTAAAATTAGCAACTATATAGTGGAATTCATCTATATGTTGAGTTTTGTTTTGGTTATTGTTCAATGATATTAGAAGGAAATGAGCAAAAGTATGAGAGTGTGCATGAAAAGCTCAAACAACTCGAAGAGGTAAAGGCATGAGCTCATAGTATATTCGTATTATTGAAATATTGGTCTCAAAATAAGAAAAATAGATGCTTAAAAAAATCAACAAAATCATTCCGGTCCTAGCTCCATATGTAGATGTGTGTGTGTGTGTATATTTATTGTGTGTGTTCTTTAATTTGACAGGTTTGATTGCCTTCGTTTGCTGTTCAATGTAGCTTGGAGAACAGAGGTTGGTTGACGGAGGAATTGAAGTGAGCCGACGTAGTAGTGATAACCTATGTGTATGATCAACCAGCAATACTCAATCACATCGCTACTTTCTGACTTCTGTAACTTCATCGATTAGAGGTACGCATATTCAGATCATTGCTTAAATAACATTTTCACTAATCTATCTATGTATTCGCTTTGACGTATAATGCATACTGTAGTCTCTATATAGTTTTATAATTCAAAGTACATCATAAACTTGATTTTCATTTTAATTTACAGCAGTGGATGATAAGTTGCTCTTATGTAAATTCCAACGCAACCCCGTTACCCATTAATAATATTCCAACAATTTTTGTTGGTTGCAAATTAGATTTGCTAGATGATCAAGATCATATGAGTATGGAATTAGCAATGACACCAATGAGATTACCAGGAGAATGACTATGCACAAAATGTTCTCTTGTTAACTTACTTCAAGTTAGAAACATTTTGTTTACCTCTGTATGTTTGCAAAATTAAGTAGTAATCAATACATGAGAGTGCATTCATAAAATTGTCCTGTCTTTAGAATTCAATGTTCATAAATGTTCTTTTATTCTTGATGGAGTTTTGTAGGTGTCGTTTGGTTGGTGTTTCTATTTTTCTGTTGTACTTCCAATAAATTGGGATGGGATGGGATGGGATGATAATTTTGTTTCCGTTCTGGAGTATTCTGGTAAAAGAAATATGTTTGGTAACAACCATTTTCTTGAAATTGTTTATTTTAATTTATGAAAATAGAAATCCGAAACATTTTGATTGCAACATTTATCCTTTTTTTGTTGGCCGGTGGGATGGTTGCGGGAATAGTTTTGTGGGAGTGAATAGGAATCAACATTTTATTTTTTCTTGAGTTCTTAAGAAATTTAGGAAATAGTCCAAAGTTACTTAAAAAATTATTAAAAAAAAAATTAAAGAGTTAATAAGGGTTTTTCGAAATGAATTTTGAAGATTTTTTTTTTCCAGTGTTTTTAAAGAACCTGATGTATAAATAGATTCATCCGAAATATCAAAGAAGAATTGGTTGGGTGATTGATGATGGTTGTTTTTTCCAAGGTATAAGTTGGGAAGGAGTAGATTTTGTAAGTTAGAGATTCAGTTGTATATTTCAAATATCTTTTAAAGTTCAACAGTGCTTAAGAAAAATGAGTTGTGAACTATTTAAATTTTACCCTAAATTAATTATTATCTATGTAGCAGCGGAAATTAAGTATCAACTAGGTACATACCAAACAACATAAAAATAAATAAATAAAAGAATGCAGCATACTAAAAATTTATGCTGATTCACCAAGCTATTTTTAGCTAATCTAGTCCCCCGTGCTCCGCTGAGAGTCACACCCACTAATTACTATGATCCCTTTAACTAGGTAGGAACTAAACCCTTACAAAACGATTCTTTTCGTAGACTTAGAATCAACATTTACAATTCCTTTTCACAGGCTCAAGAATAACCCTATTTTTTTCACAAGCTAAAGATTAACCTAATTAGTTTATACTTAGGCTAAAAATCAAACCTCACAAAAATGCTTCAAATATCATTTTACCCAGTAAGGATTGAACCGTTACAAAATTACCAAAATTAATTTTACCAATGAAGAATTAACTCATAATCTTTTTATACTTTAGGTAAAGATCAAAACCTCAATCTCTTTATCGGAAGAGATTGAAACCAACTACCCTTGATTAGACATTCCTAATAGTATATAATCCGACACTCAACTCACCAATGACAAAATTGATAAGTGATTTTCTCACTCGGAGTTTTTACTACCTAGATAAATTTAAACTTGTTTAATGTCCCGATATTAGTGATAGAAATACAATAAGAATTTCAAAATCTGATTTTAAACAAAATTGGGTAGCAAACAATTTAGCTCGTAATAAGATTTTCTTAAGAAATTATTTCAAAAATAATTTTCAATTTAAAAATAGGAAAACAATTTCAAAGATCAAATTCCAAGTAGAATATGATAATAGTAAACAATCAATTAATAGTAATCAACTTGGAACAATCTCATCAGGAATCCACCTATAAATATGGTAAGCAATGAAATCTCAAGTCGGCAATTAGTAATAATCCATTTCAAAATATCTCAAGAATGATTCTCAAGAAAATTCTCACAATACTCTCAGAATTGATAACTTTTACAAAGCACAAGAACTGAATAACTCTTCAGAATTGAAAAAATAATGGAATTTTTTAAACCTAAAAAACGTAGGTTTATTTATAGGGGATTAGAACAAGCCTTTTAACGGCTAGTTCCCACATTTCATGAGAAATAATTACTCCACTAGCCCCCTTATATCATCAAGACTCATTCCTGGTATAATTCACTTAATTATATCTTTTAAAACATTCAATTTAGTCCCTCAAACTTATACTCAATCTCAGTTACATAAGATAGAAATAATTTCATGAATCATATTGAGAGATATCCAAAATACTTGAACCATATCTATAGGGATATTAAAATATTAACTAAATAGCTTAAAAACTATCATATCCCTAAGATATCTAGCATATCTTAACCATAAAACGGCCAGTAACGACTACTTTTTGAATCAAAACCATAGAAATCTCAAATCCTGAAACTGACCATCGGTTGACTAACCAATACCCATCGATCGGCCACACAATTCAGGATGTAGCCCAATCCAAAATTCCTTCTCCATAAGTCGACCGCTCATTTTGTATCTATCGACTAAATGATTCAGAGAGTTCACATTTTAACCATAAGTCGACTTGCCTGTCCACTGGAAGATTTAAAGAGTTTGTCTTATTTCCATAAGTTGACCTAGCTGCCATCTGACGAATTCAGGGACTGAATCTTCTTCCCTGCTCCATTCTATCGATTAACCGATCAATTTGTGTAGGTCGACCGATTGAGCTGGAACACCTCTCCTTAATTAATTTTCAACTAAATTTCTTCGATGTTTTTGCCCCTATAACCGATTTATTTTCTCGGTTAACTCCACTAAATCCTTAAATTCAATTTTAATTAATTATCTTTCTTAAATCAATTGTTTCTTCTTCAATTACACATAGAAGCAAATATGTTAGCTAATTAGGATCCTACAAAAAACTCACATAATTGTAAAAATATTTTGTGTCGTGTGTGATTCTAATCGAGATACATTAAGAGTAAAAAATTAACTTGAAATATTTTCTCTAGGTTCTTCAAATTCTTCAATTTCTTAACATACATTATCTTTGTTAATGTCTTTAGCATCCATTTTGCATTTTTCTCAATATTTTCATGATAATCTCTTCACTAGAACTAATAAACTGAAACACTCAATAAAATTGTTAGTTCCACCAAAAATATTAACATTTAATTGTCCATCAAAATCTTAGGATCAACACGAAGCAAGGGAGCTGAGTGGACTATAACGAGTAGAAGGTTAGTGCACACTATCAACGATGTAGTCGTTTAGTCTAAATGTTGTATTTGATCATTTGTGGATTGTTTTGTTTTTTACTGGTGATTCTAGGTGATGAGTTGTTTGGTTGTGTTTCTGTTTCTTTTCAAAAGTTTTGCATTGTTAATTCTCAAACCAAAATACAATTGTTCCGATAAATTTGTTTATGTTCCCAGAATTTAAGTAGCATTTTTGTTTCTTTTTCCAATTTTTTAGGAACATACTAAAATTTGGAAAAAATGTTGTGTTTCCAATTTTGGAAAACAATGTTCTGAGATTTTTTGAACATACTGTTAGAGATTTTTTTTTTTTTTTTTTTTTTGTTTCTTATTTAATATTTTGTTCCAATTATTTCGATTCAACATTTTTGTTACCATATTTTTGTTTATTAAGCATTTTCGTTCCAATATTTATGTTTGTTTAGCATTTTTGTTTCCATAATTATTTATAATTAGTGCTTTTGTTGCCTTATTTTTGTTTCTATTCCCAAAAATTGCAAAGAAAAACTATATGTTTCTCCTTTCGTCCTCCAATTTTAGAACAATTTTTCGTAATGGCACATAAGGGTTCTACAGGTGGCGTTTGAATTATAGATTATTGACGTTCAACTGTTAGTGGTTGTTCATGTTCTCAAGTGAATTAGGTTCGAAATGTTGCGTATACAGAGGATATTATTTCAATCTTTTTTTATTTTTTATTTTTTTAACCCGTGCCTTGATTGTAGATTATTTGGGTACTGCCTAATTAGCCAAGACAAAGTAGCCTCTCTCTAAACATTCTGAATTGTGACGTAGGGAATTCATATGTACTTGCTTCGAATGAATTGATTTTTTTTTTTTTTTTTTTTTTTTTTTTTTTTTTTTTTTTATAGGAATAGTGGATTATAAATAAATATATGATAATTTGTTATTTTTTATTAGGTGTCCACGATGGTTTCATATCAGACTACTAAGAACTTAGTCATACTCGGAGCATTACAAGTAAGTTCCAATAGCATTGGGTGTTGTGTTATGTTAAACCAAGTTTTTTTTCTATTTTTTTTTTTTTAATTATCAATTCTTTGCTTAGTAAATTTTTTAATGGAATAGTCTTGATTATTATGTTTTATTGATGTTCAACTGTTAGTTATTATCGATGTTCAAATAAAGTGTGGATCTCGATTGTTTGTTATTATTACTGAATTATGGATTATGATGTTCCACACCTTCCATAATCATCTAAATTGCTCCAGATCTTAGCCTAAATTACTCCAAATCTAAATTCCATAATCAAGAATGGATTGTGTGCGCCAGATTTAGCATTGTTAAATTGCTCATAATCTTAGCCTAAATGTTGTATTTGAGTCTCTGTGGATTGTTCTGTTTTTTAGCAATGATTCTAGGTGCTAAGTAGTTTAGTTGTGTTTTTGTTTTTATTTTAAAATCTGTTTTCTTTGTAGTTTCAATTAATTACAAAACTTTTCCAAAATTTGCACTATTTGTTTCTATTTTCAATTTTTTGGGAACAAAAACTAAATTTGAAAAAAATGTTATGTTTCCAGTTTTTAAATTACTATTTGCGAATTCCAGTTAATATATATTTTTTCGTTTCTTAATTACTGTTTTGTTTCGATAGTACTTTTTTTTACACAAGAACATTCCATAAGGCGGCAAATATTTCATGTATTTTATGTATTTTTTTTTTTATCATATACATATGCATTTAACTTTTTACTTAATATATTTATGGGGTGGGATCGTTTTTGGCTTAGATTGCTAAAAATAAGGTAGTGCAGCTAATATTCTTATAAATATGTTTATGTTCCCTGAAATTTGTCAACAGAAAAAATGTCTTCTATTTATGTTTTCAATTTTTTGAGAACAAAATTGAAATTTTGAAATTTTGAAAACAAAAATAATATGATTCTGGGAATTTGTTCCGAAAATCTTGGAATAGAACATTTTTTTTTCTATTTTTGTTTTGGTCCCATTTTTTAAAAGTTGTTTTTTGGACTTTGCATTGTTATTTATGTTTTTTTTTTTTTTTTTAATTTATTTATTTTTAAATTTTTCCCACTTTCAAATTGAAATTTCCCTCTATATGTTAGATAGAGTTTTAGTAATCTGATCGGATGGGTTGTCTAATCTTGCTAACAATTTCCTCGGGGTTTTTAAAATTATTTCATTTAGAGCATTGACATATCATTTTGAGGGTCTAACATGGTGATAGGTGTGAAAAACCTATCTATTTCTAAACTGAATTTGTTAGTTTTTAAGTGTTTTAATTATATTTAATTGTGTTTTAGTGTAGAACAGGGAAAGGACGTCAAAGGGCGAGAAACAAGTGAAAACGGTGGAGAAACGGTGAACAAAATATGCAAAACAGGGTTTCGGTGAATGAAGACCACTGCCTAGGCAGAAGTTCCACCGCTTAGGCGGAAAAGAGGCAGAATGTGGGAGTGCTGAAGGGCTGAACCACCGCCTAGGTGAGAAAAGATTAGAATGATATGCCAGCAGCCATCGCCTAGGCGGAGAAACCACCGCCTAGGCGAAGATCCGACAGAAACTTAACCGACTTAAGTCCACTGCCTAAGCGGTGAACCACCGCTTAGGCGGTGACATTCTGCACAGAAATATCTATTTTTAGATATTTTGAAGATATTTTTCAAATCCCTCCTTTTAACGCCTTTCTCCACCAAACCTTAAGGACTCTTAGACCCCTTAGACCCTTACCTTAGACGTTGGAGAGGGCTTGGTTGTTCTTGAGAGCTCTCTTCCACCTTAGTTAGATTAGATTAGTTTAGGAGGTGTTCTTGGCCAATCCTTGAAGAGCTAGAAGAGGAAGTTTATCAAAACGGAGAAGAGGAAGCTCGGGAGGATTGTTCTTTGGCGAAAGTGGACTACTTCACTTTGAGATTTGGCTTTTCTTCCCTTGTTTCCATCATTGTATTTAATGTTTATTGTTGATAATGATGATCTCCTATTTATTTAATGTTGTATTGGCTAAGAACATGTTAGTGTAATTTAGAGATGAGTTAGGGAAAGTTGTAATTGTGTAAATACTTGTTTGGTTTAATAAACATTTCTTTAACGGTTGTTGCTTTTAAGTCCGACTGTGTTTATCATTTGATGACGATCTTAATATGCTTGTAATGGTATTAGGGTTGGATTTTAGAATCTAGGGTTTGACACTCGGAAGAGGTAACCCTGGATTCAGATTAGGGTAAACACATCGTTACGACGTAACGACCCGAGAGGGCGTTAGTTAGTGTGTAATCGATGACGTTGGGTCAAGACTCATGTGGCCTAGAGTCATTAATACATTGAGGGGGACCTCTTCATCGACACGAAGTCACGTATTCCCTCGTCTTACACTCGAAAAATATGGCGGAAGAGTTTACAAACCGAGATTGTCGGATACCTAAACTCCGTTATTGTTAACTAAACGAAATCAAACGTGTATTAAGTGAATGAAATCAATCCCTAATTAATCAAGCTAGTTAGAATTAACCCACTAATTGTAGTTGAGCTTAGTTTAATTTCAATTCATGTCTTCCGTCGTCAGGATAACATGAGATTACGTCAATTGTGGTATTCGATTCAATTATTCAAACTTTTCTCTGTGGGAACGATATCTGATCTTCAAAGATCCACTATATTAAAACTTTGAAGCCTACAATGTAATATCATTATCTCTCGTTACCTTATCGAAGCCTAATAGCCGTTTCAATTCTGAACACTTAACAAATACCCTAGCCGATTGAACTTTTTCCAAACCTATATCGCTAAACTGAAGGCATAATTTGAGTGAATCAAGTTAGCTTTTCGCTACTTGATGTGAGCTGTTGGGTTTAGGCCGAAATTCTAATTTGGTTCGGTATTCAAGTACTCGCTTGTCATTTGTCGTTCATATTGTTTGCACATTCCTAAGGGTATAAGAATTCGAATACGTTTTGGGGTGTGTTACTTAATCATTTTTGCACAGTCTTAAAATTATCGAAATTCGAATGAGTTTGGGGATGTGTTAAAAAAATTTTAAAAATAAAAAATAAAAAAAAAATACTCCCAAACTTAGAATTTTGCTAGTCCTCGAGCAAAACACTAACACTAAACTAAACTAACTAACGAACTAATTAACTAAAAATGAAAAATTAAACTAACACAAAAGAAGTATATGCAGATAAATATAAAGTTCAATCGAAATGACCAATTTGTTCCTCTCTCAACATCCCTAAATCGGATAAAGTTTGGGAAGTAACCCACACCAAGTGGTGTTCTAGAATTTCAATGATCAATATCAATAAAAACCATTCTAGATCCATTTGAAGTGTGTGTGTGAGAACTCAAATGTATAACTAGTCAAATACCGGATTCGATTATTCAATTGTTAAGCTCATAACTTAAACCGTTGAAGGATTCAGGAAAACCATAGGCTTGATTGGAGTCTACTATCCACTAATGTAGACTTCGGTATTCACATAAATCAATAGGGCTTGGTTTGGTTTTGGAGAACGACCACAGGTATCACTGGAATAAAAATAGCAAATTGGTTTAATCGATCGATACCCGAGGTAAAATCGCTTGTCGCTATCCTCTCTCATGACCCCACATTTAAAGTACAACTCTAAATAAGAAATGAAAATTCTGGTATTCACTTGTTGAAAGAGAAGAAAATGAAAAACTATATTCACGTTTTCTTTTTTCTTTTTCTTTTTTTTTTTTAACATATTCCTAATTTAATTCGAATTATTACAGTTTTAGGAGAGTGCAAAAAGAAGTTAGAGAAACACATCCCCAAACGTATTCGAATTTATAAAATTTTAGGAATATGTAAAAAGAAATGATAGAAACACACCCCCAAACTTATTTTTAGAAACGTGCAAAAAGAAATACGAAAGTGACAAGTGAATACACTAATACCGAATCAATTAAAATTTATCAGAAACTTGACCGCCCACTAAATTTCTCTCAATTTTGCAAATTAGGCTTAGCGACATTGGGTTAGGAAAAATTTAATTGAAAGGAGTATTTGAACATTTTCAGAATTGATTACGTTATCGGCTTCGACAGGGGAAATAAGGAATGAAAATTTTTCAGGTTAGCTACAACGGTTCAAGTGAAAAATTGACGGCCTAAATCACGTCTCCAGAATTACCTTACCTAGGATTCCGCCTCAAGTTTTCCCCAAATCAAGGTCTTGTTTCCCCATTTTCTATCATGAACTTAATATCAAATAATCAACGTCTAATCGTTCCGATAATTATACATTGAATTCAAATGTTGTGCAATTTTTGGATCGAGATAATTTTTACCCAATCGACATGTTAAGCACGCAAAACACACAAGGAAGGTATTACCCCCGACCTCAATATGCAATTTGGGGATAATTCTCATCATCGGGTCTTGGCCCAAATGAATTCACATCTAACATGTAAACACAACTTTATACACAAATCTAAACTAAATCTAACACTAACATACATAAATTAATCTAATACTAAACATGCAAAAACAAAAATTAAACTAAACTAAACTAAAAATTTAAAAACTAAAACATTCATAATAAAATACATACATAAATATAGGTTTGTACATAAAAAAATTTGCATTCTGTTCAAAAAACAATAATTGTTCATCCTTTTCTACAAAAAAATCAAAATAGATGAACATCTACTAAACTATCATCCATTCCATACCATCCAGACCTGAACATGGCAGTGTTTCAACATCAGCGAACCCAATAAACATCTAGCATGCTTGCACACAAAATGGGTTGAACACATACCTAGGGAATACGACTTATTCCCTACTGTTCACCTGAAGACGAATCATCACCATCATCACTTTGGGAAGGAGAGTGTGGTCTCTGGAGTAGATGTGGGGGCACAGATGGCACATGGCATGAAACTTGATGAGGTTATGATTGTGTTGCTTTTGTGGTCGTCAATCATAAGTGAAATCTTTCTTATAGCCAATGGGTAAAGATAACTGTATGCACGGAGGATTCCGCATCCTCGGCGTATCTGACTACTCGCAAGTGTACGAGGTCAATATTTTAGTATAGTGTGATCGTTAAGATCAGGTTATCGTATACATAGGGATTGGTGTCATTACTATCAGATACCGCATTTGTCGTGACCTAACTTTATCTAGGCAAAAACTAAATGTATTTAATTAATTAAACTAATACTAATATATCCGAAATTAACTACACTAATATACTAATTTGTTTTAGGGTGAATAATTGTCTAGGGATTAACGTGTTTACAAATATGTGTTTGATTTTGATTTACTTACGTTTATGGTGTTCGACCTATTTGATAATCTCGGTATGCAAACTTCACTGCCACCTCTCCCGATTGTAAGACGAGGGAATACATAACTTCAAGTCAATGAATAAGTCCCCCTCAACATCTTAACGACCCTAGGTCACGTGGGTCTCACCCAGCGTCATTGATTGCACACAATCCAACTCCCCACCGGGTCATTGGATCGTGCGTTGTATTTACACTATCGATAACCTTCGTTCTAAAACTCCATCGCCACCTCTCCCGAATGTAAGAAGAGGGATATAACGCGACTTCATGTCAATGAAGAAGTCCCCCTCAACATCTCAATGACCCTAGGCCGCGTGAGTCTTACTCCAACGTCATCGATTGTCCACAATCCAAACCCCGATCGGGTTATAGAATCATGGCGTTTGTTTACCCTAATCCGAATTTGGAGTTTGTCAAAACTCCGTATTCTCTATTTATCAATCTTAGCATAATAGACAAATAATACAATAAATACAATCAAACTACGAAGAACAATCATCCAAACAACGTTTTTATAAATTTTATATTAATCCCTATACAATCCATGTTTAGCTAAGGTCATAGCTGCATTTACAATGAAATAACAAGCTAAACATGCTCACAATATCCTAAGTTAAAGAAATAAGGAAAAACAATCGAAGAACTTAGCCTTGTCCGAAGATAAACCGCTGAGAACGCTCAAAGATCGATTTGCCATCTTCTTCACTTCGGGATGTAAGCTCCACCTCTAAAACTCCTAAACCCTAGCCTAAATATAGATTAAGGTGCCCAAATGGCCGAGGGAGCTCAAAGGAAGGGGAAAGAGAGGGGTATTTATAGGCAAAAGATCTAAAAAATATCTAATAAATATCTAGGCTATGTAGAGGCTCACCGCCGTGGCCGTGGGATTCAGCGCCGTAGCGGTAGGTAGGTCGGTTTGTTGATTGCCGGCGTGGAAAAGTGGAAAAGTAGAGGCTCACAGCGGTATCTAGGCTATGTAGAGGCTCACAGCAGTGGATGTGGAAAAGTGTCTGTTGGATTTTCGCTTAGGCGTTGGGCTTTCAGTAGCCATTTGTCTTTCTTAGCTTTTTCACCACCGCGGCGATGGTTTAGACACCACGGCGGTGGGCTTGTTTCACTGTTTTGCCTCCGAGCTTATTTTTCTACCGTTCTTCGACCGTTTTTGGTTTGATCTCATCGTTTTCGCTCCAATTTCCTATCTTTTTGCCCCACACACCTAATTTGTATAAAAAGTATGAAAAGTAATTAAAAACATAATAAAATACTATATAAACGCACGAAAACTAACTTAATTTGGTTTAAAAATACATAGGTAGATTACACCTATCAATGACAATAGTTGGGAGTTACGAAATTTGATGGGTAAATATGGTTTGACATAGAATGGTTCTATGTTTTCATGTCAGCCTGGGTAACACCCTGGGTAACACTACACTGATACTGGAGTTATATTTATAATTTTTGTTTGGTACCCTTTAATGTCGTCGTTAATTTTTTGTCTGAGTGTCTATGTTTAAGGTAGTTTCCACTTACCGTGAGTGCACTTATTTATTTATTTATTTGTATTAAATATGATTTTAATTTATATATCCAGTTGATGAGTATTCTATTTGTTTTTCAGA
This sequence comes from Eucommia ulmoides, assembly GCA_016647705.1. Lineage (NCBI taxonomy): Eukaryota > Viridiplantae > Streptophyta > Magnoliopsida > Garryales > Eucommiaceae > Eucommia > Eucommia ulmoides. The sequence continues at coordinate 36,141,097 of CM028339.1, read as the reverse complement.
AGATATACAAACATGTGGCACTTTAAATATTGATGACAAATGGAGAGAATCTATGGTTTTAGAGTCAATAATTAAGGTAAATTCCAATAGCCCTAGGTGGTGGGATCCAGTGGCATGAGTGGTAGACTTATATTACTAACTCTATAATGTATATAAAAAATCATTATTTATCGTATTTGTTGATCCTAAGAATTTGATGAACAATTAAATGTTGATGTTTTTGGTGGAACTAACAGTTTGATTAAGAGTTTCAGTTTATTAGTTCTAGTGATGAAAATGATCATGAAGATATTGTGGCAATACTAAAGATGATGGAAGATTAAGAGTTTGAAGAAATTGAAGAATCTAGGAAAAATAACTCAGGTTAAATTCTAATTCTTAATATCTCAATTAGAATCACACACAACACAAAATGATTTTTTATAAATATGTTTTTTTTATAGGATCCTAATTAGTTAAATTATTTGCTCCTATGTGTAATTGAAAGAGAAATATTGATAATTGATTAAAATTGAATTTAAGAATTTAATGGAGATAACTAAGAAAAGAAATCGGTTAAAGGGGTGAAAACGTTGAATAAAATGGATTAAAAACGAATTTAGAAGAGGTTTCCAGCATTGACAAGTTAACAGGTAAGTCGACTGGAGCATAGAAGGTGAAGTTGCTGAATCTCTCGGTCGACAGATAGGTCGACCTAAGCTAAAGTGGTGAATTCTATGAATCGATCAGTCGACAAAGAGGTCGACCTGTGACCAAAATTGAAACTCTCTGAATCTATAGGTCGACAAATTGGTCGACTCATGAAACTCTCTGAATTATCAGGTCGACAGTTAAAGTACGAGCGGTCGACCGATGGGCAAAGAATTTTTGGCGTGGCTACATCCTGAATCAATCGTTCGACTGGTGACTCTTGGTTAGTCGATTTATGGGACTGTTTTCGGATTTTGTGGAATTCCGTATTTTATTCTAAAAGTAGCCATTACTAGCCATTTTTTTGGTAGGATCTCCGAGATATCATAGGAATCTGAAGTGTTTTTAGTTATTTAAATGATATCTAAGTGTTCCTATAGATATAGTTCAAGTATTTTTTATGGTTCTCAATTTGGTACGTATAATTCTTTCAATCCTATTCAATGGTGTTTGAAGGAGACATTTGAGGGACTTAATTGAAAGTTTTAAAAGATATTTTTGAGTGAATTATATTAGAAATGAATCATTATGAATAGAGGGTCTATTGGTGAAATAAAATATCATGATTCATGGAAATTAGCCGTTGGAGGGCTTGTTTTATTCCCTTTTAAAAAGACCTACGTTTTTTCACATTTGAGTAAGAGACACATCTAGAGAATTATTCTGAGCTATTCAAATTTTGAGTTTTCTATGAGTTATTATACTGAGTGTATTGTGAGATCTTTTCTCAGAGTTATTCTTGAGAAATATTTGTTGTGGATTATTGCTACTACCGATCTGAAGTTTCATTGCTATCTCTAATCATTATTTTTTTGGTGAAATCCTAGTGAGATCTTTCTAAATTACTTTCTATTAATTGTTGATTGAGTATATTTGGAATTTGGAATTTTATCTTTGAAATTGTTTTCCGATTTTTTATTGAAAAATATTTTTTAAAACAATTTCTTGAAGAAATCTTATTACGTGCTACCCAATTTTTTGTTTAAAATCAAATTTTGAATATCTTACTTTTCTATCCCTAATTTTAAGATATTAATTGAGTTCTAATTTATCTAGGGTGGTAAAAACTCCGAATGAGAAAAATTGCTTATCAATTTGTAATTGGTGAGTTAAGTGACAGATTGAATGCTATTGGGAGTATTTAATCAAAGAATAGCTGGTTTCAGTTTCTTCTTGTAAGGAGATTGAAGTAGTAATTCTTCATTGATTGAAATGATTTGTGAGCAAATTTGTAACGGTTCAATTCTTACTGAGTAAAAAGATATTTGGAGTATTTGCGCGGTTTCGATTCTTTAGCTTAAGGTACAAAAAAGAATTAGGTTATTCTTGAGCCTGTAAAAAGTAGAAGTTATTCCTGAGTCTGGCAAAAGGAATTTGTAAAGGTTGATTCTGTGCCTGTGAAAAGAATCACTGTGAGGGTTTGGTTCCTACCTTTAAAGGAATATTGAGTTTAGTGGGTATAACACTCCATGGAGCTTGGGGGACTGGATTATCTAAAAGTAGCTTGGTGAACCAGTATAAATTTCTAGTGTGCTGCTGTTTTTCATTATTTATTTTTGTTGTTTGGTGTGCACCTAGTTGATATTATATTTCTGCTATTATATAAAGATAATAATTAATTTAGGATTAAAATTAATTATTTGAATTATTGAGGCATTTTTCTCTGATAATATTTTATCTACCCAATTCATCCCCTATCTTGGGTAACTCACTGGGCCAACATTATTATTGTCCATTAGAAAATAATTGTTTATGATATGATTGTGTTTGTTATTGTTGTGCTTGATTGTTATTGGCTGTATTTGTTAGTGTCATGTTGCTATAAAATAGGAGTTGAATTTCGAATGTCATATAAATAAATGCGGGTATGCTCAATTTTTTTAATTATTGGTTTTGTTCATTTGAAAATAATTTTTGAATATTAGAATGTGTCGTATAAACGAAGTGAATTATGTCAAAAATATTTTAATTTTCTGTATTCGTTTATTTGTTTGTCATGTTTATTACAAAATAGGAATTAATAATTTGAGAATAGTATAAAATTAAAAGGGGTTACGTCAATTTTTTTATGTTAAAATATCTTAAAATCCGTGCCGTCAGGCATGGGTAATGCCCTAGTATATATATATTAGAATGTTTTGAGCATTCCGGTTTAGATTTCGGCTTTGGATTTCAGGTAGAATTTTGAACTCTTTTAATGTATGTATTTAATTTTCCTATTGTGTGATTTATGTTATTATTGTTGTTGAATTTTAACTGTTAAGTTTTATGAAATAATTATGATTATGTGAAAATTATGTATAATAGATGTTTATGTGTTTATTTGTTACATTAAATTAGATACACGTATTAAAGGAGTTGAAATTCTACTGAGCATTGGCTCACAACCCCACAGTTTTGATTGTAGGACTGGTGAGAAAGAAATTGCGCCGAGAATTATATAGGGATTTCTATTTGAAATAATTGTAATTATTATTCACTGTCGTAAAATTTACTCGATTTTTAATAGATCTCAATATACTGTTGCAAAATGGAAGGAAAAATATAGTGAAATGTGGTTGAGCTCAGGCTCATCTAAAATTTTAACTACATACTATTTAATTTTACAAAATTAATTATTATTGTAAAATATAATATTATTATACTCATCTAAAATTGACGATTTAAGTATTATTTATTAATTCGATAATAAAAATTACCATTGTAATATTCATTGATAATTCGATAATTATAATTATCGCCGTATCTATAAAAACTTTAGATTTTTATAAAATAAAATATTAGATACTCGATTTGAGTATAAATTCTTTTTATGGAAAAACCAACTGGAAATTGACTCGATAAATCGATAATTATAAATGATATTTAATTTTTTTTTTTGTTTGTATTATTTTTATTTATATATATATATATATGTGAGCATATATATATCAATTTTCTAGTTGAGCCATAGAATTTCCAGTATATTCAGACTGTTGTATAATAATTAAACTGTTAACTTAATAACGAGGTATTAAACTATTATATAATTAGAAAAAAAAGGTTGATATTCAATTTTAGTATTAATTCTCTATAAGAGAAATCACGTGGCGGCCCTTGAAAATCGGGTTATTACAGGGGAGTGGTATCATAGTGAAATTGTTAATAATATTAATTTATTTATGGGCGATGAAATATTCGCTGTAGAATTCTCCTTAGGGAGAAACGTAGTGATGACCTTGGGAAACCTAGTCGTTATAAAGTGGTATCAGAGCATAATTTTTAGTAATATAATTTATTTATGGGCAGTGAAATATTCGTGGTAGAATTCTCCTTAGAGTGAAATCTAGTGATGACTCTGAGAAACCAGGTTGTTACAAAAGGTGTCAGAGCACTTGTCATAACATAGGACACAACAAGTGGAAATCTTTACTACAAAATTTAAAACAAAATTGTGTGAATATACTCTGCAAAAATAAAAAAAAAATAAAAAATAAAAAAACAACAATAATAATAAAAAAAAAAAATCAAACAAAAAGAACGACAAACTACATTAGCATTAAAGAAGACTCAAGAATACTAGTTCATTAATGCATATTTGACTTCATAATCCGTATTATGTCACGAAAGTTTTTATCATTTTCATTCTAGTTACAAGATTTCAAAGCAAAGCGTGCCTACTGATACACTCCTGAATTCTGTTACTTTTATAAGGTTATTGGTAAAGTGTAAATACGACACTACTTTCACTATAATGTACGAGTCAAGTTTTAACAGAGTGGGAAGAGTAAATGTTGTCGTATCCATAAGGATTAGTGTAGATTATCGTTGAGTATCATAATTATCATAACCTAACTTTATTTAGACGATAAAAATGTAGGTATTTGTTTTTCTTTTTTTTTTTTCTTTTTTTTTTTTTAATAAATATACTAAATTAATTATCTAATTAAACTATTTAATCTAATATACTAATATAGTGGTATGACGTTTGTGGAAAATTATTGCCTATGGATTAACTTTGTCCAATTAAATGTGTTCGTTTCGAACTAGTTTATATTAACGGCGTTTATCCTATCCAACAATTTCGGTATCAAAATCTCATTCACTACCTCTCCCGAGTGTAAAGTGAATGAATATGTGATTTTGCATTAACGCTGAAGTCCTCCTCGAGTGTCTATACGACACTTGGTCACATGAGTCTCGCCTCAACGTCACAGATTGCACACTTTCAAACTCTTTCCCAGGTTATTAGATCGTCACGTTGTGTTTAAGCCTTAGTCCGAATTCGGGGTTACCTCTCCCGAGTGTCAAATCCTGTATTCTCAATATATGTAAACAAGCATACAAACATAGAATAACGGCAAACACAATTGGATAAACATGAACAACCATTAACAAAACATCGATTTTATATAAACAACGTTTTCGTGAAGTACATCGATCCCTAGACAATATATGTTTAGTTAAACATAGCCGTAGCCCTAAATACAACTATATATAAACTAAACATATACAAACATTTAACCAATCTAAGAGAGAAAGAGAGAAACAAGGAGATTAGCCGTTATTCGAAGAATCAACGCTAAAACCGCTTCGAGAACGCTTATTTCTTCTTCGCGTTTTGATCTTCTCTTGGTCGAATGGCCTTGGAGTTCTCAAGACTGCCGAAAACGTCTACATCATGTTTGTGGAGAAGATGGACGATATTTATAGGATTCGACATATCTCAAAATATCCCAAAATATCTTAAAATGTCAGGCATTAACCGCTGCAGCGGTAGATAGGTTGGTGGGATTCTGGGGGGTGACCGCTGCTGCGGTAGAGCTCTCTACGTTTTGACTGTTGTAGCGGTGGAGCTCTCTACATTTTGACTGCTGCGGCGGTGGAACTTCAACAAACTCTTTGTATTTTCACTGCAGCAGCGGTGGTTTCACTGCTGCAGCAGTAGATACAGGCTTTGAATTTGTTCTTTTTACTCTTTTTCTCTACCGTTCTTCTACGGCTTTGATCGTTTATAGATCGTTTTAGTCCATTTTTAGCCCAAGTACTTAATTTAAGATAAAATAAATAAAAACGTATTAAAACACAATAAAAAGCTATAAAAATACTAAAAAACTACCAAATTCGATTTGAGAATAAATAGATAAATTGCACCTATCAAATACCTCCAAACTTAGATTTTTACTAGTTCTCGAGCAAAATACTTACACTAAAATAAAAAACACAACGAAAAAACTAACACAAACAAGCTAAATACAAACAACCTAAACATAACGATATGCAAGTTTTGAATTCAACTATCGACCGAAATATTTTTCCGTCAATAACCCCCAATCATATCAAGTTCAGGAGTAAAACATTCTATGTGATGTTCTAGAATTTCGACATTCAATAATGGTAAACACCATTCTAGGTCCTTTCAATAGGAGCATGCGAAACTCAATTAAACTCATGACTTATACCATAAAGGATTAGGATATCCATATGCTTGACTGAGTTCCACTCTCTACTAATGTAGGCTAGGAAGTTCATAAAGATCAGAAGGACTTGCTTAGGTTTAGAACATGGCCAAGGGTATAACGGAAATATAAAACAAGTTAACATCATTAACTCAACGATACCCAAGGTACAACGCTTGGCAATCTCACACTCGAACCCCCATAGATAAATTTGAAACAATCTATGAACATATATTTAAGACCGACGTACTCACTTGTCAAAAGAAACGAAAATTTTATTATATATATATATATATATATATATATATATATATATATATATTTTTTTAACATATCACACCCCCAAACTTATTCGATTATTACAATTTCACGGGTATGGTTAAAACGAACAAAAAATGGCAAGTGAGTACTCGAATACCGAACCAATTAAAAGTTATCCCTAAACCCAACCGCTCACTTCAAGTAGCATAAACGAATGCTAACTTGATTAACTCAAATTGTGCCTTCGGTTTAGCGATAAAGGTTTGGAGAAAATTTAATTTGCCAGGGTATTTGTTACATGTTCAAAATTGAAACGACTAATTGGCTTCGACAGGGTAACGAGGGATAAACATTTTACAAGGTAAGCTTCAAAGGCTCAAGCGACAAAATGAATGCCTAAATCACGTCTTCTGAACTACCTCGCCTAGGATTTTGCCTCAAGTTTCCCCCAATCAGGTTCTAGAATCCCTTAAATTGTCATAAATTTGGCTAATGGATAATTGGCCTCAAATCACTTGAATAGCTCTATATTGAGTCTACATGCTCGTGCAATTTAGGATCCACAATAACTTTCACCAAAATGACATTGTCAAGCATACAAAAATATACATGAATGGGCATTACCCTTGACCATGAGAACAACTAGGGGGTAATATCATCATCCGGTAATGGCCCAGATTAACTCAAAACTCGGCATGCAACAACAACAACAATAAACATTAACACATCGTAGACTAAACAAGCATGCAAACAATGAAACATACTAACAACAATAAAATATAATAACATACTACACATCACCCCCGAACTTAAAACCGGCAGTGTCCACAACCACCCAATCATCAATCTCAGCAATTGAAATAAAGCTTGCTGACGAAGGGGGTTTAGAACACGTACCTAGGAGGTGAGGGAATCTCACATATGAATCAAGTCGGCAGTGATGAATCTAATTTATTTTTGACTTGGGTTGTCTCCCAATAAGCGCTTAGTTTATTATCCTTGGCCTGACACAGAGAAATTCTTGTCAAAGAGCGGCTTCCGCCCATAGTAAATGTCGTACAACACCACATATGGGTCTTGATTCAGTACTCCCTCAAGACTGGTGAGATTTGGCTTTATTCGACTCGAACTTTCAACAACTCTCTCTAATAGCTCATGTACTTGGTGGGCATGAAAGAACGTTGCTAATGGCGACGAAGGACAAGTGAGCCACATAGGATCCTCGTAGATGTGATCGTCTTGGATTGGTGGTGGTATCACAATGTGGATCTGCAATAGTGAAGAATCACAATCGTTGATCTATGTTTGGGTTCTCGTCTCATTCAAATAATCATTATTGAACTCACCCATGATCTTTTCACATGTTTTCGATTCCTGATGGTGGCTTTCAATGCATGTTGTATTTCTGTCTCTCAGTGCCACCACTTCTGACTCGGCCTCAATGAAGTAGATTAGCTAACTAATTTGTGTTTGAAGAGACGCTACGGTTGCATCGATTTCGGTGTAGACCGTCTGGATATTGTCAAGATGATCCTTGTGCTCATTGATCATGTTATTCGTTTCCCTCCAAAACGCCTGAGTCTGCCCCATAAATTCAGCAAACATGGTTTCCAATGCGGGGAAAGACTCTCTATGTTGTTCTGGGGTATTAATTCATGGCGCCGAAATGGTAAAACTATCCCCCAAGCTTTGGTAACTAGGTAAATAATTCCAATAATTAAAATTAAACTCGACCATGTCTTCCAATAAACAATAGGCTTCATCTGTGGTTAGTTAGTCAAAAGAGGTGGTACTGTTTCCTCTTTCCACCCATGTTCTAGTTGCGGCAAATAATCCGTCGAGGAAGTTCACTAGTTGACACTCCTTCGGGAAACGATGATTCGGAAACCAGAACAACAACTCATTGTATCAATCCCAAGCACAATAAAATGGTTTGGAATCTTGTTGAAACAAATGCAAAAGTACCTGTTAATCTAACATCTTCAAGTACCCTGCAAGAAAAACGAAAACAAAACTAGGTAGCGCGTAAATACGTAGCTACTTTCACCGTAAGTGTACGGGTCAAGTTTTAATAGAACGGGAAAAGTTAGGGTTGTTATATCCATAAGGATTGGTGTAGATTATTGTTGAGCACCGTAATTATCATAACCTAACTTTATTTAGATGATAAAAATGTAGTTTTTTATAATAAATATACTAAATTAATTATCTAATGAAACTAATTAATCTAATATACTAATATAGTGGTGTGACGTTTATGGAAAATTATTTTCAAGGGATTAACTTTGTCCACTTAAACGTGTTTGTTTCAATCTAGTTTACATTAACGTCGTTCATCCTATCCGACAATCTCGGTATCGAAATCTCATTCACTACCTCTTCCAAGTGTAAAGTGAATGAATATTTGACTTCGCATCAATGCCGAAGTCCTCCTCGAGTATCTATACGACACTTGGTCGCATGAGTCTCACCCCAATGTCACGGATTGCACACTTTCTAACTCCCTACTAGGTTATTAGATCGTTGCGTTGTGTTTAAACTCTAGTCTGAATCCAGGGTTACCTCTCTTGATTGTCAAATCCCATATTCTTAGTATATCATAACAAGCATATAAACTTGGAATAACGGTAAACACAATCGGATAAACATGAATAACCATTAACAAAACATTGATTTAGTCAAATAATATTTTCATGAAGTACATCGATCCGTAGACAATATATGTTTAGCTACACATGGTCGTTGCCCTAAATAGAACTAAATACAAGCTAAACATATACAAACATTCAACCAATCTAAGAGAGAAAGAGAGAAACGAGTAGACTAGCCGTTATCCGAAGAATTGACGCTAAAATCGCTCCGAGAACGCTTTCTCCTTCTTCGCGTTGTGATCTTCTCTTGGTCGAATGGCCTTGGAGCTGTCAAGACTCCCGAAAATGTGTACCTCTTGTTTGGGAAGAAGAGGGACGATATCTTAAAATGTCAGGTGTTGATCACTGCAACGGTGGATAGGTCGGTAGGATTTTGGCGGGTGTCCGCTGCAGTGGTGGAGCTCTCTACATTTTGACCACTACAGCAGTGGCTTGACCGCTTCAGCGGTGGAGCTTCAACAAACTCTCTGTATTTTCACCATTGCAGCGGTGGATGCAGGCTTTGAATTTGGCATTTTTGCTTATTTTTTCCACCGTTATTCCACCGCTTTGATCGTTTATGGACAGTTTTAGTCTTTTTTCATCCCGAATACCTAATTTAAGATAAAATAAATAAAAATGTATTAAAACACAATAAAACGTTATAAAAATACTCGAAAACTACCAAAACTAGCTTGAGAATACATAGATAAATTACACCTATAAGTTACATAATAATTAGTACCGAGAACCAGAGCTTCTGACTATTTTTAATTTTTTTTTTTTTTTCATGTATTTGTATATTATTATTTTAGAAATCCATGTGGGGAGTTTCATATAATATTTCTGTATACATGGACAGGAGCAAAGGTTACGACCACCTTAAGTTTGGGTTATGGTATCCATTGGCTCATTACTTATAACAAATTAAGTGATATTAAAAAAACAAAAACTTGATTATATTAAAGTGGAGTATCTATTCTTTGCTCCCGGGTATTTTGGGAACATGGATTAACCTTTGGGTTCCATTTCTAATTCCTATTCTGAGGCTCTAATTCCTCGCAGCCAAACGCTCCCTTACGATCTCTTTAAGGGTCTGTCCGGTTTCACTACATTAAAAAAAAATTAATAATAAATAAATAAATTATTTTCTTGGGTCGGTATTATATGTTCTTTTCTTAGAAATTCTTCCTTTCACTTTTCATTGTTTTCTACCCAAGGGAACATTTATTCGAGCAACAAGTATCTTTTTGTCGATTTTTAAAGCTCACTCACTAATTAGATCAATGTTAGGATGCTGGTGTTATGTGGAATGTGTCTTTGGTTTTCCATTAAGTTAAACTTTGGGTTTTGATGACCAGTTTGAGAATTAGTATTTATTTGGTATTTGTGTTTATTTATTTATATGACAGGGTTCATAAGTCTCCATTAGAATAGTTTGTTTGACATTTCATCTTCAATGGTCCAGCTGCAACTTTGTTAATATGTTTAATTTTTCTACTGTCTTTCTTGCATTCTTCACATAGTACTAGACTGTTTAGATGGTGGAATGGATTCTCATCAACAGTTAACTGAGTTAGTTGATAGTGTAATATTTGTGCATAACTGAGAAATATTTAGCATGTTGATTCTTTAATTACAAGTTGTGCTACTTCCTGTTAAAAATTCAAAGCTTGTGTTGTGGTATCTATTACCAATATTAAATTAAGTAAGACTGGGTAAGTGGCGTGTTAGTCGTGGACTATAGGATTTGTTGTAAAATTGAAAATATCAATTTAAAGGTGCTTATTATCTTCTATATAAATTATCAAATTATATTTTTGTATGAAATTGTGGATGAAAAATATTGATGAAAATGGACAGTTTTATGATGATTAATGGATCAAGTAAAATTTTAAAAGGTGGAAAATGATTTTTATTATCCTACTATGCCATAATTGGTAGCGGAATATTACGTCGCTACTTTCACCGCAAGTGTACGGGTCAAGTTTTAATATAACAGGAAGAGTAAGGTTGTCATATCCACAGGGATTGGATTAGATCGTCGCTAAGTACCGCGATTGTCATAACCGGATTTTATCTAGGCGACTCAATTTATAGTTTTTGTTAATAAAATATACTAAACTAAGTTAATGAAACTAATTATACTAATATGACGTTTAAGAGAGTATATTGTCTAGGGATTAACGTTATTCACTTAAACGTGTTTGTTTCAATCTAGTTCACATTAACGGCATTCAAATCTATCCGACAATCTAGATATCGAAAACTCACTCACTACTTCTCCCGAGTGTAAGTGAATGAATATGCGACTTCGCGTCAACGCTGAAGTCCCCCTCTAGTATCTATATGACACATGGTCACATAAGTCTCGCCCCAACCTCATAGATTGCACACTTTCTAATACCCTCCCGGGTCATTAGATTATCGCGTTGTGTTTAAACCCTAGTCCGAATCCGGAGTTACCTTTCCCGAGTGTTAAACCCCGTATTCTCAATATATCATAACAAGTATATAATAGTGGAATAACAGTAAACATAATCAAATACAATTAAACAACCATTAACAAAACAACAATTTATTCAAAACACGTTTTCATGAAGTACATCAAGCCCTAAACAATATTTGTTAAACTACACGTGGCCATAGCCCTATATTAAACAATGCACAAGCTAAACATAAACAAAACTATCAACCAAAACTATGAAATAAAGAGAGAAATAAAGAGATTAGCCGTTATCCGAAGAATTGTCGCTAAAACCGCTCTGAATCGTTTCATCTTCTTGGCATTGTGATATTCTATTGGTTGATATGGTTTGGAGCTCCAAAATTAGTCCCAAAAACATGGGTGTTATGTTGGCAGAAGAGGGGGATACATATGGGATCCAAAATTTCCTAGAAAATATTCCAAAATATCAACAAAATCTGGTGTCGGACCGCTGCAGAGATGGGAATCACCGTTGCAGCAGTGGAGAAGTCAGTAGGCTTCTACCATATGACCACTGCAGCGGTGGTCAAGCAGAAACATTCTGCTTGATTGACTGTTGCAGTGGTGGAGGTGTAGTCCTGAATGGCCTTTTTGCCTTTTTTTTTTTCTTCTACCGTCCCTTTTTGTCCTAAACATCTAATTTACATACAAACAAATAAAAATGAATTAAAACATATTAAAACACTATAATAATACTTGAAAACTACCAAAACCGGTTTAAAAAAAAATAGATAAATTTCACCTATCAAATACCCCCAAACTTAGAATTTTGCTAATCCTCAAGCAAAACACTCACACTAAAATAAAAAACACAATGAAATAATTAAGACAAAAACTAAACACAAATAAAAACACAAACTACCTAAACATAACGACATACGAGTTTTGAAATTCAACTATACCGACCAAAATATTTTCCCTCAATGGCCTCTAACTATATTGAGTTGAAGAGTAAAACGCACCATGTGGTGTTCTAGGATTTCAACATTCGATAATGGTAAATTCCATTCTAGATCCTACTCAAGTGTATGTGCAAAAACTTAATTATACAACCATCCAATTACTGGATTGGATTATCCATCAACAAAGTTCATGACTTAAAACCGATAATGGATTAGGATATCCATATGCCTGACTGAGTTCCATTCTCCACTAACGTAGGCTTAGAAATTTTAAAAAAAAATCAATAGGGCTTGGTTCGGTTTTCCAAAAATGGCCAAGGATATATTGGGAATATAAAACAGGTTACTGTCATTAACTCAACGATACCCAAGGCACAACGCTTGGCACACAATCACACTCGAACCCCAATAGATAAATTTGAAACAACCCTGAACATACATTTAAGAACTCCGTACTCATTTGTCAAAAGAAACTATAATAGAACTATATTTACATTTTTTTTTTTTTTAACAAACCACACCCTGAAACTTATTTGATTATTATAATTTAATGGGCATAGTTAAAAAGGATTAAAAAAGAGAAGTGGGTACTCGAATACCGAACCAATAAAAAGTTTGCCCAAAATCTAACAGCTCACCTCAAGTAGAATAAACGAATGCTAACTTGATTTCACTCAAATTGTGCCTTCGGTTTAGCGACTTAGATTTGGAAACTGTTTTATGGGCCAAGGTATTTGTTACGTGTTCAGAATTGAAACGGCTTATAGGCTTTGATAGGGTAACGAGGAATAAACATATTACAAGGTAAGCTTCAAAGGATCAAGCGACAAAATGAATGCCTAAATCATGTCTCCTAAACTACCTCACCTAGGATTTCGTCTCAAGTTTTTCCCAAATCAGGTTTTAGAATCCCTTAAATTGTCATGAATTTGGGTAATGAAAAATCGGCCCTTAAATCAATTGGATAGCTATACATTGAGTCTATGTGCTCGTGCATATTAAGATTCACAATAACATTTACCAAAACGACATGCCAAGCACACAGAACACACATGAATGGGCATTACCCTTGACCTTGAAAAACAACTAGAGGATAACATCATCATCAGGTAATGGCCCAGAAGAATGCAAAACTCGGCACACAACAACACATACTACAAACATAAACACATTTATACTAAACTAAACAAACATGCATACATTAAACTCAAACTACACAACTAACAACAAGAACACATACTAAACATACTAAATATACTAAACATCCCCCCCCAAACTTAAAACGGTCTGTATCCACAATGACCTAATCATCAATCTCAACATTTAGCATGCTTTATAGTGACAAAGAGGGTTTAGAACACATACCAGGGAGGTGAGACAATCTCACTTCTGAGTGAAGTCGGCAGTTATGATCTAATTTATTTTAAAACCAGCTCTGATGCCAATTGTTGGTCCAAAGAGCTACCCAAGAGGCGGGATAAATTGTGTAATTACAAAATTTAAACAATTATTTCTTTAAACACTTAATATCAAATAATCAATTTGCTTAAATTAATTATTATCTTAGTTACTCAGCGGTTATGTGTTCAATACTAAGTGCATACCCAAACACAATATAATAGAAAATAAACAATGCAACAAATGAAGATATATTCTGGTTCGGTAAGCTACTCTTACCTAATCAAATCTCCCGAGCTCTACGGAGATCCACAACCCACAAAAACCATGATTCCTTCACTAGGTAGGAACCAAACCCCATACAATAATTCATTTACAGGCATACAATTAAACTTTACAAATTGACCATTTTTCTAGGCCAAGGATAAATCTTATCTTTTTACCAGGCCAAAGATTAACCTAACCACTCTCTCACTTATCCTTTTCAAAGGTATAGGAAGAACCTTTACCAATCATTGGAAAATAACAATTCAATTGTAGGGAGAATCAAAATCTAATTCTTTTTAAGGGAAAATAATAACCTAACCTTTTTGCAGCATAAAGATTAAGCTCCAATCTTTTACAAAGGAAAAAGATCGAAACCTAGCTACCCTGACTAGATGCTATCTCAGACGTATCTAATCCACTCAAACTTATAAATACACAAAATATGAGTTTCTTCTCACAAAGAGCTTCTAGAGACTCTACCAAATCAATACAGATATACACAATTAATATCCCAAAAATTACTACATGATAGATACAATATGACGCAAATAAAATCTAATTAAATAATAAAGTAGTATCATAATTTAGAGTACGTAATCTGAAAATCATTCAAATTTTTTTCTTCTTCAGGCCTTTAAGTTTAAAACGATTTTCTAAACAATCTTAAAACCAACCAAGTAATAAATATATGAATTCAAAATAAAAAACGAAGCTTGGAAAGATCTCATCGAAAAACACCGAAGATAACGACATAATAGCAATAGAACTCAAGTCAGTGGCGCAAAATCAACAGCGCTTTAGATCAAGAACGAAGAATGAATCTCTCACAGAAATCTCAGCAAAAATATATATCTTAGAAAGGCCTGAACTGATAGTTGTTGATCTGATTTAAATGATTCCCATAGGTCTATTTTTATAGACAGATATCAAGTCCTCCAACAACTAGTTTTTTGAAGGTATGCCTCTAAAAGACACTCTTATCCCCCATATAACAATACCTCTCATTTCATGTGTATTTCACATTTAAAATATCTTTCAATTCTCTCAAATAAGTCCACAAAAGTATTCTCTATTTAAAACCTTAAAGATAGGAAATATTAATCTATTTAAATTAAGAGAATCTTAAAGTTTATGGACCAAATCACTAGGGATAATAAATTAGGTAGACCTTATCTCAATTAAGTTCAAATCCCCCAAATCCCTCCCTTGGAATCCTAAAAAATAGATAGTTTTTTAATAAAAGACGAAGTCATTCGAAATCTCAATCGACACTGTCGGTTGACCGAGCCCTAGTAATCATTTGACCGATTATTTTAGAGCCGATACACAGGTTGATCTTTCAGGCCAGTCAATTAATCGAATCCTACCAATTGGTTGATTGATTGGTTCAGAATGTTCCATTTTCAGTTAAAAAAACTCATTGACTCAAACGGTTGACCAATTGGTTCAGGTTATTCACTTCATTGACCAATTTGGCCACTATTTCAAATAGTTTATCGACCTCTTCAATTTAGTTGACCGACTGGTCCTATAGCATCCCATATCTGCTCCAAAACTCAACGTTTGATTCGGTTGACTGATTAATTTTCTCGATTAACCAAATTGACCCGAAAATACCACGTTTTATACTTTAAAACATATTTTTCAATTAGGTCAATTATCAATTTCGTTTTACATGAGGCGCATATACAATATCTAATTTTAGGATTTTGAACTTAACACTTCTTATCACAACACACATAAAAATTGTTGAGCCTAAAATTTTGATGAACAATTAAATGTTGATGCTTTTTGTGGAACTAACGATTTAATTGAGTGTTTCAGTTTATTAGTTCTAATGATGAATATATGATGACAAGTAATGAATGGATGCTAAAAGATAATGACAAAGATGATGAAGGATTAAGAGGTTGAAGAATTTGAAGAGCCTAGGGAAAACAACTCACGTTAAATTTTAACTCTTAATATCCCAATTAGGATCACACACGACACAAATTTTTTTTTTAAAAAAGTTTATGTGTGTTTTGATAGGATTCTAATTAGTGAAATTATTTACTCCTATATATTATTAAAAAGAAGTAAAAATGATTAAAATGAAATTTAAGAATGTAGGGGAGATAACTGAAAAAAGAAATCGATTAAAGGGGCAAAAATATAAATATAAAAAAAGAATTAAAATCAAATTGGGAAAAGTGTTGCAGCATTAGTCAGTCGACTGATAAGTCGACCTGCGCTTATATGGTGAACTCTCTGAATCGATTAGTCGACAGGGAGGTGGACCTGTGACCAGAAGTGAAACTTTTTGAATTTCTAGGTCGACAGATAGATCAACCGATGGGCGATGGATTTTTGGTTTGGCTACATCCTGAATCGAGTAATTGACAACTTGGTATTAGTCGGTCGACTGATCAGTCTGTTTCCAGATTTGTGGGATTTCGTGTTCTGATTTGAATAGTAGTCATTATTACCCATTTTATGGTTAAGATTCATGAAATATATTAGGGATTTGATATGTTTTAAGTTATTTAAACAATATTTAAATATCCCTATAGATATGATTCCATTATTTTTTATGTTTCTCAATTTGGTACGTATAATTCTTTTAATCCTATTTAATTGAGTTTGAGAAAAAGTTTGAGGGACTCAATTGAAAGTTTTAAAAGATCTTTTTTGAGTGAATTATATCTGAGATAAATCATTATCATATATTGGGTATAGGTGCAATTAGTTATCATGACAAGTGGGAACTAGCCATTGGAAAGCTTATTTTATTTCCTTTTAAAAAGACCAGCATTTTTCACTTCAAAGAGAGATGAGATATCAATCATTTTGAGCTATTCAACTCTTAGGCTTTCTAAGAGTTATCATACTGAGAGTTTTGAGAGAATTGTCTTGAAAATCATTCTTGAGATATTGAAGAAAATTATTGTTGATCACCAATTTAAAGTTGCATTGCTAATCATTATTTATTCGGTGGAATCCTGGTGAGATAATTCCAAATTACTTGTTATTAATTGTTGCTTGATCCTATTATTTATTATTTGAATTTTGATATTTGAAATTTTTTTCCAGATTTTTTATTAAAAAATATTTTTGAAATAATTTCTTGAAGAAATCTAATTATGTGGTACCAAATTTTTGTTTAAATCAGATTTTGAATATCTTACTTTTCTATTACTAGTGTTGGAATATTAATCGAGTTCTAATTTATCTGCAGTGGTAGAAGCTCCAAGTGGAAAAATCACTTATCAATTTGTAATTGGTGAGTTGAGTGACGGATTAAATACTATTGGGAGTATCTAATTAAAGGATAGCTAGTTTCAATATCTTTCGATAAAGAGATTGAGGTGTTAATTCTTCCTTGATTGAATTAGTGAGTGATTTGTAAAGGTTCCATCCTTACCTAGGAAAAGGATACTTAGAGTGATTGTGAGATTTTGATTCTTGAGCCTAAGGTATAAAAAGAATTAGGTTGTGATTCTTCCTGTAATAGAATTAGGTTATTCTTGAGCATTGAAAAAGAAGAGGTTATTCTTGAGCCTGTAAAAAGTAGAAATTATTCTTAAGCTTGGGAAAATGAATTGTAAAAGTTGATTCTGAGTTTGTGAAAAGAATCATTGTAAGGGTTTGGTTCCTACCTTTAATGGAATCTTGAGTTTAGTAGGTACGACTCTCCGTAAGACTAGCCAAGAGTAGCTTGGTGAACTAATATAAATTTCTAGTGTACTGCTATCTTTACAATATTTATTTTTGTTGATTGGTGTGCACCTAGTTGATAATATATTTCCACTGCTATATGAAGAGATAATAATTAATTTTGGGTGAAATTTATTATTTGAATTTTTGAAGTATTTTATTGATAATTTTAATACTACCCAATCACCCCACTCTTGGGTAGCTCACTCGGCCAACAATTTGCGTGATAGCTGGTTTAGCTTGATAAACTTAGCTAACAAAGATCACGTGGCGCACATAATAGGTACACTAGCCGATGGACAGTCTATTCACCAACCAATGTTGTTTGCAGGTGAAAATTATTCGTTTTGGAAAGATAGAATGATAGCCTTCCTTCAGGCTACAAATTACGATGTGTGGCTAACAATCGAGGATGGTCCATTTGTTCCAATGGAAAACTGAGTCGAGAAGAAGAAGGAATAGCTAACTACTTCTGATAAGCAGAAAATCTCTATAAACTCTCAAGCTATTAACATTCTATTTTGCTCATTAGATACTAATGAATATTCTAGAGTTTCAGGTTGTAAATCTGCAAAGGAGATGTGGGAAAAGTTACAAGTTACCCATGAAGGGACAAGTCAAGTGAAGTAATCGAAAATCAACGCTCTTATGAGAAAGTTTGAATTGTTCTGAATGTAAGAAACTGAGTCGATTTAAGAGATGTATACTCGCTTCAACAACATTTGCAATCACTTGAGTCAACTTGGAAAACCAAAATCTATGGAGGATAGATTTCGAAAAGTCCTAAGATCTTTGACAAAAGTGTGGGAGTCAAAGGTGACGATAATTGAGGAAGTTAAATGGTAGCGCATAAAATACGCCGCTACTTTCACTCGCAAATATACGAGGTCAAGTTTTAGTATAGATCGGGAGAGTTAGGGTTATCGTGTCCATAGGGATTGGTTTTGACTATAATTAAATAACGTTTTTATCGTGACCTAATATTATCTAGGTGAAGATAAATTGAATAAAATTAATTATACTAATACTAAGTTAATTAATCTAATTAAATTAACTATACTAATATTACTATGAGATGTTTAGGGCAAGTATTGCCTAGGGATTAACTTTTGTTTACAAAAATGTGTTCGGTCTCATTTTAGTTAACATTAACGGCGTTCGATTTATCCGACAATCTCGATTCGTAAACTCCCCCACCACCTTTTCTGAATGTAAAACGGGGGAATGCATTACTTCGTGTCAACGTCAAAGTCCCCCTCAACGTCTTAATGACTCTAGGTCACGTGAGTCTTTCCCCAACGTCATCGATTGCACACTTTCTAACGCTCTCCTGGGTCGTTAGATTGTCGAGTTGTGTTAACCCTAGTCCGAATCTGGGGTTACCTTTCCCAAGTGTCAAACCCCGTATTCTCAATATATCTAAACTAGCATATCATCATAGAAAACACGGCAAACACAATCAATATAAACGAAGAACAATCGCTAACCAAACACAAACTCAACAAAACAACACTTTTATAAATTACATTAATCCCTAGACAAAAACTCATTTAGCTCATGGCCATAGCCAATTATATAATGAAAACTAAGCTAAACATGCTCAAACAACAATCCTAAGTTAAGAAATAGAAGAAGGAACAAGAGAAACTTAGCCTAGTTCGAAGATTTATCAGTAAAAATATTCCGAGATCGCTCCTCCTTCATTGCAATGTGATCTTCTCCTTAGGATTTGAATGAGCACTCCCAAAACCTCTCAATCTATCCTCCTCAAGTCTATGGAGGTCCCCTAGCCTAATGGAGAGGAGAGAAGGAGAAAACTAGGTTGAAAATATCCTAAAATATCTAAAATAATATCTAAACTGGCGCAGAGGTTTTCTCCTAGGCGAAGAAAACTTTTCCTAGGCGAAGTTACAGCAAGAAGGTTGGTTAACTTTCTGCCGGATTTCCGCCTAGGCCGAAAAACTGCAGGTTTGCATTTTGTTTTGACTGTAACTTCTTCATCCGAACTCCGATTGAGGTGATTCAGACACCTATGGAAATCTAAGAAACAGATATACAACGTGCATGTTTTGAGTGTTTCCAAAATAGGATTTCATCATAGTCCAAAATAGCCTTGAAGTTACAGCACATGTACCGACTTTGCACATTTTCGCCCTTTTTCCACCGTTCTTGATCCGATTTGATCGTTTTCGATCCGTTTACATACGTTTTTACCTCAAACACCTGATTTAGACAAAAACACATAAAAAAATATTAAAACGTACTAAACATATTCGAAAACTAACAACGTTCGGATTGTAAATAGATAGGTAATTTACACTTATCAAATACCCTTAAACTCGGAATTTTGCTAGTCCTCGAGCAAAACACCCATGCAATAAAAGAAAATATAACAACTAAAAATGAAAAATGAAAAACACGATAAACAAATATGTGCAAATTTTGAGTATCATCTACTGGCCAAATGAAATATCCCTCATCAGCCTCCAATCCTATCAAGTTCAAGCATAAAACACATCATGAAATGTTCTATAATTTCAACATTTATAATAGTAAATGTCGTTATAGATCCTGCTAAAGTGTGTATGTGTGTTTAAAAACTCAAATATATAACTGTCCGTTAATCGGATTGGATTATCCACCATATAAGTTCTTGACAGAAAAAACCCGAAGGCATAGAGAATCCATAGGCTTGACCCGGGATCTATTCTCCACTAATGTAGGCTTGGAAGTTCAAAAAGATCAATAGGTCTTGGTTCGGTTTAGGACAAATGGCCAAGCATAAGTTTGAAAAAGAAAACGGGTTAACGTCGTTAACTTGACGTTACCCAAGGCACATCGCTTGGTACTCTCTCACTCTCGAAACCCCATAGATATAACTGAACCAACCCTGAACATAATTTTAAGAACTTTGTACTCACTTGTCAAAAAGAAACAGAAAATAAAAACCGTATGTACACTTGATTTTTATTTTTTTAACAAATACACCCTCAAACTTATTTGATTTGTACAATTTAAGGGGTGTGTGAAACATGAACAACAAAATGAAAAGTGAATACTTGAATACCGAACCAATTAATAGTTCGCCCAAAACTCAACCGCTCACTTCAAGTAGCATAATGAATGCTAACTTGATTCTCTCAATTTGTGCCTTTGGTTTAGTGATTTAGGTTTGGAAAGAAGTTTAATTGGTCACGTGGTATTGGTTAAGTGTTCATAATTGAAATGGCTATTAGGCTTTGACAGGGTAATGAGGGGTAATGATTTAACAAGGTTGACTTAAAAAGGCTCAAGCGAGAAAATGAATGCCTAAATCATGTCTTCCGAACTACCTCGCCTAAGATTTCGCCTCGAATTTCCCCTAAATTAAGTTCTAGAAACCCTAATATCATGAATTTAGGTGACAAATAATCGTTTTCAAATCAATTAGACAGTTATATAATAAGTTTTCATGCTCGTGCAAGTAGGATCTATAATAACTATTACTAAAACATAACGTTGAGCACACAGAACATACATGCATGAGTTTTATGCTCGACCTCAATAAACAACCAGGGGATAGACTCATCATTGGGTGATGGCCTAGATGACGTCAAAACTTAGCACATAACACAACAACTATCCTAAACAGACATGCACACGTAGAAACAATAAAACATACTAACTAAAACATATACTAAAAACATATTACACATCACATCCGAGTCAAACAGGAAATGCCCATAATAACCTAGTCAATGATCCCAATGACATGATAAAGTATTATAATGAAGACTAGGGTTTAGAACATGTACCTGGGAAGCGAGAGACTCTCGCCTCCGAATCAATCGGTTATGATGGATCTAACTTATTCTTTTCCTTGGGTTTCCTTCTAAGAAGCGCTTGGTTTATGGTCGTCAGCCTGACATGCCGAAGTGCTTTTCAAAGAGCGGCTTCCGCCGGTAGTAAGTGTCGTACAACACCACATGCGGGTCTTGGTTCAATTCTCCTTTAAGACTGGCGAGATGTGGCAATGTATAGATCGAGCTTTCAACGACATGCCTCACCAGCTCATGTACTTGGTGGGCATGAAAGAACGTTGCTAGTAGCGGTGAAGGATCATTGCGCCATATTAGATCCTCATAAATATGATCATCTTGGATCGAGTGCGGCATCACCAACTGGAATTCGAATGGTGAAATTTCACAACACTTAATGTATGAATCTCTGTCGATCTCATCCCAGTACCTCTCGCTTGTCTCCGGTTCCTCGTGGTGGATTTCATAATAGAATTCGGCTTGTGAATCTTCAGGTGCCACCACATTTGACTTGGCCTCAATCAAGCAGATAAGTTGACCGATGTGCGTCTATAAAGACGTTACGGTTGCATCGATTTCAGTGCAAATCGTCTCAGTGTTGTTGAGACGATGCTCGTGCTCATTTAGCCGGTCATTCGTCTCCCTCCAAAATGTCTTAGTCTCTCCAATAAAATCTGCGAGTATTTCTTCCAAGCCAAGGGAAGATTCAATGTATTGATCCAGGGTGTCAATCCATGGCGCCATAGAATTGCAACTTTGATAATCAAAGGCCACCATGTCTTCCAACATCCAATGGGCTTTGTCTGTGGTTAGTTGGTTGAAAGAGGTGGTACCGTTTCCTCTTTCAACCCACATTCTGGTTGCGGCTTGTAACCCATCGAGGAAGTTCAGTAGTTGACACTCCCTCGGGAATCCGTGATTCGAAAACCGGAGTAGCAAATCCTTGAATCGATCCCAAGCACAGTAGAATGGCTCGGAATCCCGTTGAAAGAACTACAAGAGTATCTATTGATCTACCATCTTCAAGTACCCTGCAAGAAAAGAAAAAGAAAAACTACAAAGACAAAATTATACACAAAAGAAATGTCTACAGTAAAATCTGGTTATTTACTCACAATATCAATAATAACCAAAAACATAATCCCCAGCAACGGCGCCAAAAACTTGGTTGCGCGTAAAATACGCCGCTGCTTTCATTCGCAAGTATACGAGGTCAAGTTTTAGTATAGATCGGGAGAGTTAGGGTTATCGTGTGCATAGGGATTGGTTTTGACCATAATTGAATACCGCTTTTATCGTGACCTAATTTTATCTAGGCAAAGATAAATTGAATAAAATTAATTATACTAATACTAAGTTAATTAATCTAATTAAATTAACTATACTAATATTACTATGAGATGTTTAGGGAAAGTATTGCCTAGGGATTAACTTTTGTTTACAAAAACGTGTTCGGTCTTGTTTTAGTTTACATTAACGGCGTTCGACTTATCTGACAACCTCGGTTCGTAAACTCTCTCGCCACCTCTTCTGAGTGTAAAGCAGGGGAATATGTGACTTCGTGTCAACGTTGAAGTCCTCCTCAACGTCTTAACGACTCTAGGTCACGTGAGTCTCGCCCCAACGTCATCGATTGCACACTTTCTATTGCCCTCCTGGGTCGTTAGATTGTCGTGTTGTGTTAACCCTAGTCCAAATCTGGGGTTACCTCTCCTAAGTGTCAAACCCCATATTCTCAATATATCTAAACTAGCATATCATCATAGAAAACACGGAAAACATAATCAACATAACGAAGAACAACCTGTGACCGGAAGTGAAACTTTTTAAATCTCTAGGTCGACAGATAGATAAACCGATGAGCGATGGATTTTTGGCTTGACTACATCCTGAATTGAGCGATCGACAGCTTGGTATTGGTCGGTCGACTGATCAGTCTGTTTCAGGATTTATGGGATTTCGTGTTCTGATTTGAATAGTTGTCGTTATTAGCCGTTTTATGGTTAAGATTCACGAAATATATTAGAGATCTGATATGTTTTAAGTTTTTTAAATGATATTTAAATATCCCTATAGATATGGTTAAATTATTTCTGATGTTTCTCAATTTGGTACGTATAATTCTTTCAATCCTATTTAATTGAGTTTGAGAAAACGTTTGAGGGACTTAATTGAAAGTTTTAAAAGATATTTTTTAGTGAATTTTATTTGTGATGAATCATTATGATATATTGGGTTTATAGGTGCAATTAGTTATCATGACAAGTGGGAACTAGCCATTGGAAGGCTTATTTTATTTCCTTTTAAAAAGACCTGCGTTTTTCACTTCAAAGAGAGATGAGATATCAATCATTCTGAGCTATTCAACTCTCGTTCTTTCTAAATGTTATCATACTAAGAGTTTTGAGATAATTGTCTTGAAAATCATTCTTGAGATATTGAAGAGAATTATTGTTGATCACCAATTTAAAGTTGTATTGCTAATCAATTTTTTTATTTTTTTATTTTTTTTGTGGAATCTTGGTGAGATCATTCTAAATTACTTGTTATTAATTGTTGCCTGATTCTATTATTTATTATTTGGATTTTTATCTTTGAAATTATTTTTCGGATTTTTTATTGAAAAATATTTTTGAAACAATTTCTTGAAGAAATCTGATAATGTGCTACCCAATTTTTGTTTAAATCAGATTTTGAATATCTGACTTTTCTATCACTAGTGTTGGGATATTAATTGAGTTCTAATTTATCTGGGGTGGTAGAAGTTTCGAGTGGAAAAATCACTTATCAATTTGTGATTGGTGAGTTGAGTGATGAATTGGATACTATTGGGAGTATCCAATCAAAGGGTAGTTGGTTTTAATCTTTTCTGGTAAAGAGATTGAGGTGTTAATTATTCCTTGATTGAATTAGTGAGTGATTTGTAAATGTTTCATCCTTACTTGAGAAAATGATACTTGGAGTAATTGTGAGATTTTGATTCTCGAGCCTAAGGTATAAAAAAAAATTAGGTTGTGATTCTCCCTGTAATAATTTTAGGTTATTCTTGGGCCTTAAAAAAGTAAAGGTTATTCTTGAGCCTATAAAAGGTAGAGGTTATTCCTAAGCCTAGGAAAAGAAATATTGAAGGTTGATTCTAAGCTTGTGAAAATAATCATTACAAGGGTTTGGTTCCTACCTTTAAAGGAATATTGAGCTGAGTGGATGCGACTCTCTTTGGGCTCGGAGGGCTGCATTAGCTAAGAGTAACTTGGTGAACTAGTATAAATTTCTGGTGTGCTACTATTTTTACATTATTTATTTTTGTTGATTGGTGTACACCTAGTTGATAATATATTTCCACTGCTATATAAATAAATAATAATTAATTTAGGATAAAATTAATTATTTCACTTTTTGAAGTATTTTATTGATAATTTTAAAACTACCCAATTCATCCCCCTCTTGGGTAGCTCACTGGGCCAACAAAAATAACTCATTTAAAGTGTCGTGTGTGATCCTAATTCTAATTACATTAAGAGTATAAAAGTTGAGAGTTGTTTTCACCTAATTTTCTTCTAGATCTTCACAACCCTTTATATCTTTATTATGTCTATCTTGCACTCCTTATGTTTCTTCATGATGCCTTCTTCTTAATCAACTGTATGGAACTCTTTTCTTGAACACTCAACAACATCATCTATTCCACCAAAAACATTAATAATCAATTATTCATTAAAACCTAGGGTTCAACATGTTGCACTTTAGTCTGCAAGCACAAGGGGTAAGTGGTAAAAAAATACTGTTAGAGGTTTCAACACGTTGCACTTTAGTCTCAATTGCTCAATTAATTGAATAGCATAAAATATAAGATTCTTCAAGAGATGGTAGAAGAAGATGTTGTTCCACTTGAGAACATTGTACTTAACAAGATTCCTTCGCGAGGATGCTCATTCCATGACTAAACAGTCTAACACTCAAATTGTTATTGTTGTTGATACTTGGAAACATTCTAATTTCATACGCAAGAACTATATCTTGAACGGACTAAGTAATACACTCTACAATGTGTATTTCTCGGTTACAATGACAAAAGAATTGTGGCAGTCCCTAGGGAAGAAGTAAAAAATTAAAGATGGTGGGACTAAGGATTTTTTAGTCAGAAGATTTCTAGATTACAAAATGGTGGACTTAAAGATAGTAATCAGTCAGATTGAAGAGCTCCAAGTCCTTCTTTATGACATTCATGCTCAAGGAATGACACTTTTTGAGTAATTTCAAGTGGCAGTTGTGATTGAGAAGTTGCCAATATCATGGGGTAACTTCAAGAATTATCTCAATCATAAACAAAAGGAGATGACTCTTGAAGACCTAGTTCTCAAATTGAGAATCAAAGAAGAACATTGGATCTCTTCTAAACGTGAGGGTCGTAACTCTATGATGTAAAAAACCCATGTCATAGAAACTCACAAGAGGAGGATGAGATCGAACCTAGACATAGTAAAATGATAAAAGTTTCTAAATCTTTTGGTACTTTGTTTTATACGTAAATGATCGGATATGAACTTAAAACTATTGGGGAGCTTATGTCTACGTCGGAAGCACATTTTTGGAAAGAGGTTGTGAATAGTGAAATTAAGTCCATCCTTTAAAATCATATATGAAAACTAGTGATTTCCATCTAGAACAAAACCACTAAGGTTTAAATGGATCTTTAAGAAACAGATAAAAGAAGATGAATTAATTGATAAATATAAAGAAAGACTTATAGTTTACGGTTACAAGTAAAGAGAGAGTATAGATTATTTTGATACCTATTCACCAGTAACAAGAATCATATCTGTACGCATGTTAATAGCAATAACAGCTATACATAATCTTGATATACATCAAACGGATGTTAAGACTATTTTTTTGAATGATGAATTAGATGAATAAATTAATATGGAACAATTGGAAGGGTTTATTGTTCTAGGAAAAGATAATAAATTATCACTATAAGAAAAAGAAAAAGCTTTTTATCACGGTAAAAAACTGTGATAAAAATATTTTTATCACAGTTTTTGGTCCCAAAGCTATCCTTGATAGAAGTACGTGTGACTAAAAGTAGACTTTTTATTGTAGGAAAAAACCGAGATGATAGGTTTTTTATCACAGCTAAAAGTTAGGATGATTAGTCCATCTCATATTTATATATATGTGATCAAATTAAAAAATCCTAATTATTTGGACAATATTTATCTCAATTTTGTATCAAACTGAGATGTTTACCTGCTTTCCTATCACAATTAAAAACCGTGATTCTTTTCCTTATTTTTTTTTTTTTATAAAAAATAAAAAAATACTCTACCATTCTATAAAAAAATATTGTCAAGAAAAAGCATACATAAATTTCCAAACAACTAAATTATTAAAAACACTAGGATTTTACATTACTATTAAAAAATACAAATAACATTGTTTTCAGTATAAAAATAAATAAATCATAAACTTGAATTTCTATCTTGAAAAATACATGTCTAAAATGGTTATAGCATAATACCCATATCATCAACTTCATTCTCTTCTTCATCAAATGATCTGGTGACTTTCAACTGACTTTTTACTCGATCATTTATCTGCAAAAAATAATTAAGTATGAAAATTATTCATAAACAATCGTGCCCCCAAACTACAAAGTCAAGAAATATTGGTGACAAATGCACATTTATTGCATTTTTAGGATTTATCTTTCCTCTGTGAAGCACAAAGTAAATGGAGGAGATTATATACCATATTAATCCATGTTTTCGTTCCTCTTGCACAGAGTTAAATCACTAAGGCAAAAGTACAACATGTTCTGGTGAAGTAATAAAATGTTTAACCAATCTGAAACTTCAATCCTTTCTTGAGCCTTTGGTCGTATTCATTGTACAACATGCCGTGTCTGAGGAACAAGGATAACCAAAATTCATATGTAAGTACTCCTAAAAGTAGGTAATCAGAGTTAAAAATAATCAGGTACCAAGCAAACTTGAAACATTTTATTCAACTGTGCATCTCTAATATTTCGGGAAGGCCATAAAAAGACACAGAGGTTGAACCTTGCAATTCATTAAATCATTTTATAAATCAATGGAAAATTGTACCATACTATCTGTCACTTGATAAGAAACTACTAACTTACCTTCTTGATAAGGATGAGGCATAGAGTGATCTGCCCAATAGTAGAACCTGAGAGGACCGAAACAATGTACATAAACAACACAAAACCAAAATGGTACAGAGAAAATTTGTGACTCGTTGTTTTCTCATTTATTAGTACAGAAATATGGAAAGAGAATCAGAACATAACCAAAACAGTGCATAGAAACAACACAAATCTAAAAAAAAAGCATCTGCAACAGAATGAGAGAAATAGAAATAAATCCTGGAAGAAAACAGATTCCAGGACAGAAACAGAGAACACCACATAAAATCGTCTTTAATGAATAATTAGATCAAGATAACCAATATTAAAATTTCCTTCAAGGATTAAGAATACTTGTGGATTAAAAATGGTGATAAAGGGTTTTGACCTTTAGGAGGACAAAATATTGCGAAGAACACTAACCCAATGTTTCCATGTCATCCGAAACTCCAGTGACTCTAAAAAGCAAAGTACTAAATAAAGCTTATAAGAACGAGGAGATTAATCCTTGAAACATTTTAGATTTTGATCGCAATTTATTTTTATTATTAATTAATAACATTTATTCTGGTCCTTGGATTTTTGAATTCATTACAACACAACATTAGCCAAAAAATAAAAAAATCTAAATTGTACCTAAAATAAATAACATTAATAGGATTTACGTTGTTGAACTGAAAATAAATTTTTTATCTTTAGGTAATCTTCATTAGCCAATTATGTGACAAATTTTTGGGAACGGTGGAGGTATTGGGAACATTAATAGAACATAAATGGAAAATGAGCACACTAATGAATAGAATTTGAAAATGGGAATAGAAACAAAATAGAGACAATGAACAAAACAATTCAAGGTATATAAATCTGTTTAAAAATTAGGGGACATCAATTTAGCTTGAAATGCTTTCATTGCAGGTACATAAACCTGTTTAAAAATTAGGAACAAAATAATTCAAGAATTGTTCAAATGCTCAAGTAACCGTATCAAGAAGCTAACCTCAATGAAACATAAAAGTGATTTGTAAAAACAATCAATTTTAACGAAAATGAATAAAAAATTTAATTAAGTATGCACATAACCAAATATAGCAAAAATAATTGCAAATTTTTGAAATAAAACAGAACAAAAAAACCTAAAAAATATGGAAAATGAAGAAATTTATGCTCTTTTCAACTTGCAATTTCAAAAAATGTAGAAAATTATCTCAGTGTCGTTATAATTTCAAGCATATAGAAATACTTATCAAGTTATCCGTAGATCAGAAATAAGATTGCAGATTGGTTACTCGGCCTGAACCTGAAGAAAATCAAATCGAAATGCCATCAATTGAAAGCAATTGAAACCAACTGAAATGAAAAATCAACAAAACGTGTATAAAAATTGATTCAAAATTAGAGAGAAAATGTTACCTGTTTCCTCAATCACAAAAGAATTTTGATTTTTTTTCCCCTTATTGCATGATGCTATTGAAGGAATGAGTGAATGATGTTGATAGCTGGAGAAGACGATGATGGTGATAATTGAACAACTATAGTATTTAATTACTTTCAACGAAAATGAAGATTTAAATGAGAACCCCAAAGTAAAAATTAAATTTCAGAAGAAGTTGCTTATGAAGATGGAGTTTGGAATCTTGATTTGAAGCCATGGATTGAACCACAAAGCTCAAACCGCGGTGCATCTAAGGTAGCATCTAGAAACGACGACGATAGTGATGTCTAAAAAAGAGAGAACAGAGTGAAGGCTGAAGACGACAATGGCAATAAAGACTGAAGGCTTTGTTGTGGCCATGACGACGGTAATGAACAAATCTTAGCAATTTCGATGAAAGATCGTCGAGATCGAGAAAGAGAGGCTTTGATTAAAATAGGCATACCGACTGCTAGGGTTGATGAAGAACGATTAAAGTAATAAATCTCAATTATTGAGAGATTGAGAGAGAGAGAAAAAAAGAGGGGGTGGGGTTGTCGACTGCTAAGGTTGATGAAGCTGTAAGAATAAAGCAATAAAATGATTTCAACGGGGAGTGGGAACACAAAATTTCCCAACGCCTTTTTTCTTGGGTTAAGTTTAGCACAAATTTATCTTAATCACCAATTAATCTCACTTATAAACAATAAATGTGATAAAACCTACAAGTTATTATCATGGTTGATTGAAATAGTGAGATAAAAAATACTTTACATAATAAAATTAAAGTGAGATTATATCGCTCTCGTATTGTTATAATCACAATTTATTTAAAAAATGAGATGAATTATATTTACTAAGTGTGATAAAAAACCTTTTTTCTTATAGTGTATGTTGACTTGTAAAATCCTTATATGGATTAAAGCGAGTGCCAAAACAATGGCATGAAATATTTGACAATGTTTTGCTGTCAAATAATTTTAAGATCAATGAATGTGACAGTTGCGTCTATATTTAGACAATAGAGTCTTGTTATATTATTGTATATGCTTATATGTAGATGGCATGCTTATTAATGGTAGTAGCGATAAAACCATAAAATCTACCAAACAAATGTTAACGAATATTTTTGACAGGAAAGTTTTGGGAAAAATAGATGTCATTCTTAGAATTAAAATTATAAGAATATTTGAATGATTTATCTTATATCAATCTCATTATATTGAGAAAATCCTTGAAAATTTTAACAAGTATGACTCTAGTATAGTAAGAACACCAGTAGATGTTAATCAACATATTTTTAATAGTACTGGTGCGAGTATATCTCAGTTGGCGTATTGTAGAATAATACGCAATTTAATGTACATAATGAATTGTACAAGACTTGATATTGCTTAAGTGGTTAGTAAATTAATCAGGTTCCTTAGCAGTCCAAGTAGAGAACACTGAAAAGCTATCGTGAGACTTTTGAGATTTTTAAGATATACTCAAAATTATGGTTTGGATAATACAACATATCCAGCAGTGCATGAAGGGTACAGTGATGCAAATTGGATATCTGATACTAAAGACACCAAACTCATGAGTAGACATGTCTTTGTATTAGTAGGAGTTGCTATGTCATAGAAATCCTCTAAGAAAACATGTATTTCTAGATCCAAAATAGAATCTAAATCTATTACATTTGATAAAGCAAGAGAAGAAAAAGATTGGTTTCGACAATTTTAGGTAGATATTTTAATGTGGACGAAGTCTGTGCCAGCTATCTGCATACATTGTGATAGTCAATGAGCAATTGGAAGAGCACAGAGTAGTATATATATCGATAAGTCTTGACATATAGGTCGAAGACATAATACTGTATGGCAGTTACTTTCCAATAGAGTTATCTCAATTGATTATACAAAGTTAAAGGATAAGATTGTGAATTCCTTGACCAAAGGCCGTCCA
The DNA here is from genome assembly GCA_016647705.1 of Eucommia ulmoides. NCBI lineage: Eukaryota > Viridiplantae > Streptophyta > Magnoliopsida > Garryales > Eucommiaceae > Eucommia > Eucommia ulmoides. Next base: position 36,110,021 of record CM028339.1, on the reverse strand, counting down.
CGAGTTAGTAGAAGCAAGGATGGAGGGTTATTCCCCTAGGTTCCAGCTACGAACCTCTTCTTGCTCGAACTACCAACCTAAGATAGATGTTCCCCTAAGGAGGATGTCGGAGGTTTGAAAGTCTGGGAACTGAGCTTTTCTAGGATGCGCTAGGACAAAAACCAAGACAACATATAATAAACCTAGGATAGAGGATAACCATAACCTTGTTCTACTTAGGACACTTATCTTGGAGAGAGATGTCATTTTTAATTTCTGTACAGTTATTTACATTAATATTGTACTAGGTATTTAGAATAACCTTCTATCACAAATTGGGGTATAATAATTAGTGTAAGAATTCTTGTTCTAGCCCACGCATTGCTAGCTTGCTCAACACCGAAAAACGTTTTAAGTTTTTTGAATAGGGAGCAAGTTGTAAGAAAAAACAAGAATTCTTATTATACTTAACGCAATAAACCATCAAACATAAATATCAAACTAATAATGCCCATTTCATCTATAATAATTCACTTAAAACTTACCTTAATAAAGTCACCAGTATCTTAGCTTTAAAAAAAAAAAAAAAAAACATACCCAAATTAAACATCTGAAGTATATCCTTTGCCGAATAGCTATCCTAAAGTTCATACGCTAGAGACATTAGGATGGGATTGACATCGTGTAATAAGATGAAAGTGATAGTAACTGCCTTAAAGAAATTCACAAATGAAAAGAACCTGGAACCGCTTCCCCAAAAAATCAATCAAGAACTCGTATCCTCACCTAGGGCCAATAACGACGAGTCTTCTAGATTTATAGCTGAAATAAAACCCATGAATAACTTTGGTAACATAGGAGTCCGGAGAAATTACCCTAAATCCCAACATGGAGAATGAATCACCTAGTGAAAACGCAAGAAAGCCTATTGGGTAACCTATTCTGAGCCGATAAAACAAGTTGATAACACTACCGTTAAGTGGAAAGACGAGTACATGGAAAATGCCGATGATGAAAAATATTTAGGAAACAATTGGACCTCTAACATGGATCTAATTACTGAAATGCCAACTTTATAGCAACTTGAGTCAGAAATCCCTACCTATGACTTAGTGCACGAAGGGATATCCAAGATATGGGATCAAATCGGTAACCTCGATCAGACCAATAAGGAACTCGGACAGTCTGTGCCTAAGAGCAAGTAAAAGAACGGAAACCTATACCTAACCACTATTGAAAAGCGGTCGTACGTGGAACGTCGAACTTTTACCCCTATACCTTACCTTGCTAACACTCAAGCCTCTCAGGAGCGTAGAAGTTTCACTGCACTTCCTGTTCCCCTCTCCAAGATATACCACCTATGTCTCATAGATAAACCTACTTACACCTATTTCTCCCCACCGAATTAACCCACATTCTCCATAGTTCAACTAGAATACCTTCTACGAGTATTATTCTTGAGGAATTGGTCATTATATAGATCAATATTACTCTCTGGTGAACCACATCGAGGACCTCATTCAGTATGGAGAAATCAACTTCAACGAAATCATAAATTAAGCCAGGGTAGGGGTGAAGTAAGCTATAATGTATTTTGGTATCTATCTATCTTTCGGTTTTTGCTCGCTTGCCTTAAGTAGGGAATTATGGTGTTTAGATGAAGTGCATAAGTGACTAAGGCATAACCCTACTACTATAAAGTACAATATTATCTACTTAAAGTTTGACTTTCATGTTTATTTTTGGCCTTTAACAGTTGACATGTGTATCATAACTTGTATACTACAAAAATACTAAGGCTATGTTAAAAATAGTTTTAACATTTAAATGGAACATATTCCGAAGTATAAGTTAAAATGACGTGTCTTATTTCAAATAGATGATGGTGCGATATTGACAATAAAATATAAGAAAGTTAGGAGTAGAACGTAGGAACCCTAATTATGGAATTGCTACACATGTTCCTACCTGGGAGTATTACCCCCAAACTTAAACGTTTGCTTGTCCTCAAGAAAAAACAAACAAACAGGAAAATAAACAACCACAAAGAATTAACAAACTTAAATACTAAAAATGAATAAAAACATAAACAACCTAAACATAACGACATGTGAGTTTTGAATTCAACTAATCGACCAAAAGGTTTTCCCTCAACGGCCCCTAATCATATCGAGTTCAAAAATAAAACTGCACCGCGTGGTGTTCTAGAATTTCAATATTCGATAACTGTAAATGCCATTTTAGATCCTGTTCAAGTATGTGTGCGAAAACTCAATAATACAACCATCCAAAGACTGAATTGGATTATCCACCAACAAAGATCATGATTTGAAACCAAAGAGGCCTAGGATTTCCATAAGCCATACTAGCTTCTACTCTCAACTAATGTAGGCTTAGCAATTCAGAAAGATCGAAAGGACTTGGTTTGGTTTTTATCAACTGGCTAAGGGTATATCGAGAATATATAACAGGTAAATGTTTTTAACTCAACCAAACTCAAGGCACAACTCTTGGCACTCAATCACTCTCAAACCCCCACAAATTAATTCGAAACAACCGTGAACATACATTTAAGAACGTTGTACTCACTTGTCAAAAGAAACAAAAAAATAAAACTACATTTATATATATATATATATATATATATATATATATATATTTAATTTTTAACAACCATACCCCCAAACTTATTGGATTATTACAATTTCATGGGTGTGGAAATACGATAGAAAAATGAAAGTAAGTACTCAAATACCGAACCAATCAAAAGTTCGCCCTAATCCAACCGTTCACTTCAAGTAGCATAAACAATTGCTAACTTGATTTTGACTCAAATTGTGCCTTAGGTTTGGCGACATAGGTTTGGAAAAAGTTTTATCGACCATGGTATTTGTTACGTGTTCAGAATTGAAACGGATTATAGGTTTCGACAGAGTAATAAGGGATAAAACATATTATAATACAGGCTTCAACGGCTCAAGCGATCAAAATGAATGCCTAAACCATGTCTCCTAAACTACCTCGGCTAGGATTTCGCCTTAAGTTTCCTCCAATCAGGTTCTCGAATCCCTTAAATTATCATGAAATTAGCTAGTGGATAATCGGTGTCAATTCAATTAGATAGCCAGTACAATGAGTCTACGTGCTCGTGCAAATTAGGATCCACAATAACTTTTACCAAAGAGAAATGTCAAGTACACAGAACACACATGAATGGACATTTCCCTTGACCTTGAAAAACAACCAGGGGATAATTTCAACATCGGGTAATGGCCTAGAAGAACTCAGAAACTCAGCACACAACAACTACAGACATACTACACAAGCAAACAAACATGCATATAATTGAACTTCAACTAACACAACATGTAACAACACTTAAACTTAAACTACATAACTACCAAAGAGATACAAACATGAAAGCATACTAAACATCAAGACCCCCAAACTCGGAACTGGTAGTGTCCATAGTGATCCATCAGCGATCCCAATAAAAGCATATAGCATGATGACTACAAGGGTTGCGAACACGTACTTGGGAGACGAGATAATCTCGCCTCCGAGTGTAGTCAGCGGTGATGCTCTAATTTATTTTGAAAACATAGGTTGCCTCCTAAGAAGTGCTTGGTTTAATGTCCTCAGCTTGACGTGGAGAAGGGCTCGTCAAAGAGCAACTTTTGCCCGTAGTATGTGTCATACAACTCCATATATGGGTCTTGGTTCAGAACGCCCTCAAGCATGGAGAGATTTGGCAATGGTCGGCTTGTGCTCCCAACTTGACTCGGTTCTGGATTTTGTGCTTGGTTGGCATGAATGAACGAAGTTAAAGGTGGTGAAGGACAAGTGAGCCACATCTGATCCACAAAGATGTGATCGTTTTGGATCGATGGTGGCATCAAAACATAGATCACAAATGGTGAAGAATCACAGTTGTCAACATGTTATTCTTCATCACCAATCCACATTTGGGTTTTCTTCTCCTTAGCATAATCGTTAATGAACGCACCCAAGTTCCTCCTACTCGTATCCGGTTCCTCTTAGTGACTTTCACATATGGATGTGACTTGTGTGTCTCTCAATGCCACCACTTCTAACTCGGTCTTAATAAAGCCAATAGGTTGATCGATTTGTGTTTCCACAAACTTTACGGTCACATCAATTTCAATGCAGGTCGTCTCAATATTGTCAAGACGAACCTCATGCTCATTTAGACGGTCATTCGTCTCCTTCCAAAAATCCTGAGTCTCCCCTATAAATTCAGTGAACATTTTTTTCAGGTTGAGGGAAGACCCCACATGTTGGTCCAGGGTGTCAATCCATGGCACCGAAATGGTGAAAGTATCCCACAAGCTTTGGTAGCTTGTTGAATAATTCCAACAATGATAGTCAAACTCTGCCATGTCTTCCAATAACCAATAGGCTTTATCCGTAGTTAGTTGGTCGAAAGAGGTGGTACCGTTTCCTCTTTCCACCCAATTTCTTGTTGCGGCTAGTAACCCGTTGAGGAAGTTCAACAGTTGACCCTCCCTCAGGAAACGATGATTTGGGAACCATGATAGCAAATTCTTGCATCTATCCCAAGCACTATAAAACGACTCAGAATATCGTTGAAAGAAATACAATAGCACTTGTTGATTTAACATCTTAAAGTACCTTACAAGACAAAACAAAACTACAAACAAATATTATAAACAAAATAAATGCCTAAATAAAAATCAAGTTACTTACTCACAATATCAACAACAATCCAAAAACCAATCCCCAGCAACGGCACCGAAAACTTGGTAGCGGAATATTACGTTGCTACTTTTACCACAAGTGTACGCGTCAAGCTTTAATAGAATAGGGAGAGTAGGGTTATCGTATCCACATGTATTGAATTAAATTGTTGTTAAGTACCGCGATTATCATAACTGAATTTTATATAGGCAATCCATTTTTATTTTTTTTAATATAAATCTAAACTAATTAACTAATTAAACTATAATACTAATAGTGACGTTTATGGGAAAATATTATCTAGGGATTAACTTCATCTATTTAAATGTGTTCGATTCAATCTAGTTTACATTAACGGAATTCATCCTATCCGACAATCTAGGTGTCGAAATCTCATTCACTATCTCTCCCGAGAGTAAAGTGAATAAATATGTGACTTTGCATCAATGCCGACGTCCCCGTCTAGCGTCTACATAACACTTGGTCACATGAGTCTTGCGCAAACCTCACGGATTGCATACTTTCTAATACCCTCCCGGGTTATTAGATCGTCGTATTGTGTTTAAACCTTAGTCCGAACTAAGGGTTACCTCTCCTGAGTGTCAAACCCCGATTTCTCAATATATCATAACAAGCATATAAGAGAAATAAAAGAACGGTAAACACAATTGGATAACGTAGAACAACTGTTAACAAAACATCAATTAATACAAACAACGTTTGTATGAACTCAATCAAACCCTAGATAATATATGTTTAGCTATACATGGTCATAACTCAATATTCAACTACAAACAAGCTAAACATAATCAAAACTACCAAAGGTTTAAGAAATAAGAAGAGAAACAAAGGTGAAAGCCATTATCTAAAAAACTGATGCTTCCATGTCCGTGATTTCCACTCGAGCTTGTTCCCTCTTCTTCAATTTGATGATCTCCTCCCTTTGGTATGGTCTTGGAGCTCTCCAGACTTCCAAAAAAATTGTGCCTAAGTGTTGGGGAAAAGATGTGATCAAGTAGGGGTCCAAAGTATCTCAAAAATATCAAGAAATATCTTTGCCAGCTAACATCCCACTACTGCAGCAGTGGGAAGTCAGTAGGTTCACTAACGCTTCACCACTATAGCAGTGGTCTTTTGGCCATAATTTTCTCGTCCGAACTCCGATTGAGGTTATTCAAAAATCTATGGAAATCTATAACAAATATCTATAACTTCCATGTTTTGAGTATTTCGAAAATCGAATTCTATCGTTGTCAACAATGGCCTTGAAGTTATTGCACCTGTACTGACTTTGTATATTTTCACCCATTTATTCAAAAACCTATAAAACAAAAGAAAACACATTAAACTAACAAAAATACTTGAAAAAACACAAATATTTGAATCTAAAAGTACTTGATTTGTTGGTAAATAAACCACTCATCAATTATCCAATTAACCTTGAAGAAGTACAGAAGACCTCCTTAATTGGAATGAAAGATGAAATATCCAGAAGGCTTACCATGAAAATCTACTTAAAATTGAAAATAAATGTAACCTCGCATAATTGAAAGATGGAAAAAGATATATAATATTGGACAATGGGAAAACTAATCGGGATAAAGGAGAAACCAACAAAGACACTGAGACTGACTCAAATTACCCTAACTCTCTAAAAATGTAAAATCCTGAAAGTTAGTGTTAAGAGAAATAATAATGACCGGTCTCAGAAAGTTTCTAAACACTAAGTGGTCACACAAAATCCATTAGGTGAATTACGCTCTCTATATGATCTGAGTATTAAGTCTTAGGGGTGTCTTAACACCTAGTGACTTGGGCCAGCTGGACAAGGATTACTACCCAAATCTCGGTACAAGGATTATACTAAAAGTATGATGACTTGCTAGAGTGAAATAAAATAGAAGAAAAATAATTCTATAAATACTACCAGGAGAAAATAACATTTGTTAGTAGTCAGTAACTTAAACTCATTTTTCTGTCACTTCTATTCTCTCTCCTCAGAGTAATCTTGGGAAGGCCCAGTCTGCCTACCTTCAATCCAAGATGAAAGAAGGGAAATAGAGTCCTTGGAGGAACGTCGGGTAGTATTCAGGGCTTGGTAATCCAAATAACAATCATAAATAATTTTAAATATTGAAACTTGATGAAATTGGATTAAATAATTATGGATAACTAATAGGTGTAAATTACCTACATATTTCCAAATTGAAATTGTTAGTTTTTGAGTACGTTTAGTACTTTTTTATTAAGGTCATTCATGTGTGTTCTGTGTGCTTAACGTATCGTCTTAGTAAAAGTTATTGTAGATCCTAAATGCACGAGCACGTAAACTCAATATAGCACTATCTAATTGATTTAAAACCGATTATCCTTCACTCAATTTCATGACAATAGGGATTCTATAACTTGATTTGGGGGACATTCGAGGCAAAATCCTAGGCGAGGTTGTTCAAGAGATATGATTTAGGTATTTATTTTATCGCTCGAACCTTTTGAAGCGAACCTGAAAATTTTATCCCTCGTCACCTTATTGAAGCCAATAATATTTTCAATTCTTAATACGTATCAATACTCCAACCAATTAAAGTTTTCCAAATCATTGTTGCTAAGTCTAAGTTTCAGATTGAGTAAAATCAAGTTAGCATTAATTTATGCTACTTGAAGTGAGCGGTTGATTGGTTCAGTATTAGTGTATTCACTTGTCATTCTCTTAAATTCCTTTTTGCACACTTCAAAAATTTTAGATATTCGAATAAGTTTGAGGGTGTGTTAATTAATCGTTTTTGCATACTCTTAAAATTGTAGAAATTTGAATAAGTTTAGGGGTGTGTTATGTAAAATAAAAATAAAAATATGTGAATATAGTTTTTATTTTCATTACTTTAGACAAGCGAATACAAAGTTCTTAAATTCTTGTTCAGGGTTGTGTTTATGTGGGGTTGCAAGAGAGAGATAGTGACAAGCGTTTGTGCCTCGGGTATCGTTCAATCTTAATGATTTTTTGTTTCTATTCCTATGATACCCTTGGCCAAATAAACCACAACCAATCCAAGCCCTATTGAACTTTTTGAACCTCCGAGCCTACATCAATAGAGAATAGATCCCGGGTCAGGCGTATGGATTCCCTATACCTTAAAGGTTTTACTCATGAACTATATTGATGGATAATCTCATCTAATCAATGGATAGTTGTATATTTAAGTTTAATCACACACAAACTTAAACAGGATAAAGAATGGCGTTTACTATTTTTGAATGTTGAAATTCTAGAACACCACATGGTGTGATTTATGCTTGAACTTGATAGGATTGGCGGCTGATGAGGGAAAATCTTTCGGCTGGTAGATGATAATCAAAACTTTCACATATTTTTGTTTTTAGTGTTTTTCGTTTTTAGTTTTCAATTTTGAAATTAGTTTTTATATTTTCTCGTATTGTGTGGGTGTTTTTCTCTAGGACTAGCAAAATTTTGAGTTTGGGGGTATTTGATAGTTGTAAATTACCTATATATTTCCAAACCAAAATTGTTAATTTTCGAGTACGCTTAGTACATTTTTATTAAGTTTTAATATGTTTTTATTCTTTTTGTATTAAAATAGGTGTGTAGGGAGAAAAGGTATGAAATCGGAGTATAAACGATGAAATCGTATCGAGAACAGTCGGAGAATGGTGGAGAAACAAGCAAGGCGGCAATATTGTGAAAGAAGCCCACCGCCACGGCGTGCAGACCTCCGTCGCAACGGTGAAAATGCAGAGAAGACCCCATTCTTGCTGAAAGCTCCATCACCTCGGCGAATAATGTACCGACATACCCACCGCTGCCGCGGTGACCTTTACACAATTTAGATATTTTGTTTAGATATTTTCCCTATAAATATCCTCTCATTTTCTCTCCTCTGGTTTCTCTCCGGCCATTAGAGACCTTAGGGGTTAGTTTAGGAGATAGAGAGAGTTTGAGGAGTGCTCAAACATATCCCAAGGAGAAGATTAACACGCGGAGAATGAGAATCGATCGGTGGGCGATTTTAGCGGCTAATCTTCGGATATCGGCTAAATTCATATGCTTTTCCTTTTATTTGTTATCTTCAATATATGTTTGATCATGTTTAGCCTAGTTTCAATTGTATAAACAGCTATGGCCATAGGCTAAATTTGGATTATCTTAGGGATTAATATTATTTATAAAAATGTCGTTTTGATATAGTTGTGTTTCTTTAATGATTGTTCTTCATTGTTTGAGTGTGTTTATTGTATTTTCATGATTATATGCTAGTTTAGTTATATTAAGAATGCGGAGTTTGATACTCGGAATCGGTAACGCCGGATTAGGATTAGGGTAAACACAACGTATGAAATCGATGACGTTGGGGCGAAACTCACATGACCTAGAGTCAGTAAGACGTTGAGGGGGACTTCTGCGTTGACACGAAGTCGTGTTATATCCTTCATCTTACACTCGGGAGAGGTGACGGGGGAGTTTACGAACTGAGATTTCATGTGCAATCAATGACGTTGGGGCATGACTCACGCAACCTAGGGTCGTTAAGACGTAAAGAGAGACTTCTTCATTGACACGAAGTTGTGTATTCCCCAGTCTTACATTCGAGAAAGGTGGCGGAGGAGTTTCAGATACCGAGATTATCAAATAGGTCGAACACCATTATTGTAAACTAAACGAAATCAAATGTATTTAAGTAAATAAAGTTAATCCCTCGATAATCCATCCCTTAAACTATCTCGTATTAGTAATTAGTATAGTTAAATTAGTATTTAATTTTATATTAGATTTTTAGCTCCTAGATAAAGTTAGGTTCTAACAATCGTGCTACTCGATAATAATCTCAACCAATCCCTATGGATATGATACCCGAACGAAAGGTTCATATACTAAAACTTGGTCCGTACGCTTGCGGTGAAACTGGCAACGCTTAAATTGCAGCCACCAATAACAAACTACTAAGGTGATTGTTCCAAATTCCTATTAAAATTATACTTACCATATTCAAAAAAAATTCTCGCGTAAGAAATTATGATAGCAGACCAACTTTTGAATACCTAAATATGGAAATTAAAAATATACTTTAATAAAAATAATTTTGTAAGAGATAAATAGGGATATAGACAAAGGTGTGATAAGGACAATAAGTTGAGATGCCAAAATTCTAAACAAAATGGAATCTAGGATAAAGAAAAGGATAGAAATCAACCTACGATGATCTACAACCCCTAAGATTAGAGAACCAGATGAAGAAGGACATAGAGAGCTAGAAGATGGAAAAGCAGAGTAAGGAAGCCAAGTTTATGCTATCCAAAGGAAGATAGGCATTCCTATTATTGAGAATCTTGAGCCCAAAGAACAGCTCAAGTAAACGTCTGTGACCTTTCTCCCCCCGTTTGTTTCACAATGGAAGTTACTTTACGATGGCTAAAGGCAAAATGGTATTTAATCTTTTTTTAAGAAATTAGAATCACAAAGATAATGATAATTGATATATATATATATATATATATATATATATATGTACACACACACAATAATAATACAATAATTCCTAAATAAAAGTTACCGTCTAAAACCTTTTACATAAGACAGACATAAGAAAAATAGTAGGTAATAAAGCTTCACACACCAAGTACTAGATAGAACTACTAATCTTTGAAGTACAATAAAATTAGAGAGTACAGGGATCGTATGTAATTCAGAACCTTTACGCAAGAGCAGATCTAGGCAAACTTCGGCTTCGTGAAAGCAAAGGGATTGTGATAGGTGTAATTTATCTATTTATTCCCAAGCCGATTTTGGTAGTTTTCAAGTATTATTTATAGAGTTTTAATATGTTTTTATTTGTTTATGTAAAAATTATGTGTTTGGGGTGAAAACAGACGAAAATGGTTCATAAACGATTAAGTCAGTAGATGAACGGTAGAAAAACAAGCAAAAGGGCCTTCCAGCATCTGCAGCTCCACTGCTGCAGCGGTGAAACCATCGCTACAACAGTCAAAATGCAGAGAGTTGCTAAACTTTCTGCTTGATCACCACTGCAGTGGTGAAACCACCGCTGCAGTAGTCACCCGCCAGAAAACCTACTAGCTTCCACCCCGCTGCAACGGTGAAACCACTGCTGCAGCAGTCATACTCCACCTGTAATAGATATTTTAGGATATTTTCTAGGATATTTTGAATCCTATTATATCCCCTCTTTTCCCAAAACACTTAGCTTATTTTTGGGAGTGTCTTGAGAGCTCCAAGGCCTATCAACCAAAAGAAGATCACAAAGCCAAGCAGATGAAATGTTCTTCGAGCGGTTTCAGCGTCAGTTCCTTGGATAACGGCTAGTCTTCCTATTTCTCTCTTTATTTCTTAGTTTGGTTGATTGTTTTGAATATGTTTAGCTTGTTTCTAGTTGACTATAAGGCTATGGCTATGTATAGTTAAACATATATTGTTTCGGGCTTGATGTAGTCCATGAAAACGTGTTTTGAATAAATCAATATTTCGTTAAAGGTTGTTCTTCTTTATCCGATTGTGTTTATTGTTCTATTACTTTCATAGTATGCTTGTATTCATTTTGTGGTTGGTTTGAGATTACAGGGTTTGACACTGGGAGAGGTAACCCTGGACTTGGACTAGGGTTTAAATACAATGTGACGATCTAATGACCTAGGAGGGCGTTAGAAAGTATGGAATCTGTGAGGTTGGGCGAGGCTCATGTGACCAAGTGTCTTATAGACACTCGAGGAAGACTTCGGCGTTAACACGAAGTCACACATATTCATTCACTTTATACTCAGGAAAGATAGTGAGTGAGATTTCGATACCTAGATTGTCGAATAATATGAATGCCATTAATATAAACTAGATTGAATTGAACATATTTAAATGAACAAAGTTAATCCCTAGACAATTTAGTCCCTTAAACGTCAATATTAGTATATTATGTTAATTAGTTTAATTAGTTAATTAGATTACTATATTATTTATAAAACAAAAATATAAATTGAGTAGCCTAGATAAAGTTAGGTTGTGACCATCGCGGTACTCAACGACCATCTAATCCAATCCCTGCGGATATGACAACCCATACTCTTCCCACTCTACTAAAACTTGACCTGTACACTTGCAGTAAAAGTAGCGACGTAATATTCGGCTACCAAGTTTTTGGCGCCATTGCCGGGGATTGGTTTTTAGATTGTTGTTGATATTGTAAGTAACTTGATTTTAATTTAGGCATTTATTTTATTTTTTAACTTTTGTTTGTAGTTTTATTTTTCTTGTAGGGTACTTGAAGATGATAGATTAACAAGTACTGTTGCATTTCTTACAACAAGATTCCGATCTATTTTATTGTGCTTGGGATTGATACAAGGAGTTGCTTATTCAGTTTCCAAATTATCGTTTCCCGAGGGAATGTCAACTACTAAACTTTCTCGATGGGTTACTAGCCGCAACAAGAAATTTGGTTGATGGAGGAAACGATACCACCTCTTTTGACCAACTAACCATGGACGAAGCTTATCGGTTGTTGGAAGACATGGCAGAGTATGATTTTCAGAGTTGGAATTATTCAATAAGCTACTAAAGCTTGGGGCTAATTCCACCATTTTGATTCCATGGATTGACACCCCAGACCAAAATGTGGAGTTCTTTCCCACCCTTGAAGAAATGTTTGCTGAATTTATGGGGGAGACTCAGGTGTTCTGGAGGGAAACAAATGACCGACTCAACGAGCATGAGAATTGTCTTAACAATATTGAGAAGACCTGCACTGAAATTGACGCAACTGTAATGTCTCTTTAGATGCAAATTGGTCAGTTTATCTGCTTTATTGAGGCCGAGTTAGAAGTAGTGGCACTGAGAGACACACAAGCCACATTTATCGAAAGCCACCAGGAGAAACCGGATACGAGCGAGATGAACTTGGGTGCATTTTATGATGATGATTCTATTGAGGTGAAAACCCAAACATGTATCAAAGATTATGATACTTCACCACTAGAGATCCATATTGTGATGCCACTACCGATCTAAGACGATCACATCTATGAGGATCCGATGTGGCTTACTTGTCCTCCACCGTCTCTTGCTCCGTTTATTTATGTCAACCGAGCACATATATTGGAGATGAGCCTTGTTGATAGTTTGAGCCAAGCAATGCCAAATCTTGCCAAGCTTGAGGGTGTTCAAAATCAAGACCTGTATGCTGTGTTGTATGACACATACTATGGGTGGAAGCTACTTTTTGACGAGCCCTTCTCTGTGTCAGGCTGAGGACAATAAACCAAGTGATTCTTTGGAGGCAACTCAAGGTTTCAAATAAATTAATCCATCACCGCCGACTTCATTCAGAGGCGAGATTGTCTCGCCTCCCAGGTACGTGTTGTAAACCCCCTTCCTCGGCATGCGTTATTTCAAATATTGAGATTGATGACTGGGTCACTGTGGACATTGCCTATTTTAAGTTTGAGGGTGATGTGTAGTATGCTAGTATGTTTTCTTGTTGTTAGTTAAGTAGTTTAAGTTTAATTATTATTTAATTCTATGCATGTTTGTTTAGTGTTAATATGTGTATGTTTGTTGTTGTTATGTGCTGAGTTTTGCTTTCATCTGGGCCACTACCTAATGATGATATTATCCCCTGGTTATTTTTTGAGGTCAAGGGTAATGCCCATTCATGTGTGTTCTGTGTGCTTAACAATGCGTTTTGGTAAAAGTTATTGTGGATCCTAATTTTCACAAGCACGTAGAGTCAATGTATAACATTCTAATTGATTTGAGGCCAATTATTCATTGGACAAATTCATGATAATTTTAGTTCATGAGATATGATTTAGACATTCATTTGATCGCTTGAGCCTTTGAAGCTTACCATGCAATATATTTTATCCTTTGTTACCCTGTCGAAGCCAATTAGCCGTTTCAATTCTGAACACGTAACAAATACCCTGGCCAATTGAACTTTTTCCAAACCTATATCTCTAAACTGAAGGCACAATTTGAGTGAATCAAGTTAGCATTTGTGTATGCTACTTGAAGTGAGCGGTTCGGTTTAGGGCGAACTTTTGATTGGTTCGGTATTCGAGTACTCACTTGTTATTTTTATTTCGTTTTAACCACACTCATGAAATTGTAATAATCAAATAAGTTAGGGGGTATGGTTGTTAAAAAAAAAAAAAAAAACATGTGTAAATATAGTTAAATTTTCGTTTTTTTTACAAGTGAGTATGACGTTCTTAAATAGATGTTCAGAGTTGTTTCAAATTTATCTATGGGGGTTCGAGTGTGATTGTTTGCCAAGCGTTGTGACTTGGATATCGTTAGGTTAATGACGTTAATCTGTTTTATATTCTCGATATACCCTTGGGCATGTTCCAAACCGAACCAAATCCTTTTAATCTTTATGAATGGCTTAGCCTACATTAGTGGAGAGTGGAACCCATTCAGGCGTATCGAAATCCTAATCCTTATTGGTTTAAGTCATGAGCTTCGTTGGTAGATAATCCAATCCGGTTGTTGGGTAGTTATATTATTGAGTTTCGTACACACACTTTGAAAGGATCTAGAATGGTGTTTACCCATCTTGAATGTTGAAATTCTAGAATAACACATGGTTCGTTTTACTCCTGAACTTGATATGATTAGGGGTTGTTGAGGGAAAAATGTTTTTGTTGATAGTTGAATTCAAAACTCGCATATCATTATATTTAGGTAGTTTGTGTTTTTATTCATGTTTAGTTTTTGTGTTAGTCAATTTAGTTATGTTTTTTTATTTTAATGTGAGTGTTTAGCTCAAAGACTGGCAAAATTCTAAGTTTGGGGATATTGGATAGATGTAATTTATCCATTTATTCCCAAACCGATTTTGGAAGTTTTGGAGTATTATTATAGGGTTTTAATATATTTTTATTTTTTTATGTATAAATTCAGTGTTTGGGGTGAAAAAGGACGAAAACAGTTCATAAACGATCAAGTCAGTGAAAGAACGGTGGAAAAACAAGCAAAAACTCCTTCCAGCATCTACAGCTCCACCGCTGCAGCGGTGAAACTACTGCTACAGCGGTCAAAATACAGAGAGTTGCTAAACTTTTTGCTTAACCACCACTGCAGCAGTCACCCGTCAGAAAGCCTACTGGATTCCCCACCGCTGCAGCGGTCATGCTCCACCTGGAATAGATATTTTAGGATATTTTCTAGGATATTGTGAATCTATTATATCCCATCTTTTCCGAGAACACTTAGCATGTTTTTGGTAGTGTCTTTAGAGCTCCAAGGCCTATCAACAAATAGAAGATCACAAAGCCAAGAAGAGAAAATGTTCTCGGAGCGGTTTCAGCATCGGTTCTTCGGATAACGGCTAGTCTCCTTGTTTCTCTATTTATTTCTTAGTTTGGTTGATTTTTTTGAATATAGTTAGCTTGTTTCTAGTTAACTATAGGGCTATGGCCATTGGTAAGAGCGTGAAACACGCCGCTACTTACACTCGCAAGTATACGAGGTCTAAGTTTTAGTATAGTATGATCATTAAGATCGGGTTATCATATCCACAGGGATTGTTGTCGTTACTATCGAATACCGCGTTTGTCGTGACCTAACTTTATCTAGGCAAAAAACAAATGTATTTAATTAATTAAACTAATACTAATATAACCTAAATTAACTACACTAATATGCTAATATGTTTTAGGGTCAAGAATTGCGTAGGGATTAACGTGTTAACAAATACATGTTTGATCTCGATTTACTCACGTTTACGGTATTCGACCTATTTGACAATCTCGGTACATAAACTCCACCGCCACCTCTTCCGAGTGTAAGATGGGGGAATACATGACTTCGAGTCAATGAAGAAGTTTCCCTCAATGTCTTAACGACCCTAAGTCACGTAAGTCTCGCCCAGCATCATTGATTGCACACAATCCAACTCCCTCCCGGGTTATTGGATCGTCGCGTTGTGTTTACCCTATCGACAATCTCTGTTCTAAAACTCTCTCGCCACCTCTCCTGAGTATAAGACGAGGGATATAACGCAACTTCGAGCCAACGAATAAGTCCCCCTCAACGTCTTAACGACCCTAGGTAGCATGAGTCTTGCCCCAACGTCATCGATTGTCCACGATTCAAACCCCGACCGGGTTATAAAATCATGGCTTTTGTTTACCAAAATCTGAATCCGGGGTTTGTCAAAACCCCGTATTCTCCATTTATCTAACTAATCATTGCCCAGTTAAGAGGTGTCAGCACTAACTCTCTGAAAACTAAGTGAAGAGAATTGGTTGTTGAGAACCAATGCTCAATCAAGGCATTTGGATAGCCATGATCCATACGAGATTCCTGGATGGTAATGAAATCCCTAAAACTGCACCCTTGGAGGAACAGGCGGTAGTCAGGATAGATCTACCTAGCGTAATGGGTATAAAAAGCTAACCATGATCCCCTGAAACCCCCGTTACAACGGAGGTCAATCCAAAAAAATATAAGACTTTACTCTGTTAAAAATGATGGGTGAATTAGGAAAGGTTTCAATAGTGAACCTGAGCAGAATGAAAGAAAACAGAAAGATGGTCATGAAGATCTCCTACTAGTGTTTGATCCTCCAACTCAATGGGATAAACACGTGCTGCATCAAAGAGAAAGGCTCTATCCTGAAATGGTCTAGGAATAGGATCCCCTAACTTGAAATCGTCTCCTGAAAAAATAATAAGGAATACCTCACTTGGGCATCTTCTCCTTTGGAGGGACATCGTCAGGATCTGCTACAATCTTAGTTGTGACAAAAGAACCAGTAAATTTCTCATCCATAGGAGTGTTTGATAGACCAGCTATCATCGGTTCATCGACTCTAGGCGCCTTGAAGGTCTCCTCAATAGAAGAAAAGAAAATGATAGGCACGTCGTTTGAAATCCTCTGTGTCGATGTCCTAAGTCGACCATAGGAGCGCTTCGACGCACTCCCTCCAATCAAGGTCTCGGGGTCCTTGCCCTTCCCATGTGAACGCTAAGGATAACGACCGCTATCTCCTAAAGAACCCGTGGCTGACATAATAATGTCTAGAAACAAATTCAAGGTTTTTGAATGACTTGTCATGCTCACAATGACCATTATTCTGCAAAAGAAATTGCGAGTGGGCAGGACTAATCTTTAACGACCTATCGTTTGTCGAGCACTAGGGGAAAAGGATCAAGTTTACCTCTCCAAGGATAATGATTATGACTATGCGCATTCTTTGCTAATTTAGACTAAGGTATAGCTGGGAATACCAAGTCGAAAACTCCCGCCCCTATAAGTACGATACACCAAATATTTGCAAACCCATCTTGTTAAGGAGAAACATCAAAATGCCAAACCCGTACACTCCAAATAACAAACAACAAATCCCGAAAGACAAAATTCGCCATCAATCCAATGCAATGAAATATGATATCTAAGATTCTCTTAACAACAAAAAATCTACAAGCCTTAGCGATACATGTAATCACTCTTACCAACTCTTAACTAGAAATAATAGACAAAACTGCATACCCATGAGGTTGCGACAACTGACAAACTCCTAAGATGCCAACTTCACAAACAAGACAATAATGAGCCCGTCAGCCAGGTATATTCTGGGATTAAATCAGTAGAATCCTGAATTTGTCACAACGATAAATAGCGAGACAGACCAATTTAGCTTTACAATTATGTATATAATCAGTCTCATCCCCAGCCAGCAAGTTAAGCCATACTTTACTCTATCAATAATCACGAACCGCACGATATGAATTGTTAAATTAGATTCCCGCATACTTTACTCTATCAATAATCACGAACCACACAATATGAATTATTAAATTAGATTCCCCAACGAAACTTATCCAGTCACAACCCCAATCTACAACTGGTGCACATTACATCCTGTCCATGTTTTCTTGTTGAGAATAGTGTCCATTTCGTCTCATACCACAAAACAAAATACCTCAATCATAATGAACTTAATTGATATCCCTAAACTAAAATACGTAAGAACTACATGTCAGCCTCATTCCCGAAAACGTCTGGGATACGTACGAAACCCTCGCAGGTTCGGTTAACAAGCTTGAACACAACCATTTATGATGAACTATGTGTCGACCAGATTCTCAATTATCTGAGATACATAGACAACTTTTACAAAGTTTGGTCGTATCCTTAAAGCTATAAACTAATCATGCACATTGAACTAAGTGTCAATCAAATTTCATGTGAAAAACAAGAATACCTAGTAGCATTTCTACTAGATCCTTTGTAGCTCACCAAAGAATGTAAGAAACCGAAGGAGGCTCGATCAAAATAAAAATGATAGACAAGTATCATCTTCGTGTGACTCTCTTGGCCTTAGACCAGGGGGTATATATAGGAATAGTCTGTTAACTCTCTTAAGAAAAGACATATGCACTCTCCTTGCTTACCAAACAGTAGATGATGATTAACCTGGAAACTAACGTCCAATTTCACTCCTGGAAAAGCCTGCGCACGTACGAAACCTTCTCCGCTTTCCATTGACAAAAATCCCACGTCAATCGGGATTAATTACATCATTAACAATGAAAATCTCTATAGAGTCACTTCAACAATAAAATTGCCACGGAGCTGCTCAATAACGAATCCTCCCAAAAATTGGGATTAAACCATACCAAACATGACAATTACTCACCAGTCCAGATCTAACCGTACTAGACTTAACCAGCCAAGGAAGAATTAGGTGTCGACCTAAGTCTTGGTAAGCACAAGAATTCTATATAGGTTGGGTCGTCACCTTAAGACAAATTCTTCCATCCCTAGCAAACTATGCCTCTACCTATCCTCAGTAGACCACCAAGTTACATAAGAGACCCAATGTTGGTCCGATTGAAACCAGAGAAATGTCAATAATCACGACATTCTCTCAACCCTGTTTCAGGACGCATCTTCCTTGAGAAGACGACTACTAATCCTTTTATTAAGAAGACAACAAAGGATATATGTGCTTGAACTACACATCGAACTGATCCTCGGTAGATTACCAAGGTATGTAAAAAGCCTTGCGGGTATGGTTGACAATTTGAGATAGCACAGCGAGGGCCAAACTACATTTCAATTAGATTTGTAACCTAAGAACTCAGTGTATGTAGGTAACCCAGGTGGGCTTCGATCATCCTATGATTACCATCCAGAACCAATAAGATTAATAAGATATAGACAACCTAATAGGGGTTTCCAGACTAGAATGAGCATTACAAATCTCACGCTTAGTTCAGGATACAGAGGCGACCTATGTGAGCTCTTCCGCGTCCTTGGAACGCTCAAGAGATAGTCTGGCACCCCAGCTAGAGCTGGGGAAAATTATATTTGGTTACTTTATTTAGAATCTGTGATGGAAGTCACCCCATCTAGAGCTCGGGTATAATATATTCGGTTTCTCCGTTGAGATTTTATGATAAGAGTCGTCCCAGCTAGAACTAGGGCACATTATATTAGATCTTCTTCCTGTAGAGTTTCTAGATATAAGACTCGCACCAATCATAATCGTAATCAATGCAAAAAAAAAAAAAATGAAAAAAAAAAAAAAAAAAACTATAATCCCCGGAAATGAAAATGAATCATCAAGCCGCAGTCTACGACTGGCGTACGTTTTACCAAAGGTTAAATTTCTCCCAGGGAGTTTTCTAGTTCTCATTAGGTAATTTGAGGTGGGATGTAGCTAAGAAACTCCACTAAGTGGTGAGTTCCCCGAGGGTCATTGCCTATTGTGAATTCTCTTAGTCATTTTCAATCATGTATTTGTGTGACGACCTAGGAATCAACTTCCCTAATCAAGAAACTATTTCACCAAATGTTGATAAACTTCACCAGTCCGAAATACATTTGACCTAATTCTCGGTTAAGTTTGGGGTATTTATGTGCCCCAATAGGGTTCGATCAAGCCATCTCAATTAAATAAATCCAATCAATCAATGCGACTTTCATCAATCAAGTCAATTACTACTTTCCAATCAATCAATCAATCGAATTTACTTTACCTGCTAGAACTACATGTAACTTGATTCTCATTAATTTGAGATATGTTCGAAAACCCTTTGGGGTACAATCACAACCAAGAGTCGATTAACCGAGTGTCATCCTCCCCACCTCCTATTACGATAGATCGCACATCATCCTTTCGGAGTAGCATATTTTAATTTTGTAGTGTAATACAGACAACTAGTTTATTTTAATTTTGTAGTGTAATGCAAACAGCCAACCAAATAATGTTTTACGGATTCTAGGCAATAGTGTAGATTAGAAGTAGAATTTACTTTACTTGTTAGAACTACATATAACTTGATTCGCATTAATTTGAGATATGTAGGAAAACCCTTTGGGTAACGAACACAACTAGGAGTTGGTTAACCCAAGCATCATCTTCTCTGTAGCTAGGAGTCGATCAACCGAGCGTCATCTTCTTTACCTCCTATGAGATAGATTGCGCATCATCCTTCAGGAGTACAGTAGTGAAATTCAACCAGTACTATATCGCAACAAGTAGTATAACTGATAGGTTGAAAATACCTTTCTACTTTTAAGCTGAATTTGGTAGTTTTAGAGTGTATTAGTAATATTAATTGTGTTTTAGTTTATTTTTTGGCAAATCAGGTGTAGGAACATGAACGAGCAATAAACGAGCAAAACGGTGGGAAAAAGGTGAAGAAACGAGAAAAAATACAAGGTTTCAGGATAACAAGCCACCGCAGCAGTGATTGTCCCATCGCCGTAGTGGTAGAGGTGTAGGGAGAATTGTAAATTCCCACCGCCATAACGATAAGCCTACCGACATGCCCACCAATGCGGCGGTCACTCTGCAACAGAAAAAAAAAATATTTTTAGATATTTTCAACACTTTTACTTAATTCCTTTGTTCCCACAATTGTCAAAAAAAATGTTCCTAACATTACAGAGGTGATCCTTAGCCATTATTGAGAGCTCAAAGAAGAGGTTCATCATTCAGAGATGACGAAGCACTTGTGGACCGATCATTGGCGACAATGAACTATTCCACTCTCAGATTTGATCGTTCTTCCTTTGTTTTTATCTTTGTAATTACTTTTCCATATCTAATGATGCCAAATCCTTCTTGTTTTAATATTTATATGGCTAAGATCATGTAGGCCAGATAAATATTATCTAGAGGTTGTTGTAATTCTTGTAAATACTTGTTTGGTTGAATATATGTTACTTTAATGGTTGTTTATCTAAATCCAATTGTGTTTACCCTTTTATTACAATTTTAATATGCTTGTCAAGATAATAGGGTTGGTTTTGAGAATATGGGGTTTGACCCTCGGGAGAGGTCCCGGATTCGGACTAGGGTTAAACACATCGTGACATTCGAACAACTCGGGAAGGCGTTAGAAAGTGTGCAATCTATGATGTTGGGTCAAGACTCATGTGACTATGTGTTCGAAAAGATGTTCGAGGGGGAATTCGGCATCAAAACGAAGTCACATATTCATTCATTAAACACTCGGGAGAGGGAGTGACTGAGTTTAAGATATAGAGATTATCAGATAGGATAAACATTGTTATTGTTAACTAAACGAAGTCAAACATGTATTAAGTGAATGAAATCAATCCCTAGGTAATCAATTTAATTAGAATTAACCCAATAGTATTAGTTTAACTTAGTTGTAATTAAATTTCAAACAATTCTTGAAAAGTCGAGATAATATAAGACTATGTCAATTACAGTATTCAATTATTCAAACACGTTTCCCAATAGAACGATATCCGATCTTAAATATCCATTATACTAAAACTTGAACTCGTTCACTTGCGAGGAAGTCAGACGTGAGCGTAAAAATGACGCATCTAAGTTTTTGGTATCGTTACCGGGGAACGGTGTCTTGAAATGGATTGATATTTTTGTGATTAAGTGTTTGAATATTAATAGAGACAATTCTTTTGTTTTATTTTCTTTCAATTCATTTATTAATTTGTTTTATTTATTTCGATACAGTAGTGCATGCAATGTGGTAAAAGCTTAGAACTTTTCACTCCGGATCCCAAGATAGAGAGAACATTGAAATGGTTAAGGAGAAAAAAGAGGACTTAAGCTGATATTGTGGCCAGTGGAGAAGAAAACGTTCAACAACTACCGGTTGCACAGGCACTCCCGCCTTCAGAACCAGATTGTCCACAATGAGTCCTTCGGGACTATTATAGACCTATGATGCTGGAAAATTTCTCAGGCATTCGGAGGCAGCCCATATAGGCTAACAACTTCAAGCTCAAGCCTGTTCTCATAAACATGGTGCAACAAAATCAATGTGGAGGCAATTTACACGAGCCCTAATGTCCATTTAGCCACTTTTCTTGAAATATGCGATACAGTAAAGATCAATGGTGTTGCTGAGGATATAATTTGGTTGCAGCTTTTTCCATTCTCACTTCATGATCGAGCACGAGGATGGTTTCAATCTATCCAACAGGAAAGTATCAATACTTGGGAGGACCTTGCTCAAATGTTCATCACTAAGTTTTTCCCGCCTTCAAAGACTTCTCAATTCCGAGGTAAAATTGTGCAGTTTTGCCAAAGGGATTTTAAGCCGTTGTTTAAAGCATAGGAAAGGTTCAAGGACCTTTTGTATGCGAACAACCAGAACTCATTACGGCCACCTTCGAGTTATGGAAACCAAACTCAGGGATATCCTATGCAACCCAACCGGCAAATGCAACAACCTCCAACACACAATCAAAACCTGAACTTGGAAGACATGCTTAGGTCATTCATGAAGGAAACTCAAACAATCTTGCGTGAAACACACAACCGGTTAAACAAGTATGAAACATGGATTGACTCGATTGAGACAACCTGTTCAAAAACCAATGCCACTGTAAAGTCATTGGAAACTCAAATCGGGTAATTTGCTAGACCCATTCAGGAGCAAACCAAAGGGAAGTTTCCAAATAATATGGAAACTAACCTAAGGGATTGTAAGGCGATAAAGTTGAGAAGCGATAAAGAAGTGGAAGCAACTAAGGCAATCGAAGAAGAACTAGGGGTTAGTCAAGAGGTTGATCGTGATAAACCAAAGAGAGTTGTGGAAGAGGAAGTTGATGATGGAGTCGATGATATAAATAAGAAGTTAAATGAAGACAAGAATGAGAAGAAAGATGAGAGGATGAGAGAAAAGGAAGTTAAGGAGAAGAAGAGAAGATATACAAGGGTGATACTGGGGAGAATTACATTTCCACACAATCCACCAATTCTAGCCACACATTTTCCATATCCCCAAAGATTCCAAAAGAAAAGGTTGGACTTGCAATTTGCAAAGTTTCTCGAAATCTTCATGAAAATTCAAATCAACATACCATTTGCGAATGTATTAGATCAAATTCTCGACTACAGAAATTTCTTGAAGGATATCATGACAAAAAAGAAGAAGTTGGAAGAATACGAGATGGTCAAAATGATGGTGGAATGTAGTGCAATACTACAGAGGAAATTGCCTAAAAAAATTGAATGATCCAGGTAGTTTCACGATCCTGTGTACTATCGGGAAATCTCATTTCGATAAGGAACATTGTGATCTTGGTACGAGTATCAACTTGATGCTATCTTCCGTCTACTAGAAGTTGGGAATTGGAAGTGCGAAGCCAACCACAATTTTTCTCCAAATGGTTGAACGATCATTAACCTATCCAATGGGAATCATTGAGGACGTTTTGGTATAAGTGGACAAGTTCATCTTCCAGGTGGATTTTGTCGTGCTAGAGATGGAAGAGGATAGGGAGATCCTAATCATCCTAGGAAGGTTGTTTCTTGCAATAGGATAGGCCCTAATTGATGTTCAAAATGGCAACCTGACATTAAGGGTGAATAAAGAGGAGATAAAGTTCAATATTTTCAAATCAATGAAATTTCTGGATGAGTCTCCCATATGCAATTGAGTGGATGTTGTTAACTCTTGCGTGAGGGAATTTTGTCTTGCAAATGTAAATACGGATCCATTGGAGCATACCATCACGAATTCTTTATCTATAGGGGATTTTAGTGATGAGGGCTCAACCACAGAAGTTGGTGTTGTAGACTACATGCTTGCTTTGGAAGCTCAATCTGAAGATGTACGGGATCCAATTCATGTAGCGATGATTAAAGATGAGGTTAGATCTCTCGAACCATCAAATCCGCCTCACGGTTGATTAGTACTCAATCAATTACCGGATCACCTCCAGTATATCTTTTTAGGGGGAAACTTAACTAATCCAGTTATAATCTCATCATCTTTGATAGTAGAGGAACAATATAAGTTGCTTACTATTCTAAAGTGGCATCAATCCACCTTTGCGTGGTCTATCTCAGACATTAAATGAATTAGCCCTACTATTTGCATGCATAAGATCTTGTTGGAGGATTCGTTCAAACTTTTATTTGAGCATTAAAGGCGGCTAAATCGGACAATGAAAGAAGTTGTTAGAGCGGAGGTATTGATGCTCTTGAATGCTGGGATTATCTATGCTATATCCGATAGCGAGTGGGTTAGCCCGATGGAAGTAGTGCCCAAGAAAGGCGGCATAACGGTGGTAAAGAATGACAAGAATGATCTTATACCGACACGAACCATCACTAGATGGGGAGTGTGTATTGATTATCGAAGATTGAACAAAGCAACGAGGAAGGATCATTTTCCACTTCCTTTTATTGATCAAATACTAGATCGTCTAAACGAATATGATCACTACTGCTTTCTTAACGGATACTCAGGATATAATCAAATATCCTTTGTACTGGAGGACCAAGAAAAGACCACCTTTACATGCCCGTATAGAACGTTTGCCTATTGACATATGTCATTAGGTCTATGCAATGCACCGGCCACATTCCAACGGTATATGATAGCAATATTCTCAGATATGGTGGAGGAGAAAATGGAGATATTCATGGATAATTTTTTGGTCTTCGATTCGTCTTTTGATCACTCCTTATATAATTTGGCACTTGTTCTCAATCGATGTGAGGAAAAAAACCTAGTCCTCAACTGGGAGAAGTACTACTTTATGGTCAAAGAAAGGATTGTATTAGGTCATCGAGTCTCTTCCAAAGGGCTTCAGGTACATCGAGCAAAGATTGAAACAATCAAGAAGATTCCACTGCCAATAAATGTGAAAGGAGTTCATAGTTTCTTATGGCATGCCGGCTTCTACCGACGCTTTATCAAAGATTTTTCAAAGACGGTGAAGCCATTATGTCACCTACTTGAAAAGGATACCCCTTTTGAATTCAATGAAGCTTTCATTAAGGATTTCAATGCGATAAAGGAGAAGTTGATTGTAGCTCCTATAATAGTCGCTCTGGACTGCGAGGAGCCATTTGAGATAATGTGCAACACGAGCGACTATGCAGTTGGCGTGGTGTTAGGCCAACGCAAGGAGAAGATCTTTCGATCAATCTATTATGCCAGCAAGATGTTGAATGATGCACAAGAGAATTCTATGACAACAGAAAAAAAGATGTTGCCGTCATTTTTGCCTATGATAAGTTCCAATCGTATATCATTGGATCCAAAGTAATCATTTACATGGATCACGCGGCTATCCGATACTTAATTGTGAAGAAAGATGCCAAGTCACGTCTAATAAGATGGATTCTATTGTTATAAGAGTTCGATGCCGAGATACGAGACAAAAAGAGGAGTGAGAATGTTTTAGTAGACCATTTTTCGAGGTTAGTTCAAGAGGACGTCGTGATGAGTCCTGTATTACGTAGGTGTTCCCTGACGAACAGTTATTCGCAATTGATAATACACTTCTGTGGTTTGCGGATATCATAAATTTTCTTTCCTGTAAAATGTTACCACCAGATTTGACAAGTGCCCAGATTAAGAAATTCCTATTTGATTCAAAGCATTATATGTGGGACGAGCCATTGCTTTTCAAAAAGTATGTTCATTAAGTGATCCGGCGATGTGTTCCGGAGGAAGATATGGCGAGTATTTTGTATCATTTTCATTCATCACCTTGTAGCGGTCACATTGGCCTGACTTGGATAGCCGCGAAAGGGCTTCAGTCAGGTTTTTACTAGCCATTCTTGTTTAAAGATGCTTATACGTTTGTAAAAACATGTGATCGATGCCAAAGGGTGGGTAACATTTCGGAAAGGCATGAATTGCCATTGACATCAATTCTTGAGCTGGAGTTGCTTGATGTGTGGGGGATAGATTTCATGGGGCCGTTTCCACTATCATTTGGCCAAGAGTATATTCTATCGGCGGTGGATTACATGTCTAAGTGGATCGAAGCTATGGCGACGCCTTCCAATGATTCCAAAGTGGTACTCAAGTTCCTTCCAATCAAGACGTAGTTCGGGACTCCTCGGGCCATTATTAGTGATGAAGGAACCCATTTCTTCAACAAAATGTTTAATACTTTGTTAACAAATTATGGGGTTAAGCACAAGGTGCCGCTACCATACCACCCATAGACAAAATGGCCAAGCAGAAGTTTCAAACAGGGAAATCAAGCAAATCTTGGAGAAAACTGTTTATTCAAATCACAAGGATTGGGTGGTGAAATTGGATTATGCTTTATGGACATATCGCACAACTTTTAAGACACAGATTGGCATGTCGCCATATCAATTGGTGTTTGGAAAAGTAAAGCCCGCAATTACGCATCGCCACTTTCAGCGCAAGTGTACGGGTCAAGTTTTAGTATAGTTGGGGAGAGTAAGGGTATTGTGTTCATGAGGATTGGTTGTGACTATTATCGATTACTGTGATTATCATAACCTAATTTTATCTAGGAGATAATAAATGGAATATAATTAAATACTAATACTAAAATACTAATTTAACAATACTGAAACTATATTGAGATAGTTTTGAGAGAATTGATTGTCTAGGGATTAACTTCGTTTACGAATACATGTTCGATCTCGTTTTAGTTCACGTTAACGGCGTTCAACTTATCCGACAATCTTAGTTTGTAAACTCTTCCGCCACCTCGCCTGAGTACAAGACGAGGGAATACGCGACTTTGCGTCAACGAAGAAGTCCTCCTTAACGTCTTAACGACCTCAGGCCATGTGAGTCTTACTCCAACGTTATTGATTGCATATAATCCAACTCTCTCCCGGGTTATTGGATCATCGCGTTATATTTACCTTATCGACAATCTCAGTTCAAAAACTCATCCGCCACCTCTCTTGAGTATAAAACGGGGGAATACATGACTTCGTGTCAATGAAAAAGTCCCCAATAATGTCTTAACGACCCTAGGTCATGTGAGTCTTTCCCTAACATCATCGATTACCCACAATCCCTCCCAGGTTATTGGATCGTCACGTTGTTTACGCTAGTCCGAATCTGGGGTTACATCTCCTGCGTGTCAAACCCCGAATTCTTGATATATATATCTAAGCATAATAAACAAACAATACAATAAATACAATCAAAATAACGAAGAACAACAGCTAACAAGACATTAACTCAATCAAACAACATATTCATAAATATATTCGTAATCCCTAAACAACCTATATTTAGCTAATGGCCATAACCATATATATAATGTAAAATGGACTAAACATGCCCAACAACTACCAAAATAAAGAAAACAAATAAAATAAATGAAAGAACTTAGCTAATATCCAAAGATTTGACGCTAAAACGGTAGAACGATCACTTATTCCTTCTTCTTCCACCTCGGGTTGTGAGCTCTCCCTCAAAAATCTCACAAACTCACCTGAAATATATTCTAAGTAGTTTTTGGGGTGATCAAATCAGAAGAGAAGAGGAGAGGAGGGTATTTATAGGGCTCAAAATATCACAAAATATCTTAAGTCTATGTAGAGGTGACCGCCGCGGCGGTGGGTATATCGGTTAGTGATCGCCGCAGCGGTGGAAGAGGTGGTGGAATTGGTGACCATCTTGCATTTTCACCACCGCGGTGGTGAACATTCAGTAGGATAGGGTCTTCTCTATATTTTCACCACTATGGCGGTGGGCTTCGTTTCAAAATATTGCCACCTCGCTTGTTTTTCCACCGTTCTTGCATTGTTCTCGATACAATTTGATCGTTTATGCTCTGTTTTCCTATCTTTTCACCCCACACACCTAATTTAATATAAAAAGAATAAAACATATTAAAACGTACTAAACATACTCGAAAACTAACAATGTTTAGTTTGGAAATAGATAGGTAATTTACACTTATCAAATACCCCCAAACTCGAAATTTTGCTAGTCCTCGAGCAAAACACCCATACAACAAAAAAAAGTATAACAACTAAAAACTAAAAATAAAAAAACATGAAAAACAAATATATGCAAGTTTTGAGTATCATTTACCGACCAAACGAAATATCCCTCATCGGCCCCCAATCCTATCGAGTTCAGGCTTAAAAACACACCATGTAGTGTTCTATAATTTCAAAATTTATAATAGTAAGCGCCATTATAGATCCTACTAAACTGTGTGTGTGTTTAAAACTCAAATATATAACTGTCCGTTAATCGGATTGGATTATCCACCATGCAAGCGTATGACAGAAAAAACCCGAAGGTATAGGGAATCCATAGGCTTGACCCAGGATCTATTCTGCAATAATGTAGGATCGAAAGTGCAAAAAGATCAATAGGTCTTGGTTCGGTTTAGGACAAATGGCCAATGGTAATTTTCAAAGAGAAAACGGGTTAACATCGTTAACTTGACGTTACCCAAAGCACATTGCTTGGCACTCTCACACTCGAAACCCCGTACTTAAATTGGAAACAACCCTGAACATACGTTAAGAACGACATACCCACTTGTCAAAAACAAACGAAAATCAACCATACAAACTTAGTTTTTTTTTGTTTTTTTTTCCAAACAAATGCACCCCCAAACCTACTTGATTTGTATAATTTAAGGGGTGTATGAAATATGAACGAAAAAAAAAAACAAGTGAGTACTCGAATACTGAACTAATTAATAGCTCACCCACAACCCAACCGCTCACATCAAGAAGCATTTGCAACTGCTAGCTTGATTCACTCACACTGTGCCTTTGGTTAAGCGATGTAGGGTTGGACAAGGTTCAATCGGCTATGGTATTGGTTAAGTGTTCATAATTGAAATGGAATTTAGGCCTCAACAAGGTAATGAGGGGTAATGATATATCAGGGTAAGCTTAAAAGGCTCAAGCGAGAAAATGAATGCCTAAATCATGTCTTCCGATTAACCTCGCCTAGGATTTCGCTTAGAATTTCCCCCGAATCAAGTTCTAGAAACCCTAATGTCATGAATTTAGGTGACAGATAATCGTTTTCATATCAATTAGACGGTTATATAATGAGTTTTCGTGCTCGTGCAAGTAGGATCTAAAATAACTATTACTAAAACATAACGTTGAGCACACAAAACATACATGCATGAGTTTTATGCTCGACCTCCATAAACAACCAAGGGAGAGACTCATCATCGGGTAATAGCCCAGATAACGTCAAAACTCAGCACATTCACTACAACTAAACTAAACAAACTAATCCTAAACAGACATGCATACATAGAAAAGAATAAAACATAACTAACACATCACCACCAACTTAAAATAGGTGATGTTCAAAACAACACATCAGCGATCCCATTAAACAGAATATAGCATGAAAATAAATGTGGGGGTTTAAAACACGTACCTGGGAGGTGAGAGAATCTCGCCTCTGACTCAAATTGGCGAAGATGGATCTAACTTATTTTTCCTTCGGTTGCGTCCCAAGAAGTACTCGTCAAAGAGCTGGTCAAAGAGCTGGTTTTGCCTATAGTAAGTGTCATACAACACCACATACAGGTCTTGGTTTAGTATACCCTCAAGACTGGCGAGATGTGGCAATGTATAGCTCGAGCTTTCAACATGATGCTCTACCGGCTCATGTACTTGGTGAGTATGGAAGAACTTTGCTAGCGGCGAAGAATAACAAGAAAACCACATCGGATCCTCATAAATATGATCGTCTTGGATCGATGGTGGCGTCACTACCTGGAATTTGAATGGTGAAAATTCACAACAATTAATGTGTGAATCTCCATCGATCTCACTCAAGTACCTCCTACTTGTCTCTGGCTCCTCATGATGGCTTTCACTGAATGTGGCTTGCGAATCTCTAGGTGCCACCGCATTTGACTCGGCCTCAATCAAGCAAATTAGATGACCGATTTGTGTCTGAAAAGACATTACGGTCGCATCGATTTCTGTGCAAATCCTCTCAATGTTATCGAGATGATCCTCGTGCTCATTTAACCGATCATTCATCTCCCTCCAAAACATTTGAGTTTTCCCAATAAAATCCATAAGTATTTCTTCCAGGCTGGGGGAAGACTCAACGTATTGGTCTAGGGTATCAATCCATGGCGCCGTAGAATTGAAACTCCGATAATCAAAGGCCACCATGTCTTCCAACATCCAAAGGGCTTCATCCGCGGTTAGTTAGTCAAAAGAGATGGTATCGTTTCCTCTTTTAACCCACATTCTGGTTGTGACTTGTAACCCATCGAGGAAGTTCAGTAGTTGACACTCTCTCGGGAATTCGTGATTTAGAAACCGGAGTAGCAAATCCTTATAACAATCACCCTACAGGAAAACAAAAAAAAAACTATAAATGAAAAAGTTATAAAAAATATAAATGCCTAAAGTAAAATTCGGTCATTTACAAACAATATCAATAATAACCAAAAAACACAGTCCCCGGCAATGGCGCCAAAAACTTCATGGCCGCAATTACGTATCGCCACTTTCACAGTAAGTGTACGAGTCAAGTTTTATTATAGTTGGGGAGAGTAAGGGTATCGTGTTCACAGGGATTGGTTGTGATTATTATCGATTACCGCGATTATCATCACCTCATTTTATGTAGGAGAAAGTAAATAGAATATAATTAAATATTATTACTAAAATACCAATTTAACTATACTAATACTATATTGAGATAGTTTTGAGAGAATAGATTGTCTAGGGATTAACTTCGTTTAGGAATACATGTTCGATCTCGTTTCACATTAATGGCGTTCGACTTATCCTACAATCTCAGTTCGTAAAATCTCCCGCCACCTCTCCCGAGTGTAAAACGAGGGAATACGCGACTTCGTGTCAATTAAGAAGTCCCCCTTAACGTCTTAACGACCTTAGGTCACGTGAGTCTCACTCCAACGTTATTGATTGCATACAATCCAACTGCGTCCCGGGTTATTGGATCGTCGCGTTGTGTTTAGCCCATCGAACATTTCAGTTCAAAAACTCATTCGCCACCTCTCTCAATTGTAAGACGGGGGAATACATGACTTCGTGTTAATGAAAAAGTCCCCCTCAATGTCTTAACGACCCTAGGTCACATGAGTCTTTCCCCAACGTTATCGATTACCTACAATCCAGCTCTCTCCCAGGTTATTAGATCATCACGTTGTTTACCCTAGTCCGAATCTGGGGTAACCTCTCCTGAGTGTCAAACCCCGAATCCTCGATATATCCATCTAAGAATAATAAACAAACAATATGATAAACACAATAAAAATAACGAAGAACAACTGCTAACGAGACATAAACTCAATCAAACAACATATTTATAAATATAGTGTTAATCCCTAAACAACCTATGTTTAGCCAATGGCCATAACCATATATACATTCTAAAGTGGATTAAACATGCCCAACAACTATTGGAATGAAGAAAACAAAGAAAAGAAATAAAAGAACTTAGCCAATATCTGAAGATTTGGCGCTAAAACTGTTGAACGATCACTTCTTCTTCCACCTCGGGTTGTGAGCTTTCCCTAAAAAATCTCTCAAACTCACCCTAAATATATTCTAAGTAGCATAGGGGGTGATCAAATTGGAAGATAGGAGGAGAGGAGGGTATTTATAGCTCTCAAAATATCACAAAATATCTTAAGTTGTGCAGAAGTGACCGCCGTGGTGGTGGGTATGTCGGTTAGTGATCGCCACAACGATGGAGGAGGCGGTGGAATTGGTGACCATCCTTTATTTTCACTCCCGTGGTGGTAGATATTCTGCAAGATAGGGTCTTCTCTGTATTTTCACTGCCACGGCGGAGGTCTGGACGCCGCAGCGGTGGGCTTCTTGTGGGAATATTGCCACCTTGCTTGTTTTTCCACCGTTCTCGATACGATTTGATCGTTTATGCTCTGTTTTCCTACCTTTTCACCCTATACACCAGTATTAATACAAAAAGAATAAAAATATATTAAAACGTACTAAAACGTACTCGAAAACTAACAATGTTCGGTTTGGAAATAGATAAGTAATTTACACCTACCAAATACCCCAAAACTCGGAATCTTGCTAGTCCTCGAGCAAAACACCCACACAAGAAAAACAAATACAACAACTAAAAACTAAAAATAAAAAACACGAAAAACAAATATATGCAAGTTTTGAGTATCATCTACCAGCCAAACGAAATATCCCTTATTGGCCCCCAATCCTATCGAGTTCAGGCTTAAAAACACACCATGTAGTGTTCTAGAATTTCAACATTTATAATAGTAAGCACCGTTATAGATCCTACTAAAGTGTGTGTGTGTTTAAAAACACAAATATATAACTGTCCGTTAATTGGATTGGATTATCCACCATACAAGCGTATGACAGAAAAAACCCAAAGGTATAGGGAATCCATAGGCTTGACCCGGGATCTATTCTCCACTAATGTAGGCTTGGAAGTTCAAAAAGATCAATAGGTCTTGCTTCGGTTTAGGACAAATGGCCAATGGTAATTTTCAAAGAGAAAACAGGTTAACATCATTAACTTAACGTTACCCAAAGCACATCGCTTGGCACTCTCACACTCGAAACCCCATAGTTAAATTGGAAACAACCCTGAACATACGTTAAGAACGACACACTCACTTGTCAAAAACAAACGAAAATCAACCGTATATACTTAGTTTTTTTTATTTTTTATTTTCAAACAAACACACCCCCAAACCTATCTGGTTTCTACAATTTAAGGGGTGTGTGAAATATGAACGAAAAAAATAAGTGAGTACTCGAATACCAAACCAATTAATAGCTCACTCACAACCCAACGGCTCACATAAAGAAGCATTTGCAACTGCTAGCTTCATTCACTCATATTATGCCTTTGGTTAAGCGATTTAGGGTTGGACAAGGTTCAATTGCCTATAGTATTGGTTAAGTGTTCATAATTGAAATAGAATTTAGGCTTCAACAAGGTAATGAGGGGTAATGATATATTAGGGTAAGCTTAAAAGGCTCAAGCGAGAAAATGAATGCCTAAATCATGTCTTCCGAACTACCTCGCCTAGGATTTCACCTTGAATTTCCCCCGAATCAAGTTCTAGAAACCCTAATGTCATGAATTTAGGTGACAGATAATCGTTTTCATATCAATTAGACGGTTATATAATAAGTTTTCGTGCTCGTGCAAATAGGATCTATAATAACTATTACTAAAATATAACGTTGAGCACACAGAACATATATGCATAAGTTTTACGCTCGACCTCAATAAACAACCAGGGGAAAGACTTATCATCGGGTAATAGCCCAGATGACGTCAAAAATCAGCACATTCACAACAACTAAACTAAACAAACTAATCCTAAACAAGCATGCATACATAGAAAACAATAAAATATAATTAACACATCACCACCAACTTAAAACAGGTGATGTTCAAAACAACCCATCAGCGATCCCAATAAATAGAATATAGCATTAAAATAAAAATGGGGGTTTAAAACACGTACCTGGGAGGGGAGAGAATCTCGCCTCCGACTCGAATTGGCGAAGATGAATCTAACTTATTTTTCCTTGGGTTGCACCCCAAGATGTACTCATCAAAGAGCGGCTTCTGCCCATAGTAAGTGTCGTACAACACCACATACGGGTCTTCGTTCAGTACACCCTCAAGACTGGCGAGATGTGGCAATGTATAGCTTGAACTTTCAACATGATGCTCCATCGGCTCATGTACTTGGTGGGTATGGAAGAACTTTGCTAGCGGCGATGAGGAACAAGTGAACCACATCGAATCCTCATAAATATGATCATCTTAGATCGATGGTGGAGTCACTAGCTAGAATTCAAACGGTAAAAATTCACAACAATTAATGTGTGAATCTCCATCGATCTCACTCAAGTACCTTCCACTTGTATCTGGCTCCTCACGGTGGCTTTCAATGAATGTGGCTTGTGAATTTTCGGGTGCTACCGCATTTGACTCGGCCTCAATCAAACAGATTAGCTAACCGATTTGCGTCTAAATAGACGTTACAGTCGCATCAATTTCCATGCAAATCATTTCAATGTTATTAAGACGATCCTCGTGCTCATTTACCTGGTCATTCATATCCCACCAAAACATTTGAGTTTTCCCAATAAAATCTGCGAGTATTTCCTCTAGGTAGGGGGAAGACTCAAAGTATTGGTCCAGGGTATCAATCCATGGTACCGCAGAATTCATACTCTGATAATCAAAGGCTGCCATGTCTTCCAACATCCAAAGGGCTTCATCTGGGGTTAGTTGGTCGAAAGAGATGGTACCGTCTCCCCTTTCAACCCACATTCTGGTTGTGGCTTATAACCCATTGAGGAAGTTCAGTAGTTGACACTCCCTCGAAAATTCGTGATTTAGAAACCAGAGTAGAAAATCCTTATAACAATCACCCTACAGGAAAACAAAAACAAAAACTATAAAGGAAAAAGTTATAAAAAATATAAATTCCTAAAGTAAAATTCGGTCATTTACTCACAATATTAATAATAACCAAAAAACACAATCCCCGGCAACGGTGCCAAAGACTTGATGGTCGTAATTCCGCATCGCCACTTTCATAGCAAGTGTACGTGTCAAATGTTATTATAGTTGGGGAGAAAAAGGGTATCGTGTTCACAGGGATTGGTTGTGATTATTATCGATTACCACGATTATCATCACCTAATTTTATGTAGGCGAAAGTAAATAGAATATAATTAAATATTAATACTAAAATACCAATTTGACTATACTAATACTATATTGAGATAGTTTTGAGAGAATAGATTGTCTAGGGATTAACTTCGTTTAGGAATACGTGTTCGATCTCATTTCACGTTAACGGCGTTCGACTTATCCTACAATCTCAGTTTGTAAACTCCCCCGCCACCTCTCCCGAGTGTAAAACGAGGGAATACGCGACTTCGTGTCAACGAAGAAGTCCCCCTTAACATCTTAACGACCTTAGGTCATGTGAGTCTCACTCCAATATTATTGATTGCATACAATCCAACTGTCTCCCGGGTTATTGGATTGTCGCGTTGTGTTTAGCCCATGAACAATTTTAGTTCAAAAACTCATCCGCCACCTCTCCCAAGTGTAAGACAGGGGAATACATGACTTCGTGTCAACGAAGAAGTCTCCCTCAACGTCTTAACGACTGATAGGTATAAATTACATACGTATTTCCGATCCGAATTTGTTAGTTTTGAAGTACGTTTATAGTTATTTTTATATGTTTTAATATGTTTTTATTCTTTTTATATAAATCAGGTGTGTGGGGCAAAAAGATAGGAAATTGGAGTGAAAACGATGAGATCTAACCAAAGTAGTTCGAAGTTACGGTGGATAAACAAGTTCGGAGGCTAAAAGATGAAACAGGCCCATCGCCTAGGCATCCAGACCACCGCCTAGGCGGTGAAGAAGCTGAGAAAATAGCAAAATGTTACTAACGGACAACCTCCTAGTTGAAGATTCCTTTGCCTAGGTGGAAATCTCACAGAAAGCGAAGATGGGCTACTGACAGTCGCTCGCCTAGGCAAAGTTTTCTTCGCCTAGGCGAAAATCCAACACAATGTTCTCCCAGTCCACCGCCTACTTCACCACCTAGGAGATCAACCAAACCGACCTAAATTCTCCTAGGGGAAGTTTTCTTCGCCTAGGCGGAATTCCCCTGCACAGTCTTGAGATATTTTTAGGATATTTTGGCTATAAATACCCCATCTCCTCCCCCTTCTCCACTCTCTCTCTTGCTCTCTTGAATTTTTTAGCCCCTTAGGCTATATCTAAAGGTATATTTAGGAGTTTTAGAGGTGGATCTCACATCCCGAAGTGGAGAAGATGACGAATCAATCGTTGAGTATTCCTAGTGGTTTATTTTCGGACGAGACTAAGTTCTTCGATTGTTTTTTCTTATTTCTTTTTCTTAGGATTATGTGAGCATGTTTAGCTTGTTATTTCATTGTAAATGCATCTATGG
This sequence comes from Eucommia ulmoides, assembly GCA_016647705.1. Lineage (NCBI taxonomy): Eukaryota > Viridiplantae > Streptophyta > Magnoliopsida > Garryales > Eucommiaceae > Eucommia > Eucommia ulmoides. Next base: position 36,074,107 of record CM028339.1, on the reverse strand, counting down.
CCATAATTAAACATGGATTATAGTAGGGATTAACGATATATTTATAAATATGTTTGTTTGGATAATTTTGGTGTTTCAATTGTGATTGTTCTTCGTAGTTTGATTGCGTTTATCGTATTGTTTGTTTTTCATACTTAGTTAGATAAATAGAGAATACAGGGTTTTGACAAACCCCAGATTCGGATTAAGGTAAACAAATGCCACGATTCTATAACCCGTCGGGGTTTGTGATAGGTGTGAAAAACCTATCTATTTCTAAACCGAATTTGTTAGTTCTCAAGAATTTTAGTTATATTTAATTGTGTTTTAGTGTGTTTTAGTGTAGAACAGGGAAAGGACCTCAAAGGGCGAGAAACAAGTGAAAACGGTGGAGAAACGGTAAAACAAATGTGTAAAACAGGGTTTCAGTGAATGAAGACCACCGCCTAAGCGGAAGTTCCACCGCTTAGGCGGAAAAGAGGCAGAATGTTGGAGTGATGAAGGGCTAAACCACCGCCTAGGTGAGAAAACCACTGCTTAGGCGAGAAAAGATCAGAATGATATGCCAACAGCTACCGCCTAAGCGAAAAATCCACCGCTTAGGCAAAATCACCGACAGACTTTAACCGACTTAAAGTCACCGCTTGAGCGGTGAACCACCGCTTAGGCGGTGACACTCTGCACAGAAATATCTGTTTTCAGATATTTTGAATATATTTCCAAACCTTGCCTATAAAACCCCTTTCTCCCCCAATTGCTCAAGAGGTTAGAACCCCTTAGACGTGAGAGGAGGCTCCAGTTGTTCTTGGGAGCTCTCTTCCACCTTAGTTAGATTAGATTAGTTTAGGAAGTAGATTAGATTAGTTATAAAAAGTGTTCTTGGCCAATCCTTGGAGAGCCAAAAGAGGAAGTTCATCAACGGAAAAGAGGAAGCTCGAGAGGATCGCTCTGTGGTGAAAGTGGACTACTCCACTTTGAGATTTGGCTTTTCTTCCCTTGTTTTCATCTTTGTATTTAATATTTATAGTTGGTAATGATGATCTCCTCTTGATTTGTGTTGTATTGGCTAAGAAAATGTTAGTGTAATTTAGAGATTAGTTAGGGAAAGGTGTAGTTGTGTAAATACTCATTTGGTTCAATATATGTTTCTTTAACGGTTGTTGTTTTAAGTCGGATTGTGTTTATCATTTGATGACGATCTTAATATGCTTGTAACGGTATTAAGGTTGGATTTGAGAATCTAGGGTTTGACACTCGGGAGAGGTAACCCTGGATTCAGACTAGGGTAAACACATCGTTACGGCTTAACGACCCGGGAGGGCGTTAGTTAGTATGCAATCGATGACGTTGGGTCAAGACTCACGTGGCCTAGAGTCATTAAGACATCGAGGGGGACCTTGGCATCGACTCGAAGTCACGTATTCCCTCGTCTTACACTCGAAAGAGGTGGCGGGGGAGTTTACGAACTGAGATTATCGGATACCTAAACTCCGTTATTGTTAACCGAACGAAATTAAACATGTATTAAGTGAACGAAATCAATCACTAATTAATCAACTTAGTTATAATTACCCCACTAATTGTAATTTAGCTTAGTTTAATTTCAATTCACACTTTTCGTCGTCAGGATAACACGAGACTACGTCAATTGCGGTATTCAATTGCGGTATTCAATTCAACTATTTACACTTTTCTCAGTGGGAACGATATCCAATCTTCAAAGATCCACTATATTAAAACTTTAGACCTCGTATACTTGCGAGCGTAAGTAGGCTTGCGAAAAACGCCCCTACCAAGTTTTTGGCGCCGTTGCCGGGGATTAGAGTGAATGTTATTTGAATATTGTCAGATTCTGTTCCCGTCAACCCCTACCAAGTTTTTGGCGTTGTTGATGTGGGATTAGTTTGAATTTAATTGAATATTGCAAAAGAAACGCGGTATCGGCTCAGAACTTAAGTTTTATATAGGAAAAGCAAATGTATCGTATCCTAGTTCCGTCAACACACCAAGTCTTTGGCGTTGTAGACGTGAGATTAGTGTGAATTCTAAGTTGATATTGCGACTAAGTGGTCGAATGTTAATCCTGACATTTATTTTTGTTTTGTTTTTAATTTTTTATTTTTGTTTCATTGTGTTAATAAGATCAAGCAGTGCGAGAAACGATAAAGAAGGCTAAATCTCAATCCTGAGATGGAGCTTATTGCAAATGATAAGGACTGATAGAAGAAGCAGATTTCAAAGCCATGATCTTGATCTTACTAAGCATTTGAGCCCAAATTCCTTGTCTATGGGGAATTTTGGTAAAAAATACTTAGTGACACAAATGTCCAGCTGGGGACTGTAACTCAAGCGGTATTCTTTTGAAATGAAATTTAGGGCATCAAATTACCCAATTTTTGTTACTATTTATTTGATTATTTATTCGTTTTGGAAGCCGAAATTGCTTCGGAACGTGTTTGGGAGTGAAGTTTTAGAGAGAAGGTGGAGAATTTGGGAGGGAACCTTGCGATTTCAATTTTTGAACGAACAGGGGTTGTTTAACTGCAGAAGGTCCACCGCTTAAGCGATGGAACTCTTTTCTTTAAAATCAAACCTTCTGACGAAATTCCGCTTAGGCGGTGGTTTTTACGCCTAAGCGAAATTACACCAGTGTGCAAACGTTTTATTCTACTGTTAATCCGCCTAGGCAGCGGAGCATCTTTTGAAAATTTCGTGCATCCTGTATTTTACCGCCTGAGCGATGGTTTACCACTTGGGGGTAGGCCTTTTTTGATGAAAAACACATTCTCTGTATTTTTACCGCCTAAACGGTGGTTCACCGCTTGGGTGGTGGGCCTGAAACTCCCACTTTTGTGTTTTTCTCAAATTTTCAAAATACGGCTCCACCCCGTACATTTTCACTTCGTTTGTTCAACGTGTTTAAACTTAAAATACTTTCCCAAACTTCCACGCTCCAAAATTCACTGCCGAACACGTTCCCACAGAGAAAAGTGTGAATAATTGAATTGAATACCGCAATTGACGTAGTCTCATGTTATCCTGACGACGGAAAGCATGAATTGAAATTAAACTAAGCTAAATTACAATTAGTGGGTTAATTCTAACTAAGTTGATTAATTAGGGATTGATTTCGTTCACTTAATACACGTTTGATTTCGTTCGGTTAACAATAACGGAGTTTAGGTATCCGACAATCTCGGTTCGTAAACTCCTCCGCGTGGGAACAATTATTATTATTTTTTGAACAAAATAAAAAAATTAAAAAAAAAAAACAAAAACAAAAAAAACCTCCACATTATCTCTAAAATCTCACTCACAAACCGTTTCAATACTCAAAAATCATTCTTCCATTACCAAAATTTGTGATTTACACCCCAAATCATCCACCATAAATCAATTTTCAAATCCCATTTTCATGATTTTCTTTATCACTTTGGGATTTTGGTTTGATTTTTGGTGATAACTTAGTTTCTATGGATTGTTAAATTGTGTGAAACAAAATTGCATGCTACATTGTTCATGTTTTGTTGAAACGTTATGATTAGTGTGTGCACCAGATCAAATCCACAGGTTCATGTGCGACCACTTCGGCATTGCCATCGCACTTTTTACAACCGCCACAATTTTCATTCCGATGTGATAGTGGTGGAGAGGAATTTCCTGTCAGGTGAACAGTAGGGAATAAGTGTTATTCTCTAGGTATGTGTTCAACCCGTTTTGTTTGCATGCATGCTATATGTTTATTGGGTTCGCTGCTTTTGGAACACTGTCATGTTCAAGCCTGTATTGGTATGGAATGGATGATAGTTTAATGGATGTTCACCCATTTTGATTATTTTGTAGAAAATGATGAACCATTATTTTGAGTATGTATTTTATTATTTTAAATGTTTGCGTTTTTAAATTTTTAGTTTAGTTAGTTTAATTTTTGTTTTTGCATATTTAGTATTAGATTAATTTATGTATGTTAGTATTAGAATTAGTTTAGGATTGTGTATGTATAAAGTTGTGTTTGAATGTTAGATATGAGTTCATTTGGGCCAAGACTCGATGATGAGAATTATCCCCAAATTGCATATTGAGGTCGGGGGGTAATACCTTCCTTGTGTGTTTTGTGTGCTTAACATGTCGATTGGGTAAAAATTATCTCGATCCGAAAATTGCACGACATTCGAACTCAATGTGTAATAATCTAAACAATTAGACGCTGATTATTCAATATTAAGCTCATGATAGAAAATGAGGAAACTAGAACTTGATTTGGGGAAAACTTAAGGCGGAATCCTAGGTAAGGTAATTCCGGAGACATGATTTAGGCCGTCAATTTTTCGCTTGATCCGTTGTAGCTAACCTGAAAATTTTCATTCTTTATTTCCCCTGTCGAAGCCGATAACGTAATCAATTCTGAATACGTTTCAAATACTCTTTTCTTTTAAATTTTTCCTAAACCAATGTCGCTAAGCCTAATTTTAAAAATTGAGTGAAATCAAGTGAGCGGTTGGGTTTCTGATAAATTTTTATTGATTCGGTATTAGTGTATTCACTTGTCACTTTTGTATTTCTTTTTGCACGCTCCTAAAATAAGTTTGGGGGTGTGTTTCAATCATTTCTTTTTACATATTCCTAAAATTTTACAAATTCGAATAAGTTTGGGGGTGTGTTTCTCTAACTTCTTTTTGCACTCTCCTAAAATTGAAATTATTCGACTTAATTTAGGAATATGTTGTAAAAAAAATAAAAAAATAAAAAAATAAAATATATATATATATATATATATATATATAATTTTTCATTTTCTTCTCTTTCAACAAGTAAATACCAGGATTTTCGTTTCTTATTCAAAGTTGTACTTTAAATGTGGGGTCATGAGAGAAGATAGCGACAAGCGATTTTACCTTGGGTATCGATTGATTAAACTAAATTGCTATTTTTATTCCAATGATACCCATGGTCGTTCTCCAAAGCCCAACCAAGCCCTATTGATTTCCGTGAATATCCAAGCCTACATTAGTGGATAGTAGACTCCAATCAAGCGTATGGTTTTCGTAAATCCTTTAATGGTTTAAATTATGAGCTTAACGATTGAATAATCGAATCCGGTATTTGACTAGTTATACATTTGAGTTCTCACACACACACTTCAAATGGATCTAGAATAGTTTTTATTGATATTGATAGTTGAAATTCTAGAACACTACTTGGTGTGGGATGCTTCCCGAACTTGATCCGATTTTAGGATGTTGAGGGAGGAACAAATTGGTCATTTCGATTGAACTCTATATTTACATGCATATACTTCTTTTGTGTTAGTGTAATTTTTCATTTTTTGTTAGTTAGTTCGTTAGTTAGTTTAGTTTAGTGTTAGTGTTTGGCTCGAGGACTAGCCAAATTCTAAGTTTGGGGGTATTGATAGGTGTGAAAAACCTATCTATTTCTAAACCGGATTTGTTAATTCTCAAGCATTTTAGTTATATTTAATTGTGTTTTAGTGTAGAACAGGGAAAGGACCTCAAAGGGCGAGAAACAAGTGAAAACGGTGGAGAAACGGTAAAGAAAATATGTAAAACAGGGTTTCGGTGAATGAAGACCACCGCCTAAGCAGAAGTTCCACCGCTTAGGCGGAAAAGAGGCAGAATGTTGGAGTGTTGAAGGGCTGAACCACCGCCTAAGCAAGAAAATCACTGCTTAGGCGAGAAAAGATCATAATGACATGCCAGCAGCTACCGCTTAAGCGGAAAATCCACCACTTAGGCGAAATCACCGACAGACTTTAACTGACTTAAAGCCACCACCTGAGCGGTGAACCACCACTTAGGCGATGACACTCTGCACAGAAATATCTGTTTTAGATATTTTGAAGATATTTCCAAACCTTACCTATAAAATCCCTTTCTTCCCCAATTGCTCAAGAGGTTAGAACCCCTTAGACGTGAGAGGAGGCTCCGGTTGTTCTTGGGAGCTCTCTTCCACCTTAGTTATATTAGATTAGTTTAGGAAGTAGATTAGATTAGTTATAAAGAGTGGTCTTGGCCAATCCTTGGAGAGCCAAAAGAGGAAGTTCATCAACGGAAAAGAGAAAGCTCGGGAGGATCGTTCTGTGGTGAAAGTGGACTACTCCACTTTGAGATTTGGCTTTTCTTCCCTTGTTTTCATCTTTGTATTTAATATTTATAGTGTGTAATGATGATCTCCTCTTGATTTGTGTTGTATTGGCTAAGAACATGTTAGTGTAATTTAGAGATTAGTTAGGGAAAGGTGTAGTTTTGTAAATACTCGTTTGGTTCAATATACGTTTCTTTAATGGTTGTTGTTTTAAGTCCGATTGTGTTTATCATTTGATGAAAATCTTAATATTCTTGTAACAGTATTAGGGTGGGATTTGAGAATCTAGGGTTTGACACTCGGGAGAGGTAACCCTGGATTCGAACTAGGGTAAACACATCGTTACGACCTAACGACCCGGGAAGGCATTAGTTAGTATGCAATCGATGACGTTGGGTTAAGACTCACGCGGCCTAGAGTCATTAAGACATCGAGAGGGACCTCGATGTCGACTCGAAGTCATGTATTCCCTCGTCTTACACTCGAAAGAGGTGGCGGAGGAGTTTACGAACCGAGATTGTCGGATACCTAAACTTCGTTATTGTTAACCGAACGAAATCAAACGTGTATTAAGTGAAAAAAATCAATCCCTAATTAATCAACTTAGTTAGAATTAACCCACTAATTGTAATTTAGCTTAGTTTCATTTCAATTCACGCTTTCCGTCGTCAGGATAACACGAGACTACGTCAATTGCGGTATTGACTTGTTGTATTCAATTCAACTATTCACACTTTTCTCTATGGGAACGATATCCGATCTTCAAAGATCCACTATATTAAAACTTTAGACCTCGTATACTTGCGAGCGTAAGTAGGCGTGCGAAAAACGCCCCTACCAAATTTTTGGCACCGTTGCCGGGGATTAGAATGAATGTTATTTGAATATTGTCAAATTTTGTTCTCGTCAACCCCTACCAAGTTTTTGGCGTTGTTGATGTGGGATTAGTTTGAATTTAATTGAATATTTCAAAAGAAACGCGGTAACGGCTCAGAACTTAAGTTTTATATAGGAAAAACAAATGTATCGTATCCTAGTTCTATCAACACACCAAGTCTTTGGCGTTGTAGACGTGAGATTAGTGTGAATTCTAAGTTGATATTGCGACTAAGTGGTCGAATGTTAATCCTGACATTTATTTTTGTTTTGTTTTTAATTTTTATTTTTGTTTCATTGTGTAAATAAGATCAAGCAGTGCGAGAAACGATGAAGAAGGCTAAATCTCAATCCCAAGATGGAGCTTATTGCAAATGATAAGGACTGAGAGGAGAAGCCGATTTCAAAGCCATGATCTTGATCCGACTAAGCATTTGAGCCCAAATTCCTTGTCTGTGGGGAATTTTGGTAAAAAATACTTAGTGACACAAATGTCCAGCTGGGGACGGTAACTCAAGTGCTATTCTTTTGAAATGAAATTTAGGGCATCAAATTACCCAATTTTTGTTACTATTTATTTGATTATTTATTCTTTTTGGAAGCTGGCATGGCTTCGGAACGTGTTTGGGAGTGAAGTTTTAGAGAGAAGGTGGAGAATTTGGGAGGGAACCTTGCGTTTTTTAATTTTTGAGCGACAGGTTGTTTTTAACAGCAGAAGGTCCACCGCTTAGGCGGTGGAACTCTTTTCTTTAAAAACAAACGTTTTGACGAAATTTTGCTTAGGTGGGGGTTTTTTACGCCTAAGCGAAATTACACCAATGTGCAACGTTTTGTTCTGTTGTTAATCCGCCTAGGCAGTGATTTTTTCGCCTAAGCGGTGGAGCATATTTTGAAAATTTGGTGCATCCTGTATTTTTACCGCCTAAGCGGTGGTTAACCGCTTAGGCGGTGGGCTGTTTCACCCACTCTGTATTTTTACCGCCTAAACGGTGGTTCACCGCTTAGGCGGTGGGCCTGAAACTCCCACTTTTGTGTTTTTCTCAAATTTTCAAAATACGGCTCCACCCCGTACATTTTCACTTTACTTGTTCAACGTGTTTAAACTTAAAATACTTTCCCAAACTTCCATACTCCTAAATTCACTACCGAACACGTTCCGAAGCCGTACCAGCTTCCCAAAAGAATAAATAATCAAATAAATAGTAACAAAAATTGGGTAATTTGATACCCTAAGTTTCATTTCAAAAGAATAACGCTTGAGTTACCATCCCCAGCTGGACTTTTGTGTCACTAAGTATTTTTCACCAAAATTCCCCATAGATAAGGAATTTGGGCTCAAATGCTTAGTCGGATCAAGATCATGGCTTTTAAATCGGTTTCTCCTCTCAGTCCTTATCATTTGCAATAAGCTCCATCTCGAGATTGAGATTTAGCCTTCCTCATCATTTCTCGCACTGCTTAATCTCATTAACACAATGAAACAAAAATAAAAATTAAAAACAAAACAAAAATAAATGTCAAGATTAACACTCGACTACTTAGTCGCAATATCAACTTAGGATTCACACTAATCTCACGTCTACAACTCCAAAAACTTGGTGTGTTGAGGGAACTAGGATACGATACATTTGCTTTTCCTATTTAAAACTTAAGTTATGAGCCGATACCGTGTTTCTTTTGCAATATTCAAATAAAATTCAAATAAAATTGACATTAATCCCCGGCAACGGCGCCAAAAACTTGGTAGGGGTTGACGGGAACAGAATTTGACAATATTCAAATAACATTCACTCTAATCCCCCGACAACAGTGCCAAAAACTTGGTAGGGGCGTTTTTCGCACGCCTACTTATGCTCGCAAGTATACGAGGTCTAAAGTTTTAATATAGTGGATCTTTAAAGGTCGGATATCATTCCCACAGAGAAAAGTGTGAATAGTTGAACTGAATACCGCAATTCAATACCGCAATTGACGTAGTCTCGTGTTATCCTGACGACGAAAAGCGTGAATTGAAATTAAACTAAGCTAAATTACAATTAGTGGGTTAATTCTAACTAAGTTGATTAATTAGGGATTGATTTCGTTCACTTAATTCACGTTTGATTTCGTTCGGTTAACAATAACGGAGTTTAGGTATCCGACAATCTCGGTTCGTAAACTCCTCTGCCACCTCTTCCAAGTATAAGACGAGGGAATACATGACTTCGAGTCGACATCGAGGTCCCCCTCGATGTCTTAATGACTCTAGGCTACGTGATTCTTGACCCAACGTCATCGATTGCATACTAACTAACGCCCTCCCAGGTCGTTAGGTCATAACGATATGTTTACCCTAGTCCGAATCCAGGGTTAGCTCTCCCGAGTGTCAAACCTTAGATTCTCAAATCCAACCCTAATACCATTACAAGCATATTAAGATCGTCATCAAATGATAAACACAATCGGACTTAAAACAACAACAGTTAAAGAAACGTATATTGAACCAAACGAGTATTTACACAACTACACCTTTCCCTAACTAATCTCTAAATTACACTAATATGTTCTTAGCCAATACAACACAAATCAAGAGGAGATCATCATTACCAACTATAAATATTAAATACAAAGATGAAAACAATGGAAGAAAAGCCAAATCTCAAAGTGGAGTAGTCCACTTTCGCCACAAAATGATCCTCCCGAGCTTCCTCTTTTCTGTTGATGAACTTCCTCTTTTGGATCTCCAAGGATTGGCCAAGAACACTCTTTATAACTAATCTAATCTACTTCCTAAACTAATCTAATCTAATTAAGGTGGAAGAGAGCTTCCAAGAACAACCGGAGCCTCCTCTCATGTCTAAGGGGTTCTAATCTCTTGAGCAATTGGGGAAGAAAGGGGTTTTATAGGAAAGGTTTGGAAATATCTTAAAAATATCTGAAAACAAATATTTCTGTGCAGAGTGTCACCGCCTAAGCGGTGGTTCACCGCTCAGGCGGTGGCTTTAAGTCAATTAAAGTCTGTCGGTGATTTCGCCTAAGTGGTGGTTTTTCCGTTAGGCGGTAGCTGCTGGCATATCATTCTGATCTTTTCTCGCCTAAGCGGTGGTTTTCTCGCCTAGGCGGTGGTCTTCATTCATCGAAACCCTGTTTTACACATTTTCTTCACTGTTTCTCCACCGTTTTCACTTGTTTCTCGCCCTTTGAGGTCCTTTCCCTGTTCTACACTAAAACACATTAAAACACAATTAAATATAACTAAAATGCTTGAGAACTAACAAATCCAGTTTAGAAATAGATTGTTTTTTCACACCTATCAGTTTGACTTGTGGACAATCGATGACGTGGGGCAAGACACACGCTACCTAGGGTCGTTAAGATGTTGAGGGAGACTTCTTTGTTGAATCGAAGTTGTGTTATATCCCTCGTATTATACTCGGGAGAGGTGGCGAGGGAGTTTTAGAATGGAGATTGTCAATAGGGTAAATACAACGCGACGATCCAATAACCCGGGAGGGAGTTGGATTGTGTGCAATCAATGACGCTGAGCAAGACTCATGTGACCTAGGGTCGTTAAGACATTGAGGGGGACTTCTTAGTTGGCTCGAATTCATGTATTCCCCCGTCTTACACTCGGGAGAGGTGGCAGTGGAGTTTACGTACCGAGGTTATCAAATAGGTTGAACACTGTAAACGTGAGTAAATTGAAATCGAACACGTATTTGTAAACACGTTAATCCCTAGGAAATTCTTTACCCTAAAACATATTAGCATATTAGTGTAGTTAATTTAGGTTATATTAGTATTAGTTTAATTAATTAATTACATTTGTTTTTCGCCTAGATAAAATTAGGTCACGACAAACGCGATATTCGATAGTAACGACACCAATCCCTATGGATACGATAACCCGATCTTAACAATCATACTATACTAAAACTTAGAACTCGTATACTTGCGAGTGTAAATAGCGGCATATTTCACGCCCTACCAAGTTTTTGGCGCCGTTGTCGAGGATTGTCATGTTGATTGCTATCGATATTGGGAGTAAATAACTTGATTTTAATCTAGTCATTTTTGTATATAATTTTCATTTGTAGTTTTGTTTTCGTTTCTGGCAGGATGCTTGAAGATATTAGATCGACAGGTGCTCTTGCGATTCGATCATTGAATATCTCGCCAGTCTTGAGGGCATGTGTCGGCCCGAGGACATTAAACCAAGCACTTCTTGGGAGGCAACCCAGAGTCACAAATAAGTTAGATACATCTCCGTCAATTTGAGTCGGAGGCGAGATCCTCTCGCCTCCCAGGTATATGTTCTAAACCCCCGTCTTCAATATCATGTTTTATACTGTTATTGGGATCGCTGAAGGCTCGTTTAGGACATCACTTGTGTTGAGTTAGTGGTGATGTGAAGTATGTTTTAGTATACGTTTATGTTTTTAGTTAAATTTTACTGTTTTTATCGTTTGCATCCTTGTTTAGGATTAGTTTGTTTAGTTTAGTTGTTGTTTTATGCTGAGTTTTGACGTCATCTAGGCTTATACCCGATGATGATTCTATCCCCTGATTGTTTTGAGGTCAAGCGTAAAGCTCATTCATGTGTGTTCTGTGTGCTTGACATATCTTCTTAATAAAAGTTATTGTGGATCCTAAATGCACAAGCACGTAAACTCAATATAGCACTATCTAAGTGATTTGAAACCGATTATCCGTCAATCAATTTCATGACAATAGGGATTCTAGAACTTGATTTGAGGGAAATTTGAGGCGAAATCCTAGGTGAGGTTATTTAGGAGATATGATTTAGGCATTCATTTGATCTCTTGAGCCTTTTAAGCTTACCCTGATAAATCATTACCCCTTGTTACCTTGTCGAAGCCTAATAGACGTTTCAATTCTGAACACTTAACAAATACTCTAGCCGATTGAACTTTTTCCAAACCTATATCGCTAAACTGAAGGCACAATTTGAATGAATCAAGTTAGCATTTCGCTACTTGATGTGAGCGGTTGGGTTTAGGCCGAAATTCTAATTTGGTTCGGTGTTCGAGTACTCTTTTGTCGTTTGTCGTTCATATTTTTTACACATTCCTAAGGTTATAAGAATTCCAATACGTTTTGGGGTGTGTTACTCAATCATATTTGCACACTCTTAAAATTGTAGAAATTCGAATGAGTTTGGGGGTGTGTAAAAAAAATAATAAATAAATAAAAAATTCAGTTCTTTTTTACATGACAAGTGAGTACGACGTTCTTAAATGTATGTTCGGGGTTGTTTCAATTATAACTATGGGGTTTCGAGTGTGAGTGTGCCAAGTGATGTGCCTCAGGTAACGTTATGTTAATGACATTAACCTGTTTTCTCTTCCAAAATACCCTTGGCCATTTTCCCAAAACCGAACCAAGCCCTACTGATCTTCATGAGCCTCCGAGCCTACATTAGTAGAGAATAGATCCCAGGTTAGGCGTATGGATTCCCTATACCTTAAAGGTTTTAGTCATGATATTTATTTAGGGATAATCTCATCTGATCAATGGATAGTAGTATATTTGAGTTTAAGCACACACACTTAAACAGGATCTAGAATGGCGCTTACTGTTTTTGAACGTTGAAATTCTAGAACACCACATGGTGTGATTTTTGCTTGAACTTGATAGGATTAGGGGCCGATGAGGAAAAAATATTTCGGCCGGTAGATGATAATCAAAACTTACACATTTTTGTTTTTAATGTTTTTCGTTTGTAGTTTTTAATTTCGTAATTAGTTTGTATACTTTCTCGTAATGTGTGGGTGTTTAGCTCGAGAACTAGCCAAATTCTGAGTTTAGGGGTATTATATCACCACCAACTCAACACAGGTGATAGTGGTGAGTATTCCTGCCTGAGTTTGTAGTATAGTGGTGAGTATTCCCGCCTATCACATAGGTAACCCGGGTTCGATCCCCCCAGCAACGGCACCAAAAACTTGTTAGGGCGTAAAATACACCGCTACTTACTCTCGCAAGTATACGAGGTCTAAGTTTTAATATAGTGGATCTTTGAAGATTGGATATCGTTCCTACAGAGAAAAGTGTGAATAATTGAATATCACAATTTACGTAGTCTCATATTATCCTGACGATTAAAGACATGATTTAAAATTGAACTAAGCTAAACTACAATTAGTGGGTTATTCCTAACTAAGTTGATTAACTAGCGATTGATTTCGTTCACTTAATACATGTTTGATTTCATTTAGTTAACAATAACGGAGTTTAACAACTCTAGGTCACATGAGTCTTGCCCCAACGTCATCGATTATCCACAATCCAACTCTCTCCTGATTTATTAGATCATCACGTTGTTTACCCTAGTCTGAATCTGGGGTTACCTCTCCTGAGTGTCAAACCCTGAATTCTCGATATATCTATCTAATAATAATAAACAAACAATACGATAAACACAATCAAAATAACGAAGAACAACTGCTAACAAGACATAAACTCAATCCAACAACATATTCATAAAGATAGTGTTAATCCCTAAACAACTTATGTTTAACCAATGGCCATAACCATATATACAATGTAAAATGGATTAAACATACCCAAAAACTACCAGAATGAAGAAAACAAAGAAAAGAAATGAAAGAACTTAGCGGATATCTGAAGATTTGGCGCTAAAACCGTTGAACGATCACTTCTTCATTCTTCTTCCACCTCGGGTTGTGAGCTCTCCCTAAAAAATCTCTCAAACTCACCCTAAATATATTCTAAGTAGCACAGGAGGTGATTACATTGGAAGAGAATAGGAGAGGAGGGTATTTATGGGGCTCAAAATATCACAAAATATCTTAGGCTATACAGAGGTGACCGCCGCGGTGGTGGGTATGTCGGTTAGTAATCGCCGTAGCGGTGGAGGAGGTGGTAGAATTGGTGACCATCCTGTATTTTCACCGCCGTGGTGGTAGACATTCAGCAAGATAGGGTCTTCTCTGTATTTTCACCATCGTGGCAGAGGTCTGAACGCCACAACCATGGGCTTTTTTTTGGAATATTGCCACCTTGCTTGTTTTTCCACCGTTCTTCCACCGTTTTTTATTTATGCTCTGTTTTCCTACCTTCTCATCCCATACACCTGTTTTAATACAAAAAGAATAAAAATATATTAAAACATACTTGAAAACTAACAACGTTCGGTTTGGAAATAGATAAGTAATTTACACCTATCAGAAAGCGTGTCACTTGCCCGTTGAATTAGAACACCGTGCATTATGAGCGATTAAGCAGCTTAACTTTAACATCTCCTCCAACTTAATGAATTGGAGGAGTTCCGGCACAATGCTTATAAAAATATCAAGCTCTACAAAGACAAAACAAAGAGATGGCATCATAAGAAGATAGTCAGGAGAGAGTTCAGCCTGGGCCAGCAAGTTTTGTTGTTTAATTCACGGTTGAAGCTCTTTCTTGGAATGTTGAAGTCCCGCTGGTCCAGCCCATTCTGGATCAAGCAAGTATTTCCGTTCAGCTCTGTCGAATTGGAAGGCGATGACGGATGTATTTTTCGAGTCAATGGGGAGCAGATTAAGCATTACTTCAGAAACGAAGCTCGAGTTGTGGAGAATATCTCCCTCATTGACGGCTAAGCTGGAATTCACAAGGTCTAGCTAGGGATGTTAAATCAAGCACACTTTTTATATATGTATTCGAGGGTATGAAACTTGTCAGACTTTTGTACCAGTTACTTTTTGGAGATCGTAACGGTCTCGGAACTGGTTTGGATGTGAATTAAGGAGTATGGGTACTCGGGGTTGAGTTTTGTGCTTAAACTTGTTGAGTTAGCAAAGTGGAAGCAAGTGGTGAAGAGCATTTTTGTGAAAACATGAGGAAATCAAGAGAAACCAACAGAAAGCTCACCACCGGAGCGGTGAAACCATCGTTGCGGTGGTGAAAATTCTTGGAAGGACCAATTTGATCAAAATGCTCCACCGCTGAAAACTTTAGGCTGTAGGATTTAAAAAAGGTACTCCCACCAACGCAACAGTGATCCCACCACCGCGGGGGTGAAGTATTTGTTCGAATTTAAGAGCCGACGCTTCACAGAACCGAAAAACCAATCTTAAAAATTCCAAAAACTCTCAAATTTCTTACTTCCAAATCCATTCCAATTTCAAATTTCATCCTTCCACTTACCAAATTTTAGAATTTCACCAATTTCATTCACCAAAAACCAATTATTCAAGCATTTTTTGGATTCTAGGGTTTCAAAACTGAATGAGCGATTTCTTCCAATTTCGCGACATTTTATCCGATTTATTCCATCAAGTAAGTGTTCTTCAACTTATATTTCATGTTTATGATGAATATATGGGATTATTTGCATCTACATTGAGCAATTGGTTGAATTTTGTTTATTTCCTAAACCCTAGACCCCAATTTTTCGCGCCTTTCATTCGTATTTTGGGGTTTTGGTTTGGTTTTTGATGATGAATGTTATTTTAATGATTAGGTGCATTGGGTGGTCATGGATTGAATTCCACATTGTTGAATTCGTGATGAATCGATTGTGATTGGTGGGTGTGTATTACCGTTGAGTCGTGTTCTTAACGGTTTAGATGCGTGGGGCTATTTTGTGTTGTTTTGTTATGATATTGTTGCCGTGTTTGTGATTGTGCTTGCTACAGATAATGTCGAAACATGTTGCTTCCAAAAGGTCATGGGAAGAAGGATCGGGATCGGGTAGTTATTACGATTCCTCCCCTTTTGTTTCCAAGAAAGCAAAAGAACATTTTAATCGATATGAGTTTAGAAGAACGTGCATTAAACAGAGAGGATTTGGCCCATTGGATAGTCTACCAGCAGAATTCAGGGACATTATCAAAAGCCGAGGTTAGGAGCAATTCTATCAACCATCTCTCATCGGCAAAATCTCATTAGTCCGAAAATTCTATGCAAATATCACGGAAGCTGAAGAAAACTAGACAAAGGTCTGCAATAGCATTATCGAGTTCAGTCCTGAAAAATTCAATGAAGTATTGGGGTTAGGGTCGCCAAAGCCATATCTATGGTATAAACCGGGCATGGAGCAAATGATCCGAGCCCTGACTACAGGCGATGTCTAGTGGACAATCACAGGGCCAGGTCAAGCCACTTTTCAAGCAAAGTTCTTGAATCTATGCCGAAAATATGGCACCACTTTATTTGTGGAAGCATGCTCTCTAATTCTCATTTTTTAGACATTTCGAATGATAGAGCCATAACACTGCATGCCATTCAAAGGGGAAAGCCACTAAATTTCAGATTCCTAATCTACTCATCGATTATGCGTACCATTTGGACAACAAAAGTCGGCCTCCCCTTTCAATTGTTACTGATAGAGATTTTCATGCCCGATGGAGTGGTGATCATAGGGGATAGTCCATGGCCCCCAATCAATCCCCTCGATCTTTCCACCATTACAAGAATATAGAAGGGCAGAGCCAAAGGCTGGGCTGCACAAGAAGCAAATGAGGAGGTAGGTCCATCTAATGCCCAAGTTCCCGAGGCCTCCAGGTGCTCATCAGACATGCCACATCTAGATATCTAGGATCTTCGGACTGACATTCGCGTTCTTCGCCATGATTAGTACAACATCCGAAATGATATTTCTGGTATTATGATTTTCATGGACCAGTACACACGGTAGTAGGATCAGATCCAACGGCTCATATACGAGCTCATTGTCGTCAACATGAATCTCTATCCGCTAGTGCCACAATTCCTGTTGCACGAGTTGCAACCGCCACCATTCCCTTTCCGTCGAAATGGTAATGGTGATGACATTCCTCCTAAGTGAACGGTAAGGGGTGACACTTTTAAGTCTTACCTCCTAGGTATGTGTTCGAAGCCCAGTTTTTCTTATAATTGTTATATCCTGTATTAGGTTCGCTGCTTAGACAATGAGGACACTACCTCATTTAAGTTTGGGGGAAATGTTCATTTAATTTTGTTTTTGGTAAAGAAGGATGAACAATATTTTGATGTATTAACATTGGACTAGAAATATTTAGTTTTGGTAAAGGATGTTTATGTATGTTAATTTTATGCTTTGTAGAAGTTTTAATTTATGTTGTAGATTTTAATTTCTAGTTTAGTTTTATTTTTAATTTTTGTTTATGCATGTGTAATGTTTAGTTAGTGCATGTATGCTAGTGTTTAGCTTTAGTGTAGATATGTTAATGAATGAAGTTGTATTTGCATGTTTAGTTCGTCTAGGCCATTTCCCGATAATGAACATTATCCCCTAATTGTATATCGAGGTCGGGGGTGATGCCATTCATGTGTGGTTTGTGTGCTTAGCACGTCGATTAGGTAAAAATTATTTTGATCCTAAATCGCACAATCATATAGACTCAGTAAATAATTATTTGAACGATTTGACGTCGATTATTCAGTAATAAGTTCATGACGGAAATGAGAAATCTAGAACTTGATTTGGGGGAAACTTGAGGCGGAATCCTAGGTAAGGTAATTTCAGAGGTATGATTTAGGCCTTCAATTTTTTCACTCGAACCTTTTTAGCTAACTTGAAAATTTTATCCCTCATTCCCCTGTTGAGGCCGATAATCTTTTTAATTCTGAACACGTATCAATACTCTATCCAATTAAATTTTTTTGAACCATTGTCGCTAAGCCTAAGTTTCAAATTGAATGAAATCAAGTTAGCATTAGTTTATGCTACATGAAGTAAGCGGTCGGGTTTCAGATGAATTTTTATTGATTCGGTATTAGTGTATTCACTTGTCATTCTCTTAATTCTTTTTGCACGCTCCTAAAATTATAAAAAATCTAATAAGTTTGGGGGTGTGTTATGATATGATAAAAAATAAAAAATAAAAATAAAAACTATGTGAATATAGTTTTTATTTTCATTTCTTTCGACAAGTGAATACAAAGTTCTTAAATTCTTGTTCAGGGTTGCGTTTTAAATGTGTGGGGCTACCAAAGAGAGATAGCGACAAGCGTTTGTGCCTCGGATATCATTCAATTATAACGATTTTCTGTTTTCTATTCCTGTGATACCCTTGGTCGTTCTCCAAAGCCAAACCAAGCCCTATTGATCTCTATGAATGTCCGAACCTACATTAGTAGATAGTTGAGCCCAGTCAAGCGTATGGTTTTCCTAAATCCTTTAAGGTTTAAGTCATAAGCTTAGCTATTGAATATTCCAATCCGGTGTTTGGATAGTTATGTACCTAAGTTCTCACACACATATTTTAAATGGCTCTAGAATGATTTTAACTGATATTGAGTGTTGAAATTCTAGAACACCACGTGGTGTGTGTTATTCCTAAACTTGATTTGATCAAAGGCTGTTGAGGGAAGAACCATTTGGTTTCTTCGATTGAACTTGGAACTTGGTTGCGCTTACTTCTTATTTGTTGATGTTTATTCATTTTTAGTTTAGTCGTTAGTCAATTAGTATAATTAGTTTAATTTAGTGTTAGGGTGTTTTGCTCGAGAACTAGCAAAATTTCATGTTTTGGGGTATTTGATAAGTTGAAAATACCTATCTACATCTAAGCCGAATTAGGTAGTTTTCGAGTGTATTAGTAATATGTAATTGCATTTTAGTTTTTTTTATGTAAATCAGGTATAGGAACATGAAAGAGCAATAAATGAATGAAACGGTAGGAAAACAGTAAAGAAACGACGAAAAATAGAAGGTTTCAGGACAGCAAGCCACCGCCATCGTGATCATCCCACCATCGCAGTGGTCAATCCACTGCTGCGACGGTGGAGATGCAGGGAAAATTGTGAAGTCCCACTGCCGCTGTGATAAAATATCAAAAAGATTAGGGCTCGACCCACCGCCGCTACGGTGATCCCACCATCGTGGCGATCACTCTGCAACAGAAGAAAAAGATATTTTTAGATATTTTCAACCTTTGTACTTAATGCCTTTGTTCCCACAATTGTCAAAAAAAATGTTCCTAGCATTAGAGAAGTGATCCTTAGCCATTCTTGTGAGCTCAAATAGGAGGTTCATCATTCGGAGAAGACGAAGCACTTGCAGACCGATCCTTAGCAACAATAGACTATTCCACTTTCAGATTTATTTGTTATTCCTTTGTTTTTATCTTTGTAATTTCTTTTCCATATCCAATGATGTTGAATCCTTTTTGTTTTAATATTTATATGGCTAAGATCATGTAGGCTAGATAAATATTATTTAAAGGTTGTTGTAATTCGTGTAAATACTTGTTTGGTTGAATATGTGTTACTTTAATGGTTGTTTGTCTAAATACGATTGTGTTTACCATTTTATTACAATTTGAATATGCTTGTCAATATATTAGGGTTGATTTTGAGAATACGGGGTTTGATACTCGAGAGAGGTAACCCCAAATTCGAACTATGGTTAAACAAATCGCGACGTTTTAACGACCTGGGATGGCGTTAGAATGTGTGCAATTCATAAAGTTCACCTGATTCCATCCAAAATGAACCGAACGTGTGGCCTCTAAGTTATGACTCATCACTTTTCATTAAATACAAAGTGACACCTAAGGACTAGATACAATGTACCTAGGGATCATTTATGACGACCAAACTGAAATAGTAGATCTAACCAGTATTTAGCCCCTAAACTGAACCGGACCCATTACATCAAGTCATAAATACACCCATGTGCAAGTAATTTCATTGGTGGAGAGGTAATGATTGTCAATCTGTGGCAATCATTGGAAATGATTGCCAAGGATTACCAAATCTTTGAAAAGTTTTGTAATCACTAACAAATCTTTGAGAATCAAGCATTCTCCCCTAAATTTGTTTGAAGCCAAACATAACTATGACCAGATAACAAGTACTCTAGGCCAAACACCCACCAAGGAAGAGGTTGGATTGGCCTGTGCATTACCCAATACGCATGCCCCGAGCCTATAAAAAGGGGTGTTGGGGTTCTCATTTTTTCAAGTCTTAAAGGCCTAGTTTTTCTCTCTAAACTCAAGCAACTATCTCGGGTCCTAGGCCCCTCAAGCGGATTTTTCAAAAAACAAGTCCATATTCTATCAAAATCTAGTCGTGGAATGTGTTCTTGAAGTTCTTAGAATAAGAACTTCAAGTATCGATGATCACCGATCAACAACGAGCCAAGAGAAGCAAGAAGGGAAAGAGGTTAGCTACTTAGGGACAACTACATCCCCTAAGTAGGTTGTCATTCTTGGGTTCTTGGATACGAACACAAATAACCACGACCACCAATAAACCACTAGTCAAGAAGAGCAAGGAGAAAGAGGTAAACACTTAGGAAGACCATATCCCCTAAGTAGGTATGGGCCTATCAAACCCCCTATGATTCTTGGTTGATTTTGTATATATGGCTTTGTATATAGTAGGATCATGTAAATAATACACTTACTTTCATGTTCTTAACACATAATATCCATAAAAGAATTAAACAAATCCTAAAAAGAACTTAAAATGCTTTTGATTTTGTCAAGAACGTCAAGCAAACACCTAATCTTAACTATAACAACCAAATTAGGGTTAAATTATACAAAAAAAACATTACAAGCATCTCAAGAGCATTCAAAAACATGCCAAGACATTTGAACACATAAAATCATCCAACGACATGGTAAAAACACGTGAAGATTCGAACAAAATAACTATTCACACCATGAGTTGTAGATAGTGTATATGATACCGCCCAAGAACATCGTATTTCTTTACTTTTTTTAGCTAAACAAAACACACACACATACACACATACTTATGTACTACACGGACAGACCCTTGTAACTAAGAACTCAGAATAAAGAGAGGGCCTCTATTCCTTCGGGGATATGTGTGATTATTTTTCAGAAACCTTCCTGTTTTCATTAGTTACAAGTAGCACTCGCATAAATATGTAGTGTTTCTTTTCACTTTAGAACTCACAACCCGCACACAAAGACTAAACTAATCAAAGCAAAAGAGTTCATTTAAGGTTCTTGACAAAATCAAATGGTTGTTTTAAGGTTGTGATTTAGGTTTGTTCAAAACCAAAACTAACATATAATCAACCAAAACGTAACTAAGCTAAATCAGATTTAACCAAAACCAACCTAGTTTTTTCAAACATAACAAAACTGAACTACGTTCGACCGGATCTTCGGTAACCACCCAAAGTACGTAGGCAGCCTCTAAGGGTTCAGTCATACCGCTAATAATGAATACAGATTTCAATGAGACAAGTATGAACTACGTCTGACCTAATCTTTAGTAATCACCCAAAGTATGTAGGAAACTCACAAGGGTTCAGTTACACCACTAATAATAAACCATATCCTTTACCATTACCAGAAGGAACTATGTGATGACTTGATTCTCATTCGAGCTATGCAGGCAACCCACATGTGGGTTCAGTTGCATGTCCAAACAACTTACTCTTAGTTTGCATTTCATTTACTATAGCTTGCATATTTACATATCTGTTTGCATATAAACTGTTATTGGGTGTCGCTGACTAGTAGGAGCTTTAGTATTTACCTTCTTTCCATTAAATCATGTAAAAAATACATAAAAATGACAAAAACTTTATAAAATGAAATTATTCTTGTTTAATTAATCAAAGAAAACTGTTTGGATAGTATTTAACAGTGAATATCTATTTGGACTGAGGTACCATCTTTGAATAGGTGTCTTGGGGTGTCTAACACCTTCCCCGAGCATAAGCAACTCCCGAACTTACAAAATATCTCTGATACATAGACCAATGGAAGTCAAAATACGGCTATTTCAAAAGAAAAAATGAATTTCCAAAATCCTGGTAACCTTACACACTAATTAACCTCATGCTAGGTGGTGACTCCATTTTTAACAAAAACTCTTGGCCTAAGAAATTTTTCAAAAGCGACGCCTAGAAAATCCCTTAAAAACCCATTTAAAAAATGAACGGATTTGGATGACTTAGGGAGGAAGGGATGAAACTTGTTTTCATCCTTTTCCCGATTCTCTAATTATTTCGCTATCAAAATCTAGGATGCATCACCCATCTTGCCATTTAAGTTTAGCGAAAAATTGAATTGGCATATAGTAATTGTTTGTTGTATAGTGACATTTACATCTCCCCATTTATTATGGTGATATTGAAATTGTTATTGTATAACATCAATTCCATCTCTCTATTCATTATGTTACTATTGGCATTGTGGCTAGACAAAAACACTTTTATCTCCCCATTTATTATGTTGTTATTGATGTGTGAGAAAATATGTATTTAGGTTTATCGTAAATAATAAAAATATAGTTGATATTTTCTCCATATAGACTTTCAAGTAATAGTCCATTTTAATTTTAATGGTCAAAAATATAAAAAATAAAATTACATTTTATTAATGAATACTTGAGATTGTAATTACTATAAAAACCAAATAAATGAATAAATTGGATTCAATATATGGTTTATGTCCAATAATGAATTACAGAAAAAGACTATTTCGGCAGCGGTGGTGGCCTGCAATATCGTCTAGATTTTTTTTCGGTTTGGATTTTTTATTTTTAGGAATGTTGATCAAACTTCCATTTTTTCCGAAACAATTAATGAAACAAATTTAAATTTTAAAACTTTCCTAAATGAAATTTTCTATTGTTTAAATTTTAAACTTAATCTCGAAAAACTCAAATATTTGAAACTATGGTTTCAAATTATTATCAGATAACTATTTATAAATAATTAATATTATTTTGTCATTTGAATTTGATTTTATTAGAATTCAGAATTAAAATTATTTTTTGAATTTTAAATCAGTAGATAAGGATTTAAATTTGAAATCTTAGATAATATCAGAAGACCACATTTTTCAGATAATTCTATTTTAACTTTATGAGAGAATTTTAATATATATATATATGGAATTATGGTAATTCATATTTGATTACATTCTATTTTGAATTTTAAAAGAGAACATTTAACAAACATAGAGTTTAATTTATTTTAAATTAGAATTCTAATTTTATTAGAATTAAATTAATGTTTCTTCTTATATAAGAAAAAAATATTAATTTCCTAACTGTATTAGAAAGTGTTGATATTCAGATAATGAATTAAATTTTAATTGAAATTCTAGCGATCCAATTAGATTTTCATAATGGGTTTAATATTATTATTATATAATGCTTCATATGTTTTATATATATGTTAATTGTGGGATAGTTAAGGACTTAAACCATTTGTGATATGTGATTTGTTTACATTAATGTTGGATGGTTATTGCCGCAATATTGTAATTTTTTATTGAGGAGTTTTCAAGAGCTTGCATGCTTTGTGGAATTTTTCTTTTTGTTGTGTTTGTCCCTCTTCATACACCTTTAACCCTCTAAAATTTATAACTAATTTTTGTATAATCTTGGATGTAATTTATGAAGGCGAAAATGATTCCCAACGATGATAAAGAAGAAAGTAGCCGAAATAAGATGAGGCAATGGAGGTCAAGATGATGAAAACACCGAGAAAAATATATTTTTCACTAAAATAATTAATACCAAAATAACATAATTAAACTTTGATTTGATCCAATGACCTGGGTCGATTTAAATTAAAAGTCTATAATCTTCCTAGTCTACATATGCGTGTATCAGGTAATTTATTTTTATGCTGCTTTGTTATCGCCAAATAGCATGTGTTTACTGTAAATTACTTATTTTATTATATGTATGATTTGAGTGTTAAAACAAATTAAATAATTAAACCTGATATCCTCCGAGGAATATGTTCAGGATAGAGTTTTGTTAGCCTAAAGTTAACGAATAACTGATAGTTTGAGGTTGTATCATGGAAATCGATATCTCAATGCATTAACTTTAGTTTAGTAATGTGTAAAGAGTAGACTGGTGGACTTTAATACCAGAGAGTCTAAGGAATGCATTGGGACTTGTTTGGACCCTACTAGGTAGGTGTAACTTAACTGTGGATATGTCTCAATACCTAGTAGTGTGTCGTTAATTCAAACTACAGGCCAAATAAGAATTGGACCTTGCCCAAACGATGAGTAATAAGAGTTAGTTATGCTTGAATGCTCGTTAGGGCAATACCTCATAGTGTAAAGTCAGTTAACAATGTTAGAATATACAATTTCCCTTGAGGAACATTTAGAATGTACCTTTTTCTCTAGAGGGAAGTCGGAGCCAGAACTTTTAGATAAAGTACATTAATATTCATAAAAGATATCTATATCTAAAATTAATGTATAATACTTTTCTTATTGACTTATTTGTTGTATTCATTTGTTAGGTAGATATAATAATATGGAAACCATTGCAAAATTTTCAATAGAAAAATAATTTAACTGTACCCAACTCTGTGGATTGATGACATATATTGATTGGGAATGATGTAGTGATGATGTCATCAATTAAAGTACAATTTTCTCAAACTTTCTCTAAGAATGATATGGGATAAGTGTCCCGTATATTGGGTATAAAGTTCTATAGAAATAGATCTAAAGTGATTCTTTGATTAACCCAATTCGATTTCATACATAAGTTTGTGGAGAAATTCATCATAACGAATTCCTAGAAAGGATTTCTTCTGGTCTAACATGGAATTCAACTCTCTTGAAATATTAGTCCAAAAACTCCTTGGAGGAATACTTAAATGTGTCGGATTCCATATAATTGTACAATTATTAGTCTGGGATCTATTATGTTATGTATAAGGTCTGATAATTGTTATGTTGTTAGATAGACAAGCAAATATCAGTCGATTCGAGATTTGGAACACTAGAAGAAGTCTGTCTTGAAGTACTTATGAATGGCAAATATCTTGTTTATAGAAAATTAAAACTAAGGGTTGATAGTTACAATGGTTCAAATTTCCAAGATGAAGATCTAAGCACGGAGGCACTAACTTTAAAATAGTTATATCAGCATCTTGAGAAGATGGGTATTAAGTATCGTACCAATAGGTTATAGTGTTTGTGCGAATTGTTAGATATAGACGCTATAGTCAATCTTTATCATTTAGTATTTTTTTTTTCTTTTTTTTTTATTTATTATTTTTTTTGTTTTGTAAATTTACGATCTCAGTTATTTTTTACGAAAATATTTTGTTATATTATATCATATTGTTGTAGAACCCTGGATATTAAGTTGAAAATGTCTTAACTTTTAAGATGATTGAAAAGAGTCGGCTTGCAGATATTTTGGTAACTTGTATCCTAAATATTCATAGTTCTCTAGAATTGTTAAATTGGATCTTAAAGATTCTATTAGATTACCTTATGGATGTTTTATCTTTGAGCATGGTAAATCATAAAAATTATTATGAGGCACTAAAACAACTATAAGAGGATCTACTAATTCTCTAGTAACGTATGCACCTAATCATCCTAGATATTCAATATCAAAATTGAATATCAGAGTTGTGATGGTGATTGATCTTCAGACTTGAGACACTGGGTAATAACACAGATGCATTTCTATACTATTATAATACTAAGTGTTATGTTTTAGCCTCAAATGTATTCATTGGATTCAATAAAACATATAAGTTGCTATTTGAGTATAGAAGAAATGATATATCGCTGGATATGTCACTCTCAATGATAGGTTGAATTTTCTTATATATTTCCAACCCGAATTTGGTAGTTTTTGAGTGTTTTTGTAATGTTTTAAATTGTTTATATTCATTTTTATGTAAAATAGGTATAGGGACAAAAATGGTTGATAATTGAGTTAATCGGTAGGAAGTCGGTCGAAAAACGTTGAAAAAGATCTAAGACTAAAGAAAGCAGCCTCACCGTTGCAGCAATAAAGCCCATCGCTGCAGCGCCAGCGTCAAGGGCCATTGACCCTTGACCGCTGCAGTGATGGCCTTCATTGTTGCAACGGTAAAGAGTCATTGAGCCTTCTACCGAACCACCGCTATAGCGATGGCCCTCATCGCTGCAGCGATGAAATGGCAAAAGCCCTACTCCCTAACCATCGATGCAACAATGTTTCCCATCGCTACAGTGATCAATCACTAGGTGGCATAATTTTTTTTAGATATTTTTTGCCTTGGTTGATATCCACCCATTCCTACTGGTAGCGCATAAATACGCTGCTACTTTCACTTGCAAGTATATGAGGTCAAGTTTTAGTATAGATCGGGAGAGTTAGGGTTATCGTGTCCACAGGGATTGGTTTTGACTATAATTGAATACCACGTTTATCATGACCTAATTTTATCTAGGCGAAGATAAATTGAATAAAATTAATCATACTAATACTAAGTTAATGAATCTAATTAAATTAACTATACTAATATTACTATGAGATGTTTAAGGAAAGTATTGCCTAGGGATTAACTTTTGTTTACAAAAACGTGTTCTATTTCGATTTACACACGTTTACGTTGTTCGACCTATTTGACAACCTCGGTACGTAAACTCCACTGTTACCTCTCCCGAGTGTAAGACAGGGGAATACATAACTTCGAGTTAACAAAGAAGTCCCCCTCAACATCTTAACGACCCTAGGTCATATGAGTCTCGCCCAGCGTCATTGATTGCACACAATCCAACTCCCTCCCGGGTTATTGGATCGTCGCGTTATATTTACCCTATCAACAATTTCTGTTCTAAAACTCCCTCGCCACCTCCCCCGAGTGTAAGACGAGATATATAATGCAACTTCGAGTCAACGAAGAAGTCCCCCTCAATGTCTTAACGACCCTAGGTAGCGTGTGTCTTGCCCCACGTCATCGATTGTCCATAATTCAAACCCCGACCGGGTTATAAAATCATGGCGTTTGTTTACCCAAATTCGAATCTGGGGTTTATCGAAACCCCGTATTCTCCATTTATCTAACTAAGTATGATAAACAAATAATATGATAAATACAATCAAACTACGAAGAACATTCACAAACGAAATACCGAAATCATCCAAACAACGGGTTTATAAATATAGTGTTAATCCCTACTATAATCCATGTTTAACTATAGCCATAGCCATATTTACAATGAAATAATGAGCTAAACATGCTCACATGATTCTAAGATAAATAAATAAGGAAAAACAATCGAAGAACTTAGCCTCGTCCGAAGATAAACTGCTAAGAATGCTCAACGATCGATTCTCCGTCTTCTCCACTTCGGGATGTAAGCTCCACCTCTAAAACTCCTAAATATACCCTTACATATAGCCTAAGGGGCTCAAAAATACAAGAGAGCAAGATAGAGTTGGAGGAGAGGGGATACTTATAGTAAAAATATCCTAAAAATATCTAAAAATATCTCAAGACTGTGCCGGGGAAATCCGCCTAGGCGAAGAAAACTTCGCCTAGGTGAGCGGCTATCAGTAGCCCATGTTTGTCTTCTACTGGATTTCTGCCTAGGTGAAGGAATCTTCGCCTAGGTAGTCGTCTGTCAATAAAATTTTACTCTTTTCTTAGCTTCTTCACCGCCTAAGCGGTGGTCTGGACGCCTAGGTGGTGGGCCTGTTTCATCTTTTAGCCTCCGAGCTTGTTTATCCACCGTAACTTCAAACCTCTTTGGTTCGATCTCTTCGTTTTCGCTCCAGTTTTCTATCTTTTTGCCCCCACACACTTGATTTAATACAAAAAGAGAAAAATTAATTAAAACACATAAAAATAACTATAAACGTACTCGAAAACTAACAAATTCGGATTGGAAATATGTAGGTAATTTACACCTATCACCTACCTTATATTAGGATGTTTTTACACTATTAGAGATCCCTAGATCAAACCAAGAAATAGGAGAGCTCATTTGAGAAAAAGGAAATGATCTCAAAGCGATTTTTGCGAAAGTAGAATTCTCCACTCTTTTGATTTTCCATTCCCTCTTTGTTTCTAAACTTTGTGTATGGATTGAAGAAGTTATTCTCATATTTTAATGTATATTTGGTTGTGATCATGTGTGGCTATGTAAATATTATCTAGAGATTGATTAGTTCATGTATGTTAATGTTAGAGTGAATGCATGTTTCATTAACGGTTGTTTATCTTTATTCGATTGTGTTTACCGTTTCACTACATCCATGGTATGAATTTTATGGTATTATGGTTGGTTTGAGAATACGAGGTTTGACACTCGGGAAAGGTAACCCTGGATTCAGACTAGGGTTAAACACAACACGACGGTCTAATTTTTTGGGAGATTATTAGAATGTGTGTAATCCGTGAGGATGCGTTAAGACTCATGTACTCGTTTAGACGCTCAACAGAGATATCAGTGTTGATATGAGGGGTATATTTGCTCACTTTACACTTAGGAGAGGTAGTGAGTACACTTGGGAGAGATAGGGAGCGAGTTTACGATACCTAGATTGTCAGATAGGATGAATACCGTTAATGTAAACTAAATGAAATTATACATGTATTAGTGAACAAAATTAATCCCTAGGTAATCCATTTGCATAGAATAAATCCCAAGTTTTTAAGTTTAATTAGTGTTCTATTAAGCAATCACAAATCAATTCTTGAAACGTCTAAATAATATTAAGCAATGTCAATTGTAGTACTTAACTAATCCTAAGACAAATCCCAGTGGACGACACTCGGTCTCCCGATCCGCTATATTAAAACTTGATCTCGTGTACTTGCGAGTAGAATCAAAGAAATTAAAATTTCGCCAACAAGTTTTTGGCGCCGTTGTCGGGGATTTATATTAGTAATTTAGTAGATATTACTACAGAGTAGTTCAATATTAATCTTGACATTCTTTCGTTTTATTTTGTTTTTGTTTAATTCATTTTCATTTGTTGTGTTGACAACTAGTGTATGCAACGTAGCAGGAGTTTGGAATTCTTAACTCTTGATCCTGAGATTGAACGTACATTGAGAAGATTAAGAAGAGAGATAAGAAACTAAACTCAAGCAATAGCCAATGTCAATGATGATCATATGCCTCGACAACCGTTGATGCAACAGGCGCTACCGCAACAGCCGCCAGAACCGAAAGTTCAGCGGGGGTCCTTAGGGACTACTATCGACCCGTTATGTTTGACAATTATTCTAGGATGTGGAGGCAACCGATCCATGCAAATAACTTTGATTTGAAACCTTTTTTAATCAACATGGTTCAACAAAACCAATACGGCGAGAATCTTCACGAATATCCAAATATCCACTTGGCAACATTCTTAGGGATTTGTGAGATGGTGAAAATAAATAGAGTCATAGAGAATGTAATCCGGCTTAGGTTGTTCCCATTTTTCCTTTGAGATAGAGCACGAGGTTAGTTTCAGTCAATCTTATTGGGGAGCATCAATACTTGGAAGGAACTGGCTCAATAGTTCCTCACCAAGTTCTTTGCACCTTCGAAGACATCACAGCTGAGAGGCGAGATTGCACAATTTCAGCAATAGGATTTTGATCCACTCTTCGAATCTTGGGAAATGTTTAAGGACTTATTGAGAAAGTACCCTCGACATGGGTATCAGGATTGGTTTCAAACCCAACTCTTCTACAACAGGTTGGATGGCCAGACTAGAACAATTATGGATGCCGCCTCGAGAAGTTCTTTGTTATCCAAAACTCTGGAGGATTCTAATGCACTTTTGGAAAAATTGGTGGCCAACAACTACCAATGGCCTAATGAGAAAAATGTGGGATTAAAGGTAGCTCCAATTTAGGAGACCGATTCTTTAATTACCTTGTCAGCCCAAATTTCTAAACTCATGGAGTAGTTAGTCGCTTTCTCTACCAGAGATTCCTCGTCCAGTCCAAAAGTGGAAAACTTTGCAAGTAATTCGCAACCAGAGGTAGACAGCGAGTTTGAAGAATGACATTTTGTCAACAACTGGGCCTATACCTTTAGGCCCATCAACAATATCCCAACTCATTATCATCTCGGAATTCACAATCATGAGAACTTTTCTTATGCGAATAATCAGAATACATTACAACCTTCTCTTGGATACTCGTCATAATCTCATGGATATTAACCAATGCAACAAAACCGTCATATGCAACAAAATCCGGCACAAAGCCCTAAGCCACCATTTGAAGACATGCTCGACTCAATCATAAAGGAAACACAAACCATTATGCGAGAAACGCATAACCGGCTCAACAAGCATGAGATGAGGATAGACAATATTGAGACATTGTGCACCAATACCAATTTAACTGTGAAGTCGTTGGTAACTCAAATTGGTCAGCTCGCTAGTGCCATCAAAGGGCAAACTTCGGGGAAGTTTCCAAGTGATAAGGAGACTAACCCAAGGGAGTGCAAATTTATTACCTTGTGGAGCAGAAAGAAAGTCGAAGCATCTAAGCCAACGGAGGATGAGGCAAGGGAGAAAGTTGACGAAAAAAAAGAAGCCATTCCGGTTGAAGAGAAGAATGAAGCACCAAGGGTGATTCCGGGTTCAATCTCATTTTCGAACAATCCACCAATACTTACTTTGCCTTTACCATACAGGCAACGATTTCAAATAAAGAAATTAGATTCCCAATTTGCTAAATTTCTTGACATCTTTAAGAAAATCCATATCAACATACTGTTTGCCGATGCCTTGGAACAAATGCCAAATTACGAGAAGTTATTGAAGGATATCATGACCAAAAAGAAGAAATTGGAGGAATATAAGACCATCAAGTTAATAGCGGAATGTAGTACGATTCTTCAACGGAAGTTGCCTCAAAAGTTGAAAGATCTCGAAAGTTTTACTATTCCGTGCACTAAAGGGAAATATTACTTTGAGAAGGTACTTTGTGATCTAGGAGCAAGTATAAATCTAATGCCATCATCCATTTACCGGACGTTGGGGCTTGGAGATGCAAAGCCGACTACGATTTCTCTATAAATGGTGGATCGCTCATTGACCTAT
Source organism: Eucommia ulmoides (assembly GCA_016647705.1). Classification (NCBI taxonomy): domain Eukaryota; kingdom Viridiplantae; phylum Streptophyta; class Magnoliopsida; order Garryales; family Eucommiaceae; genus Eucommia; species Eucommia ulmoides. Next base: position 36,043,387 of record CM028339.1, on the reverse strand, counting down.
CTAAAGGGCATAATTGAAGAAGTGTTAGTAAAGGTGGACAAGTTCATATTTCCGTTGCATTTTGTCATGTTGGAAATGGAATAGGACCGGGATATTCCTATAATACTTGGGAGGCCTTTTCTTGCCACGAGGATGGTGTTGATTGACATTTACAATGAGAACTTGACATTGAGGGTGAATGATGATGAAGTGAAATTCAATATTTTCAATATATTGAAGTTTCTGGATGAATGCCCAACATGCAATCAAGTGGAAGTGGTGGACTCATGCGTTAGGGAATTCTTTCATGAAAACTTGAATCAGGATATATTTGGAGCATACTCTCACAAATTCCCTATCTGTGGGAATTTTGGTGAAAAAGACTCAACCACGAAAGAAGGTGTTGTAGACTATGTCCTATCTTTGAAAGTTGTGCCTAAAGACGTAGTGGATTTGGTTCAAGTGGAGACCCTTGATGATAAAGTTAGTTCACCCGAGCCCTCAAATCCACCTCACGATAGGTTGATTCTCAAGTAATTACCGGATCACCTTCGGTGTACTTTCTAGGTGGAAAACTCAACAGATCCAGTCATCATTTCATCATCTTGATTCAAGAAGAAGAGAACAAGCTACTTAGTATCTTAAAACGGCACAAATCCTCTTTCGCGTGGTCTATTTTCGACATCAAGGAAATAAGCCCTACTATTTTCATGCATAAACTCTTGATGGAAGACTCATTTAAGCCTTCCATTGAGAACCAAAGAAGGCTAAATATGGCTATGAAGGAGGTGGTCCGTGCCGAGGTGTTGAAATTATTAAATACTGAAATTATATATGCTATATCAGATAGTAAATGTGTAATTCCGGTGCAAGTGGTTCCTAAAAAATGAGGCATGACTGTGGTGAATAATAAGAGGAATGATCTAATTCCTACACAAACCATCACTGGATGGAGAGTGTGTATTGATTATAGAAAGTTGAACAAGGCCACACGGAAGGATCATTTTTCTCTACCATTCATTGATCAAATGTTGAATCGTCTCTCCGGTTATGACCAATATTGATTTCTTGACGGCTATCAGGCTACAATCACACCAAAAGACCAAGAGAAAACAACTTTCACATGCCCGTACGGAACTTTAGCTTACTGTAGTATACCATTTAGTCTTTGCAACACTCCGGCAACGTTCCAACGGTAAATGATGGCTATCTTTTCGAACATAGTGGAGGATATAATGGAAGTTTTCATGGATGACTTCTCAGTTTTTGGTTCATCCTTCGACCATTGCCTTTACAATTTGTCACTTGTTCACAACCGTTGTGAAGATAAACATCTAGTTCTCATTTGGGAAAAGTGTCATTTCATGATCAATGAGGGAATTGTCTTAGGCCATCGAGTCTCTTCCAAGGGGCTTGAGGTGGGTCGGGAGAAGATTGAGACGATCGAGAAACTTCCACCACCAATCAAAGTGGAGGGAGTCTGAAGTTTCTTAGGCCATGCCAGCTTCTACTGGTGTTTCATAAATGATTTCTCTAAAACGATGAAGTTGTTATGTCATTTTCTTGAAAAAGAAGCACCATTCATTTTTTATGATGCTTGTGTGGAAGCATTAAATGCCATGAAGGAGAAGTTGATCTCGGCTCTAATTATAGTCGCTCCGGATTGGAATGCCTTTTGAAATCATGTGTGATGCGAGCGACTATGTGATTGGAGCTATGTTAGGCCAACGCATGGATAAACTTTTCCGATCCATATACTATGCAAGCAAAATGTTAAATGATGCTCAAGAGAATTACACCACCACTGAAAAGGAGATGTTGGTAGTGGTCTTTGCATGTGATAAGTTTCGATCTTACATTATAGGATCCAAAGTGATCATCTATAGACCATGCTGCCATCCAGTACTTATTTTCGAAAAAGAACGCCAAGCTGTCTCTAATCTGGTGGATTCTCTTGCTTCAAGAATTTGATGCTGAGATTAGAGATAAAAAGGGGAGTGAGAATGTGGTTACCGATCATCTCTCCCGACTTGTGCAAGAAGATATTGGTGATGATTCTTGTATCACGGAAGTTTTCCCGGATGAGTAATTGTTTAATGTTGAAACTAAACTTTCGTGGTTCACGGATATAATCAATTATCTTGCATGCAAGGTGTTGTTGTTGAACATATCAAGTGCCTAAAGGAAGAAATTCCTATTTGATGTGAAGCATTACATTTCGGATGATCTAATGTTGTTCAAAAAATATGTCGACCAAGTCATCCGGCAATGTGTTCTAGAAGAGAAAATGGGAAGCATTCTATACCATTGCAATTCATCGCCGTGTAGAGGGGTATTTTAGAGCAATGCGAACAGCCGCTAAGGTGTTTCATTCAGGTTTTTACTAGTCCATGCAATTTTATGATTCATAGACAATTATAAAAACCTGTGATCAATGCCAGAGGGTTGGAAACATCTCAAGACGACATGAGTTGACACTGATGTCTATTCTCGAGTTGGAGCTTTTTGATGTTTGGGGGATTAATTTCATGGGGTCGTTTTCTATGTTCTTTGGTCAGGAGTATATCTTGCTGGCAGTGGATGACGTGTTCAAATGTGTTGTGGTTGTGGCTATGCTAACCAACGATGCCAAGGTAGTTCTGAAATTCCTTCAAAAGAACATAATGACAAGATTTCGGACTCCTCGAGCCATTATCAGTGATGAAAGAACCCACTTATGCAATAAAATGTTCAATACTCTACTGACAAAGTATGGAGTCCGGCAAAAGGTGGCACTTCCATACCATCCCCAAACAAATCGCTAAGTCGAAGTGTCCAATTGAGAGATAAAACAGATCCTAGAGAAGACGGTTTATTCTACCCATAAGGATTAGGTGGAGAAATTAGATAATGCACTATGGGCATACCACACGGCTTTTAAAACACCGATCGGAATGTTACCGTATCGGTTGGTGTTTGGAAAAAACTGTTATTTGCCCATAGAACTGGAGCACCATGCCTATTGGGTGATAAAGAGACTAAATTGTAATCTCAATGCTTCAAGGCAACGTCTCCTTCAACTCAGTAAGATAGAGGAATTATGGAATGAGGCATATGAGAACACCAATTTATATAAAGTTAAAACCAAGAAATGGCACGATAAGCACATAGTTAAGATGGAGTTTAGCTCGGGACAACAAGTTCTACTTTTCAATTCTTGGTTAAGACTCTTTCCTGGAAAACTAAAGTCTAGAGGGTTCGGACCGTTCCGGATCAAGCATGTATTTCCATTCGGCTCCGTCGAATTGGAAGATGATGATGGATGTATTTTTCGAGTCAATGGGGAGAGAATCAAACACTATTTTGGTAATGAAAAATGATTCGTGGAGAGTATATCTCTCGTTGACGACTGATGTAGAAGTTCGCTAAGTCCAGTGATACGTGTAAATTACCTATATATTTTCAACAAAATTGTTAGTTTTTGAGTACGTTTAGTACATTTTTATTTAGTTTTAATATGTTTTTATTCTTTTTGTATTAAAACAGGTGTGTGGAGTGAAAATGTATGAAATCGAAGCATAAACAATCAAATTGTATCAAGAATGGTCAGAGAACAATAGAAAATGAGCAAGGCGGCAAATTTCAAAAAGAAGCCCACCGCCGCGGTGTCCACACCTCCGCCGTGGCAGTGAAGATGCGGAGTGCACTAATTCTTGCTAAACATCCATCGCCGCGGAAGTGGATCACCTTCTCCACTACCTAGGCGAACCTTAAACCGCCATACTCCACCGCTGCGGCGGTGAATCCCACCGCCACAATGGTCAACTCTGAACAGTCTTAAGATATTTATTTAGATATTTAGCCTATTTAAACCCTTCCTCTCCTCTTCTCTTCCGGTGGAATCACCCCCCCCCCCCCAACCCTTTAGGCTATATTTTAGGGTGAGTTTGAGAGATTTTTGAGGGAGCACTCTTAACAAGAGGTGGAAGATGAAGAGGGAAGTGATCGTTCGACGGTTCTAGTTTTAATTCTTCGGATATCGACTAAGTCGCTTGTTTCTTCTCTTTGTTTTATTCATTTTGTTAGTTGTTGAGCAATTTTACGTCATTTTACATTGTATACATGGTTATGGCCATTGGCTAAACATAGGTTATTTAGGGATTATTAATATAATTTATGAATACGTTGTTTAATTGAGTTTGTGTTCTGTTTGTGGATGTTCTTCGTTATTTTGATTGTGTGTGCCGTATTGTTTATTTATCATGTTATGAGAATATGGGGTTTGACAAATCCCAGATTCAGACTAGAATAAATGAACGCCACGATCCAATAACCCGAGAGGGAATTGGATTATGGACAATCTATGACGTTGGGGCGAGACTCACATGACCTAGAGTCGTTAAGATGTTGAGGGGGACTTCTTCGTTGATATGAAGTCACGTATTCCCCCATCTTACACTCGGGAGAGGTGGCGGAGGAATTTTTGAACTAAGATTATCATATAAGTCGAACGCCGTTAATATAAACTAAAATGAGATCGAACACATATTCGTAAACGAAACTAATCCCTAGACAACCTATTCTGTCAAAACGATATGAATATAGTATTAGTATAGTTAAATTGGTATTTTAGTATTAGTATTAAATAATTAAATACCATTTTTGTCGCCTAGATAAAGTCGGGTTATGACAATCACGATACTCGATAGTAATCACAACCAATCCCTGTAGATACGATACCCGACCGAAAGGTCTATTATACTAAAATTTGATCCGTACACTTCCGGTAAAAGTGGCAGTGCTCAAATTAGCGGCCACCAAGTTTTTCGCACCGTTGCCGGGGATTGGTAGTTTGTGAAATACAGTTTTCGGCGATCGCCACCAAATTTTTGGTAACGGTTACCAAGGATTGTGTTTTGGGTTATTATTGATATTGTGAGTAAATAACTTGATTTTAATTTAGGCATTTTTTAGTGTTTATAATTTTTCTTTGTAATTTTGTTTTTGTATTTCTTATGCAAGGTACTTGGCGATGTTAGATCGACAGGTATTGATGCATCTCTTTCAACGGAATTCCGAGCTATTTATAGTGTGTGGCCAAGCACATAAGCCGGTGAGGTATGTCGTTGAAAGATCAAGTCGAACAAAGCAATATCCTGCCAAGCTTGAGGGCATTCTAAATGTGTCGGGCTCATGACCATAAACCAAGCACTTCTTGGGAGGTAACCCAAGGTCAAAAATAAATTAAATCCATCTCCATCGACTTGAAATGGAGGCGAGATCCTCTCGCGCTCCCAGGTATGTGTCTAAACCCCTATCTTTATTATCATGCTATAAACTGTCATTGGGATCAATGATAGCATTACTATGATCATTACCTATTTAAGTCGGGTATGATGTGTTAGTATAGTATTATATATGTTTAGTTATAGTTTGTGTTTTGTTTTACGTGTGCATGCTTGTTTAGTTTAGTTGTTGATTTGTGTTGAGTTTTGACGTTATCTGGGCCTTTACTCGATGATGAGTCTATCCCCTGATTGTTTGTTGAGATCGAGCGTAAAGCTCATTCAAGTGTGTTCTGTGTGCTTAACGTATCGTCTTGGTAAAAGTTATTGTAGATCCTAAATGCACGAGCACGTAAACAAAATATAGCACTATCTAATTGATTTGAAACCGATTATCCTTCACTCAATCTCATGACAATAGGGATTCTAGAACTTGATTTGGGGGAAATTTGAGGCGAAATCCGAGGCGAGGTTGTTTAGGAGATATGATTTAGGCATTCATTTGATCGCTTGAGCCTTTTGAAGTCTACCATGCAATATCATTATCCTTCGTTACTCTATCAAAACCTAATAGTCAATTCAATTCTGAACATTTAAACAAATACCCTAGCCGATTAAATTTTTTCCAAACCTACATCACTAAACTGAAGGCACAATCTGAGTAAATCAAGTTAGCATTTTGCTACTTGATGTGAGCGGTTGGGTTTAGGGCGAACTTCTAATTAGTTCGGTATTTGAGTACTCTCTTGTCGTTTGTCGTTCATATTTTTGCACATTCCTAAAATTGTAGAAATTTGAATGAATTAGGGGGTGTGTTACTTAATCCTTGCACACTCCTCAAATTTAAATATTCGAACGAGTTTGGGGGTGTGTTATGTAAAAAAAAATTATTATTATTACGTTTCTTTTTGACATGACAAGTGAGTACTACATTCTTAATTGTATTGTTGGTTGTTTCAAAATTAAACTATAGGGTTTCGAGTGTGAGTATGTCAGCGATGTGCCTTGGGTAACGTTAAGTTAACAACGTTAACCAATTTTCTATTCAAATTTACATTTGGCCATTTTCCCAAAAATCAATCCAAGCCCTAATGATATTCATGAACCTCTAAGCCTATATTAGCCAAGAATAGAACCCGGGTCAGGCGTATGGATTCCCTATACCTTAAAGGTTTTAGTCATGAACTATATTGAGGGATAATCCCATCTAGTCAATGGATAGTTGTATATTTGAGTTAAATCACACACACTTAAACATGATCTAGAATGTCACTTACTTTTTTTTAACGTTAAAATTCTAGAACACCACATAGTGTGATTTATACTTGAACTTGATAGGATTAGGGGCTGATAAGGGAAAATCTTTCGGCCGGTAGATGATAATCAAAACTTAAATATTATTATTTTTAGTAGTTTTCATTTTTAGTTTTCAATTTCGTAATTAGTTTTTATATTTTCTCGTATTGTGTGAGTGTTTTGCTCGAGAACTAGCAAAATTCCGAGTTTGGAGGTATTTGATAGGTGTAAATTACCTATACATTTTCAAATCGAAATTGTTAATTTTTGAGTACGTTTAGTACGTTTTTATTTAGTTTTAATATGTTTTTATTCTTTTTGTATTAAAACAAGTGTGTGGAGTGAAAATGTATGAAATCAGAGCATAAACGATCAAATCATATCGAGAGCGGTCAGAGAACGGTGGAAAAATGAGCAAGGCGGCAAAATTCTGAAAGAAGCCCACCGCCGTGGCATCCAGACCTCTACCGTGGAGGTGAAGATGCATAGTGCACTAATTCTTGCTGAACGTCCACCACCGTGGCGTTGAGATCCACCACCGCAATGGTGAATCCCACTGCCATAGCAGTCAGCTCTGCACAGTCTTAAGATATTTATTTAGATATTTTTCCTATTTAAACTCTTCATCTCCTCTTCTCTTCCAGTGGAATCACCCCCCCAACCCCTTAGTCTATATTTTAGGGTGAGTTTGCGAGATTTTTGAGGGTGCGCTCTTAGCCTGAGGTGGAAGATGAAGAGGGAAGTGATCGTTTGACGATTCTAGCGCCAATTCTTCAGCTACCAGCTAAGTTACTCGTTTCTTCTCTTTGTTTTCTTTATTTTAGTAGTTGTTGAGCATGTTTACGCCATTTTACATTGTATACATGGTTATGGTCATTGGCTAAACATAGGTTATTTAAGGATTGTTAATATAATTTATTAATACTTTGTTCAATTGAGTTTATGTTTTGTTTGTGGATGTTCTTCAGTATTTTGATTGTGTGTGCCTTATTGTTTGTTTATCATGTTATGAGAATACAGAGTTTGACAAATCCCGGATTCGGACTAGAATAAACGAACACCACGATCCAATAACCCGGGAGAGAATTCGATTGTGGACAATCTATGACATTGGGGAGAGACTCACATGACCTAGAGTCATTAAGACATTGAGGAGAACTTTGGCATTGACACGAAGTCACGTATTTCTCCATCTTACACTAGAGAGAGGTGGCGGTGGAGTTTTAGAACTGAGATTGTCGATTGGGTAAATACGACGCGACGATCCAATAACCTGGGAGAGAGTTGGATTGTGTGCAATCGATGACGTTGGGGGGAGACTCACACGGCCTAGGGTCGTTAAGACGTTGAGGAGGACTTCTTCATTGACATGAAGTTGCGTATTTCCTTGTCTTACACTCGGGAGAGGTGGCAGAGGAGTTTACGAACTGAGATTGTCATATAAATTGAACGCCGTTAATATAAACTAAAACTAGATTGAACACGTATTTATAAACAAAACTAATCCCTAGACAACCTATTCTCTCAAAACTATCTCAATATAGTATTAGTATAGTTAAATTAGTATTTTAGTATTAGTATTAAATAATTAAATACAATTTTTGTCGCCTAGATAAAGTCGGGTTATGACAATCGCGGTACTCGATAGTATTCTCAACCAATCCTTGTGGATACGATACCTGACTGAAAGGTCCATTATACTAAAACTTGATCCGTACGGTTGCGGTGAAAGTGGTAATGCTTAAATTAGCGGCCACCATCCAGCTCAGGGTGTTAAATCAAACGCACTTTTTGATATACAACCCGTGGGTTTGGTTTTACCCAATTTTTTATATGGTAACTTTTTGGAGGTTAAAATGGTATCGAAGCAAGTTTGAGAGTGAATTAAGTAGTTTGACCATTTGAGGTAGTAATAGTATCTTGAAAGTAATGAAATTGCATAATAGAAGCAAAATGGTGGTAGGCCTTTGTCAAAAAAATCCAGGCCTCCATTGCTGTAGCGGTGGAATTGACAGCTGCAGTAACCATTAAGTAAATGGGTTTCTGTTGTTCCATTGTTGCAGCGATGGAGTTCACTACTATAGCGGTGAAGCACCAGAAAGCCCACTGGGCTTTCATCATTGCAATGATAACACCCATTGCTATAGCGATGGCGCCCCTGTTAAAAAAAAAAAAAAAAAAAAAAAAAAAAAAAAAAGGGCATCGTTTCATGATAACCAAAATTTCAAAACCCCAACTCCCGAGTTTCTTCAATTTTTCATCCCAAACCAAATCAAACCTCAAAATCCATCATTTCATACTCAAAAACAAAGATCCCCACCACTAATTAACCACCAAAATCGAATTTCAAACCCTAAATTCGTAGTTCTAGAGTTAGAGTTCAAAGAGGCAATTTCATCCATTTGGCGCTCCATAATTCATCAAGTAAGTTGTTTTGAAACTACATTACACGTTTGTGTTGCAATCTTGTTATGATTTGCATGTTCATTAGAAGATTGGTTGTGAAAATGGATTGTTGATGTGGAACCCTTGAGCCCCTATTGCGATTTTCTTAACATTATGGTTTTGGCTCGATTTTTGGTGAAGAACAAGTTGTTTAGTAGTGGTTTTCTTATTAGATACAAGTAATGTTGCTAAGTTTATGCATTTTTTGTTGAAATCTTGTGATTGGTGTGTGCAAATTGGAAATTGCTGGTGTTCTTGAAGATTTGATTTGATTGTTGAATTACGAGGTTCCATTGTGATTTGGTGGCAGATTTTTGTGTGTTGAATAATAGGAACCATTCTAAAGAAAGCCGCCACCAAACGTTAAAGGGGTGAGGGATCCGGTTTACCATTCGGCGATCCCGTCTCGAATTATGACTCAAGCCGATTCGTTTCGAAACAAGTGGAGCAACATTTTAATCGGTGTGAGCATAAACGTAATTACATTCGTGAGCACAACTTTGACAAATTGGACGAGCTTCCAGGTAAGATTGAAAATATGATAAAGGAACAAGGTTGGCAACATTTTTGTAGACAATCGGGCCCTGGCGACGTAGCTTTGGTCCGTGAATTCTTTGCCAATTGTGTAGAAGCCGAGAAATACAAGACGAGGGTCCAGACTTGAGTAGTGAAATTTGATACGAAAATAATAAATGAGCAACTAGGATTGGTTCCTCTGAAACCAGAAGAAGACTCGAATGAAGAAATGGAGCAAAAAGACCTACAAATGGTCATCAGGACCCTCCGTTCCGGCAATGTTCAATGGCTACATACGAGGCCTGATCTTGCAATTTTTCCATCCAAGTACCTGCACAAATTTTTAAATATTTGGTTCCATTTCATATGCACCAGTCTCCACCCGACGTCTTATTTAATGGACATCACGAAAGACCGATCCTTAACACTATATGCTATTGAGACTAGCAAGCTATTGAACGTCAGGTTTCTTGTCAATTCGGCCATCCAGTATGCAATTCGAAACACAAAAATAGGCTTGCCCTTCCCATCTCTTCTCACCAATCTATTCAGGAAGGCAAGTGTGGTAATCTCTAAAGACAGCCTATGCCTCCCCAAAAGACCTATGGATCTCACGGCAATGAGACGAATCTAAAGCATCGAGGTTGAGAGGCTAGATGAAGAAGAAGTAGGGTCATCTGAGGCCCAAGGTTCAGAGGCTCCTGTCCACCAAAAAATCCCATTATACAACCTTCACCAATCGGTGGCGTATCAGGGGGAACAACTTCAGGCTCTTCGGCTAGATGCCACCGCGATTCGGAATGAGTAATATCAAATCCAGAATTAAAACACTGAACTCCGAATGTACCAAGACCAGTACAATCAGATGATATATCAAGCTCACTGGTACTACAGAGTTCAAGCAGGCATATGAGTGGCTATTCGCTGATGCCACTACTTCCAACACACCTTTTGCAGCCACCACACAATCCATCCCACCACAATGGCCATGGGGATGACATTTCTCGAGATGGGCAGTAGGAGGTAAGACTTTAATGTCTCACCTCCCAAGTACGTGTTCGCAACACTTTTTGTCATCATGCTATATGTTGTTATTGGGATCGCTGATGAGTTATTGTGGATACTGACCAATTCAAGTTTGGGGAGATGTTTATGTTGTTTTGTTATACAGGATGTTTTTGTTATGTTTTTGGGATAATATGTTTTTTTTTTTTTTTTGTTATGTATGCTTTAAGTATTGTATGTTTTTCTTGTTTGAAGACATTTTGTTGGATATATAGTTAACTTTAACAGTTGTTAAACATTTTATAGTTTCTGTTAAATTGTAGTTTTTATTTATGCATGTTTAGAAGTAAATTGTGATGTTGTGAATATTTAGTGTAATGTACGCATGTTTGTGTTTAGTTTTAGTAAAACCATGTTTATGTATGATGTAGTAATTTTGTGCTGAGGTTGAGAGTTCTTTTTGGACCATTACCCAATGATGAAATTATCCCCTACTTGTTTATTGAGGTTAGGGGTAATGCTCATTCATGTGTATTCTCTGTGTTTGACATTTCGATTAGGTAAAAGTCATTTTGGATCCTAAATTACACGATCACATAGACTCAATGTATAACTATTCAATCAATTTGATGCCGATTATTCAGTAGCAAGTTCATGACAATTTTAGGGATTCTAGAACCTGATTGGGGGAAACTTGAGGCAAATTCCTGGGCGAGACAGTTCAGGAGACATGATTTAGGCATTCATTTTGATCGTTTGAGCCGTTGAAGCCTACCATGCTATATCTTTTACCTCTCGTTACCCTGTCGAAGCCTATAAGTTGTTTCAATTCTAAACACGTAACAAATACCTTGCCCAATAAAAAAATTTCCAAACCGTTGTCACTAAACCTAAGGCACAATTTGAGTCAAAATCATGTGAGCATTTGTAAATGTTGTTTGAAGTGAGAGGTTGGGTTTTGGGCGAACCTTTAATTGGTTCAGTATTCAAGTACTCACTTGTCATTTTTCTATCGCATTCCCACACCCGTTAAATTATACAAATCAAATAAGTTTGAGGGTGTGGGATTGATAAAAAAAAAAAATAAAAAAAAAAAAAAAACCAAAAAACAACATATGTAAATATAGTTTTATTTTTGCTTATTTTCACAAGTGACTACAACATTTTAAAATGTCTCGAATTGAAGTTTGGGGGTACGAGTGTGATTGAGTGCCAAGCATGTGCCTTGGGTATCATTGAGTTAATAACGTTTACCTATTCTCGATATACCCTTGGCCATTTGACAAAAATCGAACCAAGTCTTTTTGATCTTTTTGAATTTCCAAGTGCACATTAGAGGATAGTGGAACCCAATCTAGCATATGGATATCCTAATCCTTTATGGTTTAAGTGGTGATCTTTGTTGCTGAATAATCCAATTTGATTTTTGCATAGTTGTATAATTGAGTTTTCACACACACACTTGAATGAATCTAGAATGGCGTTTACTGATATTGAATATTGAAATTCTAGAACACCACATGGTGCATTTTAATATTGAACTTGATTTGATTGAGGGCCGTTGAAGAAAAAATATTTTGGTTGATTAGTTGAATTCGAAACACACACGTCATTATTTCTAGTTTGCTTGTGTTTTTTCGTTTTTAGTATTAAAGTTAGTTAATTATTAGTGATAGTTTATTTTAGTGTTAGGGTTTTTTGCTTGAAGACTAGCAAAATTTTAAGTTTGGGGGTATTTGATAGGTTGAATTTACCTATATATTTTCAAGCCAAATTTGGTAGTTTTCTAGTGTTTTTGTAATGTTTTAAATCGTTTATATTGGTTTTCATGTAAATCAGGTGTAGGGATGAAAACGGTTGATAATCGAGCAAATCGGTAGGAAGTCGGTGGAAAAACGTTGAAAAAGATCTAAGAAATTTTGTTGGCACATACTTTACCTAAGGGGCATAAATTGGGTGTAGGAACTTTTATCGGCTTTTTTATTTTTTGCAATCTTAAAACACTTAAACAATCTCTTTAGTTGAGAATAAATATAATCATGCAGTAAAAGATTTTTATTTATAAGATGATTTAACCATTCGAGTAAGTATGATGATTCAACCAATTGAGTAAGTTTGATCCATAAAATCAATCATAGGGCAGCGAAGCAAATTAATCACAACAAAAACATGATATACTAGTAAAACAAAAACACAAGAGGATACAGATAGACATATACAAGCAACCACATGACACCATGAATTTTATAGTGGTTTGACAAATAATAATTTTCATGCATCTATGTGTTAAACTCTGAGATTTTATAATTTTTATTCCCAGCTTGAGATTACACCTAAACTATCAAGGTTCACTCCCTTTGATTTCCTAATCTCTTTCCCATACTAAGATCTATCCTAACTTACCAAGGTTCACTCCCTTGGAATACTAACTTCTTTTCCCAAGGAAAGGTCAAGCCTTACTAATAAAAATATACCAGTTGCACCAAGAGACCCGTTTCATGTTCCAGTTAGCCCAATAACAAGTGCAAGGGCTAAAATATTCAAAGAAGCATGTAATGGGATAATTCAAGAGATTTGGGTTGAGTCTAGAATGGATTATCAAGTCTAATCCATCTCATCAAGGAAAACGAATGAGCTTAGGTGTGAGTCGAAATACACCTAGACATAAGACCCACAAAATTTTAGATTATTTATTTATTAATTAGCCTTTTAAATTTAATATACGTATTTATTTGATGATTCGTAAGGTATGATTGTTAATTTATCTTTTCCTTTTTATACTACAAGTGTAAGGAAAGATAGGAGGCTTTCTTATTCTTTATTTTGTCTTGTAGTGTGAGACACTAGAGTTCTTTCTAATTTTTTATTGTGGCAGCATTGTTCATCTTTATTATTCATGTATACTGTTCATGCGTGGCACTATTCACTGGCTAGGATTTTTCTTCATTGTTGGCCGCTTATTTAAGAGAGTTGTATCTAATGGGAAAAATACATTACTTTGATTCATACAATTGTGAGAGTATTCCCTTAACTTCTGCTGAGAACTTTTTCTAAAACTATTAAGAATTTCATGTGACTTTCAAACTCTATATCTTTGGTTTGTGATTCATTGTAATCATTGGGTTAAGATCAATACTTATACCGTCGGTTCACAATTCGTTCATAAACGTTGGGTCAAGGTAAACTATCCTAAATTCTATATTTTTGTGTTCTTATCATTTCGTTTATAAATCTAGATTTAGTTTGATCCTCGCAAAGAAACCCTAAGTTTGTTTCAGGTCTCATTAATTCTTAGTGAGGTTCGCATCATTTGGTAATCAGAGCAAGGTCTAAACAAGGTTTTATCTATCCTTTTGTTTTTTCCTCCGTTCAGTGTTATCAATTCATTCCTAAGTTAAAATTTTCTTGGCCGAAGTATATAATCAAATCTGGTCAATTTTTGTTTTTTCTTAGTATTGTGCATTATCAAATCTCAATTTAAAGTTGCATTTCAAATAAAAAAATAAATCAAGCATCCTAAATTTAAAATTTATTTCTTCTTGTTCTATTCCATAAACTTATCTTTGTGTTCATATGGTTCACCTTGCTTTCTTTCATAGGAATCTCATTCTTAGTTCGATTTGTTGAGGTTGGAGTTCTACAACAAATTTTTTGATTGGGGTTGGTTAAGTTCAATGAAGAAGTAAAATAGTCAAATAAAAAGTGGAAAAAGGCAATAGAGTGTGGGCTCATAAGAGGGTAAAAGCTAAATTTGAGTAAAACACAAGTGTGAGTGCCATCAATCTTGAGGGAAACATGTGACTGAGTGCTTGTAAGGTTTACTAACTTTGTTTTGCAGGTTATTAAACATGTCTCAAGAAACAAACAAAAGCTTGTCCAGTGAAACGCCAAAAAATATAGACTTGAAACGTTTTTGCAAGGCCTTGCAACTAAAGTTTGAATGGTTGAACTCACAGTTTGATAAAGTGCATAACCGACTAGAAAAAGTTGAATCTAATTCACAAAAGGGGAAACCACCTAAAGCTTCTAATTTTCAACGAAGATAGAGGAATCCGCCTCGGTTTGAATATGAAGATTATTATGGGGATGACCTAAATGAAAAAGATTATGACTCTAATGCGAGCTTGGGAAGATTCGAACTTGGATATGGGAATAAAGGAGATCGGTAAGGAGAGAGGATTGATAATAACTTGGGAAGCATCAAGGTGAACATCCCATCTTTCCAAGGTAAAAACGATCCTGAAGCTTATTTAAAGTGGGAGAAGATAATGGAGTTAGTGTTTGATTGTCACAACTACTCCGAGTTAAAGAAGGTAAAGTTAATTGCCATAGAATTCATTGATTACACTATTGTATGGTTAGATAAACTTACCTTGAGTAGGAGGAGGAATGGTGAAAGACCTATGACATGGGAAGAGATGAAACCTAATGTAAGGAGACGATTCACTACTATAGAGACTTGTTCAAAAAATTACAAAATCTTACACAATGTTTAAAGAGTGTGGAATATTACTACAAAGAGATGGAGATATCCATGATTTGATCCAATATAGAAGAGGACAGAGAAGCAACTATGGCTAGGTTTCTAATCAGGCCAAATCGTGACATTACAAATGTGGTGGTGTTGCAACATTAAGTTTAGTTGAATGACATGGTGCACATGGCCAATAAAGTGGCACAACAATTGAAGTAAAAGGGTTCCACACAAGTTGGGCAATAATTAGGTTCTTCTTTTTCTTGGAAACCAAAATAGAGCAAATGGGATGAAAAGCCTAATTTTCAGCCGAAGGCCGTACCTTCCAAAATTCACAAAGCTGGAGGTACACCGAAGCAAAGTAAAATTGATTCCCAACCTTCAAGATCAAGTGCGGTTAAAAACAGAGAGTGACAACATCAAAAAATAGTGAAAGAGAGAAACATTCAGAAAGTGAGGGAAAAGAAGAGAGAAAACAAGTAAGTTTTCAAACTAACCTTTTATTGTAGTTTTGTACAAAGATGTTTGTTTTACCACTAAAGATCTTAAATCCTATCTTCCTAGTGTTGTTGTTTCTCTTTCACAGGATTTTGATGATGTGCTTCCCAAAGAAGTGCCTAATGGTTTGTCATGAATAAGGAAAATTGGGCATCAAATTGATTTTGTACCTGGAGCATCTATTCCAAACAAACCCACATAAAGTAGCAATCCCAAGGAAACAAAGGAGTTTTAAAGGTAGATTAGTGAGTTTATGGAGAAGTGGTATGTACGTGAAAGTATGAGTCCTTGTGCGGTTCCAGTATTGCTTGTACCAAAGAAAGATGGCACGTGAAGAATGTGTGTGGATTGTCACGCCATTAACAATATCAGGGTAAAGTATCAACATCCTATTCCTAGATTGGATGTTATGCTTGATGAATTGCATAGTTCTTGCATTTTTACTAAAATTGATCTTAGAAGTGGCTATCATCAGTGTACGACGAGGATTTAATCGCTCGCGTATATGACTACTCTCAAGTGTACGAGATCAAAGTTTTAGTATAGTGTGATCGTGAAAGATCGGGTTATTGTATCTACAGGGATTAGTGTCGTTACTATCGAATACTGTGTTTGTCGTGACCTAACTTTATCTAAGCGAAAAACAAATGTATTTAATTAATTAAACTAATACTAATATATCCTAAATTAACTACACTAATATGTTAATATGTTTTAGGGTGAATAATTTCCTAGGGATTAACGTGTTTACAAATACGTGTTCAATTTTGATTTACTCACGTTTACGTTGTTCGACCTATTTAACAACCTCGGTATGTAAACTCCACCGCCACCTGTCCCGAGTGTAAGACAGGGGAATACATGACTTTGAATCAATGAAGAAGTCCCCTTCAACATCTTAACAATCCTAGATCACGTGAGTCTTGCCCAGCATCATCTATTGTCCACGTTTCAAACCCCGATCGGGTTATAGAATCATGGCGTTTGTTTACCCAAATTCGAATCCGAGGTTTGTCAAAATCCTATATTCTGTATTTATCTAACTAATCATGATAAACAAACAATATGATAAATAGAATCAAACTACGAAGAACAATCACAAACGCAACACTAAAATCATCCAAACAACGTATTTAAAAATATAGTGTTAATCCCTACTATAATCCATGTTTAGCTATGGCCTTAGCTGCATAAATAATGAAATAACGAGTTAAACATGCTCACATGATCCTAATATAAAGAAATATGGAAAACAATCGAAGAACTTAGCCTCGTCCAAAGATAAACTGCTAAGAACGCTCAACAATCGATTCTCCGTCTTTACCACTTTGGGATGTGAGCTGCACCTCTAAAACTCCTAAACCTAGGCCTAAATATAGCCAAAGGTGCCCAAATGGCTGGGGGGTTCACAAGGAGGGGAGAGGGAATAGTATTTATAACCAAAATATCTCAAAATATCTAATAAATATCAAGGTTGTGTCAGGGGTTTCTGCCTAGGTGCAGGAAGGTTGGTTAACTTTCTACCGTTTTTCTGCTTAAGCAATGGAATTTCCGCCTAGGCCGAGGAACTGCAGGTTTGAATTTTGTTTTCACTATAACTTTTTCATCTGAACTCCGATTGAGGTGATTAAAACACCTATGGAAATCTAAGAAAAAGATCTACAACTTCCATGTTTTGAGTGTTTCCAAAATCGGATTACATCGTAGTCCAAAATAGTCTTGAAGTTACAGCACTTGTACCGGCTTTGCAGGTTTGGTGACCGCCTAGGTAAAGAAGTAGGCGGTGGACTTGGAAATATTTTTGCTAGGGTTTCCGCCTAGGCGCAGGAATTTCCCAGCTAGGCGGTGGGCTGTCAGTAGCCTTTTGTCATTCTCAGCATCTTCACTGCCTAGGCGGAGGTTTGGACGCCTAGGCGGTGGGTTTCCTTCATATTTTTGCCTCCTTGCTTGTTTATCCACTGTAATTTCGAATCGCCTTCGGTTCGATCTCATCGTTTTCTCTCTAGTTTCTTATTTTTTTGCCCTACACACCTGATTTAATACAAAAAGATAAAAACTAATTAAAACATAATAAAATAATATATAAACGCTCAAAAACTAACTTAATTCAGTTTGGAAATACGTAGGTAGATCACACTTATCAATCAGAATAGGATGAGGGATGGTAACGAGTGGAAAACTGCATTAAAAATAAGATGTGGTTTATATGAGTGGTTGGTTATGCCTTTGGGTTTAACCAATGTGCCTAGTACGTTCATGAGATTAATGAACCATGTTTTTTCTGTTTTTATTAGGAAATTTATTGTTGTATACTTTAATGGTATTTTGATTTATAGAATAACTTAGATGAGCATATTGCACATTTAAAACTTGTTTTGGATGTTTTAAGAAAAGAAAAGCTGTTTGCTAACCTCAAAAAGTACACATTTTGCACGGATAAACTTGTATTTTTCGATTTTATTGTTAGTGCTAAGGGAATTGAGGTAGATGAAGAAAAGGTCAAGGCAATCGAGCAGTGGTTGAAACCTACTAGTGTGGGATAGGCCAAGTGGGTGGAGTTTATTGAAATGTTTCCTTATGTGATCAAGTACAATCAAGGTAAGGAAAACATTGTGGCTAATGCACTATCTCGAAAGTACGCCTTACTTTCTACCTTAGATGCAAAATTGCTTGGTTTGGAATACATTAAGGATTTGTATGTTTATGATTTTGATTTTGGTGATGCATTCAATGCGTGTGAGAAAGTAGCGTTTTGGTAATTTCTTTAGGCATAATGGATTTTTGTTTAGAGAAAACAAATTGTGTGTGGCTAAATGTTCAATGCATGACTTTCTTGTTAGAGAATCTCATGGATGTAGTTTAATGGGTTATTTTGGCATATCTAAGACTTTGAATGTTTTGCATGAATACTTCTTTTGGCCTCATATGAAACACGAAGAGGAGAGAACTTGTGAGAAGTATATTGTTTGTAGACAAGTTAAGTCTAAGGTTAAGCCTCATAGTATGTATACTCATCGGCCTATACCTAGTGAGCCTTAAAATGATATTTCCATGGATTTTGTGTTAGTTTTACCTAGGTCAAAAAGAGGTCGAGATTCTATAAATGTGGTTGTAGATATGTTTTATAAGATGGCTCATTTTATCCCACGTCATAAAATCGATGATGCATCACATGTTGCTGATTTGTTCTTCAAGGAAAGAGTTAGGTTGCATAGCATACCTAAGAATATTGTTCCGGATAGAGATGCTAAGTTCTTAAGCTATTTTCAGAAGACTTTATAGGGTAAGCTAGGAACTAAACTTTTATTCTCTACTACTTGTCATCCACAAACTGATAGTCAAATCGAAGTAGTTAATAAGACTTTATCTACTTTGTTGCGTGCTATAATACAAAATAATTTGACAACATAGGAAGATTGTTTTCCGCATGTAAAGTTTGCATATAATAGGAGTTTTCATTTTGTAACTAAGTTTTCACCGTTTGAACTTGTGTATGGATTTAATCCATTGACTCCTTTGGATTTAACTCCTTCTATGCATTAGTATGTTAACTTAGATGGGAATAAGAAGGCTGATTTTGTTAAGCATATCCTTGAAAAGGCCCAACAAAACATTGAGAGAACGACTGAACAATATCTGAAACAAGCTAATAAGGGATACAAGAAGGTTGTGTTTAAGCCTGGTGATTGGGTTTGGTTGCATATGAGGAAGGAACGATTTCCCCAACAAAGGCATCCTAAGTTACTTCCAAGTAAAGATAGCCCTTTTCAAGTGATGGAACGAATCAGTGACAACACCTACAAATTAGACCTTCCAGGTGAGTCTAACGTAAGTGATACTTTTAATGTAACTAACATGTCTTCGTTTAGTGTACGTGAAGATTTAAGGACAAATACTTTTCAAGAGGGAAGAAATGATGAGAATATACCAGTTGTACCAAGAGATCCGTTGCATGTTCTAGTTGGCCCAATAACAAGGGCAAGGGCTAAAAGATTCAAAGAAACACTTAATGGGCTAATTCAAGATATGAAGGCCGAGTCTATAGTAAAGCCCAAATTAGGCTCAATGGAGAATAAGGTCCAATGTATCTCATCAAGGCAAGTGAATGAGCTTAGGCATGAGTTGGAATTGTCCTAGGCATACGACCCACAAAAGTTTAGATTATTTATTTTATTAATTAGTCTTTTAAATTTAATTTAGGTATTTATTTGATAATTTGTAAGGCATGATTGTCAAATTTTCTTTTCCTTTCTAGACTAGGAGTGTAAGGAAAGATATGAAACTTCCTTATTCTTTCTTTTATCTTGTAGTGTGACACTAGGGTTTCTTTTATTTTTTATTGTGGTTGCATTGTTCATTGTTATTGTTCATGGGTATTGTTCATGCGTGGCACTATTCACAAGCTAGTGTTTTCCTATATTGTTGGCCGCTTATTTAAGAAAGTTGCATCCTATAAGAAAAACATATTACTTTGAACAATACAATTGTGACAGTTTTCTCTTAAGTTCTTCAGAGAACTTTTCTTGAACTTATCAAGAATTTCTTATGGCATTCAAACTCTATATCTTTTATTTGTGATTTATTATAATCATTGGATCAAGATCATTACTTATATCATTGATTCTCGTTTTGTTCATAAACGTTGGGTCAAGGTAAACTATCCTAAATTTTGTAATTTTGTGTTCTTGTCTTTTCATTTATAAATCTAAATTTAGTTCAATCCTCGCGAAGAAACCCTAAGTTGGTTTCAGGTCTCACTAATTCTTGGTGAAGTTTGCATCACTTACCTACTAATGTTCATTCCCTTGGATTTCTAACCTTTTTTTCTACGCATAGGTCAAGCCTTACCTACCAAGGTTCACTCCCTTGGATTTCTATCCCCTTTTTCCATCTAGAGGTCTAGCATACTTCACTTAGTACCATAAAGTCAACGCATTTCACAAACAAGCAAATACAACTACATTAAAACAAAGTTAATTCCAATATATCTAGATTCACTCTCTAGACCATAGAGACACACTCTCCTAGATTCATCATCCTAATCTCTTTCTTGGCAAGATAACTTCTTCACTAATCAACTCAAAATTGTTTTACCTGACATCTAACATTGTTCTAGCACATGATATAAAGATGATAATGCAAACCCTTTATAATCTCAGTTAAGTAAACATGTGAACTTAACTAAAACACTTTGTAGTCTATTCCACAAAGCTCGACGGAGTTTCTAAACACTTTATTACAGATGCATGTCAATAAGAAGCCCTCTACTGGTTATTCTCACATATAAATTTTTTTTTTTCTCATGAATATTCAGTACAACTCAAAGTTTGAACTAGAAAGTATGATAATCATATTATATTTTCTCTAGTTTTTGTCCTGCCCATCTCGTATCATTCTTTTTAAGTATAAGTCTTTCAGAACGTTTACATTTCAATCACCCAAGGTAGAAATAGCATAAAGGATATGTCGACTTTGATAATGAACACAATTGTTATATAAGTGAAAAGATGGTATCATGAATACTAAATCAAGTCTCGACATTACTTTCACAATTCTCAATTGGCCCTTTTAAACATGGTTCAACATATGCAACTTGTATAACCTTGTGGTCACTTATAATCAATGTATTATGTTTTTAACATGTATGTTATATGAGTCACTGAAGATCATTGAAAAGTAACTGATCAGGTTACCTCTTGTTATGTTTAGTACGTGGGGGATTGAATATCTTAATGAGAAACATAATCTCATCGACAATGTATGTTCTTCGCTTCTACAGTATATTGAACATAGATAATTGTGTTTTAAGTTTAAAATATTTTTGGATTTAATGGACAGATCACAATAGCATAGGTTTTCCAAATGATCGTATTCACAAAAGTAATTAACTCATTTCATATTAAGCATAAGGTGAATCAATCATTTAGGCAAGCAAGGAAAAATGTAACATATTTGTACAAATGAATTAAAGCATACAATTAGACATATTCTCCATAAAGAACATATCCATCACGTTCTAGTATTAATTAATAAAGCATGAACAAAATGATGTATAATGGAACGGACCCATTGGACTAAGGATAATAATTTGAACCTGTTGAATCTTCCAGGATGACCAATGTTGAATCTTATATACTTCCTCAGAACATTAAAGTATCAACGATTTTGGATTGATAGTCCTACTCTAGGTTTACCACACAAAGACTCGCTCCCCTTTTTCTAGGAAGTCTTTCTTACACTCTATTACTCATTGAATAAACAAAAGGTGTTCCTAGGGATTGGTGGTCAACTGAACTCAAATATTCATCCTTGTCCAATTAGTGCAACAAGTTTGGTTTATATAGGTTTTATCAAGGAAGCTATTACATGACATTAAATGATATATATAAAGTTTACTTGACATTAAAAAGATGTTTGAATCGATTTGGCGTTCAATTCAAGCTTGAATTCACATTTTAGTTAAATATATAAAACATTTCTTTGACAATCAATTGATTGAATTCTTATTGGATCAACCAATGTTCATACTCAACCTGTTCAAAATGACTACTGCTCCAATGAATTGATTGACCCCAAACAACACTTTTAGCTCTATTATCCAAATAGGTCAACTAGTTTTATCTATCAATTAACTGATTTTCTATATTTTCTTCAGATCATAAATTACTACAAGAATAAATTAACTAAATCAATCAATTGATCGATCAGATTAAGTGGGATCCTTCTCTTTCTAGGCCATTGTCCTATTTTGTTGACCGATGCAGTGGGTCGATCGGCCAGACTTTTGCAATTTTTATTTTTTAGCCTATTTTTTTTAACCAACTCAATTTCTTTTCTTGATCCAATTTACTAATTAAACTTCATTTTAAATAATCTTGAGCATATTAAATTAAAATATCAAAATATAAATATGCCACATTAGAGCATAAATGTGTATGGGTTTTCTAGAGGCTTATTTGAGCATACTTCTAGGGGTCAAGAATGTCATTATCTTAAGATCTGATCTTTGTAGTGTTGATGCTCCTTTATCTTTCTTAACAATGAGACTTGTAGTTTTTTTCTTCTTTTTTCATCTTGGTGGCCTCTTTTGATTCAATTCAATATTGAGTTGTCTCAGTCCTCTTGTTCTTCCATCGCCTTTGCTCTTGTTTCATCTGAGGGTGTGTGATTCGAATTTCCTACAAACACCACTTGCTCAACAATTTTTTTCTTGGTTAGCATTGGTTATTACAATCAATATAATAAATAAAATATAGTCCCATATGAGTCACATGTATGCTTGAAACACAATATCTCAATGATCCCCATATTCATATGTATCGCATAAACATATATAATAACATCTTATTTATGATGCAAATATGAATAGTGTAGTCATATAATCATATAAGATATAAGCATATATTTATATAAGCATGATATTACTCGATCCATTACATTGGCTTCCACTATATGACATCATCAAAACATAATATCTCAACAAATGTTAGTGCACGATGTTGTCTTTATCAAAATGCAATGTGGAATATTTAGAAGTTCTTTTTTATATCCAATCAAGACCCAAAATGGAATGACCATAGCATGTTGTTTACTACAAAATTATATGAATCAAGCCACGGTAACATATGTAATACCCCGAGAAATTTATATTTTGAAATATTATTTATAAAATTTTAATATTTTTGGAATTGTTTTGCAAATTTATGGTATAAATATTATTTGATATTTTTTGGGTTAAATGTTAATTTTAAATTGACTTTAAAAGTTTTGGGGCTATTGTGTTATTTAAAATATATTTTTAAGAGTTTTGAGATATAATTAATATTTTATTTATGTCAAGAGAGTATTTTATGTAAATATAGATATTATATATTATAATATAATTGTGTGTCGTCTTCCTTTTGAGAAGACAACATTCAAATAATGTGTTGTATATATATACATGTTACACGTGTATTGTATGTTATTATATAATAATAATAATGATGATGATGATGATGACGACGACGACGACGACGACGATGACGATGATGATGATGATGAGCATCATGATATTAACTCTACTTATATGCATGTATACATGTTGAGCTCATTAATAGTACAATACCTTTTGAATATTCTTGAGGGAACACATAATATTAAGGGTTGGAGTATTTCAGTTCAGATTTTGGCTTCAATTTTGAGATCAAATTTATAACTCTTTCAATATATGTATTTAATCTCTCCTTGTATTCTACAGTTTATGTTATTACGTTTATAATTGTTGTTTTTCATGAAATATTTATGAATACATATTATGTGAAAATTATGGGAGATACACGTTTATGTGTTTATTTCAGATTTGATTGGGTATATGTATTAGAGGGGTTGAAATTCTATTAAACTAGGCTCACAACCCCGCAATTTTGATTGCAGGGCCAGTGAGAAAAAAACAGCGGTAGGAATTATATTAGAATTTTTATTTC
This sequence comes from Eucommia ulmoides, assembly GCA_016647705.1. Classification (NCBI taxonomy): domain Eukaryota; kingdom Viridiplantae; phylum Streptophyta; class Magnoliopsida; order Garryales; family Eucommiaceae; genus Eucommia; species Eucommia ulmoides. Next base: position 36,019,445 of record CM028339.1, on the reverse strand, counting down.
TAATAATTATAGTTAATATTTACCGTTATAAAAATTGACTCGATAAATTAAGTATGATTATTATCGTGGTATTGTAAAATTTAAATCGATAATTATAACTGTCACCGTAATTGCAAAATTTCTTAGATTTATAATGGATATTCGATTTTAGTATAAATTCTCCAATGGGAAAAACCACATGGCGGCCCTGGAAAATCAAGCCCTTACAACGGATCTAGTTTAGCATTTAATAAATCAAGCTCAAGGACTTAAAAAATGTGAATCAACTCATATCATCAAGACTTCTAATGAATGGACTACTTGGCGAACGACCCTTGATAATGAAACATGTAATGGGTGAAGAGAAAGTAAATGAGTTATTTAGGAATTGTTCTCAACCTTTTGGGGTTCTTGCTTCATATTTTAAATATTAAATTTTTTTATTTTGTATGGGATCTAAAGTTTTTGAATATTGCATTCCTGTTATGGTTCAAATTATTTTTCCTAATTATTACCAGTAAACTTTTGATCTCAACAAGTTTGTTTTAACTTTTCAACATATATCAGGATGGTGTCATTGCCAAAGCTTGAGGTCATGGTAAAAAAAAAAAGGATAAAGAGGAATCACGAAGAAGATGAAAAAGTCCTTGAGTGTTTACTTGAACTAAATAACAGGATCTTCTCAAGATAACAATGGCTACAACTCCGGAGCATTGAGTTAGAAGAAAAACTTAAGTCCAAGTTTTGTGGATGTGGTCTTGAGGAAAGACCACACATTGGATCATGCACAAATGCAAACAAAATCAAGTTTGCAGCTATACATGATTTGTTGTTTGTCCAAAAGGACAAGTGGTTGTAGTTTGGACCCTATCAGGAAGTGTGCCACAACAGAAAAGACAGATTCGGATGCCTATAATGTTGTAAATTAATTTTAATATGGACTTTCTTTTTCCATTTAAAAAGTGTGATACCTATTGTACAATAAAATTATCATATACCTTTCATTTTTTTAGGATACTAGATATTGATTATAATTATTTTTTACCATTTAATTTTTTTGCAATTTTCTTGTTAAATAGTACATAGAATTGCCAAAATATATTAGCCGAAGTAATATAATATATTCACATTACACACCTAATAGTTTATAATTATATTAATTTTAAAATTACTGATAATTTTAGAAGTAATTTAAACATGAGATTTTACACAATCAATGATTGGGTACAAAATGATTGGTTTTTATTGTTTTATTTCTTCAAAATGTTGCTATGTTAACCGTTTGTATGTACTCATTATATCAATTTATACATTTTATGTTCACAAAGATGCTGAAAAAGCTTAGTATTATCATTTTAAAAAATAAAGCTACTAGGAGAGATGTTGAGGCTTGACAAATATGGTGGAAGAGCTTGAAAGAGATAAACGTCATGCATATAGTAAATTCAAAGGTTAAACATTTATCTCATTCAATGAAAGTTCAATTGATGGTAGTTCAAAATCAAAGAAGAAACATATTGGATTTTCTTATGATGTATTTCAAAAGAGGATAGAAAGGATATCCCAAGTTGTTTGTGCACAAATGAAAGAGTCCACACATCTCTTGAACAAAACTATATGACTAGAATTGATTGAAAAGCAAATGAAGATTAAGGGGAACTAAAGAAGCTTGTTGAGCTTACAATTCTCGAGAGGCACATAGTCAATTGTGTGATAGGTTCTAGTGTTTTCAAGCTAAATATTTTCTTTATTCATGACGTTGAGAATGATGAATGTGTAAGGTCACTTTTAAATGAACTATGACATATTTTTGTTCGTTGATTTTTCTAGATAAGTGAATGTTCATGTTTTCATAAATCTTTGAAAAACTTGTATTCTTATGGTTTGAAATATTTTGAAGGCAGTGTAGTGATTGACTAACTAGATTTTATAATTGAATGATTTTGTTTCGTATTTAAGCTTAATTTTTTTAGTTTTTGGTTATTCATCATTTTTATTCATTTTATAAGTTTTTGAGGTGTCCTTTTATTTGTTGGTAGATTTTGAATATTTTTCTATTATTACTCATGTTTTTTAGTCGTTTTTATTCCATTTTTTTGAAGAAAAAAAATAATTTATTACATGGTATATATTGTAAATGAATTTGATAGGTTGAAATATATCTATCTATTTCTAAGCCGAATTTGGTAATTTTCGAGTGTATTAGTAATATTTAATTGCGTTTTAGTTTGTTTTTATGTAAATAAGGTGTAGGGACGTTAACAAACTATAAACGAGCGAAACGGTGAAAAAATGATGAAAGAACAAGATTTCAAGAACAGCAAACCCACCACCACAGCGGTCAAGCCACCACTGCGGTGGTGAGAATGCAGAGAAGGCCTAATTGTGAACAAGTCCCACCACCTCGGCAGTGAAAGATCAAAGAGTTTAGAGCCTACGGACATGTCCACCGCTGTAGCGGTGATCCTCACCACTGCAGCGGTCAGCTCTACACAGAATTAAGATATTTTCAGATATTTTTGAACCCTTGCACCTATAAAACTTGTTCTCCCACTTACAAAAAAGGCCCTAATGTCCTAACATTAGAAAGGTGATCATTGGCCATTCTTGAAGAACTCATAGAGGAGATTCACATATTGGAGAAGAGGAAACACTTTCGGATGATCGTTGGCGATAGTGGATCACTCCACTTTAAGATTTGATCTTTCTTTCTTTATTTCTATCTTTGTAACTTAACGTTTTATTGTGAATGATGTGCAATCCCTCTTGTTTTATAGTTTCAATGGCTAAGATCATGGTAGGCTAGATAATATTATCTAGGGATCGATATAGTTCATGTAAATACAAGTTTGGTAGAATATATGTTTCTTTAATGGTTGTTTGGCTAAATCCAATTGTGGTTACTGTTCTATGACAATTTTAATATGCTTGTTAAGGTATTAGGTTTGATTTTGATAATACGGGATTTGACACTCGGGAGAGGTAACCCTGAATTCGGATTAGGGTAAACACATCGCAATGTTCTAACGACCCGAGAGGGTGTTAAAAAGTATGCAATCCATGATGTTAGGTCAAGACTCATGTGACTATGTGTTCGAGAAGACGTTCGAGGGAAACTTCGGTGTCAATGCGAAGTCACATATTCATTTACTAAACACTCGGGAGAGGGAGTGAATGAGTTTAAGATATAGAGATTATTGGATAGGATAAAACACCGTTATTGTTAACTAAACGAAATAAAATATGTATTAAGTGAATGAAATCAATCTCTAGGTAATCAACTTAATTAAAACTAACCCAATAGTGTTAGTTTAACCTAGTTTTAATTATTTAACTTTAAACATTTATTGAACCGTCGGGATAATATAAGATTATGCAAATTGCGATATTCAATTATTCAAACACTTTCCCAGTGGAACGATATCCAATCTTAAAGATCTATTACACTAAAACTTGATATCGTGCACTTGCGAATGGTCATTACGTGAGCAACAAAATTTTAGCATACAGAATTTGATCTCAAAATTGATATATAAAAGGGCATTACGAAAATTTTGAAATATTTTATTATTCCATTTTTTGGAGATCACAATAACAATCAAATAAAATAATTGAATAGTGATTCCATTGATAAATTCATTATTTTCTTTTTCACAATCTATTCCACCTCGATTTCATTCTATCCAAACGAGCTATGAGGGTTTGGTGCACACTAATATTTTAGTAGAAATTTTGAAAATCATGTAAAAGACAAGGAATGGAAAAATTTAAATCAAATCAAATAGAGATATTCAATAATCATTACTAGAGTTAGAACTATTTTTTATGTAGCAGTTATTACTCAATTATTAATTAAGTAATTTAATAATGTCTTTTAGCATTATTAAGAAAGAAAAAAAATTAATGGATTGTATCAACAAAGAGAAATAGAAAAATTAACCATTGGTGTTTCGTCTGGTTAATTTAGGAATGTGAAACGCGCAACTCAGACATTTCTCTTTAAAAATTAGAAAAACACAACAAAATGTACATCTTTTATTTGGTTATAATATGAATATCTCAAAAAAAAATTCATATAGTAAATAAATTTATCACAAAAGATAATTATTTTTTTATATCCACGAGTGTCACCATATCTACACCACTAATTTTGTTTGGGATTCCATGACTCACAACGAGTGTTTTTTTGCAGGTTCAAGCTCCTGATCTTGCAGAGACCTCTTAGCTGTCTAATTTCGAAAGAAATTTATCACAAGATATTCGATTATCCGTAAGGAATGCCTAATGTGGAAATAAAATTTCCCATGTAGAATTTTGTATGATTAAGATGAATTGTATTGGGGTCAAGAGTGGAATGGATGAACTAAATTAAATTCGACCAAACTTAACTTTTGGAATCGTTGAAGAAAATTTTGAAGTGCTAGAATTTGGACAATATTTGCAAACAAACAAGTAAAATATCTTTAAGAAGAAAAAAATAAAAATAAAAAATCCGGAAAAACAGAAAAGGAATTTTGGGATTAATGGATTTGAAACCATATTTTAATTTGTTCTGTTATATTTCTGGATTTTTATAATTGGTTTCTTTTGACTTTTTTTTTTTTTTAACAAGACTAACACTTCTTAGTTATTCTTATAACTTTCAATTAATAATTAAATCCCCCAACAAGAAAAAATAAAGAAATTAACAAATGAGAAACATTATTTTTTATTATTATTTTTTTTTTTTTTTTTTTTTTTAGTAACACTACCAAAGAGATGTTAGTCTAGTTAGTAACGAGATGTACCCTCTTTTCTTGTCAATTAAAGTTCCGCTCTTTGATAGAGCATTATAAGAATTAAATCTTGAATTTAATTATAAAATAAGTCTTTAAGATCGTTCAGTGAGATAATAAGTCAAAATGTGTGTAATTTGGTCCGGACACACTTTACGGTAAAAAAAAATTATTGGAACACTAATAATTAGATAGAAGAAAGTATCAGTCTCATAATTTAATAATTTAATATAATCATAGGGTACAAAATTATCAAACAAATTTGGATTTATAGTATAACTTCTGTTTTTATTGGTAGGATATAGTTTCGTGTTTTCTTGTTATTGTTTGAAAAAGTGTGTTGAAAATCAGAAAAAGCCATCTCCATATCCAAGCGCATAACCATGAGGAGTCATGGACAGCCCCAACCCTGATTCGGACCCCCCATTATAGAACGGTGGGGGATTCGAAGCCTCCAGCATGACCTTCTCCGCCTGTTTCCCCACCTCCTTTTTTAGATCCTCCATTGTTAACCTCAGCTGTTCAAGCTCATGTAACCTCATCGTCTCCACCGGAGCTTCCCACCACTGCTTCTCCCGCCCGATTTTCCTTATCTTCTCCAGCTCCTCCCCGCGCTTCCTCTCCGCCTCCAGTTTACCCATCACATCCGTCATCTGATTGTTCAGCTCCCGGACCCCTGCGCTCCGGTGGGCCTCCACGAGATGGGAGGTCCCGCCAGAGCCTTGGGAGGCGCGGAACCCGAGGAAGCGGTTGAGGATGGCGTCAACAGAAGGGTGGCCGAAGGAGAAGGCCTTATTTGCGGGGGAGAAGACGAGGATGGCAATCTCGGCCCCACAGAGGGTGCTGAGCTCGCTGGCCTTCTTGAAGAGTCCGGAGCGGCGTTTGGAGAATGTGACGAGGAGGTTCTTACCCTTGGACATTTTCATCATTTCAATCTTTTGTCGGCCTCTGCTCTTCTTATCCATGCCCACATATGTTTTGAGCTTTGAACGGTTGGTGTTAGTATTGCCTTACTGAGATAATGAAATGGTGTAGGGGATTTATAGGAAGCTGTTTATTTCCCTGTAATACTTTGTTGGGTGTGAATATTTTCTTCCATTCTTAGGTGTCACTTTCTTTACTTGTAATATTCATTTTATTTTATTTTTATTTTTTTTTGCGTGTGTTTTGTAATTTTTTTTATTTTTTTTTTTTATACACACTTGTATCCTCATATCCACACAAAATATGAGACTAATCTCGTTCGAAGTGCGTGACTATTCCTCCCAATAAGTATTTTTTCTCAACAGCTTTAATTCAAGTGGGCCCTAATACCTTAATTTCTTTTTCAGTGTAACATTTTTCGATTATCATGTATGGATTGAAATTTTTCCTAATGGGTCACAAATATAATGCAAGTGCTGTCATAATTTTGAAAGACATGATTTATTTGGATATTATGTGATTATAGATTTCTATTTAAAAATAATTAAATAAATAAAATAAAAATTGAAGGATAAATTTAAAAAATAATAAATTTAAATTAAAAAGACCCGCATGTCTCATAAGTTTAATTTAGGCATAGTTTGACAATAGTAGCTCCAAATATCCATATTCTTTAAGAGTCCCTCCTCTAAAACTCCAATCGCCCTATAAATTGATTATTACTAAATTGATTATTACTAAACAGGTCATTAATTGTATGACGCCTTTTTTAATTATTTTCAGGCAAAAAAGTAATTTAAAACACCAAAAAAGTTATATTTGTTATGCCCTTAAAAAGCATTAAAAAAGATTAAAAAAAAATTGTTTTCAAAGGGGCAGTGACTTGAAGCCTAACGCACCCTAGATTTTTTCGGCTGTATCATTTTTGAAAAAAAAAATAATAATTTTGAAAACCAAATGGGAAGGATTTGCATGTTTTACAAGTCTCTTGAAATCATTTGATTTGTTTGAAAGAAGAGGTTTCGTTATGCACCGAGTTTTAAAAATATAGTTTTGGAATCGCCAACTAACATTGATTATCTTTAGAATACTAGATGATCAGATTTTTTGATTGAAATCCGTTTGTACCAAATATAGGACGCATGTCTTGGAAACATGAACCAAAATCGCTTGTATTATTAACCAACCACTCCGCACAATGAAAGGGGGTTGCTGACCGGCCACATCACTGAACACAATATCAATTTTGACTGGTGTGGATCTACTGGAGCTCAATGAACGTCGCAACTACTCACTAAATATAAGGAGTATGCAGTTACCATACTGGGAGTAACAGTCCACCAAACCCAATTTCCGTAAAATCCCGAGAATTGGGGGGAGTTAGTGATATTTATGAAAATGTGACGTGATTCAAGGAAAACTTGTCCAACAAGTCTTTTACCTCCTACAAATATGAGATAGATGGTCTAGCTAGGTACACACACATTATCTTAACCAAAACTCCGCCAAATTCTCTCTGGTAAACATGACTGATTCTCACAACGGATAAGCAACTTTGGCAGGCACACTTGCAGTGCACTATTTTGTAGGAACCCCATCTAGAGCATGACTTGCATTCTAGATCCAAGGTACCATAGAGCAATTCACTCCGATTGAAGGCCGACCAAGCATTTACTCTAGGATGGCTCAGGGTGCGCTGCAAATGCAATCCATTAAGAGGAGAAATGACCCAACGAATCAGAGGAACACAACGACCGCTATGTTGTCATCCAAGAGGAAAATGGATTTGTCCCCCAACAATGGCCCCTATTCGATGAAGGGCTCATTAAGGGCGTCTTAGCAGACCCGATGTTCTATTAGGATCGCTAAGCTAATGGCAACCTTAGAGACTAAGGCCCCATTTGGTTAGTGTTTTCATTCCAGCCCAACCCAACCTAAAAATTCTGGAATTAACTTTTGGGAATGTATTTGGAAATATAAAACTCAACCCAACCCAACCCAACCCAACCCAACCAAAAGAATGATAATTGATTCTCAAAATCTTAAGGAAATGAGAAATAAAAAAATAAAAAAAAAAAACTTATATTTTTGTGCCAAAAAAACTGAACCCAAATGAGAAGACACGCTCAGAATTATTAGAGATGTTAGTGAGTCCAGTGTTCAACTTTTGTTAAGCTCAAAACAAAGAAAGATTTATTCTTCATTTTTCTCTCTCCCATTTCTATCGTCTTCTTCGTCTTCGCCGAACTCCTCCTCGTTCGTTGTCCACCACCAACTCGTCATTCTCATCCTCTCCTCGGAATCGTCTTTGCCATCCTTACCTCCTCCTATCCTCGTCTTCGCAATCGTTTCTATTCCTCCTCTCCTACACGTCGCCGTCATCTTCCTTGTACTTCTCATCGCCATCACCATTGTCTTCAATCTGTTGGACTTCGATTTCGATCTGTTCGTCGTCGTCTTCGATCTATTCAACATCGATTTCAAACTCAGCTTCGTCGTCCACCTCTTCTTCGATCTGTTCGCCATCGTTTTCGATCTGTTCGACACTGATTTCAAACTCGTCTTCGTCGTCCACCTCCTCTTTAATTTGTTCGTTGTCGCCATCAGGACCATCCCGACAAGTATTTTGTGCAGATGTCAAGGTACTGCCCATCCTAGTTTGGATTCATCCCTTCTCGGATCAGAAGACTCTCGGATAGCTTCCCTGCTCGGGACTCATTCCAGATCACTCCACCTCTGCCCATCTCGAGTCGGACGGATTGATCCCGGATTTCTCCATCTGCATTCCCGCAAAGAAGCACATCTTCTCCATCAACAAGTGACCAGACCATACCGTTGAGATCATCCAAAATTTGACATCAACAACATCTATTAGAATATCATCCATGTCATTCAGGGATGAGGAACTGCAATATGATTTCTTGTTGTCAAAGAAACACTTGAAGAGGCGAAAGAAAATTGTAATGCTAAACTACCAGAAGGTTTAGAGTTACGATTTGAACTTTCGTGATTTGAAAGTACTTGAGGATCACTTCTGCCTCTTAGCAAGAACTAAATTGGAAGAATCTTTTTTCTTGTTTTTCATCATCAAATTTGAACCAACCAAATTGTCCCTCAAGTCCATCCTTAATGGTCTTCCTTCACGAGCTTGGTTCTTCGTCGCAGAGGAATTTGGTAGATAAGGGATGATTGTCTTATGAGAACAAATTTCAAGAACCAATTATTTCTTGATCTCGAGCATCTCTCCTAGTTCAACAATAGATTGCTTATGAAGAGATCATTATCTATAAAATATTAAGAGAATCAGGAGAATTATAAGGTTAAAATAAATTAAAAGTGAAGATAGGAACTACTTGGGGGAATCACTACATGAAAAATGATTTTTAGCTACGAATTAATTCGTAGGTAAAACTTAGCATTTGGTAGTGAAAGTATTTTGGCAACGAGTATTTGGCATAGTTAGGTTTGTAGCGATAGTTTCGTGGCAAAAGGTATTCAACAACAAAATGTGCATTTTCATAGCAAAAATGATAATATTTCGCTACGATTATTGAGACATTTGTTTTCGATAGCTAAAGAAAAATCTTTCGCAACAAAAATGAACACCCATCAATTGAAACGAATGAAACATTTTGTAGGAAAAAAGAATTATCAACGAATATCTATTTCGTAGCTAAATTTAATTTATTTTTGGTAACGATAAAAATGTTGTAGAGAAAATGCAATCGCTATAAAATGAAATTGTACAAAATAAAACTATTAGCAATGAAAATTCATATTATAAATGGTAGCAAATTAACAAAATAGTTTTGCTACAAACTTAATTGTAGTCAAAGATAAACCATCATTTTCAGCAACAAAATTAGTTACTTGCCAAAATATTACAAGTTCTTTATATCAAAATGTCAAGTGGAAAGAATTGAACTCTCTAAGAACCTCTTAAAATTTTCTTTCAACACTAGTAGTCTAGCCTAATCCGTCTATTGACCCTCTTCCAACTCTACTATCTTCGTGTGACAAGTTTCAAGTTGTAATTGTTGAGTACTTGCCAAACTTTTGTATGTCTCCACTTCTACCTTCAGTTGAGCTTCTACTGCTAACGAGTAACTTTGAGATCGTTTACTTATGGGTTTGGGTCCACAACCAAGTCCTTTTACATACACCGATTTCGTCCCAAGAATGGCATCACATATTTCATCCTCCATACAACCAACATCAACTATTGTATTATTTGCTTCCACCATTTCATCCTTGAAACTAAAATTCAAAAATAAGATGATTATTTATCATTTAATACGAATTTAATTGCACACTCAACTATAAAAAATGAAAAACAATAGGAATTCTTCAAAATAATGTTAATACCCCAACCTTAAGAGTGTGAAGACATTAGGTGAGCACGACATTTTATGCATAAAATACAATGTGACAGTGGTTGCAACCGTGGATCCATATTTTAATTGTGTTACTATTAGGACAAACTACAAATTTCAAGTACATAAAAAAAAACTCAAAATGTTCTTCTACCGTAAGCGCTACCCACTTTCTGAAATTTGAATCAAAGTGTGTCAACTTGTGAAATTCAAACCGATTAGGTAGCTCACGGGTGTCCTTGTTGTAATACCCCAAAAATTTATATTTAAAAAAAAAATGTTTTTTTATATTAGTTTAATATTTTGGGATGTTAATTTTGAAGTTTATAAGTTTTGGGACAATTGTATGAATTAAATTATACTTTTAAGAGTTTTGAGTATAATTTATATTTTCTTTATTTTAAGGGAGACATTTGTGTAAATAATTAAATAAATTAATTAATTAAATAACAAATTAGTGTGGATGGAATCATTTCCTTCGCAAAGAAGGAAATGAACCAAACCACATGAATTTATGTTTATATATACATGAAACTAATATCAGGATAATGATATTATATATATTAAAGGGACGGAAGTATATGTTTGGCATGATCACTATATTAGCCGAAGGATATATATATATATATATATATATATATAACTCTTTTAAAACAAGTATTTAATCTTTCTCTTGATTATGTGATTATTGCGGAAGTTATCGTTAAATTTTAACTTTTAGTTTTCATGAAATGTTATGTGGTCTATGTTATTACTATTATAATTGTTGTTTTTCATTAAATATTTATGATTACATATTATGTGAGAATTATGTGTGATACACATTTATATGTTTATTTGTTATATTAATTAGATACACGTATTAGAGATGATGAAAATTTTACTAAGCGTTGCCTCACAAACCCATAGTTTTAATTGTAGGGCTGGTGAGAACGAAACGGCAACAAATTTTATTTTTTTTGAATTTCTATTTGTAATAATTGTAGTTCATATTTACTGTTGTAAAAATTGATTCGATACATTGAGTATAATTATTGTCATTGTATTGTAAAATTTAAATCAATATTATAACTATTGTCGTAGTTGTAAAAAATTTCAGATTTATAATGGATATTCGATTTTAGTAATAATTCCCCAAAGGGAGAAGTCGCATGGTGGCCCTAGGAAACTAGGTTGTTATAGAGTGGTATCGGAGTTGAATTATTAATAATTCTAATTTATTTATAATTGGTGAAATATTTGGGGTAAAATTCTTTATAGAAGAAACCTAGTGGCGGCCCTGGGAGACCGGACCGTTACAGAATAGTATTAGAGTAAGTTTGGGACCACCTAGATTTAGGTTTAGGTTTAAAAAAAAAATAATACGTATAACTCATTAATTTGAAAAATAAAATATCGATATGGTAAGATATATATATATATATATATATTCCCTCTCCTTCTAGGCTTATTATGTTTGTTTTTATTTGAGTTGCAAAAGTTGAAGCACCTGGTCAGAGGATTAGTACCATATAGAGAGGCCTTAGTTCGGAGATCTTTTTATAATAAAATCTCTTGTTCTAAACCTTTTTCCCTGCGGTGGCATGATCGTTGTCTGCATTGGCATGTTTTAAATAGAAATTTTCACTCTGATTGAAAGAATATGAAATTACAAGTCGTGAGCAAGCGCGTAAAGCTTCCTAGTATCATCAATTAGCGATACATGGTTGTTGATGTGCATATTTGTGTCCACATTTCTAATCATTTCATAGTTGGTGGCGGAATATAAGGTTGCCACTTTTACCACAAGTGTACGGGTCAAGTTTTAATATAGATAGGAAGGAGTAGGGGTTGTCGTATCCACAGGGATTAGTTTAATACGAATACTAAATTAACTAATCTAACTATACTAATATTATATTGAGATGTTTAGGAAAAAGATTTCCTAGGGATTAACTTCTTTTACAAAAACGTGTTTAGTCTCGTTTAGTTTACAATAACAGTGTTTAACGTATCCGACAATCTCTGTATCGTAAACTCACTCGCCACCTCTCCCGAATATAAGACGAGTGAATATGCGACTTCGCGTCAACGAAGAAATCCCCCTCAATGTCTTAACGACACTAGGTCACATGAGTCTTGCCCCAACGTCATTGATTGCACACTTTCTAACTCTCTCTCGAGTTATTAGATCGTCACGATGTGTTTACCATAATCCAAATTCGGGGTTACCTCTCCCAAGTGTCAAACCCCGAATTCTCTAATTATCTAAACAAGTATAATATCAAAGAATAATGGAAAACACAATCGAAATAGCGAAGAACAACCATTAACGAAACACAACTCAAACAAATAACGATTTCATAAATATTATTAATCCCTAAACAAAATCCATTTAACTCATGGCCATAAGCATTTATACAACAAAAATAGAGCTAAACATAATCCACAAACTATCGAAGTTAAGAAAATAAAGCGAGAAACGAAAGAAACTTAGCCGTAGTCCGATGATTTGCTGCTAAAACCTCTCAACGATCATTTCTCCTTCTTCGCAATGTGTTCTTCTCCTTCGGAATTGTTTGAGCACACCCCAAAACTCTCTCAAAATATTAGGAACCCTAAGAGGTCTCCTATGGCCGGGGGTTAGAAAGGAAAGAGGAAAGAGGCTTAAATAAGGAGCAAAATATCTAAAAAAAAAATATCTAACAGCAGTGCAGAGTGACCGTCGTGGCGGTGGGCTCACCGCCACGGCAGTGGGTATGTCGGTTAAGCCACAGCCTCGGCGGTGGACTCGACAATGAGATCAGGGACCTTACTGTTGCTTTACTGCCTTGGCGATAGGCTTCCAGCAGTTTAGGCCCTCTCTGAATACTAATTGCCATGGCAGTTGTCTAAACATCATGGCGGTGGGCTGTGTAAGATCCCGACTTAGCAAATACGTCATTAATAATTGCATTCTGGAGCATGGGAAAATTCGGGGTGAAATTGGATTAATTAAAATTCAAATCAAACATTTAGGGGTCAAATTGGCAAATTTAGAAACAATAAATTTAAACTTAAGATTCAAGTGGATAATTAATATCAAAATTTGAAAATATTAAGGATGAAATTATGATTGTAGAAACTTTTAAAAGTTGAAATTGATTAAAATAAGGATTGAAAGAAGCTAGGGGGAGGAAAGTGCAATTTAACTAAAGTTTATTTTAATATATATATATATATATATATATATATATATATATATAATGCATAGATTAATGATCAAATCCCCTAAGAAAAGTCCAGAACCGAAGAGAGAAATCCAGAGAAAGAGAGAGAAAGGAAGAGTGAGAGACACTCGCCGGTGATTGTTCTGGCGTCGATCATGTGGGGTTCGCCAGCTGTGGGTTGCGTGTGGCGTCTGGGTGTGTATGGTCGTTGTTCTATTCAACTATTATGCGGTGAATGTGTGTTTTGGAGCGTGGGTACTGTTATGTGTGTTCGTCAGCGTGCATGTGTGTGTTTCCTGTTCGTCCAACGGTGGCGGTGCAGACGGGGTATATTTATGATTGTGTGTGTGTTCGTCTTGTTCATCGATTGTTCGGTGATCTGGTGGTGTGGGTTTTGATCACCGGCGGTAAGTTAGAGAGGGAGAAAGTGGGTTTGGCCTAGATGGTGTGTTATGTTTCGAGCTGCTATTTTGTGTGGGTGATCATGGCCTGAGAGTGTGTGTCGGCGGTGCTGTGCAGGGTATGTATGCGTTCATGTTTCCGGTTGGCAGTGTGGCCGTCGTCCGTTGTGGGTGTTTACGATCGGCAGGAGAGATTTGTGCGTCCGCTGATTTGATCAGCTCGGTCAGGTGTATTCCGTTCGCTGGCGGTGTGATCGGTTCAGTGTGGAGGTGTTTGTTTGGTGTGGTTGCTATTCGCTCTGGCAGCGGTTTGTGCGTGGCCATCGTTCCGCGTGTGTTTAGGTGTGCGAGGTGTCGTTTGGCTGGCCGGCAGAGGAAAGTGAGTAGGAATGGGCGTGATCGGAGCAGGGTCAGCGGCAACGAGATTTCAAACAGAAACAGAACAGAAAGAGAAACAAAAGAAAAAAGGAAGAAGAAAAGGAAAAAGGGGGGGGGGGGATTTGCAGAAACCACCCCAAGAAAATTCAAAACCCATCTCATGGCCGCCAAACGATTCGGAAACAGGTGAAATTTCAGTTGATTATTAATTTTTGTTAAATTAAATTTTATTTATTGTTACGATTCCTGAAATCGTAATAATTTTGTAACAATTAATTAATTTAATAACATATACATAAAATAGTAACGATTCGAAGTAGAGCAAACCTAAATCGATTATTATTTTTATTAAATTAAATTATTAGCATTAACGGTTTCGCAATCGTTATAGTAATCCCCATAATCGTAATAATATGTTAATAATCGCAAATCTGAATAAATTGGTACAATAGATATAAACGAGGCGAGATGGGCAAAATAAATATCCTTCATAATAAAATAATTGGGGAATAGGAAATTACGAAATCTAGGGTCTGTATGGCATGATTAGGTTATCTTACCTAAAATATTAATTTAGGCCTTGTCACTAATAGGTTCGCAGACACCGGAGCGCAGTAGAGAATAGTCGGAAAAGGCTTTTGGGAGCGGAGCATCCGGTGAGTGTACTGTCTTCTTGCCAAACAATTTATATATATATATATATATATATATATATATATATATATATATATATATATATATATGATGGAAAATGGTTGTAGTTAAATTGAATGATTTCAAAATGATATGGATCAAGCAGGTTTCTGGGTGAGTTAAGAAAATGGTTTTTCGCTAAAAATTGGTGGTTTTAAAAGAGAGTGAAAAATACCTGGTTTTCTAAAAATAAAGGGTGAAAAAATGGTTTCGGTGAAATATGATGTTTGTTTTTAAAGAAAAATGAGAAATATGATTTTTGATTAAAAAACAGTTTTAGAAATAGAGGGTGATGTTTGAGATTTGACGATGTTGATTAGACGATGTTATTGATTTGTGATTTGATGATGACGTTATTGATTTGACGATACTATAGTATTTATTTGATTCGGCAAAGTGATGGTATTGATTTGACGATGTTATTGATTGGACGATACCATAGTATTTATCTGTTTCGACAGAATGAGATTATCCGCTTCGGCGTAGTGATGTTATCTGCTTAGGCGGAGTGATGTTTATCTGCTTCAGTAGAGTGATGTTAAACGTTTATACTGCGCAGTGATTATCCGCTTCGGCAGAGTGATGGGTGCTCGTAGGAAGGCATATCCTACGGATGGTACAGTACCGTTGCAAACTCCCGATCGTGAGATTAAACGATCACTATGGCTAGCCAGTGTGTGTTGTGGTAGAGTGGTGGTTGTGATATGGTGATTTATTTATTTTATTATGGTTAATGGTATTATTTTATACTAGATGGGTTGAATGGAACTTATACTTATTGGTTTATTTTCACTACTTATATTATGGAGAATTTTACTAGTTATGTATTGTTTATATACTTACACTTGATCCATTTAGATGTTGCAGAATGATTTAGTATTATAAAATATTTTTACTAAGAAGACAGTACACTCGCAGGTGAAATAGCTAGGAGTCAGTCGGTCCCTTACTAGCGCTAAATAGAGTTATGTGGGTCATGTGATAGAGTTATTTGAGAGAAATTTTAAGGCGAGGTGTCAGAGATGAATCTAAGTAAGATTCATGGGATTCGTTTGGCTGTTCTTATATTTGGGACGGTGTGTCTCTATCAATTGGAATTATGTATATGTTGTATAGATCATTTGTTTGTATATTTTCATATTGTGGTTGTCTAGTCAGTTAGGTGATGTCATGTCGACGTCACGCCGGTCCCATGGTGACGGGAGTCCGAGGTGGGGTGCGATAGGCTGGTTTTCTGAATTATGCTGTTATGTTTGTTTTCCCACCGTTCTTCCACCGTTCTTGATCCGATTTAATCGTTTATAATCTGTTTTCATGCCTTTTCACCCCCACACACCTGATTTACACAAAAATAAATAAAAAAATATTAAAACGTAATAAAACATACTAAAAAACTAACAATGTTCGGTTCGAAAATAGATAGGTAAACCATACTTATCAATAGTATTACATTTATCTAATTATTATTTCACAGATTTGAGGTTCTATTACATTTCATGAGTTAAAATTGGTTGCTCATTATTGACGCTTTCCATGCTTACCTCCAACAATATTTGCAATAGTGTTTGTGCATGTGTCTCCACAACTTTTTCCAATTGCATGTAATCTCCGTTATGTTTTTTGGGTGGTTTGGCACTTTGCACCCATGTGTTGTTACCCTTGTTTCACTTTGGTCTCTACTGTTTCAAATTGCATATATTAACATTTTTTGGTGACGTTTGATTAACGTAACTTACCTATAGTAAGTAAAGTGAGGCTGGGTTAGTGTCGAGTTAGTCGTGGATTATAGGATATGTTTTTAAATTGAAATGATTGATTTAAAAGGTGTTTATTGTCTTCTATATAAACTATCAAATTATATTTTTGTATTAAATTCGAAAAAAAAAAAAAAAGTGTTAATGAAAATAGACAGTTTTATGGTGTTAAATAAATCAAGTAGAATTTTAAAAGTAGAAAATGATTTTTATTATCCTATTATGCCATAGTCGTCTCGTTAGGAGGGCATGTTCTGTAGAGCGTTGTTGTTGTGACCTGACAGGATGGTAGGTCCTACAGCTGGTTGACTATGTTGTCGATACGTTGAGACCTGATAGGAGGGCAAGTCCTGCATATAGTTGAATATGTTGTTGATATGGTAGTTTATACCTTGTGTTGCTCTTATCATTGGAGATATTGAATGACTCTGGCATTGATAGCAACCTTAGATTACACAGTTGTACATGTTACGGTACCGTCATAACTCTCGATCGTGAGGTGAAACGATCCTATGCCTAGTAAGAAAATATGTGTGTGGTATTTTATTACATATGTCCAAAATAACCTAATTGGTTAATTCAAATACATTTATTCTATTGTGATGATAGTTGTTGAATTTTATTTCGACTCAATGTGCGATTATATTTATATTATATTTTGAAATGTGGTGTTAGATAAATATATTTCATCTACAAATTATTTTTATATTATGAAGACTGTACACCGATGAGGTGAGTGTATTGTCTTTTATGTAAATTGTCAAATTATATCTTCGTACTAAAATGTGGAAAGAAAAGGTTCATTAAAATGTATTATTTTATAACGTGATATGGATTAAGTAAATTTCTAACAGTGGAAAGTGATTTTATTATCTGACTATGCCATAGTCGTCTCGTTAGGAGGGTATGGCTTGTGAGATGTAGCTGGTCTTTACAAGAGGGCATGTCTTCTGGGACATTATGTTGTGACCTGACAGAGGGGAAAGTCTTGTAGGATGGTTGATATCTATTGTTATTGTTGTCGTTATTGACAATGATGATTATCATCGTGATACGGTGATTTATATCACATGCTGACTCGTACCATTGGAGATATTAAATGGCCCTGACACTTATTACAACTTTAAATTGCACAGATGAACAAGTTACGGTACCGTTATAACTCTCGATTGTGAGGTAAACAATCATATGGCTGGCAATTAAAATATGTGGTACTTTTTTATATAAAAGTTGATATGTTGATTTAAATTCAGTTTTTTATTTTTATATGGCCAACTGTGGGGCTATATTTTGTGTTGGAACGTAGATTTTGATAAACGTGCTTAATCCATAAATTGTTTTTGTTTTATGAAGATAGTACACCGATAAAATATTTAGATAGATATTGGTCGACTACTAGCGATAGGTAAGATGCGAGTGTAGAATGATTGTTGAGATTTTCTGTGAAAACTTTATACAGACATTATTACTATTTTTATCATAATAATGCAGTGGGAGCGTGGTAGTAACTTTCGGTTATTATTAACCGAGAGTGACTAACATTACTATTATTTGAACGAAATTTGGAGGACAAAATTTCTTTAAGTCAGGTAGATTGTAATACCCCAAAAATTTATATTTCGAAAAAATATTATTTTATATAAGTTTAATATTTTTGGATTATTTTATAAATTTATGATATGAATAATATTTGATAATTTTGAGGGGTCAAATGTTAATTTAGACATTTAAAAGTTTTGAGACTATTGTATTATTTAAATTATACTTATAAGAGTTTCTGATATATTTTATGTTTTCTTTATTTTAAGGAAGATATTTGAGTAAATAATTTAATTAATTAATTAATTAAATAAACAAATAAGTGTGGATGGAATCATTTCCTTCGCAAAGAAGGAAATGAACCCAACCACATGAATTTATGTTTATATATATATATATATATATATATATATATATATATATATATATATATAATATGGAGGTTAAACGTGTACATGTATTGTTAAGATAATAATAAAAACAAGTGATCATCTCATGTGTATGGATCTAATATCAGGATAATGATATTATATATATTAAAGAGAAGGAAGTATATATTTAGCATGATCACTATATTAGCTGAAGGATATATGTAGTTATATTGACCATATAAGTTACAGTTTGTTTATATATTATGGATAGAGGTGTAAATGAGCCGAGCCGAGTAGTGGATGTACAAACTCATTTATTTAAGTTAAAATTTAAACGAGCTCGAGCTCGAGCTGAGCTTCGAAGTAAATGTTCGAGCTCGGCTCGACTAAAAATAATTGATCTTGAGCTCAAGCTCGACAACTCATTAACTCAAAACGAGCTCGAGCTCGAGCTCCAACAGTTAATGAGGTTGAGCTCGAGTTCAAGCTCCAATAGTACCAGATCTGCGAAAGATTGAGAAGCAGAGGCAGAAAACCAGTACCAAATGGTCCAAATCTATTTGGTGAAAGTTTGAGAAGCCAAGAGGGGGAGATAGTACCAGATTTGTCAGACTCAGGCAGAGACGGCATCGTGAAAGTAAAGATGTTGTCGGCGAAGGCAGATCTATTTATCGGTAGGAGTACCAGATCTAGAATGTTGGCCTAGTGAGCTACCCAAGGAGGAAGGGTGAATTAGGTAATTTTAAAAAATAATTAGAATATAACACTTCCAAAATCAAACAATTAATTATTATCTTTTATAGTAGCAGATATGTGTTGTCAACTAGGTGCACACCCAAATAACAAAATATAAATAATGCAGCACATAAAAAATTATACTGGTCCACCAAGCTACTCTAGGCTAATCCAGTCATCCGAACTCCGTAGAGAATCGCACCCACTAAACTCAAGATTCCTTTAAAGGTAGAAACCAAACCCTTATAACGATTCTTTTCACAGGTTCAGAATTAACCTTTATAATTCTTTTTCACAGGCTAAGGAATAACTTCTATCTTTTTACTAGGCAAAAAATTAACTTAATTTTATTACAGGGAGAATCACGACCTAATCTCTTTTGTACTTTACACTCAAGAATTGAACCTCATACAAATACGCTCCAAATATCCTTTTACCCGATAAGAATTTAATCGTTACAATTCAGTCACAATTCTATGAAGGAAGAATTAAAACCTAATCTTTTTATACTCTAGGCAAATATCAAAATCTCAATCTCTTTACCAAAAGAGATAGAAACTAGCTACCATTGATTAGACACTCCCAATAGTATTTAATCTGACGCTCAACTCACCAATTACAAATAATTGATAATTGATTTTTCCACTCGGAGCTTCTACCACTCCAAATAAATTCCAACTCAATTAATGTCCCAATACTAGTGATTGAAAAGTGAGAATTTCAAAATCTAATAAATAAATATGGATAGCAAGCAGTTAAGCACGTAATCAGATTTTCTCAAGAAATTATTACAAAAAATAATTTTCAATAAAAAATCCGGAAAACAATTTCATAGATCAAATTCCAAATAATAAATAATAGAATCAAGCAAGATTTAATAGTAAGTAATTTGTAATGATCTCACCAAGATTCCATCGAAAGCATAATGATCAGAATAGCAATGACAATTTAGATTGGTAGTAGTAATAATCCACAACAAATATTTCTCAAGAACAAATCTCAAGAAAGATCTCACAATACACTCAGTATTATTACTCTTAGAAAGCACGAGAGTTGAATAACTCATAATGATTTGGATTATCTTGATTTTTTCTATTAACATGCGAAATTCGTAGGTCTATTTAAAGCCATAAGAAACAAGCCCTATAATGGTTAGTTCCCATAAATCATGTCATTTAATTACACAAATATACCTTCTATATCATAATGATTCATTCCTGGTATAATTCACTTAAAATATCTCTTAAAATATTCAATTAAGTCCCTCAAACTTTTACTCAAACTCAATTAGATAAGATATACCCTCAAACTTAGAATTTTGCTAGTCCTCGAGTAAAACACTAACACTAAATTAAACTAACTAATGAATTAACAAACTGAAAATAAAAAATTTAAACACAAAATAAGTACATGCATGTAAATACAAAGTTCAATTGAAAGGACCAATTTGTTCCTCCCTCTACATCCCTAAATCTGATCAAGTTCGGGAAGTAACCCACACCAAGTGGTGTTCTAGAATTTCAACGATCTATAAATAAAAACCATTCTAGATCCATTTGAAGTGTGTGTGTAAGAACTCAAATGTGTAAGTAGACAAATACCGAATTGGATTATTCAATCGTTAAGCTCATAACTTAAACCGTTGAAGGATTCAGGAAAATCATACGCTTGATTGGAGTCTACTATCCACTAATGTAGGCTCGGCTAGTCACAGAGATCAATAGGGCTTGGTTTGGCTTTGGAAAATGACCACGAGTATCACTGGAATAATAGATAATTGTTTTAATTAAACGATACCCGAGGTAAAATGGCTTGTCGCTATCCTCTCTCATGACCCCATATTCTTAGA
This sequence comes from Eucommia ulmoides, assembly GCA_016647705.1. NCBI lineage: Eukaryota > Viridiplantae > Streptophyta > Magnoliopsida > Garryales > Eucommiaceae > Eucommia > Eucommia ulmoides. Next base: position 35,998,486 of record CM028339.1, on the reverse strand, counting down.
ATACAACTCTGAATAAGAAATGAAGATCTTTGTATTCACTTGTCGAAAGAAAAGAAAATAAAAACGATATTCACGTCTTTTTTTTTTCTTTTTCTTTTTTTAACATATTCCTAAATTAATTCGAATTATTACAATTTTAGGAGAGTGCAAAAAGAAGTTAGAGAAACACACCCCCAAACTTATTCAAATTTATAAAATTTTAGGAATATGTAAAAGAAAGAAATTATAGAAACACCTCCTCCAAACTTATTTTAGGAGCATGCAAAAAGAAATACCAAAGTGACAAGTGAATACACTAATACCGAATCAATAAAAATTTATCATAAGCCCGACCGCTCACTTGATTTCTCTCAATTTTGAAAATTAGGCTTAGCGACATTGGTTTAGGAAAAATTTAAATGAAAAGAGTATTTGAATGTTTTCAGAATTGATTACGTTATTGGCTTCTACAAGGGAAATAAGGAATGAAAATTTTCAGGTTAGCTACAATGGTTCAAGCGAAAAAATGACAGCCTAAATCATGTCTTCGAAATTTCCTTAACTAGGATTCCGCCACAAGTTTCCTCCAAATCAAGTTCTAGTTTCCTCATTTTCTATCATGAGCTTAATATTGAATAATCAGCGTCTAATCATTCAAATAATTATACATTGAGTTCAAATGTCGTGCGATTTTAGGATTGAGATAATTTTTACCCAATCGACATGTTAAGCACACAAAACACACAAGGAAGGTATTACCCCCGACCTCAATATGCAATTAGGGGATAATTCTCATCATTGGGTCTTGGCCCAAATGAACTCAACAACTAAACATGAACACATAGCTTCATACATACACAATTTTAAACTAAATCTAATACTAACATATATAAATTAACCTAACACTACTCATGCAAAAACAAAAATTAAACTACACTTCAACTAAAAATTTAAAAACTAAAACATTCATTAAAATAATAAAATACATACATACACATAGATTTGTACATCAAAAATTTTGCATTCTGTTCAAAAAATAATAATGGTTCATCATTTTCTACAAAAAATCAAAATGGATGAACATCCACTAAACTAACATCTATTCCATCCCAATACATGCTTGAACAATTGAAGTGTTCCACTATCAGCAAACCCAATAAACATATAGCATTAATGCATACAAAATGGGTTGAACACATACCTAGGGAATAAGACTTATTCCCTACTGTTCACCTGACGAGGAGTCATCACCGTTATCACGTTGGAAAGGAGAGTGTGGTCTCTGTAGCAAAGGTGGTGGCACAGATGGCATCGGAGGGTATTCGCCCATCTCAAGGCCAAGGCCTTCCCAAATCTTCCATTGGACTCGTTCTTGCTGCCTCGAATATTGGTCTAGGAAAGAGAAAATTTCGTATTGATTTTGGAGGACAATCTGACGCTTGTTATATACCCTCTCCTGGGAGTTTTCATCTCGGGCTCCAAAAGGTCTCGCCGTCTTGTTTGTTGGCTCTTCCCCTTCCTCAGGCTCGGGCTCGGCTGCCTGTTGCGCCCCAATCTTCCACAAATGGTTTATCTTTGATAGATCTAGTGGAATGATAGGGTGGCAAAGGCTTCTCCCGAATACCGTCACTCCAGCTAGTTGGAAAATGTGGGTCAATAGTGACGGAAACGGGAGCCCACCCTTTACCGTTTTCGCAGCATGTATGATTGATGAGTAGATCAAGAATCCAACGTTGATTGCTTCTCCGGTTTGAATTTTGTAAATAAAAAACGCCTTGTCCTTTGAGACGTCTGAAAGATGTAACGTCGGTAGGAGGTTTCCACAAATGAAATGGTGCCAGATTTTTAGAATTGGCTTTAGGTATTTCACCGAGAAGGTAGCGATATTCGGCCCCTGGTGTTTCCACTTAACTTCGCCGGATGTGATCTTTTTAATGACCCTATGCAAAGTAGGTTCTTGGCTTTCAAGGGACTTTGGTGCCGAAAGTCCAAAGAGATAATTGATAAAATCAGGGCTGAAGATGATAGGCCGATTTTGAACTCTTACTTAGTCATCTACGGCCTCCGTAGCATTAGCGTAAAATTCTTTGACCAAAGCTACCTCGCTCGGGGGTGGCGATTTACAGAATTGCTCCCATTGGCGACTTCGGATTTCTTGTTGAAATTCCGTCAGGAAATCCTCTATCGGACCGAAACCACGTTGGCGTATGTATGCTCGAAAGGCTTTGTGTTCTTTAAAATTCTCCTCCGCTTGTTTTAACACAAAACGGTTGGCATCATAGTCAACGTCGGTCGGCACCCTGGGTTGTGAACTTGACCCTTCTCCTCTCGCCCTCTTCTTTGCTACCCTCTTCGGCATTTCCTAACAATCACAATCACAAAAAACCAATACAACCTCATCATATATGAACAATTGAAAAACATAAACCTCGCTAATCACTTTGTCAAGAACACATACATTTCAAAACAAACACCCATTTAAACTTTTCAACCAATTTTCACAAATGTGACATACTATATTAGTTCACATACTCAACCAATCCAATTAAACATGCTCATCACCAAGAATCAAACCAAAAACCCATAGAACTTTGAAATCGCGAAAATGGGGTTAAGGGGTTTTGGACAAAACTTCAAAATCCAATGATTTTTTAACATAATCATGCAAACCAACCAATAATTTCAACAACTAGACTAAATGTAAAGTAAAAGAAACTTACTTGTTGAGAATTTATGGTCCAATCGAAAGAGAATGAAGAAATCGCACCGTTCACTCAAAAACCCTAAATTTTTGGAAATAAGGGTGGAGATTCGATTCTTGGTGGTTGATTCGTGATGGAAATGACTTATTTTGGTAATGGAATGATGATTTTTTAGTATTAGAACGGTTTGGGAGTGAGGTTTTAGAGAGAAAGTGGAGGATTTTGGGGAGGAAACCTTGCGATATCAATTTTTGAATGAATGGGGGCTGTTTAACTGCAGAAGGTCCACCGCTTAAGCGGTAGAGCCCTTTTTTTAAAAAAAAAAAAAAAAAAAAAACCTTTCTGATGTTAATCCACCTAGGTGGTGGTTTTTCTGCCTAAGCGAAGTTACACCAGTGTGAAAACTCAGCCAACTGCACTATTTCCGCCTAGGCAGTGGTTTCTCCGCCTAGGCGATAGAGTGTGTTTTGAAAATTTGTTGCATTCTGGAGTTTGACCGCCTAGGCAATGAGTTCATCGCTTAGGCAGTGGGCCATTTTTGCAAAAAAACACAACCTATAATTTTACCGCCTAGGTGGTGGGCCTGCAGCTCCTACTTTCATGTTTTTCTCAAATTTTTAAAATACGACTCCACCCCGTACGTTTCCACTTTGCTTGTTCAACATGTTTAAACGTGAAACACTTTCCCAAGCGTCCACATTCCTAAATTCACTTCCAAACACATTCTGAAGCTATGTCGACTTCCAAAAAGAATAAATAATCAAATAAATAGTAACAAAAATCGGGTAATTTGATACCCTGAGTTTCATTTCAAAAACAAAATTGCGCTTGAGTTACCGTCCCCAGCTAGACTTTCGTGTTACTAAGTATTTTTCACCAAAATTCCCCATAGACAAGGAATTTGGGCTCAAATGTACAGTTAGATCAAGATCATGGCTTGAAGTTGGCTTCTTCTCTCAGTCCTTATCATTTTCAATATAAGCTCGATCTCGGGATTGAAAATTAAAAATTCCAATCTTCTTCATCGTTTCTTGCACGGCTTAATCACACTAACACAATAAAACAAAAATTAAAATTAAAAACAAAACAAAATAAATGTCAAGATTAACAATCGACCACTTAGTCGCAATATCAACTTAAAATTCACACTAATCCCCGGCAACGGCGCCAAAAACTTGGTAGGGCGTAAAATACACCACTACTTACTCTCGCAAGTATACAAGGTCTAAGTTTTAATATAGTGGATCTTGAAGATCGGATATCATTCCCACATAGAAAAGTGTGAATAATTGAATACCGCAATTTACGTAGTCTCATGTTATCCTGACGATTAAAAATATGATTTAAAATTAAACTAAGCTAAACTGCAATTAGTGGGTTAATCTTAACTAAGTTGATTAATTAGGTATTGATTTCGTTCACTTAATACATGTTTGATTTCGTTTAGTTAACAATAACGGAGTTTAGGTATCCGACAATCTCGGTTCGTAAACTCCTCCGCCACCTCTTCCGAGTGTAAGACGAGGGAATACGCGACTTCGTATCGACGAAGAGGTCCCCCTCAATGTCTTAATGACTCTAGGCCTCATGAGTCTTGACCCAACGTCATCGATTGCACACTAACTAACGTCCTCCCGGGTCGTTAGGTCGTAACGACGTGTTTACCCTAATACGAATCCAAGGTTACCTCTCTCGAGTGTCAAACCCTAGATTCTCAAATCCAACCCTAATACCATTACAAGCATACTAAGATCATCATCAAATGATAAACACAATCAGATTTAAAAGCAACAACCATTAAAGAAATATACATTAAACCAAACGAGTATTTACACAACTACATCTATCCCTAACTAATCTTTAATTAAACTAACATGTTCTTAGCCAATACAATATTAATCCAAGAGGAGATCATCAATATCAATAATAAACATTAAGTACAAAGATGGAAATAAGGGAAGAAAAATCAAATCTCAAAGTGGAGTAGTCCACTTTCGCCAAAGAACAATCCTCCCAAGCTTCATCTTCTCCATTGATGAGCTTCTTCTTCTAACTCTTCAATAAATGGCCAAGAACACACTCTAAAACTAATCTAATCTACTTCCTAAATTATCTAAACCTAAATAAGGAGGAAGGAGCTCTCCAAATATCAACCGGGGCTTCTCTAGCGTCTTTAACAATTGGTGGAGAAAGGGGTTAAAAAGAAGGTTTGGGAAAATATTTTCAAAATATCTGAAAACAGATATTTTTGGGCAGAGTGTCACCGCCTAGGCGGTAGTTCACCACTTAGGCAGTGGCTTGAGTTGGTTAAGTTTCTGTAGGATCTTCGCCTAGGCGGTGGCTGCTAGCACAACATTATGACATTTTCTCGCCTAGGCGGTGGTTCAGCACTCCAACATTCTACCTATTTTCTGCCTAGGCGGTGGTCTTCATGCATCGAAACGCTGTTCTTCACGTTTTGTTCACCGTTTCTCCACCGTTTTCACTTGTTTATCGCTCGTTAACGTCCATTCACCTGTTTTACACTAAAACAAACTAAAACACAATTAAATATAACTAATACGCTTGAAAACTAACAAATTCGGTTTCGAAATAGATAGGTTTTTTACACCTATCAATAAGATTGAAAGAAATACATGTACCAAATTGAGAAATATCAAAATTACTTGAACCATATCTATAGGGATAATTAAATATTAATTAAATAACTCAAAACATATGAGATTCCTAATATATGTAGCATATCTTAACCATAAAATGGCTAGTAATGGCTACTTTTTGAATAAAATTCAAAATTCCATAAATCCTGAAACAACTCCATCTATCGACCAGCGAAAACCCATCGGTCAACCGCCCAATTCAGGATGTAGCCAAGCCAAAAATCCTTCGCCCATCGGTCGATTGCCCATATTTCATCTGTTGACTGGATAATTTAGGATGTTTCACAGGTCGACTCACCTGTCAACCAGAAGATTCAGAGACTTCATCTTTTGGCCATAGGTCGACCTACCTGTTGACCGACCGATTCAGAGAGTTCACAATTTAAGCTCAAGTTGATCTGCTTGTCGACCGAGAGATTCAGTAACTTCACTTATTTTTCGTAAGTCGACCTAAAAGTCAACTGATCAATATTGGAATCCTCTCCTTAATTCGATTTTAATATATTTTCTTCGACGTTTTCAGCTCTTTAACCGATTTCTTTTCTCGGTTAGCTCTACTAAAATCTTAAATTTAATTTTAATCAGTTATCTTTAGTTCTTTTTCAATTACACATAAGAGTAAATAATTTAACTAATTAGGATCCTATAAAAACACACATAATTTTGAAAAACATTTTGTGTCTTGTGTGATCCTAATCGGAATACATTAAGAGTTAAAATTTAACCTGCGTTGTTTTCCTTAGATTCTTCAATTTCTTCAAACGTTTAATCTTCCATTATCTTTGTCATCATCTTTAGCATCGTCACAATATCTTCATAGTCATTTTCATCACTAGAACTAATAAACTGAAACACTCAATAAAATCGTTAATTCCATAAAAAATATCAACATTTAATTATCCATCAAAATCTTAGGATCAACATGGAATATGTTTGTAGGTGGAAAGATGTTTCGGACAGCAGTAGCAAAGGCAAGAACTGGACTTTTGGGAAATAGAGATGGAGCCATGGAATAATTAGGGAATCGTGAAATGGGAATTGGGAGACAAACTAAAGGAGTGGGAAACAACAAAAAAAGGTTGGGAAGTGGCCCAATGGGAGACAACTGGGATAAATGTTGATATATTTAATATTATATGCATATATACCTAGTGCATCCCTACATAAATATCAGTATATATATTTAATATAATAATATTTTATTGTTCGCAAACATAAAACGAGTAGCTCGCGAACGAGCTCGGCTCGGCTCATTTATTAAACGAACACTTTTTTGAGCTCAAACTTAGCTCGTTTATTTTAATAAACGAGTTCAAATGAACTTTTTTCAAGCTGAACCCGAGCTGTTCATGAATAGATCAGTTCGTTTACAGCCCTAATTATGGATATTACGCATATTAAGGAAGAAACAATATGGATTCCGATCTAGATTTCAGTTTTGGATTTCAGGTGGCATTGGTAACTCTTTTAATACATGTACTGTCATACCCCATTCCGGGCACCCGTCACCCAAGGCCGGGCATGACGTCGGCATGACACTTCTTGACCAACCAACCAAACACATACATATATATACATACATACTCAGACGCACGCGTACCACTATCAATATTTTTTTTCCAAAAACAATACCTATTACTCATTTTAAAAAATATGGACACACCCATCCCAAATATATATATACAACAAAAATCACAAAATTGTCGAACCGTCCACAGTTCGCCTCTAACCGGCCCACCTCCAAAATGACACCACAACTTGGACTCTACCTAGTGCCAGTAGTGGACCCACTCCTAGCTGCGGCACTTGAAACCAAATATTTTTATCGGTAAACTATCTTCATAATAAAAATATTTTTATGAATCAAGTATAACTATTAAACATCATGTTTCAAAATATAATAATATATAATCACATACCGTACGAAAATTCAGTTTCTCTGTCATCAATAAAATAAACTAATATATTTAAAGTACCCAATCCAAACATTTTAAATCAACCAGCCCAGTCATTCTAAATCAATCAGTCCAAACATGTCATCATATAATAAAATACCTCACACCACTCTCCTACTAGCCATAGGATCGTTTTTACCTCACGATCGAGAGTTAAAACGGTACCATAACCTGTACAAATGTGCCATCTAATGTAACTATCAGTGTCAGAGCCATTTATTATCCCCCAATGGTAGGGAAACCACCCGCAAGATTTGCACTTCTGACAGGTCAATCAACTACCTACAGAACTAATCCTCCTTACAGGTCATAATAATCAACAACTACCTGCCGGACTAATCCTCCGGACATGTCATAATATCAACAACCACCTACCGGACTAATTCTCCAGACAGGTCATAATATAGTCAACCACCTGTAGGACTGACACTCCTGACGGGTCATAATATCAACAACTACCAGTCGGACTAATCCTCCGGACAGGTCATAATATCTCACAACATAATCAACCACCCGTAGGACGTGCCCTCCTAATAGGTCAATACCATCCTACAGGACATGCCCTCCTGACGGGATTAAACTATGGCATAGTCGAACAAAAATCACTATCCACGTTTAAAATCTACTTGATCCACATAAGTTATAAAATTGTCCAATTTTAATAAACCCTTTTTTGTTCACAATTTATACGAAAATATAGTTTGTAAATTTACATAGAAGACAATACACTCACCTTGTTTTCTGCACTACAAAAATATCACAATAGTCCAAAACCTACCAGGACGCTGGTGCCTGTGAACCTAACAGTGATAAGCTTAAATTAACATTTTTTTTAAAACAACCCTAATATGCAATGCATGACCCTAAATTACATAATTTCTCATTTTCCAAATTTAATTATGAAAAATTATTATTCACCACACTTTGTTATGTTAATAGTTACTGTACAACATTTATTAAAATTTATGGTTATAAAAATTATTATCACGATTACAAAAAATTTAATGCTAATAATTTAATTTAACGAAAATAGTAATCGATTAAAATTTTACCTGTTCCGAATTTCCCGCCGGGCGAGAAGTTGGTTTTGGATTTTTTTGGTTTTTATTTGATTTTTCTTTCTTTCTTTTTTTCTTCTCTTTTTTGTTTTTTGCGCCTAGACCTCACTGCCGCAGTGACGGATCTCACCATCACGACGAACACCCCCTTTATCTGATCTGGATTTCTGCTCCTGGTTCAGTTCCTTCTCTCTTTCTCTTGTTTCTGTTTTGGGTTCAGCTAGTCAACGCTCTCACCACGCTCACCACCAACGATCACACCTACCCACGTCGGCTATCGAACATACACCCATACACGGCGACACACACAAACACGGCGCTGAACAACACACCCACGAATAGCCTGAACGACGACCGCCTACATACACACAACCATCGAACACACACTGCCGATTAACAGCAACACACACACACAAACCTCACACATACACACGTCCGATCACATACACACACACATGTCGATCAACACACATACTCACGTCGTAACACACACACACACACACAATGAACACATGTACCGACGGCAATGGTTGAACGACAAACATACCCACAGCACACGACAACGAACGGCGACGATCACACATGCGATCCACACTTACACACAATCATTGATCACACATACGCCGTCAGATAACAGAACTGAACACACACACCCTACCAAACGACGACGGCGATCACACATACACGCGTCCGATCACCGTCAACGACGCACTGACCGACGGACAAAACATACACACACATACAATCGGCGGCATACACACAAACCCATGCCGACCCACTCTCTCGTGCTCCGGTTCTTCTCTTCATTTTAGGTGCATGAAATGTAGGTATATATATGCATGAAATAGAAGATTAACTTGTGGCCACATGTGTGTTTTCTTTTCTTTTTTTCCCACGATTGTATATATATATATATATATATATATATATATATATATATATTAAATTACATTAACCTCCCTGAAATTTTCTTTAGGTTATTAGTTAGACCCAAAATTTAAAATTAATATTTTTTAAAACTATAAATTAATCCCTAAAATTTTAAATTAAATATTAAATGACACATTCTACCCCGTTATTTTCTAAATATTCTAAAATGCAGCTAAAATTATGCATATGCAAAAAATTAGGGCCAATCCAAATCTTGAGTCGTAAAGACCAGGTGTTGCGGACGAAAACGATTCCGCTGGTGAAGGTGTCATGGCACAATCAGTCCGTGGAGGAAGTGACATGGGAGCGAGAAGACGAGATGAGAGATAAATATCCACATTTGTTTGGTCAAGGTATAATTAAAATTTCGGGACGAAATTTCTTTTAGGTAGGAAGGGTTGTAAGACCCTAATTTTTCGCGTACGCATAATTTTAGCTTCATTTTAAAACATTTAGAAAATAATGGGGTAAAATATGTCATTTAATATTTAATTTAAAATTTTAGGGGTGAATTTATTATTTTAAAAAATATTAATTTTAAATTTTGGGTCTAAATAATAACCTAAAGAAAATTTAGGGGAGGTTAATGTAATTTGAAAAACAAAAAAAAAAAAAATATATATATATATATATATATATATATATATATATATATACATATACAATCGTGGGGGAGAGGGAAAAAAAAACACACACACACACACATGGCCACAAGTTAACCCTTTCTCTCATGCATATATATACCTACATTTCATGCACCTAAAACGAAGAGAAACACCGGAGCACCAGAGAGTGGGTCGGCGTGGGTTTGTGTGTGTGCCGTCGATTTTATGTGTGTGTGTGTTTTGTCCGTTGGTCAGTGCATCGTCAACGGTAATCGGACGCATGTGTGTGTGTGTGTGATAGCCGTTATCGTTTTGTAGGGTGTGTGTGATCGGTTTTGTTGTCCGGCGGCGTGTACGTGATTAGTGATTGTGTGTGTGTGTAGATCGCATGTGTGATCGTCACCGTTTCTTTGTCGTGTGTTGTAGGTGTGTTCGTCATTCAACCATCGCCGTCGGTGCATGTATTCATTGTGTGTGTGTGTGTTCTAGCGTGAGTGTGTGTGTTGATCGACCTGTGTGTGTGTATGTAATCAGACGTGTGTGTGTTGTTGTTCATCAGCGGTGTAAGTTCAGTGGTTGTGTGTGTGTAGGGGGCCATCGTTCACGCTGTTCATGGGTGTGTTGTTCAGCGCCGTGTGTGTGTGTGTGTGTGTGTGTGTGTGCGTGTGTGTGTGTGAATATGTGTGTGTTGTCGTGTATGGGTGTGTGTTCGATAGCCGGCGTGGGTGGGTATGATCGCCGGTGGTGAGCGTGGTGATAGCGTCAATCGGCCGAACCCAAAACAGAAATAGGAGAGAGAAGGAACTGAACCAGGAGCAGAAACCCAAATCAGATAAAGGGGGTGTTCAACTCAGCGGTGAGGTCCAGGCGCAGAAAATAGAAAACAGAAAAGAGAAAAAACAAAAATCAAACAAAAACCAAAAAAATCCAAAACCAACTTCTTGGCTGGCGAAAAATCCGAAACAGGTAAAATTTTAATCGATTACTATTTTTGTTAAATTAAATTATTAGTATTAAAAAAAATTAATCGTAATAATAATTTTTGTAACCAAAAATTTTAATAAATGTTGTATAGTAACTATTAACATAATGAAATAGAGTGAATAATATTTTTTCATAATTAAATTTGGGAAATGAAAAATTATGTAATTTAGGGCCATGCATTGCATATTAGGATTATTTTAAATAAAATGTTAATTTAAGCTTGTCACTGTTAGGTTCACAGGCACCAGAGTCCCAATAAGTTTTGGACGGTGATATTTTTGCAGTGCAAAAAACGAAGTCAGTATACTGTCTTCTATGTAAATTTACGAACTATATTTTTGTATAAATTGTGGAAAAAAAAGGTTTATTAAAATTGGACGATTTTATGACTTATGCGATCAAGTAGATTTTAAACGTAGAGAGTGATTTTTGTCCAACTATGTCATAGTTTGATCCCATCAGGAGAGCATGATCTGTGGGATGGTATTGACCTGTTAGGAGGGCAGTCCTGCAGGTGGTTGATTATGTTGTGAGATATTATGACATGTCCGGAGTATTAGTCCGGCAGGTGGTTATTGATATTATGACCTATCAAGAGTGTCAGTCCTACAAGTGGTTGACTATATTATGACCTATCCGGAGAATTAGTCCGACAGGTGGTTGTTGATATTATGACTTGTCCGGAGGATTAGTCTGACAGGTGGTTGTTGATATTATGACCGTCCGAAGGATTTGTTCGGCAGATGGTTGTTGATTATTATGACTTGTAAAGAGGATTAGTCCTCCAGGTGATTGATTGACCAGTCAGGAGTGTAAATCCTGGGGGTGGTACCCCTACCATTGGGGATAATAAATGGCCCTAGCACTGATAGTCACGTTAGATGACACAATTGTACAAGTTACGGTATCGTTATAACTCCTGATCGTGAGGAAAAAACGATCCTATGGATAGTAGGAGAATGGTGTGGGGTATTTTATTATATGATGAGATGTTTGGACTGATTCATTTAGAATGACTGGGCTGGTTGATTTAAAATGTTTGGATTGGGTACTTTAAATATATTAGTTTATTTCATTGGTGATAGGAAAACTGGATTTCCATACAGTATGTGATTATATATTATTATATTTTGAAACGTGGTATTTAATACTTATATTTGATCCATAAAAATATTTTTATTATGAAGACAGTACACCGATGAAAATATTTGATTTCAGGTGCCGCAACTAGGAGTGAGTCCACTACTGGCATTAGGTAGAATCCGGGAGGTGGTGTCATTTTGGAGGTGGGCCGATCAGAGGCGAACCATAGAAGGTTCGACATTTTATGATTTTTGTTGTATATATATATTTGGGACGAGTGTGTCCCATATTTTTTTAAATGAGTAATAGGTATTGTTTTTGGAGAAAAATTATTGATAGCGGTACGCATGCGTCTGAGTATGTATGTATATATATATATATATATATATATATATATATATATATGTATGTGTTTGGTTGATTGGTTACGAAGTGTCACGCCGACGTCACGCCCGACATTGAGTGACGGGTGCTCGGGGTGTGGTGTGACATGTATTTAATCTTTTTCTTGATTACATGATTCATGTTGAAGTTGTTAAATTTTAACTGTTAGTTATCATGAAAAATTATGTGGTCTATGTTATTACTATTATAATTGTTGTTTTTTATGAAATATTTATGACTACATATTATGTGAAAATTATGTGCGATATACGTTTATATGTTTATTTGTTGTATTAATTAGATACACGTATTAGAGGAGTTAAAAATTTTATTGAGCGTTAGTTCACAACCCTAGAGTTTTAATTGTAAGGCTGGTGAGAACGAAATGGCAACAGGAATTTCATTTGAATTTCTATTTATAATAATTGTAGTTAATATTTACCACTGCAAAAATTGACTCGATAAATTTAGTAAAATTATTGTCGTCGTATTGTAAAATTAAAATCAATATTTACAATTGTCGCCATAGTTGTAAAATTTCTCAGATTTTTAATGGATATTCTGTTTTTGCATTAATTCTCCAAAAGGAGAAATTATGTGACGGTCTTGGGAAATCAGGTCGTTACAGAGTGGTATTGGAGCGGAATTATTAATAATTCTAATTTATTTATAAATAGTGAAATATTTGGGGTACAGTTCTGTATAGGAGAAACCTAGTGACGGTCTTGGCAGACCGAGCCACTACACTTGTTCTTCTGCAAATAAATAATAAAATATAACCTTTATTATTTGAATTGTCTAACTAAGAATAAAATTCAAAATAGTAGTTTTGTAAAATACCAATGCATGTTGCATCTCCATGAATGATCTAGACCCCGCTGTAAGATAATAAAGCACTTTACTACAATTTATAGTATTAACTTCGGATTTAGCCTGTATAGAACAATAATAAACAATATATAAATTTATAACATTAAAATTGCAAACATCTAGATATATTCAACATATTGTTTACCTGAAACTTCGGGCTCTCAAACCAACCACATAACCACTGCCAATTAGTATCTTTAGCTACTCCATGTGGTTTTGCAATTTTAGGGTCTCTACCTTTTTTGGTTTTTTTTTTGCTACCTTATATATGTTGTAGAGTTTGCTCGTTCAAGCTCGATTACACCCTGACAGTACTTCATCAACATAATTTTTCACATGAGGCATGTGAAATCAACAATATCAAACCTTTGCTGCAAATAAATTATTATAAACATTTAAACATCTAATTTTGTGAATAATTACCATAGAAAACGTAAAAAAGAAAACAATTACCATAGCTTTATGATACAACTTCTCTTTGTCATCGTCTAGTACTTTGGCCCATCCTCCATTAACATTTTCTAATGGTGCTATCGACCGAGTAAGCAGACCCAATTCACTAAAAAACTTTCTTCTAGAAGACCATTCGATGGGCCCCCCATTCCATTGGTACCACAACTTTAATCTTATCAGACACTTCTAAAAAATTTTGCTGTAGCATGGCCTCTTGTTGGTCCACGGACTTTCCTCTTAATCCCTATATATATTAGAACAAGAAAGCAATAACATAATTAACTTGATTAGTAATAATAACCAAAACATACAATATGTGCTACAACTATAAATTTTTACCAGTACTACCAGAATCGATATTTGGACCAACTGATGGAGCCAAATGTAAAAATACAGCAGATTGTGAATTTGGTGGCACAAATTGTCAAAAGGTGATTCATCCCCCGGTGAAGATGGACCTTCCAATGTGGGTGGGTGGGTTCGGGGGGAATAAAACAATTACTTAAAGCTATTTTAGGCTTAACTATCTTGCCCTTCCTTTTTCCCAAACAATAAAAAAAAATTAAAAAAGTTCCAGTCTGTGTTAATATAACGTCTGAGACAATGAAGAAGAAGAAGAAAAAAAATACCACCATAGTTGTTAAAGGCTCTTAGCTAGACAATTTTTATTTTATTTTATTATTATTATTATTATTATTATTATTATTTTAATTCATCAAATGATTGATGAATGACTATTTCACAATAGACCATGTGTTGGTGCATTTCATACTTTCATCTGGATCTCAATTAAATAAGAAAATCTGCAAGTGGTTGAATGCATTAAAAAAAGGCCAAAATTTCAACAGAAATTAACAATTAAACAAACAAATTTTAACGGAAATTCACAATTAAATAGACAATTAATAATTAAACAAATATATTATGACAATTAATATAAATAGAAACAACAGAGCAACAAGAAACAGAAACAGAGCAACAAACCTGGTTGGACTGAATGAGACGAACTGGAGCAGAGCAACCCACAAAACTGGATTGAGAAACTTGTCACGAAACTGGGGTTAGTACTGAGAAGAAAAGTTAGGCCCGTTTGGTAACCATTTCCATTCCAGAAATTCTCATTCCATTCCCAGATTTTTGGGAATTCTGTTTGGGAATAGCGTTTGGTAATTTTTCTTTCCGTTTCCATTTTATTCCCATTTGAGAATTGTGCCCATTTTTTTCTTAAGAAATGAGAAACAAAAAAAAATTGTTTCTCATTATTCCTATTCCATTCTCAAAACACATGGTCACTATTCATCTACTGGCCGGCCACCGTTTGCCGCTGTCGGCCACCGTCTGCCGGTCACCGTCCGGCCAGAAATTTCCTGGCCACTTCCGGCCGTCACCGGCGACGACGCCATTGTCTTCCGGCTGGCGTCGCCAGCGCCACCGCCGTCCGGTCATTGCCGGCGGGGGGCCACCGCCGGCTGGCCGGCGACAGCTCCACCGCCGTCAGGCCAAAAAAAAAAAAAAAGAAAAAAAGAAAAAAGAAAAAAGAGATTTTAGGATAAAATCGTTACCAAACACAATTCCTTTCCCAAAACAAAAAAAAAAATTATCGTTACCAAACGCAATTCTACTCCCAAAAAAAAAAACAAAATTCTCATCCCATCCCATTCTCATCCCACTGCTGGAATGGAAACAGAAACGGTTACCAAAGGAATTTCCCAAAGTTCTATTCATGTTCACAGTCAGCTAAGGATTTCTAGGAAAAGATTTAAAAACTTGAGAACAAAAAACAGTACACAAAAACACCACCTTAGATACATGCAAAGTACTTCTAACCATTCGATTGGATCCATATGTGATGGTGTTTTTAACATAAATGAGTCAACAACATTAAAAGAAAAAAATAAATAAATACCAAACAGTAGCACATTCATCATGTTCTTCAATACATTATTTTGAGCAAACTGCTTCTCTTTTAGGAGGAACTTTTCGCCAGAGCTCCAGCTTCAGTTGGCAAATGAACCAGCTTCCCAAAATTTCAACAGAATTTAATAATTAAACGAAGAAATTTCAATAGAAAATTGAGCGCAATGAAGATCATAAATAGCAACGAAGATCAAAATTGAAAGGAACTCACAGGACGAGAACGAGACACGACGTTCTAGATCGCTTCAACTCAAATCATTTCGACTCAAATTTTTTCGATTCAAATCGTTCAAGATCTAAAGATAAAAAATGCAACTAACATTAAGGGCAGAATCATAGATCTGAACAGACAGGAAGGCAGCGAACAAATCCAAACATCGGTCGAGATCGAAACAAAATAGATTTTAGCATAAAATCAAACCTTTTAGCCGCAAAGTCAATCTAAAAATCCATCGGCGTAACGACGACGAATGGCGCAGACCAGTGGATGTCGAAATTGTGACAGAAAACAAAATCAGCAGAAGCAATGCCCTCTTCAATTTGAAATATCTGGTTGTGAAAACTTAGATCAAAGTTGATAGCGACAAAGCTATGATCTATGCTCAAAATCCTCAATGAAAATCGTAGCAGTTTCAACGACCGACGGGGAAAATTTAGGCGGTGGCTTGGAACACACTCTCTCTCTCTCTCTCTCTAAAACTTTAATTTGAAACCATCTTGTCTAGGCTTAGGTTTTGTTAAATGACATAAGTTTTGTTCACTACTAGGGCGGGGAACAAGATTTTGCGGAGCAGGAAAGCTTTTGTTCACGAACATTAGATTTGGCGCTAAACATTTGGATTAAAAAAAAAATGTTTTTTTTTTTTTAATATATATATTTATATCATTATTTCCTTTAAATTTATTTATTTATTTCATTATTTCCTGTAAAATTGTGGTTCCATTATAATAAAATAAAATTTTATGTATTTAATTCAGTTTTTATTTTTAGGACACTAATTTTAGTTCTTATATATTATATTTAAGTGATATTTTTTTATTAATAATCTAATTTTATTGAGCGTCCAACTCAAACCATACACCTTTGTGACAAATTCAAAAACTTGTTGTGCAATCCATTTATTTTGCAACGAAATTTATAATTGTCGCAAAAATAAAATAAAATAAAATAAAAAAATTGGCTACAAAATTTAGTTTCGTAGCCTATGTAGTCCTTTGGTGATGAAAAAAATACTCTTCGTAGCTAATAATAAAAAAATATTTTTGGTTATAAATCAATTTCCTTGCTATACCATTCATTTGCGCCAAAAGTATTTTGGCGAGAAAACATTTGGCTACAACTGTTATAGTTCGTTATGAAAAACTAATGTTTAGCTACGAAATTTTAGTTTGTAGACAAAAGTTATTTTTCTTGTAGTGAATTGAAGTTTTTGGGTACCATTGAACAACTCTTCTTTCTTTCGAAGAGAATTCCCAATTGCCTCTAAAGAAAATATCAAAGTTCTTCAAATTTTTCACAGATTTGGAAAGATCAGTCAAACATGACTCAAAGGAAGAGAGAGAGAAAATTAATTTACATATTTTTATACTGAAGATAAGAAAGACGTTTGACCATTCTTAAAGTTAGAGAAACTCCATTTATTTGAGAAAGAAACAGACCACCAAGAAGTTGACGCCAACTATTTGAGAAACATTTGTAGGACAAGTATCACACGAATGAATGAACTCATGAAGAAGGGGGAGGAAAGAGAAGTCTGAGACCAAACTAAAACATTCAAAGAGTAAAGGCAAACCTCATCGTCACAAGGAGAGTGAAGGCATTCATATCTTTTATGAACCCTAATTTTGATAGAGGAAGGAATTTTAAAATCTTTACAGAATGAAGCTAAATAATATGAGGGGAGGGAAGGACTGTGATCAATCCAAGACAGGGAAATTCCATGAGATGAAACATAATCTCCAGTAGCAATACTAGCAGGCAGAATTTCAAGTCGATTTTTTATTTTTGTCATTAAATAAGGTAACAGGGAGTAATAGTGGATGATAAAAAATTTAAATTCACAAGGCGAGGAAATGAGATTAACCAAGAAGAGAGGTTGAAAGGAATACTTACACTAAATAAGAGTCTATTTTTCTTAAACTTTTGTGGGTCTTAATGAGAGGATTGAAATTGAAAGTATTGACGAATTTTAAGCAACATCACCTATCAATGCAGTTTTGTCAGTTAATGCAGAACGTTGAGAAGACTTTTTGAAAGCTTGTATTTTGTCTAATTTTGCAACAGAAAGTTGACTCTCAATTCGACTCCTTGGCTTAAAGATAATGACAAAGTTTGAGCTTCTTTGTTCTCCTTTTGTTTCTACTACTACTATTTCAAGTTTCATATCCCGAAAACATTATGATATGCATGTTTAATTTCCTTTTGTTTGTTTATCTGATGGGGAATGTTTGTTCCCCATCTACCTTGTCCTGTCTCTTTTCATTTCTAGATTATTTCAGAGGCAAATTCTATTTTAGACCCTTTAAATATTGATACGTTTCTATGTGGTTCAATAATTTTGTTGCATTTCAGTTTAAATCATCTAAGTATGAAAGAATGAGGAGGATTTGGAGAGGGCATCAACGTTAGTGGTGGGAAGAGTCGGATTGTAGAGAGAGAGAGAGAGAGAAGCTAAGGGACGGAGGTAGCAGTGTATGGTGAAGAAGCTTAAGAAGTCGGTAAAGAAGGTGAACGAAGAAAAGAAGAAAAAAAGAAAAAAAAAATATCAACAAAAAATGAATAAAACATTTTTAAAATAAATAAAATTAAAATTTTACCTTTAATTATGTCCAATTAGGATAGAAAATTTAATAGAATGACCTTTTAAAATTACTTTCATACTTAGAGAGTTCAAACTGAAACAAATAAAGTTATTGGACCACACAAAAATATGTCTAACACTTAGAGGATCTCAAATAAAATGTACCCTATTTCAAATGGTACTATTAGGTTTTATGAAGAAGAAAAAAATTACAAATTAAAACCCCAAAAATGGAAGCCCCAAATTCATCCCAACGAAATTACTTTAACAATTTTTAAACAAAAATAAAATGATTTATGGCTAGAAAAAAAAAAAAAAGCAATCCCAAAACCAAGCCATAGTCTATGTTAGAATAACTTAGAGACGGAAAGTTTGAAGAACATGAACAATAAATTGATAATTAAAAAAAGTACACTAATAAGACTTTACAATAGAAATATATATAGGAGACCCAGAAAATATATATATGATATATATTCCTGAGCAAATCCCTTAGCAACAAGTTGGGCTTTATAGCATTCAATGGAACCATCAAAGAGTGTTACGATCTTAAATAAACACATACATCCAATAGGAGTTTTCCTGGGAGAGGGGGGAAGAGGTTAACAAGATCCCAGGTATAAGTTTTGGTTAGGGTCTGAAGTTCTTCATCCATTATTTTTTGCTACATAGGATTACTATTATCCTCCTTATAGGATTGAGGTTCATGCAGATTAAGTATGGTAGAAAAGTAATGATAATTAGTGCAATATGAGGGATAATGAGTTACCCTATTAGAGAGGTAGTAGTGATCTGGATGGTGGGACTCATAGGTAGTCGATACAGAATCATCGACTATAGGATAAGTCTCAAGCATAGTCATGGGTTTAGCTGGTGGTTCTGGAGTGAGTGAGTTCAGCAGAAGGTGCTAGACTTGATTCAACTAGTGGTGTTGGAGTAGGCTTAACATTACTTGGAACTGTATCCTAAGGAAATAACTCAATAGATGAATCAATAAAGAATCAAGAGTTAGTAAAGGTTGATATATCCAAGGGCTATAAAGAATAAAACATTTTATGTTCCCAAAAAATGACGTGACGAGAGACACGAAAATCTTAAAGATAGGATCCAACACCGATACATTTTATGTTCAATGTTATATCCTAGAAAGCAACATTGGTGGGCCCTTGGTTCTAGCTTGTTGTGTTCATATTATTTGAAAAGAACAAAACAAGCACAACCAAAGATTTTGAGTTCAGAGTAATTAGGAGGTTTACCAAAAAGACGGTCAAGTGGAGTTTGATGCTAAATTGTTGCAAATGGAACACAATTTATTATGTAGACTGCAATGATAGCAGCATCACCCCAAAAGTGCTCAGGATAAGAAGAAGAAATGAGGAGAACACGAACTGTGTCAAGAATGTATCTATATTTGCGTTTGACTCGTCCATTTTGTTAGGATGTGCCAGGGCATGAGCAGTGGAAAACATGCCATTTTAATGAAGTAGGTTGAGAAAAACATGATCCTTGCATTGTATTACATTATCTGAGTGGAAAAATTTGATATTTAGAAAAAATTAAGTTTGAACCATAGAAAAAAAAAATAGAATATATTTAGAATAGTTCAGATCGATTTCGCATAAGAAATAACCATGTATATCGAGAGTAGTCATCCATAAAGATAAAAAATAATAAGAACCACCCATTGTGGCATGAGGAGAAGGGCCCCACACATTGGAATAAACTAGATCAAAAGGTGCGAGAGAAATATACTGACTCTCATTGAAAGGTAGGACTAGTTGTTTTGCAAGTTGGCAATGGATATAGTTGAAAAACTCACGTTGAACTGAACCTAACTGACCGCTAGCGATAAGTGATTTGAGTCAGTTGGATGAAATGTGACCTAACTGAGAATACCAAATATAGGATGTTGATAGAGGCAATGACGGTAGTGGAGATAATGATGATGATGATGAGGAGGAGAATAATGGTGGTAATGGTGTTGGTAAGGTTGTATAGGTTGATGAAGGGACATGGGGTAGTAGTTGTAGGGTTTGAGGTGGAAGGTACAAATTGCTGAGTTCAAATAGACGTCCAACTTTACGAGAAGTCCCAAGGGTTTATCTTATCTGAGGATCCTACACACAACAACCACTATTAGAAAATATAACTTTAAATCTCAATTCATATAGTTGCCCAATAGATAAGAGATTTAACGTGAGTTTCGGAATTAAATACGTGTTAGGAATAGAAAGATGTAAAGTAGAAATCTCATCGGTAGGAGTAATACACATTTGAACCATTAGCGATATGAATACTAGGGTTATTCATAGACGATAGTTTGGATGAGAAGATATTGAGATCATAAGTTACATGATTACAACAAGAACAAGCAAAAACCAAAAAGAATTGTTTGTACTAAGTGAAAGAGCAGGGGAACAATTTGTACCATTCTTAGAGAAAATTTGGCAGAAGAGTGAAGTCATATCCAAAGTAGAGATGGCAACAGTAGTTGAGGTAGGATCTGAACCCTCTTTGGCATTGAGAATAATCAAATGAGAGCAACCCTCAGACATCGTTGTTGAACCGGATCACCAATATACAACAAAGTATATTGTATGAAATGAATCTGGAGCAACCGAGGCCATAGATGAATTTAGAACATTTCAATCGTCTAGGAACCGGTCTATGATCGTGAAGAACCGATTGATGAACCGTTGAATCGATGAAATCTCCATGATGAACCGAATCAACAGTATAAAGGAAACTTTACTCTATGATCCAAAATTGATTAAGTAGAAGCCACAAATAGATTCGAAACATCAAAATTAGCCCATAATCAGTATTAGATCTTCAAGAATCGGTCTAAAAATAAGTCAACCAACATAGAAACTTAGTGAACCGATGATGTGGCAAGGTCAACGTTGACGTGGAAAAGTCAATGATAATGTGGTGCTGGCATAGAAATGGATGAAACTTGTCATGGAGATGACGTGGAAATGACGTGGTAGAGAGACAACGATGACGTGGTAGGTCAACGATGACGTGGCAAAGAATTATCAGCTGAGATGCTGCTGACATGGCAGAAGGTTAACTGGATGTTGACTCTTGTCATGGTGCCTAATTGGCACTGATGTGGCAATAAGTTGGTGGCTAAGGTGGCAAAGTGACACAATAGTGGAGTGTGGCGACATTATAAACCTACTTTGGTGGCGTGTAAGGACATGTGAGGGCCGTATTTGGTAGTGCTTCTGGTATAGTTGGAATCGTTTCATCGAGATGGTTCTGGAGGTATGGTGGGTGTCAATATCTAATCGACGATGAACCCTATAGTAGTTAACAAATGTGACAACAGCGACAAACTGGTTGAGCGTGTGTAAGGGCGCGTGGAGGGTCCGATAGCAGTGATTTTGGTGGCATTGGAATCTTCTTATTAAGACAAAGGTGACGATATGATTAGTGTTTATATTGGAGTCATGTTGAGATCTATAATAATTAATGAATCTAACGGAGGCGATGGTACGCATAAGGGCGTAAGAGAACACTGATGGTAGTGATTTTGGCGTCATTGAATTCGTTTGGACGAAACAAGTTTGATGGTGATGGTGAATATAATGTAGGGGTATTGAATAATGAAAATAGCTTGGCAGAAGTCTTGTGAAGAGAATATGAAAAAGAAACTTAGAGTTTCAAAATTTTAACAAGAACATGGTCAGGAAATATTGGCTCTTGATACTATGTCACAATAATTGAGAGACAGAAAGTTTGAAGAACATGAACCTTGTTGATCCTAAGATTTTGATGAATAATTAAGTATTGATATTTTGGTAGAACTAATGTTTTAATTGAGTGTTTCAGTTATTTAAAGTTCTAGTGATGAAGATGATGCAAATTAAATGGATGCTAAACCATGAAGTTGAAGATATTGAAGAATTAAGAGTTTGAAGAATTTAAAGAAAACAACACAAGTAAATTTCAACGCTTAATATCCTATTTAGGAACACACACATGGCACAAAATGTATTTTATTAATTATATGTGTTTTGATTAATTAAAATTATTTGCTCCTATATGTGGTTTGAAAATAAATATTTTTTATTGACTAAAATGAAATACAAGAATATTAGTAGAGTTGATTTTAAAGAATAAATTTTTAAAGGGGAGAAAACGTAAAAGAAAATGAGTTAAAAACATATTCAGAGAAGAGATCCAGAAGATGATAGTCGACTGGTGAGTCGATCGAACAAGGAAGCTGAAAGATCCAATATCTCTAAGTCGACCGACAGGTTGACCAACTAAGGAAGCTAAACTCTTTGAAATTACAAGTCGACCGATAGGTCGACCGGTGAAAGCAAGACAAACTCTTTGAATCAAGCAGTCGACCGATAGGTTGATTGATGAACTTCATTGGCTACAACCTGAATCTGGCAGTCGACCTGAGGCATTGTTTCAGAATTCTGTTCTATCTGAGATTATATCTAAAAGTAGCCATTTTTTGTTAGGATTTGAGAGAGATTTAAGGGATATTCTTATATTTAAGATATGGTTCATATATTAATTAAATCCTATTGATTTGGTACATTAAATATTAATGTTTCTCAATTTAGTACTTCAAATAGATTCTATTATTATTAATTGAGATTGAAAAATACTTTGGGGGTTTAATTGAAAGATTTGAAAATTATTTTTAAGTGAAATTGAACCTAAATGAAGCCATTATAATATAAGGGGTCTATATGTGCTATTAAATATCTTGACACATGTAAACGAGCCGTTAGAAGGCTGATTTCATACTCCTATATATTGACCTGCGAATTTTATATATCATTAAGCAGTAAATAAGATAGAAATCATATCATATCATTTGTGAGTTATTATAAGAGTCATCATTCTAAGATATTTTGAACTTTTCTGAGAGACAATCTTAATATCAACTGTTGTTAATTTTTGCTGCTACCGGATTTAAAGTTACATCGTTCTAATAATTCTTTCTGTGGATTTTGGGTGAGATCTTTCCAATTATATTCTTTCATTGAATTATTTGATTATTGATTGAAAATTGATCTTAGAAATTATTTCTGATTTTTGAAAAAAATATTTTTACAAACAATTTCTTGAATCTGATTAGGTGCTCAAATTTGCTACCCACATCTTGTTAAAATCAGATTTTCTATCTCACTTTTTTCTATCACTAGTTAGGATATTAATTGAGTTATTATTTATCTGCGTGGTAGAAGCTCTAAGTGAGATTTCTTGCTTATCATTTTGTATTGGTGAGTAGTATGACGGATTAAATACTATTGGGGTATTTTATCAGGGGTAGCTGGGTTTCAGTCTCTTCCTGTAAAGAGATTGAGGTAGTGATTCTTCCTCAATAGAATTGCATTGTGAGTGATTTGTAAATGTTCCATCCTTACCTAGAAAAATGATAGTTGGAGTGTTTTGCGAGGTTTTGATTCTTGAGCTTATGGTATAAAAAGAATTAGGCGAGTCTTTATGTCACAACCCGCCCCGGACACCCATCATCCCAGGGTCGGCGTGACGACAACATGACATCACCTATTACATATACTACTTATTATAGATCAAAAAGTGCATACATTACTATACAATTCAATTTACAAGACATACATAATCTTTTACTTTCATATGGTTTACCTTTAAACAGCTCAACTCAAATTATTTCCAGATGACTCCACCTAATGCCAATAGGGGGCCATCTCCTATAATATTTATCTGCGAGTGTACTAACTTCTTAGTAAAAACTATTTTTTTTTTATTTTAACAAAATAATAATACATTCTAAATAATACAACTATTAAATGGATCAAACGTAAATAAATATCCACCACACAGTTGATAAAATCTCTAGTATCAAATAAGCAGTGAAAGTAAAGCAATATAATTCAGTTTCCAAACACCAAAATCAATAATAAGTCACCCAAATATATGTATAAAACACCCCAACTCAAATACACATCTCAATCCCATACCCACCGACTAAGCCATAGTGATCGTTTTAACCTCACGATCGGGAGTTGCAACGGTACCGTAACCATCCGTAGAATATGCCTTCCTAGCGGACCTAACTGCGTAGATCACCACCTACCGGATGTCTCCGGAGGCCAATAATATAAATCACCACATAATAAATATCCATCTGTCGGACCACCCTCCGGACAGATCATAATATAAACCACCATCTGTTGGACCACCCTCCGGACAGGACATCGTAAATTATGGCATAGTCAATTTAATAATATCATCCCCAAATCACAAATAATTATCCATCTGCCAGACCACCCTCCGGACAGACCATAATATAAACCACCACTTCATCAATATCGTCAAAATCATCAACGTCCACCTCTTCTTAACAAAACCAACTGTTACATCCAAAAATCATATTTTTAACTTTTGATTGAAAATCGTCTAATTTTAACACAACCATTTTCCCCCTCTCTATTTTTATGGAAACCAAATATTTTCTGTCCTCTTTACCAAATTCAATAAAACTCATTTTTTTCAACTTTCTTTTAAAACCCCATATTTTAACGAAAATCCATTTCCGTCAACTCACCCAAAATCCAACAATAATTATTTTAAATCCTTCTTTTTAGAAACCAACATAATTTCCCAAAAAGATCGTCTTACCAACTCACTCCAAAAATCTGCTTGATCCATATTATTTTGAAATCATCTAATTTAAACACAATCATTTTCCATCACACACACACACACACACACACACATATATATATATAGAGAGAGAGAGAGAATAATTTGGCAAGAAGACAGTACATTCACCTGATATCCGCTTTTGTAAACTTTAACCGACTATCCCCTATCCGAACTCCGGTGCTTGCGAACCTAACGGTGACAGGGTCTAAATTAATATTTTTGTATAAAACAAACTAATCACGCCATGAAATCCTAATCTCCTTAATTTCCTATTTTCCATCTTTTATTATGAAATATAACTATTCAACTAGTATCGCTTCGTTACGGTTTACTATATATAAACTTTGTTCTTATAAACAACCTCATTATCTGTTTTCCATCATTTCGACAACTTCAACGCTAGTAATTAAATTAACAAATCACGAAATTTTAACGAAAAATGTTACCCGCTCCGAATCAGTTGTCGACCTCAACACAAATTCCTTGATTTTTGCTTACTGCTACCTACCGCCTAAGCGGACGATCCACCGCCTAGGCAAACGAGCTCCTTTACAGTTCTGAGTTACACACTGACGACCCACCGCCTAGGTGAACTTTCTCTCATTCTGCACACTGATCTACCACCACCTAGGCGAACTTTCCACCGCCTAAGCTGGCGCTCTTTCTTCCTTCTGCTCTGTTTTGTCAAATTTCCAGCCGACCACTCTCTCTCTCCTTACTAACTCCGGCAGTCACCACCACCAATTTCTCGCATACAACCAACACCCACCAACCAAACAACCAGCCAACAACCGACCACCACCCACATCTGGAACAAAAATAAAACAGAAACAGATATGGAACGGGAGCAGAAACAGAGCGAAAACAGTAACAAAGAGCACACACACACCCCCACTTACCGGCGACGAGGTATACACACCGCAAGCCCATACACGCCGATGGAACGTGCAAACCCACTGCTGGTGACCCTTCTCTCTCTCCTTTCTCTTCCTTTTTCTCTCTTCCTTCTCTTTCTTTCTCTCTCTTCGGTTCTGGACCCTTCTTCCCATTTTCTCTTCGTATGTATATATATATATATACGCGTGAGCTCATCCGGCTGGACAAGAGCCATACCTCCCCCCATCAATTCACCCACTCCCATTCTTTCTCTCTCTATATATATTAAGATATTTTTATAATATTACACAAGCGCCCCTTATTATGTTGTGGTAGCAATTAAACCAAAATCTATGTTCTAATGTTTATAAAAATTTCAATACAACCCCTTAAAATTTTAATTCACATAATTAATATCGTAGTCCCCCCGATATTTTTAAAACGCGACTTAAATTATTCATTTATAACAAATCGGGGTCTTACATTTAGCTTGTAAAAATATAAGTTATTATTGAGCCTGTAAAAACTAGATGTTATTCTTTAGCCTGAGAAAATGATTCTGTAAAAGTTGATTATGAGCCTGTAAAATAATCAGTGTTAGGGTTTGGTTCCTACCTTTAAAGGGATCTTGAGTATTAGTGAGTATGAATCTTTATGGGACTCGGAGGACTGGACTAGTCAAGAGTAGCTTGGTGAACCAGGATATATCTTGGTGTGATACATTATTAATTTGTTTATTTTTGTTGTTTGTGTCTGCACCTAATTGATTAATTTATTCGGCTATGATATAAAGATAATAATTAATTTAGAAATAAAATTAATTATTTGATTTATTGAAATTTTTATTTTGATAATTTTTAATTACCCAATTCACCCCCCTCTTGGGTATTCTACTGGGCCAACAAACTTTATATTGATATTTAAGAAAAGTACAATGATAAGGTTTTATAATGGAGATATATATAGGAGATTAGGAAAATCCTAGGGTTAGAGTTTTAACCTAAATAATCAAGCCCATATACATATATTAACAGTTTACTTGAACCCTCTTTGATTTTGTGGCCCAATCTTTAAAGCAAAATTTTTAGATCCTCAAACCCCCCCCCCCCCCCCCCCCCCAAAAAAAAAATCCACTTTGGTTTCTATCTTTTGTATATTTTCCAAATTTTTTGAGTCTGGCAAAACAAATAAATGAAATATAATAACAAAACAAAAACATTAACCATATGATCTTCAAATACTAGCCCATATTTCAAACCACATATTGATACGTTTGTGGAGCAAAACATGGAAAACAATACACACATATTCAAAAGCATTAAACAAACAATTTTGTTTTGACGAGTTCATGCTTTGTTTGAAGAATTTGAAGACTTCTCTCCTTTTATGACTTCAACAGAATCAGTATTCCTCACTTCTGATGAGTTCATGCTTTGTTTTCGTAGATCATTGGACAAAACTATCCTTGAATCCTTCTCTTCAATTGTTGTTGCATTTCCAGCCATTTCACTCTTTTCTACCTTTAACTTTGTTGGGTTTCGATCAACATTGATCTCCAAGGGCTTCTTGCTTCTGTTTTCCTCTCCCAAATTTCGTTCTATCATTGGCCCATTGTAAATCATTGGCCATACCTTTAACTTTGTAGCTTTTGTTCTATCAATTTTCGTTGACCTTGCCAATTCATCATTCTTATAATATCGTTATAAACAAACAATTGTGTACTATATATTTCGGGTTAAGTACATTTTGCACCCTTTAGTCAAGCCTAATTGCACTTTGCACCTTTGTAATATTTTCGTCACCACTTACACCCGCGTAATCAAGAATTAAGTGCAACGGTTAAAAATTTAACAGAATTGAGGATATTTTCGTCATTTTACAAAAAAAATAAAATAAGAATGTTATTTAAAATTTACAATAAAACAACAATGAAACATTTGGTTAGTTATTCGTTCATTCGACCGCATATCTTGCATGTCTACATGAAAAGATAATGAATAAATTCTCTTTATTATTTTAATGAAAAAAAAACAAAAACGTGCTCGAGAATTTCAAATAGATAATGCGATTCTCATAGTAGTTTTACAGAAATTAAGGCTTACATTGTCATGTGTGCTTCAGAATCTCTTGGCTAAGGTTTTTCAATAGATCATTCGTTATGATATCACATTCGGGTTTTACCTGTGCAAAAAATGGAGATCAATCAGTATATATTTGGGCATACTATGGGAAATAAAAATTTATAATTAAAACAAACAAAAAAAACATATTTTTTGTAGGCTTAAATGACATAACATAAAATACCTTAGCAATAATGGTAATTTCAGAAGTGTTTCCAAATGGCACGATATTACTACTGATGATAATCAGATGGAGCTTATTTATTTCCCCCAGTATGTTCATCATTAATCCATCTTTTTTATTGGTTTGGATTCTGAAAAGAACATCCTTGTTGTCTAAAAATTTTTAATTTCTATATCAGGAAATCATGAAAGGCTACAGTTTTCATAGGAAGAAAGAGAAGAAGCCACAGTGATTCAAGATCGTTTCACAGAGATGTTTCAGTCCAAATGTTTCTTTTTCTTCTCTTGCTCTTGTGTCTTCACTCATTCTTGAAGTTGTTTTATGTACTTAATACCATCTCCTAGTACAGATTCCTTATCCATCTAAAAATAATTAAAGGAAAATAAATCGCCAATATTTATTAATTCAATAAAATTAGCTTAGTTATGAAAAAAGGGAAAAGAAATCTCCAATATTTACTAATGCAAAGAAATTACTTTAATGAATAGGAAAAAATTCAAAAATAATACAAAAATATACCTTCTTTAGGCCTGGAAGGAGAGCTGAGAGAATTGCAATCCTCTGGGTCAACCGTTCTCGTCTCTTTCTCTTAGACAAGACTTGAATTTCAGAACTCCTTGTGGTGGTGTTGCAATTCTTCCTAGTTTCCTCACAAAAACCTAGCATTTCATTTGTTAGATTCACTTGAGAAGCATCGGAAATAAATGACGATATATTTAAATTATTAATATGCTGTTGGCTTGTAGTTGGAGTACTCGGACTATGATCAAATGATATAATACTGAAGGACTTGGAAGAACCAAATGAAGTCGCTTTGGTCTTAGTTGTATTGAAATTGCTTTTTTCAATTTGTTCGACCTTTTGCAGTAGGCTATTTTGGGATGAGTTATAATTCGAGAAGAGGTTAAAATTCCATGTATCGATTGATGATTCATTGGTGGATGTTATAAGGTGCTGAGGGCCTAGGGTTGGATCATCCATTTCTTACAAATTGAAGAACTTTTTTTTTTTTTTTTTTTTTTTTTTTCAAATTAGTCAACATTCGATTTGAGAACTATTTGGATTTGGAGGAATGAATGAAAATGTTGAAGAAACATATTTCAATCAATAAATATATAATGTGTCACAGAGATCTTAATTATTTTCTATACATACGTATATATATATAATATTAATTACCAATTCGAATAACCGATCAACTGACAAAAAATCCGTAATTAAGTTGGTAAAACTGTTATGCGTCCGGCATGAAAATTGTATATTAAAGAAGATTAAATACACAGACGTCAATAAAAAGGGAATAGTTCTTTTACTGTAGAGTGAGAGGTTCTAGTCACTAGTGAAAAATATACATATATAAAATTTGAAATTTTTGTAAGAGAAACAAACTTAAAATGGAATTACCAACCATGAAAGGGAAGCTTACCTTACAAATAGATTTCTTTCCTCGCTTTATAAGAAGATATTTGTGCAAAAAAACGCGAAAGAAAATATTAGATATATAATATGTAGCACCATCCAACTTGACGGGTGAAACAGACTTGTCAGACTAAATTAAATATTTTAATCAACTTTCCAAATTATAATATCGATGATTCATTTATATGATGTCAATTTTTGTAGTTATATTGATGAGACGCCGTGGTTCACGTGGTATTAATCATTGAATGATTAACGTCGCTACCCCTTCCTTTTGGGTAAATTATAATTTTTATCCCAAGATATATATGTGTGTGTGTGTGTGTGTGTGTGTGTGTGTGTGTCTAATTTTTTTTAAAGGTCACTTGTAGTTATTTTGTTTGATGAATTACAAAGAATAACTACGGACAAATATTTACGTATTCAAAGATTCAATTTTCGACCACTCTAACACCAGTTTGAAAATTTTGATTGTGAATAATTTAAGATGTAAAATAGAAATAGTACAAGAACTGAGGATACGAAGTTTAGTTTCTTCAATTTTTTACAGAACTATATCCTTTATTGTTGTTTCTTGAGCAACAAGCTAATGGAAAACACGTTTCCATTCCTCCACAAACACCAGAAGTCGACTAAAAACAAGATTGTCTTATTGTACCGAAAAGGGAAAAAAAAGATTATTTATATTGTAAACGAGATGTGTGTCACGTCTACTAATTTATTCTTAAAAACTATATAATAAAAATGAATATAAATTTTATAGAAATCGTTCTTTGTTTTCAAAGATAAAGAATGATAAGGATTAAGACAAAAAATTAATGTAAATATATATTATATTTATATTTAATCGTATATATCATATATCTAATTGAGGAGATATATGTATTTTTATGTATAATTGAGAAAAAAAAAATATGTTTCTTATATATATAAATCTATAGAAATAATATATGATAAAAAAATTTACTAATAATACTAAAACATTAAATTTATGAACATTAAATGAAAAAAATAAAATCAAATAGAAAATATAATGTATAAAAATTATGGACATTAAATTTATAGAAATTATACAAATAATATGTGCACATTAAATTTAGTAATAATCTTAAAACATTAAATTTATAAAAATTGAATTAAAAAAATAATTTAAAGAGAAAGAATAATATACGGAAATAATACATGATAATTTTACGAAAATCATAGAAATAATATGTGTACATTAGATTCAGTAATAATACTGAATCACAAAATTTATAGAAATTAAATTAAAAAAAATAATATAAAAGAAAAAGTGTAATATACGAAGTTATGGATATTAAATTTAGTAAAAATAAAAAAAATATTAAATTGACGAAAATTATAAAAATAATATATGGACATCAAATTTAGTAATAATACTAAATTATTAAATTTATGAAAATTAAAAAAATTATATATGAATACCAAATTTAGTAATAATACTAAAATATCAAATTTACGTAAATTTAATTTAAAAAATAAATAAAATAGAAAATATAATATACGAAAGTTATGAACATTATATTCACGATGACATATAATATACGAAAATTGGACATTAAAATTTATAAGAAATTATATAAATAATATATGCACATTAAATTTAATAATAATACTAAAATATTAAATTTATGAAAATTATATTATTTTATTTGCACATTACATTTAATAATAATATTAACACATTAAATTTACGAAAACTAATTAAAAAATAATATAAAAGAGAAATTATAATATATGCCATATAATATACGAAAAATATTATTGACATTAAATTTACAAAAATCATAGAAATAATATATGGTAATTAAATTTAATAATAAACTTAAACATTAAATTTATAAAATTGAATTAAACTAAAATGATTAAATTAGGTTCTTTTTTTTTTTTACCCTTGTGTCTTCAGGCACGAGTTATACGCTAATATATATAATAAAGGGTAATTATACTTTATTCCCTGTGGTTTAGACGATTTACACTTTTACCACATTGTGGTTCGAACATCACCACTTACCTCCCTGTGGTTGTAGATTAAAGTGCAACCGTTAAAATTTAACAGAATGAAAGGTAATTGTGTTATTTTACTTTGAAATTAAAGGTAATTTCGCCATTTTGTTCTAACTAATTCTAGGGGACCTATTCGCAAAAGAACTTAAAAACTAAAGGGTCAAAATGTATTTCTAATTCCCAACCCCACTCCCAACCCCTCCCTATCCTCAGCAAGTTCAAACAAAGGAGGCCAACCTCACTCACCGCCGGCCACCATCTACCATGCCAGCAACTGTTGAAGCAAAAACTAAATAATGAACGAGTTTACTGAAATTTCTTGGGTTGAGTCGCGGATTAGGTTGCTCTCTTTAAGACGTTTCGCGGCTCTGCCCAAGAACGTGCAAGTAGTGTAACAGTCCCGTCGTTCTCAGGATAAAACAACCTAGAATCACCTCTGTCTAGGACCTTCTTTGCACAACAGAAGGCTTGGAAATGAACACCCACAAACACTATTCTAAGGAAGAACAGACAGCTCAGAAACTTGGAAAAAAAAAATGAAATCTGGAAAAAACCGAAGCTTTGAAAACCAAAGAACCAAAAAGTTTTCTGTGTTTTTTTTTGTTTTTGCTGTCTCTTCAAACAAATGAAAGAACAATATTTATAGGCAAAAAAAATTCATAAAAAAAAAAAGATAAGAAAAAACAAAACGTCAAGGCATTTAATCTAATAATTCATAATGCAGACATTTTTTTTAAAGCTCATAAAACAGACAATTTGTTTTTTTTAAAACATTTCAGAACTAATGCTTTTTATTTAAAATTCATAACTGTTGAATTTTAGAGTTTTGACACTTTTTTTAAAAAAAAAAAAAATAATTTAAAATTCATAATTTTCAACAATCCCCCATTTGAATTTTTAAAAAAATAATTTTTTCATCGAGCAATATAATACAATATAAGATTGTGTATAAGTAAAAGTGTCTGTCGACTTGAACCTTTACATAGTGAAGATGATTTAGATTATACTAGAGTAACTCGTAATTTTGAAATCTATCTATAACAACATCACATACACAACCCTATCAGGGTGTAGTCCAAAAGCCCGTGCTTTACGGCCATGCACGTATATCCCAATATAGTGAATGACCTAGAGAATTTTTTCCAAAATTCCATAGGAAGCGGCCACACTTTCACATTTACATAGGTGAGTCTATCAAGAGTACTCCTATAGCTAGGTACTCCACTCCAAATAGAGTATAGATATCATTAAGAGTTAATAAAAACTGAACCTTCTATCGCTTCAGGATATCATACTTCAAACAACACATTTATGAAATAGAACTCAAAATTATAGCATGATTCTTCTCATATCACTTCATGAGTTGTTATTACCCTTTGAACCTATTTCTTGGGATCTCCAGTCTATAGGTTGGGTTTCTCTCACAAGTGACTTGTCAATCTATGGGCTTGAGTCCCATTCCTTTTGAGGTTTTGTAAACCTTTTCTCGAGCTAATCCTTTCGTCAAAGGATCAGCTAAGTTATCATCAGACCGTACATGATCCACTCTCACAGCCCATATCGAGATATACTCTCTAATAGTACTATGTTTGCGACGTATTTGTCATTTTTTTATGTTATAATAACGGTTCTGAATCTTTACAATAGCCGCGGTACTTTCGCAATGGATCAAGATAGCTGGAATCGGTCTCTCCCATAAAGCGGTATCAGAAAGTAGGCTTCTTAACCACCCTGCTTCCTCGCTTGCTGAAGCTAGTACAATCATCTCAGACTCCATAGTAGATTGAGCCAAAATAGTCTATTTCTTAGATTTTCAAGAAACAGCTCCACCAGCTATGCTAAATAAATAGCCGCTAGTTGCCTTGGAGTTATCTGAAAAAGTATTCCAATCAGCATCGCCATATTCTTCCAGAATAGCGAGAAACTTCCGATAATGTAAATCAAGGTTCATAGTTCTTTTTAGGTATCTCATGACCCTATCAATAGCATGTCAATGCTCAATACTAGGTTTGCTTGTAAACTTGTATAGTAATCCCACAACATATGCTATATCGAGTTTAGTGCAATCAGTGGCATATCGAAGACTACCTATGATGCTCGCATACTCAGATTGTCTAACACCGTCACCGGTGTTCTTAAACAATTTCACACTAGGATCATAAGGAGTATATGTTGGTTTACAATCAAAATAATTATATTTCTTTATAATCTTCTCTATATAATGAGATTGATCCAAAGAAATTCCCTGTTTAGACCTAATTATTTTAATACCAAGGATTACACTTGCTTCACCAAAATCCTTCATGTCAAAATTAGCACATAGCATGGATTTCACATTATTCACAACATGAATATTGGAACAAAAAATCATCAAGTCATCCACATAAAGACATATAATAAAGCAAACATCATTTTCAGATTTATAATAAATGCATTTGTTATTTTCATTTATTTTAAAACCATGTGAAATAACAAGATTATCAAATTTCTCATGTCATTGCTTAGGTGCTTGTTTTAAATCATAAAGAGATTTATCTAATTTGCACACTTTGTTTTCTAGACTAGGAATTACAAATCCTTCAGATTGGTCCATATAAATCTCTTCTTCTAATTCACCATTCAAAAAATCAGTTTTAACATCCATTTGGTGCACAATAAGATCATGAATTGTATCAAGAGATAAAAGTATATGAATAGATGTAATTCTAGAGACAGGTGAGAAAGTATCAAAGAAATCTACATTCTCTCTTTGTCTAAACCCTTTGGCTACGAAACGAACCTTATATTTATCAATAGTTCTATCAGGTTTTAATTTCTTCTTAAGAATCCATTTATATCCTATTCTTTTACAACCAGGAGATAAATATACTAAATGCCAAGTTCTATTTGACTCGAGAGAGTCCAATTCATCATCTATAGCCTCTTGCCATAAATTGTCATCTATAGTGGACAATGCCTCTTAGAGAGTGAGTGGATCCTCCTCTATGGTATATGCATAGAAATCTGAACCAAAGTCCTTAACAATACGAGGCCGTTTACTCCTTCTAGGTTCAATATCTAATTCCTTATCAGATTCATTAATCCTAATGACAGGTTTATTACTAGATGTCGAGCCCCCACTATTCTTCAATTTGAAAGGAAATTTATATTCATAAAAATCAACATCATTTGATTCAATGATAACTCGATCTTTCAAATCATAAAATCTATAAGCTTTGCTATTCACCGCATAACCAATAAAAACACATTCATAAGCTCTACTGGTAAGTTTTCTTTGTTTTGGATCAGGAATTCGAACATATGCCAAATAACCCCAAGTTTTAAAATAAGACAAATTTGGTTTCTTATTTTTGAAAACTTCATAAGGTGAAATTTTACTTGGGAACTCTATTAAGAACATAGCAAACTGTAAATAAAAATTCACCCCACCAGTGAGAAACTGCACCGGAGTTAAGCAAAATAGCAACTACAGATTCAGCAAAAGTTCTATTTTTCATTTCAGCCTTACCATTCATTTCAGGAGAATACGATACAGTTTTTTCATGAATAATCCCATGAGAATTATAAAAATCAATAAAAATATTAGAATCATATTCGATTCCTCTATCACTATGTAACCTCTTAATTTTCTTATTGCATTGATTTTCAATCTCAATTATAAATATTTTGAACATATCAAACGCTTCACTTTTATTTTTCATGAAATAAAAAAAAGTGAAATTAGAGCAATTATCTATAAATATAATAAAATAACGTTTATCATTCCTAGTCATGACACCATCAAATTCATAAATATCAGAATGTATCAAATCAAGAGGTTCAGATTCTCTAATTACTGATTTATGAGGGGTTTTAGTAATCTTGGCTTGACTGCAAAATTCACACTTTTCAAAATCATTCAAAGACAGTTTAGGAATTAGTTCTAAGTTGCTTACATTTTTAATAATGCGTTTGTTAATGTGACAATGTCTAGCATGCCAAATATTAAAAGAACACAATAAGCAGAAGAAGAAATTTTATTAATTTCAACATTCAGTTTGAACATTCCATCAGTTGCATAACCTTTCTCAACAAAAATATTATTTTTGGTTAAGGTGTACAAATCAACTCCAATAGTTTGAGTGAACCTCGTCTTGTTAAGAAGATAGCCCGAAACCAAATTATTTCTCATTTCTGGAGTATGCAGAACATCTTTAAGGATGATTGTCTTTCCAAAGGTAAACTTTAATTCTACTTCACCAGAACCGGCAACAATAGTGGAGCGGGAATCACCCAGTAATACTTTCTTGTCTTCACTTTCAGAATATGATTTGAACATGATACGATCATAGCATGGCGTGAAGCACCAGTGTCTACCCACCACCCTTCAGATCCACCAACTATATTGATTTTAGAAATCATAGCTATAAGTTGGTCCTCGGTAAGATTCAGCTATGGAGCAGGACGACGTCTTTGCTGGCAGTTCCGAGCCAAATGGCCCGCCTTCCCACAGTTATAACAAGTAAACTGTTCAGAATTATTTCTTGAAGGGGGTTTGTTTTTATTCTGATTTTGATGCACATTTCGGTTCTGGTTGTTGTGGTTGCGATTTTGATTTTGATTTTTCATATTTTTCCCCTTGGGTTTCAGAACAGCATAAGATGATTTTTTGTGAGCGTTGTTAGAAACAATAAGCACTTTATCTTTCTGATCTTATTTTCGGGTCTCCTCCTCAATCCAGAGATGAGTGATTAAACTTTCTAAAGAAAACTATTTGCTTTTGTGCCTCAGAGTATTCTAAAATCTTTCCAAGAAGGGGGTAATTTGTCAATTAAAACAGCAACTTGAAATTGTTCATCAAGGGACATACCTTCAGCAATTGTTTCATGAGCGATTTTTTGAAGTTCATGAGACTTAACTTCCATAGATTTGTCGTTGGTCATTTGGTATTTCAGATACCGACTAACAACATATTTTTTTAGTTCCAGCCTCCTCAATGTCATATTTCTTCGAAAAAGCATCTCAAACTTCTTTTCTAGTTTTGTTAGAGCAGTAATAATTATACAGATCATCAGACATACCATTAAAAATGGAATTCTTATAACAAAAATCATTTTCCTCGCAAGACTTAACTTCCTGAATCAGAGCGTCAGTAGGAACTTGAGGTAATTGAGATTTTTCGGTTATACAGATATATGCTACTTTTTCGATCGTTAGAAAAAATAAGATTTTATGTCTCCATCTTTTAAAATGAAACCCTTCAAATCGAAAGGGTTTGTTGAAATCAACAGTGACTTGTTTAAATTCGTGATCAGTAGACATCTTAGCAGATAATCGGCAGAAAATAACGTCTTAAAATTGTTGAAGCAAAAAATAAATAATGAACGAGTTTATCAAAATTTCTTGGGTTGAGTCACGGACTAGGTCGCTCTCTTTAAGACGTTTCTCGGCTCTGTCCAATAAGGTACAAGCAGTGTAACAGCTCCGTCGTCTCTAAGATAAAACAGTCCAGAATCACCTCTGTCTAGGACCTTCTTTGTACAACAGAAGGCCTAGAAACGAACACCCACAAACACTGTTCTAAAGAACAACAGATAGCTCGGAAATTTGGAAAAAAAAATGAAATCTGGAAAAAATCAAAGCTTTGAGAACCAAAGAACCATAAAGTTTTCTATTTTTTATTTATTTTTGGCTGTCTTTTTGCTGTCTCTTCAAACAAATGAAACAACAATATTTCTAGGCAAAAAAATTTCATAACGTTGGGAAAAAAAAAAAAAAAAAAAAAACCCAAAACGTCAAGGCATTTAATCTAATAATTCATAATGCAAACGTTTTTTTTTTAAAGCTCATAAAGCAGACGGTTTTTTGTTTTTTTAAACATTTCAGAACTGATACTTTTGTTTAAAATTCATAACTGTTGAATTTTAGAGTTTTGAAACGGTTCAGACTTTTAAAAAATCTGATATGATTTTATATCCAAAAAATAAATAAGTGCAACCTCATCACGCATGCTCGGCTCGGCCGGACAGGCGGCGGTGCACGCGCGTGTGTGATAAACTTGTAAGGATGTAACTTCTCTCCTCTCCACAAAATGTGGGTATCCCTTGGGACACACCCCAAGTATCCCACATGCACTTAATTATACATCTCATCAATTCTTCTCCTAATCAATGTGGGATAGAGGAATTGAAGGGAAACCTTATGACACTTTTTTTTTTTTTTTTTAAAAAACAATTTAAAATTCATAATTTCCAACAGCAACCATCAACCATCCACCATCGACCACGCCGGCCACCATCAACCGTCCACCATCTACCACTCAAACAATATAAATCTCCCCTCTCTTCTCTCTCTCTTCCGGTTTTGTATTCCGGTACCCACAAGGCCAGGATGAAGCTCCACTATGCCGATCTCACTAACGCCTTCTTTCTCTGCCGATGGCTCGATAACTCTCTCCGACAAGGTCTACAGCCTCGCAGCCCAGTCCCACGTCGCCGTCTTCTTCGGTGACTTCAAAAATGTTGCTGAAGATGTTGTACTGGATGAAGCAGCCACCGTGGCTCAGGGTCGCTGGAATGTTCTCCATCCCCGCCACCGGATGCGTATGTGGAATCAGACAGTCAGATTGGGGAGGTGCCGCCACTTCCTCTAACATTACGGTGCCCGATGGCTTAGCAGAACCGTCCATTTCTAGAACCCAGCAGCTTCTCTTTCTCTCTACATATAATATGCATATCCATATATATAGATCTGAGATAGCGAACCCACCTCCTCCACCATACGGTCGTTTAACTTGCTCTCTGTCTGCCGTTTGTGTTTGTCTGTGGAACAGGGGATCGCAAGGTGGGTGATGGATTCACTCTTCTGTGGAAGCATGTTACATACATGATACGTTATATTTGAATAATTAGACCCCAAACCAGAAACAAGATGGTTACTTTGGTGTGGGGTGGGTTTCCGGAGATTGGAATAGGGTAGGTTCGCACGAGATGGTACAGGGGTTGGGGTTCTCACATCTCTGCCCAATCCATCAATGATTATCGAAGACCCACTTCGATTTTTCGCAACCCATCCTATCACCGTCCCATTCCGGAACCAAGAATTTCCCCATTCTTCTACGACGATTCTAGCCCTCACAGGGGTGGGGCTTGGAAGGTTTCCCAGGAGATGGAGCAGGTGTGGGGGGGTCGCCAGAGATGGAGTGGGGTTTGGGTTGCCGAAGATGGGGTGGGGAGGAAAATGAAGAGGATGAAATAAAAGAAATTTTTTAAATATATAAAAACAGTTCTTATTAAAATATTTTAAGAGTATAAATGTCATTAAACATAAACTAACTGATTTTTGTTGATTTTAGCCATTGACCATCAGTAATAAGAAAAAATATAACCGTTACAATTTAATCCACAACCACAAGGGAGTTAAGTGGTGAAATTTAAACCAAAGGGAGATAAATTGAAAATCTTCTAAAGCACAAGGGGATAAAGTATAATTAACCCTATAATAAAATAGGACGGGTTTATTTTTGGGAAAATTATCGATTAATCCCAAAAAAAGAAATTATTTACCACCTACTTCCATTGACTTTTCTTTGCACCGATTAGTCCCATCAACACCTTTTTCTCATACCAATTAGTCCCGTTTTCAAAAATGGTGAAAAATGAGTTTACCAAAATGCCCTCCTGTGAGCTTCACATCGATAAGGAAGGTCGTCAAACTGATGCACCACTGCCGCCAGCAACTACCGCAGCCGTCGTAAATTACAATTTTCACCCCAAATTTTATGACTTTTTGTCACTTTCTATATGTTCCAAAAAAAAATAAATAATAAAAAATATCTTGATTTTAGGATAAAATCGTTACCAAACGTGACGTAAAACAAGACAACAATTGATATTATATTCAATATTCACAGGTGTTGAATGTAATATCATGTGGATTTTACTCTGTATACAAAAACAAAAGAACAATGGATGTTACATTCAACATCCATAGGTGTTGAATGTTACATTCAATATTTACATGAGTTGTATTTTGGTCAGAAAAAGATAATATCATTAAAAAAAAATAAACAATTGATGTTACATGCAACATCCGCATGAGGGGTATATTAGTCAGAAAAATATAACATAATAATAATAATAATAATAATAATTAAAAAAATAAAAATAAAAAAATTGATGTTACATTCAACACCACATGAGGGGTATATTGGTCAGAAAAATACAACAGCAGTAAAAAAAATAAAATAATAATAAACAGTTGATATTACATTCAACACCCACAGTTATTGAATGTTACATTCAACATCCAGATGAGGGGTATTTTTGTCAGAAAAAGGCAAAAGGACTTATTGGTACAAAAAAAAAAAATGATTGGAGTAATTGGTAATTTCTTTTGTATTTTGGGACTAAATGATGCATGCCCCTTTATTTTTCCCAGTATATTTTGGTTATATATTTTAAGAAAATAAGTTTCCATTATTAATATACAAGTTTTCTTTTGGATTAATTACACTTTGCACCCTTACGATTAGGTCTAATTGTACAGTGCACCATTGTGTTATTTTTCTGAGCACTTACACCCTAAGTGATTCTAACATAAGTGCAACAGTTAGTTTTCCTATTCAATTTAACAGTCCATGTTGTCCACGCGCAGGAGTGTAGGGGCCTTTTTTGCGTGGTTTCCCTCACTATAACAAAAACTACCTGTTATAAGACATTTTTTTTGGGGACATTACATCTAATGTGCCTTACAAAGTTATTTTTTCGCGACATAAAATTTAAGTGTCGCACAAAATTCAACTTGATATTTTTAATAATTATATTCTTATTGTCGTAGTAAAAACTAATATATAATCAAATATTTACGGGATAAAAAGTAGTGCCCCAACAAAATTAAATTAATAATAATACAAAATAATATTTAAATATAGAAGGAGTAAAAGTAGTGTCCTAAAAGCAAAAACTATATTAGAACACAATATTGTGTATTATAATTTTAATTTAACTATATATCTTTTCAAAGGACAAAATGTTGCTAATCTTAATATAATATATATTATTCATTAATTAAATTAATTATTTTTCATAAGTTATGGAGTTAAAAGGTCTCCCACTAATATAGTGGGTTAGTACTCCATTATGATATCATTTCATTTTCTTGTAACTTTCAAGACTTTTAAAATTTTCTAACATTTTTTATTTATTTGTGTGTATTTAATCCTGTGTATTTTGAGAGCCTATAAATAGGTCCTTATACAAGTTTTGTGAATAATTCATATTTTCATAAATGCATACTTTATATTAGGCAATAAAAAATGTGTCCTCTTGGTGGAGTTTTGGGTTCTACTACTTGTGTAAAGTTAGTGTGAACTAAACGGCTAAGTCGGCCTGTTGTATCCTAAAAATGACAAATCAAAGATAAATTTTGTTGCACCGTTCTCAAGGCATTGCCAGCCGCAGAGGATTGAACTTCCTTAAAGAAAATGAGATTTTCGTACCTCAGTCCGATATTAATTTGTATTTTCTCGATTTATTTGTATTTTTCTTTAACAATTTTAAGGAGATTCAAAATGGAGCCGATGATCGAGAAAGCAAACGAGAGTGTCGAAGATTTCAACAAGCCTTTACGCTTCAAGGGAGTCCATTTCAAAAGATGGAAAGGCAAGATACTTTTTTATCTAAATCTTCTCAAAGTTGCTTATGTTCTTACCGAGAAAACCCCCCATCAATGTTTCTATCGACAACATGGCTGACGAGGAAAAGTACATTCATCAAGAGAAGGTAGAAAGATATGAAATAGATTAGTATAATTGTCATTTTTATCTCTTGAATTGTCTTGCAGATTAATTTTATGATTATTATGCTACTACTTACAAAACTACAAAGAAATTTTGGAAAGTCTTGTAAAACAAATATGATACCAAATAAGCAGGTGCACAGAAATATGCTGCAAGCTAATTTTTTCAATTCCAAATGGTAGATAACAAATCCGTTCGTTGAGCAATCTTAAGATTTTCAAATGGTCGCAGCAAAAGTGAGATCTAAAGGTATTAAAATTGGAGACCATCTTATTGTGATAGGAATAATTGATAAATTACCACCGTCATGGAGAGAGTTTCAAAAATCTATGCGTCACAAGAAAAAAGAGACTTCACAAGAAACATCAATCACAAAAATCCGTGTAGAAGAGGAAGCCCGAGGTCAAGATGCTCTTATGACATATAAAGGCAACGATGATTCCATCACAAAGGTAAATCTTATTTTTTCAAATAATAATTTGCTCAAACATTATCCTTCTAGAAATAGTATTTTGAAACTTAAGAAGAAACATATGAAATATTTTACTAAATCTCACAACAAGAGTAACATGAATTTGAACCAAGTACCCCTTTCACAAAATCAATTTGGGGATTGTTTTGTCTATAGCAAAAGTGGGCATTTTGCTCAAGTTTGCACAATTTCAGAAACATTAGTCTATTCCACATGCTAAAGTTACCAAGGAGGCACTTGTGGCAATGATTATAAACATTAATATGGTTAAATTTGTAGAAAGGTGGTGGACAGAGTCTGGTGCTAATAGACATGTTTGCTACGATAAAAATTGGTTAAAAACATATACACTATTTGAGAAGGATAAAATAATAATGCTTAGTGATTCTACTAAAACTAAGATACTTGGAAGTGGTGAGGTAGACATTAAATTTACTTTTGGAAGTGTACTTACCTTGAAAGATGTTTAT
Organism: Eucommia ulmoides; assembly: GCA_016647705.1. Lineage (NCBI taxonomy): Eukaryota > Viridiplantae > Streptophyta > Magnoliopsida > Garryales > Eucommiaceae > Eucommia > Eucommia ulmoides. The sequence continues at coordinate 35,956,098 of CM028339.1, read as the reverse complement.
ACTCCGTCCATGAGGAAAAATTTAATGTCAAGTTTCTTACTCAATAAAATTGGCTTCAAACAGACTATAGAGTCTGATCAATATATTATTACAAAAAATAGAATATAGGTGGGCAAAGGATAAACTTGTGACGGTATGCTTAAACTGAATATTGAGAATAATAAAACTTTAGTGAGATTGTTTCTATGTTGTCTTCTATAAATTTTTGGCATGCACGACTATGTCATATTAATAGTAGATATGTGGGAATTATGAGTAGCTTAGGATTATTTCCAAGACTAACCATTTTTTTTTTTTAAATGTGAAGTGTGTGGTTAAACAAAAATTACAGAAAGGCCTCACAAAAATATAGAAAGAAACACTGAATTGCTAGAGTTAATTCACACTAATCTTTGTGAATTTGAAGGATTTTTAACTCATGGAGAAAATAGATATTTTATCACTTTTATTGTTGATTTTTCAAGAATTACTTATGTTTATCTGTTAAAAAATAAAAGTGATGCTTTTAAAGATTTTATTTACGACATTGAAAATCAATTTGGAAGAAAAATAAAGAGAATTAGAAGTGATAGAGGTCGAGATCATTTTTTTCTCAGTCTTTGGGAATAATTCATTAGACTACTCCGCCCTATTAACCTACAGCAAATGGGGTGGCGGAAAGATAAAATCTAGTGATGTTATTTTTCATGAAGAAAAAATTCATTTTAAATCTAAAGATAGTGGGGGTAAAGTAATTGAGAAAAATATTTGATCTAATTCTCGTTCTTCTACTCCTATTTTACAAAATAAAAATGATTTTGAAATTGATTTAAGAAAGAGTAAAAGAGCTAGAGTTGAAAAAGATTTTGGAGTTGATTTTTATGTTTTTGATACTGAGGAAAATTTAATTACTTTTCAACATGCTTTGTCATTACTAGACGCAATTTTTTCAAAAGAAACTGTAAATGATGAGATTGAGATACTAATTTCTAACCAGAATTGAAACTCAGTTGATTTACCTTCGGGTTTTAAAACTATAGGGTGTAAATGGGTTCTCAGGGAAAAATTTAAACCTAATGGTTCCATAGATAAGTTTAAAGATAAACTTGTTGCTACATGCTTTAAGCAAAAAGAAGATTTGGATTTCTTCGATACTTTTTCTCCAGTTACCAGAGTTACATCCATTAGATTGTTAATTGCTATTGCTACAATTTTCAATTTTGAAATTCATCAAATAGATGTAAAAAAATATATTTTTAATTGGAGATCTAGATGAAGAAATTTATATGGATCAACCTAAAGGTTTTTGCTGGCCTAGTCAGTTACCCAAGAGGGGAGGTGAATTGGGTAGTATTAAAAATTATCAGAATATAACACTTAAAAAATCAAACAATTAATTATTATCTTTTATAGCAGCGGATTATGTGTTATCAATTACGTGCATACCCAAAGAACAAAATATAAACAATATAAATAATGCAACACACATAAATTTATATAGGTTCACTAAGCTACTCTTGGCTAATTCAATCCTCCGAGCCCCATGGAGAGTCGCACCCACTAAACTCGAGATTCTTTTAAAGGTAGGAACCAAACCTTTACAATGATTCTTTTCGCAAGCTCAGAATCAACCTTTACAATTTATTTTCATAGGTTAAGGAATAATCTCTATCTTTTTACTAGGCGAAAGATTAACCTAATTCTATTACAGGGAGAATCACGATCTAATTCTTTTTATACTCTAAGAAAATAATTAAACCTCACACAAACATGCTCCAAATATCTTTTTACCCGGTAAGGATTGAACCATTACAATTTTATAAAGGAAGAATTGAAATCTAATCTTTTTATACTCTAGGCAAAATCAAAACCTCAATCTCTTTACCGAAAGAGATTGAAACCAGCTACCCTTGATTAGACACTCCTAATCGTATCTAATCCATACATAACTCATCAATTACAAAAATTGATAAATTTTTCTTACTCAGAGCTTCTACCACCTCAGATTAATTAATACTCAATTAATGTTAAAAAACTAGTGATAGAAATAAAGTGAGAAAATTCAAAATCTGATTTTAAACAAAAAAATGAGTAACAAGCAATTTAACATGTAATCAGATTTTCTAAATAAATTGTTTCAAACAATATTTTTCAATAAAAATTGGGAAAACAATTTCAAAGATCAATTTCCAAGAAAATAATAATAATAGAAAATAAGCAAATAACTTGGAACAATCTCACTAGGAATCTACTGAAAGAATAATGATTAGAATAGCAATGACATTTCAGAATAGTAGTAACAATAATCTACAGCAAATGTTTCTCAAGAACAAATCTCAAGAAAGATCTCACAATACACTCAGTATGATTTTAGAATGATGACTCTTAGAAAACTCAGGAACTAAATAGCTCTTGAATTTTGATTAATTGATTTTTTAAACCTAAAAACCGCAGGTTTATTTATAGGGGTTTATAACAAGCCCTCTAACGGCTAGTTACCATATATCATGAAAAATAATTACTCCATGAGCCCCCTTATATCATTAAGAATCAATCCTGGTATAATTCACTTAAATATATCTTTTAAAACATTCAATTTAGTCCCTCAAACTTTTACTAATCTCAATTAGATAAGATAAAAAGAATTACATGTACCAAATTGAGAGATATCTAAAATACTTGAACCATATCTATAGGAATATTCAAATAGGAGTATCATATTTTTAATATGTCCATATCCCTAAGATATCTCAATCAAGTAAATAAATAACGGCTAGTTAACGGTTAATTTTTGAATAAAATCCAAAATTCCTTAGGTCGTCGGTTGACTGACCAACACCCACCGGTCGACCGCCCAATTCAGGACATAGCCCAACATAAAAACTATTTGCCCATCGATCAAATGCCCAACCTTTATGTTGGCCCAATAGAATACCCAAGAGGGAGGGTGAATTGGGTAATTAAAAAATAATCAGAATAAAATTGAATAAATCAAATAATTAATTTTAAGCCTAAATTAATTATTATCTTTATATCACAGCGGAATAATATAATCAACTAAGTGCACACATAAACAGCAAAAATAAAATAATGCCACACACCAAGATATATCCTGGTTCACCAAGCTACTCTTGACTAGTCCAGTCCTCCGAGCCCCACGGAGATTCGCACCCACTAATTCTCAAGATCCCTTTAAAGGTAGGAACCAAACCCGCGCACCGATTCTTTTACAGGCTCAGAATTAACCTTTACAATATCCTTTTCTCAGGTTAAGGAATAACCTCTACTTTTTATAGGTTCAAGAATAACCTATCTTTTTACAGGTTAAAGATTAACCTAATTCTTTTTATCACTACGACTCAAGAATCAAAACCTCACACAACACTCAAAGTATCCTTTTCATAAGTAAGGATGAAACCTTTATAATTCACTCACAACGCAATTCTTATCCAGAAAGAATCACTACCTCAATCTCTTTATAAGAAGAGACTGAAACCGGACTACCTTTAATTAAATATCCTCAATAATATTTAACCCATCACACTACTCACCAATACAAAATGATAAGTAGAAAATCTCACTCGGAGCTTCTACTACCCTAGATAAATAATAACTCAATTAATATCCCAACTAATGATAGAAAAACGTGAGATATAAAATCTGATTTTAACAAGATATGGGTAGTAAATTAGAGCACGTAATCAGATTCAAGAAATTATTTATAAAAATAATTTCTTAAAAAATCAGAAATAATTTCTAAGATCAATTTTCAAATAATAAACAAATAATGCAATGAAAGAATATAATTGGAAAGATCTCACCCGGAATCCACAGAAAGAATAGATAAAATAATGTAACTTCAGATCCGATAGCAACATAAATTAATAGAAGTTGATCGTCAAGATAGTCTCTCAGAAAAGCTCATAATATTTCAGATGGATAATTCTTATAAAAGCTCACAATATGATATGATATAATTTCTCTCTTATTTACTGCTTTTTAAAAACATAAATTCGCAGGTCTATATATAGGGATATGTAATTAGCCTTCCAACTGCTAGTTTACAAGTGTCATGACAATTAAACACTCCTATAGACCCCTTATATTATAAGGACTTCATTTAGGTTCAATTTCACTTAAAAACAACTTTTAAATCTTTCAATTAAATTCCCAAAGTATTTCTGAATCTCAATTAATAAGAATATAAACTATTTCAAGTACCAAATTGATAAACATTAATATTTAATGTACTAAATCAATATGATTTAATTAATATATGAACTATATCTTAAATATCACCAAATCCCTTAAAGCTCTCTCAAATCTTAACAAAAAACAGATACTTTTAGATATGATTTCAGATCAAACATTATCCTGAAACAGAGCCACCAGTCGACTGCCCAGTCGACTAGGAGATTCAGTATGTAGCCCATGCACTTGATCAGTCGACTGCTCGGTCGACTCACAGATTCAGAGAGTTTGTCAAGCTTCTACCGGTCGACCACTCGGTCGACTCGTAGATTCAGAGAGTTTGTCAAGCTTCCACCGATCGACTCCTCCCTTCTGGATCTTTTATCTGATCTCGTTTTATACTCTTTCTCTTTTACATTTTTGCCCCATTAACTGATTTCTTTTCTCAATTAGTTCCATTAACTTTCTCAAATTTCATTTTAACCATTTATAAATATTTCTTTTCAAATACACATAGGAGCAAATAAATTCATTTTATCAAAACACACATAAATAATAAAAATATTTTGTGCTATGTGTGTTCCTAAATGGGATATTAAGAGTTGAAATTTACCTGGGTTGTTTTCCCAAATTTCGTTAAACTCTTAAATCTTCAACTTCTTCATTCAACATCTATTTAATTTGATCTTCAATATCTTCAACTTCATCATTTAGCATCCATTTAATTTGATCTTCAATATCTTCAACTTCATTATTTAGCATCCATTTAATTTGACATCTTCATCACTGGAACTTTAAATCACTGAAACACTTGATTAAACATTAGTTCCACCAAAACATTAGTACTTACTTGTTCATCAAAATCTTAGGATCAACACTTTATTTATCAACCGAACAATATAGAGACTTTCACAAGGCGACCTACCGGTTGACCTCCCAATTCAAGATGTAGCCCAAGCCAAAAACTATTCGCCCATCAATTGACAGCCCAACCTTTATCTATCGACCGAACGATACACAGACTTTCACAAGTCGACCTACCCATCGACCTAACGATCTAGAGAGTTCATACTCTAAGCACATGTCGACTTACCTGTCGACCGAACGATTTAGAGAGTTCCACAAGTTGACTCACCTGTCGACCGAATGATCTAGAGAGTTAGCCTTATAACCGCAGGTCGACTTATCAGTTGACTGACCATTACTGGAACACTTATCTCAATTCAATTTTAATTCATTTTCTTCGACCTTTTCACCTCTTTAATTGATTTCTTTTCTCGGTTAGCTCCACTAAATTCTTAAATTCAATTTTAATTAATTATCAATGTTTCATTTACAATTACACATAGGAGCAAATAATTTAACTAATTAGGATCCTATAAAAAAACACACATATTTGTAAAAAATATTTTATGTCGTGTGTGATCCTAATCGGGAATCATTAAGAGTAAAAATTTAACCTGAGTTGTTTTCCCTAGATTCTTCAATTTCTTCAAACTCTTAGTATTTGTCATATTTGTTAGTCTCTTTAGTATTTAACATCTATTTCAACTTCATGATAATAGCTTCATTGGAACTTATAAACTGAAACACTCAATAAAATCGTTAGTTTTATAAAAAATATCAACATTTAATTGTTCATCAAAATCTTAGGATCAACAATCTCCCCGTTTTTTATGATGACAATTAACTTTGATATTTTCTTCAAAACAAAAGTGTAACCACACTCTCTCTAAATTCGAGGACAGATTCTTTAACTCGTTAAAGTAAAGTAATGAATATAATCATAAGATTTTCAATAAAGAACAAATTTTAATATATAATAAACTCCCCCTTAAGATATTCTACAAAATAATTCAAGCTCCCACTTAAGATATTCATTAAAACATCAATTAATTCTCCCCCCTTTGTCATCTCAAAAAAAATGGAGAAAGAGAACTACAAAGAAACACTACTCTAGGCATACATCATTAGGCTTAGCCATACCCAAATTGCGAATGATTTTCACAAATTGATCTTCCGCTAATGGTTTGGTAAAAATATCAGCTAACTGGTCGGAGGTATCAATATATTCAATAATAATGTCCCTTTTTTTGAATGTGATCATGAATAAAGTGATGTCTAATCTCTATGTGCTTAGTTTATGAGTGTTGTGTTGGATTATTACTTAAACAAATAGCACTTTTATTATCACAATAAATCGGGACCTCCTCCATATAGATTCCAAAATCATTTAACTGTTGCTTAATATATAAAATTTGAGCACAACAGTTACCAACTACCATATACTCAGCCTCAATAAAGGATAAGGCTATCGAATTTTGTTTCGTACTTAACCAAGAAACCAAGGCATGCCCTAACAAATGACATCATCTAATTGTGTTTTTTCGCTCAACTTTGCAATCGGCAAAATCGGCGTCGGAGTAACTTATTAATTTAAAATCACTCCTCCTAGAATACGATAATCCTAGGTCAGTCGTCCCTTTTAAATATCAAAAAAATTATTTAATCGCAGTCAAGTGTGATTCTTTTGGACAAAATTGAAATCTAGCACATAAACAAACACTATACATGATATCAGGTCTACTAGCAGTTAAGTATAACAGGCTACCAATCATACCTCGATACATTTTTTCATTAACACTTTTGTCCTCATCATCTTTGTCTATCTTTGTAGCTGTTGCCATGGGAGTTTTGTATTCTTTATCACCATCCAAGCCATATTTCTTTAACAACTCCTTAGTGTATTTAGCTTGATTTATGAATATCCTTTCTTTGGTTTGCTTAATTTGCAACCCAAAAAAAAAAATTCAGCTCTCCCATCATACTCATTTCAAATTCGACCTACATTATCTTAGCAAAGATCCTTATTAGTAGATCTGAAAATAATGTCATCAACATAAACTTGTACTAATAGGATATTGGAGTCAGTTTACTTAACAAATAGTGTTATATCACAAATACCCATTCGAAAATATTTTTTGATCAAATATCGGCTAAGTCTCTCATACCAAGCTCTATGAGCTTGTTTGAGCCCATACAAAGCCTTACGAAATTTAAAAACGTGTTCGGGAAATTTATCAATATCAAATCTCGGGGGCTGTTCAACAAAAACTTCTTCTGCTAGGAAGCCATTTAGAAATGCAATCTTAGCATCCATTTGATATAGATTAAAATTACGTGAACATACAAAAACGAATAACATTCTAATAACTTCTAATCTAGCCACAGGAGCATAGGTTTCATCATAATCAATTCATTCATCTTGATTATAGCCCTGTGCTACTAATCTTTCTTTGTTTCTAATTACCATACCAGACTCATCCTTTTTATTTTAAAAAACCCATTTGGTACCAATAAAAAGATGAAAATTCAGTCTCGGAACAAGACACTATACTTTGTTTTGCTCAAATTGAACTAACTCATCTTGTATTGTGGAAATTCAAGATTCATCAGTTAACACCTCATTTACATTTTTAGGCTCAATTTGAGATAAGAAAGAAAGATTTATTATATATCTAATAGAGGAACGAGTACTTACACCTCTTTCGAAATTACCAATAATTTCTTTTACTGAATGTCCCTGTATTATCATTATAACTCATTGTAATGTTGAATCCTATTTCTTAGTCTCCTCCTCTTTTTGAGACTCCTTAATCGTATTTTTATGTTGGTTTTGGTGATTTGAAATACCTGCATCATCATCATCCAGAATATTTCTCGACAAAAATGGGTCAGCTTCCTCAAATACAATATGCATAGATTCTTCTACTACTAACGTACATTTACTGTAAACTCTATAAGCTTTACTGTTAGTAGCATATCCAAGGAAAATTCCATAATCAGATTTAGCATTAAATTTACCTAGATTTTTCTTGTCATTCAGAATGAAACATTTACACCTAAATACTTTAAAATAGCAAATGTTAGAAGTCTTACTGATAGGTGTAAATTACCTATATATTTCCAAATCGAAATTGTTAGTTTTCAAGTACATTTAGTACGTTTTTATTAAGTTTTAATATGTTTTTATTTTTTTTATATTAAAACAGGTGTATGGGTGAAAAAGTATGAAATCGAAGCGCAAACGATCAATTCGGATAAAAAATGGTCAAAGAACGGTGGAAAAACAAGCAAAGAGGTATTCTGAAAAGAAGCCCACCACCGCGGTGTCCAGACCACTGCCACGGTGGTGAAAATCCAGAGTGGGCTATTCTTGCTGAACATTCATCGCCGCAGCGGTGAGATCCACCGCCATGGCGGTGAAACTGCAGGATGGTCCTGAATCCACCACTTTCTTACCGCCTAGGCGAACATTAAACCGACTTACCTCACCGCAGCAGCGGTCAGCTCTGCACCAAAATAGATATTTTTAAGGATATTTTTGCTTATTTAATCCCATCTCTTTTCCTCTCTTCTTCCTTCACCCAGCCATAGGAGACCCCTTAGGGTTCCTATGATTTTGAGAATGTTTCAAGGTGTGCTCAACCAATTTTGAAGGAGAAGAATGCGTTGCAATAAAGGAGAAGTGATCGTTGGATGGTTTTAGCGCCGAATCTTCGGCTACGGCTAATTCCTTCCATTTCTCTTTTTATTTTCTTAACTTTGGTAGGATGTGGAGCATGTTTAGCTCAGTTTTTAACGTATAACCAGTTATGACCATGAGTTAAACATCGATTGTAATAGGGATTAACGCACTATTTATAAAAATGTAGTTTTGGTTGAATTTGTGTTTCATTTATGGTTGTTCCTTATAATTTCAATTGTGTTGCCGTGTTTCTATGATTATATGCTAATTTAGATATATTGAGAATACGGGGTTTGACACTTGGGAGAGGTAACCCCGGATTCGGACTAGGGTAAACACAACGCGATGATCCAATAACCCGGGAGGAAGTTGGAGAGTGGGCAAACGATGACATTGGGGTGAGACTCACGTGACCTAGAGTCATTAATACGTTGAGGGGGACTTCTTCGTTGACACAAAGTCGCATATTCTACCGTCTTACACTCGGGAGAGGTGGCAAGGGAGTTTACGAACTGAGATTTTTGGATACGCCGAATGCCGTTAATGTAAACTAAAACGAAATCAAACGCATTTAAGTAAATAAAGTTAATCCCTAGGCAATCTACTGCCCTAAACAATCTCAATATAGTATTTATAGTATAGTTAACTTAATTAGTATTTTAGTTTAGTATTAATTAATAATTAAATACATTTTTAGCGCCTAGATAAAGTCAGGTTATGACAATTGTGGTACCCGATAGTAATTTCAACCAATCCCTGTGGATACGAAACCCGACCGAAAGGTCCATTATACTAAAACTTGACCCGTATGCTTGTGGTGAAAGTGACGATACTAAAATACGGCCACCAAGTTTTTGGCACCGTAGCCAGGGAATTGGCTGTTTGTCATATGTAGTTTCCGGCAATCGCCACCAAGTTTTTGGCGCCGTTTTTCGGGAATTGGTTTGTTGATTGTTATTGATATTGCGAGTAAATAACTTGATTTTAATTTAGGCATTTTTTAGTTTTTATAATTTTTTTTTGTAGTTTTGTTTTTGTTTTTCTGTAGGGTGCTTGAAGATATTAGATTGACAGGTACTCTTGTGTTTATTTCATTACAACATCTCGCTAGTCTTGAGGGTATGTGTCGGGCTGAGGACAATAAACCAAGCACTACTTGGGAGGTAACCCAAGGCAAGAATAAATTAAATCCGTCACTGCCGACTTAATTTGGAGGCGAGATTCTCTCGCCTCCAAGGTATGTGTCTAAACCCCTGTCTTCGTTATCATGCTACAAACAGTCATTGGGATCGCTGATAGGGTTATTGTGATCGTTTCCTGTTTAAGTCGGGTGTGATGTGTTAGTATAAGTATTATATGTTTAGTTGTAGTTTATATTTTGTTTTACATGTGCATGCTTGTTTAGGATTAGTTTGTTTAGTTTAGTTGTTGTTTTGTACTGAGTTTTGACATCATCTAGGCCTTTACCCAATGATGAGTCTGTCCCCTGGTTGTTTATTGAGGTCGACCGTAAAGCTCATTCTTGTGTATCTGTGTGCTTAACATATCGTCTTAGTAAAAGTTATTGTAGTTCCTAAATGCACGACCACGTAAACTCAATATAGCACTATCTAATTGATTTGAAACCGATTATCTGTCAATCAATTTCATGACAATAGGGATTCTAGAACTTGATTTGGGGGAAATTCGAGGGGAAATCCTAGGCGAGGTTGTTCAGGAGATATGATTTATGCATTTATTTGATCACTTGAACCTTTTGAAGCCTACCATGCAATATCATTATCCCTCATTACCCTGTTGAAGCCTAAATGCTAATTCAATTATGAACATATGAACAAATACCCAGGCCAGTTGATTTTTTTCCAAACCTATATCGCTGAATTAAAGGCACATTTGAATAGATCAAATTAGCATTCATATATGCTACTTGATGTGAGTAGTTGAGTTTAGGACGAACTTCGGATTGATTCGGTATTAGTGTATTCACTTGTTATTTTCTTAATCCTTTTTGTACACTACTAAAATTGTTGAAATTCGAATAAGTTTGGGGGTGTGTTACTTAATCATTTTTGCACACTTCTAAACTGTAGAAATTCGAATACGTTTGGGGGGGGGGGTTATTCGGAAAAAAAATTACGTTTCTTTTGACAAGTGAGTACATCGGTCTAAAGTGATTTTTGGGATTGCTTACAATTTTTCTATGGGGGTTCGTGAGTGAATATGCCAAGAGATGTGCCTTGGGTAATGTTAAGTTAACGACATTAACCCATTTTTTATTCAAATTTACCCTTGGCCATTCCAAAACCGAGCAGAGTCCTAATGATATTTTTGAACCTCCAAGCTTACATTAGTAGAGAATAGATCCCGGGTCAGGCGTATGGATTCCCTATACCTAAAAATTTTTAGTTATGAGCTATATTGAGGGATAATCCCATCAAATCAACAAATAATTGTATAGTTGAGTTTCAAACACACACACTTTAGTAGGATCTAGAATGGAGCTTACTATCATCGAGATGTTGAAATTCTAGAACACCAAATGGTGTGATTTATGCTTGAACTTGATAGGATTGGGGCCGATGAGGGAAAATTTGTTTGGCCGGTAGATGATAATCAAAACTTACACATTATTGTTTTTAGTGGTTTTTTCGTCTTTAGTTTTTAATTTCGTAATTAGTTGTCATATTTTCTCGTATTGTGTGGGTGCTTTTCTTGAGGAATAGAAATATTCCGAGTCTGGGGGTATTTGATAGGTGTAAATTACCTATATATTTCCAAATTGAAATCGTTAGTTTTCGAGTACGTTTAGTACGTTTTTATTAAGTTTTAATATGTTTTTATTCTTTTTGTACTAAAACAAGTATATGGGTAAAAAGATATGAAATCGGAGCGCAAACGATTAATTCGGATAAAAAATGGTCGGAGAACGGTGGAAAAACAAGCAAGGAGGCAAGATTTTGAAAGGAATCCCACCGCCACGGTGTCCAAACCACTGCCGCAGCGATGAAAATATAGAGTGGGCTATTCTTGTTGAACATCCACCACCGCAACAGTAAGATCCACCGCCGCGGCGGTGAAATTGTAGGATGGTCCTAAATCCACCGCTTTCTTCACCGCCTAGGAGAACATTAAAGCAACTTACCTCACCACCGCAGTGGTGAATTCCACCACCACAGCGATCAGCTCTGTACCAAAATAGATATTGTTTTGGATATTTTGCTTATTTAATCCCCTCTCTTTTTCTCTCCTTTTCATTCACCCAGCCATAGGAGACCCCTTAGGGTTCCTATGATTTTTAGAGTGTTTCGGGGTATTCTCAACCAATTCCGAATGAGAAGAACGCGTTGCAATAAAGAAGAAGCAATCGTTGGATTTTTTTAGCGCCGATCTTTGGACTACGGCTAAGTTCTTCCGTTTCTTTCTTTATTTTCTTAACTTTGGTAGGATGTTGAGCATGTTTTGCTCGGTTTTTAACGTATAACCGGTTATAACCATGAGTTAAACATGGATTGTAATCGGGATTAACATATTATTTATAAAAATGCAGTTTTGGTTGAATTTGTGATTCGTTTATGGTTGTTCCTTATAATTTCGATTGTGTTACTGTGTTTCTATGATTATATGTTAATTTAGATATATTAAGAATACGGGATTTGACACTCGGGAGAGGTAACCCCGAATTCGGACTAGGCTAAACATAACGCGACGATCCAATAACCTGGGAGGGAGTTGGAGAGTGTACAATCGATGACGTTGGGGGCAAGACTCACGCGACCTAAAGTCGTTAAGATGTTAAGGGGGACTTCTTCGTTGACACGAAGTCGTGTATTCCCCCATCTTACACTCAGGAGAGGTGGCGAGGGAGTTTACGAACCGAGATTGTCGGATACACCGAACGCCGTTAATGTTAACTAAAACGAAATCAAACGCATTTAAGTAAATAAAGTTAATCCCTAGGAAATCTACTCCCCTAAACATTCTCAATATAGTATTTATAGTATAGTTAACTTAATTAGTATTTTAGTTTAGTTTTAATTAATAATTAAATACATTTTTAGCGCCTAGATAAAGTCAGGTTATGACAATTATAGTACTTGATAGTAATTTCAACCAATCCCTGTGGATACGAAACCTGACCGAAAGGTCCATTATTCTAAAACTTGACCTGTACGTTTGCGGTGAAAGTGGCAACGCTAAAATGCGGCCACCAAGTTTTTGGCGCTATTGTCGGGAATTGGTTGTTTGTCATATGCAGTTTCCAGCAATCGCCACCAAGTTTTTAGCACCGTTTCCAGGGATTGGTTTGTTGATTGTTATTGATATTGTGAGTAAATAACTTGATTTTAATTTACGTATTTTTTAGTGTTTATAATTTTTCTTTGTAGTTTTGTTTTTGTTTTCCTGCAAGGTGCTTGAAGATTTTAGATCGACATGTATTTTTGCGTTTCTTTCATTGTAACATCTCGCCAGTCTTGAGGGCATGTGTCAGGCCGAGGACAATAAACCAAGCGCTTCTTGGGAGGTAGCCCAAGGCAAGAATAAGTTAAATCCATCACTGCCGACTTAATTCGGAGGCGAGATTCTCTCGCGTCCCAGGTATGTGTCTAAACCCCTGTCTTCATTATCATGCTATAAACTGTTATTGGGATTGCTAATAGGGTTGTTGTGATCATTGCCTGTTTAAGTCGAGTGTGATGTGTTAGTATAAGTATTATATGTTTAGTTGTAGTTTATGTTTTGTTTTACGTGTGCGTGCTTGTTTAGGATTAGTTTGTTTAGTTTAGTTGTTGTTTTGTGCTAAGTTTTCACGTCATCTGGGCCTTTACCCGATGATTAGTCTGTCCCCTGGTTATTTATTGAGGTCGACTGTAAAGCTCATTCATGTGTGTTCTCTGTGCTTAACGTATCGTCTTAGTAAAAGTTATTGTAGATCCTAAATGCACGACCACATAAACTGAATATAGCACTATCTAATTGATTTGAAACCGATTATCTGTCAATCAATTTCATGACAATAGGGATCTAGAACTTGATTTTGGGGAAATTTAAGGCAAAATCCTAGGCGAGGTTGTTCAGGAGATATGATTTAGGTATTCATTTGATCACTTGAACCTTTTGAAGCTTACCATGCAATATCATTATCCCTTGTTACCCTGTCGAAGCCTAAATGCCAATTCAATTATGAACATATAAACAAATACCCTAGCCAGTTGATCTTTTTCCAAACCTATATCGCTAAATTAAAGGCACATTTGAATGAATCAAGTTAGCATTCATATATGCTACTTGATGTGAGTGGTTGGGTTTAGGGCAAACTTGGGATTGGTTCGGTATTAGTATATTCACTTATCATTTTCTTAATCCTTTTTGCACACTCCTACAATTGTAGAAATTCGAATAAGTTTGGGGTTGTGTTACTTAATCCTTTTTGCACACTCCTAAACTGTAAAAATTCGAATAAGTTTGGGGGTGTGTTATTCGGAAAAAAAAATTACGTTTCTTTTGACATGTGAGTGCTTCGGTCTAAAATTATTGTTTGGGATTGTTTACAATTTTTCTATGGGGGTTCGAGAGTGAATGTGCCCAGCGATGTGCCTTAGGTAATGTTAATAATGACGTTAACCCATTTTCTATTCAAATTTACCCTTGGCCATTTTTCCACAACCGAATCATGTCCTAATGATCTTTTTGAACCTCCGAGCCTACATTATTGGATAATAGATCCCGGGTCAGGCGTATGGATTCCCTATACCTAAAAGATTTTAGTAATGAGCTATATTGAGGGATAATCCCATCAAATCAATGGATAATTGTTCTTATTTCATTTCTTTTTCTTCTCATTTTCTTTATCCTTCTTCGGTTAGGAACAATCAGTTTGAAAGTTTCTTCTCTCATGGAATGTACGTCGAGTCATTCTTCTAAAATTCCTTGTGAGAAGCGTCACGTATTTCTCTTGCTCATTGTTAAGACTTTCATCATGACTGTCATATTTTTCTTCAATTTTTTGAGCCTTTAGCACAAGGATTTCCTCTTGCTATTTTTGGTCTCATCCTCATATCCTTTAATCGCTATTTCATGAGTCATCAAGTTGCCTATGAGATCATCAATTTCGTATTTGCCAAGATCCTTAGCTTCCTTAATTGCAGTCACATTCGACTCCCATACCTTTGTTAAAGATCTTAGGTCCTTTCAAAATCTATCCTCCATGGAGTATAGCTTTCCAAGTTGACTCAAGTGATTACAAATGTTGTTGAAACGAGTATACATCTCTTGAATCGATTCAGTTTCTCCCATTATGAACAATTCAAATTTTCTCATAAGAACGTTGATTTTTTATTGCTTCACTTGACTTGTCCCTTCGTGGGTAACTTGTAGCTTGTCCCACACATCCTTTGCTTATTTACAACACAAACCTCTCGAGTATTTATTAGCATCCAAAGAACAAAATAAAATATTAATAGCTTGAGAGTTCATAGAAAATTTCTGCTTATCAGAAGTAGTTAGCTGCACTTTCTTCTTCTACTTCCGTTTTCCATTGGAACAAACAGACTATTCTCGATTGTTGGTCACACATCATAATTTGTGGCCTCAAGGAAGGCTATCATTCTCTCTTTTCAAAACAAATAATTTTCACCTGCAAACAACGGTGGTCGGCGCATAGACTACCCCTCAGCTAGTCTGCCTATTGTGTGCATCATGTGATCTTTGTTAGCTAAGTGTGTTGAGCTAAACTAGCTCTGATGCTAATTGTTGGCCCAGTGAGCTACCCAAGAGGGGGGTTGAATTGGGTAGTATTAAAAATTATCAGAATATAACACTTAAAAAATCAAATAATTAATATTATCCTAAAATTATTTATTATATGTTATAGTAGCGGATTATGTGTTATCAACTAGGTGCAAACCCAAACAACAAAATATAAACAATATAAATAATACAGTACACAGAAATTTATACTGGTTCACCAAGCTACTCTTGGCTAATCCAATTCACCGAGCCCCACAGAGAGTCACACCCACTAAACTCAAAATCTCTTTAAAGGAAGGAACCAAACCCTCACAATGTTTCTTTTCGTAGGCTGAGAATCAACCTTTACAATTCCTTTTCACAGACTAAGGAATAACTTCTATCCTTTTACCTGGTGGAAGATTAACCTAATTCTATTACAGGGAGTATCATGACCTAATTCTTTTTATACTCTAGGCAAAGAATTAAACCTCACACAAACACATTCTAAATATCCTTTTACCCAGTCAGGATTAAACCGTTATAATTCACTCACAATTCTATAAAGGAAGAATTAAAATCTAATATTTTTATACTCTAGGCAAATATCAAAGCCTTAATCTCTTTACTGGAAGAGATTGAAATCAACTACCCCTGATTAGACACTCTCAATAGTATCTAATTCACACACAACTTCAACAATTACAAAAATTGATAAGTTATTCCCACTCGGAGCTTTTACCACCTTATATTAATTAATACTCAATTAATGTCCCAAAACTAGTGATCGAAATAAAGTGAGGAAATTCAAAATCTAATTTTAAACAAAAAAACGGGTAGCAAACAATTTTGCACGTAATCAGATTTTTTAAATAAATTGTTTCAAAAAATATTTTTCAATAAAAATTCGGAAAACAATTTCAAAGATAAACTTCCAAGAAATTAATAATAATAGCAAATAAGCAAATAACATGGAACAATCTCACTAGGAATCCACCAAAAGAATAATGATTAAAATAGCAATGACACTTAAGATCGGTAGTAGCAATAATCCACAACAAATGTTTCTCAAGAACAAATCTCAAGAAAGATCTCACAATGCACTCAGTATGATTTTAGAATGATGACTCTCAAAAAGCTTCGAAACTGTATAGTTCTTGAATTTTGATTGATTTGGATTATTTGATTTTTTAAACCTAAAAAACGCAGGTTTATTTATAGGGGTTTATAACAAGCCTTCTAACAATTAGTTACCATATGTCTTGACAAATAATTACTCCATAAGCCCCTTTATATCATTAAGACTCAATCCTGGTATTATTCACTTAAATATATCTTTTAAAACATTCAATTTAGTCCCTCAAACTTTTACTAAATATCAAGTCGATAAGATAGAAATAATTACATGTACCAAATTGAGAGATATCTAAAATACTTTAACCATATCTACAAGAATATTCAAATAGGAGTATCATATCTTAAATATATTCATATCCCTAAGATATCTCAATCAAGTAAACAAATAACGGCTAGTTAACAGCTAGTTTTTTAATAAAATTCGAAATTCCTCGAAACCTGAAACAGGCCGTTGGTTGACCAACCAACACCCACCGGTCGACCTCCCAATTCAAGATGTAGCCCAAGCCAAAAACTATTCGCCCATCAATTGACAGCCCAACCTTCATCTGTCGACCGAACGATACATAGACTTTCACAAGTCGACCTACCTGTCGACCTAATGATCCAGAGAGTTCATACTCTAAGCATAGGTCGACTTACCTGTCGACCGAACGATTTAGTGAGTTCCATAAGTTGATTCACTTGTCGACCAAATGATATAGAGAGTTAGCCTTATAACCGCAGGTCGACTTATCAGTTGACTGACCATTGCTGGAACACTTATCTCAATTCAATTTTAATTCATTTTCTTCGACCTTTTCACTTTTTTAATCGATTTCTTTTCTCGGTTAGCTCCACTAAATTCTTAAATTCAATTTTAACTAATTATCAATGTTTTATTTACAATTACACATAGGAACAAATAATTTAACTAATTAGGATCCTATAAAAAACACACATATTTGTAAAAAACTATTTTATGTCGTGTGTGATCCTAATCGGGAATCATTAAGAGTAAAAATTTAACTTGAGTTGTTTTTCCTAGGTTCTTCAATTTCTTTAAACTCTTAGAATGCGTCATCTTTGTCAGTCTCTTTAGTATTTAGCATCATTTTCAACTTCTTCATGATAATATCTTCATTGGAACTTATAAACTGAAACACTCAATAAAATCGTTAGTTCTACCAAAAACATCAATAATTAATTGTTCATCAAAATCTTAGGCTCAACGGTTTTATTGAGCCTAGACAAGAAAACAAAGTGTGTAAATTGAATAAATCCCTATATTGTTTAAAGCAAGCTCCTAAACAAGGGC
The DNA here is from genome assembly GCA_016647705.1 of Eucommia ulmoides. Lineage (NCBI taxonomy): Eukaryota > Viridiplantae > Streptophyta > Magnoliopsida > Garryales > Eucommiaceae > Eucommia > Eucommia ulmoides. The sequence continues at coordinate 35,938,240 of CM028339.1, read as the reverse complement.
ATACGAAATTTGATTCCTACATGATCGAAAACAGTTTTAAGTCTAATGAGTATGATTGGTGCATCTATTTTAAATCTTGGAATAATTCACATGTTTTGGTTAGTCTCTATGTAGATGATATTTCAATATTTGGCTCTAATTTAGATATGATAGTTGAAACAAAATATATGCTTGGTAGCCAATTTTAATATGAAAGATCTTGGTGAGACTAATTTTATTTTGAGAATAAAAATTACAAAAACACGTCATAGTATTTTTCTTGATCAGTCACATTACATTGAGAAAATTTTGAAAAAATAAAAATATTTTAGTAATTACAAGCATGTTGCTATTCCTTCGACTCTAGCATACATTTATTTTCTGTTGAAAATGATTATGATGTGATTAATCGAAAGGAATATGCTAGTATAATTGGTAACTTGCGATATGCGACTGATTGCACTACACTTGACATTGCATATGCAGTTGGAGTATTTAGAAGTTTTATTAGCAAACTAGGTAATGAACATTGGTGTGCCATTGAGTAGATACAAAAATATTTATCTGGTACTAAAAATTATGGTTTGTTTTATGAAAAAAAATATCATGTGGTACTTGAAGGTTTTACTGATGCAGACTGAAATACATTGTTAGGTGATTCTATTTCTACCACTGGTTATTTTTTTACACTATGTGGTGGTTCTATATTTTGGAAGTCTAAAAAATAAACTATCATTGCTAATTTGACAATGGAGGTTGAACTTATAGCTCTAACTTCTATAAGTGAGGAAGCGAATTGGTTAAGAAATTTATTATATGAAATCTCACTTTGGGAAAAACCAATTCCACCTATTTTAAAACATTGTGATAGTACTGCTACAATTGGTAGAGTGAAAAATCGTTATTATAACAGAAAATCCAAACCTATAAGGAGAAAACACAATCTTGTAAGATCTTATATGAGTAATGGTGTTGTTAATGTGGATTATATTAAATCTTACGATAATCTTGCAAATCCACTAACAAAGGTCTTAACTAGAGAAATGGTTTAGAATACATCGAGGGAGGTGGGGGTGGGGGGTAGGGTTAAAGTCTATACTTTAGTAAGTTACTTATGAGGATACCCAACCTAGGGACCAGAGATATTGAGAACTAGGTTCAATGGGAAAAACTAATTATAAGAAAACTTACAAAAATGCACTATTTTTATTTCGATCCATCTCTATGGTGTAAGTGCATTTATCCTGTAATGATTGGAGGCTGAGTCTTATGAACCCTTAATGAAATTTGTATCTCTTATAAGTGGGATATCATAATTACAGAAGTACCCTTGACAGATATCACCTATATAAGTGTGAAAGTGAGACCGCTTTCTATGAGATTTAGGTTATTCTCAAAAACACTTATAAAAACTGGGATATCACAAGGCCGTAATGTGCTGGATAATAAAACTCATGTTACCACCTAGAAAATCATGTGTGGACAGTGGTACTTTATCTCCCTTAAGAAGTCATAGTTCAAGTCTGAGACCATTATTGACTCTAGAGTAGAGATTGTTGTTTCACTAAGTGAAGGTTCAATGCAGAGCACACCTTCATTATGCATGTTGATCCATCTTTGCCTGATAATTTTATTTTATATTAAAATGAGTGGGAGAATATTGTTACATTTTAATATAACATATATTATTAATTAATTAATTTTTAAGTTTTATAAGTTATAGAGCTAAAAGGTCTCCCACTATCTTAGTGGGTTAGTGCTCCATTATTGTGTTATTTCATTTTTTTATAACTTTCAAGAATTTTGAAATTTTGTAACATTTTTCCTTTATTTGTGTGTATTTAATCTTGTGTATTTTGCAAGCCTATAAATAGTCCTTCAGTAAGCTTTGTGAATCATTCACACATACTTTATATTGGGTAAAGAAATGTATTCTCTTGGTGGAGTTTTGGGTTCTACTATTTGTGCAAAGTTTGTGTGAACCAAATGACTAAGTCGGACTGTTGTATCCAGGAGGGGATAAGTCAAATATAAATTATGTTGCATCGGTCTCAAGGCATTTCCAACCACAGAGGACTCGAATCCCCTTAAAGAAAACGATATTTTCATGCCTCAGTCGAATATAGTTTATATTTTTCTTGATTTATTTTTATTTTTCTCCAACACCAATAATAGTTCCCTTATAATTTTTTGTAAAATAATTTAACAAAATATATGATAATAAAAAATACATTAAAATTTTATATGCAAAACAAATTCATTTTTCCCAAAACAACGTGTTTTGTATTGGCGCCTAACTTATTTGCTTTCCCACTATACATTTCGTGACCAACTTCATGATATGCATATGCTGAACAAAGTCTTTCAAGAACCCCCAAAAGCAAAATCTTCACGTTTGTCTTCGTTCCACCGACGATCGTGAACCCATCCACCAACAATCGTGAACCCTTCCATTGACGTGAAGAAAATCAATCATGAACCCTTCTACCAAAACTGTTGTAGCAGTCATCGATTGATCGAAACCCTTGTAGCAGCCATTATGAAATCTAGTAAACCCTCATGATCGAAACCATTACATCGCGAAATCATATTTGTTCTTAAAATTTTGGTCTGTGTTCTCTAAATCATCGCTTTGTCTTCCTAAATTTCAGTGTTTCTATTCTCCAAATCGAATTTGTAGTGTGTTTTTTTTTTTTTTTTCAAATTCCTTTCTTCAAATCAGATTCTCCAAATCTAATTTGTTGCTAATTTGTGCTTTTCTATTTGCTTCTAGTTTGATTTCGATTTTTAAATATCATATTATTGCTTATTGTTTATTACTTATTCTAGGGTTTGGCTCCTCCATGCTCAAGAGATGCCGACGATAAAATTTCCCCAATTCCTCAATCATCTTGACATTTTTCAGTACTGGAGAAAATAATTTTAGTTAACCAATTTTGTGTTGTGTTTATCCCACATTGGATGTGAAAAGGGCCGGTGGTTAAGTTATAAGTGTGAGGAAATGTCTGAAATCATGAGCTAGCTTTTGGGGTTGAGAGATGTCCAAGACTACCCTACATTGGTATCTAAGCCTAGGTTACAATAACTCTAACCCAATAGCCGCAAAGGGGGAGACCGGTCTAGGGTTAGCTGACCAAACGTATGAGGGAGAGAATTTGTTGGGTAGGTCTGACCTATATGGGGGCTGATGGACCTAGACGATAGCCTAACTGACCTTAAATTAAGAATCAAATATTAAAAGGCTATTATATATATATATATATATTTTAATTACCTTATATATTTCATACTAATTAAGGAGAGAGAATATAAAGAAAAAATATAATACATGAAAATTATGAGTACTAATTTACAAAAATTATACAAATAATATATGAATATTAAATTTAGTAATAATGGAAAAATATTAAATTAAAAGAATAATATAAAAAAATATAAAAATTATGGACATCTAAATAATAAAACAAGAAGGACATAAACCCTCTCGATAAATCTCAACCATCATTTGTCTCCAGAGATTAACGATCCAAATTGATATAAACATTAACATAAATGTAAAGAGTATATTTACGTCTAACCTTATATATCTTACACCTAATTGAGGAGAGCGAATATATCTTTTTTGTATAATTAAATGGAGAGAATTTATTTTTTCTATATATAGATATATAAAAGTAGTATACGGAAATTAAATTGAACAAATCATATAAAAATATAGTAGAGGAAGATTATGAACATTAAATTTACAAAAAAATTAGAAATAATATATCTTATATTAAATTATGTATACTAAATTTATGAAAATTAGAAAAAGTATTAAATGCGTAATAAATTAGTAATAATAGAAATATTAAATTTATGAAAATTATAGAATAATATATGCACATTTAATTTAGTAATAATACTAAAATATTAAATTTACAAAAATTAAATTAAAAAAATAATAGAAAGTAGAAAATATAATATACAAAAATCTTAGACTGAAAGTTATTGAAATAATTTACGGATATTAAATTTAATAATACGGAAATATTAAAATTATGGAAATTAAACTAAAAAAAAAATATGAAAGGAAAAATATAATATAATAGAAATCATGGACATTAAATTTATAAAAATTATTGAAATAATATTAATATTAAATTTATTAAATAATAATCAAATATTAAATTTACAAAAATTAAATTAAAGAAATAATATAAAGGAGAAAACATAATACATGGAATTATGGAATTCAATTTATGAAAATTATAGAAATAATATATTGATATTAACTTTAGGAATAATACAAAAATGTTAAATTTTTAAAAATTAAAGTAAAAGAATACTATAAAAAGGGAAATATAATATATGGAAATTATGGACATTAACTTTACCGAAATTATAAAAATAATATATGCGCAATAAATTTTGTAATAATACTAAAATATTAAATTTATAAAATTTATATATATAAAAAAATATAATATATGAAAATTATGAATATTAAATTTACCAAAACAATAGAAATAATATTTAGGCATTAAATTTAGTAATAATACAGAAACATTAAATTTACATAAATTAAACTAAAGATATAATATAAAAGAAAAAGTATACTATACATAAATTATGGACATTAAATTTACAAAAATTATGAGAATAATATATTGATGTTAAATTAAATAATTAAAAAAAAAAGATTATATTCATGAAAATTAAATTATATTTATATAAAGATGAAATGTACTAGACGTAAATTATGGACATTAAATTTATGAAAATTATAGAAATAATATATGGATATTAAACTTCGTAATAATAATGAAACATTAAATTTACATAAATTAAATCAAACAAATGAAATAAAGAGGAAATATAATATACATAACGGTTTTTTATTGTTTAACCCTAAAGTTTCTCTATTTTTCCTTAATGAACCTTTTAAACAAAAAGTTTATTATTTGATCCTATTGAATCCCAGGTTTTGATGAACAATTCGATACCCTTTTAAAATTAAAACAATATGTTGTAAAGGAATTTGTAATTGATAAGTAATCACCACCACTAAAGAAATCGTTAGGATAGTTACGTTCGCCACTTCATGGATAAGAATATCACCACCTTAAAGATAAGAACTTTAATTTAGCTCACCACTTAATAGAATCCTCCAAAGAGATAAGAAACTAAGAAAGGTAATCACAAAGATTAACTTTTGAAATCTGAAATTGATCAAGTCTACTTAATTTTCGTAATTCCTCTTGTTTTATACTTGGAACAACCCTCCACAAATAGGAATAGCCATAATTAATGTTCCAAGATCTTACAAAAACCAATACATATCATAAACAATATTTTTTGACTTCTTTAACTACTAATAATGGCTGAATAACCAAATTCAAAGTATCTAATTTAACTTAATGATAAAAGACTAGATTAAAGCTTCTAATTAACTTAAAGACTTCTTGAAATAGTAAAAATAGCTAATGACCAGATTCAATGCTTCTAATTGAATAAATGGCTTATTGAAAGATTATACCGAATAAGGGCCAGGTCAAAAAAAAAAAATTGGGGCCTAAATATCTTCATGGACCATTAAACCAATATGGTTGGGCTCTTTTGGGTTCAAATTGGCATTACACTTATTGGACTTGGGCTCAAATGTGTTACAATTAAGTATTGATATTTTTGGTGGACATAATTATTTTATCAAGTGTTTCAAATTTATAGTTTTATGCATATGATTAAGAAGAAGACCTGACGAAGAAAACATAAATGGTGTAAGATGAACATAATGAAGATGTGAAGAGTTTTGAAGATTTTGAAGAAAAATAGGTGAAAACAAGTCTTTACTTGTATACTCTTATTGCAACTCAAATTATAATCACATAAGACACTTAAAATGAGTTAATTCTATGTGTGTCATGATAAGAAGTAATAAGTTTAAGATTCTAAAATGAGATATTGTATGTGCTCCTTTTGTCAAATGAATTTGATAATTAACCTAATTGAAAATATATTTTAAAAGTATAAAAAATTGATTTTTCGGGTTAATTTGGTCAACTGAGAAAAACAATTGTTCAACTAAATCAAACAGTGAGATTTGGAGTTAAAACGAGGTGCTACTGATCCAGTCGGTCGACTAAATGAATATGGTCGGTCAATCATTTGAAACAGTAGCTAAAATGTGTAAGGAAGTAAGCACACTAATCCAATCAGTCAACCGTGTGAGTTAGTAGATGAAATAGTGAAAAAGTGGAAGACACTAATCCAATCGGTCAACCGATTGGGTCTAGTAGGTTAGCTGACTGGCTTTGTGCCAAGGCTATTTGGAAGCAGGCATAAGTCGATCAACTGACTTATAGAGATTAGTCAACAGACTGATGCCATTGGGATTTTGGCTGATTTGGTCTCTTGGTAAAAAACTATCCGTTTTTTTATGATTCCAAGAAAGAGAATTGGGGGATTGAATATAATTGAGCTATTAGCAACCTATTATGTGATCTCTATTGATATGGTCCATATATTTTGAGATTCTCCTAATTTAAATGATTTAATACTTCTCATTTATATGATTTTAAATCGAGAATAGTTTTATAAACTTAATTGAGAGAATTAAAAGTTTTTTTAAGTGAAACACATCTGAAATGAAAGGTAATGATATATGGGGTACTAGAATGTCATTTAATGACATATCTTTGAAAAACTAGCCATTTGAGGGCAAATTATTGGTCCATTAATATAAACCTGTGGGAATTAAGTTTGGTACATCAGGAACAATCAGTTTGAGTTTTTATAAGAGTGAGATTTACGCTGAGATTTATACGAGAAATTTGTTGTAAGTTCTTGATCTAAAATGCTTGCTATTTAGCATCACTGATTTGGGTTCTAATTGCTATGTAATCATTGTCTTCAGTGTTTTCCCAGTGAGATCCTTCCAAGTTTTATTATTTGCTTTAAAGTTATATTTATCTTGGTTACTTGGTTTAGGATTGTTAGAAAAATTATTTTTGAACTTAAAAGCCTAAAAATATTTTTAATCGATTTTTGCATGTTTATCTGATTAAGTGCTAAATTTGTGATATCCACATTATTTATTAATCAGATTTGAATTGCCTCACATTATATCTGTTAGCCTAGTGATTTACCCAAGAGATGGGATGAATTTGGTAGTTACAAAAAATAAAACAAATTATCAACTTATAACACTTGAAAATTTAAATAATTAATTTTATCCTAAATTAATTATTATCTTTTATAGCAACGGATATGTGTTATTTAAATTAGGTGCACACCTAAATAACTGAAAATAAATAAAGTAAAATTATAGCACACCACGATGGATACTTGTTCACCAAGTTACTCCTGCCTAATCTAGTCCTTCGAGCCCCACGGAGAGTCGCACCCATTAAACCACTATGATTTCTTTAATCAAGTAGGAACCAAACCCTTACAAAATGATTTTTTTCACAGGCTTAGAATCAACATTTACAATTCCCTTTTCACAGGTTAAGGAAAAACCTCTATATTTTTAATAGGCTAAAGATTAATCTAATTCTTTTATACTTAGGTTAAGAATCAAACCTCACAAAAAATTCACTCCAAGTATCATTTCCATCAGTAAGGATAGAACCGTTACAAATTCACTCAATTTCAATTCTAATCAGTAAGAATTACGCCTATCTCTTTTCACGGGAAAAGAGTAACCTAATCTTTTTATACTTTAGGAAAAGATCAAACCTCAATCTCTTTACCAGAAGAGATTAAAACCCAATTATACCTGATTAGATATTCCTAATAATATCTAATCCACACACAACTCACCAATTACACAAATTAATAAGTTTTTCCCACTCAGAGCTTCTACCACCTCAAATTAATTTAAACTCGATTAATGTCCCGATAAATACTAGTGATAGAAATAAAGAGAGAAATTCAAAATCTGATTCTAAAATAAATGGGTAGCACACAATTTAGTACGTAATCAGATTTTCACAAAACATCGTTTTAAAATATTTTCAAGCACTTTAACGTTCAAAAAATAATTTCACAAAGATCAAAACTCCAAACAATGAATAATACTATCAAATATCAATTAAAAGTAAAAGCTTGGAACGATCTCACCAAGATATCACCAAATGAATGACAATTGAATCGCAATGGAACTTTAGATTGATGATTGCAAAAACTCTTCGCAATTTCCTCAAGAACAATTCTCAAGAATAATCTCACAATAATCTCTCAGTATATTTTCTGAATAGTGACTCTCATAAATCTCAAGAACTGAATAGCTCTTGAAAGAATGATTGATTGGGATATATTATAAGCGAAAAACGCAGGTCTATAAATACTGATTTGAAACAGGCCCTCCAACGGTTAGTTTCCACATGTCATGACATTTAATTACTCATATTGACCCTATATATTTATATGACTCAATCCTAGTTCAATTTACTTAATTATAACTTTAAAAAACATTCAATTTAGTCCTTTAAAAAATAAATTCAAACTCAAATCTATAAGATAGGAAGTATTAAAAAGACCAATTTGAGAAATACTTAAAGTAGCTGTACTATATTTTTAGGGATATCAAAATAACAATCATATATCTATAATATTATCAAATCCGTATGTTGTTCCTAAGATTTTGATGAACAATTAAAGATTGATATTTTTTGTGGAACTAATGATTTGATTTAGTATTTCAGTTTATTAGTTCCAAATGATAAAGATATGATGATAAAGATGATGAAAGATTAAGAGGTTGAAGAATTTGAAGAATCTAGATAAAACAACTCAGGTTAAAATTTCAACTCTTAATATCCCAATTAGGATCACACACGGCACAAAAATATTTTTAAATAATTTTTATAAATATGTGTGTTTTTAATAGGATTCCAATTAGATAAATTATTTGCTCCTATGTGTAATTGAAAAAGAATAATTAAAATTGAATTTAAGTATTTAGTAGAGCTAACCAAAAAAAGAAAATGGTTAAGGGGGCAAAAATGTCAATAAGAATGAATTAAAAATGAGTTTAGAAAAGCGATTCAGCATCCATAAGTCGACCGGACAAAGAAGAAAAAGTCTTTGTATCTCTCGATCGATAGATAGGTCGACTTGTACTTAAGAATGAACTCTCTGTATCTATAAGTCAACAGAGTGGTTGACCTGCGAAGAGAAATGGAATTTCCTGAATCTCTAAGTTGACAGATAGGTCGACTGGCGGGCACAGAATCTTTGGCTTGGCTACATCTTGAATTGAGCTGTCGACTGCTGAGATTAGTCGATCGACTGGTGTCTCTATTTCAGGATATTTGGAATTTTGAATTTTAATTTGAAAGTAGTTATTACTAGCCCATTTTTTGGTTAAGATTCAAGAGAGATTTTAGGGATTTAATCTTATTTACGATATGCTACACATATTATGCTATCCCTATTGATTTAGTTCATTAAGATTGAATATTTCTCAATTTAGTACATATAATTGTTTCTATTCTTAATTGTGATTGGAAAATATTTGGGGGACTTAATTGAGAAATTTAAAATTTATAATTAAGTGAATTAAAATAGAATGAAGTTTTAATGATATAAGGGGTCTAAAATAGCAATCAAGTGTCAAGATAAATGAAAACTAGCCATTAGAGAGCTGTTTTTAACCCCATTTATGAAGACTTGTGTTTTTCATATCGTTAAGAGAGATTAAGGCATCAAGAGATCATATTAAGTTTTTTTTAAGAGAAATCATATTGAGTTTTTGTGAGAGCTTTTCTAAGAGACATTCTTGAGAATCATTTGTTGTTAATCATTGCTGCTACTGAATCTGAAGTAACATCACTCTAATTATTTTTTTGATGGATTTCGGGTAAGATATTTCCAAATTACATTCTATATGGTATTGCTCGATTAATTTTTGGAATTTGATCTTTAGAAATTGTTTTCAGATTTTTTATTGAAAAATATTTTTTAAAACAATTTCTTGAATTAATCTGATTACGTGCTCAATTACGTGCCACCTATTTTTGTTTAAAAGCATATTTTGAGTGTCTCACTTTTCTAGCACTAATTTTGGGGTATTAATTGAGTTTTAATTTATCTGGGATGGTAGAAGCTCCAAGTGAGAAAAATCACTTGTCAATTTTTAATTGGTAAGTTGAGTTGCGGGTTAAATATTGTTGGGTGTATTTAATCAAAGGGTAGCTGGTTTCAGTCTCTTCCAGTAAAGAAATTGAGGTAGTAATTCTTCCTGAATTGAATTGTTTTGTATGGATTTTGTAACGGTTCAATCTTTACCGGGTAACAGGATATTTGGAGTATTTTGTGAGATTTTGATTCTTTAGCCTTTGTATTAAAAAAAATTAGGTTATTCTTGAGCCTGTAAAAAGTGGAGGTTATTCCTTAGCTTGTGAAAAGAAAATTTTGTAAAGGTTGATTCTGAGCCCGTAAAAGAATATTTGTGAGGGTTTGGTTCCTACCTTTAAAGGAATCTTGAGTTTAGTGGGTAAGACTCTACGTGGGGCTCGGAGGATTAGATTAGCCAAGAGTAGTTTGGTGAATCAGTATAAATTTCTGGTATGCTGCAATCTTTACTTTATTTATTTTTGTTATTTGGTGTGCACCTATTTGATTTTATAATTCCGTTATGATATACAGATAATAATTAATTTAAGATTAAAATTAATTATTTGAGTTATTAAAGTATTTTTTCTCTGATATTTTTAATTACTCAATTCACCCCCCCTCTTGGGTATTTCACTAGGACAACACCCTAGAATATCTCTTAGATTTCAACCAAAAAAGGGGCCAGTAATGGCTACTTTTTAATCAAATCCACGAAAACCTCAAATCCTGAAACAACACCATCGGTTAACCGATCAAAACTCACCAGTCGACCGATCGATTCCAGTTGTAGCCCAAGCCAAAATTATTCTCCACTTGGTTGATCGATCCTCCATGTGTCGGTTGATTGATCGATTCAGGATGCTCCCCAGGACATTTTTTGACCAAGGTTTGTCGACCGATCGATTCAGAGAGTTCAGGTATCGGCCATCAGTCGACCGATCTCCCATCGATTGGTTGACTGATCGATCCATAGACTTCTACATTTCCTAGCTACTTCCCGTCGGTTAACCGATCCTCTCAGGCCAGTCAATTGATTCTTGTTGGAACACTTCATCCTTAATTAATTTTTAACTCCAATCTTTAACGTTTTTGCCCCTTTTAACCAACTTCTTTTCTCAATTAACGTAATTGATACTATTAATTAATTTTAAACACTAATCTTTGTTAGGTCAATATTTCTTCTTCAATTTTATATTGGAGAAAATATGTGTAACTAATAAGGATCCTAATAAAAACACACATAAATATAAATTCATTTTGTGTCATGTGTGATCCTAATCGGGATACACTATTGATGAACTCATTGCTAATTTGATAACCCACGAGAAGGGTATCTGACAATATGAGAATAGATAAAAAAGAAAGCTAAAAAGGAAAAAAGGACCTATGAAAGAAATGTGGGATGATACAGATTCTATTGGTTTTGAAGCATTAATCAATGATGAGGGAAGTCTGACATTCACCCTAGTTGCCAATGAGGTTGAGGTAAATGAATGTTCTAGTTTTTACCCTCTAGATTTTGATGAGTTATTTTATATTTATCAAGAACTATTGCATGATTATAAGAATCAGTGTTTTTAAATTAATGCTCTACAAAGTACAGTGATCACATCAAACAAACGTATTAAAAATTTTGTGGCCCAAAACATCGATTTTAAAAATCAGATTTCAAAAATTATTTCATGTGATTTAGAAAAAGAAAAAAATGAATTAAAATCCAAAGTTTGGGATTTAGATTTTATTGTTTTGAAGTTTATAAATGGTGAAAATAATTTAAAAAATATTTCGGGAAATTCTAAAGGTGTTTTTGACAAAGTTAGTCTTGGTTTTCAGAAAAATGTCAAGCAAAAGAGATTTTAAAAATTCTTTTCTAAAACTAAGAAACTTATGAATATTTTAACTATAAAATTGTGGGGCATACCTTTAGTAAATGTTCTTTCAAAGGATCTAAATGTAACCAGGTATGGGTTCCTAAAGGAACAAAGGATGATCTAACTAATAAATTTGGATCCACGTAGAATGGGTACCATCTAAAAGCTTTTTGAGGTGCTTCTTACAAGTTATCAAATAAACATCTATGGTAAAAGACAAATTATTCCTAGAAAAGGTTGTTCTCAGCACGTGACAAGAGATAAATGTTGAAACTACATCTTTGACATCTAAAGACGATAGTCATGTGAGTGATGAAGAATATGCCAAAGAGCGCCACAATAAAACAATGAGATGAAGAAGAAAAATAGAAAGACGCTTTCATAAATAACCAGAACAATACTGAATGAGAATTTTCTTCCTAAATACTTCTAGGCCGAAGCTGTACACAAGGTAATCAAAACCAAGGAGTTAATACGACAAATAAACCATAGAATGAGGAACTAAAAGGAGATGAGATGACTTTATCATGTGCTATAAAGATAATGCCGACACATTCGGTAAAAGAAATTATTTGTAATTTTGAGAAAGATGTAAGTACAAGATCCTCTCTTAGGGATATAATTAATCGTGCTTTTCTATCTCAAATTGAGCCTAAGAATGTGAATGTGACGTTAACTGATAAATCTCAAATTTTCGCGTTGCACGTAGAATTAGTTTAATTTAAATGTAATAAGCTATGGTCATTAGTTTCTAGACCTGATTTCCACCTTGTAATTGGTACTAAATGGGTCTTTCGTAATAAAAAAGATGAAATGGCTATGGTAATTAGAAATAAAACAAGATCAGTAGCACAGGGCTATAATAAAGAAGAAGGAATTGATTATGATGAGATATATGCTCCTGTGGCGAGACTAGAATGTATTAGAATTTACTTGTATTTACATGTTCACGTAATTTAAACTATATCAAATGGATGTAAAGAGTGCATTCTTGAATTACCTTCTCTTGGAATAAGTTTGTGTCGAACAACCACCAAGATTTGTGAGTGATAAACTTTCTGATCGTGTGTTTAAATTTTGAAAGGCTTTGTATGAACTCAAACAAGCTCCGCAAGCTTGGTGTGAGAAACTTAGCCAATATTTGATTGAAAATGGTTTTCGACGGGGTCTTAGTGATATTACTTTATTTGTCAAGCATAATGATTGTGATATCCTATTAGTATAGATATTTGTTGATGATATTATATTGGGATCTACTAATGAGTATTTTTATCAAGAGTTTACCAAGATTATGCAGGTTGAGTTTGAAATAAGTCTGATATGAGAGTTAACCTTCTTTCTTGGGTTGTAAATCATGCAAACCAAAGAGGGGATTTTCATTAATCAATCCAAGTACACAAAAGAATTACTGAAAAAGTGTGGCTTGGATGGTGTTAAAGAATAAAAAACTCCCATGGCAATAGGTACAAAAATATAAAAGAACGATACCGAAAAAAACGTTAAAGAGAAAATGTATCGAGTTAAGATTGGTAGCTCTTTGTATCTTACTGCTAGAATGCCTGACATAATATTTAGTGTATACTTGTGTGCTAGATTTCAGTCTTGTCCTAAAGAATCGCATCTAACTACGGTCAAGCGAATCTTTCGATATTTGAAAGGGACAAGTGACATAGGATTATGGTATCCTAGGGGCAGTGACTTTAAGTTAATTAGTTACTCCGACGTTGATTTTTTTTTCTTTTTTCTTTTTATGCAAAGTTGAGCTTAAAAGTACAAGCAAGTCATGTCACTTTTCAGGACATGCTTTGGTTTCTTGATCTAGCAAGAAACAGAACTCAATTGTCTTATCTACAATTGAGGTTGAGTATATGGCAACTGGTAATTGTTGTGCTTATATTCTATATATTAAGCAACAATTATATGATTTCGGAATATGTATGGAGGAAGTCCCTATTTATTGTGAAAATAAAAGTGTTACATGCTTAAGTATGAATCCAACACAACACTCACGAACTAAGCACATAAATATTAGACATCATTTTATTCATGATCATATTCAGGAAAGAGATGTAACTATTGAATATGTTGATACCTCTAATTAGCTTGCCAATATTTTTACCAAACCTTTAGCAGAAGGTCAACTCATCAAAATTATTCGAGGTTTAAATATGGTTAGGCATAATAATGTATGCCTAGAGTGATATTTTTGGGTCTCTGCCCCCATTTTTTGAGATGATAAAAGGGGATAAGTTGATGTTTAATAAGTTAGTCGATGTTAAAGGATTTGTTCGCATAAGCATTGCATTGATTGAAATGAGAAGTTATTAAGGGGCTTATGTTGAATATCTTTATTGTTTAATTGGGCTTATATTGAATATGTTTACTTATTTTTTCATGTTTATGCTTAAATGAGTTTAAATACCCATCCTCGGATTTAGGGGGAGCGTGGTTACATTTTGTTTTGAAGAAAATATCACAGTTAATTGTTATCATTAAAAATGGGAAGATTGTTGAATCCAAAATTTTGATGAATAATTAATTATTGATATTTTTGGGGGAACTAATTGTTTTATCAAGTATTTCAGATTTATAGTTCCATGCATATGATTAAGAAAAAGACCTAATGAAGAAAACATAAAGAGTGGGAGATGGATGTAATGAAGATGTGAAGAGTTTTGAAGACTTTAAAGAAAATTAGGTGAAAATAACTCTTTACTTATATACTATTAGTGTAACCTGAATTAAGATCACACATGACACTTAAAATGAGTTAATTCTATATGTGTCATGATAAGAAGTGATAAGTTTAAGATCCTAAAATGGGATATTGTATGTACTCCTTATGTTAAATGAATTTAATAATTGACCTAATTGAAAAATATGTTTTAAAGTATAAAAGTTTAGTTTTTGGGTAAATTCAGTCAACCGAGAAAAACAATCGGTCAACTAAATCAAATAGTGAGTTTTGGAGTTAAAACGAGGTGTTATTGATCCGGTCGGTCAACCAACTGAAGATGGTCGGTCAACTGTTTGAAACAGTAGCTGAAATGTGAAAGAAGTGACCACATTGATCCAATTGGTCAACCAAATAAAGATGGTCAATTAACCGTTTGAGTTAGTAGATAAAATGACAGAAAAGTAGAAGACACTAATCCAATCAGTCAACGAACTGGCTTTGTGCCAAAGACAATTTGGAAGCAAGCACAGGTTGGCCAACCAACTGATAGGGATCGGTCAACCGACTTATTCAGTTAGGATTTTAGCTGATTTGGTCTCTTGGTCAAAGACTATCAATTTTTTTATGATTCCAAAAGAGGGATTTGGGGCATTTAAATATAATTGAGCTATTAAAAACCTATTATGTAATCCCTATTGATATGCTCCATATATTTTTAGATTCTCTTAACTTAAATGATTTAATAGTTTCAATTTCTGTTTTAAATTGAGAATAGTTTTATGAACTTAAATAAGAGAATTAAATGTTATTTTTAAGTCAAATACATTTGAAATGAAAGGTAATGATATATGAGGTATTAGAATATCATTATATGGCATATCTTTGAAAAACTTACCATGTGAAGGCTAGTTATTAGTCTATTAATATAGACCTGCGGGAATTAAGTTTAGTACATCAAGAACAATCAGTTTGAGCTTTTATAAGATTGAGATTTACGGTAAGATTTTTACGAGAGATTTGTTACAAGTTCTTGATCTAAAGCGTTTGTTGTTTGGCGTCACCGATTTGGGTTCTAATTGCTATTCAATCTTTGTCATTAGTGTTTTTCCATTGAGATCCTTTCAAGTTATATTATTTTCTTTAAAGTTATATTTATCTTGATTATTTGGTTTAGGATTGGTAAAAAAAATCATTTTCGAACTTCAAAGGCTAAAAAACTTTTTAAGTGATTTTTACCTGTTTATCTAATTACGTGCTAAATTTGTGCTACCCATATTATTTATTAATCAGATTTGAATTGCCTTAAATTGTATCTATCACATAGTAATTATTCAGGATATTATTTGAGTATATTCGTATTGAAGTAGTAGAAGCTCATTGTGGGAAGAAACTTACGTTTTTTGTATTTGTAAGTTTGAGTGGTTTAGACACGTTTGGGATAATGTCTAGTTAGGGTAGATAGGTTTCAATCTTTTTGCTATGAAAACGATTAGGGTTTGATTTTTTTCCTGTAAAAAGGTTAGGTTATTCTTTTCACTTGAAAATAATTAGGTTTTGATTTATCCTATAATTGAATTATTTTTTGAGTGATTTGTAAAAGTTCATCATTCCTTATGAAAAGGATAAGTGAGAGAGAGATAGGTTTTTCTTTAACCTGGTAAAATGATAGGTATTCATTCTTGACCCGTGAAAAGGGTAAATTATAAAGGTTAATTCTGTATCTGTAAAAGAATCGTGAATTGTAAGGGTTTGGTTCCTATATAGTAAAGGAATCAAGAGGTTTAATAGATTGTGGATCTCCATAGAGCTTAGGGGACTAGAGGTAGACAAGACTAGCTTGACCGAACCAGAATAAATTCTTGTGTACTGCATTGATTTATTTCCTATCAAGTGTTTGGGTGTTAGTATTAAACACATATCCGTTGCGTATAAAGATAATAATATATTTAGGAAAATTGTTTATTTGTGTTAAAAGGAATTAATTATTGAAATTTGGTAACTACCCAATTCATCACCCCTCTTAGGTAGCTCTTTGGGCTAACAGATTCCTATCTTAGTATTTAATCATTTGACAGTTAAAAATAATAATAAACGGACAATTTAACCCTTGTATAAATATAAGAAGCCTACCCCTAATTTCCCCTTCATTTGCGTAGCCCTTTTCTTTCCCCATTTTTCTTAGCCGCTCTCTCTCTAGCACTAACTGGAGTTTTTTTCCTCTTGATTCTCCAAATCAATGGTGACAAACTACTTTTCTCGATAAGACTATGGAAGAGGCAGTATGGAAGGGCCAAATTACAACTAAAATAATGGAGAAGATTTCCAAGAACAAACTCATTTCGTAACATGATCCCTATATAGTTTTAGGCATCCAGATTGATGAAATCCCACCAGATCGACAAAAATCCAAACCAGCATTGGCCTCTGTCGCCGCCATTCGTCCAAATCGACAAAATCCCACTCGATCGACACAATCACCACTGCCATCGACCTTTGCCCCCCCCCCCATTATTCTAGATCAACGAAATCCCACCAGATCGATGCAATCACCACCACCGTTGGCCTATGCTACCGCCGTTCATCCAAATCGATGAAATCCTACCGATGGCAATCACCAGATCGAAACGTCGTCATCTCTCGCTCTCTCTCTCATTTGTCTTCCCCAGATCTAGTTTAGATCTAGGGAATTCATCCTCTGTCGTCGTGCCTCCATCCCTGTTATATTTACTCGCCACCACCACAAATCTCTTAGTTGATATCTATTGTTCCAGATCTAGTTGAGATCTAGAATTTTAAGATCTCATAAATCCTAGATATGGAGAGCAATTTTCAGATCCAGTAAATCCTAGATCTTGATTTTGAGTTTTTGTGAATGTTCGCACAAGGTTAGATCTGTTTCGATTTGGTTGATTTTTGTAAACTTTTTGTTATTCATGTGTGAATGTTCTTTTCGTTGATTTATAGGGTTCTTCAATGTCCTTAATTTGTTTTTTTTATGAATGTAAGCATAGATTTTTAATCTGTTTGATTTTGTTTTTTTTTTTTTTTTTTTTTTTTTTTTTTTTTGTCGAGTTTTGTTTATTCATTGTGAACGTTCTTCTTGTTAATTTTTTCTTTGTTATTAGTGAATGTTCATATGAGTTGGTTTTCGAGTGAATGTTCATTGTGGAATATTGATTTTTTAGTTTTCGGGATAAATGTGTCATTTGTGATTGGTGAATGTTTATACTGGTTTGGTTTTTGCTGATCTTAAGGGTTTTTAATGTCTTGATTTATTGTTCTTGTGTGTTTTTGGTGAATGTTTATGTGGATTGATGACGTATGCAATTTGTTTTTCGTTGATATTATTTTTTTTTCAATTTTTTTGATTCGGTTAGGTTATCGGTGAATGTTCATACCTTTTTTTTTTTTTTTGTTGGTGGAGTTTTGTTTATTCATTGTGAATGTTCTTCTTGTTCATTTTTTCTTTGTTCTGAGTGAAACTTCATATGGATTGGTTTTTGGGTGAATGTTCGTTGTGGTTCAGTGAACGTTCATACCAATTTTTTAGTTTTTGAGGTGAATGTTATTTATGGTTGGTGAATGTTCATACTGGTTTTGTTTTTGTTGATCTTAGGGGGTTTTCAATGGTTTGATTTGTTGTTCTTGGGTATTTTGGGTGAATGTTAATGTGGATTGATGACGTGCTTAAACCAAAATTTTTTTCGTTGATATTAGTTTTTTTCAATTTTTTTGATTCGGTTTGGTTTTCAGTGAATGTTCATACAGGGTTTTGTTGTTGTTCTTTTTTTTTTTTTTTTACTGGAGTTTTATTTATTCATTGTGAATGTTATTCTTGTTGATTTTTTATTTGTTCTTAGTGAATGTTCATATGGATTGGTTTTTGGGTGAATGTTCATTGTGGTTCAGTGAACGTTCATACTGATTTTTTAATTTTCGGGGTAAATGTGTCATTTGCGGTTAGTGGATGTTCATATTAGTTTTGTTTTTGTTGATCTTAGGGGGTTTTCAATGTCTTGATTTGTTTCTTGTGTGTTTTGGGTGAATGTTCATGTTGATTGATGATGTGTTTAAACCAATTTGTTTTTCATTGATATTAGTTTTTTCAAAAACATTTATTCGGTTTGAGTTTCCGTGAATGTTTATACCAGGTTTGTTTTTTTGTTGATCTTAGGTTTCATTTTCATTTTTTTTTTTTTGTTGTTCTTGGTTTCTTTTAGTTTTTTTTTTTTTTTTTGGTTTATTTTTTTTTTTATTATTTCGGGCAGTCTGGTGAATTCTTATATTGACGTAGTAAAAATGTCAATTTGTTCGCGTAAAGAACAACGAACATTCACAATAGTAGAATTAAAGTTAAAATGCACTTCTATGTTTAAAACTGGAAGAATAAATATAGGTTAATTATACTTAATCCATCTGTGGTTAGGCCGTTTTGTACTTTTCCTCTTAAAGTATTTTCTTCACTACTTACCCTCCTGTGGTGGTAGACTAAAGTGTACTATTAAAAAGTTAACAGAATCAAGCGTAATTGTGTCATTTCACTTTGAAATTAAGGGTACGTCATTTTATTAAAACTAATTTAATTGGTTATTTTAAAAAGTTATCCAATTGTTAGGGGTAAAAGGTGTGAATTCTCTTTTTCATTTTATTGCATCCAAACTAGGGTGAGAAATCATATTTTAGAAACCCATATCTAGGATTGGCTCTGCATCTAGGGATGACAAAAAAAACCGAAGCGACGGGTAACCGAGAAAAACCGAACCGAATGGTTCGGGTTGAAACCAACTAAATGGTTTTGGTTTTGGTTTTAAATTTAGAAACCGTAGTGGTTTTGGTTTTGGTTTTGAAATAGTAATCGCGTAACCGAACCGTGTAACTGATATATATATTATTTTTAATTTATTTAGTATTTATAATTTCATCGCTATTTTTATTTATTTACACTTTTAACCCTTTTAGTTTACACTTTAGTTAATTTTTAGTTTATGTTTAATACTATTTTTATGTAATTGGTTCATATACTGTATGATTTTGAAGAATGTTTTTATGCAGTTGGTTTTGCTATTAGTTTTTAGTTATTTTAAAGAGTGTATGATTTGGAGAATGTTTAGAATTAATAGTGAATTGTGGTTCGCAGTTGCGGTTTTGATTTTTTATAAAATTTAAAAATCTTAAACGGTTTCGCGGTTTCGCGATTTTGGTTTTGGTTTTGGCTAGAATTAAACTGTCTAGATTTAAAACCGTTGAAAAAGAACTGACGGTTTTAGTTTTGGTTTTACATATCTTAAATGGTTTTTGTTTTGGTTTTACATGAAATCGAGCCAAACCTGGACTGTTGACATCCCTAGTCTGCATCCTCTTCACCGCCGAACTCCTACGCGAGTCGCCACCTCTCCAACGGCGACTACGACAAACAACCACCGCCACTATTTTGTTCTCTCTCTATATTTCTCCTGCGCTCTCTCTGCTTTCTCTCTCTTTCTCTGTATCTATATAATAAAATAGGATGTACATAAGTTCTCTAGGTGAATCTCAACCATTCTTTATAACCCCTATAAAGAACAGTTTAGATTGATTCCCTAAATTAAGATAGTTATAAATATATATTTTATAATTTCTTTCATTTTTTAATTTTTTTAAGATTTCCTTCCTAATTTTATCTTACATCAATTTAGGTTTTCCCTATTAAGTATTACTATAAATAAAAAACCCACCGTCTGAATTAGGTTCAATTTGGGTTTTCTAATTTTATTTGACACCAAGCTAAGAGTGAAGACAGCCGCTACTTTCTTCCCCTTTCTCTCCTCTGCTATTGTCGTTCCATCGCCATCACCCAGCCGGCGCCGTTCAATCGCCATCATCCGCCGGCGCCGTTCAATCGCCATCGCCACGCCCAGGTACTATTTTCTCTCTCGCTTTCTCAATCAACGCACGACACCACGCCACAACCATAATTGCTGGACCTCTCTCTCAATCTCATCCGAACCAACACCGCCACCACCACAACTACTGGAGTGTTGAAACCCCCTCACCCAAGACCGCCGTCACAAATGACTTCTACCACCACCAACATTGATGCTCTCTTCCATCATCACAGCCACGATTTGGCTAGACCTACATTCGATTGTTCCATATTTGGCCAGACCTACATTTAGATTCTAAATGTAGTTCTCATCCACCATAGTCGCCCTCCATCCCAAAATCGAACCCCACATTGTTGCCCTCCCTCCATCACAGCTCCATACTGCTAGGCCAACTCATCTGTCGCAACTCTCTGCCGAAAGTAAGTCATTTCGCAACACTTTCTCTTTGCTTATCGTTTATAGATCTGAGCCTCTCAAATTCACAATTTATTTTCCATAATTTTTGCGAAGCATTGATTGGTTTCGGTTTTTTTTTTTTTTTTTTTTTTTTAAATTTTGTGAGCGTTTGTTAGAATGATACAGTTTGCAGAAAAATCTATTTTTGTTTCTGTTTTTTGAATCTTATGAGTGCAGTTTCTAGTTACACCTATTGAATAGTGATTAATTGGTTTTTAAATGGTATGTTCTTGCTTCGACTTAGATCCTGTTGTTTCAATTGTTTGATTGTGGTTCCAGAAGTGTGTGATTGCCTGTTCGGCTAATCAACATATGAATACATGTATCTTTTAAATATGAAAAATCTAAAACTAAAAGTTATGGCGATGATTTGAAGGTGACAAGCGCTTAATTTCCTTCTTCAATTTCTTGAAACCATATAGTTGTATCGAGGTGGAGTCAAATCAGCTTGAATGGCTCTAAGGTATGATTTACCTCTTATGCTGGAAAAGAATAAATTGAAAATAAATAACACGAAGCATCAAGAACTATTTTATGTTACATTGTTTGATTTTTGAATTCAAATTAGGCTGATGAAGTGGACTGAAGCTTGGACTTTCAGCTATGGGATACCCATGTCGGCACCATGGTCCAAATGCCATCGATGAACTCCTACGTATTCTACTTTCCTGAAAAACTGATGAATTTTTTGGTATAGTTGTATTTTTCTCATTATATAAATATACTAATAACTTATAAATCTACTAATAATTTAATCTAGGTAGCGACAATGTTTGAGTTTTTGTTCCTAGAAAACTTGGAGCAGAAACGTAAACCTGGGAGAATTCACTTTTGTTTTGGATCTAAGGCATTTTCTATTCTATTTAATTGATTAGTGTCAGTGTGTAGTAATTGATTAGTATAATTATTTTGGCAAATAACATGGTCTATTGGATCTTGAGAAGTGACATCCATTTTTTCGAAAGGAGAGGCTACTATTTTAGAGTCTTTATAATCTATTTCAATTGAATGTAATGGTGGATGTATTGAACTAATATTTTGAATTTTTTTATTTTTTTGGTTACTTTCCATGTCTTCTTGATTGTTTGGAGTGTTTAAACATATTTTTCTTTATAGTATTGTAACGAAACAATATGATTTGTTTTGAACCAAGGGTGAGTGCTTAAAATTTGACTCTAACAAGCATTTTATTCTTGTAGATAACTTCATTCTTGTAGGTTGAAAGAAAGCTATATGTATGAATGATGGGAATCTCAACATTCATGGCGTACTTTTGCATCATCAGTAAGTTTATGAGGCAAATCATGTGTGCATGGAGTATTAGGTGGTTTTGTTTAGTGTTCCTGTTCCCATAAAATATGGAACAAAAATAGAAATTCGGTAACAATTCTGTTTTGTTCGCAAAATTTTGATTCGAAAATTTGCGTTATGGTTTAGAATGTCAATTTTTCTTCATTACTACCACCATATGCGGATATATGATTCAAAACATAAATTTTATGTGTACTAATTTCTCTTTTCTAGAATTGTGTTTTCATAAATTTTGTGATCGAAATTTTAGTGCCCTCGGCATCTCTAGCTACATACAAGTTTACTTCTCCCCCTACTATTTTGTTTTACCACTCTTGCCCATGTATTTATTTTTGTCGTATGAATTGAATTTTCATCGGTAATGGATTTTGATATACTTTATTACTATTTTTGGGACTTTTTTTGTTGCTGAAAGTGGTTCACAAAGTAGAGATATGATAACAAAGCAAATAATAAAGTTATGAAAGTAATATCCAACCTCTGAGGTATATATTGATGTTTTTTGTAAAAATATATTGGTTGGCTTGAATGCACTTTACTTTTTTTTTATTAGAATGTTAGACCTTTTCACGATATTCTTAGAATTGACATTTGAATTTTTTTTTTATTTTATTTTTTCTTTTTGCCCTTTTGGTTCTGTTTTTTATTCTGATTATTTGTGTGTGTGTTTTTTTTTTTGATTATGTTTTTTCCTACATAAAACAGGGGTACAAAATGAAGTTGTCTCATATTTATGCTTCAGTTCTTTTTCAATTACGTTCTACTTCCGTATTTTTTAAGGTTTAGGAACAAAATAAAGTTATTCTCATATTTATGCTATAGTTCCAAGTTTTTTGGAACAAAAACACTAAATCAATGGGTATGTTGATCGCGTTTGTTTGGTGTCTCTCTTCTTCGAAGCCGGATCAAAATTAATAAAAATATAGCGATAAATCAAAAACTCGAAATCTTTGATCAATAGTTTTCTGTGATACGTCGGGTATCAAAATCAATAAAATAAAGCAATAATGTAAGATGGAACAGGAGCACACTCTATTGTCAGGGTTAAGCGTAGGTGTAGGAGTTGGCGTCGGGCTCGGATTAGCTTCTGGAGGACAAAGCGTCAACAAATGGAGTGGTTCATCAAAAGGTGTTGCCGTCGAGTAGATTGAGCAGGAGCTGCAGAATATTGTCGTTGATTACAAGGACAACGAGGTCACGTTTGATGATTTTCCTTATTACCTCAGGTAAAGGGAAGGGGAACAAATAGCGGATGATAGATCTTCTATTTCGTAAATAATCATTTCATATCATGGACGAAACATTGATTCTAACTCTTATGAGTAAAACTTAATTTAAGCATATTAATCCATACATTTGTGGATTCTCTCCACTATTTTGAAATAATTTTGCTGTAATTACTATCTTTAACCGTAAAATAATATCCAATTTTCCAGTTCTTGATAATTTTGTCAAACATTTTTTTTCCAGAATAAGCTGCAATACCTCTTTATCTTTCTAATTACTATCTTATAATATCATATCATGGTCCCTAATATTCATAATTCATTGGTATGCTAATGGCAGTGAGATGACAAGAGCCATGACGAGCCCTACTGACAAGTGCAACATATGTTCATCTAAATCATTAAGATGTCTCTAAGCATATCCGCCGGTAATGTTGAATGTTACATTTGTTTTTGATATTCAAAGGAAATACTAATCTTAGTTTTGGTGTTCATTATTTGGGGAAACAAAGCTTAAGAGTGGAGAAAAAGATGAAGAAGATCAAGTCTACAGTTGTGTTTCTTTGTTGGCTCCTCTTTTTTTTTTCCTTCTAATTTATGCTATTTTTAAATTAAATTAATTACAAATTTCACAATAGAAAGTTAAAATCTGTGCCTTTAGGCACCGGTTATACCCATAATGAATCTTATTGAATTGTATTTTTCATTAAGAAGTTTGTGATACTATTTTAATAGCCAAATATCATTGTTGTTGGATGATGATTGTGTTGATATTACATTGTTTGTTGGTGATGGTGTTTAAATGTTAATTATTGTTGATGTTTGATAAAATAGCTGTAGAATATTGTATAAAAAGAGAAAATTATGTCATTTTTTTTTTAACACTCGTGCCTTCAGACACAAGTTATCCGCTAGTGTATATATATGTGTGTGTGTGTGTGTGTGTGTGCTCCAAACACGGATTTGACAAATCCATTTTAGCAACAACAGTGGAAGCGATTTTTGGGTTTGGTGCCGAATAAGAGTTGGCGTCCGCGTTAGCTGTGCTGGGTAGAAATCGAATCTGGGTGACACTATTGTTGTACCTCCAATTGAACGGTTCTTTTTGAAATTGGACGGTCTAAGAGTTAGTCCTCTGGATCACTGAACAAAATACATATTGGCTGACCTAAAATTTGATAGCTTCCTTGGATTACATAGAAATCGGTGTGGTTAAAATTGGACGCCTTTGGCGTGGGCTTCCTTGATGAACTCAGGCTATAAATAAATTTCAACTCTGGTGAGATTTGATGACCTTGGAGTAAATACGGAGATCGAAGTTCGGACAAGGCCCCAAAAACTTCCTCGACGCCTTAGACTTCCTGACCGTCACATGAAGTTTTCCATCTTCGCCAATTTATACATTAATTTCGAGGAAATCCTGCCATCGAGGGACACCACATTGGACTCGGCCTTGAAGGAGAAAAACAATACTGCCACAACCATCAACCACCTCCTATCGCCACTGCCACTCACCAGCCCCTCCACCCCAATCCACCGCCACCGCAAAATTACTGGGGGAATGTCATTGTTGGAGGATGTCAGAGATTTGTTTGAGTTCCACGTTAAACATCTAGTTGCTGTCCTTGGAAATGGAGGCATAGTGGAGAAGGGCTTTGACGACTAATTTGGGTAGCTACGGAGGGGTGGTGGAGATGGTGGCAACTGCGGTGACGGCCGTAGCGGCTAAGGAATGTGAGAGAATGGTGGGAAAAGAAGAAACAAATACAATTGGGCCCTTATCTTTTGGATTAATATTAAAATAATTTCTATTAAATTTTTTATAGGGTATAAATGTCTAAATAACGTGAATTAGCAGTTTTTAGTTGACTTTAACTGTTGACCGTTAAATTTAACGGAAAAATTAACTGTTATACTTTAGTCCACAAGCATAGGGCAGTAAGTGGTGAAAAAAATTACCATAGGGGATTAAGTATAAAACGACCTAACTACAAGGGGATAAAATATAATTAATCCATAAAAATATGAATATTCACGTCTTAATTTTTTTGCAGAATAACATTATACATAGATAATAATAATAAAAAAAGGATGGTCAAAGAATAGAGATTCATTTTCTAAAAAAAAAAATAGGATTAAAAATTTTATTATGTTAGTTGGAGGTCTATTTTCTCATTTATATATATCTTAAGGTGTATATAATTGATTTTTCTATACATAAATTATAGACATTAAATTTACAAAAATAAAAATAATGTATTGACATTAAATTAATGAAATTAAAATATTAATTTATATAAATTTAATTAAAAAATAATATTAAATTAGGTTAGATTTTGTTCGTATGGCAATACCTTTAGTCACGTGTCATATGCTAAAGGCTCAGATCAAGCCCATTAGGGCTTTAGTTAAAATGTGATCATGGATAAAAAGTGTTGCGGCTAGGTTTGAATAAAAAAAAAAAAAAGAAACAAAGCCCAGAAATAAATAAATAAATTCCTGCGAGAGTAGTGAGTTTTCAAAAACCAACACAGGGCAATAGGTTATAGAACACAACAGTAGATAGGGAAAGAAGAATGGAAGAGAGAAAGAACTATTTTAACTTGAAAATCAGATGGAGATTCAGATTTTGATTGGATGAAATTTCAGGGATTTCTTCTAGACATCAAGGACTTTGTTTTCAAAGTTCTTGATCTTCAGTAATTCTCTTCCAGTTGGTGATCCAATATCATTCTCTAAACATGTATTTTGCATTTTTTGTTGTATCCATTGTTTTCGGTGATGTTTATTTAGTGATCAAAGAGTTTTTCTCTTGAAAGTGTGAATGATTGTAATCCCATTATTTTTGTGATGATGAAAGCTGAGATAGGACTTCGGTCCCATAATTTTTCCCCACCTTGGGATTTTCTACATAAAAATTATGTCGACTGTTTTATTTGTTACTTGTGTTTATCTTGGTTAATATCTACGGATATTAAAATCAGAAATCTTATTTTAATCACATGAAGAGAGAAAATAAAATCTAATTAATTGGTGAATTTTCCCAACAAAGTAGTATCAAGAGCTCCAAGTTATTGAGGAAAAATTTATTTGTATGATTTAAAATAAAAGATAATGATGGGACCATGATAGAATTGACATCGGCTAGTTATACTATTTGAAAATCTAGAATAATGGATATCCTTTATTATAGAGATTTGTATTCGCCTTTAAAAGATGATGTGGGTAAACAAGTGATAAAACTAATGAACAATGTGAGATAATGGATAGGAAAACAATTGGTTACATTTGTCGATGGATTGGTCAAAGTGTGTACCAACATGTTATTAATGAAATCAAAGCTGATGAATTGTGAAAAAAATTAGAGTCCTTGTGCGAACGAAAAACTAGATTAAATAAGACTAACTTGATTAAGATAATTGTTCATGTTGGCCCATAGATCTACCCAAGATAGGGTGAATTGAGTAGTTATAAAAATTTAAACAATTAAATTAACAAACTAGCAATCACCAAAGTTTTCTATCCAATTATTACATCGAGCTTACAACTTAAATATATTTAACTAGGTGAACAACTAAATAGATAGAGATATAGAAATTGAATACACATATTTATCCTGGTTCGACAAGTTACTCTTGCCTATGTTCAGTTTCTTGATTTCTTGTTGAGATTTCACAATCCACTAACCCTTATTCATTTCCTAGATAGGAACCAAACCTTTACAATATTTTTCACAAGCTAAAGACTATCCTAATTCTTTTCCCAGACTCAAAATCCAACCTCTACAAATTCTCTTTTTTCAGGTTAAGGAAGAACCTAATTTTTGTTGCAGGTTAAGAATCAAAGCTAGCTATGTTTTTATCAGGCTAAAGACTAACTTAATTCTATTACAGGAAAAATCAAACCAAATCCTTTTAAAATCTAAGAATTAAACCTATCTATTCTAACTAGACACTGACCCAAATATCTCTAATCCTTTCACATTCACCAATATAAAAAATATCATGTTTCTTCGAACATGATCTTCTACTTCAATAAAATATTTGCTCAATTAATGTCCTAATAAATTATGTGATAGAACTACATGAGACTACAAATTTAATGTTACTCAATTTAAGAACACATATAATATAAATCAGATTTCATAAGCAAAAATCGTTTCATAAGATTTTTAAGATATTGGTAGGGCGTAAAATACACTGCTACTTACTCTCGCAAGTATACGAGGTCTAAGTTTTAATATAGTAGATCTTTGAAGATCGGATATCGTTCCCATAGAGAAAAGTGTGAATAATTGAATACCGCAATTTACGTAGTCTCATGTTATCCTGACGATTAAAGACATGATTTAAAATTAAACTAAGCTAAACTACAATTAGTGGGTTAATCCTAACTAATTTGATTAACTAGGGATTGATTTCGTTCACTTAACACATGTTTGATTTCGTTTAGTTAACAATAACGGAGTTTAGGTATCTGACAATCTCGATTCGTAAACTCCTTCGCCACCTCTTCCGAGTGTAAGATGGGGGAATACGCGATTTCGTGTCGACGAAGAGGTCCCCCTCAATGTCTTAACAACTCTAGGCCGCGTGAGTTTTGACCCAACGTAATCGATTGCATACTAACTAACGCCCTCCCGGGTCGTTAGATCGTAACGATGTGTCTACCCTAGTCCGAATCCAGGGTTTCTTCTTCCGAGTGTCAAACCCTAGATTCACAAATCCAACCCTAATACCATTACAATCCTACTAAGATCGTCATCAAATGATAAACACAATTGGATTTAAAAGCAACAATCGTTAAAGAAACATAGATTAAATCAAACGAGTATTTACATGAATTACATCTAACCCTAACAAATATCTAATTAAACTAAAATGATCTTAGCCATTACAATATTAAATCAAAAGGATATCATCAACATCAATAATAAACATTAAGTACAAAAATGGAAACAAGGGAAGAAAAATCAAATCTCAAAGTGGAGTAGTCCACTTTCGCCAAAGAACAATCCTCCCGAGCTTCCTTTTCTCCATTGATGAACTTCCTCTTCTAGCTCTTCAAGAATTGGCCAAGAACACTTCCTAAAACTAATCTAATCTACTTCCTAAATTATCTAAACCTAACTAAGGTGGAAGGAGCTCTCAAAACATCCTCCGCGGGTCATTTACAATTGGGGGAGAAAGGGGTTAAAAAGCAAGGGTTGGGAAATATCTTCAAAATATCTAAAAATAGATATTTCTGTGCAGAGTGTCACCGCCTAGGTGGTGGTTGAGTCGGTTAAGCTTCTATCGGATCTTCACCTAGGCGGTGGATGCTGGCACAACATTCTGACGTTTTTTTCGCCTAGACGGTGGTTCAGCACTTTAGCACTCCAACTTTCTACCTCTTTTCTGCCTAGGCGGTGGTCTTCATGCACTGAAACCTAGTTCTTCACGTTTTGTTCATCATTTGTCCATCGTTTTTGCTTGTTTATCGCTCGTTAACGTCCTTTCACCTGTTTTACACTAAAACAAACTAAAACGCAATTAAATATAACTAATACGCTTGAAAACTAACAAATTCGGTTTCAAAATAGATAGTTATTTTACACCTATTAGATATTCTAAATTGAAAATGATTTTTCATGCAAAAATACAACTCAATTTAAGAATATAACTCGATTAAAGCAAAGATAATTTTGTGCAGGTAAACACGAACAATCTCACCGAGAATTCTTTTAGATGATTGTAGGAAAGACCCAAACCTCGAATAGCAAGAATAGTGATTTCTTCAACACAAAACTTTTTCTCTCAAAAATGATATCAACAAAATAATACTCTCTTTATAGATAATTTGAACTCTTAGTCTTGATTGTTATTAAGTTAAAAAAACACAGGTCTTATTTTATAGATTTAAAACTATGCATATAACGATTATTTTTCAAAAATAAGACCATTTATGTCACATATAGGCCCCACATAAGATACTCCTTCAAATAAAATATATTTGATTTAAAAATAATCTTTGAAAAACTTAATTTAGTCACCATCCTTAAATATAAAAAGCAGTTTTATCAGTTAAACTCATAGAATCAATTAATAAAAGGGCTCAAAAAATAGGATCATCAAAATATATTATACATATATGAAATATACTCAAATTCCCTTAGAATAAAATTTTATAATGTTCAAAACCATAGGATTTTGGTTGAACATCTAGGAAAACGAATCACTAAACTTTCCAATTCCTGACGCGTCAGTCGACCAAATTCGAGTCGATCAATTGGCTACCTCGCAATGGTCCTATTTTATTTATTTATTTATTTTACCATTTTCACCCTAGACTAGTCGATCGGCCATATTGTAGTCGATTGTTTCAAATCAAAAGAAAAACCCTAATGGCTACTAATCTCCTCAGTCAATTCGTAATCTTGTTGGTCAACTGCCTAGACCAGAAGCTTTTCCTCCAATACACTACTTCTCTCGGTCAACCGTCCACTTGGACGATCGACCATTTAGCCTAGCAATTTTCATTTTTTTCATATTTTAAATTATTTTCTTGAACAACATTTTATGAAAAATATTTAAGATCTTAAATTTATCACTTCTTACCATGATACGTATAAAATAATCAATTTTAAATGTTGTGCGTGATCTTAATTGGGTTTCATTAAGAGCATAAAAGTATTAAGTTGTTTTAACTAGAAATATAAAAAAACAATCTTCTACTACAAAAAATATTCAACGTCTTCACTTGCAACCATCTTGAGTCCTTTGCAAAATACCATCTTTATAAATCATCAACAAACATTATCATTGAAATTTAATATTTTCTCATTTTCTCTAACAAAACTTAAATTTGAAATCACTCAATAAACATATTGTTATAGAAAACATCAAGTTGAATTGTCTATCAAAACATCTAAGGTGAACAATTCACTTGGCCTATATAGATGAGCAAAATATACTTAATCACATGAATAATTTTCATGGTCTTATAATCAGTTGATTACTATGAAACTTGGTTTAGAAGATGAAATGCAGACATTACTACTTTTCAACAGATTACTTGACAGTTAGGAAACATTTAGAATATCCTTAGCAATTCGGCGTCAAATGAAAAGTTGACAATGGATATGGTCAAAGGCAGTCTCATTAATGAAGAGGCAATAGGGAAAGAGCATGGCTCATTCTTAGAGACACAAACACAGGTTACTGAAAATAAAAAAAGATGGAGGAGAAGCAAAAGCATAAATCCTCATAATAATGGATGGTTTGACAAATCAAGAGGTAGATCAAAAGGTTAAAAAGAATTTAGGTGTGAGGACACATGATCTGAGATTGCAGATTCTTGAAAAAGAAATAACCTAAAGACCGAACTGACATGTGCCAAAAACATAAGGAGACTAATGCAGTTGTTTATGATGGAGATATTATGAATCTTGATGAAGATGGTTGTGTCAACCTTGCGTACCAAGATAAGAATTGGGTAATTAATTCGAGTGTATTATTTCATGTTATTTCTCGCGGTGATTTCATCTCGTCTTACACTAGCGGTGACTTTGGCTATGTAAAGATGGAAATGATGATACATCTAAGATCATTGGCATGCAATATATTTATCTAGAAACCAATACTAGCTGCAAACTGGTACTTATAGATGTCATCCACATTTCAGATATTCGATTCAATTTGAATTTCACTGGAAAGCTAGACAACGAAGGCTATAGTAGTCATTTTGTTCAAGCAAAATAGAAACTCAGCAAACGCTCTTTAGTGTTGGCCAGAGGCAACAAACTATGCAGCTTGTATGTGATGCAAACGAGATTGGCTAAATGATAGATAAATGTAGTTTAGGATTCTTTTATGGAGTTATGGCATCAATGACTTGGTCACCTAAGTGAAAAAGACCTTCACATGATCCCCCGGAAAAACTCCTGACAGTTATAAAAGTTAAATCTCTTCAAACTTCCATGTATTATTTTACTGGTAAACAACATAAAGTTATATTTAAGAACTTTAATCCATCTAGAAGACATCATTATTTGGATTTGGTGTATACACATGTTTATTTCATGAAAGAACATAGAGTTGCATCTCATAACTTTTTCCATCTATGAGACATTATCATTTGGATTTGGTGTATACAGATGTTTGTTTCATGAAAGATAAAACACTTTACGTTGCTTCATATTTTGTTACATTTATTGATGATTTTATCGAAAAGTGTTTGTCTATTCTTTGAAAACTAAAGAAAATGTATTTGCGGTGTTCAAGCATTTTCACGCTAAGGTATAAAGAGAAACACGAAGGCAACTCAAGTATGTGCATGCAGATAATGGTTGTCAATACAAAGACGCATTTGAGGAATACTGTAGGAAATACGACATCAGATGTAAGAAAAGTATACCTAAGACTCCTTAACATAATGGAGTTGCAGAGATAATAAAATGGATCATTTGTGAATGAATCAAGTATATGCTTTCCCATAGAAAGTTATCTAAATCATTTTGGGGTGAGACAATGAGGACCACAATTGACTTGATCAACTAGTCTCCACTAGTTCCTTTAGCTAGCAATATCCCAGAAAGTGTGTGGACTGAAAAAGACATCTTTTACAAGCATTTGTGGGTATTTATATCCAATACATTTCGAAGGATGAGAGGTTCAATCTTGATGACAACACAAACCAATGTATATTCTTGGGCTGTGGGCATGAAGAATTTGGCTACAGATTGTGGGACCTAGTTTACAGGAAAGTGGTTTATTGGCCCAGTGAGCTACCTAAGAAGGGGTGTGAATTGAGTAGATATAAAAATTTAAATAAATTTATTATCTTTCAACACTTAATAACTCAATTAATCAATTTATCCTAAATCAATTATTATCTTTATAACGCAGCAGATAAGTGTTCAAATATAGGTGCACACCCAAATAACAAGAAATAAAGTAAAGAATATTAATGAAGTATAACACAATGATATATCCTAGTTTATCAAGCTAATATTGGCTAATCTAGTCCTCCAAGCCCTACTGAGATTCGCATCCACTAAACCACTAAATTCCTTTAACAGGTGTGAACCAAACCTTTATATAATGATTCTTTTATAGGCTAAGAATCAACCTTTATAATTTTCTTTTCACATGATAAGGAAGAACTTCTATCTTTTTATCAGGCTAAAGATTAACCTAATTCTTTTATACCTTAGGCTAAGAATCAAACCACACCCAAAAACACTCCAAGTATCATTTTCACCGGTAAGGATGAAATCATTACAATTCACTCAATTATAATTCTAATCAAGAAGAATCAAGTCTATCTCTTTTTAAAGGAAAAGAGTAACCTAACCTTTTTATACAATAGGTAAAGATTAAACCTCAATTTCTTTACCCGAAGAGATCAAAACCCAAGCTACCCCTAACTAGATACTCCCAACATTATCTAGTCCAAACATACTCACACATTACAAAAATCGATAAATTTCTTCCCACTCGGAGCTTCTACTATCTCAAATCAATTAAAGTCAATTAATGTCCCAAATTAACTAGTGATAGAATTTATGTAAGAAAATCAAAATCTGATTATAATAGATATGGGTAGCACAGAAATAAGCATGTAATCAGATTATCACAAAAATTATTTTAAAAATAATTTTTATGCTCATTAAGTTTGTAAACGATTTTACTACAACCTTATCACCCAAGCAAATATGATAATATAAACTAACAATTAAGAATAAAATCTTGGAACAATCCCATCAGGAATATCACCGAAAGATTGAATATGAATCGCAAGACAACTTTGATTGGTGATGCTAAAACACTTAGCGCTTCAACTTAAGAACTTCTCAAACAATTGAACTTATAATTGATCTCTCGATATAATATTAGAATAATGAATCTTAGAAATATCATGAAATGAAAATTCTTTATAGATATGATGTACTGTTCTCTAAAAAGGAAGGTCTATTTAAACTGATTTGGAATAGGCCCTCTAACGGTTAGTTCACACAAGATATAACAATTTAATGCACATATAGACCCCATATATCAATACCATTTAATCCTGGTCCAATTCACTTAAATATGGATTTTAGAATATTTAATTTAGTCCCCAGAATAATTCTCAATTTCAAATCAAATAGATAGTAAGTATTAAATGAACTAAATTGAGAAATAATTCAATTTCATGTACAATATCTATAGGGATATATAAATAAGAGTACCATAACTTCAATACATCTAAATCCCTAAGATATATCCAAAAGATCAACCAAAAAAAGGGCTAGTAATGGCAAGTTTTGTTCAAATCCCAAAATTCCTCGAAATCTGAAACAGCATAGTCGGTTGACCGCCTTCTACCCATCGGTCGGCTGATCGATACAGGATGCTAGCCAAGCCTTTCTCAAACACTGTTCAGTTGACTAATCCCCTTTGGGTCAGTTGACCGTCGATACATAATGTAATCTCAGGCTAAATGTTGGTCCTAGTCGGTTGACTGATTATCGATAGTTGGTTGACCGATTATCGATGGTTGGTTAACTTAAGTAGGACCTTAATATAAACACACATAAATATAAATCATTTAATTTGTGTTGTGTGTGAACCTAATCGAGATAAATTAAGAGTAAATAGATTTGAGTTGTTTTCACCTAGATTCTTTAGAATCTTCAATCTCTTAATGTCCGTCTTTGCATCCTTCAAAATTACTTCATGATATTATCTTGCTTGGAACTCTTTAAACTTAAACACTCAATAAAAATATTAGTTCCACAAAAAAACATCAACAATTAATTATCCATCAAAATCCTTGGATTATCATGATTCGTAGCAAGGACATAATATTTCTTGAAGATCAGACTATCAAGGATGTTGAGAAGGGTGTAAAAGAAAAATCCTCTACCGAGTATCTAGTCAATATAGATCCAGCTCTAGCACTCATGACAGATTTAACGGAAGAGCAGTTCCCTGAGACTACGGATGAAACAGATGTCGGTAATGAAATACTCCATAAGCAACCACCTCCACCTCCTCTAGTTAATGTTCACTTGAGAAGGTCCAACAGGGATCAAAGTATACTTACAAAATATCAGTCTAATGAGTATGTGAGGCTTACACATGGGGGAGACCTAGAAAACTATAAAGAACCCATGTCGAGTGAAAATGAAAACGAGTGGAGTAAATCTATACAAGAAGAGATGAATTCTTCGCATGATAACTACACTTATGACTTGGTACGACTTCCTAAAGGCAAGAGAAGTTTGAAGAATAAATGGGTTTACAAATTGAAAATTGAATAGAGTAACTCATGTTCGTGGTACCATTAGTAATATGTTGGATATAAAGTTGCTACACACAAATGAGAAGAGTTCAGATATGCTAACAAAAGTTATTATGGGACATAATCTTGAGAGTTACAAGCAGAGAGTAGATCTCCTTCATTTTCCCAAATGAGTTGGAGAGGGAGTTTGTCAGTGTTGAACCTAGTATTTTGATAGAAAATTAAATTTTAATGTTTTATAGAGCTAATGTTTTGAATCAGTGGTTTCAAATTCAAAGTTCTATAGGTTGAAATGGGAAAAAGAATTGGTCTAAAAGAATAATTGTTGAATAATTAATGTCTAGATTTAAAGAGTAATAAAGATATTGAAGACAATTAGGTGAAAACAACTCATTACCTTTACGCTCTTAATGCAACCCGAATTAGGATCATGCACAACACTTGAAATGAATAAATTTTATGTGTGTATTAGTAAGAAGTGACAAATTTAATATCTTAATATGGTTTTTGTTGTCCCAAAGAGCTATCCAAGAGGGGAGTGAATTGGGTAGTTACAAAATTTAAATAATTAAATCATTTAAACACAAATAATCCATTTTTCTAAATTAATTATTATCTTGGTATGTAGTGAAAATGTACTTAATTCTACATTCGCAACCAAACAAAATATAAAGAAGTAGTCGATGCAGCACATAACAATATATCCTAGTTCGATAATGTTGAACCCGAGATTTTGATGGACAATTAATTGTTGATGTTTTTGGTGGAACTAACGAATTTGTTGAGTGTTTCAATTTAAAAGAGTTCTATTCAAGATCAAATCATGAAGTAATTATGACGGATGTAGAGACGATAATATCATGAAGGATACAGAGACGATAATATTATGAAGTAATTATGAAAGATGCAAAGACGAATATTAAAAAAGATTAAGAGATTGAAGAAATTAGGTGAAAATAATCTATTTTAATCTTAATGTATCCTAATTAGGATCACACACGACACAAATTAAATGATTTATATTTATGTGTGCTTAAATTAAGGTCCTAATTAAGTTCAATTATTTGCTCTAATGTGAAATTGAAGAAAAAATATTGATCTAAGAAAGATTAGTATTTAAAATTAATTAGTAGTGTCAATTAAGTTAACTGAAAAAAAAGATATCGGTTAAAGGGTCGAAAATGTTGAAAATTAGAGTTGAAATGATCTAAGGTAAAGTTGTTCCAACATTGATCGATCAACCGACCAAGTAGGATAGGTCAACTGATAGGTATAGGATGGAAAATAAAGTAGTCTCTGAATCGATCGGTCAACCGATGACCGAGAAGTGAACTCTCTGAATTGATCGGTTAACCGACCATCGATGATTGATCGACCGACCAAGGCCGAAAAATGGCCTGAGAAGCTTCCTGAATAGATTGGTCAACCGAACCATGGGGGATCAGTCAACCAACCAACGTATGAGAATGGCTTGGCTAGTATCCTGCATCGATTAGTCGACTGATAGACAGAGGTCGGTCAAGCGACCGTGCTGTTTCAAATTCTGAGGGTTTTCTGGATCAAATCTAAAACTAGCCTTTACTAATAATTTTTTGGCATATCATTTGGAGATATTTTAGGGATATTGATATATTGGAGATATGATACTCCTATTTGAATATCCCTATAGATATGGTACACTTATTTTAAGTGTTTCTCAAACTGGTACATTAAATACTTCCTATCTTGTTTTATTTGAGATTAAAAAAATATTTGGAGGACTAAATTTAATATTTTAAATGTTATAATTAAGTGAATTAAACCAGGATTGAGTCATATTAATATATGAGGTCAATATGAGCATTTAAATGACATATCTTGTGAGAACTAGTCATTAGAAGGCTTGTTTCAAATCTATTTAAATAGACCTGTGTTTTTCACTTTTGTATATATCATTCTATCAAGAACAAATTAGTTCCAAAGCTTTCTAAGAGTTATTATTATGAAAATATACTGAGAGTTTATTATGATATTATTCTTGAGAATTGTTGTTGAAGAAAGTTCTTAGAATTTTGCGATCACCAATCGAAGCTTTAATTGTGATTCAGTTTTCATTCTTTCGGTAGTATCCTGGTGAGATCTTTCTAAACTACTCTTTTATATTTTGAGTTATTATCATTATTACTTTCTTTGATTTAATATTTGTGTGAAATCGTTTTCAAACTTTAAAGGGTATAAAAATTATTTTTTAAAACGATTTCTATGTTAATCTGATTACGTGTTTATTTGTGTGCTCCCATATATTTTTATAATCAGATTTTAAAATTTTCATGTAAAATTCTATCACTAGTAAATTCGGGACATTAATTGAGTTTAAATTAATTTGAAGTGGTAGAAGCTCCAAGTGGACAAAGACTTATCAATTTATTCTAAATGGTGAGTTGTGTGCAAATTAGATATTGTTGGGAATATCTAATCAGGAGTAGCTTGGTTTCGATTTCTTCCGGTAAAGAGATTAAGATTTGATCTTTACCTAAGGTATAAAAAAATTAGGTTACTCTTTTCCGTGAAAAGAGATAGGTGTTAATTCTTCTTGAATAGAATTAGTTTGTGTGATTTTGTAACGATTCTATCCTTACCGGTGAAAAAGATAAAGGTTATTCCTTAGCTTATAAAAAAAACTGTAAAGGTTGATTATGAACTTGTGAAAAGAATCATTGTGTAAATGTTTGATTCCTACCTGTTTAAATGAATCTTAGTGGTTTACTGGGTGCGACTCTCCGTGAGGCTCGAAGGATTGGATTAACCAAGAGTAACTTGGTGAACCAGTATACATCGTGGTGTGCTGTATTCTTACTTTATTTTTTGTTGTTTAGTTGTGCATTTAGTTTATATAACCCTTATTCACTGCTATATAGAGATAATAATTAATTTAGGATTAAATTAATTATTTGAATTTTTAAGTGTTGAAAGATAAATACTTACTTAAAGTTTTTATAACTACTCAATTCACCTCCTCTCTTGGGTAGATTACTAGGTCAACAGG
Source organism: Eucommia ulmoides (assembly GCA_016647705.1). Taxonomy (NCBI): domain Eukaryota; kingdom Viridiplantae; phylum Streptophyta; class Magnoliopsida; order Garryales; family Eucommiaceae; genus Eucommia; species Eucommia ulmoides. The sequence continues at coordinate 35,900,465 of CM028339.1, read as the reverse complement.
TAAGTTACTCTACATCCAGTCCCTCCACGATATTTGCAATCCATGAAACCCCTAATTCCTTTCCTAGGTAGGAAACAAACCCTTACAATCTCCATTCTTTTCACAAGCTCAAAATCAACTTTTATAATTACCATTTTTATAAGCCTAGTAAGAATCCTATCTTTTTATGAGGCTCAAGACTAACCTAATTCTATTACAATAAGAATTAAAATCTAATCCTTTAACAAGCTAAAGATCAAACCTATCACTCTTTCGCATTTTTACACTTATCCTTTTCGCATGCTCAGGAAGAACCTTTACAATCACTCAATTCTATTACCAGAAGAATCAAAACCTAATTCTTTTTAAAGGAAAAAAATAACCTAATGTTTTTACAGGACAAAGATCAAATCCTATTCTTTTTCACAATTAAAAAGATCAAAACCTTAACTACCCTAACTAGACACCATCCCAAATGTGTCTAATACGTTTAAACTCAGAAATAAAAAAAACAATTGTAAGTTTCTTCCACAAGGAGTTTCTACCACCTCAATACAAATATATTCGATTAATAACCCGAATAAATATTATGTGATATATACAATATGAAACAAATTAAACCTGATTAAATATTAAAGTGCGTAGCACACAATACGCACATAATCAGATAATCACACAAAAATATTTTTAAAAGATTTCCAAGACTTAAGTTCAAAAATGATTTTCTAATAATTCGTAACCAAGTAATAAACAATATATATAAATCTTAGATCGAAAATAAAAAGACTTGGAAGGATCTCATCGGGATTCACCGAAAGCTAGATTGATTTTGCAATAAGAACACCAACCAATGACTCAAATAACAAGAGCTTTAGATCAAGAACTTTAAAGATAATCTCGTATAGAAATCTCAGCAATATTTTCACTCTTAGAAAAGTTCAAAACTGATGTTCTTGATGTGTTTATAATCAATCCCGTGGGTCTAATTAAATAGATCTAGAAATAGGATTCCAATGGCTAATTTTCAAAAGATGTAAAAAAATGACATCTTAAGACCCCATATATCATACCCTATCAAAATAGGTATGTTTTATTAAAAAAAATACTCTTTAAAATGTTCATTTTGGTCCCAAAAACATTTTCAATGAGCAATCCATAAGGATAGAAAGAATTAAATCATTTTAATTAAGAGAGTACTAAAATATGTGGACAAAATTATTATGGATCACATAATACATTGTAGTTCATGAAATTAATTCAAAATCCCACAAAACGATTAATATTGTTGATCTTAAGATTTTTATGAACAATTAAATATTGATGTTTTTTGTGAAACTAACGATTTGATTGAGTGTTTCAGATTATAAGTTTTAATGAAAAAATTATCATGAAGAAGTTGAAATGGATGCTAAATTCAAAAGAGACTGACAAAGATAACTGATACTAAGAGTTTGAAGAAATTGAAGAACCTAGGGAAAAGAACTCAGGTTAAATTTTTACTCTTAATGATTCCTAATTAGAATCACACATGACACAATTTTTTTTTTTTTACAAATATGTGTGTTTTTTATAGGATCATAATTAGTTAAATTATTTGCTCCTATGTGTAATTGAAAAAGAAACATTGATAATTAATTAAAATTGAATTTATGAATTTAGTGGAGCTAACCAAGAAAAGAAATCGATTAAAGGGGAGAAAACGTCGAAGAAAATAGATTAAAATCAAATTGAGAGAAGTGTTCCAGCAAGGGTCAGTCGACCTGAGGTTATAAGGCTAACTCTCTAGATCATTCGGTCGATAGGTGATTCGACTTATGGAACTCTTTGAATAGTTCGGTCAACAAGTAAGTCAACCTGTGCTGAGAGGATGAACTCTCTGGATCGTTAGGTCAACAGGTAGGTCGATTTGTGAAAGTCTCTGTATCGTTCGGTCGACAAATAAAGGTTGGGTGGTCGATCAATGGGGGAATAATTTTTGTTTTGGGCTATATCCTGAATTGGGCGGTCGACCGGTGGGTGTTGGTTGGTCAACCGATGGCCAGCTTCAAGTTTTGAGGAATTTTGGATTTTATTCAAAAATTAGCCGTTATTTGTTTACTTGATTGAGATATCTTAGGGATATGGATATATTTAAGATATTATATTCCTATTTGAATATTCCTATAGATATGGTTCAAGTATTTTAGATATCTCCCAATTTGGTACATGTAATTCTTTTTATCTTATCTAATTGAGATTTAGTAAAAGTTTGAAGGACTAAATTAAATGTTTTAAAAAATATACTTAAGTGAATTATACCATGATTAAGTCTTAATGATATAAGGGGGCTTATAGAGTAATTATTTGTCATGATATATGGTAACTAGCCGTTAGAGGGCTTGTTATAAACCTCTATAAATAGACTTGCATTTTTTAGGTTTAAAAAATCCAATAATCCTAATCAATCAAAATTCAAGAGCTATTAAGCTCCTAAGCTTTTTGAGAGTCATCATTCTAAAATCATACTGAGTGCATTGTCAGATCTTTCTTGAGATTTGTTCTTGAGAAACATTTGTTGTGAATTATTGCTACTACCAATCTGAAGTGTCATTGTTATTCTAATCATTATTCTTTCTGTGGATTCTTGGTGAGATTGTTCCAAGTTATTTGCTTATTTGCTATTATTATTGTTTTTTTGGAAGTTGATCTTTGAAATTGTTTTCCGAATTTTTATTGAAAAATATTTTTTGAAACAATTTTTTTAGAAAATCAGATTACGTGCTAAATTGCTTGCTACCCATTTTTTTTTATTTATTAAAATCAGATTTTGAATTTCCTTACTTTATTTCTATCACTAGTTTCAGGACATTAATTGAGTATTAATTAATCTGAGGTGGTAGAAGCTCCGAATGGGAAGAAATTATCAATTTTTATAATTGGTGAAGTTGTGTCTGGATTAGATACTATTGGGAACGTCTAATCAGGGATAGTAGGTTTCAATCTCTTTCGGTAAAGAAATTAAGGTTTTGATCTTTACCTAGAGTATAAAAAGATTAGGTTTTAATTATTCCCTTACAGAATTGTGAGTGAATTGTAACGGTTCAATCCTTACCAGGTAAAAGGATATTTAGAGCATGTTTGTGTGAGGTTTAATTCTTGAGCCTAAGGTATAAAAAAAATTAGGTCGTAATTCTCCCTGTAATAGAATTAGGTTAATCTTTTGCCTGATAAAAAGATAGAGGTTATTCCTTAGCCTGTGAAAAAGAATTGTAAAGGTTGATTTTGAGCCTGCGAAAAGAATCATTGTGAGGGTTTGGTTCCTACCTTTAAATAGATCTTGAGTTTAGTGGGTGCGACTCTCCGTGGGGGCTCAGGGGACTGAATTATCCAATAGCAGTGTGGTGAACTAGTATAAATTTCTGTGTGCTACATTATTTATATTGTTTATATTTTGTTGTTTGGGTGTACACCTAGTTGATTACACATAATCCGTTGTTATAAAAGATAATAATTAATTTTTGGATAATATTAATTGTTTGATTTTCTAAGTGTTATATTCTGATAATTTTTAATACTACCCAATTCACCTCTCTCTTGGGTAGCTCAGTGGGCCAAGAATTGGCATCAAAGTGGTTTAGCTCGACACACTTAGTTAACAAAGATCAATGGAGCACACAATAAGCATACTAGTTGAGGAACAGTCTATGCATCGACCACCGTTGTTTGCAGGTGAAAATTATTCATTCCGGAAAGATAGAATGATAGCCTTCTTTCAAGTCACAAATTATGATGTGTGGCTAACAATCGAGGATGGTCCGTTTGTTCTAATAGAAAATGCAGTCGAGAAGAAAAAAGAGCAGCTGACTGCTTTCGATAAGCAGAAACTTTCTATGAACTATCAAGCTGTTAATATTTTATTTTGTTCTTTGGATGCTAATGAATACTCGAGAGTTTCATGTTGTAAATCAACAAAGGAGGTGTGGGACAAGCTACAAGTTATCCACAATGGGATAAGTCAAGTGAAGCAATCGAAAATCAACGCTCTTATGAGAAAATTTGAATTATTCAGAATGGGAGAAACTAAATCGATTCAAGAGATATATACTCGTTTCAATAACATTTGCAATCACTTGAGTGAACTTGGAAAACTATACTCCATGGAGGATAGAGTTCGAAAGGTCCTAATATCTTTGACAAAAGTATGGGAGTTGAAGGTGACTATAATTGAGGAAGCTAAGGATCTTGTCAAATACGAAATTGATGATCTCATAGGCAACTTTATGACTCATGAAACGGCGATTAAATGATATGAGGATGACACCGAAAATAGCAAGAGCAAATCCTTAGCTCTAAAGGCTCAGAAAATTGAAGAAGAGGATGATAGTGATGATGAAAGTTTTGACAGTGAACAAGAGAAAGGCGTGGTGCTTCTCACACATAATTTTAGAAGAATGACTCGGCGTACATTCCGTAGGAAAAGAAACTTCAACATGAACAATGTGGAATGCTACAACTGTCACAAGATCGGTCACTTTCAAACTGATTGTCCCGAACCGAAGAAGGATAAAAAAAAAGGAGAAGAAGAAGAAGAAAGATAAGAAAAAAGGAAAGAAGAGAAAGACGAAGTCTATGAAGGCTACTTGGAATGATGCCGAATCAAGTAGCTCTGAAAAATCAGAATGTGAAGAAATGTCCATGTTTGCATTGATGGCCACTAGTAGTGAGGTAACAAAATGTTCAAGTTCTTATCATTTAGATTTTGATGAATTATTTGATATTTATCAAGAACTTTCACATGATTATGAAAACCATTGTTCTAAAATAAATGCCCTTCAAAATACAATTAATACATTAAACAAGCAAGTAATGGACTACGAATCTGAAAACAATGAATTGAAATCCAAGATGTCAAATTTACATTCAATTGTTCTCAAATTCATCGGTAGTGAGAATAACTTGAAAATACTTTTGGGAAGTTTATGTGGTATTTTTGATGAAGCTAGTATTGGATTTCAGAAAAATCTTAAACAAAAACGTTTTCAAAAATTCTTTTATGAAATCAAGGATCTTATTAGAGGTTTTAAATGTAATGTTACGGGGCATACTATTCATAAATGTTTTGCTAAAATATCTAACTGTAGACAAGTTTAGGTTCCAAAAAGAACTAAAATTGTTCCGACTAACAAGATCGGGCCCACATAGACTGGGTACCACTTAGGAACTATTTGAGGTGCTCCTTGTAGGTTATTCTAAAAACATTAATAAGCAAGAACAAATAGTTCCTAGACAGTGGGTGTTCTCGACACATGATAGGAGATAAATCAGAATTCACACATTTGACACCTAAGGATAGAGGTCATGTGACTTTTGGAGATAACGCAAAGGGAAAAATTATTGGTATAGGTAATGTCGGTAATGGTACTACTATTATTAAAGATGTGTTACTAGTTGATGGACTCGAACATAATTTGCTTAGTATTAGTCAACTATGTGACAAGAGCTATAATGTGATATTTGATCAAGATAAATGCATTATTAAGAATGATCATGATAGTAGTATCTTGCCAATTACATCACATTTTGAGAATGTTCATACCTGCTTATTTGATTATTTTACTTCTCAAAATTTATCCTGTTTGAATGCTTTATTTGAAAATAGTTGGTTATGGCATAGGAGACTTGGGCATGCTAGTATGGGGCTAATTTCTAAATTATCTAGAAGAGTCTTGTATGTGGCCTACCTAATTTGCAATTTGTGAAAGATAAAGTATGTGATGCATGTCAGTTAGGCAAGCAGTCTAAATCATCATTTAAGAAAAAAATGCACACGTCCACGTTTAGATGTCATGAATTGTTGCATCTTAATTTATTTGGTCGAAATTCTGTTGTTAGTCTTGGTGGTAAGTTTTATGCCTTCGTAATAGTTGATGATTATTCTAGACTTACCTAGGTATTTTTCCTTACTAAGAAAAGTGAGGTTGCTTCTGTATTTGCTAAATTTTGTAAACGTGTTCGAAATGAGAATTAATGTTTTATTATTAATATTCATAGTGACAGAGGAAGAGAGTTTAAAAATGATAATGCTATTAGTTACTGTGATGATCATGGTTATGCTCATAACTTCTCTGCACCAAGATCACCACAACAAAATGGTCTAGTGGAAAGAAAGAATAGGATGCTTCAAGAAATTACCAGAACAATGCTTAATGAAAATCGCTTACCAACCTACTTCTGGGTCGAAGCAGTAAGTGCAACTTGCCATATGGTGAATCGGCTATTGATTCATAGAGAGTTTAACAAAACCCCATATAAAATATGGAATGGTAAGACTCCTAACATTTGTTATTTGGAAGTATTTGGGTGTAAATGCTTCATTCTGAATGACAAGGATAATCTAGGTAAATTTGATGCTAAATCTGATTATGGGATTTTTCTTGGATATGCTACTAACAGTAAAGCATATAGAGTTTACAATAAACGTACGTTAGTAGTAGAAAACTCTATGCATATTGTATTTGAGGAAGTTGACCCATTTTTGTCAAGAAAGATTTTGGATGATGATGTTGCAGGTATTTCAAATAACCAAAACCAAGGTGAAAATACGACTAAGGATTCTCAAAAAGAGGAGGAGACCAAGGAATAGGATTTGACATTACTACGAGTTATAAAGACAGAAGCGGGACATTCGGTAAAAAAAATATTAGTAATTTCGAAAGAGATGTAAGTACTCGTTCCTCTATTAGAAATATAACTACTCTTGCTTTCTCATCTCAAATTAAGCCTAAAAATGTAAATGAGGCGTTAATTGATAAATCTTGGATTTTCGCAATGCAAGATGAGTTAGTTCAATTTGAGCGGAACAAAGTATGGTGTCTTGTTTTGAGACTAGATTTTCATCTTTTTATTGGTACTAAATGGGTTTTTCAAAATAAAAAGGATGAATCTGGTATGGTAATTAGAAACAAAACAAGATTAGTAGCACAATGCTATAATCAAGATGAATGAATTGATTATGATGAAATTTATACTCCTGTGGCTAAATTAGAAACTATTAAAATGCTACTCGCTTTTTGCATGCTCATGTAATTTTAAGCTATATCAAATAGATGTTAAGAGTGCATTTCTAAATGGCTTCCTAGTGGAGCGTTTATGTGGAATAACCCCCGGGATTTGAAAGTGATATATTTTCCGATCACGTATTTAAACTTCATAAGGCTTTGTATGGGCTCAAACAAGCTCCTAGAGCTTGTTATGAGAGACTTAACCGATATTTGATCGAAAAAGATTTTCGAAGAGGTATTTGTGATATAACACTATTTGTTATGCAAACTGACTTTGATATCCTATTAGTATATGTTTATGTTGATGACATTATTTTTGGATCTACTAATGAGGATATTTACTAAGAGTTTGCTAAGATAATGCATGTCGAATTTGAAATGAGCATGATGGGAGAGCTGAATTTTTTTCTTTGGTTGCAAATTAAGCGAACCAAAGAGAAGATATTCATAAACCAAGTTAAATACACTAAGGAGTTGTTAAAGAAATATGGCTTGGATGGTGCTAAAGAATACAAAACTCCCATGGCAACGGCTACAAAGATAGACAAAGATGATACAGAAAAAAGTGTTAATGAAAAAATATATCAAGGTATGATTGGTAGGTTGTTATACTTAACTGCTAGTAGACCTGATACATATATAGTGTTTGTTTATGTGCTAGATGTCAGTTTTGTCCTAAAGAATCGCACTTGAATGCGGTTAAGCGAATTTTTCGATATTTAAAGGGGACGACTGACCTAGGATTATGGTATCCTAGGGGGAGTGATTTTAAATTAATAAGTTACTTTGATGCTGATTTTGCCGGTTGCAAAGTTGAGCGAAAAAACAAAAGTGGGTCATGTCATTTGTTAGGATATGCCTTGGTTTCTTGGTCAAGCAAGAAACAAAATTCGATAGCCTTATCTACTACTGAGGCTAAGTATATATGACAGCTGGTAACTGTTATGCTCAAATTTTATATATGAAGTAACAGTTAAATGATTTTGGAATCTGTATGGAGGAGGTGCCGATTTATTTTGATAATAAAAGTGCTATTTGTCTAAGTAAGAATCTTACACAATACTCACAAATTAAGCACATAGAGATTAGACATCACTTTATTCGTGATCACATTAAAAAAAAAAAAAAAAGGGGACATTATTATTGAATATATTGATACCTCCGACCAGCTAGCTGATATTTTTACCAAACCATTAGCGGAAGATCAGTTTGTGAAAATCATTCGCGATTTGGGTATGGCTAGGCATAATAATGTATGCCTTGAGTAGTGTTTCTTTGTAGTTCCCCTTTCCCATTTTTTTTTTTGAGATGACAAAGGGGGAGAATTAGTTAATGTTTTAATGAATATCTTAAGGGGGAGCTTGAATTATTTTATTGAATATCTTAAGGGGGAGTTTATTATGTATTGAAATTTGTTCTTCGTTGAAAATCTTATGATGATCTTCATCACTTTGCTTGAAAGAGTTAAAGAACTCATCCTCAGATTTAGGGAGAGTGTGGTTATATTTTTGTTTTGAGAAAAACATCAAAGTTAATTGTCATCATAAAAAAGAGGGAGATTATTGATCCTAAGATTTTGATGAACAATTAAATGTTGATATTTTTTGTGGAACTAATAATTTTATTGAGTGTTTTAGTTTATAAGTTTCAATGAAAATATTATCATGAAGAAGTTGAAATTGATGCTAAATACTAAAAAGACTGACAAAGATGACAAGTACTAAGAGTTTGAAGAAATTGAAGAATATAGTTAAAATAACTCTGGTTAAATTTTTACTCTTAATGATTCCCGATTAGGATTACACACGACATAAAATATTTTTTACAAATATGTGTGTTTTTTATAGGATCCTAATTAGTTAAATTATTTGATCCTATGTGTAATTGAAAAAGAAATATTGATAATTAATTAAAATTGAATTTAAGAATTTGGTAGAGCTAACCGAGAAAAAAAATCGATTAAAGGGGCGAAAACATCGATGAAAATGAATTAAAATCGAATTGAGAGAAGTGTTCCAACAATGGTTAGTCAACTGATAAGTCGACCTAAGGTTATAAGGCTAGCTCTCTGGATCATTCGGTCGACAGGTGAGTCGACTTATGAAACTCTCTGAATTTTTCGATCAACAGGTAAGTCGACTTGTGCTTAGAGGATGAACTCTCCAGATCATTAGGGCGACAGGTAGGTCAATTTGTGAAAGTCTCTGTGTTGTTCGGTTGACAGATAAAGGTTAGGTGGCCGACCGATGGGCGAATAGTTTTTAGCTTAGGCTACGTCCTGAATTGGGCGATCGACCAGTGTAGACACGACATTTTGACTGACTCACACCAAAAAAATATAATTAAAAAAAAAAGGAATAAAAAAAGGGTGTGAAATTGGAAGAAGAAAAATGGGACTAAAATTAAAAGAATGCAAAATAAAGGGAGTGAAGTGAAAGAGGAGAAAATCAGAAATAAGGGAATGGGGGTGGAATTGAAAGAAGATAAAAATGGAGGAGAAAATTGTGAATAGAGAAAAATTGTGGGACCCTTCTTTGGGGTCCAAACCGTAAGAGAGAAGAGAGAAAGAGAGAGAGGAAGAGAGAGAGAGAGAGAGAGAGAGAGAGAGAGAGAGAGAAATTGGTAGAGAATAGAGAGAAGGAGAGAGATTAGAGGAAAGAGTGAGAGGAGAGAGAGAGTCGGCAGTGGGCCCACCTGCCCACTATCTCTGCACAGCGCCAGAGAGAGAAGAGAGAAGAGAGAGAAAGATAAGAGAGAGGGGAGAAGCAGTGCCCCCTCCCCCTGCGCTTGTTGACCTGTCACAACAACAAAAAAAAAAAAATAAAAAAAATAAAAGAAGAAGGCATTGCTACGTGGCAGCGCCTGCTGCTGCGGCGGATGGGCGCGTGATTTCATGCTCCCATCTATCCAGAACCTTCCTTTGTGGTTATTTTTACAATTCTACCCTTTCCCAGTCCAATTTGGACTGGGGTTTGGCGACCAAGCCTATTTGTAGGTTTACTAAAGTGTTCTTTCATGCCCTATAAATAGGACCCTCCTCCTCCCACTTTATTCATTCAGAAATTGAGAGAAAAATCCCTAAAGAGTGATTTTCAGCGTAAACACTTTTGGGAAACTGTCCGTGTGAAAAAAAAAAAAAAAAAAAAAAAAAAAAAAAAGGCCCGAGCGTCATATTTTTTGCCTAGGACAGGTATGTTTTCCTAATTTTTTTTTCAACTTTTGTCTTTGCAATTTAAATTCTCATAAGTTTATTTATCTAAATTCCTGTTTGTGATTTATGTAAAAAAAAAAAAAGATAAGTCACCCGATGATCCGATGAAATGCCGGGACGGGTTTCCTTTAACCTCGAGCGTTAGGTGAAGGATGTTTTCATTATTTATGTTATTGCATTTTTATTTATTTTATTTTCTGCATTTTTTTATTCTTTATTCTTCTTAAAAAAAAAAAAAAAAAAAAAAAAAAAAAAAAAAAAAAAAAAAACAAACTTTTATTTGTAGAAATTAATTCTTATGAAACTTAAATTAAATCCGCCGATTTGAGATCGTGGGAGAATTTTGTTTTTGCCTGTTTTCATTTCCCGACACAAGTGGAATTTAGAAACGGATAGTTTTAAGAAATCTCTTCCCTCGATAAAATTTTCGTGGGTTTTCGTTTAAGATTCGGAAAGGTTAATTTCACCTAAATTGTTTCCACAAACTTCTCTCAATTCTCATACCCATATAATTTGAGGGAATTTCAAATCGAGACTTCTTTAAATTAATCAAGCAAACTTTAAATAAATATTTTGGCATTCATCTAGCACGTTTACTTTTTGTATCATTTAGACAACAGGTTTAGGACACATTTTCACCACTTACACTTTTTATACATATAGTCTTTATTTTATTTTATATTTTCATGCTACTTCTTCACAAAAAAATAAAAATAATAAAAATAATTTAGATGTTAGTTTTGCATTCATATTTTCAAATCTTTTAGTTTTGCCTAATTAAATTAAAGAAATCTATCAGAAACATACATAAAACCCCCCGAGGACCATCTTTGTCGAATCCTTAATATTCGATAAGAGGTTATACCGGGGGAACATTCCCAAAAATCCAAAAACTTGTTTCACTTTATTTGTGAAAATACCAAAAATATTTTATAAGAAGGAAATGATTTCAAAATAAAATAAAACATTCGGACTAAACTAATTGGACTTAATTGGACATAAGGTATCATTTTCGGACGGGCGACTTGGGGTGCCTAACACCTTCTCCGAGTGTAACCGACCCCGGAGTCTTTAAATGAATCTTTGGTTTGACCGTTATTTTTTGGAGTCAATTTTTTTACTTAGGCCTTTTTTAAATTGTTTTCTAAAAATTCGGTGACCTAACACACCATTTAAACCCAATGCTAGGTGGCGACTCCTTATTTTTAAAATGGCCTAAGTATATTTTTTAAGAAAACCGGTGCTTTAAAAATCCCCTCCCCTTAAGCTTAGCATTTATTATTTATTTATTTTTCCTTTTGGAAAACCAGGGTGCGTCAGCTGACGACTCCGCAGGGGAATGTTTAGAGGGTCGAGCCTAATATGTTTAAATAAGTCCAAGTATTCCATGTCTGAATGTCATATTTTATTTTTGTTATCTTTTCCTTCTATTTTTGTAAATAAGTTGTGATGTTTATTTATTTTCTTTTGTTTCTTCTCTCACGGGCTCTTATATTGTTATAAACCCTCCGGGCCAGTATGGTCGTCTTGTATCCATATTATCCCCTTGGGATTCTATGATACAAGACCGGGGAGGGTTCATACTTGATGGATTGATGATGTCTTAGGAAGCCTTAAAAACTAAACGAGTTCAAAGTTTCCAATAGCAACTAAGTAACAAAAGAATTTTCACAAATATTTATCTGTTTTGATCGATCATTATTGGAATTGAAAACTTCGAACTCGAATGGATTTTAAGGCTACTTAAGACCCACGTGGACTAATAAATGGTCTTGTTGTAGAACAGAACATGACGAGATAGAAAAATTGGTCCCAAAAAAGCAATTCCGGTTCTCCCCATCCGAAGTCCGATCTTTACTCGCAGCTAAGCTCAGACTCACTCCAGGATGACATTAGAAAGTAATCCTGAATCTCCCTGTGCGGCCCGGATGGCTCATATACAGGAAACCATTGACACGCTGAGGGAAAGGATCAACGAACTTAGCTGGCCTCAAGAGGCGCCTGTTCCCCCATCTAGTAAACTCCCGTAACTGAATCACCAAATGAAAACCCTCCAAGTGCCGAGATGGAGAACTCCGTGCTAAATCCGAATCATGCTGGCCCGAACTTCGCTGGATCAGTCTACTATGGACCCTAGATAGGCCCTCATCCTTTCGCCTATAGAGCACCGGTATTCCCCAGCTAGGGGCATATCTATCAGGCTCCACCTGAAGGTTCTGACCCTCCTGCAGCCCAAATTTTTATCCACCCGGAAAGGGTTGTTGCTCCGCTGAATGATACGAATGCTAATTGACATACCCCAGTCGTTGAAATCGCATACAGAAACGAAGATGGACCCCCTCCGGCCTGGGTTTTGAAAATGGAGGAATTTGGGAAAACCATAGAAGAACTAAAAATGGAGAAGCCATCCAGAAAAGAAGGAGTTGATGAAGTATGATGGTACTGGCCCGGATGGTGTATCCGGAGAACTTCATAGTCCCGGAGTTCATGAAGTATGATGGTACTGGCCCCCCAGAATGGCATGTCAGTATCTACAAGAAGGAGTTGAGGGTTCATGCTCGGAACGAAGACCTTTGCCTAAAGATGTTCCGGCAATCATTGAAAGGACTGGCTCTCAGCTGGTACATGACCTTAGACCTAGCACAGATTAAGACGTTCGAGGATCTGGTAGAGACATTTTTTGAACAATATGTTTACAATAAAGATACCGCACTAGACCATAATACCCTTTACCAGATACTAAAGAGAAAATATGAAAGCTTCCGAAAGTACACTACCCGCTGGAGGGAGAAAGCTGCCAAAGTTGTCCCTAGGCTGAGCGAGGAGGCTCAGTTAGAGATATTCAAGTCAATCTAGACGCCGTCGTTCTATCGAGATCTATTGAGCATAGCAGTGACTTCCTTCGATGATGCGATTAAGCAAGCCGAGGTGATAGAAGAAGGAATAAGAAACGAAAAGATTGAAGGGGCCTTGCCTGACTCGACAAAGAGGTTAGCCCCGCCAAAGAAAAGAGAATATGAAGTAGCCATTATCGTTTCCCCCCAGAAAACCCTTCACTAGAACTACCACCAAGCTTTCCATCCCAAAAACTACTCGAACCAGAACAACCAATATCACAACTACCCTTCTCAAAACCAACATTATTCTCGAAACCAAACCGATTCCCAAAGCCGTCCCCGCTATTACCAAAACGTACCTTTCTCTTACCAAAACCACATTCCCCAGTATTATCCCCAAGCCTACCAAGCACCCTCTTACCATACATATAAGCCAAACCCGAACACCCCGCCTCAAATTCCTAACCACACCCTCAGGCCAAGAACCTAATACAACCAAGGCTCTCTACCTCATGCTATTGGGGAAAACTTCCAGAACGATAACAAAGAGTTACTAGACCTTCCGATCTCCATCACCGAGTTGTACCAAAATTGTTTGAAACAGAGGATGCTGACACCCCTTCCATTCTACGAAGTTAAACCTGAGAGTAAAACAACTTCTTCAAATGCTTTATGTGAATACCACTCGGGAATCAGAGGACATACGACCGAGCAGTGCTTTCAGCTAAAGGATAAGATCTTGGAGTTCATACGGACGGGAGTCATCACGCTTCCTAAAAAACTTGAGACCGGTGCGGCAAACTGTTAACAGAATTCGCTACCTGAACATGCACTTTCAAGGAGGGGTGAAGTCAATCTTTACCAAAATGTTGGTGGAGATGGGAGCGAGTCATGTGCCTGAGGCTCGATTTGAAAAATCTAAAGGCTACAAAACTGGGTTTTCTTGTTTACTTTCAATTTGCTAGGTATTTTTGATAAAATTGGGAAATCTTTACGTACTCACCTTTCCATCCCTTTAGTCTTTTGGATGGAAAAGGATTTTCAATAAATGTAATACTATTTTATCAAAAACTGTAGTCTAATGTTTGAATATTACTCTTTCAGGTACCCAAAATTACCTGCATATGTTGTATGTGATGTGACTGAGCGAGGGTGCAAGTATATGATTAGAATATAGAGCTAGACCACGATCCAATGAGAATAGCGATTCTGTTCAACAAAACGATGGTGAGATCTAAAAGACTCCTGACCAAATCCGACAGCAATTCCAACGTACCGGGGGATGCAAAAGTCAAGATTGGTATCCATTATCCTAACGATGCTTTGCTATATCATTGCAAGTTGATCAAGCTGTCTCCGGTGGTCCTTTAATGATTTGATAAAACTAGGCATAAAAATCCTGGTTCACCTGCTGTCTGAGTTACCCAATGGCAAAAAGAGAACACAATTATCCCAGACCAATGATCCCAATGAAGAAACTCTCAAATATTGCAAGAAGGTCTCAATTTGCAAAGAAGATTAAGTTCATTTATAAGCTCGGTTGCCCCTGAACCATTGCAAGTTCGATTATCTATTTAAAAAAAAAAAAAAAAAAAGGTAAAATGAAAAGTGGGGTAACCGAGCAAGAAGTGCTGCTGCAAACATGGAAGAGATTTAAAGAGAAAAGAAAGAAGATAGATTGATTTGTTCAAGTGTTTTCGCCTCAGTCCAAATTAGCAGGCAAACAACGTTTTTCGGGATCAGAACTTGATGGATTTGAATGGAATCATAATTTTTGAAACGAAACATTGGTCGTGGTCTGGAAATGTATTGAAACCGTATTCCGCTGCAATCCGACTCAAGATCTCACAGAAAATCATATCGGGCATTGAAGGTATTCGTTTTAGTAATTTTCGACATTTGCCCATTTTTGGACTAAATCAGTTTTGCAGGACTTGAGAAAACACAGAGCAAGCAAGAGTATTAAAAACCCTAAGCATCGAATCACCTAAAAATTTAAAAAGATAAGAATCCAATCGAGCAAACTAAAGAGACCTTGATGAAGTATGTTGGACCCTCCCATGAGTTGAAAAGTGAAATATCGAAAGTAAAAAAAAAAAAAAAAAAAAGTCTTATTTGAATCACCCCGAGGCATTTCGAGCCTTGAGTTGAAAAAGAAACTTCTAAATTCAAATGAAAAAATCTCCTAATACTGTCCCGTGAAAGTCAAGCGTCGTTAGTCAAATGACCGCGACGGAAAAGGGGGGAACAAAATTGCGAAGCCATCAAAGGTGACTTAATTTTCAGACTAAGATTTCATTTTGGAAGTGTTTTCTTGTTCATTACAGGAATTTTGAAAAGGCTGGGAGCATGGATTTCCCTGTCATCGAGACCTCTTACCTTCTTGCCGACTCAAGTTAGAGACTCTTATTGCTGAAAACTCAGAAACTCTAAATGAGCATTCAGGTATGCATTTTACCCTGAAAGGGGCGTCAGTGAACTACGCTAAACCTGATCCTCAGCGTAATGCTATGGTACGTAGGCAACCTGTAAATGTTCGGTCATCCGAGAGCAGCCCCAACCAAAGGCTAGAGCACATTTTATATCTTTGCTCTCTCATTTTTGCCCAGCCACAAGCTGGGGCATATTTTATATTTTTGGACTTTCTTTTGTCCCCATCCAAGTGGTTTGGGGCTTGAGTCATTCTTTATTTACTCTAAACGATCCTCTAAACGGATAATTATTCGTCATGACTATCATCATGAGTCTCTTTTTTCCATTACTCTAAATAATCTCTAAATGGACAATTGTTCGTCATGAGTCATTCTTTATTACTCTAAACGATCCTCTAAACAGACAATTGTTCATCATGAGTCCTTTTAGATTACTCTAAACGAGCCTCTAAACGAAAACTTGTTCGTCATGAGTATCATCATGAGTACTTTTTCATTACTCTAAACGATCCTCTAAACGGACAATTGTTCGTCATGAGTATCGTCGTGAGTCTTTCTCTTTTTGTTTCATTACTCTAAATGATCCTCTAAACGGACAATTGTTTGTCATGAGTATCGTCATGAGTCATTTTATTTTTTCTATTGTTGAAAATTCACTTTGAAAAAAAGGGACGATCAAAATGACGTGGTCTTTTATCTTTGTCAAACAAGTGGAACTTGTATGACAAAGAGGGGAAACCGGTGGGTGTTGGTCTGTCAACCGACGGCCTGTTACAGGTTTTGAGGAATTTTGGATTTTATTCAAAAACTTGTCATTAACTAGCCGTTATTTGTTTACTTGATTGAAATATCTTAGGGGTATGGATATATTTAAGATATAATACTCCTATTTGAATATTCCTATAGATATGGTTCAAATATTTTAGATATCTCTCAATTTGGTACATGTAATTCTTTTTATCTTATCTAATTCAGATTTAGTAAAAGTTTGAGTGACTAAATTGAATGTTTTAAAATATATATTTAACTGAATTATACTAGTATTGAATCTTAATGATATAAGGGGGCTTATGGAGTAATTATTTGTCATGATATATGGTAACTAACCGTTAGAGGGCTTGTTATAAACCCCTATAAATAAACCTGGATTTTTAGGTTTAAAAAATCCAATAATCCAAATCAATCAAAATTTAAGAGCTATTCAGTTCCTGAATTTTTTGAGAGTCATCATTTTAAAATCATACTGAGTGCATTGTGAGATCTTTCTTGAGATTTGTTCTTGAGAAACAATTGTTGTGGATTATTACTACTACTGATTTGAAGTATCATTGCCATTTTAATCGTTATTCTTTCAGTGAATTCCTGGTGAGATTGTTTCAAGTTATATTCTTATTTATTCTTATTATTATTATTATTTTCTTGGAAGTTTATCTTTGAAATTGTTTTCCAAATTTTTATTGACAAATATTTTTTGAAACAATTTATTTAGAAAATCTGATTACATGTTAAATTGCTTGCAACCCGTTTTTTTGTTTAAAATCATATTTTGAATTTTCTCACTTTATTTCTATCACTAGTTTCGGGACAATAATTGAGTATTAATTAATCTAAGGTGATAGAAGTTTCAAGTAGGAAGAACTTATTTGTTGCCCTAGTAGAATACCCAAGAAGGGAGGGGTGAATTGAGTAATTAAAAATATATCAGAATAAAACTTGATAAATTAAATAATTAATTTTAAGCCTAAATTAATTATTATCTTTATAATACAGCTGAATAATATTATCAATCTAAGTTCACACCTAAACAACAAAAATAAACAATTTAATAATGCAGCACACCAAGATATATCCTGGTTCACCAAGCTACTCTTGGCTAATCCAGTTCTCCGAGCCCCACGGATATTTGTACCCACTAATTCTCAAGATCCCTTTAAAGATAGGACCAAACCCACACACTGATTCTTTTACAGGCTCAGAATTAACCTTTACAATTTTCTTTTTCAAGGCTCAGGAATAACCTCTACTTTTTACAGGCTCATGAATAACCTATCTTTTTATAGGTTAAAGATTAACCTAATTCTTTTTA
This sequence comes from Eucommia ulmoides, assembly GCA_016647705.1. Lineage (NCBI taxonomy): Eukaryota > Viridiplantae > Streptophyta > Magnoliopsida > Garryales > Eucommiaceae > Eucommia > Eucommia ulmoides. The sequence goes on along the minus strand of CM028339.1, from coordinate 35,882,880 downwards.
TCACTATGACTCAAGAATGAAAACACTTCATGTATCATTTTCCCAGGTAAGGATGGAACCTTTACAAATCACTCACATTAATTCTATCCAGGAAGAATTACTACCTCAATCTCTTTAGAGAAAGAGACTAAAACCCGGCTACCCTTGATTAAATACCCCCAATGGTATTTAACCCGTCACAACTCACCAATACAAAAATTGATAAGTAAATCTCACTCGGAGCTTCTACCACCCAAGATAAATAAGAACTCAATTAATATCCCAACTAGTGATAGAAATATGTGAGATACAAAAATCTGATTTTAACAAGATATGGGTAGCAAATTGGAGCACGTAATCAGATTTAAGAAATTATTTGTAAAAATATTTTCTTCAAAAATCATAACAATTTCTAAGATCAATTTCGAAACAATAAACAAATAATGCAATAAAAGAATATAATTGGAAAGATCTCACTTGGATAACACCGAAGAATAATTGATTGACGTTGAACAGCTCAAATCGGTGACGCTTACACAATCAACGCTTTAACTCAAGAACACCTCAATAATTGATATCACAATTTGATCCCCCAAAATAAATATCAGAATGATGACTCTTATAAAAGCTTATGAACTGAATAGTTCTTGATATAGTGTTACTTCATTATGAAATTCGCAGGTCTTTTTATAGGTATATGAAACAAGCCTTATAACGGCTAGTTTCCATAAGATATGTTTTCTAAAATCACTTAAAGACCCCATATATTAATGTCTTTCTTTTAAGGTATATTTCACTTAATAATAGCTTTCAAAATATTCAATTTAGTCCCACAAAAGAATTTCCAAACTTAATTCCAAAAGATAAGAAGTATTAAAAGGATCAATTTGAAAAACACTTTAATTCCAAATACTAAATCTATAGGAATTAAACAATAGATGAACCATATCTTAAATATCACCAAATCCCTTAAATCTCTCTCAAATCCTAACGAAAAATGACTATTTTTAAATATGATTTTGAATCAAACAATATCCTGAAACAGAGCACTCAGTCGACTGGACGATTCAGGAAGTAGTTTATGCAGTTTATCGGTCGACCGCTCGGTCGACTCTTCAATTCAGAGAATTTGTTTATCTTTCACCAATCGACTTGTCAATCGACTCTTCGATTCAGAGAGTTCAACCACCATTGACCGGTCGACCTGTCAGTCGACTTATCAATTCAGGATGTTTCAGTTTCTTTCTTCGGTCGACTCCTTAGTCGACTGCTACCTTCTGCATCTATTCTTTGATCTCGTTTTTAACACATTTTCTTTTACGATTTCGCCCCTTAACTAATTTATTTTCTCAATAAGCTCCACTAACTTTCTCAAATTTCATTTTAACCATTTATAAATATTTCTTTTCAAATCACATATTGGAGCAAATAATTTCACTTAATCAAAACACACATAAATAATAAAAACCTTTTTGTGCAATGTGTGTATTCCTAATTGGGATATTAAGATTTAAAATTTACCTAGGTTGTTTTCCCTAATTTCTTCAAACTCTTAAATCTTCAATATCTTCAACTTCAACATTTAGCATCCATTTAATTTGTCATCTTTATCACTAGAACTTTAAATCACTGAAATACTCAATTAAAACATTAGTTCCACTAAAATATCAATACTTAATTGTTCATCAAAATCTTAGGATCAACATTATCAATTTTTGTAATTGGTGAAGTTGTGTGCCGATTATATACTATTGGGAGTGTCTAATCAGGGCTAGTTGATTTCAATCTCTTCCGGTAAAGAGATTGAGGTTTTGATCTTTGCCTAGAGTAACGGTTCAATCCTTATCGGTTAAAAGAATATTTGGAACGTGTTTGAGTGAGGTTTAATTCTTGAGCCTAAGGTATAAAAAGAATTATGTCGTGATTCTCCCTGTAATAAAATTAGGTTAATCTTCCGCCTGGTAAAAAGCTAGAGGTTATTCCTTAGCCTGTGAAAATGAATTGTAATGGTTGATTCTGAGTTTGCGAAAAGAATCATTGTGGGTTTGGTTCCTACTTTTAAAGGGATCTTGAGTTTAGTGGGTGGGACTCTTCATAAGGCTCGGGGGACTATTAGCCAAGAGTATCTTGATGAACCAGTATAAATTTCTGTGTGCCGCATTATTTATTTTGTTTATATTTTGTTGTTTGGGTGTATATCTAGTTGATAACACATAATCCGCTGCTATAAAAGATAATAATTAATTTTTGGATAATATTAATTGTTTGATTTTTTAAGTGTTATAATAAAAAATGGATAGATTTGACCAAAAGATCATAATAGTCAAGTTGTTGACTGAATCAGTTGGTTTATTAACCCTCAGCCTCGATCGACCCCCTATGCCAAAGGTTAAATTAGTTGTTGGCCTTAAAGTCTGTCGATTAACCGACCCATTTCATTGGTTGACCGATACAATAAGTAGGCTCTCTGGTTTTCTTCATTTCAACTACTGACTCATTCGATTGATTGACCTAAACCCATAGGTTGACTGAATCGATCAGAATCTTCACCCCTTTACATATTTCAGTCACTGTTTCAATGAATTGGCCGACTCCTTTTCTCGGTTAACCAATAGGATCAGTATGTCTCTATTTCTACTCCCAAAACACATTATTTTGATAAGTCAACCGACTCCTTTTGTCGGTTGACCGAATTGACATGAGAACTTAACGTTTTACGCTTCAAAACATAATTTTTACTAAAGTCATTTATCAAAACCATTTCACATAAGGAGCATATAAAAAATCTCATTTTAGGATCTTAAACTTATAATTTCTTATCAAGACACACATAAAATTAATTCATTTTAAGTATCGTGCGTGTTCCTAATTTGGGTTGTATTAAGAGTATATAAGTAAATAGTAGTTTTTACCTAGCTTTCTTCAACATCTTTAAAACTCTTTACGTATGAATCATGTCCTTCTTGCACTCTTTACATTTTCATCAATGATTCTTCATTTCATTAAAAAGTATGAAACTTTAAATCTGAAACACTCAATAAAATTATTAGGTCAACCGAAAAATATCAACACTTAATTGATCATCAAAACCTTGGATTCAAAAATTTCTCCCTTTTTGTTAATAACAATTAACCTTATTAAAATTTTCAACATAAGCTCCAAATAATTGTTCCCTCTTAATCAATGCAATGCTTAGGCAAACAAATTCCGCAAACATCAACAACATATCCCCCTTTGTTATCTCAAAATGTAGGGGCTGAGGACCAAAAACATCTCTAGGCATATATCGTTATATCTAGCTATATCAAAACCTTGAATGATTTTCACTAATTTTTCTTCGGCTAGAGGTTTGGTTAAAATATCAGTAAGCTAAATTGAGGTGTCAACATATTCAATAGATACATCCCTTTTTTCAATTTAAGCATAACATATTATTCTTCCACCTATAAAAACTTCTCCCCCTATATAATTGCAAACATTAATTCATGTTAAGGAGAACAAAAATTCATAACATCGTATTTTTGCCTCCAATAGTGTTAGAATAAAAACATCAGATTCTATCAAAAAGTTAGGATCATAGAGAGAACAAATTTTAAGATTAATCTAATAATCTTAGGGCAATTTCAAGAGATCATCAAAACATTTCAATATAGCATGAAATCATATAATTTGAAATAAGGCAACATGCTTTATTTCACGATGCCAATTATTAACTCGCCTTTAGATATACTAAAACTCATTCAACAATAAAGCACAAAGACATGAAGTATATCTCAATCATGATGATTTATGAATATGCTGACAAATGATATCACACTTAGTACTGATTTCATAAAACATACCTTAGTAACATATGATACAAGGAATAACCATCACGTTACTCAGTTTTAATCAATAAACCAGTATTATCGAAAAACAAAATTCATGTGGACACATAATCAAGGCATGACATTCATAATGATGAGAATCAATTTCTATGTACAATATTTTTTTTAATGATAATTTTACATCACATAAGTTTCATATATTTTTAAATATGGCATTTATCTGATCATCATGCAATAAGTCTAAGACAACAAAAGAACATGTAAAACAGCATAGGTCTTGAAAATTCTTACTAGCTTATTTAAATTGATTTTTTTACTCATGGCAGAATCTCTAAAAATCACATGGCTTTCGTCTTTAGGTGTCAAAGACGTAAATTGTACTTTATCCCCCGTCACGTGCTGAGAACAACTAGTTTCTAGGAACAATTTATCCTTACTCATAGATGTTTATTAGATTATCCTGGAAGGAGTACTTAAAAAAGTTCCAAGGTGGTACCTAATCTAAGTGGGTCCACTCTTGTTAGTCGAGAAAATTTTAGTTCCTTTTGGAACCCAAACTTGTCTACATTTAGATACATTTGAAAAATATTTCTTAGCGGTATGCCTCACAATGTGAATCATCACTGCTAAATTTTTCTGAACTACTCGATCCCAAGTCATCTCAGTTGGCTTTCGTTGATTTCTTCCTACTCTTCTTTACTTTTCTCTTTTTCTCTTTTTTCCTTCTCTGGCTTGGGACAATCGGATTGAAAATGACCGGTCCTGTGACAATTTAAGCATTCAACATTATTCATGTTGAGGTTTTTCTTTCCATGAAATGTTGGTTGGGTCATCTTTCTAAATTTGTTTTTGAGAAGCGCCATATCTTTTTCTTGCTCGCTATCAAGACTAATGTCATCACTATCGTATGCTTGCTCGATCTTTTGAACCTTCAATGCCAAGGACTTCTTTTTTCTATTCACTGTTTCATCTTCATATCCTCGAATAGCTGTCTCATGGGTTAATAAGTTGTCAATACGTTCATCAATGGTATATATTGTGAGATTCTTAGCTTCCTCAATTGTAGTCACTTTTGACTCCCAAACCTTCTTCAACGATATCAGAATTTTTCGTACTTTGTCCTCTATAGAATAGGGCTTTCCTAGTTGACTAAGGTTATTTTTAGATATTATTGAATCTCGTGTACATTTTCGGAATTGATTTTGTATCACCTATTCTGAATAGCTCGAATTGACTAACCAAGGCATTGATTTTGGATTGTTTCACCTGATTTGTCCCTTTATGTATGATTCACAATGTACCCCACATCTCTTTCGCTGATTCATAACCTAAAACCTTGCTATATCCATTTGCATCTAAAGAACAAAATAGAATGTTAATAGTTTGAGAATTGATAGATAATTTATCTTTTTATCCGAGAGAGTCAGTTGTTTCTTATTCTAAATCAATCCATTCTCTTTGGGAATAAATGGACCATCTGCAATGGCCAATCACACATCATAATTAGTGGCTTGAAGAAAAACAATCATTCTGTCTTTCCAGAATAGATAATTATCACCTGCAAACAATGGCGGATGGTGCATAAACTGCCCCTCACCTAGCGTGCCTACGGGGTGGGTCATGTGATCTTTTTAGCTAGGTTGTTAAGCCAAATAAGCTAAATCAAGTCTAGTACAAATTGTTGGCTCAAAGAGCTACCCAAGAGAGGTGATGTGAGGTGAATTTGGTAGTTACAAAGTTTAAACAATTAAATCCTTTAAACACAAATAATCAATTTTCCTAAATCAATTATTATCTTGTTATGCAGAGAAAATGTGTTCAATTCTAAATGCACACCCAAACAAAATATGAAAAAGTAATCAATGTAGCACACAACTATATATCCTGGTTTGATAAGCTACTCTACCTACATCCGGTTCCCTAAGTTCCACGAAGATTCGCAATTCACTAAATCCCCGATTCCTTTTCCAGGTAGGAAACAAACCCTTACAATTTCGATTCTTTTCACAAGTTGACAATTAACATTTACAATTATCCTTTTCATAGACTTAGGAAGAACCCTATTTTTTTACCAGACTCAAGACTAACCTAATTCTATTCCAAGAACAATCAAAATTTAATCATTTTAACAGACTAAATATCAAACCTACCACTCCCTCATACTTTTACACTTATTATTTTTATAGGCTTAGGAATAACTTTTACAATCACTCAAGTCTATTATCGGAAGAATTAAAACCTATTTCTTTTCAAGAGAAAAGAATAACCTAAACTTTTGGTAGGAAAAAGATCAAATCCAAATCTTTTTCACGAGAAAAATATTGAAACCCTAGCTACCCTGTCTAGACACTGTCCCAAATGTGTCTAATCCGCTTAAACTCAAAATAATAAAAAACTAAATTGTAACTTACTTCCCACAAGGAGCTTCTACCATCTCAATATAAATATACTCGATTAGTTACCCGAATAACTACTACATAATAGATATAATGTGAGAAAATTAAATTTGATTAAATAATAAAGTGGGTAGCACACAATAAGTGCGTAATCAGATAATTAAACAAAAATCATTTTACAAGATTTTCCAGACTTAATTCAAAAACGATTTTCCAAAAATCCTTAACCAAGTAATCAACATTATCTATAAATCTTAGGATGCAAATAAAAAGACTTGGAAGGAGGATCTCACCGGAATTTACTGAATGCTAGATTGATTTCATAATAAGAACACAGACTAGTAATGCCAAGCACTTTAGATAATTAAAAAAAAAAAAAAAAAACTTTGAGGATAATCTCTCGTAGATATCTCAATAATATTTTCACTCTTAGAAAAACTCAAAACTGATGCTATTGATGTGTTTATACTCAATCTCGCAGGTCTAAGTAAATAGACATAGAACTAGACCTGCAACATGTAATGACTCGATTTCTCAAGGCTACCACGCGGTTTTCCCCTTCAAAAAATTAAGACTAAAATCAGATGACCAATATCTCATTTCATAAAAATCAAGAAATTTTACAATACGACGACGGTGGTAATTATAAATTTATGAATTAGTCGAATAAATTTTACAACGATAATAGTTTATACAAATATTACAAAAATAAAAAAAAAACTTAATATCTAATCTCCATTTATTGAGTCAATTCTAATGCTAAGATATTAATATGCTTAAATTGAGACCAAAGGGATCAAAACAAAATTCTTATCAAACTTCTGGGGTACAAAGTGTCAAAATAAAGACCCAAATTTCATAGACTCATGGATTGATTATTATAAATATAATTGTTGAATATGAAGCCTAATACTTAGATATAATTATTGATAATTTCTAATATTTTATGTTATAAAAAATTGATAAATTTTTACAAACTATGACAATCATTATAATTATCAATTTATCGAGTCAATTTTACAACAACAAATAATAAATACAATTATTTTTAATATTAAATATAAATTCAAATAAAATTTTATGTGCAGCTACATTCCCACCAGCCTTGCAACCAAAACTGTGGGGTCGTGAGCCAACACTGAGTAGAATTTCAACCCCTTTAATACGTGAATCTAATTAACGCGACAAATAAAATACATAGGCATGATTTCCACATAATTTTCATATAATCATAATTATTTCATGAGAATGAACAACTATAATTCAACAACAATAATAATAGAAATCTCACAATAGAGAAATTAAATACATATATTAAAAGAGTCATAAATTCTACTTGAAATTCAAAGTCGAAATCCAATCGAAATATTTTTTTCTTGTTCAAAAACACAATTCCAATATACTGTAACTTGAAACCCCCTTTTATTTTCCTTGACAATCTCTGCCTACCACATTTTCTTCTTATTTCTCAATATATATGTAGAATTTATTCTCCTAATAATAATTCGGTGTAATGATCACTTAAGCTTGGAGTTATTATTATTATTATTATTGATATCATTAACCCCCAAATACATGTGTCATCCATAGTCATGATTAAGATCAACATGTGGCCGGAAATTTTCCTTCTTTATTTTTTCTTGGCTGCAAATATTTCTTTAATGTATAAGATTTGGAGAATTATATTTAACACCCCATATTTATAAAGTAATTCATATTGGACCAAATAATTACACTTATCTCCCCAAAAATTATCAAATATTATTTATACCATAAATTATCGTAATATGCAAAACAAACCAAAAATATTAAAATAATATTTCAAAATATAAATTTTCGGGGTATTACATAACAGTTACTTTTCAAAAGATATGTCATAAAATCACATCTTAAGATCCCATATATCATACCCTATCAAAATAGGTATGTTGCATTTAAAAAATGCTCTTTAAAATGTTCATTTTAGTCCCAAAAACGTTTTCATTTAGGATCTTAAACTTATCACTTCTTATCAAGATACATAAAAGATTAATTCATTTTAAGCATCGTGCGTGATCATAATTTGGGTTGCATTAAGATTATATAAATAAATAGTTGTTTTCCCCTAGTTTTCTTCAACGTCTTCAAAACTCTTTACATCTGCATAATGTTTATCTTACACTCTTTATATTTTCTTCAATGATTCTTTTTTTTTTTAATTAAAAAAACATGAAACTTTAAATCTGAAACACTCAATTAAATCATTAGTTTCATAAAAAAATATCAACACTTAATTCATCATTAAAATCTTAGATTCAACAGTTTTTATAAAGTGTTAAGTCATAAACATGTTTTTAGCTAAGGGTCGAATTGAAAAAAATGGTTTTAACACTTAAATTGATGGATTTTCGATCAATTCGGTCAACCGATGAAAGGGATCAGTCGACTAACCAAAATAGTAGCTTAAGGAAATGGAATGGGTGACTTACTGGCCAATTAGGTCAGCTGATGGGTAAGGTCGGTCGACTAACCATTCCAATAGCTAAAAATGAAAAAATAAGGAAGTATACTAATCAAATCGGTCAACTGACCAGAGTCAAGCCAACGGTCATAATTCTGACCATTGAAGAGGGTGGTGGACCGGCATGATGATTAGTCAACCGACGTCCGCAGTCAAAGAATTTGACTGACTCAGTTTTTGGGTCAATTCTCATTGTTTTTTATGATTTTAAGTGAGGATTTCAAGGGAATAAAATCTTTATGGGGTCAATTCTCTCTCTCTCTCTCTCATTTTATTTTTCACATCTTTTTCAGAAGTTTATGGTGTGATATTGGGACGAATTTAAAAAAAAAAAAAAAAAAAAAAACATCATAACTAAATCATCAAAAAAGAAAAAAAAAATTCATAATTAATTTATGTTTGATTTTAGATTTAGTGAATTTGTTTTTCATGATTAATTTTATAAAATCAAATACCCAAATTCAAATTCAAGCATTTGAAAAAAAAAAAAAAAAAAAAAAAAAAAAAAAAAAGGCCAGCAAGAAAAAAAAAAAAAAAAAATTGGAAAAAATCAATATTAATTTATGTTCACCCAATTCTTTTTTGAACTACAAATCCTGGATTAATCTCTAATTTTTATATTTATTTTCTAATGAATACTTCTCTCGAAAATTCATATAATTTTTGTGAAATTGAAGCACAAATGCAGTTCAATTGGTGCAAAAGATAATGGAAAAATAAATTTAAAACGCTTTACTACGAGAAAAGTTTTATTAATTAAAAATTTATGAACCAAAAAAATATTTTAAAAAAATCAATTATAAGTTCATGATATAAAATCAAATTAGGTGACTAGAGAGATAAAATATAGAGAATATTATTTGATGAGATTTTAGAGAATTGGACGGTGTGAATTCTCTGTGGTAGGATCATATATTAGAGAGTCCAATTTTAATGCATCAGGTGAAAAGTTTGATTTCTGTTTAAATTTTTTATGATTCTTCGTTGTCTTCTTCATTTGGATGATTTTAATATATTTTAGGTTATTTGCGCCCCCCCCCCGTTTGAAACTTTTTTTCCTTTTTTTTTTTTTTTTTTAAACCTCAGGTATTTGATAACCACAATGAATTTCGACTAATCCGGAACAAACTACAAGGACGGTAAAATTTTCCCTACCGAGTGTTAACGCAACTGCGTTCCCAGGTTTCAAACCAAGAACCAAGCTCTTCACCAGCTAATCTACGCGCTTGATAATGACATCACAGGTCACCTAATGATACGTTTTTACACTAAGATTCTCGAAATTAAATATATATATATTTATTTTCATTTTTATTTTTATTTTTATTTGCGATTGCAAGAGATCCACTGCATTATTCGAGATCTTTCTACGTACTTAATTATCAATATTTTTTATTGAGCAACATTAAAATAAATTCCTGAATTGTATGCGATAACGTTCTAATTTCTAAAATTGTTACCTAATAATTTATCTTTATTGAAATAATATATTCTCATTACTTTTTTTTTTAGTTTCCAATTGTTGTTCTATCTCAATCGTATTCGTATATGTGTTTCAAACTAGACAATAAAGTAGCATAAACAAATTTTTGTGGTGATGGACAACGGAAAAAAGGCAATATAGTATTGCCTGAATGATGTTAAGGTGTTTTGTATAAATATCACAAAAACAGTCTTTTGGGACAACAAAAAGTATTCCGATAGATATTTTATGGCGACACTTGACTTTTTTTAGATACTCGTACATGTGTCCTATAAAATATTGTTCCAATAGGTCAATAGGACACTAAATAGTATCCAATTTTTTTTTTTTTTGTACTTGTGAAGACAATAATAGGTGTCATATAAGATAATTATTATGATACTATATATTGTCTTTACATCATTTTATATTTTTTAAATTAAATATATTAGGGCACTACAAAGCTTTGTGAGAAACCTATATTAAGATACTATATACTGTCTCAAATTTGATATTACGACAATACATTATGTCCTAATAACTTACTCATAGAAACACTTTTTAGTGTCCTAATAAATTTATTATTTATTTTATGAGATAATTTTTAATGTCTCAGAAGATATCTAAATTGTTTTTTGTTTTTTTTTTTAAATCTAAAATAACAAAATACTCAAAATCCAAATAATAGACATTACAAATTCATCACGATGCAAAATACATCAAAGTCTCCCCTTAGCAACAAGTCATGCTTTGTATTGGTCAATCGATCTATCAGCTAGATATTTAACATTGAAGACCCAATTACAACCAACTTTTCATTCCCTAATTAGCACGTCAATCAATTTGCACGTTTGATTTCATTGTAGGTGATAGGTGGAATTTGTCTATATATTCCCAAGCTGAATTTGGTAGTTTTTTAGTGTTTTAGTAATATTTAATTGTGTTTATGTTCCTTTTGATGTAAATCAGGTGTAGGGACGTAAACAATTGATAATCAAGCAAATAGGTAAGAAATCGGGTGAAAAACTATCAATAGGATCAAAGTGGGTTGTAGCATCTTTACCACTGCAGCGGTCAAACAATCGCTGCAGCGATGAAACAACACAGAGTTCAAAAACTCTTTGTTTGTTCACCGCTACAGCGGTGAGATCCACCATTGTAGCGGTGAAATGGTAGAAGGCCTACTGGTCGCCCACGGCTGGTTAAAGGCCAGTTGTTTTAAGATATTTTTTTAGATATTTTGATTCTTGTCTTACACCCCTTTGCTTCAAAAACTTGGTAGCGCAGGAAATAACACGCCGCTACTTACTCTCGCAAGTATACGAGGTCTAAGTTTTAGTATAGTGTGATCGTTAAGATCGGGTTATCGGATCCACAAGGATTGTTATCGTTACTATCGAATACCGCGTTTGTCGTGACCTAACTTTATCTAGGCGAAAAGCAAATATATTTAATTTATTAAACTAATACTAATATATCCTAAATTAACTGCATTATTATATTAATATGTTTTAGGGTAAATAATTGCATAGGGATTAACGTGTTTACATATACGTGTTCGATTTCGATTTACTTACGTTTACGTTGTTCGACCTATTTGACAACTTCGGTACGTAAACTCCACCGCCACCTCTTCTGAGTGTAAGACGGAAAAATACATGACTTCGAGTCAACGAAGAAGTCCCCTTCAACGTCTTAACGACCCTAGGTCACGTGAGTCTCGCCCAGCATCATTGATTGCACACAATCCAACTCCCTCCCGGGTTATTGGATCGTCGCGTTGTATTTACCCTATCGACAATATCCATTCTAAAACTCCCTCGCCACTTCTTCTAAGTGTAAGACGAGGGATATAACGCAACTTCGAGTCAACGAAGAGGTCTCCCTCAACGTCTTAATGACCCTAGGTAGTGTGTGTCTTACCCAACGTCATCGATTGTCCACGATTCAAACCCCGACCGGGTTATAGAATCGTGGCGTTTGTTTACCCTAATCCGAATCCGGGGTTTTGTCAAAGCCCCGTATTCTCCATTTATCAATCCAAGCATAATAAACAAACAATATAATAAATACAATCAAACTACGAAGAACAATCACAAACAAAACACCGAAATCATCCAAACAACGTATTTATAAATATATGTTAATCCCTACTACAATCCATATTTAACTCGGAGCCATAGCCGCATATATGAGAAACTAACGAGCTAAATATGCTCATATGCTCCTGAGATAAAGAAATAAGGAAAAACGATCGAAGAACTTAGCCTCGTCCGAAGATAAACCGCTAAGAACGCTCAACGATCGATTCACCATCTTCTCCACTTCGGGATGGGAGCTCCACTACTAAAATTCCTAATCCTTGGCTTAAATATAGCCTAAGGGGCTAAAAAATGTAAGAGAGAGAAGAGAGTTACCCACCAAGGGGGAGGAGAGGGGATATTTATAACAAAAATATCCTAAAAATATCTAAAGACTGTGCAGGGCAAATCTGCCTAGGCGGTGGAAATTGCGCCTAGGCGGAGTTAGGTCAATTCAGTCTGATCGCCTAAGCAGTGAAGTAGGCGTGGAATTGGAAAACATTCTGTTGGATTTTCGCCAAGGCGGTATAATTTCCGCCTAGGCGAGTGGCTGTCAGTAGCCCTTCTTCGTCTTCTACTGGATTTCTGCCTAGGCGATAGAATCTTCGCTTAGGTGGTCGTCCGTTAGTAACATTTTGCTCTTCTCTGCATCTTCACCGCTTAGGCGGTGGTCTGGACGCCTAAGCGGTGGGCCTGTTTTATCTTTTAGCCTCCGAACTTGTTTATCCACCGTAACTTCGAACCGCTTTGGTTCGATCTCATCGTTTTAGCTTCAGTTTCCTATCTTTTTGACCCACACACCTGAGTTATACAAAAATTATGAAAACTAATTAAAACATAATAAAAATAACTATAAACATATTTGAAAACTAACAAATTCGGATTGGAAATAAATAGGTTTTTCACACCTATCACTCTCCCACACCCAGAGGAACATTTTTGGGACTAAAAATGGAGCTCCAAACCCTATCAACCAAGAGAATATCACAAAGCCAAGAAGAGTAACGTTCTCATAGCAGTTTTAGAGTCAGTTCTTTGGATAACGGCTAGTCTCCTTATTTTTCTCATTATTTCTTTGTTTTGGTTGATAGTTTTGTATATGTTTAGCTTGTATATTGTTGTATATGTGGTTATGGCCATGAGAAACTAAAAATATATTGTCTAGGGAGTGATTCGTTTATGACAACGCCATTTGCTTAATCTTTTTTTCGTTATCGGTTGTTCATTTGTATTAAATTGTGTTTACTGGTTTATTATAATCTTGATATGCTTGTTATGGTATTAGGGTTTATTTTGAGAATACAGGGTTTGACACTCGGGAGAGGTAACTCCAGATTCGGACTAGGGTTTAAACATAATGTGACAATCTAATGACCCGAGAGGGCGTTAAAAAGTGTGCAATCCATGAGGTTGAGGCGAGACTAATGTGACCAAGTGTCTTATAGACGGTTGATGGGGACTTCTGCGTGGACGCGAAGTCACATATTCATTCACTTTATACTCGGGAGAGGTAGTGAGTGAGATTTCGATACCTAGATTGTCGGATAGATTTGAATACTGTTAATGTAAATAAGATTGAATCGAACACGTATTAGTGAACGAAGTTAATCCCTAGACAATAAATTCCCATAAACGTCATAGTAGTATTATAGTTTAGTAATTAATTTAGTTTAGTAGATTATAATTATTATAAAAACTACATTTGAGTCTCCTAGATAAAATTCGGTTATGACAATCGCTGTACTTAATGATAATTTAATATAATATCTGTGCATATGACAACCCCTACTCTTCCCATTATACTAAAACTTGACTCGTACACTTGCGGTGAAAATAGTAACGTAATATTCCACTACTAGTAGGGCATTCCTCTCTACTTGTATAGGGGTGACCCATTTTGAATTCTGGAGGGCCTCATGAACTGAGCGAGGAATAACAACTAAATCAATTTGTCTAAGAAAGGATTTATATTGATCCAAGAAATCTTGAAAAAATAAATAATTAGAAATCGGATGATAAGTAGAACATGAAAGAAGGTAACGGGATGGTGGGCGACGTTCCCGAGTCAGGTAATGAGGGGGAACAGGGTTAAAGATAATGGGAGATTGAGATATACCTGAGATCGGAGAATATATTGGTAGGGGATGTGAGACACTTGGGCAATGAGAGTAAACCCATCAGGGGGTAGGTGGGGAGTTAGGTGGTGTGTGTAATGTGGGTGGAAAAGATATATTTAATACAAGAATAGGGCGTAGAAGTGGGGTATGGTCCTCAATAGTGGTTGCCTCAATAGGTGGATAATGTATAATATAGGAAAAGTAGGGGATAGTTTCACGGAACATAACATCGAGAGAGTGATAAGTATGATGAGTAACTGGATCGTAGCACTTATATCCTTTTGACATGGAAGAATAACGGAGAAAAACAAACCGAATAGATTTATCATCCAACTTATTTCGAGTAGGGCTCCGATTCTGGACAAAACACATACTGCCAAAGATACGGGGTAAGATTAGAAAAAGGGTGCGAGTGGATTGCAATATATGAAGGGGGAGTTTCTCTGTAAGGACACGGCTCGGTGTGTGATTAATAAGATAGGCAACAGTAAGAACTACCGTGTGCCAAAAAGATGTGGGAACATTCATTCCTTGTAAAAGACAACAAACTACAGACATAATGTGATGTTTCACGTTCTGCCGCGCAATTTTGCTCAGGGATGTAATGATAGATAAGTTGCTGAAGGATACTTTACCTATTAAGCTCAACCTGAAATTCATCGGATAAGTATTCCCGCCCATTATATGACATGATATTGCACACGATGATTTTATATTGGGTTTTTATCATTTAAAAAAGTTAGTAAAGTGAGTGTAAAACTCTGATCTGTGTTTCATCAAATAAGCCCAAGTACACTGACTATAATTATTTATGAAGGTAACATAGTAGCGATGCTTGGAAATGGTTGTAATAGGAGAGGGTCACCCAATATCAGAATGGATAAGATCAAATGCTTCGGATGCACGATACATACGAGGAATGTAATATGTGCATGTGTGTTTAGACAAATCACAAACCACACATTGAAATTTAAAATCCTTGTAAGCTTTATTAATAGGATGAAACAACCAACATAAATATTGAAAATTTGCATGTCCTAGATGGGCATGCCACAAGTTTAAACTTCGAAACAAACAAATAGGGGAATCAAAAATAGGTAATACAAAAGCTTGCATACAAAATAGTGGAACGACTGGAGGTAGAAGACTGTTGAAGTAGTAATGACCATCGCGTTCATATCACCTGCCAAAAAATATTCCTCGTAGTCAGGTCCTATAAGAAGCAACGGTTAAGTAAGAAAACAACAACGCAGATAAGAATTTTAGCAAGACGAGTGACCGATAAAAGATTATAGAAAAGTTTAAGAACATAATAAATAAAGTGAAGAGTGATATCGGGGGACAAATAGGCATCTCTCTTATAATGAATAGGGATATAGGTACCATCTGCAATGTACACAAATTGGTTGATAGGCGAAACATGAGAGTTAAGGTAGAAAACTCACCAGTCATGTGATTATTAGCTCCGGAGTCCAAAATCCAAATAGGGCAACCAAACTTACCATGAAGCACAGTTGGAGTACCCGAGGCAAAAGTAGCCATGGTGATGCTAACGTGGTTAACTGAGCCTGAAATTGGGCAATTTGGGCCTGAACATGGGAATATCCAAGGGAGCTGATGGTGGATTTGTCGGACTGGGGACAATATCAGCAAGAGCACCAATATGAGGTGCTCTTTTTCCTTTCCTCCCGCTTAGGTTTTGATGTTTCAACTCAGGATGAAGATTAAAACAGTAGTCAATGTTATAACTAGGTTTTCGGCAGTGTTGACAGTTTGGTTGCATGCCTAATGTGCGAGGATCTGAGGGGGCCAAAAAGGTCATCTGCTTAGGGACAGAAAGAGTGACTTCAGGTAGGAGAAGGAGTCGGCATATTAAATCGTTGTTAATAGTAGAGATTGCACTATATAGATCTGGCATCGGTGATGTGTGTAAGTACGAAGATTCTCGTACTCTGAATTTAAAGCCATTAAGAAATGATATGTGTGATGATGATCCTAGCGCTTAGCTTCAATCTCAACAACATTTTTAGGAAATTCACTCAGAGGTTCATATTGCGCAAGTCCCTTCTACCGAGATTGAAGGTAGCCATCGTAATCTGCAATTGAAAGTTCCAATGATTCCTGGGAGGCAAAGAAAATCTCACGGAGAGTTGGAAGATCCATGATTCGTTAAGAGAGTAGGAATACATCTTTATAAGAGTAGACCACAAACGCCTGATAGTCTCTTGGAACATGAACCATATCATAGATCCGTTCCTCTATAGAATTGAAGATCCACCTGAGGAAGGTACAATTATCAGAATCCCACTGAGTAAACTTGGGATCGTTGATAGCTAGCCTTATCTTAATACCGTCGAGCCATCCGGTCTTATGTTTTTCACCAAGGTAGAGACGGAGAGAGTGAGATCAAATAGGAAAATTTGCCCCATTGAGTAGAATGGTAGTAACACGTTGGACTGTGGCCTTAGTCGCACGGGTAGAATCTGAATGGGTAGGTAGTTGTGGAGCATGAACAGTCTAAAATAGGACATCACCTTCTTTTCCAGATGCCATGGAGACAGATGACATGAGATCGTAGCAATGAAATAATCGGAGAAATGCTACGGAAGACTGATTGGGTTCCAAAAAAAGAAGTTACAATATGAGAACAGTAACTAGAGACACGGTTACCTCACCATACAGTAAAGAGAAGAGAAGGCCATGTATTGAAGACATCTGAAACACCAACGGATGGAGAACCACAACAACAAGTAGCAAATATTTAAGGACGAAAAACAATCCGCAACTTTGCAGCAGTAGACAGAAGCACATTAATGTGCGATTAATGATTGGTTCGCGCGAGGTAGTGCATGAAAACCTAGTTGACGACGGTTTGGGGTCACGATGATGGCTGTATGGTAATTTCGAAGGTGGATTAGGGTTTCACAATGATAGCGGTGGGGATTGGGTAGGGTTTCGGGAGTTGGCTGGTAGCAAACTAGGGTTTTGACGGCTACATGGAGAGTTTACAGGTTAGGGTTTTAGGTTTTTGATTGTAGGGAGTTCGCAGGTGATGGCAAAAGCTGGATTGAGAGTTCGCAGTTAGGGTTTGGGTGTTTGTTGGTCAAAGGCTAGGGTTTCGGCGACTGGGAGGGTTTCAACGGTAGGGAGGGTTCCTGCTAGTTTTGGTGGCTGGGAGGGTTACGAAAGGGTACGTGGTTTGCGATCTCGATGGGTTTGGCTAGTTTGTGGTGTTTGACGATGGCTAGGGTTTCAGGTGTTTGGTTCATGATTTGTTAGGGTAATGGCAACTGGTGGTGGGTTTGGGTGGGAGAGAATTTTTTTCGGCTTTCGATACCCAAAATGATATAGTGAAAGAAGAGAAAAAATGTATTGTATTTCGTATATTCTGAATGTGTTCACATCCCTAATTATATAGTCGCAGGAGCAGGTTAAATTAAAAAACATATCGCCTAAATAAATGGTCTAAATAATGTCCTACAATCAAGATACCAAAAACAACCAGTAGTATTTCAAACAAATGGCATCACCAACTGTTTTAAAAAGTCTTTTGGCAAGCACAAGTATATCCAGAATTATGGACAACTCTACGTTTGCTTCGTGTTTCCATTTCCAAACTATTGTTGTTTCTATTCTCAACAAAATTGGAAAAGAAACAGAAATATGAGAACATAATATCTATTTCTGCTCTACTCCTAGATTTTTTAACACATTTTTTTTCGGAAAAGAACAGTCCTGTTCCCATTTTTTATTTTTTTTTTATGTTCCAAGTTATCTTAGAAGCGAAGCAAAATTGTAGGAAGAAAATCTCTAAACAAATGTCTCCCAAAAGTTTAATGTACACTTCAAAAAGAAAAAATCTTATAGAACCAATAAAAATTAGGGTATATTGCATTGATCACTACTCTAGTCATTTTGCACTATATCAGATATTTTCCCTATTATTTTAGAAATATCAGAGACCTCCCATATCTTTTACTCAAACACCACTTACTTCTTTTATTGATTAAAAAATAATAATTTTTTTTTATTATAATAACAATTTTACTTTTGACTATTTAAAAAATAATTAAATAATAAAAAAAAAATACATAAATAACCTTTTAATTTATATATATTCATCGTCATCTTTTTCCACCACACCCACCGCCGCCACCATCTCCTACCGCCTCACCACCCACCACCCGCCGCCACCCTCTAATACCTCCTACCGCCGCCACCACCTACCACCCTCTACCGCCTTCCACCGCTGCCACCACCTACCACCCTCTACCGCCTTCCACCGCCGCCACCCACCACCTCCCACCGCCACTACCTACCCCCATTTTAAAAAATATATATATTTTTAACCATTTCATTAAAAAAAAAATAAAAAAATTAACCTTTTTCTCTCTCTCCAGTAGGGGTGGGAGGTGGTGTTGGGTGGCGGAGGGTGGTGGGTGGTGGTGGGAATTGGGTGGTGGTGAGAGATAAATATAATTATTTAAAAAGTAAAGGGTAAAAAATATAATTTTAAAAATATAGGGGTGCCAATGAATTTTTAAAAAAAATAACCTCAAGACAATTTTGTCCAAATTGATGTAAATGGTGTTTGAGCAAAAAGTTATGAAAGGTCTCTCGTATTTGCAAAATGACATGAAAGATATTTGGTATAGTGCAAAATAATAAGCGATGTCAATGACATATACCCATAAAAATTATGTACAGAAAGTACCCGTTTGCTTAGTGTTCCCAATCAAATCCAACCCAACCCAACCCAAAAATTTTGAATTTGATTTTTGGGAACGTGTTTGACAAATACAAAATTTAATCCAACCTAACTCAAAAAATAGGAATTGATTCTCAAAATGTTAAGGAAATGAGAAACAAATTTTTTTATTTTTTATTTTTTGCCCCAAAACTCAATTCAAAGTTCTCAACTCCGGCCACCCTCCGCCAGCCACTTCCGGCGACTGTCGTCGGACACCGTGCGTCGCCGTCCGTCCGCCACCAAACACAAAAAATAATCTCAAAATAAAAATTAATTTTAGGATAAATTCGTTAACAAACACGATTATGTTCTCATCACAAAACAAAAATTGTCGTTACCAAACGCAATTCTGTTCCCAAAATTCTTAACCCAACCCAATTCAACTCAATCTAACCCATTTCAGTTGGGTTCAAAAAGGTGGCAACACTAACCAAACGCCACCTAAATGACAGATTAAGAATACAGAGTGTAGGAATTATGTTTGGAGACCACTGGTGTCGTAGGCGTCAAAATTTGGTTCATCCTTTGACAAGTGAACACGTCGAAACAGAACCTTGAGCAAGTGCCAAGATTCTTCGTGGATGACTTCCCTACAAAACAAATATCATCTATTCAAATTCACATAAATAAATAAAAAGAAAAGCATAACAAAATCCCACCCTTGAAGTTTGAGCATTATCTCAATGTGCTCCCTCATGTTTTAATTTTACAAATGTACCCTTGAAATTTAAATTTTGTATCTAATTGATGTAATTAATTTTTGCTGCTCTTCCTACCTCCGTCTATTGCTGCTTGAAAATGACGACGGATTAGTGTGCTTACCTAAATAATTATTTTTTAGGTTTCAAAAATTAGTTAGCTTACCCTTTCTTTTTTTTTTTTTTTTTTTTTTATGTTTTTCTTTTTTTAATAAATTGGGTTGGGCTAATTTATTAAGTGGTTTACTTAAATAATTTATTTTGTATTAAGTTGATGAATTAATTAGGTTAATAAATAAACTGTTATGTAATTAGTTGTCATAAATTGGTGTGAAAACTTAATTAAATAAAAATGGCTGATCTTAATGTCTATTGACTTGGAGTGTCAACATATTTTTTGTCAGGTAAAATACTATTCAACAAGGCATTTTGTCCATTTTGCTATTCCAAATAGTTAATTGGGTTGGAGTTGCCCAAAACCAATTGGCTCCACAAGTCAAAATTGGCATGTATTTGGTGCATGCATATGGTGCAGCTTTTGTTGAACAAAAGTTGCGGTCTGGGTCTCGACCTCCTCCCTCGTAGTCATCTTCTATTTTTTATAGAGAGATTTGTATTCTCATATTTCAAAAAAGAATTCTCTTTATTCTCTCCTTATTTAAAGAGAGAAGTTGAAAAGTCATTACAAATAGTGGAATCACTTTTTTCTTGCCTATGGATGTTTTCCTCAAATTAATTAAGGGTTTTACCCCACATGAATATTTTGTGTCAATTTGTATTATTCTCAATCTTAATTCTTAACTGTGTGATACTATTTCAACCCAGTATTCTCTAACAAAACAGATGTAGTGTTTATCATTACACCTATTAAAAGCCATGTTTTAGTATTGTCCAAGTGTTTGGCTAATTAAGCTAAATAATAATAAAAAAAAAAAAAAAAAAAACGTATTTTTAAATAACAATCACAGAATCAACAAAAACAATATACGACCAAATCTTTGATAACATATTTAATCTAAATTGAGATAAAATAAATAAATAATTAAATTTAGATTAAAAAAGACAAATGAAAAGAAAATGAATCAATACCCTCTAAACCATTAAAAAATTGAACATTTGGTTGGTTTTATAGTAGCTTACCCCTTTATTTTACATAAATTCAGGTCATTCAACCTCATAGCTTCTTTCCGTAGGGCAACAACCACAAGATCTGGGTTCGTCATCAAGCTTATATGATTCCACTATTGTTAATTATGATGCTTAACTCTTCTAATTATTGTCATACGATTTTTTTATTTTTTATTTCTTAAAACGAACATGCTTGAGAGATTCAAAATAAACAAATATTCGACCAGTAAGAATTTGATTGCATTGCAGACTGTGATTGTAGTTAGGAAAAGAGACTTATCATTTATTAACCGGTAATTAAAAGCGTGATTAAACCCCTGGAAAACGAACCCTAATCACAAAAGTAAATATTGCTGCAAAAGCCATTATAATGATAGGATGTTCGAACAATTTTGGAATATTAACATGCTTTTGCGAAAAAGTAATAAACAAAAAATAAAATTAAATTAAAGCAATCTCTCGAAGCTTAAAATCGTTTGGCTCAGGGTTTTCAAGAGATCATTTGCTGTCATGTGAAATTTGGAGTTCGTCTGCGTAAAAGAAAGTAAGGTTAATCAGTACATTATTAAAGACCTGTCTAATATTACTATAGGGGAAAACCTTTAAATTTCTTAGGCTTAAAAAACAGAAGTTATTGCACAAGATACCTGGGCAATGATGGTCATATCATAAGTGTTTCCAAATGGCAAGATATTGCTAGTGATGATAGTTAGATGAAGCTTTTCCATTTCACCCAAGATGTTCATCATTAGTCCTTTTTGCTTCCTGGATTGGATTCTGACAAGGACATCCATGTCCGAAATCTTAACTTGAATATCAGGAAACAATAGTCTTTGGTTATCACCAGATGAAGAAGATCTAACATTGTTGCCCGTTATCCGAGATCGTTTTACAGCGACAGCCAAATCCAAATGTTGCCTTTTCTTCTCTTCCTCCAGCGTCTTCACTTGTTCTTGAAGCTGTTTTATGTACTTAATACCGTCTCCAAGCACAGACATCTTATCCATCTAAAAAAAAAAGAAAAGAGAAATCATCATTTACTAATTAAATAAAATTACCTTATCAAGAAAAAAAAAGAGTATATCAAAATATATAAATACCTTTTTTAGGTCGGGAAGGAGAGCTTAGAGAGCTACAAACCTCTGCGTCAACCGTTCTCGTCTCTTTCTCTCAGACAAGACGTGAGTTTGAGCATCGATTGAACTCCTGGTAGTCTTGGTGCAATTCATCTCCCCATAAAAACCTAAGGTTTCATTTAATACGTCCACTTGACTGGCCAGTGAGGAGATGTTTAAATTATTACTATTTGGTAGGGTTGTTTTTGGAGTCCAGCTCTGATCAAAAGATGAAATAACGTTGGAGTAAGAAGAAGAAGAAGTCGAGAAAGTGTTAAAATTCAAAACATCGATTGATGATTCATCAGTTATTGTTATCGGGTAGTGAGGAATTAGAGTTGGTTCATCCATTTCCTACAAAAAAGAAGAAAAAAGATCAATAAAAGAACATGTTGCATGAACCATGTTTCAACCAATAAAAATGTAAAGTTGCAAACCAATAGTAAAGTATATATATACATAAGAAAATCTTATTACCAGTTCGAATAACCATTTTGCTGACGAATGATCCATACGGTTACGTTTCTGGCATGAAAATTGAATATTAGAGAAAAACACATGAAGCAAAAGAGAAGACTTCTCATTGCAAGTGACTCGAATTTCCAATCTCGGATAGTTTTCTCACTGTACACATACTTTGATCACTGGGATAAACTCTTATGAAAAATGTAATTAATAAAACATGCACGAGAGATATATCTCGTAGAGAAATTAATGTAGAAACATCTGGCTACATACTGAACAGACATAGAGCTATATACATATTAATATATACATACACACACACACACACATAACATCTGTACTTTGTAGGAGAAACAAAATCAAATAATGGCAAGGAAGCTTACCTAAAAAAAAAAAAGAAAAGATTAGAGGCTAATTTTGCAGATTACCAGGAGCAGATTTCTTTCCTCTGTTTATAGGAGATGTATGTGCGAAGAACATGAAAAAGAACATGATTTAATAAAATATGTAGAGTGAATTACCAGTTACCCCCATCTTCCACGTGTGAAACCTTGTCCTCTTGTTTTCTGTTACTATTCAAACGGAGGCATCTCTCTCTCTCTCTCTCTCTCTCTAACATTTTAATCGATCCAAAAGTAGTAATATTGATTTTAAATTTTTGGAAGGAAATTATATAATATGAATTCTAACTCCCAATGCTGCCTTCATTCATTCGTCACCCCAAACCAACTTCGGGCATAGTATTTGTTATATGGAAAAATGACCCGATGTATAAGAGTCAGTCTATCAAAATAAATCATTTAATTTTCAAATTCGGATTAATCATTACTGTTTATTTCCAATGTCAAACCCAAACCAAATAAAATGACAGTAATGTTCCCTACAAATCTTGAATTATATATTTGACAACATGGAACTTACTAAATTAAAACTAAATTACTTTTTATATTTTTAAAATAGCGATACTTTTAATATATAATTTTTTTTTAATTTTATTACAAATTTATGATTGCGAGATTATTGACTTCAAAATAACATTATTTTGTGTATATTTTGTTATATAATTTAATAATTAGTAAATTGAATACGATGTTGTATTCATATAATGTCAATTTTTGTAATAAAACGCCCCTGTACTTAATTAATTGGTTCCGGAATGGTCAAAGTCTCTATAGGTGACGGAGAGTTGAGGCCTGCCACATGATTTACGTGGTATTTTATCATTGAGCGATG
Source organism: Eucommia ulmoides (assembly GCA_016647705.1). NCBI lineage: Eukaryota > Viridiplantae > Streptophyta > Magnoliopsida > Garryales > Eucommiaceae > Eucommia > Eucommia ulmoides. The sequence continues at coordinate 35,859,129 of CM028339.1, read as the reverse complement.
AACGTTGCGCCCCCTTCCGTTTTAATCAATTGCAATTTCACCCCAATGTTTGTGGTATTCTGAATCTAGTTTATAATGCATGCCCGGCTGTCCAATTTGTGGCATTTTTAAGAATAACCACCGATAAATATTCATGGATTTCTTACTAATTTTTGTTCAAAAAGATTCATTTTGGGTCACTCTAATACGAATTTCAATTTTTTAGTGTTCAGTTGGTTAATTTGGAAACTTTCTGGTGTAAAATAAAAACTAAGTATTAACACTACATTTGGTACATTGAAATAGAATGACATTATAATAGGATTAGAATTAATATGGTAATTAAATGAAATAATCATCGTTTCTATGTTTGATGACAAAAATGATTACATGTGGTATTAGAATGCGATCAAATGGTAAAATAATAATTTAATTAAATTTTCAAACCGTATAATAGAATATTTAATTAAATTTAATTCCAATTCAAATATTTTATTAATATTTGATCGCATTTTTCGACCGATAAATGATTAAAACCTCATCCTATATAATTGAGATTAACTAATACTAAAATTATTTTAGTATTAGTTAATCTCATATTTTATGGGATTAAAAAATCTTTGATAATAAAAATCTTTGATAATGGAAATAAAATTAATTTCACGTACTAAAGGAATAAAATAATAAAATATAGGATTGAAATGATGATTCTAATTTCATCTTCAATCCGGTGTCCACTTCCAAATTAAGGGTACAAAGCATAATTTCGTGGATTTTATGTAGACGGCTCCAATCACTCCATGGTTGTTCAGCAGTACCTTTAACTTGAGCAACAATCTAATGGGAAACAACTTTCATTTTCTCTACGGAAAAAGAGAAAGCTGATGACAAAGCACATTTTGTCTTAACATATAGAAGACAAACTTTACCTTCTAGATCAAGATCCAGTGAACTTTATAATATTTAATTAATTGAAAAATGCTATTTTTTCTCTCAAATAAAAAATATGGGCCATTACTCATAGCTCACTTTCGCGAATCAAATTATCAAATAAATCAATATTTTTTAAGAAAATTTTTTGAGAGATCCCAACATTTCAAAAATCACTTTTTAGGTCCCATCTTATGTGTAAAAAAAATTACTATTACAGAACTCCATAAAGTGGTATTTTTCTGGGATGGGACCTTTGGAGGAATTTTTCTATTTTTTATGAATTATATATCAAGTATTTTAAAATTCGTAAAATTATCAAACTCTTGAATTTGTGGATGATGACTTGATATGTAACTTCGTAATTAAATCAAAATTATGTTATTAAATTCGAAATAACTATTGTTTTGCATAATGTTTTTTGATGTAATTATATATTTAGACATTTGAATAAGATTTGCAAAATAATACCATCTTCATCGATTTTTTTCATCATTATTTACGTTGAATTCAACATAATACTTCTTAATTTTCATAATTTTCACATTCGTATTTAACTCAGCATGGTACTTCAAAACAAAAAAAAAAAAAATTAAATATATTATGTTGTTATTTTAAAAAACATTAAAAATAATTAAATGAAAAAAATTACAAAAAAAATATATTAAACAATGATTCATATTGTTGAATTCAGCACGGAATTTATTATCGTGGTAAATTCATGAAATATTAAATTTGTTCTACAAAACAGGACGGACATAAGAGCCCTAGAAATTTCTCAGACGTTATCTCAAAATAAATAGATAAATAAATAAATCAATTTACACAAAAATATAACTCAAATATATAATGTGTATTTATATTTAATCTTATATATCTTATATCGAATTGAGGAGAGAGAACCATTTTTGAGGAACTATTTAAAAAAGCTCCAATGAAACTAATAATAATTAAAAAAAAATTATATTTTTAATAATTAATTAATTAATTAATTATACATAAGAATGAAAATTATATCTTTACTTACATATTTTGCATCCATATTTTGAAAAACTATTTAAAAATAATAAGGGTTTTTTAATATGGGCCCCAAGGCCCACCCATCTATTAAAGTTATCCCCATTAACAATATACAATTAAAATGAAACCCATGTTGCAGCCGTGATTTTCACTTAAGGGGAAGAGGCGTGTGAAAGCCCTCTTGATTTGGAAGGTAATTTAAGGGGGAAAGCTCATCAAAATTGGAAAATCAACAATTGGAAATGCCATTTTTCCTTTTTGCAGCAAGAATTGCATAGGTCTTCATCCTCCCCAAATTGGAAGGCACCCATTCGAAGCCCTAATTTTTATTCTGCAACAATAATTCCATCGCAATTGCCGTCGACATCCAGTCCAAGCCGTCGTCGCTGTTGATTCCAAACATCGTCGCTGTCCAGTCCATTCTCAGCGCTATCTAGTCGAAGCGGTCGCCGTCAAGTCCCATCTGCCATCGTTCGTCCACCCCAGCGCCGTTTGCTGTTTCATTTATAGCATCTCGTCGTGTCGCTGCTGCACAAATCATCGTTTTCCTTTCCAGACGCCGTCGCCGACCTTTTTTCTCGCTGTCACTATCGTTTTCGTCGCCGGTAAGTTGCTACAATCGGAAGTTATCTTGATTTGAAAATTATGTTCACTTTTATTTCAGAGTTTGGAGTAGGATTGGTGTTATGTATTCTAAATAAACCTGTATACTTCAATTTTTTATAAACACCCTCATATGTTATTTACAGTTTCCATCCGTTGGCTTCTCCTTTTATGCTTTTATTTTGTATCAAATGAAGCTCTTAAATCACCTTGTTGAAGAGAAACAAGCATATTGACAGAGGAATTCACTAAAAGTGAAGTAATGCTCTGCATCTTAATTATGATGTCATATATAGCTAATTGTAAAAGCAAGGCCAGAAACTTGAAACTCCAAGCTGCAGTTCAAAGTCTTATTTTGTTGCCTTCTCAGGGATGGTTTAGTCAATTCTGTAATAATAGTTTGTGGCTTTGTATTGTTCTACATTCAAGATATGGCTGAAAACTAATATATTCAGGTTCAAAAGATTCTTTGATTTAGGGTTTATGAATTTGCGAGCACTGTGCAGTGATGATCATAGATTGAGTTTAGGGTTTAATTATTGCTGTGCAAAACTCAAATATTGATTTGGGGTTTGTTGATTTTCATAGTAATTGTGGGCGTTTTTGTTGAAAATTGACTGTGTATCAAAAATCGATTTTGAAAATCGAGTTACTTGATGTTTAGAATTTTTACTGTTACACAAAAATTGATGTTTAGTTAATGTGTAGTAAAAATCGATGTTTGATTTATAAAAATTATTAATGTGTAGCAAAAATCACCAATTGAAGACTTGTTTTGGATTCACAATTTGTTATTTTTCACTGTTGATGTGAGATTATTGATCAAATCGTTCACAATTCATGTTCTTGAATTTAGTTCTGGTTCTATCTCTTTGGTGATGTTTGGGTTGTTAGAATTGTTGATGTGTAGCAAAAAATCAAATATTGAATTCTTATTTTGAATTAACCTCTTATTCCATTTCATAATTACTGTGGCTCGTTGAAAATAATTAATGTGTAACAAAAATCTATTATTGAATTCTTGGTTTGAATTTTCATATCGTCCCTTTTAATTGCGGTTTTTTTGCTACACATCATTTTGCATTGTTGATTTGTTGAATTATTTGGATAGTTACTTTGTAGAAAAAATCTGCAATTGGAATTTTGTTTTGAAATAGCATCTGTTTGAGTAATTTTTTACATTGAATATTTACTGGAAATTGGTGATGTTTTGTCTCTTGAATAATTTAATGTACATTATAATTCCATTTTACCGTAATTTTTCAATTTTTTCCATTTGATACTCTCTTTGAATTCATTTGTTGTGTATGTGTCTTATTGGATTTGGATACTATACAGTAAAAATCAACTTTTAAAGATTTGTTTTGTATTCACAATTTGTTATTTTTCACTATTGATGGGTTTTGATCAAATCGTTACTGTGGTGTAAGAATTAATGTTTGGTTAATGTGTAGCAAAAATTGATATTTGATTTATATAGATTATTACTGTATAGCAAAAATCACGAATTGAAGACTTGTTTTGGATTAAACATCTTGTTATTTTTCATTTTGATGTGGGGTTGTTGAGAAAAATAATTACTGTGTGGCAAAAATTGATGTTTAATAATGTGTAGTAAAAATCGATGTTGAATTCTTGATTTGAATTTTTCATATTCTTCATTTTCATTGTTTTGATGTTTGAGTTGTTGAGATCGTTACTGTGTAGCAAAAATCCATAATTGAAGTCTTGTTTTGAATTTCCCCTTAATTCTTTTTAGAGGTGATGTGGGTTTGTTGGAAATAATTACTATGCAACAAAAATTGATGGTGAATTCATGATTTGAATTTTCCATATACTTCCTTTTCATTTTTTGATGTTTGAGTTGTTGAATTATTTATTATGTAGCAAAAAATTCACACTTATAGTCTTGTTTTGAAATTTTCTCTTCTTCCCTAACATTGTCAGTTGCTGTACATTAAAATTTCAACAATTTGGGAATTGCACGGTTGTAATTTTGTGAATTCTTTGATTATTATCTAAAATATAGATCATAATCATCAAAAATTATAGTTAGCTTATGAATTTGAAACTACTGGCCAGGGTTTCGAAAACTAATATCAGTTGAAGATCTAGTTGGTAAAAATTGAGTCATTGTAGGCACTAGTTCAATTTCGGATCCAAACCACTCAAAGTTCCATTGACCTTCCAAAAAGGGAGACTTGGAATATTGAAGCCCAAAAGAGAATTAATATGGCACTGGTTCAATTCCATGCTTCTCTAATTTATGAAGAACCAATATGAAGAACTAGATTTTTTCAAAAAAACTAGTATCAAAATTATATTAGTTTTTTGAAACAACTGGTTCTTCATAAATTAGGAATTTATTTTTTTGAAACTATGGTTGGTTAGGAAATTCATTTTACGTTATTGGTAAAATTGAGTCAATGTACTTTGGCACCGTACTCTTAAAAGCATTACCGTAACGAATTAGAAAATTAAAATTTTGCTACACCGTAATGTTCGTGAAAAGTTACTATACATTAATATTTGGTGAAAAAAGATTATTGTACAATAGAATTTTTTAAAAAGCTTAATGTACAGTAAATTTTTTTGAATTATTTACTGTGTAGCAAAAAAATCACACCTATAGTCTTATTTTGAAATTTCATCTTCTTCCCCAGCATTGTTATTGTTTGAGTTGTTGTACATTAATATTTCAATATTTTGAGAATTGCAAAGTTGTAATTTTGTAAATTCTTTTATTATTATCTAAAATATTGATAATAATCATAAAAAATTAGATATTAATATGGAATTTGGTGGAATTTTCCTTCTTTAGCTTGATTGATGAGAAGTAGAAATAGAAAGTTTCAATGAAGGAATTTGATAGAATTTTCCTTCTTTAGCTTGATTATGATTCTAAAAATACATCAACAATTCTTCCATCTCCCTCATGAGTGTGTGTGAAATGCAAACATGGGGTTTTCTCAAAATATAAATAATTAAATGGGTGTTTTAATGTTTGGGCTTATCTATTGGGGCCCATACAAATATCTATTATAAAAATGGGTGTTTGATTAAAAAATCCTAATAATAATTAAATGAATAATTATAGAAGTAATTTTATTCTTTAATAATTTACTAATTAAAACTAATTATATATAAATATGGAAATTATATTCTGCCTAGATATTTTGTCTTCATATTTCGAAAAACTGTCTAAAGAAATTTCATTTAAATTACTAATAATAGAAACTATTTATTTTGTCTCCATATTTTGAGAAACTATCTAAAGAACCTATCTAAAGAAATTTCAATTAAATTAATAATAATAGAAATCATTTATATTATTTAATAATTTATTTAATTAATTATGTATCAATACGAAAACTATATTTTTACCCATATATTTTGCCTATATATTTGAGAAGATATTTTAGAAATAATATGTTCTCTTCCCCTCCTTCCAATTCCTCTCAACCTTGCTTCTCTCTCTATTTATCTCTTATTTATTTGTCAAGCCCCTCCTTTTTGTTAATATTTTTATTTTTATTTTTTGTTTTCTTTTATGTTCTTATTATCTGATATTTTTTGTTTTCAATATATATTTTTTATTTATTTTTATTGTTTTGTTACTTTTATTTGTATTTTTTGTTTTTTGTTTCTTAATTTTTATTTTTGATTAATTTTTTGTTTTATATTTTTTACTATTTTATTTTTTGTTCTTTGTTTGTTTGTTTTTTCCGTATTTGATTTTGAGTGCTTATATATATATATATATATATATATATATATATTTCAAACCCAAATTGATTAAAAAAAGATAAAAGAATAAAAATCGAAAAAAGAGAAAATAGAAACAATAAAGAGAAAATGTGAAAACTGTTTATATTAGAAATTAAAAAAAAAATAGAAATTAAATAAAATAGAAAGAAAATAAAAAGAAAAGAATTAATAAGGGTAAGGAATTAGTTTTCTGCAACAATGATTTCAATAAGGGCAATTTTATTAAAGAAAATAATAATGTCAGCAGATTAACCTAATAATAAATCTAATAGTAGTGTGGGAAGTGGTCTCAAATAGCAGGGGTTAAGGTTGTTTTTTTTTTTTTTCCTTTCTTTTTTTGGTAAAAGATATGCAATTTAATGGAAATTCACCCTTAAATATTTGTGGTTAATATCAACTAGATCTTAAACAATAAGTTTGAAAAGATTCAAAAAAAAAAAAAAACTGATCTAAAATAATGAAAAGATAAAAGATTAAATAGAAGACTTCATTATAGCATTACAACCAATTTTATTTTTTTTTGTTTTTTCGAAGAGCCAAATAACATATCTGAATTTTATTTATTTTTTGAATAATTATTAGCATGGGTTCATGTATAATTATTATTTTTTCTAACAAATCGTAAAATATTTTATGTAAAGTGATCGTATTTATATAATCGAATATGAAAGTATATGGGTTCGAACTATATTCTCAAATGATATTTTATATACAATACTTTGTCAAAAACCAATCGTTTTATACCAAAACACGAGCAAATATTTTGACAAATCTATTATATATAACATTTTTTTAAAAGAACTATATCTTGCACCCATGAAGATCAACAGATAACCATAGTTTTACTAGAATTAAAAACATATGACAAAATAGGAAAATTTAATATGCCCTTAGTACATTTAGGGCTAATAGTTTTAGGAATAAAAGGATTACATAGAATGGGATTAGGAACAAAAATATTACTATGCATATATGACAGTAGATTTACAGACATATATAAAACAATATTTATTAGGAAGTATTGAAATAGATATAAATAATAATGGAGGAATAGTATATTTTGCACCGGATTATCAAGTTTCTAGAGACACGTTATATAAAAATATTAAAATAGGACTTAAAACAAGAGGTTATAGTATGAAAAAAGAATCATATAATATTCTACTATTTATAGGATTTATAGGGAAATTTGGCCAAAGTAATAAAACTAAATATAAATTGGACAATGAAAATTTAATAAAAATATTACGGACAAAAGGAATTAAAGCCATACCGGCCAAAAAAACTTTCATCAGAAATAAATGTAGGATTTGATTGGAAAATAGATAGTTTTATAAAAGATAAAACATGTATTATTACTAGGGGATAACATGATTATAAAAACAAAGACAAATCACTTAATATGAGATTTAATGAATATCATTATGAGGTAGGAGAATCGAGTAAATAATATAAATGAAGAGAATTCGGATATTAATGAGGAATAAACTAACTTTATGAACAACGAAGAGCCTAGTGGATATACTCTAGATAATATAAAAGGAATTATAGATAATAATTATGAAGACATGATAACACGAGGAATAACAAAAGAAGAAGCACAAAAATTAGGATGTGAAAAACACGATATGGACTTATATTGATATATTATTGTGAATTATATCCAATCCTCATATTAAAAATTAATCATTAAAAACCAAAACCTTTTGAAACAATTCTAAGAGAGGTAGAAAATGATATAAAAATATAAATATGATGGAAGTAGATAGAGAAGCATCTACAAGTAGTACATTTAATCAAGGAACAATCTCGTACCAATATCAACCTAGACTACCAGTACCATATAATTTAGAAGGAATACGACCTATTCAACCAGGAACCTATCAAGAAACAGAATCAAATAGAGTATACAAAGGAAAATTGTTGGCCAGGGTTTTGGCAGCAATTATCCTGTGGCGGAGGCCCGGGTGTGGGTCAAGTCACAATCGAATGTTGTGGGTGCTTATGTGTGTTGAATGCACTATAAGGCTAGGGTATATGTCTTTCCTAACATCAATTGATTTTAGGATAAGTGGTTGCACCTGAGGTCCTACAAGTGGTATTAGAGTCAGGGTCACGGGTTCGATTCCCAGCATTGTTGGCCAAGGTTTTGGCAGCAATTGTCCTGTGACGAAGGCCTGGGTGTGGGTTAAGTCACAGTCGAATGCCGTGGGCGCTTGTATGTGTTGAATGTACTATAAGGTTAGGGTATATGCCTTTCCTAATATCAATTGGTTTTGGGATAAGTGGTTGTGCCTGAGGTCCTACAAAAATGATTAAGAAAAATTCTTGAGGTAACAACAGAATTACCAAAGGCAATTATATCAGGATCATTTTAAACATAACAAGATGGAATCCTCAACTATGGTACAAAGTAATAGATAAATGGGAAAACGATGCGGCAAGAGCATGGAAAAATAAAATGAACCAAGACATAGATATGTGGGAATTTATGAAAACCCTATTAGGAGAAACTATAGCAAATTGGTATAATAATTACAAAAAAGATAGACCAAAAGTTATACAAGAAATAAAAGCAGCAAGAAATAATTCATATAATTTTACATCATTTATAAGATCTATGACATTGGGAAATAACCCAGCTAGAGGACAAGTAGATTATCAAAACGTAGCACTTAAAAAATTAGACCAATTAACTATAGGAAATTGGAAATATATAGAACAATTTAATAATGATTATGAAAATATATTAGGAAGAACAGGGAAAAGCTTTGATAAAGAATTATGTGGTAAATATTTAAGAAAATTACTTGGACCATCAGGACAACAAATAGAAAGAGAATAGAAAGAAACAAATTCACATTTACTTTATGTAGGAATAGGACCTTGAATAACATTCACATATAATAAATTACAAGATCATTGCACATTATCAGAAATTCAACACAACCTTAAAAAAACAAAAGTATGGATTTTAAAAATCGGTTATATATACCCCTCAATAGTATGAAGATAGGAAACGAAGAAAATCATATCAAAAGTATGGAAAGTAAAGTAAATATAAAAAGAAATATAAAAAATATATTCCAAAAAGGAAATGTTTGAGAAAATCTAAAAATTATAAAAAAGGATCTAAGCCAAATAAAAATCATGTTAAGAGACCATCACAGAAAAAATGTACATGTTTCCTATGTGGATATACTAATCACTTAGCAAACAAATGCCCAAGGAAAATAAGAAATACGGAAAGAGCGTATTTAGTATTAAATTTAGAAGATGATATAGTAAGTATATATTTTAATGAATCAGAAGACGATATCTTAAGCATAATATCCATAGATGAAATATATTTAGACGAAGATGAACTTTCTGAACAATATGACACAGACATAAACATGGTGAATTTGGGAATAAGCCAAGATAACTTAGAAAAATTAAATAAAATTGTGTGTATATATGATTAGAACCATAAACAGGGTAGTATCAAAACACTAGAAAACATATATAAATGTTATAAATGTTATAAAGAAATATGTAAATTTTGTATAAAAATATAATATAGACACTAAAGAAGAATTAAATGACAAGTTAGAATATAGAACAACTAGTGAATTTAGAGAGATCAAACTAGATATAAGATAAATTAATTTAAAAATAGAAAAAATAGAATATGTAGCCCAAAAGTTAAAATTTATTGAAATAAGTGAAGACCAATATATGATAAATGATTTAAAAATTATAATTTAGAATCACAATCACATATAATATCAATAACATCATTATTAAGTATACCTACAAGAATAACATTTTCTAATAAAAAAAGATTAGAAATATTAGCAATGATAGATATAGTAGTTGCTAAATCACATTTAGATATGAATCTAGTATCTAAAGAATGTGTACAAACACGCAGTCAACCTATATATACATCACAAATGGATGGTAGCACATTACAATACAAGCACTACCTTAGAAATAGTTTAATATCATTCAAGATACTAGATAATGATTTCAATGACCAATTTCCATTACCACAAGTATGGTTAAGTCAAGTTAACCATAAATATAAATTTATATTAGGGTTAAATTTTATTAGAATCCAAAAGGATGTATAATAATAAATAATAATTTTGTTACAATAACCAAATAATGTGTCACTACACCAACAAATTATTTTATGCAACAAAACAAAAAATATAATTACATCAAAGTTTACAACTGCAAAGCGTGGTGGCCCCATAGATAATTTGGATAATAAAAATGAAAACATATATACTACTATAGTTGAAAATCAAAAAGACAATGAGGAAATTATAGAAAACAATGAAAAAAAATATAAACCACAAATATAAATCAGGAATTAATATAGAATATGTACTAAAATCAGTAGAAAAAATGCCTAAAACAATAACAAAAAACAAAAATTAGATAAGATAATAAATTTAGTAGAAAAAACACAAATGTTAGGAGAAGATCTTATAAGATATTGGGATGGAAATAAACTATTAGCACATTTAGAAATAAAAAAACCCTGAATTAATTAAGTATAAAAACAACAAGTGACAAATCTAATCCTATAGACATAGAAGAATTTGATAAGAAAATAGGAGAATTGCTAAAATTAGGAGTAATAAGACATAGTGACAGTAGACATAGAAGTACAACCTTTATGGTTAGAAATCATGCCGAAATACAAAGGGAAAAGGCTAGAACGGTAATAAACTATAAAAAAATTTAATGATAATATAGTTGAAGATAATTATTTAATTCCAGATAAGGATAGTTTAATAAATTGCATACAAGACAAAAAGATATTTAGTAAATTTGATTGTAAGTCAGGATTTTGGTAAATAAAAATGGATGAAAAATAAATATAATGGATAGCTTTCACCTGGCCAAAAGGACATTATGAATGGATTGTCATGTCATTTGGATTTAAAAATGTAGTTAGTATATTTCAAAGAAAAATGGATCACATATTTAAAAAATATTATAAATTTGTTTTGGTATATATAGATGACATATTAGTCTTTTCGAAAAATGAAGAAGAACATTATAATCAACTATTATTAATATTTATAGAATTTATCAATAACGGATTCATAATAAGTAAAAAAAAGATGGAATTGTGAAAATAATATATAGGATTTTTAGGAACAGAAATAGGAAATGGTAAAATTAAGTTACAACCACGTATTATAGTAAAAAAGATATTAGAATACCCAGAAAAGATTAAAGACACAAAATAACTTCAAAGTTTCCAAGAATTACTTAATTATACTGGAATGTATATGAAAGATTTAGGAAAAATTGTGAGACATTTATATAGTAAAACTAAACAAGGAGGACAAAAATTATTTAACTTAGAAGATATAAAGATAATTAAGCACATAAAAGAACTTTGTAAAAATTTACCAAAATTACACATTTCATTAGAAACAGACTATAAAATAGTAAAAACAAATGCATCAGATGGGGAGCAATCTTATATTGCAAACCTGACAAATATAAAGATAGGAAGGAAAAAAAGTTATGTAGATATGCTAGTGGAAAGTATATAGAAAGGGACCCAAATCTAACTAGTTTAGACTATAAAATATTTGGCGTTATAAATGCACTAAATAATTTTAGATTATTCTTAAATAAATTTTTTACAGTAAGAACGGATTGTGAAAACATAGTAAAATTCTATAGCAAAGTAGTGAAAGAAAATACATAAAAAACGATGGGTAAATTTCATAAATACTATAGCAGGAAACGAATATAAAGTAGAATTTGAACACATAAAAGGAAAAAATAATAGTTTAGCCGACTATTTATCTAGAGAAATTTATTCTAATATTTATTTTGCAGACCTTGACTTATGGCAACAAGATTGTCTTACTGACATATTTTAAGAATTCTCCTAAGTCATATAAATCTAAGATAGAAATAGATAACCACATACAATGCATAGTAGATAACTTATGGAACTTAGACAATGCACAATCCATTAAGATAATTAAATATAATTTTAGCTATCATTCATCACTTTGCATCTTTTACAAATAATGGAATTAAGAAAAGATTTGAATATTACTATGTTTTCTAAGGACAAGAAACAAGAGTATTTGCAAAATGGGAAGAAGTTTTGGAAAGAATTTTTAATTATCTACATCCACATTTTAAAGGCTTCTATACATATAGTGAAGCACTTACATCAGCACGATCATTATTAGGATATAATTTTAAAATTCATAGCTCTGCATTTGAGAAAAACGAAAGAGAAAAAAACATTTGCATCCATATCAGTAGATACATCTGTAGCATCGTTATCCGTATTTTTTTAATTATGAAAATTGCAGCATATTTCAAAAACATTTTAAAGATTTAAATGAAAAAGGAGATTGAGTTTTTTTTTTTTTTTTTAAAAAAAAAACATAGAATTGAAAAATAAGATATATTGTCTTTAAAAATCACTCTCAAATATAGCTTGGGAAGCTGAAACTTCTAACCATATAACAAATTCCTTTTATATATCTAACATAACATTTGACAAAAATGAGTTCATCGATGAACCCCAATACATAAAAGACCACTTAAAAAACAAAAAGCTCGAGCCTTCTTCTTTTCACTTCAATTTTTTTGTCCACTACCCAGACATATTGTTCAAGATATAATTCGAAAAGCCAACCAAAGAGATCGTGAAATCCAAACTCTTATTCAAGCCCATCTCCAAAACATATGCCACAACTTGATATATGTTCATAAACTTAAAGCCGAAACATGACTCTTATTATAAATTTACCTCATGTTGCAAAAATAGACCAATATGTTTACCAGATATGGATTCTTTCATAACTGATTATACCTTCCACCTCACATATAATATAATTCGAGTTGCCATAGACCTAAATGAATATCAACCTATTTCTCTCAGATTTGAAAAAGAAAATATAATTCTCACAACCCAAAAACTTATGGAATATGGATTTTTAGCCCAATTTAATACTCATGACCCAGATCAAACTGATCAATTTGGACGGAAACTTGCAATATGCCTTCTAAACATATTTACTCATTCACATGTCCAAGGAATACAAGTATATATAAAATCGATTGGCCCAATCTTTGAAGGCCCTCATCCTATTCCAGTCAAACATAAAATTGCCCTTGTTCAAAGACTTAAAACTACCACCAACAAAGGAAAAATTCTTAGGCCTCTTAGATGTGCAACAAATTCCGATCCGTCATGGTTCTATGATAATATTCCACTTATTGAGCAAATAGAGCATTGGACTATTAGAAACTTAGTTAGAAAAATTGATTTTTGACATATTGAATATCTCCAAAGACCATTCAATCTTATTACTGAAGATTCAATTCAAAAGATATACTGCAGGCCTTCTCTTCTAGATGTAAAATTTTGCAATGACATAAAGAAAAATGAGCTCCACGAATTCCATGAAGACTTATGGTATAAGGAACTTGATGATGATCCAGACTATGAAGTTGATATCCCACCAGGATTCAAATATCACCCTAAGTATGAACAATATTACCTTGATGATATAATGGAAGAAAACATCGATAGCCGGATTGATTATTAGATGAAAATTTTGATCATGATCATTTGTTTACACCCAAAGGCCACCATCCATGTGTGGTATGAACATATCAATTATTGATCTATTAGACGTAATTGCCTACGTCATAATGTATATTATTGGGGTCGGTATACTTTGACAAAAGTTTGTTTGTCGTTTTGTGGAGTCAGCATTCTCTTTATGAAATGCTTTTATGTCATAGTTATCCTAAAAGAGGACAATTTCCTTTACCGATTCTTTCGGTTATCGGTTTCATCTCATGATTTGCCTATAAATTGTAAGACCAACTATTATAGTAGGGGGGAAGAAGAAGAAAAAAGAAAATCTAATTAAGTGCTTCCACAAAGCAATCAAGCTTCCCTTTTCTACCTTTACTATATAGCCGAGCAACATCCAATCAGAAATAAAAACTGTAAGTCTTGTAATACCCTTTTATGTAAATATATGAAAGTTTGTTATATTTCCTCAGGGGCACTCTCGAAAAGGAAAACTCCTTTTTAGTTTGAATTTCTTATGAATGATTTTAATATATGAAACATTAGGAAATACTATTTCTTCTTTGAATTATGGAAAATAGTTGACAAGCAGATTTCATGAAAACTTTAAAATTGAGAATTTTTTTTGATAAAAGCCTTTGAGTTTTGACACTTGTTACCCGTTTTAGCCAATGGACAGGCATTTTTAGGGTTTTTGTCAGTTAAAAACATGATTTGAAACAAAACAGTTTTCAAAATTTATAAGAAATTAGTGAAGTTTGGTTAACGGCAAATTGAACCAGCCCATCTAACGCGAATATTTTCTTTATATTCAGTTTAGAAATAATTTTGTAATAATATTTCAAATTTTAAAAACTTCCAAAGAAATTTTCGTATTAACATAAGGAGGTGAGAACTTGGAAACTACAATTATTGAAAACAAAACGTATTTGAGATATTCTAATCCTTATAATCTCTCTAATTTCTTTAAAAAAAAAGAAAAAAAAAAGATTAAATTTTTGTAAATTATAGATACCGAGGTAGTTATTTAAAAACTTACGAATATAAGATATACATGTGTGTGTGTGACAAAAAAAAAAAAAAAACATATAAACCTAGACTGAGAAATCGGAGTTCAATATGACAATACCTTAAAATTGTAATAACAACATAAAAATAACACAAAACATGACTTGGACTAACAAAAGATAAATAAACTAAAAAAATAACAATATAATTACGGTTCCAACTTAGGTTGAGAGATTTTATTAAGACTAAAAGAAAAACTGAAAAAATTGGTAGGATGCATAAAATATTTAACCGTATTGCAACTTACAAATCAAATGAATGCTTTAAAACAACCATAAGCCAACTATAACCCAATGGGAACAACCGTAAGCCAAAATACATCTAAAACGGACGTGAGCATATGTTGTAGTCATGGATGGATGCAGAACCCGAATGAAATACTTGATAGGATCGACTGACCTGTAGATTGAAATAATAATATAATCACAAAGAAAGAAATTTCTAAATCTATATAATAATACAGTTTTTTCTGTTCCAAGTTTTATTGGAGTACAAACACAGGTTTGGAAATAGAACAATTGTAAAAATATGAATAACCACCACCACTATAAGTCAACAGTACCAATGATCATAGAAAGAAAGGCGTCAACAGAAAAATAATGTGCGAGCAAATAGAGCAAGAATTATGTTTCTGTTTCCAATTATTGTACCAACAATACCAATAATCATATCAAGAAATTATCAAAATAAGGAAAAATGTGTGAATAGAAATATGGCCAACTCATCATAGCAAGAAATATAAACATGGATCATAAAAATTGGAAACAGATATAGTAATCAGGGACCAGAAATACAACTTTTTTTTTTTTTTTTTTAATTATTATTATTATTATGATACATGAATCAGGGAACAGAAAACTTGGGAACAAATACTGTTGAATTATGGAGCGGGTCGGGTCGAACCGTGGAGCGTCCACATGGGCCCCATGATTCATGAAGAGTCACCATGTGAATGGGTGCACCTCTTGGTCTTAAAGATCACGTCTTTTCGATAGACACTTGTTGGAATGTACATACTCTTTCGGTATGTACCCATTGGAACGGATGCATCCTTTGAGATTTTCTCTATAAATATGCATTGATACATTAATGCCTCTATCCCATCAGATTACAGATAATTTCAGTGGCTATAGTTAGTGAATGTGTGAATATTATCGAAAAATATTCTAGTAGTATTTTTTTTATCGACGAGAGAAGAAACGAGTAACGGGACGTAAACAAGTCTGCCGAATCCGAAAGGTATGCTTCCGTTTTTATGTTTCCGCATAAGTTAACATTGGTATCGGATCCATATAGACTCATTTCGCCAAATCATGTGTCCATGGAAGAAAAATCGTTTTTTCTCGTTCATGGCCGAAATATTTTTTTTTTTTGAAAAGTTTGATATTTTTGGAAAAGTTTTATACATAAAAATTCTACGTTTCATTATGAATTCAACGATATAAATTTCATAAAATTTGGACATACGGTTGATTTTATCTAATTGTTTCAAGATTGAAAACGTAGAATTCGTCGTTTTGTTCATGCCCATTGTTCTAGTTTTGGAATAGTCAAGAAGACAATGTAAAATGACGTCGTTTCATCTAGTTAATAAAATGGTGCATCGATTCTTTTAATATTTATTCGCACCTTGGTGTTTAATTCGTGTGTTGGTTCATTGGATGCATACTTGGAGTGGTGATTGGTTGGGAGCGGTTAGTCATGGGTTCGATTCTTACTGTTTAACTTTCAGCTTTTTTATTTTAAGTACTTTTTTAAATAGCAAAAAACAGTAAGAGACAGTGCCTAATAGAATTCAAACCGTTGCCCTCAAGGAGACTATAGCCGCTCAGTTACCACTAGGACTATGCCCATTCGATTTTTTTTATTAATATATTCATAAGTTACAGTGCACTCTCATGCTTAATTGTATACCGTGTTATGAAATTTAATTTGGTTACTTGTTAGTATGAATTATATGTGCACATGTTATTCAATTTTGGTATACGATATACATATTATATTCATTTAGAAAAATATGAAATTAAAATTTGTGGGCAATAATGAGTTGAGATATGTTTGCCTCATTTTTTCTTTTGCGCATAATGTATCTAGAAATGATATTTAAATCTATAAATGCAAGAGATGATTCATAGCGAAATTTTTGATTTTGTACTATAGATATATGTATTATTTTTAGATTCGATTATTGCGGAAAAATAATTAGTGTGTGCTAATATCTTAAATGTACATAAAATGTAGTGAAATGACTTTAACGAATATAGTAGCGAATCATACTAAAATTTAGAAATTGGATGGGAATAACTACGATATTGGACATCGTAAAATCCAGTATCTCCTAAATGAGCGAGAGGTTCTGGAAACACTGACACACAGCATGGAATAACCTCCCGGAGGTAATTCTGCCCAACACCGGCGTGAGATGGAAACCTATCAAAGTTGGGCCAAGAAAAATCGTAGTGCAAGATTTACTATGTTAAGCTATATGCATGATGATCTAATTGGTGATTATGAAGGTTATGTGTTCGTGCAGAGGATTTACATCCTCGGCGTATATGACTTCTCGCAAGTGTACGAGGTCAAAGTTTTACTATAGTGTGATCGTTAAGATCGGGTTATCGTATCCACAGGGACTGGTATCGTTACTATCGAATACGGCGTTTGTCGTGACCTAACTTTATATAGGCTAAAACCAAATGTATTTAATTAATTAAACTAATACTAATATAACCTAAATCAACTACATTAATATACTAATATGTTTTAGGGTTGCCTAGGGATTAACGTGATTACAAATACATGTTCGACTTCGATTTACTCACGTTTACGGTGTTCGACCTATTTGATAATCTCGGTACGTAAACTCCACCGCCACCTCTCCCGAGTATAAGACGGGAGAATACATGACTTTGAGTCAATGAAGAAGTCCCCCTCAACGTCTTAAGGACCCTAGGTCACATGAGTCTCACCCAGCGTCATTGATTGCACACAATCCAACTCCCGACCGGATCATTGGATCGTGCGTTGTATTTACCCTATCGACAATTTCAGTTCTAAAACTCTCTCGCCACCTCTCCCAAGTGTAAGATAGGGGATATAACACAACTTCAAGTTAACGAAGAAGTCCCCCTCAACATCTTAATGACCCTAGGTCATCGATTGTCCACAATTCAAACCCTGATCGAGTTATAGAATCGTGGCATTTGTTTACCCAAATCTGAATCCAGGGTTTGTCCAAATCCCGTATTCTCCATTTATCATTTTAAGCATGATAAACAAACAATAGGATAAACACAATCAAACCACGAAGAACAAACATAAACGCAACACCAAAATCATCTAAACAACGTATTTATAAATTATATTGTTAATTGGTAGCGCTTAATTATGCAGCTACTTACTCTCGCAAGTATACGAGGTCTAAGTTTTAGTATAGTGTGATCGTTAAGATTGGGTTATCGTATCTACAGGGATTGTTGTCGTTACTATCGAATACCGCGTTTGTCGTGACCTAAGTTTATCTAGGTGAAAAACAAATGTATTTAATTAATTAAACTAATACTAATATAACCTAAATTAACTACACTATTATGTTAATATGTTTTAGGGTGAAGAATTGTATAGGGATTAACGTGTTTACAAATACCTGTTCGATTCCGATTTACTTGCGTTTACGTTGTTCAACCTATTTGACAACCTCGGTACGTAAACTCCACCACGACCTCTTCCGAGTGTAAGACGGGGGAATACATGACTTCGAGTCAACAGAGAAGTCCCCCTTAACGTCTTAACGACCCTAGGTTATGTGAGTCTCGCCCAGCGTCATTGATTACACACAATTCAACTCCTTCCCGGGTTATTGGATCGTCGCGTTGTATTTACCCTATCAACAATCTCCGTTCTAAAACTCCATCGTCACCTCTTCTGAGTGTAAGACGAGGAATATAACGCAACTTCGAGCCAATGAAGAGGTCCCCCTCAACGTATTTACGACCCTAGGTAGCATGTGTCTAGCCCCACGTCATCGATTGTCCACGTTTCAAACCCCGACCGGGTTATATAATCGTGGCGTTTGTTTACCGTAATTCGAATCCGGGGTTTTGTCAAAACCCTGTATTCTCCATTTATCAATCCAAGCATAATAAACAAATAATACGATAAATACAATCAAACTACGAAGAACAATCATAAACGAAACACCAAAATCACCCAAACAACGTATTTATCAATTATATGTTAATCCCTACTACAATCCATATTTAGCTCGGGGCCACAGCCGCATATACAAGAAAATAACGAGCTAAACATGCTCACATACTCCTAAGATAAAGAAATAAGGAAAAAACGATCAGAGAACTTAGCCTCGTCCGAAGATAAACCGCTAAGAACGCTCAACGATCGATTCACCGTCTTCTCCACTTCGGGATGCGAGCTCCACCACTAAAATCCCTTACCCTTGGCTTAAATATAGCCTAAGGGGCTCAAAAATGCAAGAGAGAGAAGAGAGATTCGGCTAAAGGAGGAGGAGAGGGGATATTTATAGCAAAAATATCCTAAAAATATCTCAAGACTGTGCAGGGCAAATCCGCCTAGGCGATGGAAATTGCGCCTAGGCGGAATTAGGTCGGTTAAGTCTGATCGCCTGGGTGGTGAAGTAGGCGGTGGACTGGAGAACATTTTGTTGGATTTTCGCCTAGGCGGTAGAATTTTCGCCTAGGCGAGCAGCTGTCAGTAGCCCTTTTACGTCCTCTGCTGGATTTCCGCCTAAGCGGTAGAATTTCAGCTCAGGCGGTCGTCCGTTAGTAACATTTTTCTCTTCTCTGCATTTTCACCGCTTAAGCAGTGGTCTGGACGCTTAAGCGGTAGGCTTGTTTCGTCTTTTAGCCTCCGAGCTTGTTTATCCACCGTAACTTCGAACCGCTTTGGTTTGATCTCATTATTTTAGCTCCAGTTTCCTATCGTTTTGACCCACACACCTGAGTTATACAAAAAGTATAAATACTAATTAAAACATAATAAATATAACTATAAACATATTCAAAAACTAACCAATTCAGATTGGAAATAGATAGGTTTTTCACACCTATCATTAATCCCTACCAGAATCCACATTTAACTCGTGGTCATAATCGTATAAACAAATAAGAACGAGCTAAACATGCTCACATGATCCTAAGTTAAAGAAATAAGAAAAAACAATCAAAGAACTTAGCCTCGTTCGAAGATAAACTGCTAAGAACGCTCAACGATTGCTTTGTCATCTTCTCCACTCCAGGATGTGAGCTCCACCTCTTAAACTCCTAAACCCTAGCCTAAATATGGCCTAAGGTGCCCAAATGGCCGGGGGGCAAGAGGAGGGGAGAGGAGTGGGTATTTATAAGCAAAATATCTCAAAATATCTAATAAAAATATCTAGGTTGTGCAGAGGGTCACCGTCGCGGCCGTAGGATTGAGCGCCGCGGCGATGGGTAGGTCGACTAGTTCATTACCGCAGCGGTGAGGACAACAGTGAATTTGGAAAACATTTTGCTGGTTCACCGCCTAGGCGGTGGTCCGTCAGTAGCATTTGTCTTCTCAGCATTTTCACCACCGTGGCGGAGGTCTAAACGCTGCAACGGTGCGCTTGTTTCACAATTTTGCCTCCGAGCTTGCTTTTTCCACTGTTCTTCGACTGTTTTTGGTTCAATCTTATCTTTTTGCTCCAGTTTCCTATCCTTTTTTCCCATGCACCTGATTTATACAAAAAGTAATAAAATTAATTAAAACGTAATTAAATACTATATAAACGCTCGAAAACTAACTTAATTCGGTTTGGAAATATGTAGGTAGATCACACCTATCAAATACCCCCAAACTTGGAATTTGACTAGTCCTCGAGCCAAACACACACACGAAAATAAAAATACAACTAAATGAAATAACAAACAACCTAAAACAATCTAAATATAACAACTTGCGAGTTTTGACTTCTTTTACGACCTATTTATTTTTGTCCCGCAACAATCACCAGTCATATCGAGTTCAGGCGGTAACACACATCATGTAATGTTTTAGAATTTCGACATGCAATACTGGTGAACGCCATTCTAGATCCTGTAAACATGTTAGTGCGTGACTCAATAATATAGCTATATAACTACTAGATTAGATTATCCCCCAACGAAATTCATGACTTAGACTGTGAAGGACTAGGATTTTCATAAGCCTGATTGGGGTCTACTCTCCACTAATGTAGGTTGAGTAGTTCATAGAGATCAGAAGGACTTGGTTCAGTTTTGGTATATTTGGCCAAGGGTAATTTGTAATAGAAACTGGGTTAACGTTGTTAACTTAATGTTACCCAAGGCTCAATGCTGGGCACATTCACTCTCGAACCCCCATATAAAGATTGGAAAAAAATTCCAAACTAACATTTAAGACCGATGTACTCACTTGTCAAAAGAAACGTAAATTATTGATTTTTTGTTTTTTTTATTTTGTTTTTTTTTTAACTAGCCACACCCCCAAACTTATTCTATTAGTATGATTTCACTCTAATGTGCCTTTAAATTTAGTGATTTAAGTTTGGAAAAGGGTCAACTGGCGGGGGTATTAGTTTATGTGTTCAGAATTGAATTAGCATTTAGGCTTCAATAGGGTAACGAGGGCTATACATGTTACAGGGTAGGCTTAAAAGGCTCAAGCGACAAAGAGAATGCCTAAATCATGTCTCCTGAACTACCTCACCTAGGATTTCGCCTCAAGCTTCCCCTCAATCAAGTTCTAGAATCCTTAATGTATCATGAATTTGGCTAATCGATAATTTGCCTCAAATCAATCGAATAACTATACATTGAGTCTATGTGCTCGTGCAAATTAGGATCTACAATAATTTTTACCAAAAAACATAGTTAAGCACACAGAATCATACATGCATGGGTATTACCCTTGACCTTGAAAACAACTAGGGGTAATTATCATCATCGGGTAACGGTCCAGATGAACACAAAACTCAGCATGCAACACAACAACACAAAAACGTAAATGTATTCTAACCTAAACACACATGCAATATGAGAAAACGATAACACATAAACTAACATACTATACTACACATCACCGCCAAACTCAAAATGGACAATGTCCTCAGTGATCCCAATCATCATTCTTCAACATATAAAATTAAAGCATGTTGACGAAGAAGGTTTAGAACACGTACCTGGGAGGCGAGAGGACCTCCCATCCGTTTAAATTCGACGGAGATGTATTTAATTTATTTGACCTTGGGTTGTCTCCCAAGAAGCGCATGGTTTAATGTCCTCGGCCCGATATTTTCAGATCGCCCTCAAGCTTGGCGAGGTTTTGCTTTGTTCGGTTCGATCTTTCAACGAAACGCCTGACCAGCTTATGTGTGTGGCCCCGCACAATAAACGACTTGGAATCCCGTTGAAAGGGATGCATCAATACCTGTCGATCTAACATCGCCAAGTACCCTATATGAGAAACAAATACAAAACTATAAACAAAAATTATATACAAAATAAATGTGTAAAGTAAAATTAAGTCATTTACTCACAATATCGACAATAACGAACAAAACAATCCCCGGAAATCGTTACCAAAAACTTGGTAGCGATCGCCAAGAACTGAATAAGCCTAATGACCAATCCCCGACAATGGCACCAAAAACTTGGTAGACGTTGATGGAAACTGAATCTGACAAACCGATCCCCGACAACAGAGTCAAAAACTTGTTCGCGTGGAGGATTCGCATCCTTAGCGTATATGACTTTTCGCAAGTGTACGAGGTCAAAGTTTTAGTATAGTGTGATCGTTAAGATCGGGTTATCGTATGCACAGAGATTGGTGTCGTTACTATAAAATACCGCGTTTGTCGTGACTTAACTTTATCTAGAATGAAAACAAACGTATTTAATTAATTAAACTAATACTAGTATAACCTAAATTAACTACATTAATATACTAATATTTTTTAGGGTAAAGAATTGCCTAGGGATTAACGTGTTTACAAATACGTGTTCGATTTTGATTTACTCATGCTTACGATATTCGACCTAGTGTCATTGATTACACACAATCCAATTCCTGACCGGGTTATTGGATCGTGCATTGTATTTACCCTATCGATAATCTCGGTTCTAAAACTCCCTTGGCACCTCTCCCGAGTGTAAGACGGGAGGATATAACGCAACTTCAAGTCAACGAAGAAGCCCCCCTCAATATCTTAACGACCTTAGGTCGCGTGCGTCTTGCTCCAACGTCATCGATTGTCCACAATTCAAATCCCGACCGGGTTATAGAATCGTGGCGTTTGTTTACCCAAATTCGAATTCGGGGTTTGTTAAAACCCTGTATTCTCCATTTATCATTCTAAGCATGATAAACAAACAATAAGATAAATACAACCAAACTATAAAGAACAAACATAAACGCAACACTGAAATCATCCAAACAACGTATTTATAAATTATATCGTTAATCCTTACTACAATCCACATTTAACTCGTGGTCATAACTGTATAAACAAATAAAAATGAGCTAAATATTCTCACATGATCCTAAGTTAAAGAAATAAGGAAAAACAATCAAAGAACTTAGTCTCGTCCGAAGATAAACCGCTAAGAATGCTCAACGATCGCTTTGCCATCTTCTCCATTTCGGGATGTGAGCTCTACCTCTAAAACTCCTAAACCATAGCCTAAGGTGCCCACATGGTTGGGGGGTTAAGAGGAGAGGAGAGGAGTGGGTATTTATAAGCAAAAGATCTCAAAATATCTAATAAAAATATCTAAGCTGTGTAGAGGGTCACCGTCGTGGTTATGGGATTCTGTGCCGCGGTGGTGAGTAGGTCGGTTAGTTGGTCGCCGTAGCGGTGAGGACATCAGTGGATTTGTAAAACATTCTACTGGTTCACCGCCTAGGCGGTGGTCCGTCAGTAGCATTTGTCTTCTCAGCATTTTCACTGCTGCGGCGGAGGTCTGGACACCGCGGCGGTGGGTTTGTTTCACAATTTTGCCTCCGAGCTTGTTTTTTCTACCGTTCTTCGACTGTTTTTTCCAAATAACATATTTTTAAATTATATTGTTAATCCCTACTACAATCAACATTTAACTCGTGGTCATAATCATATAAACAAATAAGAACAAGCTAAACATGCCCACATGATCCTAAGTTAAAGAAATAATAAAAAAACAATTGAAGAACTTAGTCTCGTCCGAAGATAAACCGCTAAGAGCGCTCAATGATAGCTTTGCCATCTTCTCCACTTCGAGGTGTGAGCTCCACCTCTAAAATTCCTAA
Source organism: Eucommia ulmoides (assembly GCA_016647705.1). Taxonomy (NCBI): domain Eukaryota; kingdom Viridiplantae; phylum Streptophyta; class Magnoliopsida; order Garryales; family Eucommiaceae; genus Eucommia; species Eucommia ulmoides. The sequence continues at coordinate 35,834,879 of CM028339.1, read as the reverse complement.
ACCCTAGCCTAAATATGGCCTAAGGTGCCCAAATGGTCGGGGGAGGGAGTGGTCAAGAAGAAGGGAGAGGAGTAGGTATTTATAAGCAAAAGAACTCACAATGTTTAATAAAAATATCTAGGTTGTGCAGAGGGTCACCGTCGCGGCTGTGGGATTTATCACCGCGGCGGTGGGTAGGTCGGTTAGTTGATCACCGTAGCGGTAAGGACAACGGTGGATTTATAAAACGTTCTGCTGGTTCACCGCCTATGCAGTGGTTCGTTAGTAGCATTTGTCTTCTCAGCATTTTCACTACCGCGGCGAAGGTCTGGACACCGCGGCGGTGGGCTTGTTTCAAAATTTTGCCTCCGAGCTTGTTTTTTCCACCGTTCTTCGACTGTTTTTGGTTCGATCTCATCGTTTTTGCTCCAGTTTTCTATCTTTTTGTCCCACACACCTGATTTATACAAAAAGTAATGAAACTAATTAAAACATAATAAAATACTATATAAACACTCGAAAACTAACTTAATTCGGTTTGGAAATATGTAGGTAGATCGCACCTATCATTATGCCACCGTACTAAAGATGTGGATTGCCTTGAAGTTGGCATTTTCTAGTACATCAGCAACTAGGTTGCGAGCCTTGACAGTTAAGTTTGAAACTTATAAGATGTCTCCCAAAACAAAGATGGTTGAGCATCTTCGAAAAATGTCGGCTATGATACGCAACCTAAAAGCAGCTGATAACAACTTATCTGATGAGCAACAGATCCTAGCTGTGCTTCATTCTTTTCCTGATTCTTGGGAGCAAATAAAGATCACAATGACGCATAATGAAAATATCTAAAATTTTACCTAATTACAGCGTCATTTGGAATTTGAGGCAAAGAGGTTGGAGGTATAAGGTAATACTTCTATGTTTGTCACTGAGTCTAGCTATCATCAGACATTTGGGTCCAAGCGAAAGTGGCAGGACAAAGCACGACAAAGAGAAATAAGAGGATCTGCTTATAAGAAGCGAAAGGGCAGAAAGTATCAAAAAGGCAAGCGTGGAGGAAAGAAGAACAAGTCTAAGATGAAGTGTTGCAACTGTGATAAACTTGGTCACTTCGCTCATGAATGTACTGAGTTGAAGAAGGTACAAACCAACTCTATCTTTCAAAATAACGCCTTTGTGTGCAGTCATGTCTTGGTTGCTCATTCATTTTCTGATTGGATTATAGATACTGGAGCAACAAGACATGTCGCAAAAGATTGAGTAGGGTTCATTGAGTATCGTAGAATTCCAATTGGGAGTCAACTTATTTACATGGGGAATAGCACTAGCAAATATGTGATGGGAATTGGAACCTTTCAATTAAAGATGCGTTCTGGATGCACCGTGCTTCTCTATGATGTTTTTTATGCTCCTGGAGTTTGACAAAACTTTATGTCTGTTGCAACCATGGTCGGACTAGGTTTTTCTTTTAGTTTCACTATAGACTCTGTTCAATTTTATTTAGATTTCGTGTTTTATGGTAGTGGACACATAGTAGATGGATTTTATGTACTAGATGTTGATGAATCTTTATATTTTGATACATATTTAACTTCTAGTAATAATGATTCTATTACATCTACATCTGTTACATGGCATTGAAGACTTGGTTATATTGGGAAAGAAAGAATGACAAGGTTAGCTCGAGAAGGACTTTTAGATCCACTCTCTAGAGTTAACTTACCTGTCTATGAATTTTGTTTAGCTGGTAAAGCCACAAGAAAGCCTTTTGGTAAGACTAGAAGGGTGACATCTCCCTTAGAGTTAGTTCATTCTAACATTAGCTGACCTATGAATGTTAGGGCACGACATGGTGCTAATTATTTTATTATATTCATTGATGATTACTCACGTTTTGGTTATGTTTATCTCATTTCTCACAAATCAGAGGCATTGGATTGCTTCCAAAGATTTGTTCATTTAGTTAAGAATCAAATAGGTAAAAATCTTAAGCTTTTACGTACTGACCAAGGACGTGAGTATTTGTCTGACCAATTCAAGGATATATGTGATAATAGAGGCATAATTAGACAATTGACGATTCCCGGTACTCCACAACAAAATGGAGTAGCTGAGCGTAGGAATCGAACTTTATTGGATATGGTTAGGTCAATGATGGCACATGCTAATCTACCAATCAATTTCTAAGGAGATGCTTTATTGACAGTGACCTATATCCTTAATAGAGTGCCCTCTAAGTCAGTACCATCTACACCATTGAGTTATGGACTAGTTTCAAACTAGAATTAGAACACTTGTTACCATGGGGATCTGCAGGTTATGTTCGTGTTACATCACATGCACATGGAATATTGGGCCCTAGAGCTCAAAAGTGCACATTCGTTAGATATCCTGATCACTCCAAAGGATATGTGATGTTACATGAATGTTCTGATGGTGTACTGACTGAGATTGAGTCACACGATGTCGAATTTATGGAAAATGAATTTCCAAGAAGAGGTGAACTAAGAGTTATTAAAGAACTTTATGAGCTGAATGAGTCAAATGATAACTCTACACCATCACTCGGCGAGGGTAGGAAAATTAATCCTCGTCCTTCTACAAGTACGCCAATGATCGCTGAGGATAGTGGGAAAGATTTAGAGAATAGTGGGAGTATACCACAAAAATAATTCTCAAACTCCTCAGTTGCGTAGAAGTCAACGTGGAAATATTCTTCGACGTCTATTTAGGATTGATAAGGAATTTTTCATTTGTTCTTCATTAGAGGAAGACGAGCCTTCCTCTTATCAAGAGGCCTTATTATCGCCTACTGCTAAAGAATGGATAATTGCAATGGAAGATGAGATTAGTTCTATGCAAAAGAATCAAGTATGGGAACTAGTTGATCTTCTGCCTGGACGAAAATCTATTGGAAACAAATTGGTTTTAAAGATTAAACATCATCTAGATGGATCTATTGATTGGTACAAATCTCGTCTCGTGGCAAAAGGTTACACTCAAAAAGAGGGTGTAGACTACGAGAAAACTTTTTCACCTGTTGTTAGGTTTACCTCCATTCGCCTAATCCTAGCCATCGTTGCCCATTTGGATCTAGAACGTTTTCAAATGGATGTTAAAACTTCTTTTCTCAATAGAGAACTAGATGAGGAGATCTACATGGATCAACCTATCGGTTTTGTGGCCAAGGGACAAGAACGCAAAGTGTGCAAATTAAAACATTCCATTTATGGCCTAAAACAATCATCTAGACAATGGTACCTCAAATTTCATCAAGCTATAATTACTTATGGATTTATCGTGGTTGATGAAGATCATTGTGTTTATATAAAGCAGTCGAAGAAGGGTTTCATTATCCTTGCTCTGTATGTAGACAATATTTTATTAGCAAGAAATAACATAGGGATGAGTGTCTCCACTAAAGAGTGGTTGTCCTTTACTTTTGATATGAAGGACATGGGTGAAGCAAATTATGTACTTGGTATTAAAATTATTCGAAACTGTTTTAAGAAACTTCTTGCTTTGTCTCAAAATACTTATATCAGGAAGGTACTTGAACGATTTCGAATGCATAATGCTAAGCCTATAGACACTCCTGTTGAGAAAGGTAGTACCTCGAGTCTTGATTTTTATCCTAGAACTAATACTGAAAAAGATGAGATGTCCCGTATACCATATGCAAGTACAATTGGAAGTCTAATATATGCTATGATGTGTACACGACTAGACATATGTTATGCTGTGGGGTTGGTTAGTCGTTTCCAGAGCAATCCCGGAATTGTTCATTGGAGAGTAGTTAAAAGGATCTTATGGTACCTTCATGGAACCGCAGACTATATGGTTTGCTATCGTGGTGGAAATATACATTTGCAAGGATATAGTGATGCAGATTGGAGTGGTGACTTGGACGAACGTAAGTCGACATCAGGATATGCTTTCATATTTAGCAACAGTGCTATTTCGTGGTCTAGCAAAAAGTAATTCTGCATAGCACTATCTACTATGGAAGCAAAATATTTTGCTTATGCTTCAGTAGTTCAAGAGGTTGTTTAGTTAAAAAGATTTTTATAAAGTGTTGAGATAGTACCACATTCTGCAGATCCTGTAACCATACATTGTGATAGTATGGCTGCTCTTGCATATGTCAAGGATCCTAAATATCATAGAAAGATGAAGCATATTCAGACTCGATATCACTATATCCAAGATAGAGTCTCACATGGAAAAGTGGTACTCAAGCATATTTCTACGAGTTAAATGGTGGTTAATCCCTTAACCAAACCTATTTCGAGAGATTTGTTCCAATCTCATGTAAGGTTTTTGGGTCTTCGTAGATTGTAAAAGATATGTTTGATTTATTGGCTTCATATATTTGTATCGCAATGCACATTTACAATTTCATACTTTATTTACATTTATTAAAAGTATGTTAAATGATTTAAGATATTTGCTATAACACATATTTTACCATGATGGTAGATGTCACTAGGCTAAATGGTTGGCTACTCACACAACAACTAGTCTCGACGCTGAGATAGCATGCGAGATGGGACTTTAGAATTCTAAAGATTGAGTTAGAGAATTCTTTACAATGTCACCTTGGACGAACCTAAATGAGGTTTATGAAAAACCAAACATAAATGTTTCCCATATTTCATGTAGCCTATGAATAGCCGAATGTAAGATTTCAAGTGGATAGTCGAGGAGATACCAGCTTAAAATTCTCAAGTCAATCACTTATGTAGTGATTGGAATTAGATTCGTATGGTAATTTAGATTGACATCCTCATTTTCTTTTGTGAGTATAATACCGTAGCATGTAAAATCATACTGCATGTACTTTAAGACGACCACATAGGGAGTGAGAAATGGATCCCTGCTTTCTTACTGTGTGAGCCCTATATATATATAGATCACTAATAATGATTTAATTGTGCCCTTATGACTTTGAACTATGTTATGATTCAGAAATTTGATGTTGCTACTTTAGCTTGTTATCCTATGGCCATGAATGATGAGATCTAAAGGGACATGTCTAGGAAAACAGTCAAATGGAAGTTGAGTAACATGACGATCAAAGGAAGACAATTTAGTAACATATCTTGTGAAAATTGTAGTGTACAGTGCTTAATGGTGGCCACCACATATAAAGTTATTTTTCAAAATTATATTATATATTATATTTTTTGGAAATAAGCATACTACTGCAAAAGGAGATTAAGCATGTTCTAAGTTTTAAACTCTAGAGAGGTTGGAAATTCTTAATTTGATGTGACTAAATTGGTCTGGGGCATAAACGAGTATTTCATTTTGCAGCGGGATATTACCATTTTAGTTTGATAGAAACTTAATATGGTGCTCCCATATTGTTTGAAGACACTCATTAGTCACACACACCACTAACCTGTATGAAGAGGGTGTAATGCATGAGTTTAAAGAGAGAAACACATTTGGTGCCCATTGAGTCCGAGTGGGAGATATTGGATTATGGAGAGGGTCGGGTCGACCTGTGGAGCATCCACATGGGCCCCATGATTCATAGAGAGTCACCATGTGAATGGGTGCACCTCTTGGTCTTAAGGATCATGTCTTTTTGATAGACACCCATTGGAATGGACATACCCTTTCAGTATGTACCCATCAGAACGGACACATCCTTTGAGATTTTCTCTATAAATATGCGTTGATACATCAAGGTCTCTATCTCATCAGATTACAGATAATTTGAGTGGTATTGGTTAGTAAATATGTGAATATTATCGAAAAATATTCTAGTAGTATTTTTTTTGCCGATGAGAGAAGAAACGAGGAACGGGTTGTAAACGAGTCTGTCAAATCTGAAAGGTACGCTTCCTTTTTTATGTTTCTGCATAAGTTTACAAATACAAAAATCAGGTACGAAAACACTGGATTATGGGAGCAACACATAAATAGAAACAAAAATTTGGGAACGGAAACAGAATTCTGGTTGTATGAAACCAAAGACAAAAAACAAAAAATCCAAAGAAAAACACACTCACCTGGTTGGATTTTAGAAGAATCCAAATTAGATCGAGCTCAATTAAAAGTACCATCAAATCGAAACCCTAACTGAAGAATATGAGGCATGTTGCGTACGGTCTATCGTAGAGCAAGTGAGTGAGATATGGATAGAGAGAAGACTGAGGGAAGAGGGTTCATCTTCCATGAAGCAGAGATGAGGGAGGAGAGAGGCACGAGAGAGAGAAAGGCTTCTAGATTAAATGCGATAAAGAAGCTGATACACAGGTTGAGGTGGCGATGGCCAAGTTATGGCCTAATATTTCTACAGAACATCAAATTAACAATTACACACAATCTCACGATGAGCTAAGTATAGGTTCAAAGAATAGTGATGGGACTAATAAAAACTTGATATTACAAACTCAAAACCATCTAAATAGTTCTGGCAGAGAAGAAAACCATCACAAATGCTAATAATAAGAGTTAAATTCAACATAACACACCATTAAAACAACAATAAAAATAATCCAATAGACTAAAACCCAAGTCTTCATCGGACTCATCAGCTAGCTCTTCTTTCTTCTTCTTATCCTTGGTGGTAGCTTCTGCCATAGATCCACCGGAAGTAGCAACAGGGGTAGCAAGCACCATAAACTTGCTTGGATCCTAACATTACAAACCCAATCAAAAAGTGATCACATGAAAAATGAAATAAATAAATTACAAACCCAAAAGCTGAAGAATTATCAGCAAATGAAACTGGAATAAACAAAATCAAAATAAACAAATTACAAACCCAAAAGCTGAAGAATTATTAGCAAATGAAACTGGAATAAACAAAATTAGGAACCAATTTGTGAAGGTTTGAGTATAAAAATATTACAAAAGTTAAAAATAAAATAATAAAAAATAAAAGAAGTAATAAGTGGTTTGATATAACAATTTACCAGTGGAATTTCACAGTAACAAATGAAAGAAGAAGAAGAAGAAGAAGCAATGTATGGTCGGGTATAACAAACTAGCAGTAGAATTTCACTCATAGAAATGTCGAAAATAAGCAATCTAAGATTTGGTATAGCAAGTTAGTAGTAGAATATCACGCTTAGATGCGGAAAAGAAAGCATAATGTGGATTGATATAATAATTAACGTTAGAATTTCATTATCAGGAATGGAAATAAAACAATATATGGTCTGGCATAACAATTTAGTGTACTTCCACACATATAAATAGATAATAAAAAATTTGTGATGTGTTATAATAATTTAGGAGTTGAATTCCACTACATTCATGAAAAATAAACTGAATTAATCTATAATTCTACTATTTTGCTTTACCCTAACCAATTAAACTAACACAAAACAAAAATATATGCCCATTGATTAGATAAAACTAAGATCTGTATCACTTCAAATAGTTGAACTACCTAAATCAATTTGCATTGTGTTGGCCCAGTGAGCTACCTAAGAGGGGGGTGAATTGGGTAGATAAAAATTTATCAGATAAAAAATACTTCAATAATCCAAATAATTAATTTTAATTCTAAATTAATTATTATCTTTATATAACAACAAAAATATGATATTAACTAGGTGCACACCAAACAACATAAATAAATAATGAAAAATAGCATCATACTAGAAATTTATAATGGTTCACCAAGCTACTCTTGGTTAATCCAGTCTCCCGAGCTCCACAGAGAGTTGCACCGACTAAACTTAAGATTCCTTTAAAGGTAGGAACCAAACAAAGATTTTTTACAGGTTCATAATCAACCTTTACAAATTCCTTTTCATAGGCTTAGGATTAACTTCTACTTTTTACAGGCTCAGCTAATTCTTTTTAAACTAAGGCTAAAGAATCAAAACATCACAAACACTCCAAATATCATTTTATCCTTTAAGGATTGAACTGTTACAAAATTTTTCACAAAATAATTCAATTCAGGAACAATTACTACCTCAAACTCTTTATAAGAAAAGACTAAAACCAGTTATCCTTATATTAAATACTTCCAATAGTATTTAATTCATCACTCAACTCACCAATTACAAATTGATAAGTGATTTTTCTCATTCGAAATTTCTACCACCTCAGATAAATTAGAACTCAATTAATATTCCAAAACTAGTGATAGAAAAGTGAGATATTCAAAATTTGATTTTAAACAAAAAATGTGTAGTGCGTAATTGAGCACGTAATCAGATTTATTTAAGAATTTGTTTCAAAAGTATTTTTCAATAAAAAATCAGAAAATAATTTCAAAGATAAAATTTCAAATATAATCAAGAAATCAATCAATAGAGAGTAATTTCAAAAGATCTCATCCATAATCCACCGAAAGAATAATTATAGCAATGTCACTTCAGATTCGGTGGCAGCAATGATCCACAATAAATAATTCTCAATAATAACTCTTAGAAAAACTCTCACAATTCTCTCAATATGATTTCTCTTAGAAAAGCTCAGTATAATTCTCTTGATCTCTCACTCTTATATGAAAAAAGAAGGTCTATATAAATGGGAATAAAATAAGCTTTCTAACGGCTAGTTCCCACTTGTTATGACACTTAATTATTCTTATGGACCCCTTATATCATTAAGACTTCATCCTGGTTCAAATCACTTAATAATAGATTTTAAACTTCTCAATTAAGTCCCTCAAATATTTCTCAATCACAATTAAATAGAATACAAAGAATTACATGTACTAAATTGTGAAATATTCAAACTTAATTAACCAAATTTATAGGGATACCATAATATACGTTGCATATCTCAAATAACATTAAATCCATAATATATCTCATGAATCCTAACCATAAAACGGCTAGTAACAGCTACTTTTAGAATAAAATCTGGAATTCCACAAAATCCTAAAACAATGCCATAAGTCGACTTACCAATGGCCACCGGTCGACCGCTCGATTCAGGATGTAGCCAACCCAAAAATTCGTAGCCCATCGGTCAACCTATCTATTGACCTAGAGATCCAAAGAGTTACGTTTCTGGTCACAGGTTGACCGCCCTATCGACTTATCGATACAGAGAGTTCATATTTAAGCTCTAGTCAACCTACCTGTCGACTTAGAGATTTAGAGACTTTTCCTTATATGCTCTAGTTGACTTACCTATCGACTTACTAATGTCGGAACACTTCTCTCAATTCGTGTTTAATCTATTTTCATTGACGTTTTTGCCCCTTTAACTGATTCCCTTTCTCGGTTAGTTCCACTAAATACTTAATTTCAATTTTGATCAATTATTAATATTTCTTTTTCAATTACACATAGTAGCAAATAATTTAACTAATTAGGATCCTATAAAAATCATTTAAAATTCTTTTTTGTGTCGTGTATGATCCTAATTGGGATATTAAGAGTTGAAATTTAACCTGAGTTGTTTTCACTCGGTTCTTCAAATTGTTCAACCTCTTAATCCTTTATTATCTTTGTCATCATATCTTCATCATTTGAAACTAATAAACGGAAACACTTAATCAAACCGTTAGTTCCACAAAAAAATATCAATCTTTAATTGTCCATCAAAATCTTAGGATCAACAATCTCTCCATTTTTTATGATAACAATTAACTTTGATGTTTTCTTCAAAACAATAATATAACCACACTCCCCCTGAGTCTGAGGACATGTTTTATAACTCATTAAAGCAAAGTAATGAAGATAATCATAAGATATTTAACAAAGCACAAATTTCAAAATATAATAAACTCCCCCTTAAGATATTCAATAAAATATCAACTAATTCTCCCCCTTTGTTATCTCAAAAAAAAATTGGGGAGGGGGAACACAAAAGAATAAACCTAAAGTAATTAAATCAGAATATTTATATATATAACTTTTTTTTAAAACAACAAACAAACATTGAATCAACCCATAAAATAAACATTATGTATTAAAATCATTTTGAACAAATACCATGTGGATCGTCAATAGGAATAAAAAATCTAACTAAGTTGATCAAGTCTAGCTAATTCATCAAAATTCATACACTAGAAGTCAAGTTTCACCAAAACCCAAATTAGCTATTACAGACCAAAATAGTAAATGTGGAACTTGTCTCAATAACAAATTCGAAGTGAGAATAAAAGATAAAATCTAATGAGGGCTTTGACCAAAAAAGTAAAAATAAAGTTCCATCGGACTAGTGGCTGGCTGCTGAGGATACTGAACTCCTGCCTGAACAATTGGTCCTGAAGTCATTTGCTGATGAAACGGCATTGACAATCCTGCTCCAAATGGCCCTGCAGTAGTTGGTCCTCCAAAGGACTGTTGTGCTCTAAACATAGGATGTCTTGTAGAGTATGGTTGAGCATTGTACTACTGCTGGTATCCATGATATGATGACTGCGTAAACTGAAACATTTGTTCCAGATTTTCCATGATTTTTCCAAATCCAGCTTCCATGTTCATATTCATTTGGATCATTTTATTTTCTAACCTAGTCATCCGATCATCCATTAGATCCGCATGTACCCTTAGATCATCAAAATAATATATGTTGCATATATAAAATAACATTAAATTCCTAATATATCTCGTGAATCCTAACCATAAAACGGCTAGTAACGACTACTGTTAGAATAAAATCTAGAATTCCACAAATTCCTGAAACAGTGCCATAAGTCAACTTACCAATGGCTACCAGTCGACCGCTCAATTCAGGATGTAGCCAAGCCAAAAATTCATAGCCCATCGGTCGACCTAGAGATTCAGAAAGTTACATGTCTGGTCACAGGTCAATCGCTCTATCGACTTATCGATACAGAGAGTTCATATTTAAGCTCCGATCGACCTACTTGTCGACTTAGAGATTCAGAGACTTTTCCTTCTATACTTCGGTCGACTTACCTGTTGACTTACTAATGCTGGAACACTTCTCTCAATTCGTTTTTAATCTATTTTCATTAGCGTTTTCGCCCCTTTAACTAGTTTCGTTTCTTGATTAGCTCTACTAAATACTTAAATTCAATTTTAATCAATTATTAATATTTCTTTTTCAATTACACATAGCAGCACATAATTTAACTAATTAGGATCCTATAAAACACACACATATTTATAAAAATTATTTGAAAATCTTTTTTTTCGTTATGTGTGATCCTAATTAGGATATTAAAAGTTAAAATTTAACTTGAGTTATTTTTCCTAGGTTCTTCAAATTCTTCAACCTCTAAATCATTTATCATCTTTGTCAGCATATCTTCATCATTTGAAATTAATAAACTGAAACACTTAATCAAACTGTTAGTTCCACAAAAAACATCAACCTTTAATTGTCTATCAAAATCATAGGATCAACACCATGGTTGAAACAAAGATTCCAAACACTAGAGCTAAAAAAATCCCATTCAAGAATTCCAAATCTGAACGAAAATAAAGAGAGTAAAATCTTAACGAGAATATTATTGTTGGATTTACAGTGGATGGTGGTGTTGATTATGGTAGTTTCTAGATCTAAAAAGAGAGGCGATGAAGTGTTGGCGATGACTATGCAAGAGAGGCGTTTGGGCGGACTACGGTGGTGCATGCATTGCATTAGGTTATGGTGCTTACCATTCTTGCCGACCCCCACCGACCATCGCCATCAAGATCTAACCATCAACTGTAGCCATCTAGATCCGACACTCTCTATCCTTGTTGACCACTGCCGACTACCTTTGCACTATCGTCATAAGAGTGGGAGAAGGATTTCAAAATAGAAATTGATGAAATGTTTCAATTTTAAGGGTTTCGAAATAGTAAAACAGAGAGTCAAACCCAAAATCGAGAGAGAGAGAGAGAGAGAGAGAGAGAGAAACGTACTTGCAGATGGAAAAAGTAATGGTTCTTTGGTGGCCTACAAGGAGAAGACGCTGAGAGAAAGAGGGAGAAGAGAAGCAGGAAAAAGAGAGAGAGAGAGAGAGGTGAAAGTGAAATCGGCTGATGAAATCGACTAACCCTAGTTTTTTATTTTGTTTTTATAGGTGGGTTAGTTTTCTAACGGTCCAAAAATATAGTGAGATTTGTCTTTTGTGTGTGATTTCTTATGTTATTTATTGTGTGTATGTGTGATTGTTTATGTAATTTATAACACCAACAAATTTTATAAATAAATTATTACTTCAAAACAAGAAATACATAATTGAATAAAAAACATGCATTAATATTACAAAATTCTTTAAATTATCAACTAAATATGGTTAATAGCTTAATTTGAAATATACTCAAATAAACCTTTCAAATATACTCAAAAAAAAAAAAAAACTTTAAACATTGAGGAGGTAAGTGATAATGGTTTTCGAAAAATTGATCCACGAAATAAGTGATAACAAATCAATAAACAAGATTTAAAACTTAAAATATTAAAATCCAAATAACTTAACAAGTCACATTCCATGCTTGTTTGATAATCAAAGTACTTAAAACTTATTTTATCAGACATTTAATTAATTAATTTTGTTTGATAAATACAATTAGACTCACTTAATTAATTAAATTAAGTTAAAAATTAAATCAAAATGTAAGTAAAAATTAAACAAAGCACATTTTACTTAATTTTGTGGGGGCATTTCAATGAATATATTAATCTTAACATATTTTTTATTTATTGACAACAAATGTCAAAATTGTTATTGAATTTTTTTAATCAATTAAACTAATGTTATTACTTTTTTATGAATTTATCTTTATTAAGATCAATATTATAAAATATTATTTTCCTAACTTTCTTTTTTTGTCTTATAGTTTTCTTTAATTTTTATTTTTTTTCTAATATTAAATTTTAAAATTTTCGTTGATTTTTTTTTTCTTTTTTTCTTTTCTATTATTTTCAAATATTTTTTTTTTCTATTTTTGATTCGAAAGAGACAAAAATAAAAAAAAAAAAAAAAAAAAAAAAAAAACTAATAAAAAAATATAAAGCATAAAATAAATCAAAAGCAAACAATTAAAAGGTAAAAAATAAAAAAGAAAGAAAAAAAGAAAAGAAAAGTTAGAAAATGAAACAATCGAATAAAATAAAAATGGTTATCAAACATAAAATAATAAAAAATTAAAAAAAAAAATTACAAGCAATAAAATGATAAACAAAACACAAAATAGTAAACTAAAATCAGAACAATAAAACCTCAATATATATATATATATATAACACAAAATCAAAAAACTAACACAAAATAAAATTATTTTGATCAATGGTAGTTATAATTATGTAAATTAAATATTTTTCAGAGTTCGAATTTTATATTTATCAAACAAATAAAAAAAAAAATCAGCAATTAAATTTTTAGCATTTAAAATTTCAGTACATAGTTTTTCAACACTTAAAAATTAAGTGATTATCAAACTAGCATGTGCTTACAAGGATATCGCCATGCAAACACACCCAACTCCATCGGAAATATAGGTGCGCTATTTAATTTGTGGCTAAATTTAGCCAAATGCGCAATTTTCTTAATTTCCAAATCTAAATAAAGGAATTAAATTATGCAAATTGATCACATTTCCATCCGACAAACATCGATGATTCATTCTTTGTTGCCGTTGAGATCTCAAATGTCATAAGCATTTCATATCAGAAAATTGATTGTCTTTGCACTGTTAAATATATACATACATATAGATAGATAGATACATTATACTGTTCATCCTTATCAATTCATCATCACAATATTGATATCTTGCTGGTACATATTACTGAATTTTTCACTAGTTGTAAATTGAGAGTAATATTTAAGAGGAAAAAATAAATATATAAAACCTCGATTAAAAATTTTTTTCATGAGAAAGAAGCAGCTGTCTTTCGGAAAACCTCAATGAAGTCAACTTGTTAATTCCCATGTTGATAAAAGTATATTATGGAAAGAAATTTCGTTAGTCTCAACTCCAAGAAAATGCGTATTTCAGACAACAACTAATTAAAAATTTGTTGGTTTGAAAACGAGTAATTTTTTTTTTTGGTAGTTGGAAAACAGAAACAACAAAAAACAAGAAAAAAAAAAAACCAACAGGATAACTAGACGGGCTCATATCAAAGGCCTGCTTGTCCATCTCTTCCATGACTAAATCTTCAATTTCTGGAATTGGAGTCTCTAGAATTTTTAGCCGACAATTCTCCCTCGCTCTTTTCTTGGCTAAGGTATTCGCACACGTGTTTGTCTCTCTCAGAGCCAGTGAAAACAACTAATGATAATCCTATTACCTACACTTAGTTGTCTTTTCCTGCATCTTTTCAATAACCAAAAGTAGTTATTATTATTGTTTCGTCTGTGACCCACCGACAACAAAATTTCAACGCAGATATTTCGCGGCTAGAAAACTTTCCATCGGGTCAAAAACCAAAAAGAAACTATAAAGGGGGTCCTCCGGGTAAATAAAATGAGGTCCAACTAATCATGTCTCTTTGGATGCAAGTAAAGACGTGTTTGGGCAATATATAAGGAGTTAATTGACGCCTAACAATTCTTTTAAATTGTTGTTAATACATGTATGTGAGGCTCCCTCTACTAGGTTAAACTCTAATCCCATTAAAAGATTAGTCACTCTTTATATATAAACTATTTCCGTATCTCTACAAAAAATACTTTTCACACATATCAATACAATCGTATTCTGCCTCTGAGTTATTCTAATATGGTATCAAGAGTAATTCTTCCTGACCTGTTCTTACTAAATTTTTCACAACCCTAATTTTCATTTTCAAGACTTTCGTCGTGCAGTTGCCTACGACCCCAAGTTTTATTGTTCACCAAACCAACACCGCATAAACCCCTACCATTAGACTTGTCTTGGAAAAACTAGTTCAACGACACCAAAACGAGGCAAAATAAAAAATCAATGCTTTCTCTGTGCTGCCAAAATCTCATTGCCGCTGACAAATTTGTTGACTACTGTAGGCTTTATCATCGATCCGATATCAATATCCATCACACCATAACCTTCATCTTGACGAGACGAGTAAAATGCCACCAAAATTACAAACCACATACACTCGATGCACCACCATTAGCTTTTGCAACTTCATTGAACATTTACTGCTCACCTGAACATGTGGTAGAACACTCGTGAGACATCATCGCCAAGTCAGTGACACATCATTGCCACGTCACTACTATGTCATTACAAGTCACTACCATGTCATTAACACATGTCAACACCATCAATTGCCATATCATTTTCAGGTGCCATGTGACCTGCCAAATCAGGTGACACGCCATCAACCGTCATGTTTCTGGTTACTATGTCATTGCCACGTGTCCGCCACATCAACGGTGTTTTATTATCTTCTTCTTCCACATTATTTAAAGTCTATGTGGCATGTCAACTGGTCAACAAACACATCAACCTGCTCGCCACGTCACTTCTACTTGTCAGCTGCCACATCATTCGGTTCAGGCAATTTGTTAATAATTTGGCTGGTTCACCATTGTTTTGACAAGTTCTTGAGAATCTAAGACCAGTTCCTAGCGAATTCCAGCCTTCTGAATCCATCGATTACATTCGTTTATCCCAATTCGGATCATGCATTATAGTCACCTTATATTGTTGATTTAGTTCATCATAGTGTTTTGACCATTTCAAGGATTCATCGATCAGTTCTTCACGATTGTAAATTAGTTTTGATAATTTTAGCATTCTAAATATATATGTGGCTCTACTTTTCTAAACTAATCCCATCATAAAGTATAATTTATTGTATATTATTGATCTGATTTAACAAATGATGTCTGAGGGTTGTCTTTCCACAGTCGTTCTTGCTACCAATAAGGATTTTGATCATGCCTTCACTGTTATTTTCATCTCTATTAGGATATGGATTTCATATTCAAACTTTTTTCTTTAATTCCTGTACAAACGTTTTTCCTGTGCTTTCACTAGATATAACTCTTCTTGGTTATTCGATTCTTATTGTTGTAGTCGTATAACTTTGGATCCCAACATCTTCTCATCCAAACTATCTATTATGAATGCTCTTACCATTCATACTCATAATAGTTCTCATATGCGTGTTAATCATACCGGTCCAATTTCTAATTCAGACCTTTCTATTTCCGACACATATTTAATTTCAAAACTCACTTTAATTATTTTATCTGTTGGACAATTATGTGAAGTGGGACTTAAAGTAATATTTCCTATTAATGGTTGTCGTGTGCAGGATCCTCGGACAAAAAAAAAATGGGACTGGTCGAAAAATTGGACGTTTATTGTAGATTAGTAGTTTTCACCTGCCAACTCAATCCCTACCATTGCCACCACATATCCATTCATCAACTTGTGCAAACCCACAACTACCGTCAACATCATCATTTATCACCATCCTTACTACCGCCACCACTACTATCCTCGCCATCATCATCATCCTTACCACTATTACTATCACACCCCTTATCCACCTTATTATCATCACCAACACCATCATCATCACCTAATTCATTTTTCTCAGCCATTGGCATTCTCGGTTATGTCACGTGTTGGCCCAGTGATCTACCCAAGAGGGAAGGTGAATTGAGTAGTCATAAAAAATTTAAGTAAATTCTTATCTTTCAACATTTAAATAATCAAATAATTAGTTTAATCCTAAATCAATTATAATCTTTATAATGTAGAGGATAAGTGTTATTTATTTTAGGTGTACACCCAAATAATAAAAAATAGATGAAGTAAAAATACAGCACACAAAAATATGTCCTAGTTCACCAAGCTACTCTTGGCTAATCCAATCCTCTGAACCCCACGAAGACTCGCACTCACTAAACCACTTGATTTTTTTAACAGGTAGGAACCAAATATTTATACAATGATTCTTTTACATGCTCAGAATCAACCTTTACAATTTCCTTTTCACAGGCTAAGGAAGAACCTTATCTTTTTTAAAGCTAAAGACTAACTTAATTCTTTTACCAGGCTAAGAATCAAACCTCACAAAACACTCCAAGTATCCTTTTCATCAGTAAGGATAGAACCATTACAAATCACTCAAATTTAATTCTAATCAGGATGAATCAAGCCTAATTCTTTTCAAGGAAAAAGAGTAACTTAACATTTTTATACAATAGATAAAAATTAAACCTCAATCTCTTTATCAAAAGAGATCGAAACCCAAGCTACCCCTGACTAAAGACTCCCAATAGTATCTAATCTGCACAAACTCACCAATTACAAGAATTATTGAATTTTTTTCTCACTCAAAATTTCTACCACCTCAAATCAATTTAACTCGATTAATGTCCCAAATTTACTAGTGATAGAATTTTATTTGAGGAATTCAAAATCTGATTATAATAGATATAGGTAGCACAAAAAAAAAAACAGGTAATCAGATTATCACAAAAAATCATCTTAAAATAATTTTTATGCTCTTTAAAGTTCAAAAATGATTTCACAAAGATCTTATATCCAAGCAAGCAATAATAATATAAAATCACAATTATGAACAAAATTTTAGAACGATCTCACTAGGATAACCACCGAAAGATAAAATATGAATCACAAGACAGCTTAGATCGGTGAGGTCAAAACACTTAGCGCTATTTATCAAGAACTTTTCTCACAATGACCTCTCAAGAAAATACCAGAATAATGACTCTTAGAAAACTCAGGAACAATTAGTTCTTGATGGAAATAATGTCTTGATCTAAAAACCGTAAGTCTATTTAAACTGATTTGAAACAGACCCTCTAACGGCTATTTTCCACAAGACATGACAATTAAATGCACATATAGACCCCATATATCAATGTCGTTTAATCCTGGTCCAATTCACTGAAATATGGCATCTAAAATATTTAATTAAGTCCTCACATCAATTCTCAATCTCAAAACAAATAGATAGGAAGTATTAAATGAACTAAATTGAGAAACACCAATATTTTAGGTACCATATCTATAGGGATATCCAAATAGGAGTAACATATTATCAATATATTCAACTCCAAAAGGTCTGCAAAAAAAAAAAAAAAAAAGAGGAGGGGGGGGAGTTGATAATGGCTAGTTTTGATCAAATCCCGAAATCCTCGAAATTTGAAATACCCAAGTCGGTTGACAAACCTCTGCCCATCGGTCGAAACTAGGCCTAAGATAGCATACCATATCGATCTATCAACCGAGCCACTGGGGATCGATATCCTTCTCAATATATTTCAACTTCAAAATTCGACGTTTTTAACCCTTTAATCGATTTCTTTTCTCGGTTATCTAAATTGACACTAATAATCAATTTTAAACACTAATATTACTTAAACCAATTTTTCTTTTTCAATTTCACATTGGAGCAAATATTTGAACTAAATTAGAACCTTAATATAAACACACATGAATATAAATCATTTAATTTTCGTCGTGTGTGATCCTAATCGGGATACATTAACAGTAAAATAGATTTGAGTTGTTTTCACCTAAATTCTTCAGAATCTTTAAATTTTTAATGTCCGTCTTTGCATCCTTCATAATTACTTCATGATGTTATCTTGATTGGAACTCTTTAAACTAAAACACTTAATAAAAAATGTTAGTTCTACTAAAAACATCAACACTTAATTATCCATCAAAATTCTCAGCTCAACATCATGTATCTATTAGACTTATCCACACTTTAGACTCTAATAGAATTTTTTTTTTGTCTCTACCAACCATTTCTATTGTCTTCTACATCAACAAGCTAAACAATATGCCTTATGTTTTCCTACCAGTGACTCAGTCTCTCATGCACCTTTTGATCTAGTCCACTCTAATGGTTGAGGATCCCAACCTTCTACCACAATGGGGGCATCCAAATACTTTTTCGTATTTATCGATGACTACTCTTGATATACCTAGTTGTAACTCATGCATAAACATTCTTAATATATTTTCGAAAACCAAGACCAGCTTTGTCAAAGACACCTCTAGAACTTCCCAAAAGCATTTTTAAATTATGCTCACCATTTGTGAACTTGAGAACAATAGAATTTAAATCTGCAACTTTGGATTTTAATTTATTATTTTCCTTTTCTAAAGTACATGAGGTATTTTTCAAAATCTGATTTTTAAAAGAAGTGTTCTCAGCCTCATAATTCTCAATCTGTTTGTTTAATGAAATCACTGCACTTTGTAGCACACTAATTTGAGAACACTGATTTTTATAATCATGCCATAGTTCTTGATAGATATCAAATAATTCATCAAAATTTAAAGGGCAAGAACTTGAACATTTAGGTGCCTCATTTTCTTTAGCAATTAAGGCAAACGTCGTAGTTTCGTCATTATTGCTTGATGTACTGGAACTGCTAAAATTCGAATCATCCCATGTTTCTTTCATAGATTTCTTTTTCCTTTTTTCATTTCCTTCTTAATTCATCTTTGTACTCACGAATAGCTGACTCATGGATCATTAGGTTATCAATGAGTTCATCGATTGTGTATTTGATGAGATCCTTGTCTTTCTCAATTGCAGTCACTTTTGGTTCCCAAACTTTGGTCAACGATCTCAAAATATTTTGTACGTTATCCTCCATGAAATACGGATTTCTAAGTTGACCAAGATTGTTACTTATGTTGTTGAATCTCTTATACATTTCTGGGATTGTTTCTGCGTCACCATTCTAAATAGTTTGAATTGATGAGTAAAGGAATTGATTTTGGATTGTTTCACTTAATTAGTCCCCTTATATGTGATTTTCAATGTATCCTATATTTCTCTAGCCGATCCACAACCTGAACCACTGCTATA
This sequence comes from Eucommia ulmoides, assembly GCA_016647705.1. NCBI lineage: Eukaryota > Viridiplantae > Streptophyta > Magnoliopsida > Garryales > Eucommiaceae > Eucommia > Eucommia ulmoides. Next base: position 35,815,208 of record CM028339.1, on the reverse strand, counting down.
TTCATTTGCATCTAAGAATAAAACAGAATATTAATAACTTTAGAATTAATAGATAATTTACGTTTATCCTGAGGAAGTCAGTTGTTCCTTCTTCGTAATCCCTCCATTCTCTTTAGGAATGTATGGACCATTTTCAAAGGCCAGCCACACATCATAGTTAGTGGAATGAAGAAAGGCGATTATTCTGTCATTCTAAAATGCGTAGTTATCACATGTGAATAACGGAGGACGATGCATAGATCGTTCTTCAGCTAGAGTGTTTACGTGGTATGCTATGTGATCTTTTTAGATAAGATGTTAATCCAAATGAGCTAAACTAGTTTCGGTACCAATTGTTGGCCCAAAGAGCTACCTAAGAGATGGGTGAATTGGGTAGTTACAAAATTTAAATAATTGAACACTTAAACAAAAATAATTAATTTTACAAATTGATTTTTATGTTGTTAAGTCGCAGAAATATGTTTAACTAAATACACACTTAAACAAACTAAGAATAAAATAATGTAGAACACAACAATATTTCCTGGTTCGGTAAGCTACTCTAATCTACAATAGCCCCTCGAGATTCACGGAGATATGCAATTCACTGAATCCCTGATTTTTTTACTAGGTAGGAACCAAACACTTACAATATTTTATAGGCTTAAGACTAACCTAATTCTTCTTCCAGGCTCGGAATCAAACTAGACTCAGAATCAAACCCTAACTATTCTAATTATTTTCGCAGGCTCAGATACCTTTATAAACCTGATTTTTTTATAGGTTAAGAATCAACATTTTTTACTCTGACTCTTTTCATAAAATGTTTCAAAAGATAACTCATATCACAACAGATAATTGCGAAATTTCAACAATATTTATTGTCCATTGCTAACAAAAATGTAATATGAACATTCAATTTTTTTAAGAAGATGAAACTCATCGTTGATCAATACGGGACGTGAACATTAAATTTGTACAAAAATTCTTTCAAACAAGCAAAAAATAATGTATCATTTGGTTTGTGCAAATCACAAAAACCTTACTCGAACAACATATCTTTGCTCCACGTAACCAAAATATGAACGATGTATAGTAAATAACAATAGCGAATTACAATTACTTAATAATATGACTGGCTTGCAATTTTCCCACACAAAGAAACCCTTCTCAATCATCTATAGTGTCCAAAAATTGGAAAATGGGACAAAGGACGTGATATTAAAAAACTAGCATGCATAAAAATGGAAAATACAAAAAAAAACTCAATTATAACTAACCATAACCAACCTTTCTGTTGCTATTTCCCGAATTTATGCAAGGGTAATACTACCCATTCTTGGCATTTAATGAGCCATCGAGGATTGAATTCTACACACTACTATGAATGGTTTTTTCAACAATTTTTTTTTTTTTATGTGGTTAATTCTCTATAATAACTCCTAATATATGGTAAAACAATAAAAATCTCTTTCGTATTTGCATATTATTAATAAATTCTTAAATCTATCATTATTAATTTAATTGGATTTTTTTTAAATAGTTCTTCAAATATATAGAGGCGAAAATATAACATGAGTTGTTTTATATAATAAACTAGCGTATAACCTGTGCGTGAAGGCACGAACTTAAAAAGAAATAACCTTAATTTAATAAAAAATAAATTAAGTATTTAGGCGATGAAACAGAAAGATCCACTTTAGTATTCAAGAGAGTATTGAATACAAAATATCTTTTAAGAATATAGTTTGAATTCATATTCTTCAATATTCTATTATATAAATATCTAATAAACTTTTTTGCTGCTTGTTAAAAATAAAATTAATCACCTTTCACAAACTATTTTGCAATTTTCTAGAAGAAAAATAATAATTATACACGAGCACATGCCAATAAGTACTAAAAATATAAATATAATGCATATATGGTATTTGGTTTGCTGAGCAAAAAGTAAAATAATATTGGTCGTGATGATATTATGAAGTCTTCAATCTAATATTTTACCTTTTTCTTACTTTGGATGAATTTATTTTTGGGAAAAATACCAAAAAGTCTACTTAAAAGACTGAATCTACAAGATGGCCCCATAACTTCATTTTTTTTACACCCAATAATCCTACAAAAAGTACTAGTTTCTACCAAATAATCCTGAATTTTTTGAATTAACTATTTTACCCTTTTTTCCCTCCTCCTTGAATGCCCATTTTTCTATTATCTGGGTCACTCGTTCTTCCCCAATCTGCCATTGAATTCTTATCTCTCTCCACGAGCTCCGTTCAGAACTCAATCCTCCTGGCCTCATCCACGAAGGCGGCATCCAGGGTTTGCATTCAATCGGCATGCTTCTTGTTAGCTTGTACCGTCATCATCATCAAAGTCGTCTCATCATCGAAGTCATCATCGAATTCCTTAATCTCAAATTAGTATAGCAAAAACATTGCCCAGATCAAGAACATAGTGGTCGTGGTAAGAGTGCGACAACCGACACCGAAGAGCATAGCTCTAGCAATGAAAATGATGTCCTTGGTACGATCACGAAATGATTTGGTGATGGAGGGGTGGAATCAAATTGGCTGATACCGGCGAGGCCTCACAACCTCAACATGTGGACCAAATTGACCACGGTTGATGCTCGATCTTGGATGATTCGGTGAAATCAAAGATGAGAAATGGAGGTGTAGTGGAAGGATTGAAGTACAAAGTTTCTTGATTTACATGCTCTATTTTTTGCTACTTCTACTGTTTTTGGTGCCTAATTTGTGGTTGATTTCTGCTCCCTATTGGTAATCCTTATTTGGTTTTTAAATATGCATTCTATGAAAGAAAATGTTTTTTTCTTTTTTTACCATTTTGCTGAATTACATTTTTTTTATGGGGTTTCATTTGTTTGTGGAACTTAGGGTTTCAATTGTTTTTATATGTACGTGGAACTTAGGGTTCATTTGTTTGGATTGAATTGTGAATTTGATATATATATATATATATATGTGTGTGTGTAATTTACGATTCCTTTGGTTGGATTGATTTAATTTGTATTAGAAAAAATCAAGCATATGATGTAAAGAAAGAATTATCAATTTGAATGAAAAAATTAGAATATAACACGATCTCGAGTTATATTCAACACGAGACCATGTTGGATATAACACGATGGTCAGTGATCCCGAACTCATTGCCCTAAACAAATGTGTGTGTGTGTGTGTATGAGTGTGTGTGTCTCTGTGTGTGTGTGTGTGTGAGAGAGAGAGAGAGAGAGAGAGAGAAAGGACTTTAGTAGAGCTTATGTTAGGTATATCATATGGTTGTTTTGATGAGATAGAATGAGTACGACGGTTTGGTAGAATTTGAACGACAATGAAAGTGGAATATAACAAGATCTCGTGTTATAGAGGTTGTGTTGAATATAATACGATTTCGTATTATATTCAACACGAGGGGTAAAATCGTCACAAAAAAAACAAAAGAACTATTTTGCATCACATGTTAAAAAATGTATATTTGATAGTTTTGTCCTCATATGAAGATTTGTTGGTAACTACCTCATTTTTTTTGTCTTTTTCAACTTACATTTGAAGGACTAGTTGATATTAAACATACAAATTTAAGGGTGAATTTTAATCAAACCACATGTCATTTACAAAAGTAACATCAAGAACCCATGTTATTTGAGATCCCTTCTCACTTGCTAAAAGTAATGTCGGGATCTTTATCTGATTTATTTTTAGGTTAATTGACTGAAATTGTATTCTTCCTTTTTCTTTTTCTTTTTATTGAATTTGCCCCTATTAAAGTTATTGTTGCAGAAAACTAATTCTTTTCCCTTACTAATTTTTTTTTCTTATTTTCTTTAATTTATATTTTTATTTTTTTTTTATTTTCAACATAACTTTTTTAGTTTACTTTCTTCATTTTTTTTTCAAAATTTTTTGTTTTTTTTCCTTCTATTGTTTCTATTGTTTTCTATTTTTATTTTTTTATCTTCTTTATCATCAATTTTTGTGCTCGAAAAAAAAACATATATATATATATAAATAATCAAAATAAAAATAAAAAAATGAAAAAAAAAAACTAACGAATAAAGTGAAATGTAAAAACAATAAAAAATAAAAAAATATTGAAAGAAAAAAAAATCAGAAAATAAGAGAAAAAAAGAAAATCAAAACTCAAAGAAAAAATAACAAAAAAAAGAAGAAAAAACGGTGTGAACAATAAATAAGAAATAAATATAGAGAGAGAATGGAAGGTTATGAGGAATGACAAGGATAGAGAGAGTACACATTATTTTCTAAAATAATTTATCAACGTATGGAGGCAAAAATATAGTTTTCGTATTAATAGATAACTAATTAAATAAATTATTAAAGAACAAACTTTATTTCTATTATTATTAATTTTTTAAATAAATTCTCAAAATATGGAGGCAAAATATGTAGGTAAAAATATAGTTTTTATATTTACATATAATTATTTTAATGATTAAATTATTAAGTTATTAAATAATAACAGATATTGCTATTGTTGTTAGTTTAATTGAAAATGTTTCTTTTCATAGTTTCTCAAAATATTGATAAAAAATTTATAGGGCAAAATATAATTTTCATATTGATATATAATTAATTTTAATTAATAAAATCATTAAAGAATAAATTTATTTTTATTATTATCAATTTAATTAACTTTTAGGTTAATTATACTTTGCACCACTATGGTTAGATCAAATTTCACTTTGCACCCATGCGGTATTTTTGTCACCATATACACCCCATGCGTTTTAGCATAACTACAATTGTTAAAAATTTAACAGACGCGAGGGTATTTTCATCATTTCAATTAAAAAATAAGAGAAATTTTTTCATTTTGTTCTAACTAATTTAATAGGGTCTATTTGAAAATTTTGATCACAATGTATTTTCTTCATATCTTCCATCTCCCTTCCTTTGGTTCGTTTCTTGCCCTCCCCACCCCCACTCCTTCCCTTCTCTGGCTACGGCGAACCGAGGTCTTCCATTCCCAGCTCCCGCAACGGCGAACTGTGGACCTTTCATTTCTGCTCCAATGCCGGGATGGTCCCCAAAAGGTTCAGTCCCTAGGTCGAGTGAAGGGTGAATTGGAGGTGAAAGAACTTTAGGGGAGGAGTAACAGAGGAAGGGGGGGAGAGATATAGAGAGCGGAGGGAGAGACAGAGAAAAAAAAAAAAAAAGACAATATTGACAAGGAGTGTAATGGCAGTGTGATTTCCATTCAAAGCGCAAATTCTTCTTTAATGCCTTCAACATGAGAAGAAGATGGATGGTTGGGAGAGGATTTCATTTGCAGAGGTAAGGAATTTAGGGTTTAGGAGTTCATTTGTAAAATGTCATTTTGTACCCTTAAATTTTTGAATGAGTTCTAAATCACCCTTTAAATAAATTGAATGTGATTTGTTTAATCTGAAGAGTATAAATATCATTTAACATTAAATATTTTATTTTATTTAACTTTTTATGTTTGATTGTTAAAGTTAACGAAATTTCTAACCATTGTACATAAGTCAAAAGTACTAGGGGTGCAATTGCTGACAAAAGTATCACAGGGGTACAAGGTCTAACAAAAGGGGTGCAAAATATAATTAACTTCTTTTTTTCAAATAGTTTCTCGAAATATGGAGACAAAATATATAGGTAAAAGCATAATTTCAATATTTATATATAATTAATTTTAATGAAAAAATTATTAAAGAATAAAAATTATTTCTATTATTATTAATTTAATTGTACTTTCTTTAAATAGATCCTCAAAATATTGTCTATCCTCAATTAGGTATAAGTTAAATAAGATTAAATATAAACACATATTTTACATTTATGTTATATTATTATTTAATTTGGACCGACTTTGTCTTCTGAGACATCAGACGTCTGATAAATATGTAGCGAACTCAATTAGGTATAAAATATATAAGGTTGAACATCTTATTATAATACTTAAAAGTGAAAGACAAGCCTTTAAAATGAAATATGACTAATCTTTTAAATCTCCTTACTCTTATTAAATTAATAGTCAAGATTTTGTCTTCCCATTACCAATAACATTAAATGAATAGAATACTAACATTGAAAATAAATAGAAAATTGCTTTCAATTCCAATTCTATATTTGCATAATAAAATAAATTAATTTTTTAATTAATAATTATATTTATTTATTTATTTTATTATCAATCCAAATTTCATTCTTTTTTTTAAAAAAATATTCATAATATTGGATTTTTTTTTAAAAAATAATAATTATTTTTCATTCAAATAAAGTTATTTTTTAATTAATAATTCTATTTATTTATTTTTGTTTCATTATTACTATCAATTCAAACTTTCATTCATTTTTTAAAAAAAAAAAAAAAAAAAAAATCATAACATTGGATTTTTTTTTAAAAATAATTATATTAATTTCATTCAAAAAGGATGAATAATATGGGTTGAAAATGATGGTCCCTCAAAGACATTTGTTTCACCAATAATCTATTTTATCATCAATCTTATCCTAAATGAATGTAATTTTTTTTCCCATAATTGAAAAAAAAATGTGTTCTTCATGAGTATTTCATAAATTAAAAATATATTTTTTTTAAATCTAAATTTCACGATTAACTATTTATCTAGTTTACTTTGTGCAGTAATTTTTCAAGAAAAACCAACAATTCTCTCAAAAGTTTAAAGTCATACACGCCACAAAAGTTATTGTAATTTTTTATATAAAAATTATAGTTATTTCAAAGTAGTATAATAATTTTGGATTTATAAAAAATTATTTTACCGACATGGAATATATTGACTAAAATTTTAAGTTCGTGTACTATTCAACAAAAAAAAAAACTTTAAAATTTATGTCCATAGAGTCTATACTAGCTCATAGTAATTTTAACTTGAAAAACACTCAATATGTTGATATTTTTAGCTTCGAGGTCAGAAACTAATTTTGTCATTGCATAATTTTGTAATTTTTATTTTGTTTATTTATATTTTATGGTTTCTAACTTCTATTATATTTTTTCGAAATGAGTCGGTCTTGCTACAAAAAACTTTGAGTATTCGATCAATTTTATTGAAAGTATCAAATGCAAACATCAAAGTACAATTTCTATTAGTTTAGCATCCAAATAGTAAACAGCTCTTTCATATTATTACGAACAAATTTAATATGAATTTTCTTTATTTTAGTCTTAATCCGCGTATTACGCGGGCTAAAACTAGTTAGTATATATTTTATACTTACGTTATATTTTGTTTTAATGTGGACCCTTTTTTGTTTCCTAAGACATCGAAAGGCTAAAAAAATATATAAGTTTTAAAAAACATCTAAGCCTCTTATATCATAAACTAGCGCATTATCCATGATTAAAGGCATGTACAAAACAAGATAACCTTAATTTTAAAAAATAACTTTAATATTTAAGAAATTAGAATAAAATATATAGTACATCATAATTTTTTTTTTCTTGAGAATATAGTTTGCTTTTTCATATTTTATTATGTAGGTACATAATAAATGGTTTTTCTATTTATTAAAAAGAGAATTAATCACTATAAACTTTTTGCCATTTGTTAGAAGAAAAATAATTATTATACACCAACACATTCCAATAAGTGTTCAAAAATTAAATATGAACTAAATACGACATTTTGTTTAATGATCAAAAAATAAAATAATATTGATGATCATATTACGAAGTCATCTATCTATTTTTGTACCTTTTTCTCCTATTGTACAATAATGTATTTTTAGTCATTTTCAATTTTTTTTCTCTATATATTTGAATCTATAGCACCTAATACAACATGTCAAATCATCAACATTTCTATTAAACACGTAACTCGTGTACCTAGATCCATTATGAACAATCGACTATCGATGCGAAAATCTGCGACAAACCATCACGAATAGGTCATGGATCGAGTGCATACGTGATCTTCCTCAACCAAATCACCTGCGTTCTTGAATGGGACTGTTGTTCCTCCAAATGGGGAGAAGGGGGTCGTCGATTGATTTAATATATCTTGGGGACCATAACCCTGATTTTTCTTTATAGATGGTGTGATTAGGATTTCCACAATACCCTAATCACCCCAATAATTTTTGGTATCTACACATTTAACCTACATTCTTTTGATTAGCCTACGAGCTTACCTAAATTAATTCGATCACTTAATTTTAGTCCATTAAATTTAAATAGTAAATGTAATTGATTAATAATAATATGTTGCCCAATATAAATTAGGAAACAAAAAATTTTCTAACAATCTCCCACTCGGGCTACATATCATTCCTAAAACAATTATATCATAAAATTCCTTAGGTGCGCATCTATGTGTTATTTATCCTCAGACTTCTCCTTAAACAATCTGGTCCATCTTATATACTAGTAATGGAATTACCACAAGTTTTATCACAATGCAATCGTGGCTAAATCACGATGATCACCATACTAATACACTTAATGATATAGATCAAATATGGATGAGTTGCATGGAAATTACATGCAATATGATTTCAATCATGCCTATTTCCAACTGATCCTTCTTTAGTCTTTAGTGAGATCAATCTTTGATCTTTCTATTCTTATGGTAAACCACAATTAGAAAGAACACATTCAGAGTAAATAAAATTTAATCTATCAACATTATTCTACAAAAATCAAATATACGTATCTAATAAGAGAACTTTCCACAAACACAAAGTCCCACTAAACCAGCGCATTATCAGATAAAACCACACCTATACATATAGTGTGCTCATTAAATACCTTAAGTGACAAACCTTTAGTGAGCGGATCCTTAATCATGGAGTTTGTTCCCATATGTTCTATAGATACTTTCCTATCCTGAATTCTCTCTTTAACAACTAGAAACTTGATCGAAATCAGAATACCTAATGATCTCCAAATGATCAGTCTTCTGATAAGTGAGTGTGTAATCTTTTATTTTTTGTAAATATCTTATAACCTGTTTGGCTAGTTTCCAACGATCCAGCCTAGGGTTACTTTAGTATCTACCCAACATTCTAAATATGAACGCTAAATCCGGACGCGTACATACTTAAGTATACACAAAACTCCCTACTGCCGATGCATAGGGAATATTTTGCATCTATTTTTTTTTCAATTTATTCTTGGGGCATTGAGTGAGACTAAACATGTCTCCTTTAGTTATATGAGTATCTCCTAGTGCACAATCTTTCATGCCAAGTCCAACAAGCACCTTATCAATATAGCTCTTTTGTGATAACCCAAGGATAGCCTGCAAGCGATCTCGGTGTATCTTTATTCCTAATACAAAAGAGATGTCCCCAATATAATTCTTAGTTAGAAATCTCCTAGTTTCATGCATTAAGCCTATATCGCTGCTAGCCATCTGTATATCATCGACATATAGCACTAGAAAAAAAAAATTACTCCCACTGAATATGTGGTATACACAATCATCAACTGTATTTACCTCAAAAACAATATGAGACAATGATTTGATGAAATCTGTGACACTATTGATAGGAAGCTTGTTTGATGAAACTGGAGAGAAAGTCTCTTTATAATCCACTTTTGAGAGTCTGGACTTTATTTGACTTGATGGTAGTCAATTGGATTATATTCCATTATCCCTGTGTCAAACATATGTCTTTCGAGAAGGACGATATAATCATCTAAAATCTCAATTCTCCTATCCCTAGTGGATCTCCTTAATAGCACTTCTTGAGGTTGTTGAGTTTGTTCTATATGTTGTGTTTGAGGAAGAATCTCATTATTGTATTAGTGTGGAACAATGTCATCGTTATTTAGAGTTGGAACTGTGCCTTCAACAATAATAGGTATAGAGACTTGATTACTGCCAACAACAGATTTTGCTTCAAAAAAGATTGTGTCCTGAACAACAATAGGTATAGAGACCTGATTATCGTTAATAGCAAATTCTTCTTCTTCAAAGACAACGTTCCTTATGTTCTCCTTCCCCTCAAACTCAACACCTTTACTATCATAAATTATATAAATAATCATAAAGGTTAAATAATCTTTCTACAAATTAATATTTACTAATATACTAATAAATAACAAACAAATAACCACAAATTAAGATTAATTTTTTCAATTTTTGCAAGTCAATAAAATTGATTTTAATCAATTTATATTGTATCTATTTTCTTTTTGGGTGAAAATATTTTTTGAATTTACAATTATTTTGTAAGTAATTTAAAATGTGCACCAAAGAAATTAATCATATATTTGTACATTAATTAGAAATTTTTTTTGGGCCACTCATAATTTTATATTAAAAACAAAATCACCAAAATGCTTAAAAAATATGTTCTCTAACCTTGTTAGATATTGTAGTAATATAACAATCTCAAGACAAAAGGGGTGGAATCAGACATAGAAACACTACAACAAAATTCACTTCTAAGGCACTAAGTCTGTTTGAACATATACAATTTTGGAATGCATTAAGTTGAGATAATTAAAATGTGTCATATAAAAAGTTGTCCCAATAACTTATAAACTAATTAGTTTGTCGCATTATATTAAATTTATTAGTATAATTTTTTATTTTTTATTATATATTTTTAAAATGTGTTTTACTAAATAAATATTATAAGGATATTATGATTGAGTTTCTCAATAAAAATTTAAAAGGATATTATTTTCAAGTTGTCTCTAAAAATATTGTGGTAATTTTGTTATAGTGAAAATAATAATTAAATCTGATATAAACATTCTAGCATTGATTTTTTGAAAAACAGGTTAATAACCTTGATATGCATTAATGAATGTAGAGTTGTTTACCGAAAAAATGTAAATTAAAAACTTTAATTCTGCAAAAGTGTAGGTTGAACTAATTTATGGAAATGAAGTTAACCGGCGTTAGGAACGCCATGTAACCATAGCCAATATTCCTAATACTAGTGGAAAAAAAAAAAAAAGGCAACCCCGTGTTAGGAACACCAGGTATACAGTTCACACATTTTTCCCCCCCCTAAAACTGGTATTAGAAACACCGAGTTCAACTACCTGGTATTACAAACACTGGGTAGTTGTACTCGATGTTTCTAACAACGGGTACACCTACCCGGTGTTAGAAATACCGCGTACCTACCTTGTGTTTATAACACCGGGTTCCTACCCGGTATTCCAACCACCCTGCCAACCCATCATTTCCTCCTCTTCCTCCATTCCCTCTTCCCCTATTTCCACAAAACACCGAAATCCCCTCCCCCTCCATTTATCGTCCTCCACCTCTAAAAAATTTATATTTAATTATATTTTAAAAATTGACTATTTTTTAAAGTTCTAATTAAGAATTAAAAAGTTAATTTTAAAAATTATATTTTTTATTATATATCTTTAAAAAAAAAAAAATTATTTTACATTTGATTGTGAAAAGTAATTAATTTAAATTATAGAAATGAGTATTTGACATAATCTTAATCGAAACAACTTAAAGTAATTTCCCGCCAAACTATTTCCCTTAATTTCTTCACTAATTTTTCGTCAAACTATTTCTCTCCATTTTCTTCCCCATTTCCCTCCAATTGCATGCCCATTTCCCGCCCTAAATTTTCTATAAATAACAAAAGTCTCAGTTTTGAATTTAATCATATAAGGTACTCTTTTTTGTTTTCAAAGAAAATGACTAGAATATATGAACAAGACTAAGGTGTATGTTTTTGTGTGTGTATATATATACACACTTAAGTAGGACAAAGGCTTAGTTTGGTTGTTTATATATATATATGCTACTCCAAAAAAACTTTCATTCCTAATTTGATGGTTTTTTGTTTTGTAGGCAAATATTTGGTGAGTGTTAGTGGCCAAATAATTGGTCAGCATGTCGCCACATTAGGGGGCTAATTAGAACAAGATCAGGACACTGGTATAGCAGTTTTGCGAGGATAGAGTTGTGTTGTGGTGACACTTTACCAAAGCGTCTAAAAGATGCAGGCATGCGAAGTATTCGCCAAGTGTTTTTTCATGTTAAACCAAACAATGTTCACAAATTGCATAATTTACGGTGATTTTAAGGCTTCTGTTGAGGATGTGATAAACACTTGGTAAGTTTGCACAAATCCTAAATAAGATAGGTAGCACGATAAAGTACTTACCAAAATCGATAAATAACTTGGCAGTTATGATGGTTTCAAAGGGTTGGGACTATTTATTTGAATTTAATGAGTTTGTAGAATTTCTTGATGATATATGGAGAGATTACATGAGTGCCCTTGAAGATATTGGAGCACAAAGGTTTGTTGATCCGTCCGTCTAATAAACTTTATTTCAAAATCCTATTTTTTGGTAGTTGTATTCGTAATAGACTATGTGTTTATTTCTACATATTGTTCTGGTATTGTAAACCCTTCTAATTGTATGTATGTTTTTGGGATGCAAATAAAGAGAAAACGTATGTTGTTGGTAGATGTAGCGTCATTATAATTTAACATAGAAATGATACATTAGATTTAAAAAGAAATACTTAGTTAAACTGCAATGCACCGATGCAGGAATGTTATACATTACATTCATCATCCGAAATTTTAATATTTTATTGATACTGAGGTTCCATTGAGAAGTGATACACATTCAAAGATAAACAAACTGTCAGGGTTAATGATAGAGATGTAGTAGCATATTTTTCTGGGAGTAACCCCTTATCTAGACCAAAAGATGAGATTGATAAAAATTTTGCAGAGCTTCATGGGGGAGAACCTTATAAGAAAATAGTCTCAATTCCGAATAGTAAACAAAGGGCCTTAGCGGTATGGGTGTATTAACAATCTCTTTTGGGCGCTTGGGTTTGTGAAGTTAGCTATAATTGGGGGATCTAGTGCTTGGTCATGCTGTAAAGGTGTTTCTTTTTTATTTTCAAAGTTAGTGAATTGCTTTTCCTGAGTCAAGCTTCATCAATTGATTATTCTCCGTTTCAAAGGCTAGTTGTTATCGGGAATGGTCTTGTTTCTTGATACCAATTTAGGTGTTGTATATTACACGAGGTGACTTTGAACTGTTACTATTTGGTATTTTGGAAGTGTCTCCAGACTCAGCGGCATCTTAGTGTCAGCAATTGATTTTGTCTACCTACATCAAATCCCAGTAAGGTTTTCTTGTTCCTTAGTTTGGGAGTTGCTGCAATTTTCGGCCTTTTTCTTAAGTATTACTAGATTTAGTAATCTGTTCATTACCAGTATGTTTGGGATTTCTTAAGTTGTATGTTTTATTGGGCGTGTTATTTGTTTTGTTGGGTTTGTAAATGAGATCTCTTTGAATCTCTATAATAGGCTCTTTGATGGCCTTGTGAGATTTAAGGGGATCTTTTGTAGGCTCATTGTGGTGGTCGTTTGAATTTTGGATCTTGGTCATGTTTTGTTTAATTTGGTAGGCATCTGGTGAGGTGTTGGTTTGGTCCAGTTGTGTGTTGGTTTGGACCGACTAGTGTTGTGTTGTAATGCGTGTAATTTGGGAAGTTCAGTCCCTTATTAATATATTCCACCACTTATTGAAAATAAAAAATAAAAAATAAGGTTCCATTGAGTATCTCATGTAACTACGTGCTTCGCCAGCCAAACCTTCTTGGAAATGCTCACATGCCATCATTTGAAACTCGTGTCGATGAATTCGAATTTGCATTCGGTTATTCTCTTCGCGGTAGCAATGCAATGCCATCTAAAGTTCTTGTGGTATGTTTATTTGCATTGTTCTGGCCAATTGACGCACAATTGGAATATTGTATTGCCTGCATCCATCCACTATAAACCTTTTCTTGGTTCACATGATAAGTGTACTCTTCTCGTATCCTTGCAACCCACTGTGGAGAGTAACGAACTCTTAAATCTAAAAAGTATGAGAATTCGTTTTTCGAAAGACAGTGATGTCCCATTGAACGATATAGATATCGCATTGTGTACGTCCCTTCTTCTTCGAATGTGGTAAGACAAAGTGGCGATAGAGCTAGTCCAACAACGGCGATGGCGAAAAGTGACGACGGTGGTTTTCAACGGCGGTCGAATTAGGTGGTTTTGAAGGTGGATATGGAGATTTTGTGGTCTGATCTACGACTCTAGTTAATAGAGTTATGAATTTCAGTGGGTGGAATGAGAGAAAATAGAGGGAGAAAAAGAAAACCTAAGCTTCAAAAGTGGTAAATGGAAGAGGAGATATGAAAATGAAGAAGGAGGAGGAGATATCGATTGGGAGTAAATTTGTGGAGTGAAAATGGATATTTGTGGGTAGGAGTAAAGGGGGTAAGTGTGGGTGGGTTGGGGTGTTCAATGTAACGGATAGTGTCACACCCCACCCCGGGCACCCATCCTGTGAGGCCAACGTGATGTAGATATGACACCGCCCACTTGACCAGCCAACCTTAATACATCACCGAACCACATAGTAAATCTATACAACACATATAGTAATTTCATTTGATAGGGATACACCGTCCTGAATATAAAACAATCAAACAAATTTCCTGAACCTCTCTTAGATTTCATCTCTGATATCTCGTCTCAAAAGAATTATTTGCATGACCCGCATAACTCTATCTAGCGACAATAGGGGACCGACCGACTCCTAGCCATTCCACCTGCGAGTGTACTGCCTTCTTAGTAAAATATTTTTATAATAATAATAATAATAATTTATTCTGCAACATCTAAATGGATCAAGCTTAAATATGTAAACATCACGTAACTCGTAAAAGTTTTCCTAATATTAGCAGTGAGAATAAAGCACAATATATATATATATTCCATGCAAAGTCATTTAGTATAAGAGTCATGCCAATCACCATAATAAATAATGAATCACCTAGTATAAGCAAAATACCACATCTCAAAACACCACTATCAAACACACACATGCTGGCCAGCCCTAGTGATTGTTTCAACCTCACGATCAGGAGTTGCAACGGTACCGTAACATTCATAGGAATGCCTTCCTACGAAATATCCACACCCCTTTTTGGGGAGAAATATAATCCACATCCCTTACGGCGAGAAATATAATCAACACCCCTTATGGGGAGAACAATCATGGCATCGTCAAAATCAAATATAGCATCATCGAATCATAACTCCATAAATATTGTTTACTCAACATCGTCAAATCACCACGTCTATTTCTTTTCCTCAAAACCAACTTTTAAATCCAAAAATCATATTTCGCATTTCCTTTTAAAGAAAGCGTCTGATTCTATCAAAACTACTTTTTCACCCCTTATTTTTAGAAAACCAGGCATTTTTAGAAAAATAGATGTTTCTTATTCTTTTTTAAAAAACACCGTCTATTTTCACCAAATCCAGCGGAAATTCATTTCCAACTTCTTTTTGAAATCTATTGAAGTCCAGTTTACCAATTCATTCAAATCCTGCTTAATCTATATCATTTATAAATTCATACAGTTTAGGTAATCACAAATGTCATCTCATATATATATAGAGAAAAATAGGTTGGCAAGAAGACAGTACACTCACCTCGATATCTGTTTTGCAGAACCAACACTGACCACACTTTATCTGGACGTCGGTGCCTGCGAACCTAATAGTAACAGAGTCTAAATTAATATCTTATCTAAAATATCCTAATCATGCAATACAGACCCTATATTTCAAATCGTTACTATTTTATGTACCATGTAATTAAAATTAATTAATCGTTACGAAATTATTACGATTTTAGGATTTGTAATGCTAAATAAGATTTAATTTAATGAAAATTAATCATCGATTGAAATTTCACCTGTTCCGAACCTTTTGACGATCACGAAATGGGTTTTGGATTTTCCTGGGGTGTTTTCTGCAAATTTCTTATTTTTTTTCCTTTTTCTCTTTTCTTCCTTCTTTTTTCTTCTTGCTTCTTTGTTTGTTTGTTTTTTTTTTTTTTTTTTTTTTTTCCGATTTTGTCTGGTTCCAGCTGCCGGTCGCCGATGACCTTCATTCTCCGTCGATCAACACACAACCACACACTGTAGCCACCACCGTTTCCGTTTTCTGCTCTGCTTCATCTAGCATGGCGACGCACACCCACACCGGAATGTATCTTCATCAACCCGAACCCACCTTCTCTCTCTAACTTTCCGATCACCCCACTTCAATCACCCCCCCACAGCAACCACGACGGCAAACGGCATGCATCTACTCACCGAACGACGGCGATCACTCACCCATAATTTGATCAAGGCCACCACCCACGCCGGACGGCACCCCCTTGCCGACGAACGTTTCTCTCTCTCTTCTCTGTTTTTGGTTGGGATCCACCGGCACACACATACACACACCCTTAGCTAATCACCCACACACAATGAACCACCCTCACACACGCTGTTGATCTCCGGTTGATCGACGGCGACGACACACACACACACTCATGCTGGAGTAACAACGACGATCTGAACCCATCGTCCTGAACACCCCAACTAAATTTTAATTCAAAAATTAAATGCCAATTTTGGATTGAATGTTGTTTAAATTTACAAATTGACCCCAAAACTTTTTAAATCAAATAATAAATTACGCCACCTACCCCGTTATTTTTGAAACATTTAAGATACGACTTAAACAAAAAAATCCAGGTCTTACAACCCTTCCCCCCTAAAAGAAATTTCGTCCCGAAATTTTCGTCAACCCAACAGGAATTAAAGGTTTAATCAACATAAACAAAATCCAGAGTCGCACCACACGGTCATGTTAGTTACACTTGATCCTAGGACAATTATTTCTTGTGTAGGGTCCCACAACCGAAGTCACCCTCTATTCGTAATCGTCAACTTCTGTTAAGTCCTTTTTGCCCATTGCAATATTTCCATTTACAACGGCCAACCCTATTTTAAACAATCAACCAGCAGGGTGCACTTGGTCGGTAACATCTAACATAGATAAGCAACTATCAACGAATATTCTTCCTAAAAGGTCCATGACCTCAATAATTTCCCATAACTAACATTTATCCATTTTGTCCAACAATTCCAGGCAACCAGTTCACAATAATATTTTCATTCACATTTAGACCAACAATACTCACAACTAATCTCGCAACTAATCTCATAAGCAACAACTAGGTCATACCCCATGTGATTTGGGTCGAGAGAATATCAGTCACTGATTGCAGTAATTACATCAGAACTTTTAATCATCCCATAAACGTTTTATACTTAGTATCACAATCCCACGTTAACTAATAATATATTATATTATATATATTTTTCCCATAAGATGTTATTGCGTCAAAACCACATAGATACCATCAAACCACATCAATTACATATTAAAATACGTTAAACGGGTCATTTATAAGAATTCCCTTCATGCCTTCACATTTAATCAAATCCCTGGCAAAGCCACGTGCTTTAATTATATTTCAGTCTATCTACCTCATACTTTAAGCATATAACAATATGGATCGAAGTACCTAACCACATCCCAACTACAAAATTTTAAGACATCACAAAAGCCATTCGGGATAATTCAAATTATCTTTCCCTCATGAGATTTTAGTGATTCCACATGCCAACTTCGCCTAATAATTAGTAGAAGATCACTACATCTAATTGAATTCCTTTTATCAATTCTATTTCCTAGAAAAATAACCATACCAGGTTGTCCTCAATTTTCGAGAAAAAATCATTCTTCTATCTCAGTTCAGTCCATTTGACTGAAGTCATACATCTTTTTTTTTTTTTTTTTTTTTTTTTTATACTAATAAGTCAATTTATCAACATATGCTAAAGTTTTAATCCAGGAGCCACTAATCCTTACCAACCGTGTAATTCAACATCCAATTTTTTTCACTTTTTGTTTTTGTTTAAAATAGTTATCTTAAGCATTTTATTTGACATTTGCATGAAACCGGTGCCACGTGCGGCCGAACAATCCCGGCAATATATACTTGGCATACATATCAAGGGAACATTCATCGGGCTACTCTTCTCTTTTCCTTCTGGAATAGGTTAAAACTACCATAACCTACCTGGGTATTACCACACGACCTTAACTTTACCAACGAACAAGATACCTAACAATAAATGCTGCGATTTCCCTTTTCCATACCAATCTACTAATAATACTCACACAATCTCAATATAGTTTGATATTACCAAGGCATTGCATATATTGTTCTATGCACCTCTTCTAAGGTTTCTTTCGTCGTATGGGCATCATTAGGAACACGCAATCCATTTCCTACCATCCCAACTTTATCATTATTTCTGATGTGATAGTCAGCTCCGTGGCCATTTTCCATTTTCTCTCTAATCTTCCCCCCAATCGGACATCCGACTTTTGTGCTTCTACCACACAATCGATCAATATCGGTTTCAAACCAAAACTCAAACAGCGTGGTTATCTGACCAACCTCCTACTAAACTTACAAAGATCTCAACTCAGCACATACATTAGCATGAATAACCTGAATATGCGCAACCACGTTTACCGATTTTCGTCTCAAAGCATTTGCCACAGCATTAGCCTTTCCTGAATACTAATGGATAGTACGATTGTAGTCTTTGAACAATATTTATTCAGTGTCTCTGCCTCAGATTTAGCTCCTCATCCATAAGCAAGCATGTCAAACGTTGATGATCAATGCATATCCCATAATTCCCGTCATAAAGGAAATATTGCTAAATTGTGATGGCAACTACAATTATTGCTATTCCAAAAGTTTCAAATTTGATCTTCTCCATTCTTCATGAAACCACAACTTCAACTCCCTTTGGATTCACTTGAATACTACGTCTCAAGATCACTCGTCCCAAAATTATCACTTGATCCAACCAAGACCTCGCATGCATTGAATCCAACAACACATTGTTTTCCTCGTAGCATTAGCAACATAAGCTGGAGATGTTCTACATACTTTGCTTTACGCTCGTCTGGATCGTCGCTTTCACCATGCCACCATCTCTATCCTCCAATTGGGACTATTCGACTCTACAACCATCCTACTCTACAATCTATTGGGAAGATACCCTGATCTTTCACAATTGATTAAACAAACCATCAATTTTTACATAATGAGTTACCAACATGCATCCTTAACATGTCTTCCTTTTTCGTATTTCTCTTTCCCGTAACACCGGAGTTTTCATGGAAAGAAACACCAGACCTAACTTAATCGTAAGTTAACAATCTACTTTATTGTAACGACCCAGTTTTCCATGGGCCGTCACACGACTTCTCCTATAGAAATCAATCTTCTTCTTACAATTATTCCTCTCATCTTCTACACAACAGTGGTAAAAAAAAAATAAAAAAATTAAAGTCCCAATTCCCCACATTTTTATCAATATGTCCATATTTAACCAACTTAATGAACCGAATGTTCACCTTCTTAAAATTATGAAACTTATTTTACGACAACTACGATTACTAATCATGCTTACTGACACCTTAACAATTCTTCTCGGCACTACATAGGGGAAATCCCTAGCTATTTTAATATTCACCGCCTGAACTTGTTCTGACTGGTGCCCAACACCCGCGTACAGTGTTTTGATATCATTTCCTTAACACCTTTCTGATCTCCTAGACCCACTATCAAACTAACTGAGGTACTAATTATACCTTCCCAACCATACACACTTTGATTCATCTAAGATTTGACTCCACCGGCCATTTTATATTACTCATACAAACAGACTGTATTTATGCACACTTACTATCATCTCAAACCTACAATTCTCGACTATTTTCTACATATCATTTGTGATATTTACTAGTTCTACAAACTTCTGCTCCAACTCCCCGTCAATTTAGAACGTACTACTAAATCTTTTCCAATATCGCCATAGTTCTCTCACATCCTTAATTCCAACTAATACGAACTCTCCTTTTGATACTATCACAAGATTCCTTTTGTATTGCCTAAAAGGCAATTTTTATACTCATTTTAAATGTCGTTTCTTTTTCTAACTTAAGTATGTCCTGTTATACTATCTCGTACTTTAATAACGATTTATTGGGTGTTACCACTAATTATCTCATCATTACATAATACGCATATAGTTATTTTTCAATTAAAATCTCACATTTCCAACTATTTATACTCCCACAATCGCAATCCACCCATTTCTACTACCCACAACACAACACCACCTGAATCCACCAACTAACCATATCATACTTCAATCATACCCACTAATTTCTAATAAGACAACCCACCATGCCCAAAGTCAACATATCGACTAAACTGAATACCACTTACGTACCAAACTCACCTATTGACATCCAATCTTATGTCCCCTACTGACTGACTAGACAACTGGCACGTCCTCCTATCTCATAGTCTTTTACTGACACCACTACTGACAAGTCTATAGAACCTATAACCTAGGCTCTGATACCAAAATTGTCACACCCCACCCCGGACACCCATCCTGTGAGGCCGGCTTGACGTAGACATGACATCGCCCACTTGACTAGCCAACCTTAATACGTCACCAAACCACATAGTAAATCTATACAACACATATAGTAATTTCATTTGATAGGGATACACCGTCCTGAATATAAAACAATCAAACAAATTCTTTGAACCTCTCTTAGATTTCATCTCTAATATCTCGTCTCAAAAGACTCATTTGCATGACCCGCATAACTCTATCTAGCATCAATAGGGGACCGACCGACTCCTAGATATTTCACTTGCGAGTGTACTGCCTTCTTAGTAAATATTTTTATAATAATAATAATTTATTCTGCAACATCTAAATGGATCAAGCTTAAATATGTAAACATCACGTAACTCGTAAAAGTTTTTCTAATATTAGCAGTGAGAATAAAGCACAATATATATATATTCCATGCAAAGTCATTTAGCAAAAGAGTCATGCCAATCACCATAATAAATAATGAATCACCCAGTATAAGCAAAATACCACATCTCAAAACACCACTCTCAAACACACACACGCTGGCCAGCCCTAGTGATCGTTTTAACCTCACGATCGGGAGTTGCAACGGTACCGTAACATTCATAGGAATGCCTTCCTACGAAATATCCACACCCCTTTTTGGGGAGAAATATAATCCACACCCCTTACGGGGAGAAATATAATCCATACCCCTTACGGGGAGAAACCACACCCCTTTCGGGGAGAACAATCATGGCATCGTCAAAATCAAATATAGCATCATCGAATCATAACTCCATAAATATTGTTTACTCAACATCGTCAAATCACCACGTCTATCTCTTTTCCTCAAAACCAACTTTTAAATCCAAAAATCATATTTCGTATTTCCTTTTAAAAAAAATGTCCGATTCTATCAAAACTACTTTTTCACCCCTTATGTTTAGAAAAATAGATGTTTCTTATTCTTTTTTAAAAAACACCGTCTATTTTCACCAAATCCAGCGGAAATTCATTTCCAACTTCTTTTTGAAATCTATCGAAGTCCAGTTTATCAATTCATTCAATTCCTGCTTGATCCATATCGTTTATAAATTTATACAGTTTAGGTAATCACAAATGTCATCTCATATATATATAAAAAAATAGGTTGGCAAGAAAACAGTACACTCACCTTGATATCTGTTTTGCAGAACCGACACTGACCACATTCTATCTGGACGTCGGTGCCTGCGAACCTAATAGTGACAGAGCCTAAATTAATATCTTATCTAAAACATCTTAATCATGCAATACAGACCCTATATTTCAAATCGTTACTATTTTATGTACCGTGTAATTAAAATTAATTAATCGTTACGAAATTATTACGATTTTAGGATTTGCAATGCTAAATAAAATTTAATTTAATGAAAATTAATAATCGATTGAAACTTCATCTGTTCCGAACCTTTTGACGATCATGAAATGGGTTTTCGATTTTCCTGGGGTGTTTTCTGCAAATTTCTTATTTTTTTTCTTTTTTCTCTTTTCTTCCTTCTTTTCTCTTCTTACTTCTTTGTTTGGTTTTTTTTTTTTTTTTTTTTTCCTGTTTTGTCTGGTTCCAACTGCCGGTCGCCGATGACCTTCATTCTCCGCCAATCAACACGCACCCACACACTGTAGCCACCACCGTTTCCGTTTTCTGCTTTGCTTCATCTAGCATGGCGACGCACACCCACGCCGGAATGTATCTTCACCAACCCGAACCCACCTTCTCTCTCTAACTTTCCGATCACCCCACTTCAATCACCCCCCACAGCAACCACGACGGTGAATGGCATGCATCTACTCACCGAACGACGGCGATCACGTACCCATAATTTGATCAAGGCCACCACCCAAGCCGGACGGCACCCCCTTGCCGGCGAACGTTTCTCTCTCTCTTCTCTGTTTTTGGTTGGGATCTACCGGCACACACACACACACCCTTAGCTAATCACCCACGCACAACGAACCACCCTTACACACGCTGTTGATCTTCGATTGATCGACGGCGACGACACACACACACACTCATGCCGGAGCAACGACGACGATCTGAACCCACCGTCCCGAACCTTCTCCTCTCCCTCTCGATTTTTTGATTTCTCCTTTTGAGGTCCTCTCCTCAGGAATTACATATATATATATGCATGGCTGGGTTTGATCATCTCACGCCACGTCGCCCACTCCCGATCCCCTTGTCTCCGGCGGCGTATACGGTAAATATATATATATAAAATTCTTTTAATCTAAATATCCTTTCCTCCCCTAATTTTCTTAAAATCTCATTTTTTATTCAATTTTACATTTAATATTTTCTTAAATTGCAATTCCACCCCAACCAAATTTTAATTCAAAAATTAAATGCCAATTTTGGATTGAATGTTGTTTAAATTTACAAATTGACCTCAAAACTTTTTAAATCAAATAATAAATTACGCCACCTACCCCGTTATTTTTGAAACATTTAAGATACGACTTAAACAAAAAATCCTGGTCTTACAGATAGTTTGGTGTAACGGATAGTTGGGGGCTTGAAAAAGTCCTAACCGTTGATTGTAACACTGGCTAGAAGAAGTCAGTGTTGCAAACACCGGGTAGAGGTAGCCGGTGATCTCATCACCGGTTACCAAGATTTAAAAAAATAAAAAATAAATAAATAATTTGGGATGAAGCCAGTGATCTCATCACCAGGTTCACCTAATAATAATAATATATATATACCCAGTATTCCTAATACTGGATTCTCTCTTTCTTTTCTTTCTTTTCAAAACTAGGTGTTAGGAACACCGGCTATGGTTACCCAGTGTTCCTAACACCAGCTAACTTCACTTATTTACCGTATACCCTGTATTCCTAATACCGGGTTGCCTTTTTTTTTTTTTTCTTTTTTTTTTTTTCTAAACTACGGTGTTAGGAACATTGGCTATGGTTAACCAGTGTTCCAAACACTGGCTAATTTCACTTTGGTAAATAAGTTTGATCCATGCCTTTTTAAGAATTAAAATTTTTAATTTACATTTTTTTTTTTAAACAACTCAATCAATGTACCCTCCATCATTTTGCTAGCTCGAACAGTGTGTCCTACGTTAAAATTGTCGGGCAGTCACATGTTACTTGAACAAATCACGTGGATGTTACTCTTATCGATTTCCCTACAATTAATAACGTGTGTGTGTGTGTATATATATATATATATACACACACACACAATGAATTTCGAGATGGGAGCCGTTACAGAATTACTCCAGCTTTAATATGGAATAAGGCAATACAATCACTTGTTAATGGAATATTAAATAAAAACAATAAACTTCAACTGCTTATTTGTCTCGATCCCCAACTGAAGATTAACATGAAATTACGGAAATAAAAGGAGTAATTAATTAAGGAAAAAAAATCCCCCTCAAAAAAAAAAAAAAAAAGAAGAGAATCATATATTGCACAAAGGTAAAATGTGGTCAACCACGAAAAAAAAAAAAAAAAACCTAGTACAATGAAACCTTTCAGTCAGTTTGTCTGGAGATGCAACAATCTGTAAAATTTATTATTACAGATTATTGCATTTATTATTATTACAGTAGTTGTCGCATGCATGCGGTAAAAGGTGGATCACATAGCCGATCTTAGGGTTTCCACAATATCGTTTGCTGTCATGCAGAACTGTTCGTCCATCTACACAAAAGATAACTAGAGTTAATATACGAATTAAGTGGATCTTTACATAAATTTTACAAGGACTAAATAATATATAATAACAAATTATATGTGTGCAAATCACTGAGTTATTATAAAATTTATGATATCAAGATCTTCTATATACTAATGCGAATATGTGAGGAGATATCGCAACTAGATTTAAAAATTGAAATATAAAATGAAATACATTTATTTTTAAAAATATTTGTGAAGTGCGTCAAGATTCCTAATAATTAAAAAAAAAAAAAAAAAATTGAAATGAAAAATAGAAAGAATTTGCAGAAGAAAGATTATTCCCGCACAAGGTCTTTCCCCCTCCCTCTCTAAAACGCCAGAAACTTGAAAAATGAATGATGAACATCATAGTATGCACGTACCTGAGCAATAATGGCAATAAGGAGAGTGGTCGAACCAAATGGCATGACACTGCTACTGTCTACAGTGAGATGAAGCTTCTCAATTTCACCTAATATCCTGGAAACAAGTCCTGTCTGTTTATCGCACTGTATTCTAATCAGTACGTTTTTGTCTGAAACTCGTACTTCAACCTCCGGCCACGATGATCCTTCGGAACTTCCGTTAGAATTCTCATCGGATGAGTAATTGACATCGGAATCGGAAAACCTGATTCTCTTCATCGAAACCACAGAATTCTCTTCCTTCTTGTTTGCTTCTTCCTCAAGCATCTTCGTACGCTCTTCAAGCTCCTTGATGTACTTTATAGCATCTCCAAGTACTGAAGCCTTATCCAACTGCCAAACCCAAAATAAATCTAAATAAATAAATAAAAAAAGACCATTATTTTTCTACTTTTCCTAAATCAAATCTATTAAATTATCAAAGAGTACAACAGAAGAGTTTAAAAAATAAAAACAAAGGTATTTACAGACATTAAATTTTTAATTTTGGGGTAAAATAGGTTTTCAAGATTAAATCTTTTATGGAATCCATTTCTAGGTCATCGAAATTCATCTGTTTAACGATTAAATTATGAAAAATAAATATGAACCGCTTGAACCCAAAAAGTTGATTGGATCCCAAAGGATTTACTAAATATCTGGTTAGCACCGAATTTGAAGATATAATTAAACCCTTAATTTGAACCCCTAATCAAAATAATTTTAATTTACATAAATTAAAATTTAGATCCATTCGTACCTTTTTCAATCCAGGAAGGAGAGCCGAGAGAGCTATGAACTGCTGGGTTAGTTTCTCTCTTCTTCTTCTTTCTGCCAAAACGTGATCTTTGGCTTGCAAAGGTGTTCTGATTGTAGTATTTGGACAACTGCTTTTGTAACTCACACCAAATTCAAATTCTTTGCAGTCGTTCCCGGAGGTCATCTCGTTCCCCACAATTTCGGCCTTAGGTTTTCTGACGAATCCGGGCAAAGGATTGGAGAAATCGGGCTCTGGGTAGTTCCCAAATGAGATAATGTTGGATGTCGATGAAGATGAAGAAGAAGCCTTTCTGTTTGGTTTTGCCATGGTGAAAGACTTCCAAGCGTTGGATTTGAGCAGCTTGGCCGGTTTTTCATTGCCAATCGAGGCACTACTATTTCCGTTCTCAACATTATTTGGAGGTTTGTCTTGGAAACTATTTGTTTGATCAGCTGCAGCAACAGCCTCAAATGTGAAGGCATCAATTGATTCGTCAAAAGAGCCTGCAGTCTGGTATTCATGAAAAAGCTCATTATCGCCCATTTCCTGTTAACGTAAGAAAAACAAAATCATAAGAACTTTCTTTGGAAAATGAAGAAAAACGGATGGAGAATTAACCATTAATATGTATACCATTTCAGATAGCCAGTTTTCTGTAAGTATATCCATACGGCAACTTCTTAATAAGCCCGAAGTTTTGAAGATTTCTTAAAACCCTAAGTAACATTTACAAAGTGAAATTTGTTAGCAACTTGTTAGAGAGAGAGGGGCGGAGAGAGAGACGTCAAACAAACGAAGGAGAGAGAGACATACCTGAGAATCCTAATGAAAAGCTCTCTTTGAGTGGAGCTACAGAAGAAGCACTAGCTCTTCATATATATATATATATATATATATATAGTCATGATGATGATTGATGGGCGTGTGAAAAGGTATACTAAATATTCAGAGCTTCTCTGTTCACATGGAGCTGTTTCCCTCCCTCCCCCTCTCTCCCCGACTGCGTATTGCTTTTCTGACTTTTCTCTTCCTTCTGAAAGATAGTTTATCCTAATTAATATATTTTATTCATTTATGTATTATTATTATTATTAGTATTATTATTATTATTTGCAATCACAACTCGTAATTTCTTATAATATACTCGAATACGTTGAGGTTTTAGAGGTGTTATATTCCAGTACAATTTTTTATTTTTAAAATTTGATCATCAAACAATGACATCTTAGGAAAATTGGAGACAATAAAACAATAATCATCTTCCTTAAATAAAATTTATTTCATTTTTTAAGTAAACTGCATATATAATTATAAATAAAATATAATCTCATTTAAAATTTAGGGAAAATTACCTATTAATCCCAAAAAAAGAAATTATTTACCACCAACTCTCATCGACTTTTCTTTGTACCGATTAGTTCCATTAACACATTTTTCTTACACAAATTAGTCTCATCAACACATTTTCTTACACCAATTAGTCCCATTTTCAAAAATGGTGAAGATTGAGTTTACCGAAATGTCCACCCGAGAGTTTCACATCGAGAAGGAAGGTCGTCAAATTGGTGCACCACCACTGTCAGCAGCCACCACCGCTGCCGGTCGCAGCCGCCATAAATTACAGCTTTCACCCCAAATTTTATGACTTTTTGTTACTTTTTATATGTTCCAAAAAAAAAAAAAAAAAATTCATTCTCGGATAAAATCGTTACTAAACGTAACGTAAAATAAGAAAACAATTGATATTATAGTTAACATTTACAGGTGTTCAATATAATATCATATATATTTTACTCTGTACACAAAAATAAGAGAATAATAGATGTTACATTCAACATCCACATGAGGGGTGTTTTAAAAAAAAAAAAAAAAAACAGTTGATGTTACATTCAACATTCACAGGGGTTGAATGTTACATTCAACATCCACATGAGGAGTTTTTTGGTCAGAAAAAATAGTATCATTAAAAAAAATAAAAAAAACAATTGATGTTACATTCAATACCCACAGGTGTTGAATGTTACATTCAACATCCACATGAGGAGTATTTTGGTCAGAAAAAAATAGTATCATTAAAAAAAACAAAAAAAACAATTGATGTTACATCCACATGAGAGGTATTTTGGTAAAAAAAAAAAAAACAAACAAACAAACAATTGATGTTACATTCAATATCTACAAGTGTTGAATGTTACATTCAACATCCACATGAGAGGTATTTTGGTCAGAAAAAAATAGCATAAAAAAAAATTAATAATTTTTATGTTACATTCAACATCCATATGAGGGGTATTTTGGTCAGAAAAAGACAAAAGGACTTATTGATACAAAAAAAAAAATGATGGAAGTAATTGGTAATTTCTTTTGTATTTTGGGACTAACTGGTGTATGCCCCTAAAATTTATTATGTCATAATAATCACTTTAATTTTATTTTATTTTTAAAAAAAATTAATTGGGTAGAGAGAGCTAAATTTGGTCTAGACATTAAAAAAACCCTTTGTTTATTCCCTTCTCACCCAACATGCCAACCTCAACGCCTCTTCATCATTGTCTCCGTCCTACTTGGTTCTCATCTCCAACTTCAAAGCTGCCAAACCTAGCAAGTCAGGTAGCGATTGGAATCCTAAATCTTCAATCGTGAAGAGACGAATCTCAAAATCTGATCAAAATTGTAAGTTGCAGACAAACAGAGAACCACGGACAGTGTCGTTTCAATCCAGAAGGGCAAGCTGAGAGGGATGCAAACAAGAATTCAAGGAAACATTGGTTGACTGAACCTCATAATGTAGATAAAATTAGGTGTTATTTATATAATCCAAAAAATAGATGATATAATAAAAAAAAATACCCATGATAATAATAAACAATTAATGACTTTATGACTCCTCAGATTTGTTATTTACATGCGTAAGTTAAGAAATTAGAAGAATAAGGACTCTCAAGGAGCTAAATCATTTTGAAGAATTAAATAGAAGCAAATGAGAGAGCTGAAGCTATGGAAGAATCATTATTTTTAGAATGTAACCAGTCTTCGATAATGAAAACCCACTCAAAAACCTTTAGTATGGAGGAAACTCACCTCAAGCTAAGAAGTGGTATTCTCCACCCT
Organism: Eucommia ulmoides; assembly: GCA_016647705.1. Lineage (NCBI taxonomy): Eukaryota > Viridiplantae > Streptophyta > Magnoliopsida > Garryales > Eucommiaceae > Eucommia > Eucommia ulmoides. The sequence continues at coordinate 35,786,884 of CM028339.1, read as the reverse complement.
CGCTCAATCCGCTTCTAAGCTTCTGATTTTAATTTTCTTATTAGATTAGATTTTATCCCTCCATCTCTATTCTCTCTCACATGTTCCCAACTCACAAAAAACTTAATTATACTTAGAACCTTAATATATATATATATGCCAACATTTTGAAAATATTCTAACTCACATATCGGAGAATTTTAAGGGTATAAAAACAAAATAAAGCAACAGTTCGAAAATTCGAATGTCTACACCAAATGAAGTTAAAATCAATATTAAATTGAAAAGATAATTTAAAGGATAGTTGGTGGCCGGGAGGTCCTAAAAATTACACCGAATTTAATAAAAACTCTTAAAGAAAACACGAATGTTCCAATTACGTTTGCGTCGCCATCTGCTCTTGATCGTTAACACTGTGGTCGTTAGAATTTTTTTAGTTATATTCAACTAATTTTTTAAATATTTTTTTTTTTATATTTTTTAGTTACATTCAACTGATTTTTCATTTGTCAGTCACCAGAAAATTGCATAAGTATAATGAAAAAATACGCTAAAATATTACTAAAAAATTATATATAATAAAAAATACACTAAAAAAATAGTTTCATGTAATTAAAAAAACTTACATATAAGTATGTACATAACGAAAAAAATTCAAAGGCCGTTGGCTAGACTTCGCGACCTGATGTCTAAGGTCTAATGGCGGGTATCGGCCAAGGGTATTGCCGGTGGCCAATGATGCGAACCTAATTGGAAGCATTTGAGTTATGAGGACAATGATCATGGGCTTAAAACACATGGTAAAATATAATTAAGAGATTAGTACTAAATTTAAAATTAAAGTAGGATAAAATTTGGATTAGATGATCTAATTGAGGCTATTGACTAATTATCCCATAATTTAATTCCAACAGACGTAAAAATTAGAATAAGGGAAATCGTGTTGCTCTGCATCCAAACCCGACTCACCCGAACCCGACCAAACACACCCTATTGCCAATTACCTACATATCCTTCCTGCCCTTGTTGAAAATCACCCACCCTTCCAAAAATGCTTACCCAATTTTTCTTAGACTCGGATAATTGTCAAATACTAACCCCTAATCCCTAATTCATCCTCTCTCGCCGTCCACCACTACCTCGCGCCGCTTCTCATCTTGTCCGAATCAGGTTTTATAGAAAATTAAAAATTCTCCTTTGATGCAAAACTGCTGCTCCGGTGCTGCAATCTCCATGCTCCATTCAGCCACCGTCTCCCTCTCTCCCCATTCAGCCCTCCATAAGTTTTAGGTTTTCGATTTCTCTGATTGGTTTTTATTTTAAACCATTTTGAGCTCTAAATGAGTTTTGCTAGTTGTAAAACATTTTGAGCTTGAATTTCCTCGAAGATGGATTGGAATCATTGGATGAACTGATAGGGAAAAAACAAAACAACTGAAGATTGACCCGATGCGATCGGGTACGAACCAAACCGATCACCATCGGGTTTTCGGCTCAGTTCGTTTGGATAGTTTTTGAACCCCAAAAAAATAAATGGGTCGGCCAAGTAAAATTCTCCGATCGACCTACCGGTCCGATTTACACCTCTAATCGTACTAATGTATTTGGATTGCAACATAATGATTAATACCACTTACACCCCTCAACTCTTTTGATATTCCACATACATCTCCTAACTGTCAAAACTACCATGGAAATCCCCTGCCGGAGTAATTCTTAATGAAATTACCATTTTACCCTTATTAACCTTGACATAAAAAAAAAACAGAAAAATTATAAAATTATTTGGACTGTGCAATTACCAACACACCCTCAGTCCATTTTTTTTTTCTTCTTTTTTTTATGCTCTTCTCTCCTCCTTTGTTTCTCTATACCACTGACGAACCAAACAATATGAAACCACCACCGAACGAAAAAACACTACCATCTCTACCATTGCCGAACACCACCGTCGCTTCTTCATCTTTCACTACCTTCTTCATCTTTCACTGCCTCTGCAACCAGACCACTACCATTGGTCATAGACGGATTTAAATCAGAAGCCACAACACATAGTAGAAATCCGTTCGCGAAGGCACCATAACAAACATCTTATTCAAATCTCATCCATTAACATCAATTAACATCATCTAACACATCAAATTCATACTCCGATCATCAATATAAATAGCAAAATGCATAAACATTTACAAAAATATGACAATATCTTAATCCTGTCGTAGTATGCAATCCACTAGATTTGAAGCAAAGCAAGAGATATGAAAAGATGAAACGTGAGGAAATTGTTAGTCCAATAGAATATCCAAGAGGGGGGTGAATTGGGTAATTAAAAATATATCAGAATAAAACTTGATAAATCAAATAACTAATTTTAAGCCTAAATTAATTATTATCTTTATAACACAGCGGAATATTATGATCAATCTAAGTGCACATCCAAATAACAAAAATAGCAAAATAATAATGCAGCACACAAAAAATTTATACTGGTTCACCAAGCTACTCTTGGCTAATCCAGTCCCCCAAGCTCCACGGAGGTCGCACCTACTAAAACCAAAATCCCTTTAAAGGTAGGAACCAAACCCACTAACCGATTCTTTTACAGGCTCAAAATCAACCTTTACAATTTCATTTTTCCAGGCTCAAGAACGGATCCAAAATAAAATAGATACCGAAAAAAATTGTTAAAATATCTTGTGCAGAATTACAAAATGTCGGAAGTGAACCTGAAGGAACGGTTAAAGAGTTTATATCAAAGCCAAAACCACAAGCGACGTGTACAAAGCGAAGAGATGCACCAAAGACAAGAGGTGAAGTTGTAAAGGAACCACAAGAGATATGTGTTAAGAGAAAAGTTATACCAAAGCCAAGATTAGATATCACCAGAAAACCACAAACGATACGTGCAAAGGGAATCATCAATGAGTCAAATGGCAAAAATCAAAGGAAGAGATGATATGATCTAACCAAGAAGAATTGCACACCTAAATCAATTATGAGCTCAAATGGGTAAAAAGTAAAGTCACCCCAAAAGATAGAAAATATACTCCTAACCCTCCGCATTTTAATTTCATTAAATTTGTTAAAGAAGGAGGTGCCCAACTTGCCAAATAGGTAAGTTGGTGATTATTTCTAAGACTTATTTTCAATGATGTGTTTACTTGTTGTCTTGGAAACACTGTAGGGTGATTCTGATAATCACATTTAGTTAAAGAGTATTAACATGTTTTTATGTGCTTACATCAAGTAGTGATCATGAGTTAAATTTTGAAACATATTAAAAAAATAAGATAAGATGAATTGAGTTTTTTATTTTTCTTGATTTATTAAAATGCATAATATTTTGTACTGAGGTAAATTGAATGACTTAATTTGATCATGATAATATTTGTATGGTTAATATTAATATGAAAGCATGAGAATTCTTTTTGATACCATATATATGATTATTTGAATAATCATGGTGTATCAATCTATGCTTAATGTTTTAAATTGATACTTTGTGCATATGAATATATTTATAGATATTAAGTATCTAGCTTTAATGCATGATAATATGTTCTTATATTGCATGTCTACTGATTTATAAATGATTATTATTATTCTAAAAGAGAAATGAGATTTTATGAGAGATATATGCACTTGTCCGTATTTATGCATGTATTAGATTTATGATTGATAAAATGTTTGAGAAATACTTCCTATTTTAATGTGTTAAATAACATATGATTTGTTTCTATAAAGGGAAGATATTATTTGGTATCATTAGTGAGGCATGCGGACTTAACTGAATATGATTACATGCTATATTGTTGAAATATTTTGATTGCTTCATGATTATTCTCATATGCATGAATTTACTTGTTTACAATTATTTAGGGGGAGAAGTTTTTATAAGCAAGGAAATAATGTGTTATGATGAAGATTTTGATACTTTCAATTAATTTGTGATACTCACTAAATCTCTAGTGGAAAATTAAAGTTCATGACATTTGCCTAGAGTAAAGTAGAGATGTTTTTGTGTTCCCCCTTCCTTAAATTTTGTTTTTTGAAGATGACAAAAGGAGAGAATTTGTTGATGTTTTATTAAGGGAGAGTTTTAGATGATGTTTTATTAATGGGGGAGAAATTTGTTGATGTGTTATTAAGGGATAGTTTTATAAATGAGTTTATTGTGCTGTATTGATTATGTTTTATAATATCTTTATTATTATGCTTAAATGAGTTAAAGAATCAGTCCTCAGATTCAGGGGAAGTATGGTTATATTTTTATTGTAAAGAAAACATAAAAAATGGGGAGATTGTTGATCCTAAGATTTTTTATGAACAATTAAGTATTGATATTTTGATAGAACTAATATTTTAATTGAGTGTTTCAGTAATTTAAAGTTCCAGTGATGAAGATGACAAATTAAATGGATGTTAAATGATGAAGTTGAAGATATTGAAGATTTAAGAGATTGAAGAAATTAGGAAAAACAACCCAGGTAAATTTCAACTCTTAATATCTCATTTAGGAACACACACAACACAAAATATTTTTATTATTTATGTGTGTTTTGATAAGATAAATTTATTTGATCCTATATGTATTTGAAAAGAAATATTTATAAATGGTTAAAATGGAATTTGAGAAAGTTAATGGAGCTAATTGAGAAAAGAAAATAGTTAAAGGGGCGAAAATGTAAAAGAGAAAGAGTTTAAAACGAATTTAGAAAATATTCCAACATTGGTGAGTCGACTAGTAAGTCGACCGGAGCATAAGAATGGAACTCTCTGTATCTAGCAGTCGACAGGTAGATCGATCGATGAGATTAAATGAAACTCTCTAATTGACAAGTCAATTAAGCGGTCGACCGATGAATGCAGCAGGCTACATCCTGAATCGAACAGTCGACTGACCAGTCGACTAGTGGCTTTGTTTCAGGATCATGTGGATTCCGAAATCATATCTAAAAGTAGCTGTTTTTTGTTAGGATTTGAGAGAGATTTAAGGGATTTGGTGATATTTAAGATATGATTCATATATTAATTAAATCCTATTGATTTGGTATATTAAATATTAATATTTCTTAATTTGGTATTTGAAATAGTTTATATTCTTATTAATTGAGACTGAGAAATATTTTGAGGATTTAATTGAGAGATTTGAAAGTTGTTTTTAAGTGAATTGAACCAAAATGAAGTCATTAAGTGTTATTAATTGTCATGACACATATAAATTAGCTGTTAGAAGGCTGATTTCATATTCCTTGAAATACACCTGCAAATTTCATATATCATAAAGCAGTAAACAAAAGAGAAATCATATCATATTATTTGTGAGCTTTTATAAAAGTCATCATTCTGAGATATTGTAAGCTTTTCTGATAAATGATCTTGAAGATCAATTGCGATTAATATTTGTTGCTACCGAATTTTAAGTTACATCATTCTAATCATTATTTCTGTGGATTCCGGGTGAGATATTTCTAATTAATTTTCATTGCATTATTTGTTTATCGTTTGGAAATTGATCTTAGAAATTGTTTCTGATTTTTGAAGAAAATATTTTTACAAATAATTTCTTGAATCTAATTACGTGATCCAATTTGCTTCCCATATCTTGTTAAAATTATATTTTTGTATCTCACTTATTTCTATCACTAGTTGGGATATTAATTGAGTTATTTTTAATCTGGGGTGGTAGAAACTCCGAGTGAGATTTACTTCTTATCAATTTTTGTTGGTGAGTTGTAATGGGTCAAATATCATTAGGGGTATTTAATCAAGGGTAGCCTAGTTTCAGTCTCTTCTTGTAAAGAGATTAAGGTAGTAATTCTTTCTAGATAAGAATTGTGTTTTGAGTGTTTTTGTAAATGTTCCATCCTTACCTGTGAAAATTATAGTTGGAGTGTTTTGTGAGGTTTTGATTCTTGAGCCGCAATGATAAAAATAATTAGGTTAATATTTAACCTGTAAAAGGATAGGTTATTCTTGAGCCTGTAAAAAATAGATGTTATTTCTGAGCCTGGAAAAAGGAAATTGTAAAGGTTGATTCTGAGCTTGTAAAAAAATTGGTGTGCGGGTTTGGTTCCTACCTTTAAAGGGATTTTGGTTTTAGTGGGTGTGGCCTCTGTGGAGCTCGAGGGACTGGATTAGACAAAAATAACTTAGTGAACCAGTATAAATTTTTTGTGTGCTGCATTACTACTTTGCAATTTTTGTTATTTGGGTGTGCATTTAGATTGATAATATTATTCCGCTGTATTATAAAGATAATAATTAATTTAGCCTTAAAATTAATTATTTGATTTATTTAAGTTTTTATTCTGATATATTTTTAATTACCCAATTCACTCCCCTCTTGGGTATTCTACTGAGCCAACATAAATTATTTGGTGTTTCAAGTTTGCCTTCAGTCCACTTGGAGATAGCGAAATTGACTTGCTCATGAGCTAGGGCTTTGGATTTGTAAGGCTCTTTGTGGCAGTTCCTGAACAAGCTTGTGCACTTGCTGGAGTACTCTATGTATGTCATCTACGCCATCGTCCAAATAGGAGCTACTCTGTTCGACGCCGTCACTGTGGATCTTTGCTCAATTGTAGATTCCTGCAATCGCTGAAAAGGCATTCATGCCTTGCTTATGGAATCTGTATCAATTGATCAACAAATTGGAAGCTGAGGATGAGGGAGAAGACAACGAGGATGATGAATTCGTCGCGATTGGTTGATTTTTTTGGGATTCGAATAGCATTTTGAAAACCCTAACTATTGATAACGATCGTTTTTCTTTTGTGCCCAAATTCGAAAAACCTAAGTGGTGGAAATGGTAGATCTGAGAGGGGAAAAGGTTATTCTTTGGCGAAGCGATGTTGTTCGGTTGGATCGATGGTGTTGTTCGGCAGTGGTGGTGGTGTTTTTTTTTTTTTTTTTTTGTGGTGGTGTTCTCGCTTCGGTAGTGTTGTTCGGCAATGTTGTTCATTTTGATGGTGTAGTTCAGCGGTGTTGATGTTCGTTTTGGTGGTGTTCTGCAGTTGTAGCGTTCCTTTCTTGAAGTCCCTGGTAGTGATGGTGGTGGTAGTCCTTTGGTGTTCGGTGGTGGTAGTAGTCCTTTGGTGTTCGGCGGTGATGGTGTTCGACGATAGTAGTGTTTGGTTGGGCGGTGGTTTCTAAGGCGGTATTGTTTTAGGGTGATAGTGTTCGATTCGGCGGTTGTGTCCTATGGTGGTGGTTTTGGTGGTTTTGGTCGTAGTTTAGGTCAATAGTTGAGGGGGTGTAAGTGGCATTAACCCAACATAATAATAGATGGATTAGTCAATGCCTCCTTTCCGTTGACTTGGTCAAAGGAGCCGTTGCTCAAGTTTTACCCTGCGGGAAACCACTCCTAAGTCCCAACATATGACAAACGTGGGACAGTTTGTCGTAACTCTCAACTAACTATGATTTAAAATTATATATTATTATTAAAAGATAACAATTAATTTTTTTGATCATATAAATATTAGCATCCAAGCAATCAATCTATATTAAATTCTGTAGCTGGATCTCTATTATATCTTCACTCGGTAACCCAAAATCCACTAAAAAACAAAAATAAAAATAAAAAAAATGATAAAATCACGAACTACTGTTTATCATATCCACACTCTTAAATCATCTTAATGTCTGGGATTTGTTTTCAGTTCTCGGAGAGAATCTTATTCTATCCGAGAATATGGACGGATCAACCCAACGTGCAACCAATGTTTCCTTTGTTTACAATTTTTTATTTATTTATTTTTTTTTTATTTTTTTATTTTTTTATTTTTTTTTAAGGTTTAGATAAATACCTCTTACTTGCATGTGAAATCAAATTTACACAAGTCGCGACAAATTAAGGTAATTTGACCATGTATGATCAAACCCTTTCCGGTTTCAACATATGCTGATTGAAAAATAAAAATAAAAAAATACAAATATATATAGGAGACTAGGGAAACCCCAGAGTTAGAGTTTTAACATAGTAGGACAAGCCTATATACCTGTATTGTCATCTCCCCTCAAAGTATGAAAGCATTCAGGTAGATGAGCCATGGTAAAAATATTTGTTGTCTAATCGACACAACCGACATATTAATGTACACAAACAATATTCTAGAGAATGTGGTGATAGATGAAGTGACAATTAGTCTCGATGTGTTTTGTATAATCGTGGAAGACATCATTATGTGCAATTTAAATAGCACTCTTATTGTCATAATGTAAAATAATGACAGTAGGAGAGGAGACTCCCATGTTAGTGAGGAGCCAGCAAAGCTAGAGTAGCTCTTGTGTTGCATTAACAATGACACGGTAATTTAGTTTTCATGCTAGAGCGAATAACCATAGTATGTTTCTTATTGCGCCAGGAAATGAGAGAGTTTGCCAAGAAGAAACAATAACTAATGGTTGGAAGTCTGTTGATGAAATCTCTAGCCTAATCGGCATCAGAATAAGTCTGTAAAGTGGAAGCAGACTAGGCTGATAAATGAATTCCATTAAATAAGATACCCTTAACATACCAAAGAATGCAAAAAACAACCGATTAATGAGTAGTCCGAGGAGCGGACAAGAACTGACTAACTTAATAGATGACATAGGCGATGTCTGGGCGAGTGATAGTGAGGTATACCAAACTTTTAACCAGTTGGCGATATAGAGTGACATTCGTAAGAGGTGAACTGTGTAGTGAAGTGAGTCTAATATTCGGCTATAGAAGAGTAGTGGCAGTGACGGAGTTAGTGATGCCAACTTTGGACAGGGGATCAAAGGCATATTTGGCCAGAGAAAAAAATGTCATTTTGAACCGGATCAACAATATGCAACAAAGTATAATGTATGATATGAATCTGGATAAACCAATGCTACAAATGGATTCAAAACGTTGAATTTGTCCAAGAACTGGTCTATAATTATGAAAAATCGATTGATGAACCCTTGAACCGATTAAATCTTCATAATGAACTGAATTAACAATATAAAGAGAATTATATTGTATGATCCAAATTTGATTGAATAAAGGTCATAGATGGATTTGGAACACCGAAATTAGCTAGGAATCGGTATTAGATCTTCAAGAACCGGTCCAAAAATGGGCAAACCAGCGTAGAAACTACATGAATATAAAGGGAAGTATATCATGCAAGTCTCAAATCATAAAAAGGAGGCCAAAAATAGAATTAGAATGTCTGAAAACCCTAGGAACCAATCCAACTTTGTAGAAAACTAGTTTAAAAATATAAGAACTGGTCAGCAGAAAGTTTCTCTTGTGAACAGGTGATGTGGTAGTCAATAGCAAAACCGCAGAGTCAACGTCGATATAGTACTGACGTAGTGATGATGTACCACTGACGTGTCAGTTAAGTTGGAGTTGAACTGGATGTTGATTTGGTGTTAACTGATGCTGACGTGGACGATGATCTGGAGGTGGCAGGGGTGACACATGGGTTACGGCGACGACGGAACTACTGACTCAAGCCGTACGTGAGGGCGCGTCAGGGATCCAATGGTGGAGGTTTTTTGTGGTTTGACTCATTTTTTGAAGATGAAGGTGTTGATATTATGGGTTTTGAAATCCGAGTTGTGGTGAGGCCTGGTTCTATCAATGGATGCGGCGATCCAGTGGATATTTTAAGTGGCGCAAGAGAGATGTTAATGAACCGATTGCGGTGATTTTGGTGTCATTGCACTCGTTTTTGGAAATCGAGTATGATGGTGTCAATGATTATGGTGTTTGTTGAATGATGAGATCTAAGGTTGTTTGTAATGGCACGACAGAAGACTTTCTGAAGAAGAGAAGAAAAAGAAACTAAGGGTTTCAAAATTTTAACAAGAATAGGGCAAGGAAATATTAGCTCTCGATACCATGCTAGAATAATTGAGAGGCAAAATGGAAAACATGAAACAATCATATTGATATTAGGAAAAGGTATACAAATGGAGATTTACAATCGAGATATACATAGGAGATTAGAGAAACCCTAAAGTTAGGATTTTAACATAATGGGTTAAGCCAATATACATATATTAATAGATATTTGTGTACAATTTGTCAAAATTGCCCATTTTTCTTGGTATTTTTATTCTTAAAAAATTAAAAAAATAATAAAAAATTTAAAAGATTTTCTTTATATATATATATATTCTCTTAAATTTTTAGAGAAAAATATTCTATTTCATGATATAGTAGTCCTTGGATTATTATTTCGATTTGGGTTAATTGTCTTCTTATCCCCTTGTAGTTTGGTCTTAACCCCTCCACTTTAAAATCTACACCTCAAGTCGTCCAGGAGAGGAGCCACCATAAGTCTAGGGGGGAACTCAAGCGCCCCTCCCCGCCTTCTCCCTCAACTTTTAAAAATTTTGATTTCTACCCTTATACTTTTAAATAATAATAATAATAATAATAATTATCAAAAAAATTCATAGGCCCCCATAATTTATATAAATATCTAATAAGCATCGAAAAAAATAATCTCCTGCTCAAACTATTTTCTAGATTCTCTACCCCTCTATGTACTCTTGTCTAAAGGGAGAAACTCACAATTCAAAAATATATAAAGTTGATGAGGAAAAATCCGAGTTGAGTACATATTATCACCACATGTCTACAAAAAGCACATGTCGTGCATGGGAAGATACATAACAACATACATTAGTTACGAAACCCACCCTGAGATAGGTCGCTAACTAAAGTGGATTACTCCCGAAGCATGTTTGCCCCGAACAAGAACCCGACCAGGGAAAGCGAGCTTGGAGTCTTGATACTTCTTCACGAGTTGGGTTATAAACCCTAAGGCACGCTATTACCGCCATTTCTACTTGAGAATGGTTGTAACATCTCCTACTTGTTAAGAAAAGAGTCGTTATCACTCCCTAAATAATGGCTCATTACTTGATATCGTGATAATTCAACCAAATTAATGATAATAGGCCTAGATTAGGGAAAGACTTGCCAAAATAAGTTTTCTTTTGCCTATAAATGTCGGGAGGAGGGTCTAGTCAAGTACAAACACTTTTTCCTAACTAATACTCTGCTAAAATTTTCCCAGGACATTCGACTAATTCTCACACCAGATAAGTGTGATTTCTACCGAGATTAAGACCATATGATAGGTTGAAAATACTTATCTATTTCTAAGTCGAATTTGGTAGTTTTCGAGTGTTTTAGTAATATTTCATGTCATTTTTGTTTGTGTTTATGTAAATCAGGTGTATGGACATAATTGAGTGTCAAACAAGTGAAGCAGTGGAAAAATGGTAAAAAAACAGTGATAGAAACAAGGTTTTAGGACATCAAGCCCACTGTCGCAGTAGTCAGGCCACCGCCGAGACGGTGGAGATGCATGGAGAATTGTGCAGAAATCACTACCCCAGTGGTAAGGCCACTACTGAGGCGGTGAAAGTCCAGTGTGCTATGCCAGTCTCACCGCCGAGGAAGTAATCTCCAGAGAGCTCAATGCGATCAGTCATCACCGCAGTGGCGAAGTTAACTGACCTAGTTCATCGCCATAGCTGTGAACCACCGCTGAGGCGGTCCCTCTGTGTAGAATTTTTTTTTTTTTCTAGATATTTTGAAGTCTTCTATTTAAACCACTTTTCCTCCCATTTGTCAAAAAACGTCCCTAACATTAGACACTTGATCTTAGCCCATCCTTGAAGAGCTCAAAGAGGAGATTCATATATCGGAGAAAAGGAAACACTTTCAGATCGATCCTTGGCGACAGTGGACCATTCCACTTTAAGATTTGATCTTTCTTTCTTGGTTTCTATCTTTGTAACTTAACGTTTATTTGTGAATAATGATGAATCCCTTTTTTTTTTTTAATGTTTTAATGGCTAAGATCATGGTAGACTAGATAAATATTATCTAGGGATCGATGTAGTTCATGTAAATACAAGTTTGAATGAATATGTGTTTGTTTAACGGTTGTTTGTCTAAATCCGATTGTGTTTACCATTTTATTACAATTTTAATATTCTTGCTAAGATATTAAGGTTGGTTTTGAAAATACAGGGTTTGACACTCGGGAGAGGTAAGCTTGAATTCGGACTAGGGTAAACACAACGCGACAATCTAATAACCCGGGAGGGAGTTAGAAAGTATGCAATCCATGAGGTTGGGTCAAGACTCACATGACCTAGTGTCGTTAAGACATTGAGGGAGCTTTTTCGTTGACATGAAATCTCATATTCACTCATCTTACACTCGGGAGAGGTGGTGAGTAAGTTTAAGATACCGAGATTGTCGAATAGGATAAGCACCGTTATTGTTAACTAAACAAAGTTAAACATATATTAAATAAATGAAATCAAACCCTAGGTAATCTATTTAATTATAATTAACACAATAGTTGTTAGTTTAACTTAGTTGTTAAATATTTGAACTCAAACATTTCTTGAACCGTCGAGATAATATAAAACTATGCAAGAACCGTCGAGATAATATAAAACTATGCAAATTATGGTATTCTATTAATCCAACACGTTTTCCAGAGGACAATATCCGATCGAAAGGTCCACTATATTAAAACTTGATCTCGTGCACTTGCAAGTATATTAAGACGTGAAAAAGCGAATCACGTCCAAATTTTTGGCTCCGTTGCTAGGGAACGGTGTTTTGATTTGGTTGATATTACAGCTAAGTGGTTGAATATTAATCCTGACAATTTTTTTTTTTGTTTTATTTTCTTTCAAATCATTTTTTTATTTATTTCATTTGTTGTGATCGAGTAGTGCATGCTATAAAGAAGAAGTTTAGAATTTTTTACTCTTGATCCCGAGATCGAGCGTACATTGAAAAGGATACGAAGAGAAAGAAGAAGACCACTTCAATACTAGGAATTGAGATCCAATGGAGCATACTATCCCAAATTCCCTGTCTATGGGGGATTTTGGTGAAAAATGCTTAACCATGTAGGAAGGTGTTATGGACTACGTCTTATCGATGGAAGCTGTACCGAACGACGTACCAAAAGTTGTACCTAAAGCTGGCACACCTTTTACAGATGGTTCGGACCATACCGGATCAAGAAAATTTTCTTTTGGCTCAATCAAACTAGAAGGTAATGAGGAGAAGATCAAGCACTATATCAGAAATTAAAAATGAGTTATGAAAAGTATCTCCCTCGATGACGACTGATCTTGCAATTTTCTAAGTCCAGCTGGGGACGGTAAATCAAGCACTTTTTGATATGAAACCGAGGGTTTGATCTTGCCCGACTTTTGCTACTTTTTACTTTGGAGGCCGGAATGGTCTTGGAGCATGTTTGGAGGTGAATTGAGGAGCATGGATACTAGGGGATGTGTTTCGTACTTAAAATCGTTGAACCAGCGAAGTGGAAGCTCATGGTGTAGAGCCTTTTTGTGAAAACTTGAAGAAATCTTAAAAAACCAGCAGGAGGCTCACTGCCGAGGCGATGGACGCACCGCCAAGGTGGTAAAAATACAGGATGTAAGGTTTTCAGCAAAGCGCTTTACCCCCCGAGACGGTGAAATTTCAGGTTGCAAAATGATTTTTAAAAAAAAATGCATTTCACCGCCTCAGCGGTGAAACGACAAAAAGTTTGGGTTTAAAAAAAGACGCTCCACCACCGCGGCGGTGAAGCCTCTGTTCGATTAAAACCATCCCGCTCATTTTAAACCGACACAACCACTTCTAAAACCCCAAATCTCTCCATTTTCATCGTCCCAAACCGTTTCCAACCCTCAAATCCATCATTCCATTTACATAATTTGTGATTTCCACCACAAATCATCATCCAAAAATCAATTTCCACCCCATTTTCTAATCCTAGGGGTTTAAGGACCAAAAGGTGCAATTTCACCCATTGTCAATCGTTTGGACCGAATTTTTTTCAACAACTACGTACTTTTAATCCTACATTTCATCTATTTATTGAAATATTTGGTTGATTTGCATATTCAATCATGAATCATTGAATTTGGATTGTGCCCTAAACCCATAAACCTCAATTTTCGCAATTTTCTTTCTCTATGGGATTTCGGTATGATTTTTGGGGATGAGCACGATTTCTATGAATTGTTACATTGTGTCATACAAAATTGCATGCTACATTTTTGAAATTTTGTTGAAAATGATGCGATTAGTGTGTGCGTATTGAGATTGTAACTTGTTCTTAACGATATTGATTCGGGAGATTAATTTCCATTATTCATATATGATTGGGTTGCTGTGTTTTGTGATTGTGATTGATAGGAGACATGACTAAGTGAGCCGCATCAAAGAGGGAAAGGGGAGAAGGTTCAAGTTCTCACACCGGGGGGTCCCGCCGTTCACTATGATTCCGCCCGCTTTGTTTCCAAACAAGCTAAGGAGCACTTCAACCATTTTGAGCATAAACGAACATGTATTCAACAATGGGGATTTGGGCAATTATACAGTCTCCCGATAAAATTTCAGGATATGATCTGAAGCCGCAATTGAGAACATTTTCGCAAATCACCACCCCGAGGTGAGGTGGCGTTAGTGTGGGAGTTCTATGCAAATATCACCAAGGCAAATAATAACCATACAAGGGTCCAAACTCACCCCGTTTCGTTCAGTCCTGAGTTCATAAACGAAGTTATGGGATTGATGGCCCTGGAACCATCTCATGAACCATATGGGGGCAGAGATCCAAGCATGGGTACTGTTATCCAAGCCATCACTTTAGGCAACATCCAGTGGACTCACACAGGGCTGGGTCTAGCCACTTGCCCGGCTAAGTTTTTCAATCCAATCCCCAAAATATGGCACCATTTTGTTTGCGGTAGCCTTATCTCGACATCTCACTTGTCGGGCGTCTCCAAAAAAAGGGCCATGACGCTATATTCGATCCAAACGGGAAAGTTGATAAATTTTGGATACTTGATCTACTCATCTATTCTTCTTGCTATTAATACAACAAAGGCCGATATTCCATTTCTTTCGCTTTTGACCGACCTATTCCGACGGGTCGGTATATCAATAATTGGGGATAGCCCTTACCCCCCAATCATTCCTCTCAATTTGGCTATGATAAATCGGATGTGGAAAGCCAGAGCGCAAGGGGCGAGGGAGAAATAAGCTAAAGATAAGGAAGGGCCTGTAGAGGAAGAGGCGGGGCCATCTGAGGCCCACGATGAGGTTACTTTGGAGAGGGTCTATAAGGAGCTCCAGGATGTCTGGCTCAATAATCGTGTTTTTCACCAAAGGCAATATAATTTAGATCTTTGAATTTTCGAGCTTGAGATGATCCTTTAGTATACGAGTCAACAAGATCAAGTTCATCAACTCATTCGCGAGCGCCTCGGCATTGACATAAGCGCTTATCCAGCTATGCCGCAATTGTCACCGCACCTTTTGCAACCGCCACAATTTCCATTCCAGCAAGACAGTAGTGGCGATGACGTTTCCTCAGGTGGACAGTAGGAGGTGAGACGTTTATGTATTATCTCCTAGGTATGTGTTCAAAACTCAAAATTTTCTCATGAATGTTATATATTGCGATTAGGTTCGGTGCTCAGTCAGTGTAGACACTGCCTCATTTAAGTTTGGGAGGATATTCATCCAATTTTGTTTTTTTGTAGAAAATGATGAACGAAATTTTTGAAACAAAATTTTTCATGTATTATATTTGGATGTTTTATGTATGGTTACGCTTTGTAAAAGCTTAGATGTATATTGTAGACTCTAACATATAGTTAAGTTTTATTTAAATTTTTGTGTTTATGTATGTGAAATGCTTAGATTAGTGTATGTATGTTAGTATTTAGATTTAATGCAGAGATGTTTATGTATGAAGTAGTATTTGCGTGTTGAGTTGTTGAGTTCATCTGGGCCATTTCCCGATGATGAAAATTATTCCCCTAATTGTATATCGAGGTCAGAGGTGATGCCATTCATGTGTGTTTTGTGTGCTTGGCATGTCGATTAAGTAAAAATCATTTTGATCCTAAATCGCACGATACCATAGACTTACTGTATAATTATTCGAACGATTTGACGCCGATTATTCAGTAATAAGTTCATGATAAATTTGAGGAATCTAGAACTTGACTGGGGGAAACTTGAGGTGAAATCCTAGGTGAGGTAGTTCAGGAGGCATGATTTAGGCTTTCAATTTTTATCGCTTCAACCTTCAAAGCTAACCTTAAAAATTTTATTGCTCGTTATCCTGTCGAAGCCGATAACCTATTCAATTCTGAACATGTGTCAAAACCATAGCCAATTAAAAAAAATTCCAAACCATTGTCGCTAAGCCAAATGCATGAATTGAGTGAAATCAAGTTTGCATTATTTTATGCTACTTGAAATGAGCAGGCGAGTTTCGGACGAATTTTTATTGGTTCGATATTAGTGTATTCACTTGTCAATCTTTGAATTCTATTTGCACGCCCCTAAAATTGTACAAAATCAAATAAGTTTGGGGGTGTGTTAGTTGGCTAAAAAAAATAAAAATATATGTGAATATAGTTGTTATTTTCGTTCTTTCGACAAATAAATACAAAAGTTTTAAAGTCTTGTTTAGGGTTCAGTTTTAAATATTTGGGGTTACGAGAGAGAATTAGCGACAAGCGTTTGTGCCTCGGGTATCGTTTAATTATCGTAATTATAACGATGAGCTGTTTTTTATTCTTAAGATACCCTTGGCCGTTCTCCAATTCCTATCCAAGCCCTATTGATCTCTTTGAATTTTCGAACCTACATTAGTGGATAGTCGAGCCCAATCAAGCATATGGTTTTTTTAATCCCTAAACAGTTCAAGTCATGAGCTTAGTTATTGAATAATTCAATCCAGTGCTTGGATAATTATACATTTAAGTTCTTACACACACACTTTAAATGGATCTAGAATGGTTTTTATTGCTAGTGACTCTTGAAATTCTAGAACACCAAGTGATGTGTGTTATGTCCCAAACTTGATCTGATTGAGGGCTGTTGAGGGAAGAACAACTTGGTTTCTTAAATTAAACTTGGAACTCGCATACATTTAATTCTTATTTGTTCAAGTTCATTCATTTTTAGTAGTTAGTTAGTTAATGAGTACAATTAGTTTATTTTTAGTGTTAGCGTGTTTTGCTCGAGGACTAGCAAACTTCCAAGTTTGGGGGTATTTCATAGGTTGAAAATACTAATCTACTTCTAAGATGAATTTGATAGTTTTCGAGTGTTTTAGTAATATTTTATTGAGTTTTTGTTTGTTTTTATCTAAATCAGGTGTAGGGACATAATCGAGTGATAAACAAGCGAAGGGGTGGAAAAACGGTAAAAGAAACAAGCTTTCAAGACATCAAGTCCACCGCTGAGGCGGTGGAGATGCATGGAGTATTGTGTAGAAGTCACCGCCCCAGCGGTCAGGCCACCGCTGAGGCTGTAGAAGTCCAGTGTGTTATGCCAGTCTCACTGCCGAGGCGGTGAACGTCCAGAGGGCTTAATACTGCCTTCACCGCCGCAGCGGTGAAGTTAACCGACCTAGTTCAGCACCGCAGTGGTAAACCACTACCAAGGCAGTCCCTCTATGAAGAATTTATTTTTTCTAGATATTTTGAAGTCTTTTATTTAAACCCCTTGCTCCCCCATTTGTAAACAAACGTCCCTAACATTAAACACTTGATCTTAGCCAATCCTTGAAGAGCTCAAAAAGGAGATTCATATATTAGAGAAGAGGAAACGCTTTCGGATCGATCCTTGGGGACAGTGAACCACTCCACTTTAAGATTTGATATTTCTTTCTTTGTTTCTATCTTTCTAACTTAATGTTTATTGGTGAATGATGATGAACCCCTCTTGTTTTAATGTTTCAATGACTAAGATCATGGTAGGCTAGATAAATATTATCTAGGGATCGATGTAGTTCATGTAAATACAAGTTTGATTGAATATATATTTCTTTAATGGTGGTTTGTCTAAATCCAATTGTGTTTACCGATTTAATACAATTTTAATATGCTTGTTAAGGTATTATGGTTAGTTTTGAGATTACGGGGTTTGACACTTAGGAGAGGTAACCCCGAATTTGGACTAGGGTAAACATAACGCGACAATCTAACAACTTTAGAGGGAGTTAAAAAACGTTCAATCCATGAGGTTGGGTCAAGACTCATGTGACCTAGTGTCATTAAGACGTTAATGGGGACTTCTTCGTTGACGCAAAGTCGCATATTCACTTATCTTACACTCGATAGAGGTGGTGAGTGAGTTTAAGATACGGAGATTGTCGGATAGGATAAACACCGTTATTGTTAACTAAACGAAGTCAAACATGTATTAAGTAAATGAAATCAATCCCTAGGTAATCCATTTAATTAGAATTAACCCAATAGTTGTTAGTTTAACTTAGTTATTAAATATTTGAACTCAAACATTTCTTGAACCGTCGAGATAATATATGACTATGCAAATTGCGATATTCAATTAATCAAACACGTTTCCCAAAGGACGATATTCAATCGAATGGTCCACTATATTAAAACTTGACCTCATGGACTTGCGAGTATATTAAGATGTGAAAAAGCGAATCGCGTCCACCATACTATGGGAAACTACTACGATTTAAAGAACTGGTTCGAACAATTTATAAGGATTGGCCATCTAAAACGATTCACTACTGAAAGAGAGCATAATGACCCCTAAAGAAAGAAAGAGGCTCGAGATTAAAGAAAACATCCACATAATCCATGGTAGATTCGTCTCGAGAGGATCGGAGAAGTCCGAGCACAAGGCGTACACTAGGAAAGACAAGCGCCGAGCTAAGGACTATATGTTCCAAGTTTCTAAAGGGTCCATTACCAAAAGATAAGCGATCACCTTCACCTACGAGGACATAAATGGGGTCCACACCTCCATAAAGATGCTTTGGTAGTCATATTACATATCGCAAACTACAACATGGGGTGAGTATTGGTCGAAAAGACAACTTAGTGGAAATTATATACTCGATTGCATTTAACAAAATGCAGATTGACGGTTACTAGTTGAATCCGATGATGACTTTCTTGGTCAATTTTGGGGGAGAGATAGGAGAATTGCTCTATTGGATCACGCTCTAACTTACAATGGGAAAAAAGCCAAAATATTCAACGGTTAACTTGCAGTTTATGGTAGGGGATTAACCATCGACACAAAATGCCGTCATCCGAAAGAACTTGCCTAAATTCGTTGAAGGGTACATACCATCTGATGCTGAAATTCATATGAGGTAGCTAGAAAGTGGCTCGGGAATGTATCATCTCTGAAATAGAAATAACAAAATAGCAGTCAAAGGAAAATAAAGCCTATGAACACTTCTTGCTAGGAGACATGGTTGAACACCCTGACAAATGAGAAATTATTGATCCTCTGGTTGAGTAGCTACACCAATCACGCTCATGCCCCTACGAGGAGTTGGATAAAGTACAAGTACACCAAACTAAACTCGATTGCACCGTTAAAATTGGGTTGACACTATTGGAAGAACTGACAAAAAAACTAGTTGAGCTCCTTAGAGAAAATCACGTTGTATTTGCTTAGTCGCATGTAGATCTGCCCAGGATAAACCCAAGCATCTATATGCACCAACTATATTTTGACCTAGTCTACCCATTTGCTCGGTAGAAGATAAATAAATTTAGGTTGAAAAGACAAGCGATAATTGAGGGGGAGACTAAGAAATTGTCGAGGCAAAGACCATCGAGGAAATTAATTTCCGTCTCTGGTTGGCCAACATTTTCCTAGTGAAGAAAAAGACCGGGAAGTGATTCATGTGCATGGACTTCACCAACCTCAACAAAACTTACGCGAAGTACTATTTCCTACTCCCGAAGAGTGACGTCATCGTGGATGCGACTACTGGTTGTGACCCCAAAGGCTTGTATTGCTATATGGTAATACCCTTCGCATTAAAGAATGTTGGAGAAACATACCATAGGTTAATAAAAAAAGGTGTTCTCCGACTTGCTCGAGAAGATGATGGAATTTTACATCGATGGTATGCTAATGTTCCTTAGTCACAAGAAGAAGGAGAATCGAAGCCATCCTGGAGTAATTCAAAGAAAGTTTGAATATGAAATCTCTAATGATAATTAAAAAGTTACAAAGCTTGATGGGATGAGTAGTGACATTTTTTTGCTTTATCTCCCGGGCATCAGATAAGTGTTTTCCTTTCTTAAAGACTCTACGACGTAAAAGAGTCTGGAATGCAGTGGAGAATGTGAAGAAGATTTTCAAGCACATAAGAGATACATCTCAGTGCTACCAATACTTACCTCACCAAAGCTAAAGCAAGAAATGATCGTGTATCCAGTGGCATTGTCCACCTCTGTGAGATCGGTACTCGTGCTAGAAGAGCAAGGTGTTCAAAGGCCTGTATATTACGTCAATCATGCATTGATTGCGAAAGAGTTATATTACCCTCCAGTTGAGTTAATAGCCAATAACATGATAATTTTGGCAAGAAAACTTCCATACTATTTCCAAGCTCATTCCATGGCAGTGTTGATCAGTCAATCGCTAAGAGTCATACTACACTGATTGGAGACTTTTGGATGTCTACTTAAATATTCAATTGAACTTGGAGTGTTCTATATCAAATATTGACAAAGGACAGCCATCAAGGGACATACTTTGGTTGATTTCATCTCATAATTCACTTTTCCCAGAGAAAGACCACAATGGAAATAGAAGCGGCCAGAAACACCAACAAACACGTAATTGATGTCTGGACCGCCCACGTGGACAAGTCATGTAACCAATGTGGCTCGGGGACTAGGTTGGTGATTAAGAATCCCGAGTGCGACATCCTCGAATACGACCTAAGACTTGGTTTTAAAACTACAAACAACAAGGCCGAATACAAGTATTTCGTCTCTTCATTAGGAATCGTAAAAGAATTTAAGGCAACCAAGGTAGAACTCTATTGCGAATCGTTGCTCATAGAAAATAAAGTGAATGGGGAGTATGCAACCAAATAAGAAAAAATGATGACGTATTTCAATAAGGGCAAGCTGCTCATTCATGGGTTCTTGAAAGTTACCATCAAGTAAATCAAAGTAGAAGAGAATAAGTATATGAATTCACTAGCCAGTCTGGCCTCTACTTTCGAAACAAAGGGGAAGATAACCATTCTGGTTGAAAGCGTGCCATGACCAAGCTGTAACAAAGCTAAAGAAAACGTTAAGCTGGTGATACATCAACCCAGTTGGATGGACCCTATGTTTAACTACCTCGACAGTAGAGCTCTCCCCGACCAAAAGATTGAAGCTCAAAAGGTTCAATATCGAGCATCTATGTACGTGTTAATTTAGAGAGTATTACGTAAACGACCCTGCATTGGCCCATTGTTGTGATGCCTCCATCCTTGTGAGGACCACTACGTACTTAGGGACATCCATGAAGGAATTTGAGGTAATCATGCAGGGGTAGTCCCTAGCTAAGAAGACACTAAGACAGAACTACTTTTAGCATATGAACGAGCTCAATGCGCGAGATCTAGTAAAAAAGTATGACAGATGCCAAAGGCTGGGACCAACCATCAATATCTAGGCCACGAAACAACTCCCTATGTTTACGTTGTTGCTTATTTCTTAGTGGGAGGGGAGGTAGACATTATTAGTCTATTCCATCCACTTAGAAGAAGTTTTTGATCGTAACGATTGGCCATTTCACTAAATGGGTGAAAGCCGAGGCTGTGGCCAAAATCATCGATTTAAAGACCAAGGATTTAGCTTGGAAGGACGTTGTTTATAGATTCAGAATATTGCATGCCATAATTAGTGATCCCGGGATGCAAGTCGATTGCAACCTATTCAACAATTTTTTATCAAGGTTAGGCATACGTCACCATATGTCCACCCCAGTTCAAACATAATCAAACGATCAAGTCAAGATAGCCAATCAAACCATTCTCCATAATCAAATGCCTTTTGCAATGGCCTTTGGCACGTAAGTCATAATTCCCGCAAATATGGGGATACCGATACGCAAAGTGGTGCACTTTGATATTAACAAGAACTGCGATGAACGCATGCTCAATTTGGACGTGGTATAGAAAAACAAATCGTGCCCATATGTGACATATAGCCCAAAAACGACAAATTCAAGATATCTCCACAAACGTGGCAGGACACGAATATTTAAAGAAGGTGACTTAGTCCTATAAAATGTTTCTATCGCAGTACGGGACAAAGTGAAAGGCAAGTTGAGCCTGAATTGAGAAGGACCATACCGAGTCACCAATCTATTGGTTCCAGGGCCTGTGAGCTCAAGACCTTGAAATGACGACCCTTGTGAAACCCTTGGAATATGGAACACTTAAAGAAGTATTATCATATTTTAAACTCCTTATGCAAGTTGTACTCTGTGTTCTACTAAATAAAAAAATTATTTGGTCTAAATCACTATTAGTGTTGACAAATTATACCTTGAAAGGACTAAATTGATAATTCCTACATAGGACAACGAGTAGAAGAGAGTCCACAACCATCTAGGACAAGCTCTATTAACCAGCTGACCAACACAACTTAACATGGTTGGCTAGGCGACGACCTGGGAAATTCTCCAATCAATCTCTGGCACACCAGACGAGTCAAGCACACTTTAGTAGGGGGCCGAGGAATAGGAAGTCATCAGGATTTAAAGGCCTTCTAATTAGAATAGACCCTCTACTCATTTTTTGACTTGGTTTTGCTACGATTCACTACGTATACAAATGACAATAATGTAACAAGAAAAAGCTGGAAGTGCTAAACTAAAATTTTATATTATTTTAAAGAGGGGCAACCCCTATATAATAAAAAAAGAGGGTGCCCCTATACACAAAAAGAAAAAATTATTATTTCTTGTATTTTTCTTCTGGAGGGAAGAAAAGATCTTCACCAGCCTCGAGTAGTCTTCTCATCAGTGGAAGGATAACCCTTCACCGCTATACACTAACCGAGTTAATCAAGGAATTCTATGATCTTTATTTTTCTTGCCTTGCATCGTGCCTCCGCCCGACCTCGAAGTTCCTCTCACCTTCTAGGACGACCTCGAGGTTGTTTTCCCTCGACTTCTTTCATCGAACCTCTCTAATGTCTCAAGTATCTTTGAGACTAGGGCATAGTGACTAGAATCTAGGGAAGCATATAGCACCCAAAGCTCATTGATTTTACAAAAATGGTGATAAGGCCTCACCTCTTTTTTCAGCTCCTGAATCAGGGTTTCCACCCTCATAGCAGGATCTGCTTCTCCAATTGATCTTCTATTTTATTGTGAATGGAATCCAAGTTGTAGAATAAATGGAGTAGGAATCACATAAAGATATTTTGGAAGGACGAGTGAGAAATATCGAATAAAACAACATGGTTTAAATAGAATATAACGACCCAATTTCTTAAGGCCGCCCCGCAGTTTTTTCCCTCAGAGAATTAATAATAAAACTGAATCATCAATGTTCCATTTCAGAAAAAATTGAAAATTTTTACAAACGACATCATAATTATAATTATCGATTTATCGAATCAATTTTTAGAAGTAAATAATAAATACAATTATGACAACTTAAATAGAAATTCAAATAAAATTTCTTGTGCAGTTTTATTTTCACCGGCTTTACAATTAAAACTGTAGGGTTGTGAGTCAGGGCTCAAAAAAATTTCAACCCCTCTAATACATGTATTTAATTAATACAACAAATAAACACAAATGTATGTATTACACATAATTTTCATATAATTCTAATTATTTCATGCGAACTAATAAATATAATTCAACAAAAATAATATCATAAATCACACAATAAAAAGATTAAATATGTATATTAAAAGAGTTGGAAATTCAACCTGAAATCCAAGCCAAAATCCGAACCAGAATAGTTTTCTCACTAAAAAAAACATTTCAAATGTAATAATTCAACTTTTTTCCTTTAACACACACACACACATATATATATATATATATATATATATATATATATATATATATATAGTTATCCTAATTATATCCTTAATATATCTATATATATGTTCGTAATTGATTAATATATAAGTGTAAGCATTTTGATCACCCCACAAAAAAATTATACTTTATTTTATAGTTAACTTTGTTTTATTTTTGTTTGTTTTCAAAAAATACAAAATACAAAAAGAAAAAGAAAAACAGAAAAAAAAAACATAACAATGCTTCTCATTTGAATATTTGGATCAAAAGATAATTTCTGGAAGCAAAGTGCGCAAGGGAAAGATCAAACGGATAAAAGTCGCGATTTTCGGCACTAGAATAAAGATCATCATCCACTTTTTTGTACATTACTAAATTCACAATTGGAATTTTGAGATGAAACAAGTTACATATGAAACTACACTCTCTAATCTTTCCAACAACTAGTTATAAAGCAAAACTGAAGTCTGTATGCAAAAGATACAGCCGTTTGAAGTTGTCTCTTTTGTGCAGCTTCACATTGTATGCATTTCAACGATGGCCAATCCATTTTGCATCTTATTTTCAATCCAATCCAAACCTTCAGCCCATTAACTATTTTATTTCTAACCCACTTATTAAAATAGGCCCATTTCAAATTATTTTCAGCATCTTGGGCCCATTCACTTGGAGGCCTTTTCAAGCCTACCATTATAGCCCGTTTCATTCCAATTGCGGCCCATTCAGCTTTGTTCAGCCCTTTTCCACCGAAATTAGTATTCTTTTATCACTCTTGCATGGTTTTTCTTTATTTATCATAATTTTTTGCCCTTGTTTTATGGTGATTTAATGATCTTTGTCCCCTAGATCATTCATGCATCTCTTGAGCTACAAATATAACATCAAAAGTGACCCAAAAAAGGAAAGAGGAGGCAACAAATTTGGGAGACAAGTGACCTAAATTTTTAAAGAAGTTTTGAGGGAAAATATATATATATATATATATATATATATATATATATATATATATATTTGGAGAAGAAGATAAAGGAAAAAGGGAGAAAAATATCTAAGTCAAGATTGTGAACTTCCATCTTTTGTAAATCTTACTTATGCATTTTTTAAAAATAAATAAATAAAATAAGTTATTATTATACTAAAATTTTGGTCTGTAAATTAGTTTATATATGCATATATATATATATATACACTTAGGTTAGATCAATCTATATGTGTGTGTGTGTGTGTGCGTGCGCGTGCATGTGAGCGTGCGTGCGTGTGTGTATAGGTGTGTGTATTTTTTTAACTTGTATTAAATAAAATGTGCTGACAAGATGAGGTGGAAAACTCCCGGCCTTCCATTGGGGCAGTTTAGATTTAAAAAGGTGATCACTCCCCTCGATGTGTGTTTCCTTGTGTGTGTGTGTGTGTGTGTGTGTGTTGTCTTTGACTTTTGTTAAATATAATGTGTTGACAAAACGAGGAGGACCCCATGTACACCACCTACTTGGATGGTTCTAAGAAAGAGATTATCCCCTCAATATGTAAATTCCTTGATATAAATTAAAAATAGAAACAAAAACAAAAAAAATACAAAAATACAAAAATATTTTTTTTTCCTTTATAAGAGATTTCCAAATAAATAAAAAAATAAAAAAAAATAAAAAAAACATTCGGATTTAACTTAATTAGATAAAATACCATTTTTTTAGACGGTCATCTTAGGGTTCCTAACACTTTCCCCAAGCGTAACTAACCCCCGAGCCTTTAAATGAATTTTTGGTTTGACCCTATTTGTTTTTAAGTCAATTTTTACTTAGGCCTTTTAAATTTGTTTTTCTAAAATTCAGTGACTTAGCACACCATATAAAAACCAATGCTATGTGGCGACTCCTTATTTTAAAATGGCCTAAGTAGTTTTTTGAGAAAACTGGTGCTTTTTAAAAAAACCTTCTCATTTAACACCTTTATATTTATTTATTTCATCTTTCTGGAAAATCGGGGCACGTCAATAAGTTGCTAGTTAGATAAACATACACATGTCATTATACCTCATATATATGTGAATGAAATTATCTCTTTCTTAAAGAAAAAACGATTTCATCCACATATGTATTTATTTTTTTATATTTTTATTTTATTTACATTAATTATCCTTCTTTTAATAAAGAAAATATTAATTATATCCCAAAACTCTTAAAAATTATATTTTAAATAATACAATAGTCCCAAAACTTTGAAAAGTCAATTTAATATTAACATTTAATCACAAAAATTATCAAATATTATTTATACTATAAATTTACAAAACAATCCGATTCTGAAGAAGCAACCCCTATTCAAGCGATTCCCTCTATTCTAATTGACAGGGATAGCCCAGCATCTACCGAGAAAAGGGACAAGGGCAAGAGAAAAGTGACAGAGGCTGAGCCTGAGCCGAGGTCAAAACGGATCTAGAAAGACGAGTAGCCATAGTCCAAAGAGAAGAGTAAGTCCTTCACGGTGACTGATACTGGCCTAAAGCTCGGTTAGCACATCCTAGATACTCCTTACTTTCTCCCTAGTTTCATTCACAAAATCACCCCTCCTAAAGATCGTCAAAAGATCACTTCCATGACCAACGTAAAGTTGATCACCGAGCTGTATAAGGAAGCTCTATCGGTACGTTCTCATCTCGACACGTTTTCCTGCCTTAGTATTTTCTTCACTCTTAGTAACAACTATTCTTCTTCTTGAATGAATAACCTCTTCAAGGCAAACGAGGTGGACCTCAATTTGAATCGCATCAAAGAAAGGAACAAGGACCTCACTGAGAAAAAATCCAATGCAGTGTAGGGCCTCAATGATTTATATGAAAAGACGCGTAAGCTGGGTACCGACGATCTTAAGATGAAGGCCCAGATCGAGTAGCTAACCAAGGAGAAGGAGCAGATACACAACCTGGCCGAGAAGCTAAAGAATAACCTAGTTGGGATAATGGATTGATTAGCCGCTGTTGAGGAGGAGAAGAGAGAGGCTATTACTCGGGCTGAGCGGGAGGCTGTTAATAGATAGAAGACCAACCACGATTTCAACCTCTAGATTAGCATCGGGGCCGATGTGATGAAAGACGGTCACAATGCCACCATCCGATCTCTACGACACGAATTCTCCCAGATCCCCTATCAATTAATTCAAATGGAGTTTTTCTACTTCGAGGAGGATGATGGGGGCGCTCAAGGAAGTCAAGCTGGACCGAGCACCGATACGGAAGCTGGAGGTAGTGGGGAGGAAGAGATAAGGTCGGGCCAACCCAGTAACTTCGTCAATCAATCAACCAATCAAACTTTATAGCTTTTATACACACACACACACACACACACACACACACACACATATATATATATATATATATATATATATATTTGCCTAGATCAGGTTGTAATGCCGAGCTTAGATCCCCAGGATGTAAATATAATTTTTGAAGTAATGAAACTTTTTCTTTGCCCGGTAATGTTTTCTTTGTTTGGTAATATGGCCTAGTCGGTTTACTTTCGTTACTTTGTGTGTGTTTGAATTTGTCACTTGAATTTCTCACAATAATAACTAGGACCTGCCCAAATATACCAGGCTTAATTAACCAACCTTACTATCCGAACTCAGAACAGTAAACTTTAACCACTCGGAATAACTTTTGGAAACTTCGGAATAACCTTTGGAAACATCACTTAACTGACCGGCCACAATTAATTGACTTCACCATCAGGACTTAGATATGTCATTTTTAATTACTTGGCAGAATTTGGAAGAACTTCATCACTCAACTCCTTTTGTAATTTTAAGAACCAGGCGTACGATCACATTGGCCTTAATCTCTAACACCGAATAGAATTTAATTATGAATTGGACTTAGAACCATTCAGATTACAACACCAAGAAACATTAAACCTCAATCAAGTGCAACACCGAGAAGAAAAAGATCTTACCCAAGTGTTCATAAATCAGCTCGGTCTTTTATCCTTTACCATCCTTAGTCATTCTGCCCCCCCAGCCGACTACACAAGCTCGGTTAACTGATAAGGGTGTCTGACCTGAGTGAGGCCCTCTCGATCCACATGATCTCAACATGTCGATGGATTCCTATGGCATGTCATAGGTGAGTTCTCCGTAGTCGGGCCCATGTTTGAGCCTTTTTGGGTTATCTCAAGTTAGTCCTTGCAGGAGCGTCGTCCTTCTATATTGCCTGACCGTGGTCGGCTGTGATGCTGGAGATGCTTAGCCACAAGTCCTCAGACTCGATCAATGTCCTTCCCTTGGTAGATGACAGTAGTCTATCCCCGGGTACAGACTACCAACCTAGTGGGGGGTCTATTTATCACCCTAGGTGCTTTGAGCTGGGATACCTCTTTTTTAGATTTTTAGGAACCGAGATAAAATTTTACCGAACACATTTTCATTGATAAAAATTCTCATTACATATTTCTGAACTTGAAACTTTTATTTTCTACATCGCTGTCTCTTCTCCATAAAAATAACGTTTCAGGTGCTCAACCTTCCAGGGGTATCTTAGGGGTACCCCCTCTTCGGTCTTGAGCTCGTAGATATCAAGCCGAGTTATGCGAGTGACTCTGTATGGTCCTTCCCAGGTGGGAGCTAGCTTCTCAGTGTTTTGATCTTTATTGGCCAGAGTGACCTTTCTGAGGACAAGGTCACCGACATGGAAGGAATGAGGTCGGACCCTTTTATCGTAGTACCTTTCTGCTTTTTGTTGATAAGCTACCTGATGTATTCGAGCTTTTTTCTCTTCTTTCTTCTTGGAGGTCTAGATTCAATGCCAATGCTGCTTCATTCTCTACTTGGTCAAAAGAGGTCGATGTTCTTGGTAATGGCATACCAATCTTAGGTGGGATAACAGCCTTAGAACCCAAATGTCATTGCAAATGGTGTTTCTCCTGTTGGGGTCCTGGCTGTTGTGTGATATACCCACAGAACGGGATAAAGGTCTTCAACCCATAGCCCTTTAGATCTGTCTAGTCTCGTCTTTAGGTTTTGCAAAATTGTGGTTGGTGACATCGACCTGACCATTTCCCTGAGGGTGACCCGGGGAGGGGAAGTGCATGTTGATCTCCAATCCTGAGCAGAGGTCGTTGTCAAATTGTTTGCTGTTGTTTGAGACAATGGCTTGGGGGATGCTGAACTAGGAGATCATGCTCTTCCATATGAAATCCCTGATCTTCTCCTTGGTAATTTTGGTTAGTGGCTCGGCTTCTACCCAATTTGCGAAATAATCGAAAGCCACGACCAGAAACTTCTGTTGGCCACTCCCTTGAGGAAAGGGACCGAGCAAGTCGATTCCCCACTAAGCGAACAGTCATGGGCTGGTCATGGACGTAGGTTTCCCTTTCCATTTTTTGCTTGAATTTCTATTCATAAATTTGGCAAACATAAATATTTTTTATTTAGATAGTTCACGTGCTCCTGTGAAACCTTATTTATGAACAGATTTCTATTGATGTTCTATGTTTTCTAGGAACAAAAACAAGAAAACAAAATCACATCCATGATTAAATGGATTCTTAAGATCATATTACCATTAATTAGGTTCAATTTATTTGCTGAAAAAGAGCAATTAAAGTGATGAGTTGCACAAGATTTTTCCTGCATTTGTTCAAGATTTTTTGTATTGTTTGTCTTTAATCTTGATTGCACTATGATGTAGAGTTTCTGGAAGAAATTAAAGTATCATCAACATTCTCTATTCCCACGTGATCTTCAAAAAAAGGCAATCAATTACCAGGTATAATTAATTTGATTATTTCGTCAATGGTTTCTAATAGTTGCATTGTATGGGACCCTCAACTTTGTGAACCAACATGAAGTACTTATTTTTGGGTTAAACCACTACTTTCTATGTATGTTCATGTTGCAAAGGGCTGCCTAGTATTTCTTGGTTAGTTTGAATGTGATTGCATTTACTAAGCCGAGAACGACCACACAAGAATATGTAAACCCGCGGGTGATAATGCATCTGACGCATCTCTCTCTGTTTAACTTTTCCATAGATGAGAAAACTTATGTTAGGCTGATATACTGGACCGATTAAAATCATTATTAGTTTTCTGGTATATTCTTCGTTGATTTCATTTTATTTTGTCTATTTTGTTTTTGTGTTTAATTTTTCAAAATTGATCAACAAGTATCGTAATTCCCTTTTCGGCATTTGTATTGACATTGACAAAGAGACTAATAAAAAGAATTTTATTTACTTCTCATTGTTGTATTTTTTTATTTTTATATTAAACTATATTTTTTAGAATTTTATTTGTACTTGTTCATTAATTATGTTTTTCTATTATTTCTTTATATTTTTTACTAGCACGTAACACATGCCTGAAGTCACAATTAAAAAAAAATAAAAAATTAGGATTTTCTTATATTAGTGTTATTTTTAAAATTGTGAATTCAGACACGAGTTACATGCTAATGTGTGGGTATATATATTAATAAATGATGCAAAAGTATAGTTTCTCTATTTACATATAAAAATTTAAATTAATAAATTATTAAAGAATGAAACTTATTTAAAATTACATATAAGCTAAATATTTCATTACTATTATTAAATTTAATTTTTATATATTTTCGAAAAGTTTTGTATATTATTTCTAATTTTAATATTTTCCTGAAATGGTCTTTAATTATTAAAAAAAGTTAATTAGATAGAAGATATATAATATTAAATTTAAATAAACATTTTATATTTATGTTATATTTGGTTTTGACGTATATGTATATTTAATATATATTATTCATATATGTATAAGAGCCTGGTCCATTAGATTAAAATCCTAACCCTAAGGTTTCCCTAATCCCCTATAAATATTTCCATTGTATAGTTTATTATGTGTACACTTTTCCTACATATCAATACAATTGTTTCATATTCTCCATTCCACTTCTCAATTATTCTAACATGGTATCAAGAGCAATTTTTTCTTAGCCCTATTCCTACTAAATGTTTCCTAACCCTAGTCAATTAAGTCTTTCTTTATGCCGCAGCCCATCTCGTTTTCATCATTCAACACCCCAACATCATATTCATCATCGCCATCAAACTCATTTTACCAAAACGAGATAAACGACATCAAAATCACCACCATTGGGGTTCTCACGCGGCTCCACGTGCCACTTCAAGAAACTACAGGTCTGCGGCATCTGTTGACTGTGATATACCTGATGAGTAGTTTATTTACCAACAAATCAAGTACTTTTAGATTTAAATATTTGTGTGTTTTCAAGCACTTTTGTTATTTAATGTATTTTTGTATTGTTTTATAGGTTTTTGAATAAATAGGTGAAAAAATGCAAATTCGGTACAAGTGTAGTAATTTCAAGGTTAATTTTGAACACGATGAAATTCTATTTTGGAAAAACTCAAAACATAGAAGTTGTATATATCTATCTTATATTTCCACAGGATTTTGAATCAGCTCCATCGGAGTTCGGAAGAGAAAGTTATAGATAAAAGAAGAACTTGGTGTCGACACTGCCTTGACCATCGCTGCAGTGGCCATTTCCACCACTACAATGATAGTTCCCATTGCTGCAGCGGCCCGACATGTAACAGGCCGATTTTGCAGGGTCATTACTGCGGTTTCTCCTATAGAGAATTCTTCCCAAATAGTTCACTATTAATAAATAAATTACTATTATTATTATTTCTGACGAACGACCAAAACGACCCATATTTTTATTCTATACAATCAGATAAATTTGACCAACAATGATGCTACTTTTACTAAATAATCCATATTTTAAAAATCTGATAAATTTTTACCATGAGATGGTGTTAATTAAAATTCTCAAATTTACAACTTATTAATTTATCGAATCGAATTTACAACTGAAATTAATAAATACAACTAACACGAGTAACTATTACAACCGTAAATTCAACTAATAAATAGTTTCCTTTAATAATTTCACATAATCAATCCTACACTATTGAAATCGCGTATATTGTTTACTATTTTATTTGAATATATTCCCTTATTATTTTTCATATTAAACATGACCATTAGAGTAACTAATAATTATATATACATAACGTCAATTTAAAAATACATTCATTACTTAACTTATAAACCCCCTTTATGTAAGATAACAGAATTATAGGAGGGATTGATAATATAATATAATTAAAATTAATTATAACTTCAACTGAAATTCTTGTCACTGTATTATTTTTAAAATTATCCAAGTAAATTTCTGGCACTGGTAAATTTAATACAATGTTTAAATTGTAATTTAGTATACAATTGCGACAACAATAATTTTATTTACTTTATCGAGTCAGTTTTTACAGTAGTAAATATTAACTACAATTATTACAAATAACATTTCCTTATAAAATTCTCGACGTCGATTCGTTCTCAACGGTCGTACAACCAAAATTGTGGGGTTGTGAGCCAACGCTCAGTAGAATTCCAACTCCTCTAATACGTGTATTTAATTAATACGACACGTAAAACATATTAGCATGCTTTTCACATAATTTTCACATCGTCCAAATTATTAATATAATTTAACAGGTAAAATTCCACAACAATCTACCATAAATCATACAATGCAAAACCGGGACAAAAAGTTACCAGATAATTCCATAATCACACAATGAAACAATTAAATACATATATTAAGAGAGTTTGGAATTCTACCTAAGATCTGAATTTTCCGCCGGCCACGAGATGGGTTTTTGGTTTTTATTAGGGTTATTTGTGTAATGTTTTTTTCTTTCTTCTTCTTCGCGTCTGTTTCTGGTTCAGCGTCTGACCTCACCGCCACCTCCACCGTCGTGGCGGTGAGCTATCGGTTCTACTCTTGCTTTTATTTCAGCCGACGACATCTCTCTCTCTCTCTCTCTTCTGCTACCATTTTGGCCTTAGCCGGCAGACCACACACACACAAATACATACTGAACGACGGCCACACACAACCCATCGATGACAGACACCCTGTCGACCATCGCAATGATCACCAATCATCCCCACCATCTACACCCACTGCCAGCGAACTGGATCGAACACACACACACACACGGTCCTCATACACACACGCGCACATCAGTCACCCACACAGACCGGAAGACGACCACGATCATACACACCCACGCTGACGACATAGAATGGCTGCCACCCATCTACCGAACGGGCCCTCTTCTGTCTCTTCTTTTTATTTTTTTCTGTTTGCTGTTGGGTTCGTCGCCGACACAACACACAAACGCAAACGAAACACGCACATACAACAGCATCTGACTGAGCAGCATCACCCACATACACATCAGATCAACAGAGGAACACACACACACACCCCAATACACACAGTCGATAGAAAAATAGAGCGCACATACACATACACACACACACACGTTGGTGCAATACCCACACGAACCTTACACACATCCAGTCACATGCACCCAATGAAACCCACCCACACATGCTGTCGATCGCCGGTTGATCGACAGCAACGACACACACACGCAGTCATACTGTCGGATCGATTACACACCGCCGGTGACTGCTTTATCTCTCTCTCTCTCTCCTTTTCTGTTTTTGTTTCTGATTTCTTTCTTTTGAGATTGATGATCACATTGTGTATGGCTGAATCTATATGCATGATGTAAGACCCCGACCTTGGAGGTGCGTATAATTTAAAGTCGTATTTAAAAATATTTCGGAAATAATGGGGTTGGTAGTGTTAATTATGATTTAATTTTAAATTTAAGGGGTTAATTCGCAATTTTCAAAACATTAAAAAGATTAGCATTTGGTCTAATTAATATCTAAAGAAAAATAAAGGAGTGTTAGCGTAATTATTGCAAAACTTCTCCAAGAAGCTATTAAAAAAAATAAAAAAAAAAATTAAAATTGAAAGGTGGGCCACTTTGGATAGAGTATTTTT
This sequence comes from Eucommia ulmoides, assembly GCA_016647705.1. Taxonomy (NCBI): domain Eukaryota; kingdom Viridiplantae; phylum Streptophyta; class Magnoliopsida; order Garryales; family Eucommiaceae; genus Eucommia; species Eucommia ulmoides. The sequence goes on along the minus strand of CM028339.1, from coordinate 35,753,112 downwards.
ATATCAAATATTAATTTAGGCCCTGTCACTATTAGGTTCGTAAGCACCAGAATATCGGTAGAGAATAGGCGGTCAAAGTCTTCGAAAACAAATATCCAGGTGAGTGTACTGTCTTTTTGCCAAATTATTTTATATATATATATATATATTATGGTATTTAAATTAGATGATTTCAAAATGATATGGATCAAGCAGGTTTTTGGAGTGAGTTGGTAAAACGATCTTTTTGAGGAATTGTGTTGGTTTCTGAAAATGAGGATTTAAAATAATTTTTGTTGGATTTTGGGTGAGTTGACGAAAATGGATTTTCGTTAAAATATGGTGATTTTAAAAGAAAGTTGAAAAATGAGTTTTGTTGAATTTGGTGGTTTTAAAAGAGGATAGAAAATATTTGGTTTTCAAAAAATATAAAGGGGAAAAATGGTTTTGTCAAAATTAGACAGTTTTCAATCAAAAGTGAAAAATATGATTTTCAGATTTAAAAGTTGGTTTTGTGAAAAAGAGATGGACATTGGTGATTTTGACGATATTGATAAGGTGGTGATTTATATTATGGTCTGTCCGGATGGTGGTCCGGCAGATGGATATTGATTTGTGATTTGATGATGATATTATTGAGTTGACTATGCCATAGTTTATGTCATGTCCGGAGGGTGGTCCGATAGGTGGTGATTCATATTATGTGATGATTTATATTATGGCTTTCAGAGACGTCCGGTTGGTAGTGATCTGGGCAGTTAGGTCCACTAGGAAGGCATATCCTACGGATGGTTACGGTACCGTTGTAACTCAAGATCGTGATGTTAAACGATCACTATGGCTAGGCAGTAAGTAGTGTGGTGGTATGGTGTTTTGTGATATGGTATTTAAATTTATTATATTTGAAGATTTATTTTATACGGTGATTGGTATTATATACTGGATGGGTTTGAATGGAAATTTATACTTATTGTTTTATTTTCACTACTTATACTATAAGGATTTTTACTAGCTATGTGATGTTTATATATTTATGCTTGATCTATTTAGATGTGGTAGAATGAATTATTATTATTATAAAATGTGTTTACTAAGAAGGTAATACACTTGTAGGTGAAATAGCTAGGAGTTGGTTTGTCCCCAACTGGCGCTAGATAGAGTTATACGGGTTGTGCGTTGAAGTCAATTGAGAGGAAATATAATAAGGCGGGATGTCAAAGGTGAATCTAAGAGAGGTTTATGGGGTTTGTTTGGTTGTTCTTATTTGGGATGGTGTATTTCTATCATATGAAATTATGTATATGTTGGGTAGATTTAAATGTTGTATATTTTTATATTGTTGTATTATGGTTGGTTAGTTAGTCGAGGGATGTCATGTCGACGCCATGTGGGGCCCCAAGGTGATGGTTGTCCGCGGTGGGGTGTGACAATTTGGTATCAGAGCCTAGGTTATAGGTTCTGTAGACTTGCCAGTAGCTATGTCGGTAGAAGACCATGAGATAGGAGGACGTGTCAATTGTCTAGTCAATAGGGGAAATGAGATAGGGTGTCAATAAGTTAGTTTGGTACTTGAGTGTTAGGTCTTTCATTTCATTAGTTTGTGCTTTGATATGGTGCATGGAAGGTTGTCTTGTTGGCAAGCAATGATACAACCCATGGTGATATTACTAGTAGCGGATTTGAGTAATGTTGTGATGTTAGTGAGGGTAATAGGTGGATCGCGATGGTGAAAGAATACATTATTGAAAAATATAAGTTGTTAATTGAGAAACAATTATATGCAAATGGCGTAAGAATGAGATAACGATCGGTAGCACTTAGTAAGTCGTTCTTAATTACTAGATAGTAGAGTAGAACACTGAAGTTGGAAAGAATCCTATAATAATATTAAGAAGGGAAGTTGAATAGTTGGAACTAAGAATGTGAGAAAGCTGTGGTGAGAAAAATGTTCTAGGTTGACAAAAAGATAGAGTAAAAGTGTGAAAAAAAGAAAAAAAAAAAAAAAAAAAAGATATGTAGAAAATAGCAGAGAATTGTGGGTTTGGAAAGAGAGTAGGTGCGTGTAAATAAAATCCATTTAAGTGAGTAATATAAAGTTGCGGGTGAAGTCAAATTTGTGATGAATAAAAGTATGTGTCGCTAGGAAGGCGTATCTATTACCTCAGTTAGTCTGATAGTGGGTCTAGGAGGTTAGAAAAGTATTAAAGACAGGAGATCACAATTCAGTATGCAGGTGCTCGGCATCAGTTCAAACAAGTTTTGGCAGTGGATATTGTAGTAGCTAGGGATTTTCCCTATCTGGGTCCGAGACATTGATGGGTTGTTAGTAAGCGTAATTAATAATTGTAATTGTCGTTAAATAAGCTCCATAATTTTAAGGAGAACGTTCGGCTCATTAAGTCGGTTAATTATACTTGTGTTGACAAAATGTGGGAAATTGAGATTTGAACTTATAACCTTGGGACTTTAAAGGAGATCGTCATGATATAGGAAAATTGAGTGGATTAATTTAAATCGATGATTGACTGCATTTTGTTGAATTTAAATAATTTCCGTGGTGTAGGGAAAATTTTTGAGTAGGATATTACCAATTAAAGGTTAGAGATTGTGACGTGATAAAAACGGCAATCCAGTCAAGAGTAGAGAAAAGTATGCAGAGCATCTCCAGATAGTGTTGCTGATGTGGCTAGAAAAACAAGTGTATGTCAAATGCAATAAATATAAGTATTGGTTGGATTGAGTGAAATTTTTTGGGATAAGTGCTCTTGAGACATAGTAATCAAGTGAATCCAAAGAAAGTCGAAGTGGTTGGTTGATGGAGTATGGAGAATACCGAAAACGTATGACTGGAATTTGAAACTTTTGGAAGGACAGTGATTTTAGTTGCCTTGACATTTTCGCAACATTTCCGGTATAAAGAGATTTGTGCCTTGAGTTGGCAATCGAGAAAACGTGGTTGTGCATATTCGGGTTGCTCATATTAATGTGTGTGTAAAGTTGAGATCCTTGTAAGTTTAATGGGCGGTTGGTCCGATGACCATGCTATTTGAGCCTTTGATGTGAAATTGACATTGATAGATTATGTAGTAGAAGCACAGAAGTGGGATGTCCAGTTGGAAAAGATTAGAGAGGAAGGAAATGGAAAATGGTCACAGGGCTGACTATTGTGTCAGAAATAATAATGAAGTTGCGATAATCGAAAATAGATTGTGTGTTCCTAATGATGCTCATTTGATGCAAGAAACTTCAAAAGAAGTGTATAGGACAATGTTTGCAAAGCCCCGATAATATCAAACTGTATCGAGATTGCAGGGGCATTATTGGTAGGTGTCTTGTATGTTAGGTGTCTTGTATTTTAGCGAAATTAAGATCGAGCATTAATATCCAGGTGGTTATTGTGGCCTTTACTTATTCCAAAATGGAAAAGGGAGTCTTGATTCGTATGCTAAATGTATATTTACAGGATTGTTCGGTTGCATAAGGCACTGGTTCAATGTAAGTGTCGAATAAAGTTGGGATAAGATACCAATGTGACTTATTCGTTCGATAATTGATAGTTTCCCTTGGATAATTCAATTGACCATATTTTGAGAAATTAAATTGTTAATTTGTAAGTGTTGCCGTCATACTGTAATTGGAAGCAAATTTTTATCAAAAGAAATTAAGTCGTTGTTGGATGAATAATCTGCGAAAGAATTCGAAATGTAGTATTGAATGGTGATATTGTAAAAGGTGAGTTCGATATGTCATAATTATCATCGAAAAAATAAAAATAAAAAATAAAAATTGGCATGTTGTAAATATGAAACGTTGGGTAGTTAACTCTAGGTAACAATCCTTTATCGGAGAAACTGTAATATCAGAATCTGATATTTATTTTGACATTCTGGTCAAGTTTCCATACCACTTTGGGTGCCAAGTTGAAAGTTGGTACCTTGTTTTATTTGTGGATTAGCGATCAATCGAGAAGTGCGATTCAGATGTTGGAGGATATGTTGAGAGATTGCGTTTTGGGATTTTTCTGTTAACGAGAAGAATTTAGGGGCGTTAATGAAATGTGTTTACACTAATAGATACGTTTTTAGTGAGCAAGGTGGTATTGTATAAGCGCTGTATGAAAAGAGTGCATGACTTCAGTCAAATAAACTAAACTGAGATGGGAAAACGGGAAATTATCGAGTTATTAGAGACAACTCGGTATGGTTATATTTTATTGAGAAATGGAGTTGATAAAAAGAACTCAACTAGATGTATTGATCCACTAAAAATATTAGGCGGAGTCGGCTTGTGGGGTCACTAAAATTTCTTAAGGAAAGGATAATTTGAATTACCCTTGAAGTATAATAATTTACAATCTATAACTAGTAACCTTTATGATGTATCGAATTTTGCAATTGGGACGTATCTATGTCCTTCAATTCATATTTATATGAGGATCTATGTTTGAAGCATGTTTGGGTAGATTAAAAACAGAATTGAAGTGGGTGGCCTTGTCAGGGACTTGATTAAATAGGAAAGCATGAAGGGAATTTTTATAAATGACCTATTTGATGCATTTAGATATGCATGTACACGGTTTGGTGTATTGTGGAACATTTTATTTATTAAACGATGGATTATGGTAATATTGTTAGAACGTTTATAAGAGTATTGAAGATCGGATGTAAATATTGAGGTTGATGATTTTTTTGGCTATCTGTGCTGATGAGATTGGTAGTGAGTATTGTTGGTTTAAAAGTTGGATGGAAATATTGTTGTGAACTGGTTGACTGGAAAATGTCGAATGAAATGGATAAGTGTGGGTTATGGAAAAATTATTGTCGGAATGAGATAGGCCCAATTAAATGAGATCACCGCGATATTTTAAGCATGTATTGTTGTTGATCGTTATTTTTATCAGAGTTGCGTAGCGGAAGCAGTTAAAATATAAGATTCTTCGACAGTTGGTTGTCCGTGTTGAGCGTAACCGATCTAGTACACCCTCTTTGTGGGGTGTTGAATATAATATTGACCCCTACAAATGAAAATGTTGCATTGGGTGGATATGTTTTGGCGAAAGCTGATGATTATAAATTTTGGGCGACTTATGTTAATAGTACCCTATGGAAAAAACAGTATTCTAAAATTACGTAAAATAAATGTGACCAAGTGTTGCAAATTTGACGTGTTATTGGAATGACAAAATTTCGGGACGAAATTTCTTTTAGGGGGAGGAGAGTTGTAAGACCCCGACCTTGGGGCCGCGTATAATTTAAAGTCGTATTTAAAAATATTTTGGAAATAATGGGCCTGGTAGTGTTAATTATGATTTAATTTTAAATTTGAGGGGTTAATTCGCAATTTTCAAAACATTAAAAAGATTAGCATTTGGTCTAGTTAATATCTAAAGAAAAATGAGGGAGTGTTAGCGTAATTATTGCAAAACTTCTCCAAGAAGCTATTGAAAAAAGAAAAAAAAAAGTTGAAATTGAAAGGTGGAGAGCCGACCACTTGGGCTCCCCTTTTGTCAACTCACACACACACACACACACACACACACACACACACACACATATATATATATATATATATATATATATACGCATATACATCCACACACACACGGGAGATCGTAGAAGCATCTAGAAAATAAGAGAGAGAGATCAATGGTGTGTCGCCGGCGGCGTGGGTTTGTTGTCATGGTTTGCCGGAGGTGAGGGTGTGTGTTTTGTTTTTGTGTGTGTTGTGTCGATCATCGTTGGTGAGTGTTCTGGGTGTCGTGAATGAGTGTGTGTGTGTTGTTCTGTCATCCGGAGGTGTGGGTGTGGATTCACTAGCAGTGTTACCGTTTGGCTGTGAGAGGAATGAGAGAGAGAGAGAGAGAGATCGGTCCGGTGATGCTTGTGGTGGCGATTGTTTGGCTGGTGGTGAGTGAGAACTAGAGAGAGAGAGAATGTCGGTGGCGAGACTCGTTGTCGACGGCGAAAATTTAAACCAAAACAGAAATACGTCGACGGTGATCCTCCGGTGGTATGTATGTGCTGTTGAGCGTCGTTGTGGGTCGACAGGGGAGTGGGGAGGTCCTGCTGTCAGGGGGTGTCATCGTCGGTAGTCGTCAACAGCGTGTGCTCGGAGGTAGTGTCGTCAGCGGTGAAGAATTAGAGAGAGAGAGAACGCGTTCGTCGCGGCGGTAAAACTTCAGGGAGCTGTGATAAGTGGTTTCGCCGCAGCGGTAATGAGCTCACCGCAGCGGTAAGGCTAAACCAGAAGCTCAAACCGGAAGCAGAAGAGAGAGAGAGTAGAAGGAGGTCGATGGGCTGAACCAACAAAACAGAAACGCAGACATGATGAAGGAGCAAAAAAAGGGGGGGGGGGCGGAATGGAGAAATTGCACAAACCACCCCACGAAAAACATAAATCCAATCTTGCGGCCAGTGAAAAATTCTGAGAAGGTAGAATTCCGCATTTCTCTAATAAATACATTTAATTTTCTCAATATAAAATACATGTTAACCTTATCTTTGAATTTAGTGTTATATGTTTGCATGAATAAATTCAACATAGTAAACTGTAATGGAGCAATATTAGTTAAATAGACATATTTTATAATAAAAGACGGGGAATAGGAAATTATAAAAAATTAGGGCCTACATGATTTGGATAGAGTATTTTTATATCAAATATTAATTTAGGCCCTGTCACTCTTAGGTTCGCAGGCACTGGAATACCGGTAGAGAATAGGCGGTCAAAGTTTTCGAAAACGAATATCCAGGTAAGTGTACTGTCTTCTTGCCAAATTATTTTATATATATATATATGACGAAAAATGATGGTATTTAAATTAGATGATTTCAAAATAATATGGATCAAACAGGTTTTTGGAGTGAGTTGGTAAAACGATCTTTTTGGGGAATTGTGTTGGTTTCTGAAAAGATGAATTTAAAATAATTTTCGTTGGATTTTGGGTGAGTTGGCGGAAATGAATTTTCGTTAAAATATGGTGGTTTTAAAAAAACGTTGAAAAATGAGTTTTGTTGAATTTGGTGGTTTTAAAAGAGGATAGAAAATATTTGGTTTTCTAAAAATATAAAGGGGAAAAATGGTTTTGTTAAAATTAGACGGTTTTCAATCAAAAGTGAAAAATATGATTTTCAGATTTAAAAGTTGGTTTTGCGAAAAAGAGATGGACATTGGTGATTTTGACGATATTAATGAGGTGGTGATTTATATTATGGTTTGTCCGGAGGGTGGTCCGGCAGATGGATATTGATTTGTGATTTGAGGATGATATTATTGAGTTGACTATGCCATAGTTTATGTCCTGTCCGGAGGCTGGTCCGACAGGTGGTGATTCATATTATGTCCTGTCCGGATGGTGGTTTGGCAGGTGATGATTGATATTATGTAGTGATTTATATTATGACCTCCAGTGACATCCGGTAGGTGGTGATTTGCGCAGTTAGATCCGCTAGGAAGGCATATCCTACGGATGGTTACGGTACCATTGCAACTCCCGATCATAAGGTTAAACGATCACTATGGCTAGGCAGTGAGTGGTGTGGTGGTGTGGTGTTTTGAGATATGGTGTTTAAATTTATTATATTTGAAGATTTATTTTATACGGTGATTGGTATTATATACTGGATGGGTTTGAATGAAAATTTATACTTGTTGTTTTATTTTCACTACTTATATTATAAGGATTTTTACTAGCTATGAGATGTTTATATATTTACGCTTGATCCATTTAGATGTGGTAGAATGAATTATTATTATTATTATTATAAAATATGTTTACTAAGAAGGCAGTATACTCGCAGGTGAAATAGTTAGGAGTTGGTCTGTCCCCTATTGGCGCTAGATAGAGTTATGCAGGTTGTGCGTTGAAGTCAATTGAGTGGAAATATAATGAGGCGGGGTGTTAGAGGTGAATCTAAGAGAGGTTTATAGGGTTCGTTTGGTTGTTCTTATTTGGGACGGTGTATTTCTATCATATGAAATTATGTATATGTTGGGTAGATTTAAATGTTTTATATTTTTATATTGTTGTATTATGGTTGGTTAGTTAGTCGAGGGATGTCATGTCGACGCCATGTGGGGCCCCAAGGTGATGGGTGTTCGGGGTGGGGTGTGATACATGATCATGGTGGTGGGTCGTGAATCCTTGCGTTGCCACGTCGCTCCTCCCTCTCTCTCTGTTTCTTTCTTTTCTTAACATGTATATATATATATATATATATATATCTAAAATATCATAGCCTTTCCTTCATTGAGAAGGATAGGTTTTAAAAAATTTATTTTAAAATTACACTAACCCCCCCTCAATTTTCTTTAAGTTATTAGTTAAACCCAAAATCTAAAATTAATATTTTTAAAAGTGCGAATTAACCCCTAAAAATTTTAAATTAAATAATAAATGGCACAATATACTCCGTTATTTTCTAAATGTTTTAAAATGCCTCTTAAATTGTGTAGATACAAAAAAAAATCAGGGTCTTATATGACACCATTTGACAATGATATTTTGGGATATTTTTTAGATATTTTGGATTTGTCTTGATATCCCCTCATTCCCAACACCCTATGAAGGTTTTGGGGAACATTTTTGGAGATATTTGGGAGCTCAATATCAAGAACCAAGAGGGGATATTATCAAGAGGAGTAGAGGAAACATTCTTGAAGCCAATTTCGCGGAGGTGGAACCATTCACTTCACAAATTTGCTTTCCATTCTTTGTTTCTCTTTTTTCAACTTTGTAGATTGTATGATGATATTATTCTCATGTAATATTAAATATGTGGTTATGATCATGAGTAGCTGAGTATCTATTGTCTAGGGATTGAATTAGTTCATAAAAACTATGTTTATTTGAATCGTTGTTTCGTTAACGGTAGTTCATTTGTATTCGATTGTGTTTTCTATTTTATTACATCCATTATATATTTATTATGATATTATGGTTGGTTTGAGAATACGGAGTTTGACATTTGGGAGAGGTAACCCCAGATTCGGACTAGTGTTTAAATACAACGCGACGATCTAATGAATCAAGAGATTATTAGAAAGTGTGCAATCCGTGAGTTTGGTGCAAGACTCATGTGATTGTTTAGACACTAGATAGGGATATCAGTGTTGACACGAGTCACATATTCATTCACTTTATACACAAGAGAGGTAGTGAGTGATTTTTCAATACTTAGATTGTTAGATAGTTTGAATATCATTAATGTAAACTAGACTAATTCAAACACGTTTAAGTGAGCGAAATTAATCCCTAAATAATCTATTCCCATAAACGTCATTATTAGTATTGTAGTTTAATTAGTTATAATTTTAGTTTAGTTTATCTTATAACAGAACCCCTAAAAATTCTATCGCCTAGATAAAGTTCGGTTACGATAATCGCGGTACTTACCGACAATTTAATCCAATCCCTATGGATACGACAACCCTACTCATCACTATTTTACTAAAACTTGACCCGTACACTTGCGGTAAAAGTAACGACGAATAATTCCGCTACTAATACCTCACCATCACTCCAATATCAACTTTCATCATATCATGATCTTCATCTTGAAGAGATAATTCCAACGTCATCAAAATTACTGCAATCAGAGTTCAAACACGCCTTCACACGTCATCAACAGTCCCACCACCACACTCAAGTTCTTTAACTTCTACGGGGTTCAATATCAACCCAAATTAATAGTATAGTATACCATTAGAATAGTCTTATCGAGACGATTCCAATGACACTAAAATCACCTCCATACAACATCGAATGCACCCTCACAAGCCATCTGAAGTTTTTGCCACTCCGTTGCTGTCAGACCACATGCCGCCAAACCATTTCAGGGTTTTCTATTGACCGGTTGACCCTTTTTTTAACTTGTTCTTGAAGATCTAAGACTAGTTCTTGGCTAATTTTGGTGTTCTGCATCTATTGGTGGCCTCCGTTTTCTTAAATTTGGATCATAAAGTACGGTTCCTCTTATAATATTAATTCAGTTCATCACGATGGTTTGACCAGTTCAAAGGCTCATCAGTTAGTTTTTCAAGATTATAGCTCGGTTCTTGGCTAGTTTGTTGTTTTGAATTCATCTGCAGCCTTTGTTTAATAAAATGTGGGTCATACAGTATGATTCTCTTTATATTATTGATTCAGTTCATCACGGAGATTTAATCGGTTCAAGGGTTTATCAATCGGTTCTTCATGATTATAGGCCGATTCTTAGATAATTTTCAGTGTTCTAAATCCATTTGTGGCCTCAGTTTCTCTAGACTCATATTATACAATATAGTTTGTTGTATATTGTTGATCCGGTTCAACAACGATGTCTAGGAATTGCACTTTTTCGATTATTTTTAACACCAAAGAGGGTTTGGATCCTACCTCACTACTGTTACCATTTCTATTGCAGATATGACTTCACTCTTCTACCAAATTTTCTCTAAGAATGGTACAAACGTTTCCCCTACTCTCTCACTTACTATAGGTAACTCTTCTTGGTTCTTTGATTCTGCCTATTGTAATCATATAACATCTGATCTCAATATTTTCTCATCCAAAGTATCTGCTATGAATACCCCTAGTATTTATACCGCTGATGGTTCTCAAATGTGTGTTACTCATACTAGTCGGGTTTCTATTTTACGTCTTTCTATTGACATGTATTTGATTCTGAAACTCACTTTAAATCTCTTATCTGTTGGAAAACTTTATGAATTGAGATTTAAAGTCATATTTTCTAATAGTGGTTGTTGTATGCAAGATCCTCAGGCAAGAAAAACCCTTGGGACTGGTCGTAAAGTTGGACATTTACTTGAACTCAATAGTTTACTTCCACCTCAAACCCCAACCCCACCAAAATCCCATGTCCCTTCATCAACCTGTGCAATCTCACCACCACCACCATCATTCTTATCTCCACAACCGCCATTATTACTATCACCATCCTACGTTTGGCATTCTTAATTAGCTTGTATTTCATCCAGCCGACTCAAATCACTTATCTCCTGCGGTCAGTTAGGTTCAGTTCAGCATGGGTCCTTTAAATATATCCATTGCCAACTTGCAAAATAACTAACTCTACCTTTCAATGAGATTCAGTCTATTTATCTTGCACCCTTTGTGTAAGACCCCAATCTTTGTTATACGTATAATTTAAGTCGCATTTTAAAATATTTTGAAAAATAACAGGGTGAATGTTGTAATTTATTATTTAATTTAAAGCTTAATGGGGTTAATTTATAATTTTCAAAACATTAAAATTAGAAATTGGTTTAATTTATAACTTAACTAAAATAAAGGGGAGGTTAGTGCAAACTATATATATTATATATAGAGAGAGAGAGAGAGTCGGTGAAGAAAGGAGCGAAGGAAAAATGGCCACTTGGCCGGCTGCTTGATCACACACGCAGATATATCTCTCTCTCTCTCTCTATATATATATATATATATATATATATATATATTATACTTCAGATGGAAAGACAGGGAAAATGATCGAGAAGCGATCAGAGAAAGCGAGAGAGAGAAAGAGGGTGGCTGGTGGTGGGTTGCTGTTCGGAAGTGAGAAAATTGAAGAGAGAGAGAAGGTAATTCGTCCGGTGAGTATGTGTATGCTCTGTTTCTATTTTCGTTGAGTCTGCTGTGTGTGTGTGTTCAACAGTTGCGATGTGGGTGTGTTGATCATCAGGGTGTGTTGTTTGTGTTTGGGTCTGTGATTGGAAGCATATATGTGTGTATTTTCGGTTGTTCATTTGACGGCATGTGGTGTTCTGCCATCGTGGTGTGGGTGTGTTTCTGTGTCATCATTCAGTTGTCATTGGTTGTGGGGGTGCCTCCGTCGGTTAGTTGGCCGGCGGTGAGTGGAAGTTAGAGAGAAAGAGAGAGCAGTGCGTCTGTATGTGTATGTGTGGTTGTCCCTGTTTCGTTGCTGGTATGCGAGTGTGTGTATGTCTGTGCGAGTTGTGACGGCGGCAAAACCCAACAGCAAACAAAAAACGGAAAAGAAAGAGAGAGAGGGAAAAGCCATTGGGGGGTGGGTGATTTCCACTGCTGTGTGTGGGTGTGTGTGCTCCTCCGACGGTGTGGGTGTGTGTGGGCAGGTTGTTGTCGTTGCCAGCGGTGCAGAAAATGAAAGACAGAGAGAGTAGGTACGGTGGTCCGGCGTGGGGGTGTTGTTGAGTCGTCGGCGGCTGAACGCAAACGAGAAATGGAAACAGGGAAAGAAAGCACAAAACAGAAAAAGAAAAAGGAAGAAGAAAGGAAAAAATGAGGAAAAATACACAAACTACCCCAATAAAACCTAAAACTCATCTCGCGGACTGGCAAAAAATCCGAAAAAGGTAGAATTCCTGTCACTTTTAATATATGCATTTGATTCTATTTAACTGTCTCGTGGATGATTATGAAACTAATTACTAGTATTGAAAATGTCGAAATGGCAATAATAAATATTGAGACCGTTCACATGAATAAATTCGATATCGTAAACTGTAATGGAGCAATACTCGTTGAATAGTAATATAGAATGCGGAGAATAGGAAATTATGAAAATTAGGGCATGCATTGCATGGTTAGGTTATTTTTTTTACATAAAATATTAATTTAGGCCCTATCACTATTAGGTTCGCAGGCACCAGAGTACCGGTAGAGGATAACCGAAAAAAGTCTTCGAAGCAGATAACCAGATGAGTATACTATCTTCTTGCAAACCTATTTTTATATATATGATGAAAAATGTGTTTACTTAAAAATGTACGATTTTATAAATGATATCGATCAAGTAGGTTTTGGGTGAGTTGGTAAAATGGAATTTTGTTGAATTATGTTGGTTTTAAAAAGAAAGATTAAAAAAGTGATTTGTTGGATTTGGTAGTTTTCAAAGAGAGTGGAAAAATAGTTTTTACTAAAATCAGTTGGTATGTTTAAAAGAGAGTGAAAAACATGATTTTGAATATTCTCCTCGTAAGAGGTGTGGATTATTGACGATATTGTTGTGGATTATATTCTCCCCGTAAGGGGTGTGAATTTTTGACGATATTGTTGACTTAGACGATGCCATAGTTTTATTCCTGAAAAGGATGTGGATATTCTCCCCGCTAGGGGTGTGGATTATATTTCTCCCCGTAAGGGGTGTGGATTTCTTTCCGTAAGGGATATGGATATTTCTCCCCATAATGGGGTATGGATTATACTGTGCAGTTTGTTCCACTAGGAAAGCATATCCTAACAGATGTTACGGTACCATTGCAACTCCCGATCGTGAGGTTAAAACCATCACTATGGTTAGCCAATAAGCGGTGTGGTAGTGTGGTGGATTTCATATATTTGATGTATATGTATATATATATATATATATATATATATATATATATATATAGATGATGATTCTGAAAGGTAGGAAGAAGGTGTTTTCTCGTGGTATATGATTTTTATACTAATGTTCAAAATGTGTTTGTTTATACGCATTATGATTGATCCATTTAAATGTTGTATTGTTTAGAATCTATTATTATTTTAAAATATTTTTATTAAGAAGGCAGTACACTCGCAGATGAAATAGTTAGGAGTCAGTCACCTACTGGAACTAGGTAGAGTCTCATGATGTTGTAGTGAGGGAGTAGTTTGGACCAGCTGTTGGAAGCGAATCTATGAGAGGTTCTTAGTTGTTTTATCTTTATTGTTATCATAACTTTATAGGGACGAGTGTGTCCCCAAATGAGAGTGTGTATGTATATACATGATGGCTTTAGTGGTTGCGTGTTTAGAAAATATTTATTCTCGTATTCTAGATTAGTTTGGCATTCAAGTGATATCGTGTCAACGTCATGTCAACCCCAGGATGATGGGTTTCCGGGGTGGGGTGTGACAATTTTGGTATCAGAGCCTAGGTTATAAATTCTGTAGACTTGTCGGTTGTTTTGTCAGTAGAGGACTATGAGATAGGAAGACGTGTCAGTTATCTAGTCAGTAGGGGAAATGGGAGATAGGGTGTCGATAAGTAAGCTCGGCACATGAGGGATAGTTACGTTATTACATTAGTTAGTGCATTGGCATCCTGCATAGTTGGTTGTCTTGTTGGCAACTAGTGGATGTGACGAAGTTGTGACATTGCTAGTTGGTGGTTCGGGTGATGTTGTGTTGTTGGTAGTGGTTTTGGGTGGATCGCGATTGAGGGGTACTCGTAGTTGGGAAAGTTAGATTATAACCGATAAACAATCATATGCGTATTATTTGAGGTTGGGATCCCCTATTAGTAGCACCTAATAATTAGTTGTTAAAATAATAGATAGTGTAGCAGAACATACCTTAAGTTGAATTCTTAAATGATATCTAAATTAAGGGAATCTTGTAGTGAAATTGAAGGGAGAGTTGTATTAGTTGGAATTAGGGATGTGAAAAAACTATGGTGATGCTAGAAAGGATTTAATTTGATAGTATGTTCTAGGCCGACAAGCAGGCAGAGAAAAAGTTTGTGGAACTAGTAAATACAACAAACGCAATAGAGAATGATGTGTAGAAGGGAGCCGAGAATGGTGAGTCTGTGATAATAGTAAGTGTGTATAATGATAGTCAGTGTCGTATGAGTTGTCGGTGCATTGTTTTTTTTTTCTTAAAAAAAAAAAAGGATATCTGGGATACTTCACGCAAGTAATGGGCACCAGTCAAAAAATAATGTTCAGATGACGGATACTTCAGTAGTGAGGGATTGTCTCAATGTATGTCCTAGTAGAATTGTCAAGGTTACTAGAAAATACTATCAAGTTACTCCTAGGACCTGTTCTTATATAAATTCCACCCTATCATAGGCTGCATATCGAGTTGATAAAATTGGAAAATCTGTTAACCCGCGATTATAGTAGACCTGGTGATTCTCTCCATAAAGAACTGGTGTTATTCGGAAAGAAAAAAGGAGGTACGTCAAGGATGAGTGTTGGTAACAAACCAACAATGGAATAAGGAACGGTTCTTATACCCATCGTGTAGAATTGGCGATTTGTTCAATGAACTATGAAAGACCAAGGTGTTCTCCCAAATAGATTTTTGATTTAAATATCACCAATTGAAGGTCAGAGATAGTGGCGTGGCAAAAACGGCAATCTGGTTGAGAGTACAAAAGAGCATGCAGAGCATCTCTGGATTGTGTTGTTGACATTGTGAGACAAACAATTGTATGCCAAATTCAATATATGTGAGTTTGGGTTGGATCGAGTGGTAATTTTGGGACATGGGATCTTGGGAAAAAGTATTCAAGTGAATCTAAAGGAAGTTGAAGTTGTGATTTGATGGGAAAGGCTGAAAAGTGTAACAAAAGTTCGAAATTTTTTGGGGATTAGTGAATTATTATTATCGGTTGGTGCGGGGATTCTTTATTATAGCCGTCCTGTTAATCTGATTGACCCGCATGAAAGTTAAATTTGAGATGACTGATAAATGTAAGCGTCATTACCCGATACACGAATTGGGGGTTAGCAACAATTGTGGTTGCCTTGAAGTTGTGGAGACATTACCTATATAGCAAGACTTGTGGGATATGCACTGACCACCAGAGTCTGAAATTTGCTTATTTAAAAAAGAAGTTAAATCTGAGACTGAGGCGTTAAATAAATATGATCAAAAATTATAAGCATACTATCTATTATTATTCAGGATGGCAACGCTGACCATTATGAGTTTAGTGGGTGATTGTTCGTACAAATTTTTGTGTTGAGTTGAGACCCTTGTGAGTTTAGTGGGCGGTTGGTCAGATGACAACACTGTTTGAGATTACGATTTTTAAACCAACATTGATCGACCATGTAATAGAAGCACAAAAGTCAGATGTCCAATCAGGAAGGATTAGAAATGCAGTGGAAAATGGTCACAGAACTGACTATCATGTCAGAAATAATGATGAAGTTGTGATGATTGAGAATAGATTGTGTGTTCTTAATGATGCTCATTTGAGGAAAGAGACCTTAAAATGGGTATATAGAACCATGTTCGCAATGCCCCCGATAATATCAAACTGTATCGAGATTGCGGGAGCATTATGGGTAGTGTGGAGGAGAATAGAAAATCGCAGAATTTGTTGTTAGGTGTCTTGCATGTTAGGTGTCAAGCATTAACATCCAGGTGGGTTATTGTGGCTTTTACCTATTCCAGAATGGAAATGGGAGCCTTGACTCGTATGCTAAGTGTATATTGACGGAATTGTTCGGTTGCATGAGGCACCGATTCAATGTAATTGTCGCATAAGGTGGGGTTAAGAGACTAGTTTGAGATTAAAAAGGTGAAAATTGGTTGTTGACTTATTCGTTCGATAATTGATAGTTGTTCTTGGATAAATTGTTTGACCCTATTGTGATAAATTGAATTGTCAACTGTAAGTGTTGCCGCCATATTGTAATTGGAAGATAATCTTTAAAACAAATCAAGTCACTATGGTATGAACAGCCGCAGAGGAATTCGAAATGCAGTATTTAATGGTGATACCTTAAATAGTGATTTTTATATGAACAAATTACTGTAAAAAAAGTTAAAAATTGGCGTATTGTAAATATGGAAAGTAGGGTAGTTAATTTCAAATAATAATTCTCTAGTGGAAAATTGTATAGAAGAAACTGTAATACCAGGATCTGATCTTTATTTTGATATTCTGGACGAGTTTTCATACCTTTTTGTGTGCCAAGTTGAACGTTGGCACCTCTTTTATTTGTAGATTATCAGTCAGTCAAGAAGTGCGATTCAAATGTTGGAAGATATGTCAAAGGGTTGTGTTTTGAAATTTCTGGTAGTGAGGATAATTATGTGGCGTTGATGGAATGTGTTACAATAATAGATACCTCTTGATGGTCAAGGTGGTGTCGTATAAAGCGTTATATGCAAAGGATGCAAGACTCCAATCGGCCAAAATGAGATAGGAGAATTCGACTAGATGTATTGATTCTCTACTATCATTTGGCGGAGTCGGCATGTGGAGGTCATTGAAATTTCGTGAGAAAAGAAAAATTTGAAATATCCTTGAGTTGATATGTACTCAGGGTACAATATTTTATAGTCAGTAACTAATGACTTTTGAGATGTAACAATTTGTTTTTTTTATTGGGACGTATCTCTGTCCTTCGATTTATATTTATACATGGATATATGTTTGAAGCATGTTAGGTTGATTTATATTATTTTATATTTATGGTTTGGATGGATTTCATATATTTGATATATATATATATATATATATATATATATAGATGATGATTCTGAATAGTAGGAAGAAGAAGTTTTCTCGTGGTATATGATTTTTATACTACTGTTCAAATGTGTTTGTTTATACGCATTATACTTCATCCATTTAAATGTTGTATTGTTTAGAATGTATTATTATTTTGAAATGTTTTTATTAAGAAGACAGTACACTCGCAGGTGAAACAGTTCGGAGTCGGTCCCCTTCTGGTACTAGGTAGAGTCCAGTGATGCTGTAGTGAGGGAGTAGTTTGGACCAGCTGTTGGAAGCGAACCTATGAGAGGTTCTTAGTTGTTTTATGTTTATTGTTATCATAAGTTTATAGGGACGAGTGTGTCCCCAAATAAGAGTGTGTATGTATATACATGTCGACTTTAGTGGTTGCGTATTTAGAATGTATTTATTCTCGTATTCTAGATTGGTTTGGCGTTCAGGTGATATCTTGTCAACGTCATGCCGGCCCCAAAATGATGGGTGGCCGGGGTGGGGTGTGACACTTTAATCTAATTTATGATGTATTGGAGCCTTCTCCTTATGACTCAATGGGTGGTTGTCGTTACATTGTTATCTTTGTGGACGACTACTTTCAATATATTTTGTTATTTCTTATGAAAAATCGATCTGAAATATTCCAAATATATTCTTAGTTTTCCTCCACGGTTCAAACCCAATTTTCTAGAAATATCAAAGTTTTTCGCTCAAATAATGCAATGGAATGCAAGGATCATGCTTTTCTCAACCTGTTTTGCAAAAATGGCACACTTCCCCACCGCTCGTGTCCTGTCATATCCCAACAAAATGGACTAGCCAAATACAAACATAGACACATTCTTAACACAATTCGTGCTCTTCTGATTTCTTCATCATGTCCTTAGCATTTTTGTGGTAATACTGCCTTCACCGCAATATACACAATAAACCGTATCCCTTCTGCTACAATCTAGCATCAGTCTCCGTTTAAGCGTCTTTTTGATAAACCTCCAGATTACTCTGAAGTCAAAGTCTTTGGTTGCACTTTTTGTGTTCTTCTTAAACTACATGAACACAACAAACTCGAACCAATGGCTCACCTATGCTATTTTCTTGGATATGGCATTGAACATAAAGGGTATCGATGCTATGATCCTATTTCTAAAACTCTTTATATCTCTCATCATGTCCTTTTTTGGGAACATCAAATGTTTTCTTCCCTACGGTCATTTGACATGTCAACCATCACTAACTCATCATCCCCTTTATCCCACTGATTATCATTTTTTGTCTACTATACTAAATCTACATGAGCTTCAATCTTATAAGGAGGCTAGTACTAATCCTTTTTGGCAGAAAGCAATGGATGAACACTATAAGAAAAATGACAATTAGCTATGATTTTTTTTTTTTTTTTTGTAGCCAAAGCGTTATTTTCGTTGTGAAAGAGTTTTAGCGACGAAATATATTCGTAGCCTATGTGATATAGCAGAAGGTATTTGGCAACGAATTATACTTTCGTTGCGTAAGGATACACTTTCATGATGCATTATTTTGTAACCAAATTTGTAGGTAAATAATTACATTTCGTAGCCAAAAAGTGGTTGAAAATGGTAGGAAAATTATTTTGGCAACGAACATTTTTCGTCGCCAAAAAAACGCAGTTGAAAATGGCAGGAACACATTTTGCCCACGAAAATATTTTTGTCGCCAAAACATGATAGTAAATGGTGGAAAACCAATTTGCAACGAAATTGTTTTGTAGCCAAAAGTTTTTTTTTTTTTTTTTTCTTCATTTTGCAGTGAAAATTATTTTTTCTATTTTCATTTTTAAATCTATACCTATTTTCAAGACTAATACCATAACCAATCAATGAAAAGTAAACAATATCATACAACTGTATCAAAAAATAAAATATATCAATATACTAACTCTATCAATATACGTAAACACTAATATGAAAAAAACAAAATATGTCTTATAAAATATCATTAGAAAATTAGAAAATAACCAAGAAACAAACAATGGATGTTAAGCGATCAACATCATCAATTCCATAATATGTTGAATCTACAAATTGTTAAAGAAAAATAAAACTTAGAATAAATTAACCATAGTTGTAATGTTAAAAAAAAATAGTCAAACAGAATGGGTTACCAGGAAGACGAAAATCATGTAGGTCATGATTGTGGTCATCAATTTCAAAAGTTCTTTCGACTCTGCTAACTCTACCTCTATGGTGAAATCTTATTTTGTTAATCTTACAGTTTCTACTCAACCTCTTTAGATGTTCCTGGTGTCGATGAAATTTCATTTGATGAAGTTCGTCTTGGTCCAAACCAAGTCGCCAAATGTAACCAGATCTTCTCCCAAGAATGTCATCACATATGTTATCCACTGTACTTTCTTGGGTATATTCTAGACAAGCCACCATATTCACCTACAAGTTGTAAACATAAAAATAGATATATTTTTTTAATTTTATTTAACGATCAAAAAATAAAATTGTTAAAAAAATAAATAAATAAAATAGGCTATCGAATTGCTTACTTCCAGTAGGTGAGTTAGTTGAAGATAATGTCTATGAATCAAGGAAAAAAGTATTAATACATAAATTAAGTAGAAATTAAATACTAAGAAGATCTTTAAATTTCAAAAAGAAGACATACCATCCACCTCGTGAACTCAAACACCTTTATCTGTCAACACAAATTCAACGAGTTAGCTTTTGAGGTGGTCAGGTTATAAGTGTGAGAGAAAACCTCACCTTATAAGTTAGCTTTTGAGGTTGAGAGAGGTCCAAGACCATCCTACACTATTATACCAAAAAAAAAAATTATACAAACAAATGCACTTTTTTATTTTTTTATTTATATATATATATATATATATCTTAAATGAGTAGAACAACATCTAAAATGTTATGAATGCATAGTAGTTGACAGAATCTGAAATATTATGAATGCATGGTACTTAAACAACATCTGAATGTATTAGAGTTATTAGTGATCAATACTGACCTCGTCAAGCCATGCATCAACTAGGGAAATGAGTATGTTTTCTTAAACCGGGAATTTTGTATTCTGGAGAAGTAACGAGACTGATGCTTCTGATGTTAATTGAGCAAGGTAACTGGTACTCATTACCAATATCCTATCAAGAATGGCATCTGAAGATGCTGTAAAAGGTCATCTCCCCCACTCAAGCTATAACAATCAATTTCTAGCAAAATTCAACAAAAACAAATCATGGAAATTACTACTGAAAGAGAAAAAAAAACAAAAAAAAAAAAAAAAAGGAGGGAGGGAGGGGAGGGAAAGAGGGAGGAGAAGAGAAATAAATCATTAAAATCTTCTAAAGACAAAACAAAGGGAAGCCAATTACCTGAAGAGTATTGCTAATCAATTGGGGAACCTCCATAGGAAAACACTGCAAAATACCACAAGTTCATATCATTTTGGTTTACCAAAACCACAATGAAGACTCAATCTAGTATTTGTTCATCCTAAATCAGTTACTAATAGGAAGACAAATGCCTATTTAAACTTTCAAGAACTACGTACCCAGTTAAAACATTGAAGTAAAAATCAAACTGAAAGTATTTTATCCCTTTTCTTACTTTTTCCATTTCAAAAATCATGGAAAGAGCCAATATCAAACTCTAAGTAACAAAACTGTGTATGAGATCATTTTTTTTCTAAAAACACAGAGTCAATTAATATCGCAGTAGCCAGTTAAATGAAGTACCTGAATTAGAATATCAATTACATGAAGAATTGAAAGCATTCCCCTGTCATTCACATTACCAACGACCAAATTGAGAAGCTTAGGTGGCATTTGGTTAGTGTTCCCACTTTTCTCAACCGAACTGAGATGGGTTGAGTTGAGAATTTTGTTTCTTATTGAGAACAGAATCGTGTTTGTTAACGACAATTTTTTTTTGTACTAGGAACATAATCGCGTTTAGTAAGATATTATTCTAGAATTATTTCCTCCCAATTGTTTTTTTTTTAATTTTTTTTTTCCTTTCCTTTTTTCTTTTTCTTCTTTTCTCTTCCTTCGTCTTCATGTTCATCGAACAGGGCGATTGAATTCCACAGATTTCGATTTTGAGCAACGATTTCGATTTCGTGAATGAAGAACGAACAACGAGCAACGATTTCGTGAATGAAGAATGAACAACGAGCAACGAAATCAACGAGCAACAATTTCAATTTTGATTTCGTAAATGAAGAACGAACAACGAGCAACCAAACCCTAAATCGAAATCGAATTCCATTTCCACAGATTTTCATGAACGAACAACGAAATCAAAATCAATTTCGTCAACGAGCAACGAAATCGATTTCGATTTTGTGAATGAAGAACGAACAACGATTTCGATTTTGTGAACGAACAACGAAATCGAAATCGAAACCAAACCTGTTTGATGGAGGAATCTAGCGATTTCGAGGAAGATGATGGCAAAGACGATTGCCAGGAGGACGTGGATGGCGAAGACGATGGCAAGACGTAGATGAAGAAGACGATGGCAAGAGGAAGATGAAGAAGATCGATACATAGAGAGAGAGAGGAAGATGAAGAAGACCAAATGACGAGCAAGAACAAATTGGATTGAGAGAGGAGGCTGAGATCACGAATGTTTGGGATGAAATTGGAACAGGGGACTCATTAACTTTTGCAAAAAATGACGAGCGCATCCTTTTTCATGTGTTGAGTTTTTTGGGCACAAAAAAAAAAAAAAAAAAAATTGTTTCTCATTTCCTTAACTTTTCAAGAATCAATTCTCATTTTTTGGGTTGGGTTGGGTTTTATGTTTACCAAACGCATTCCCAGAAATTAATCCCAGAATTTTTAGGTTGGGTTGGGTTGGGTTGGGTTGGAAACACTAACCAAACGGGGCCTTAGCGACACTGGATGCATGTATACTGAGAAATTCAGTACCACCCAAAATAATGTAGTCTTCAATGATGTTGGCAGCGACCTATACACACACACAAGAGTAAGTAACACTAATGTTGCAATTAGAAGGAGCCAAAAAAAATAAAAGCGCCTTCTTTGGACCTTTAATTGATCAAAACTTCTTTCCAGTACAATGGAAAAGGAAATCTTAAATAATGGTTGACAATTGACGACTAGCAACCTTAGAAACTGCCGAGGGCATATGATCTATTCGATAATATTGAGAAGCCATTGAAAATTAAAGAAAACTAGTTATACCAATGTTATCATAATAAAAATCTTTATTAATCTAGAAGATATAGTAGACTAGTTATAGCAAAATCATGCATCATAATGGGCGGATAGGCAAGTCGCAATTATATTTCCCATCAAAATATGCATATTTTTGTAGAGAATAACCATATAAATCTACATATTTCTGGCTAAACTAGGAAACTAAAATTACAGAACAAAGAAAAAAAAAAAAAAAAAAAAGCAGAGATTGGTATATTACCTAGGAAGTGAAACATGCTTCCTCAACTTTGGCCAATCCCTTGAAGTAAGGATCAGCAATGCCTGTTTTAATAACCTGAAAATATCTAATAAAGAACTTGTTGGCCCAAAGAACTACCCAAGAGGGGGTGAATTGAGCAGTTACAAAATTTAAACCATTAATTTCTTTAAACACTTAATATCAAATAATCATTTTTTCTTAAATTAATTATTTTCTTAGTTACGCAACGGATATGTGTTTAATACTAAATGCACACTCAAACACAATACAATGAAATAAATAATGCAGCATACACAGATATATCTTGATTTGGTCAAGCTAGTCTTGCCTACATCCAGTTCTCCGAGTCCCACTGAGATTCGCAATCCACTAAACCCCTTTGATCCCTTTATCAGGTAGGAACCAAACCCTGACAACGATTTTTTTACAGACACATAATCAACCTTTACAAATTACTTTTTTCCCAGGCCAACGATGAACCCTAAATTTTTACCAAGCAAAGATTAACCTAACACTCTCTCTCAATTATCCATTTCACAGGGAATAATGAACCTTTACACTTCACTCAAAAATATAATTCAATTACCGAAAGAATCAAAACCTAATTTTTTTCAAGGGAAAAGAATAATCTAACATTCTTTACCAGACAAAGATCAAACCCTAACCTATTTCATAGGAAAAAGATCGAAATCTAACTACTGTGACTAGACACCGTCCCGAACGTGTCTAATCCGCTCAAACACACAAATACAAAAAATATAAGTTTCTTCCTACAAGGAGCTTCTACCACCTCAATACAAATATACTCGATTAATATCCTGAATAATTACTATGTGATAGATAAAATTTGAGGCAAAGTAAATCTGATTAATAAATAATATGGGTAGCACAATTTAAGCATGAAATCAAATAATCAAACAAAATCATTTAAAAAGATTTTCAGACTTTTAAGTTTAAAATGATTTTCTAAACAATCATATACCAAGCAAACAATAATAATATAACTTCAAAGTAAATAACAAAGCTTGAAAATATCTCACTAGATCAAAATCTCAACATAAATATCACTCTTAAAATAACATAAATCGATTATTCTTGCTTTGTTGATCACCAATCACACAGGACTATATTAATAAACAAATATCAAGCTCTCCAACGGCTAATTTCTCAAAGATATGCTTCTAAAAGACATCTTAGACCCCATATATCATAACCTTTCAATTCAGAAGTATTTCACTTAAAACTGTCTTTTGATACTAACAAATAAGACCATAAAACTATTCTCAATTTAAAAACATAGAGATAGGAAGTATTAATCCATTTAAATTAAGAAAATCTTTAAGTATGTGGACCAAATTCATAGGGATGATAGAATAGATTATCAATATCTTAATTAAGTTCAAATCCTCCAAATTTCTCCCTTGGAATCCTAAAAAATGGATAGTTTTTTACCAAGAAACCAAATCTTCCGAAATCTCAACTAACTCAATCGATTGATCAAGTCCCACAGGTCGATTGACCGACCTGTCTAGAACCAAAATATGACCGTTGCTTTTAGGCCAGTCGATTGACCAACTACCTCCAATCGATTGACCGATAGGTCAAGAATAATCCAATTTTTCCTTCAACTTACCTACTGACTCAAATGGTTGATCGACCACTTCCATTTAGTTGACCGATTGGATCAGTATGCTTACTTCTTTTGCCAACTAAGCTACTGCTTCAAACGGTTGACTGACCAATTATTCGGTTGACCAACTAGATCACTAGCATCTCATTTCAACTCCAAAACTCAATGTTTGATTCGATTGCCTGAATTGACCCGAAAATAAAACTTTTAATACTTTAAAATATGTTTTTCAATTATCAATTTCATTTCATATAAGGAGCACATACAATATCTCATTTTAGGATTTTGCACTTATCACTTCTTACCATGACACACATATAATTAACTCATTTCAAGTGTCGTGTGTGTGATCCTAATTCGGGTAGCATTAAGAGTATATAAGTAGAGAGTTGCTTTCACCTATTTTTTTCAAGGTCTTGAAAACTCTTTACATCTTCAATGCATCCATCTTCCACCCTTTTTTGTTTTATTCATAAGGTCTTCTTCTTAATCACATATGTGGAACTTATCAATTTGAAACACTTAATAAATCATTAGTTCCATAGAAAACATCAATACTTAATTGTTCATCAAAACCTTGGATTCAACAATCTCCCATTTTTTATGATGACAATTAACTTTGAGATTTTGATCAAGAAATAATGTAACCATGTTCCCCCTAAATCCAAGAATGGGTATTTAAACTTATTTAAGCACAAATATGAAACAAAAGCAAACAATGATAAATATATGCAATATAAGCCCAATTACCCAATTAATTCAATAATGATATTCAACATTAAACCCAATAATTAACATCTCCCTTTAATCAATATAATACTTAGGCAAACAAATTCCTAAACATTAACTAACTCATTAAACATCAACTTCTCCCCCTTTGTCATCTCAAAAAGTAGAGATGGAATGAAGTTATTCTTTATACCCCTTGATAAATATTCTTATAAAAACTTTTCTTTAAGCCAAACAAAACCTTGATTTTCATCAATGAGGATAATATTCATTTTTAATTTCCGAATATATGTGGATCATCATAAGAAATAAATATTAGTGCAAAAAATATCATATCTAGACAATAGTTCACCATATTAGTCTAATTACCACTTAATCCTATCAAGTCTAGATCAAGTAACATAATTCCTAAATTAACTATTACAGACCATAGTACTACGATGAAACATGTTCAATTAGATAGTCGAAATACGATAATGCATAACGTCTAATGGGGACCTTTTCACATGAACGAATAATATGGTCCCAATGGACTAGTGGCTAGCATCTGTGGGTATTGACCTCCGGGCTGTATGCCTAAGCTAGAAGGCATCTACTGATAGTATGATGTGGATGGTCCTGCCCTTGAAGGTCCTGCTGCTGAAGGTCCTCCAAAGGACTGTTGTCCCCGAAAGAACTTTGCCCACCATAATGCAGCTGAGCGATGTACTGCTACTAACCACTGAATTTCTACTGGCTACTGTACTACTAGTTCTACATGAATAGGAACATTTGTTCTATGTTGCTCGTGACTTTTTCGAACCCGTATCAATCAGTCTGTCATATCCGCCTTCCACTGACACCTTCATCTCTGCTATATCATCAAATATCCCAGACACTCTGGAATCATGTACCTCAGTGTACTGTTGGAAGTCATCCAATTGATTTCGAAGCATGTCAATTTTCAGATCCATGCTCAACTCTTCCTCATGTTCATCTACATTCTCAATCATTTCCTTTTCTTCCCCTCATCTTTTTTTCTTTTCCTCACCAATCTATTTCTCTTGAACTCAAACACCACCAAACTACAACTATTAACATTTAAGGATCCCGAGTTTATCGTGAGAAGTGAATTTTCTTCCGAATCGCTATCAATTTTGAAATGGTCAAAGATTCTTTGAAGCGCATCACAATAAGGTAGTATTCTTGATGTTTTCTTTACTTGATATTCCATGTGCTCAAACATGATATGAGCTAAATCAGGATTTCCACCATCGACAATCTCATTCTGTAAACACAAATCAAACTCATTGACGCTCGCATAACTTTCTTCTCTAGGTACAATAGAATAAGTAATTATCGAATGAATGAGACAGTGTTCAAGTAAATATGACCTTGTTCTTCCATCAACCAAATTAAATTTATTCGCTATCTCATTTTTCTTAAGATGTGCTACAATCCATAAGGTGGTATTGTAAGGATGAACATCTACCTTTTTTAACTTCAAAAGTATCCTAAGATCTTTGATATCCAATTTAATTTCAATACATTTAACAAATGACCTCAACTCTCCAACACCAATCGTAAGATTATTGTAAAACATCTTTACCTAATGTGGCATCCACTCATTACTTTTGGTAAGAATATTGGTTCATGCCATCTTGTTGACATACTTTTCAAAATCAATGTTTTTGTTTTTGAAGCCATCAAAATCAACATGTTTAAAGCGAACAACCTTTTGACTTTTGGTTTCATTTTTGTATTTTTCTTTATCCTCTTTACTTTGAAAGTGTATGGTGTCATAGTCACATATGTCACAAATAAACTAATTTAAAAAATGCAAGGCATCAGTCTCCCTACCAAAATTAACATATTTGAATTTCAGAAAATTTAACAAACCTGGTTTATCCTTAGGAGAAAAGGATATAAGGAGAAATGATGATAATATTGAGGGCATGGAGAAATTAATAATTATTTTGGATTGAGCATAGCTCATTTGGCAAGTTCCACGTCTCTCAAATTAATTGGTTGGAGAGTTCCCAAGCCTCTCAAATGTTTCGTCTATCTTTGTAATCGTTAGATTGTCAATAAAATTCTAGATACTATTTTAGATCATATCAAATTAGTATCAAGAGCACATACCTGGGAAGATGCTTCGCCGTGAAATGGATCCGCTGACGTAGACAATACTACAGAAACTTGACTAGCTTAGTAAGTTGCAGGAGGAATCAATTCATATCTCTTCATCAATAGGAAAGGACAAGGAAGCAAAGGCGAACCATTTCACTGGAGGTACAACGAACCACGATGGGTCTGCCATAGTTTCCAGTCATTGGCACGATTTTCGATTTCAAAAATTAAAGCTGCCAACGTTCGATGGTACGAATACCAATGGATGGATCGTAAAGGCAAAAATCTATTTTGATCTCCACCGGTTCACGAACGAAGAAAAACTCAAGGCGAAAACCATCAGCTTCGAAGTAGACGCCTTATTGTGGTACTAGGGGGAAAAATATATAATCATTCATTTTATTGGAGGAGTTGAAGAGGTTGCTTCGGAAGCACTTTCAATCCGCTCAGACGGGGTCACTCTATGAACAGAGGCTTGTGTTGGAGAAGTAGAGCAGTGTGCGCGATTATCATCAGAGGTTCAACGAGCTCTCGTCTCTATAGAAAAGATCACCATCACTGATCGTGATGAGAGTCTACAATTTCGCAACTGAAGCAATCGAAGAAATCGCCATGACCACCACGTCGGAAAACGGAAACAACATCGATGATTTATCACCGTTATTATCCAACCAGAATGACGATTTCGACAAAAATCTGATTGCAACGAGAATCGATAATTTCGACAAAGATTGGATCGTGACAAAAGTCGACGATTTCAATGAAGATCTTATCGCGACAAAAGTCAACGATTTTTCCATCTTTGTCTTACTATTGTTGGATGGAGTTCTGAATGAAACCCTAGAAATTTGTTTCGATGGGTTGAAGCCAGAAGGAATTGTGAAGCCTACTAATTTAGGCTATATTGATATTATGACTATAGGTTGTATTAATAATTTGCCCATGGGCTGTATTGATGATAAATTGTCAACAGTGGAATTAGAGCCTAATTATTTGGGCTGACAATGGATTTGGCCCAAAGGATAGAAGATAAATTGCTGGTGGCCCACTCTTTCAAGCGCAATACTTCAAGGAATTTGTTGATCCAACAAAGAGTATTGCTGACCCATCAGGAGGACTTCGACCCAACAACTTTTTTAGGCCCACCAATTTGGGTCAGCTCATTGCTTCATCAAGCCTAGAAGAAAAATCTCAATGGACTGCTCAAACTCGCATAAATCACCGGCGTCGGTCTAAAAAAATAGTGTGGGATCCCGAGAAGCGGCAATAATAATAATGATAATAATAATAATAATAATAATAATAATAATAATAATAATAATAAAAAAAAAATAAAAAAATAAAATAAAAAAATTCACCTTGAAGACCAGGTGAATGTTTGGGCGGCGAGTAATGTTAGGCCCCATGTTCTAGAAGAAAGGGTATGTTGATTCTAAGATTTTGATGAACAATTAAGTATTGATATTTTGGTGGAACTAACGTTTTAGTTGAGTATTGCAGTGATTTATAGTTCCAGTAATAAAGATGAAAATTAAATGGACGCTAAACAATGATGTTGAAGAATTAAGAGTTTGAAGAAATTAGGAAAAACAACCCAGGTGAATCTTTACTCTCAATATCCCAATTAGGAACATACACATGACACAAAATGTATTTTACTATTTATGTGTGTTTTGATTAAGTGAAATTATTTGTTCCTATGTGATTTGAAAAGAAATAATTTTAAATTATTACAATGGAATATAAGAATATTAGTGGAGCTAATTTAGATGAGAAAATGGTAAAGGGGCGAAAACGTAAATGTAATAAGTTAAAAACGTGTTCAGAGAAGAGATCTAGAAGACATCAGTCGACTGATAAGTCGACCGGACCAAGCTACTAAAAGATCCTATATCTCTAAGTCGACCGACAAGTCGACCGGCCAAGA
Organism: Eucommia ulmoides; assembly: GCA_016647705.1. Taxonomy (NCBI): domain Eukaryota; kingdom Viridiplantae; phylum Streptophyta; class Magnoliopsida; order Garryales; family Eucommiaceae; genus Eucommia; species Eucommia ulmoides. The sequence continues at coordinate 35,724,099 of CM028339.1, read as the reverse complement.
GGGCTGAACTCTCTGAATCTACAAGTTGACCGATAGGTCAACCAGTGAAGGAAAAGCAAACTCTCTGAATCTACAGGTTGACAGGCAGGTCGACCGATAAACGCCATGGCTACAACCTGAATCTACCTATCGCCTGGTCGGTCGACCAGATGCGCTGTTTCAGGATACTGTTTTATCCGAGATTATATCCAAAAGTAGCCATTTTCGGTTGGGATTTGAGAGATATTTTGGGGATATTTTCTATATTTAAGATATGGTTCATATATTAATTAAATCCTATTAGTATGGTTCATTGAATATTAATATTTCTCAATTTGGTACTTAAAATTGATTATATTCTTATTTATGGAGATTGAGAAATATTTTGGGGGTTTAATTAAGGGATTTGAAAGCTATTTTTAAGTTAATTGAACCTAAATGAAGTTATTATGATATAAGGGGTCTATAAGTGCTATTAATTGTCATGACACATGTAAACTAACCGTTAGAAGATTGATTTCATACTCCAATTTATTGACCTGCGAATTTCTTATATAAATAATATATATTAAGAGAGCAAAGAAGATTAAGATCATTCTTGAGCTTTTATAAGAGTCATTTACTGAAATATCGTAAGCTTTTCTAAGAGGCGATCTTGAAGATCAATTTCTATTAATCTTTGCTTCTATCGGATTTGAAGTTACATTGTTCTAATCATTCTTTCTATTGATTCCGCTGGTGTATAGACAGCCCGGGGTGTTCACTGCTCGGCAACCGACCGAAGGTCGAAGCATCCAGACCGACCTCCTCGTGTGGGACCGACTTGGCCCGTCTCCTCGGCAGGTCGAACAGTGACCTCCACCATCAACAATAATGGGCCCCATGACCAAGCTCATAGCTCTAATCCATCGTGCCACCCACGCACTTGACTGTTTACTGTTTACTCTTACTCTCACGCCGGAGAGGACACGCTGGGAAAAACCCGACCATCCTTTGTGCAGGTGACAAATAGGAGCTCGGCCCGGATAACGACTAGGAGCACAGAAGAAAAAGAAGACCCAGGCTCGGACTCAGGCCCGACCAGATCCGTCTGACCTGGCTACAGCACGCTAGGAAGTTAAGTCTTTTACACCCCTTTTACCCCTGATCCGAGAGTGTTCGGACCATACTACTGGTTGGACCAATTTTCGACACCAACAGACTCTTTTTAAGATGGATGTCAAAAATGCATTTATCAATGGTGATATTCTTGAGGAAGTTTGCATGCATACTTCTCCTGGCCTAACTTCTCCTCGACATAAAGTTTGTCGCCTCTATCATGCCTTATATAGTTTAATATAAGCTCCACGTGCCTAGTCGGTCCTATTTGTTCACCACACTGACAATGAAATTATCCTTTTTTTTATTATACGTGGATGACATGATTATTATTGGGGATTATTTATGCGGTATCTCTAAACTCAAAAAGTTTTTTAGTGGACAATTCGAAATGAAATATCTTGGCGTGCTCACCTATTTTTTTAGCCTCGAAGTCTCATCCGGTTCAAATAAATATTTTTTCTCTCAGGCCAAATATGCCTCTAATGTCTTGTCCAAGCCTAGCATCACTGATTCCAACACTACCACTACTCCTCTAAACCTAATTATGAGACTTACTCCACTAGATGGTTCACCTCTTTCGGAAGCCACTCCATATTGCCAACTGGTTGAAAGTTTTGTATACCTCACTTTCACTCGCTCAGACATTGCCTATGTCGTTCATCAAGTTAGCCAGTTCTTGTCCACTCCTCGGAACACTCATGACTCGGTTATTCTTTGCATCTTTCGGTATTTTAGGGGTACCTTATTTCACAGATTTCACTTTTCAGCCCAGTCTGCTCCCACTTTACAGGTTTATTCTGATGCTGATTGAGCCGGTGATCCCATCGACAGACATTCAACCACTTGTTATTGTTTATTCTGGCAACTTTCTTGTTTTCTAACATAGTAAGAAACAAACTGTGGTTGCTCGCTCCAGCACAGAAGCTGAATACCGTGTCATCGCCGATGCAACACAAGAACTACTTTAGCTTCATTAACTCGTCGCTAGCATAGGAGTCTTCTCTCCTACTGTCACTATTCTACATTGTGACAATAGAAGTACTATTCAGATCGCCCACAATGATATCTTTCATGAGTGTACAAAACACATCGAGACTGACTGTTACTTCATCCGTCATCACATTCTACAGAATACTGTTCGTTTACAATCCATCAATTCAGCCGATCAGACAGCAGATGTTTTCACCAAGGCTCATTCACCCGGACGCTTTCACACTTTGGTTTCTAAACTCAAGTTCATGTCACATTTACCGCCTTAAGTTTGAAGGGGGAATGTTAATATATGTATATGGGTTTGGCCCATTAGGTTAAAACTCTAACCCTAGAGTTTCCCTAATTCCCTATAAATATGTCCATTGTATAGTTTATTATCTGTACATTTTTCCTACATATCAATACAATCATTTCATGTTGTCAATTACACTTCTCAATTATTCGAACATATATAAATACTTAAATATTTAGAAGTATTGTCTGCAACCTCTTTATTAATAATTACTGACGTTGTCTCTTCATCGGATTTTTCGAGGATGGTTGTAACTACTCCGTAGTTATATTCTTTTAAAATAATTCAATGCAGTTTAGTATTCTAGAAATGAAGGGAAAAAAAAATTGGGTTTAGGATTTGGTATTTAGGGTTTAAGGATTTTGAATAGCTTTAATTATGATTATGTTGCTAAATTTTCATCCAAAATTTAGCATATGAAAGTATTTTTCTTTCTAACGATTAAATGAAAATTATATCGAAACTTTGAGCTAATTAATTTATTAATAGTTATACCAAAAATCTGAGTTAATGAAGGTTATACCGTAAATCTGATATGAATAAATGAATGTACACTTCATTAATTTTCCAGCTCGAACAGTGTGTCCAACGTTAAAATTGTCCTGCTAGTCACATGCTTGTTGAACATACCACGTGGGTTGTTATACTTGTCAATTTAACTTAAATTAATTAATATTTAGATAAAAAAAAATGGATTTCGAGATGGGAGCCCTATAAAATTACTCAAGCTTTTATATGGAATAAACCACGATAAATAATTTATTGTTTGTCTTTGTTCCACAATACAATTCACGTGTTTATTAACTAGTAAACAACAACGAGAAACCACAACGAAAGCTAACATGAAACTACAGAATTAAAAGTAGTAACTAATTAAGGAAAAAACAAAAAGGGATTCGTATAGTGCACAAGGGTAAAACGTGGTCAACCAGGAGGAAAAAAAACCCTAGTACAAATGAAGCCTTTCAGTCAGTTAGTCTGAAAATATTACAATCTCTAAAAATTTCTATTTATTATTATTACGGTATCTTTTGCATGCATGTGGTCAAAGGCAGATCTTTGCTGATGAAGTTCGCTATATAGCCAATCTTAGGGTTTCCGCAATATCGTTTGCTGTCATGCAGAACTGTTCGTCCATCTACACAAAAGATGACTAGAGTTAATTTAAGTGGATCTTTACATCCATCGTCCTCAATTTTTATTTGTTTTACAAGGACTAAATAATATACGATAACAAATAATATGTGCCCGAGTTATTATAAAATAATAGATTAATATCAAGATCTTCTACTAATGGGAATATGTGAGGAGATATCGCTAATAGATATAATTGTATAAAAAAGGATAAATAAATAATAATAAAAAACTAAGGATAATTGAAAAATTGAAATATAAAATGTAGAACATTTATTTTTACAAATATTTGTGAAGTGTGTCAAAAATGCTAATAATTGGAAAAAAAAAATTATTTTTGAAAAGAAAAAAGAAACTTGAAAAGTGAGTGATGAACATCATACTATGCAAGTACCTGAGCAATAATGGTTATAAGGAGAGTGGTTGAACCAAATGGCATGACACTGCTACTGTCTACAGTGAGATGAAGCTTCTCAATTTCACCTAATATCCTCATAACACGTCCTGTCTGTTTGTCACACTGTATTCTAATCAGTGCGTTTTTGTCTGAAACTCTTACTTCTATCTCTGGTGACGACGACCCTTCGGAACTTCCCTTAGAATTCCCGTTAGAATTCCCATCGGATGAGTAATTGACATCGGAATCAGACAACCTGGTTCTCTTCATCGAAACAGCAGAATTCTCTTCCTTCTTGTTTTCTTCTTCCTCAAGCATCTTGGTGCGCTCTTCAAGCTCCTTTATGTACTTTACCGCATCTCCAAGTACTGAAGCCTTATCCAACTGCCAAACCCAAATTAAATATAAATAAAATAAAAGGAGCATTATTTTTTCTAGTTTTCCTAAATCAAATCTATTAAATTATCAGCGAGTACAATAAAAGTGTTTTTAAAATTAAAATAATGGTATTTGCAAAAACTAGATTTTTAAATCTTGGGTAAAACAATTTTTTCCGAAATAAAATCTTTTAAGGAATCCATTTGCGATTTCATCTGAACCCAAAAAAGTTGATTGGATCTCATACGATTTCCTAAATATCTGTTTAGCACCCAGTTTGAAGATATAATTAAACCTTAATTTGAAGCCCTCATCAAAATAATTTTTTCATATAAAGTAATATTTAGATCGATTATTACCTTTTTCAATCCAGGAAGGAGAGCCGAGAGAGCTATGAACCGCTGTGTTAGTTTCTCTCTCCTTCTTCTTTCTGCCAAAACATGATCTTTGGCCTGCAAAGGTGTTCTGATTGTAGTATTAGGACAACTGCTTTCGTAACTGGCAGCAAATTCAAATTCTTTGCAGTGGTTCCCGGAGGTCATCTCGTGCCCAACAATTTTGGCCTCGGGTATTTTGACGGATCCAAACAAATGATTGGAGAAATCGGGCTCTGGGTAATTCCCAAAGGAGATAATGTTGGAGGTTGATGAAGATGAAGAAGAAGAAGCCTTTTTGTTCGGTTTTGCCTTGGTGATAGACTTCCAAGCGTTGGATTTGAGCTGTTTGGCTGGTTTTTCATTAACAAACGAGGCATTACTATTTCCATTCTCAATATTATTTGGAGGTTTGCCTTGGAAACTCTCTGTTTGATCAGCTACAGAAATAGCCTCAAATGCGAGGGCATCAATTGATTCGTTAAAAAAGGTTGTAGTCTGGTATTCGTGTAAAAGCTCATTATCGCCCATTTCCTGATAACGTACGTAAAACAAAGTCATAAGAGTTTTTTCTTTTTCTTATGAAAATAAATAAAAAATAAAGTTGGACACATGGAGAATTAACCATTAATATCATACCATTTCAGATAGCCAGGTTTCTGTAAGTATATCCATACTGCAACTTCTTAATTTGCCTGATGTTTGGAAGATTTCTTAAAACCCTAAATAACATTTACAAAGTAAAATTTGTTATCAAGTTGTTATATAGAGATATATGTGTGTGTGTGTATATATATGGAGAGAGAGAGAGAGTCAAACAAATTAAGGAGAGAGACACACCTGAGAATCCTAATGAAAAGCTTCCACCTTTCTCTTGAGTGTTTTCCCTCAATAGCTGCAGAAGAAGCATTCTTCATATATATATATATGGAGAGGGAGAGAGAGAATCAAACAAATTAAGGAGAGAGAGACACACCTGAGAATCCTAATGAAAAGCTCCCACTTTCTCTTGAGTGTTTTCCCTCAATAGCTGCATAAGCATTCTTCATATATATATATATATATAGTCATTATGATGATTGGTGGTGTGTGAAAAGGTATACTATATATTTGGAGTTTCTCTGTTCACATGGAGCTGTTTCCCTTCCTACCCCTCTCTTTCTCTCTACTCCGTATTGCTTTTCTGATTTCTCTCTCTTCCTTCGGAAAGATACTCTGATCACCTTTTCTTTCTTTTTCTTCTTCTTTTCTTTTCTTCTTTTTTTTTTTTTTTTTTAAGAAAAGGGCCACTAGGGCATTTTATTAAAAAAAATTATTACATCCTTAGACGAAAAAATCCCTGACGATCCTCCCGTAAGAACGAACTAACGGAAGAAGGTAAGGAACTCTCAGAATGAAAGAAAATAACACTACTAGAAGTGACATTGGCTAAACTGTCTGCCACAAAATTACATTCACGATAGATGTGAGAAATTGAAATATCAAAACATAAAAGGTAAAATCTAATTGTATTCCAGAGAACCGACACGGACCAAATAGGGCAATCCTTCTTGATAGCTTGCACAAGTGCCAGCGAATCGCTTTCTACAAGAAGCGGATGGAAACCCAAAAGAAGAGCCCTTTGAATCCCAATGAATAAACCGTGTAACTCTGCAAGAAAGCTCGAATGAACCGAAAGAGGAAAAGAGAACACAAAAAACATCTTACCTTTGTGATCTCGAATAATCCCACCACAAGAAACATGCAAAGTGGATCTTTTGAGGGCCCCATCTACATTAAGCTTGAAGTATCCCTCTGGAGGACAGGTCCAAACACAAGGAATCGGTCGACGAATTTGGATAGCTCTCAAAGGATAACCCAACAACGAAAGAGAATAGATCTCAAAAATAGAAGAACTAATTTTAACCGAAACCTGAAGATTTAGATCAAAGACACAAGAACGCACTATGAACATGACCCAACCAGGTGACATTGTCACCTTATCAGGAATAGCTCTATTCCGACTTAACCAAATCTCCCAACAGATTAAGGATGGGACCAACACTCCCAGATTATGGAACTGAGAACCACTTCTTAACCTATTCCACCAAAGAGTGAGCCTATGTAACAACGGTTGATCCAAGCAAGGAATACTAAAAAAGGCACTAAAAGTTGGCCAAATTTTGGTCGCCACCTCGCTCTCCACAAAAAGATGTTGCAAAGTTTCTTGGCCTTGGGTCACACAGTAGCTACAACCCGAGGCAAGATTGACCCCCATTTTCATCAATACCGAGTCCACCGCCACATGATTCTGCATAAGTTTCCATAAAAATATTTTGATTTTTAAAGGAAGTTTGTGACCCGATAACACCAAGAATAAAGATCCCAAAGAACCCTCAACAAGATTGGCCTTCGCTATTGCACGCCACGCCGATTTAATGGAAAAATCACCGTTCTTGTTCGGCAGCCAGATAAGCCGATCAAACTCCGATGAACACAGCAGGAGAGAATTGCATAAAAAATCCTGTAGCTCGGGCTCAAGATCAGACAACAGCTCTTCCTTACCCTGCATGTAATTATGTACAGTAAACAGGCATTCAGTTTGAAAAATATCTGCTGCAAGAATTCCAAAACCCCAATACTTTCGGTTGCCATGCTCATTCTGCCCCCAAAAGAAATTAGCAAAGTGTCTCTCTAAATCATCAAGAACAATATTATGAATGCAAGCCGAAGCTAACAAATGGAGAGGAAAAGAAGATAGCACATGTTTCAGGAGGATAAGTTTACCTCTGCTCAATAAAAGCTTCGATTTCCCCCCCTCAATTTTATTCGACACCTTAGTAATTAAAGTGCCAAAATCCCTTGCTTTGAGATGACTGTATGCTAAAGGGACGCCAAGATAGACGCAAGGTAAAGAACCCTGATGAAAACCCGTGGCATTATGAATAGCAATCTTTCGCACAATAGGGCAATTAGTATGCAAAAAGTAATTACTCTTGGGCGAACTAATTAATTGACCTGAAGCACTTTGGTAATCTTTTAAAACCCTCAAAAGATTTCTCATACTACGTGACCCACCATTACAAAAGATGAGAGTATCATCAGCAAACATTAAATGAGATATTAACGGGCAATCTCTTCTCGTCACAAAAGGTTAAACTCTACCAACCTCCATAGATTTGTAGATACCCCTACTAAGAACTTCCTAAGCAAGAATAAAAAGAAGAGGGGATATTGGATCCCTTTGTCTGAGGCCCCTCAACGCTTGAAACCAACCTTTATATACCCCTTGAAAAACAACCCAAAAAGAAGGAGATTGGAAACAGTTACTAACCGCTTTGATAAAGGCTGAACAAAAGCCATATTTCTTAAGCACCTCCACTAAGAAGGACCAATCTAACCGGTCATACGCCTTTATCATGTCGATCTTAATCATCACATTACGTCCTCTTACATTTTTCCCAAATCCTTGATTAGTTCCTGAGCCAACCCAATAGCTTTCGATATAAAATGACCTTTTACAAAGCCGTGTTGTTGCTTAGAAATTAAGTTGGGGAGAATATTAGCTAGACGAATCGACAAAGCCTTCGAGAAAATTTTGTAGCAAACATTGCAGAGGCTAATTAGCCTAAAGTCTTTAAGAGAAACTAGTTGAGTATTTTTCGGAATAAGCACCAGGAGAGTGCTAGAAAAGGATTGAGGTAGCTTCTCACCCAATAAAAAATATTTGTTGCTTCAAGAATGTCCCACTTGACAATATCCCAAGCAGCTTGGAAGAAACCAGAAGAAAAACAGTCCAAACCTGGCACCCCATCAACGAGAATTAACCAAAGGGCAGTCTTGATCTCCTTTAACTCAAAAGGTTACATTAACATCGAATTATCTGCTGTCGTAACCGCCAAGGGAATATCCATAAAAGTGGATTCAAAAAACGACACATGTTCAGCACTATATAGATTAGAGAAATACTCCACTGCTGCTGCATAAAAAGTATCTGGGTCTGGCAATGAGGATCCGTCTTCATGACAAATTTCAAAGAGACACAAGTGCGTATTTTTCATCTTAATAGAAGCATGGAAGAACTTGGAATTACTATCACCCTCCGCAAGCCAATGTTCTCAGGATTTTTGCTTCCAAAAAATCTCTTTCTTCAAAAGACAATCATTATAAGCGGCTGTAGATTGAGCCAATGAATCAGCCACAGAAGAATCCCAATTAGACTGGAGCATATTATCAAAGGCCTCAACCTTATCCTTCTAAGTATTTAATTCAACAAAAATATTCCCGAAGACTTAAGAATTCCAATTTTTCAAAGCTAACCTTGTGGCTTTGATGTTTAGGCTACAACGAACTAAAGCACTAAGGTGAGAAATACTCCACTACTGATCACCTTTATCTTAATCAATATTTTTTATTCATTATCTATTGTCTATTATTATTTGCAATTACAACTCCACAATTTCTTATAATATACATCATATATAATTCTTATACTTGAGTTGAGGTTTTAGAGGTTTTAACTTGGAGTGCAATTTTTTAATTTTAATATTTGATTCTCAAACTCTAATTTGCACCGGTCAAAATATTATAGGGTAATTTTTTTAGTCATCTCTTGATAGCCTATTAAAGAATCAAATCTCCACTATCAATAATTAAATTTTCAGTCACCCAAGAAACTTTAGGAAAAAGTTCTTGCATTTTGACCTCCCTGTTTACTCATATTTACGATTCTGTCATTTTGTCCTATGCAATAAGACAAAATTTGCACACAGGACTTTAATGTCAACTTAAATGTTCAGCAATACACTTTGTCTATATTATAAAATTATGATTTGAATTTCATATTAACATTAACGCATTTTCATTTTTATTTTATTTTTTGTGTTTCACATTGACGCATGTTTTTCATCTGTTTATGTACATTAACATTAACGCATTTTATATTTTTTTTTTTTGTGTTTACGTTAATGCATTTGATGCAAATCCAACTCAAAAATATGATGTTAACGTTAATGTAAATGTTCAACAATGCACCTTACCTATGTTTATTTATTTATTTTATTTTATTTTTGCGTCAAACTTTGTCTATATTACAAAACTACAATTTGAATTTTACGTCAACGTTAATGTATTCATGTCTTTTTGTGTGTGTTCACGTTAACGCATCTTCCTCATCTATTTTGTGTGCATTTTTACCATCAGACTCTAGGTTTTAGCATTAACGTATTTTGTTTTTGGGGGGTCTGTGCGTTAACGTATTTTACTTGAACATTTATGTTAACGTCCTGTTGCATACTTTAATCTTGTACGCATTAACATTAACACCATATGTGATATTTTGTCCTTTAGAGCTGAATGTGCGTTGGGGTTGAATTTGCGTTAAAGTTAATACACATTTTTTGGATCTCTCTCTGTGTAAACGTTAACGCATTTCTTGTTATCCAAACAATATATAAAAAAAAAATCACGTAAAAGCACTAACATTAACGTAAAAATTTCCACCACTCCACCTCCACCACCATTCATATCCCCCACTATCATCACTACCAAAACATATTCAATACAAAAAATTCAGAAAAAATTGATATATGAAAACTAATATAACCAAACTAAGAAAAAAAATGAAATCAAAATCAAGAAATAGAAATGAAATGGAAATAAAAAATACTAAAAATTACTACTCAAAGCCCCTCACATCTCAAATCGTCGAGGTACCAGCCCCTTAGAAGGTACCAGTTTCCGGTGAAAGTACCACTGTTAACGATCTTGTTTAGAGAGAGAGTGAACCACCGTTAATGATTTCATTGGAACTTCTGTTTCAAAAGTGGAAAACGATGAAGTGAGGAGTTGTCGGAACTTACGATTTTCGGCAACGGCGATGGCATTAGGTGTTAACCATGGGTTATAATGATTTCCGCAGAATTGCATCTCAAATCTGGGTGTCCATATCTGATAAAAGTCCGAGAGAGAAAGAAATGGGGGGAGGTGAGTGTGTTAATTTAAAAAAAAAAAATTATAAAATCAAAACTAAAACTAAAATATGGGGTGAAAATATAATTATAAACACCATCATCTTTATCATCATCTTCATTGTCATTTATAATCGGACAGCAAAGTTTTCTACCGGCGAAATAGAGCATCGCTAAGGTTGATTTAGTTGCTGGTAGCCGATGGTGGTTCGGATTTAGCTGGTGGCCGGATTTGGCTGGCTAGTGATGGCCGACGGTTATCGGATCTGGATAGCGGTAGCATTCGGGGGGTCGGATCTGGCGACAGTGGCTTCGATGGTAGGATTTGGTTTGGTTTGGAGCATCACTGAAGTTGCCTCCATCTTTGCCGAATCGAAGCTTCGCCCAATCCCGACCTCATCTTTCTCAGCGACATCCTGATTCGCATACCTCATCTCTAGCTCCAATAACGATAGTAACATGCCCAAGATGACTCTCCTAGCTCTGTACCATCCTCTGAACCACTACGTTGTCCACCTCGACGGAGAATCTCCCCCTAATAAGCGACTGGATCTGCAGAACTTCGTGATTAGCCATGGCCAGCCATTTCAATTGACAAAGAGAAGAGAAAGAGAGAGAGAAAGAAAGAAGCTAGAGAGAGAAAGTGAACCACAATATTGTGGGTAAGGTTTAGAGAGAAACAAAGAAGTGAGGATTGTACATCAGAGATAAAAGAGAGAGAGTTAACGTAAAATGAGAGAGAGAGAGAGAGAGAGGGGGTATATGTGTCTTTTTACGTCCTTTTTTTGTTTGCCAAATGATCAAAAACTTAATTGGTTATACCTTGAGGTCTAATTCCTAAATGATTAGTTGAAAAGTGTTTTTTTTTTTCTATAAATAATAATAAAAAGCTCAATATTATATCCGCTAGGGCAACCTATAAATTTTCACCTGTCAAAATATTATATTATTAGCGTGTATCCGTGCATAAAAACACTATTTAAAATTGAACATATTGTAAAATACAACAACATTCTTATGAGCCATAAAATCAAGTTGAAATCTGAATCGTACAGTGAAATAAACTTCAACAAATTTTAATGATTGTCCTTGTGATTTATTTATCGTCATAGCTTATGCCAAACGAACTAGGAATTGATGCCTTGTCATTTGAAAAAGAAATTTAGAAGACAATGGCGTCAAGGATATTCTTGGAATGAATACCAAATTTCCATCTTTATCCTCGATTAAATTTTGAGCCTCGATTATACATAAAGAACACCCAACAACCATTAATTATGTGTCATTACAAAGCCCATCATTGGATCCGATATTTCTCAATAACATAATTGGACAACCAATTTTCAAATCTAACAAAGGTAATCCTAGAGAATCTAATACTTGACAATCATCACCATCAGCTTCAAACATTCACCTGTAGCCAAATATATGATCATTTTCTCCTTAAATAATAGAAAGTTCAGTTAAAAATAACACCTGATGTGTCTAAATGTAGATAAACCAAAAATATTAGTTCCCCCACACTTTGAAGCTTATATTTGATTGATGGAAATCATATGATTTCACTCAGATCCCTTGCAATGTAGAACGTTTTTAATTAAAAATATATATATATATATATATATATATATATATATATATATATATATATAAATGAATATAAATGAATATGATTTTGTCATAATATTTATATAAGTAATCTATATGTAAAAATGACTAAAATAAAATATTACTTGAAGTCAATCTCTTGAAAACTCTACATTTTTATTGCTTGTAATATTTAGGTAGATGCTCAAATTAAAAGAATGAATGTCTCAACGATACAATCGGGATTTGTTACGGATAAGTATAACAGGTAAAATTTATTGAAAGTCGCCTCCTTGAACAACACTGATACTCTCACATGGCTTTGGTATACCAAAAATATATCATAACGTGCGGTCCACAAACTCAACACAATACATATGTTGCATAGGAAGTTCATCACAAATAATCATTACAACAAAAATAGGCTTTAGCAACTATTTAATTAAATTCTAAAAACTTATTTTTTAGCAGCTAAAGGTTTTAGCGGTAGTTCATATAACTGTTGACCCAATGAGCTACCCAAGAAGGAGGGTGAATTGGGTAGTTATAAAAATTTAAATAAATAAATCTTTTAACACTTAATTATCAAATAATCAAATTTTCATAAATCAATTATTATCTTCGTAATACAGCGGATAAGTGTTTAATTCTAGGTGCACATCCAAACATAATATAATAAAAATAAAGAATGCAGCACACCAAGATATATCCTACTTCAGCAAGTTAACCTTGCTTATTCTAATCTCCCGAGCTCCACGGAGATTTTCGACTTCTAAACCCCTAATTCATTTACCAGGTAGGAACCAAACCCTATGACAATTCTTTTACCAGACTCGGAATCAACCTTTTACCAAACCCTAGCAATCGGTTGACTGATTGATAATGTTTTGAAACCAGGCTAAACCAAAACGTTAATCGATTGATTGATTCCCCTATGGTCAGTTGACCGATTTATACAGAGAATTTTCCTATCACACCTTTAACCCAGTCGATTGACAGATTATTTTAGAGACTTTCCCTGCCAAATCCTTAATCCCATTCGGTTGACCGATCTCCATAGTTCGGTTGACATCATTCTAGGGACGACCCATTTTGCCTTGAAAACATCACTGAATCAAACAGTTAACCGAATACTTTCAATTGATTAAGTTATTGATGTTAGGTGGTCATTTCCTTTACCAATTTTGTTCTAAAACCCACTATTTGATTCAGTTAACCGATTATTTTTCTCGGTTGACTGAATTGACCTCAAATTCAACTTTATGTACTTTAATCCTAATTTTTACTTAGATCAATTTTCATTTTCAATTTCACATAAGGAATACATATTAAATCAATAATTAGGATCCTAAATTCTATCATATCAACACACAAAAAGATAACTCATTTAATAGTGTTATGTGTGATACTAATTCGGGTTACATTAAGAGTATAAATTATAGAGTTATTTTCACTGAATTTCTTTAAGTTCTTCACAGCTCTTCATTTCTTCAATGCGTCCATCTTTTCACCCTTAGCATTTTCTTCATAATATCTTCAACACAATCAATAATATGGAACTCTTTTATGATATACTCAACAAACACATTAGTTTCACTAAAAACATCAACACTTAATTGTACGTCAAAACTTATAGATCAACAATCTTCCCCTTTTTATGATAACAATTAACTTTGATATTTTCTTCAAATAAAAGTGTAACCATGTTTCCCCTAAATTTGAGGGCAAGTACTTAACTCATTTAAGCATAATCATGAAGATAAATTCAAACAATTCGACATATATTCAATATTTGCCCAAAAAAGAATATAACGATAATGATATTCAATAAAGCTCAATATAATCAATTCAACTAGGATCTCTCTCTAATTAGTGCATTGCTTAGGCGAACAAATTCCTAAGCATCAACTAATTTTTTTAAATATCAACTTCTCCCCCTTTGTCATCTCAAAAAGTAAGGGCGGAGACCCAAAACAATATTTCTTCTAAACCCATTGATAAATATTTTGATAAAATAGTTTTTCTTTTAAAAAATCATAAGATCTTGATTTTCACTAATAAGGATAAAAATCATTTTAAACACTAGAATATATGTGGATCATCATAAGAATTAAATATTAAGCGTAAAGGATCATGTTCATACAATAATTCACCACAATAAACTAATTACCACTTAGTCTATCTAGATCAAGTACCACAAGTCCTAGACTTAACTATTACAAACCAAGGTACCACGGTGAGACATGTTCAATTACATAACCAAACTGAGAATGATAAAGCATAAAAACTAATGAGATCCTTGTCCCATAAACGGATAGTATAGTCTCAGCGAACTCGTAGCCGGCTACTGTAGGTACTGACTACCAAGCTGAACGCTTGAGCTCGAGGGCACCTGCTGATAATATGGCATAGATGGTTCTACCACTAACGACCCTACTACAGTAGATCCTCCAAAGGATTGCTGAGCTCCAAAGGTAGTGTGCCCACTATACTGCTGCTGGACACTAAATTGTTGTTGGCTGCTAAACTGCGGGTTCTGCATGAATTGAAACATGTGCTCCATGTTGCCTATGATCTTCCTGAACCCAACTTCCATAGTCTTAGTAATCCTCCCATATCCACTTTCCATAGGCACCCTCATCTCAACGATGTTATTTTCAATCCCAGACATTCTGTAATCAAGCATCTCCGTGTATTGCTGGAGATCATCAACTTGATTCCTAAACATATCCATCTTCTGATCCGATCTTAATTCTTCCTCATTTTCATCATTTTCTTCTTCTTCTTCTTCTTTTTCTTCTTCCACCATCATTCTCTGTCTCTCTTCTACATTCTTTTTTACCCACTTGTTTCTCTTGAATTTATACCCCATTAAAATACAACTACTAACATTTATCCATGCCAGGGTCATCGTGAAAATTTTAATTTTTTCAAGATCGTTTTCAACTTCAAAGAAATCGAATATTCTTTGAAGTGCATCGGCATAGGGTAGCACTGTTGAGGATTTCATTAGATAATACTTCATGTATTCTATCATAATATGGGCTAAATTAAGATTTCTACCATCAACAATTTTATTTAACAATTATAAATCAAACTCATTAACCTTCGCATTACTTCCTCTTCTAGGCACAATTGAATACGTAATCATCGAATGAATAAGACGATGCTCAAGTGATAGCGATCCCGTTCTATCATCAATCAACCCAAACTTATTAGCAATCTCACTTCTCCTAAAATTTGTCGCATGCGATTAAGGGGTATTGAAAGGAAAAACATCTCCTGTATTGAACTTCAAAAATTCTCTAAGATCTTGCTTATCAAATTGAATTTCAACCCCTTTAACAAATGACCTCATTTGTTCATCTCTAATTGTAAGATTACTATAAAACATTTTTACCCAATGGGGCATCCATTCATTACTTTGGGAAACAAAGTTGGTACAATCCATATTCCAACATACTTCTCAAGATTCATATTTTTCTTCTTAAATCCATCAAAATCAACGGGTTTACAACAAACGACTTTTCGATTTGCAAATTCATTTTTGTATTTTATCTCATCCTCTTTGCTTTCAAAATGGATAGAGTCAAATTTAGGCTTTCCCAGGCAAGGTCTTTTACTTCTACGCATTTTCTCTCAATGGTGAGTTCAACAACCGATTTAAAACCCAAAAATCCAACAAGATGAGATAAATCTACCGAAACCTTAAAGAGAAGTAGAAGAACCAACCTTATGACGAATCTTTTGACTTACAAATGATAGCTCCAAGCCCTTAATCTTCTATTCCAATCCAAAATGTGAGGAGCTCTTGAATATTTTAGAGGAAAACTCTCAGGAGATGGAGGATGTTTTAGAGAGAGACGGCTTCAAAACCAAAATTGGGGTGAAATGAGAGGTCTTGGGGAATAAATCCCATAAAAGTCGATTGACTGACTTCTCTTGGTCAGTTAACCAATCAATGAATAGTCTGCATTATGCAGACTCTGTTCTTGTCGGTTGACTGACAGGTTATGTCGGTTGATCGACAGGACTTCTCTTGTCCATTTATGGGTTTTCATCCTATTTGACCAACTAGCTCAATTTTTACCTCTTATTTTGATCCCCACATATTATTTAAAACATTTTCATACCCATACACACACACACACACACACATCACAAATATCTAATTTAAGAAATACGAAGCATCAGTCTCCCTAACAAAATTAAAATATTTGAAATTTAGAAAATTTGA
This sequence comes from Eucommia ulmoides, assembly GCA_016647705.1. NCBI lineage: Eukaryota > Viridiplantae > Streptophyta > Magnoliopsida > Garryales > Eucommiaceae > Eucommia > Eucommia ulmoides. The sequence goes on along the minus strand of CM028339.1, from coordinate 35,707,679 downwards.
CATACCTGGATCGTTCTTGGGAGAAATTGGTTAGTGTACCTTTGGTGGATTGTTAATTTCAAGCTTGTTGTCCTTTGAATCCATTGTATTTCCTTTTGCTTAATTTATCACTTTGATTTCCTCATTTCTTGCATTGGCCCTTTTCTGGATTGGTTCAGTGGTAATTTTCTTGCCTTTGTATGGTGCTTTGAGCTGTTTTTCCTCATTTTTCTTTGTCATTGATTTTATACATTGTCCTTCTCTGGTATTGGTTCCTCGCCATTTGTTGAGGGTGCTGGAAGGTACCCAATAGATCAAAAAATTTGTTGAAGTTAAAGATTCTCCCCAATAAGACAAAGGCATATGAGCTTCAATTAGCAAAGCTTGAACAACTGCCAACAAGTGTCAATTTTTTCACTCAGCCATACCATTTTTTTTAGGTATGGTGGAGCAAGTTGTGTGATGGATCATTCTTTGTGGTTCCAACTAATGTTGAAATTCAGTACTCTGATATTCTCCACCATTGTCATTGTGAAGAACTTGAATATTTCTATTGTACTAAGTTTTAATCCTTTTACGAAACTTTGGGAATATCGAGTTCACTTTACTTTTGGATTTCATCAAGTAAAATTATGTCATCCTGGTACAATCATTGATAAACGTTACAAACCAATGTGCCCCCACCTAAATTAGTGACCTTCGATGGACCCGAGACGTCAGAATGAATAATCATAAATTGAAGTGGACTTTTATTCAATTGTAATGGAAATGAAACACAATGACTTTTTACAAGTTCACAAGTATCACGGTAAAAACTAGAAATATTGACTCTTGTAAATAAAATGGAAAATAACCTTTTGAGATATCCAGAGGAAACATGTTTAAATCGACGATGCCGTAACCATATTTATTTCATTTTTTATCTTCAAAACCACCCACTGCTAGAGCTTGTCGTAGGCTTTTGGTACTTTTTGATTCCAAGTCCAAGTAATACAACTTTCCCTGTCTAATACCATGACCAATCGTTTTTCTGGTTTTGATGTCCTTAAACACACAAAAATCAGGCCAAAAAGTGACAACACAAGATAAAGTGATGGTTATTTGAGAAACTGGCAAAAGGTTATAATCTAAAAATTGAACTAAGATAGACTCTAAATTTAATGTATTAGTGAAAGTCAAAGATCATTCCCCAATAGCTAGGGTCAAAGTTCCATTTGGAGTAGATACAAATTTTTGGATGGAGTGATTGAGTGGTGAGACTTGTTTAAAATCATATGTCATGTAATATGCTGCATCATAATCAATTATCCATGCATTATTCAAAACAGGTGTTGAAATATTTAAAACCTGACCACCGCTGTCTACACCTATTACCATTACCGAGGCGTTATCAGTAATTTCATCTTTTGTTTTTGTTTGGAAAACTACTGCAGTGGAAGGCTTTCGGTGTTTTTCTTCGCATGACTAGGATCCCACCATGCTGGATAGCCCACCAATTCAAAACAACAACTTTTGGTATAGTCATTCTTATAGCAATAAGTGCATTTACATGAAGACTTGTTAACAATATTCTTGGGTTGTGCTCAATCTTATCGATCCTGATTAAATCGATTTCGAACGACCATGACACTATGTTCAAATGCTCCAGTGGACGAAGAATTTTTTGTGCTCATTTCATTTTTTATTTTTTATTTTTATTTTTTTGAAATAATACTAATAGTAAAAGAAAAAGAATTAAATAGTAAAGGAGATTTCATTAACCATGAGTTGGTCCTCCCTATCACGCCCACTGAAATGCACTTGTTCAAATTTCAGTGGAACTGCGGAGCCTAGTCTACCCTCTTCAAGCATTTGTAGTGGGGACTTTAAAACACATCATCCTGCTCCTTGCTGATAAAGACAACGACGATGCTAAAAAAAGTCGCCACCGATATTCGGTTCAGATCTGGACGGGATGGGTCAATTGGAGCCGGTAAAATTAGTGGTTTCGGTTCAAACTTTAGATATGGACGGGTGGAGTCAGATCTGGACGGGACAAAGGGCAGCAGCAGTGACACCTCCGGAGAACTGAATTGGCAATGGCGGATTCATCGAGGCAGTGGAAGACTAAGGTAGAAACGTTCGTGCCCCTCAGGATTTGGATCGTTGTTGGACCAAGCAGCGGTTGGATCTGAGTATTGGCGACGTTGTTCTTCATCTTCTCTAAGATCCAGGTAACAGAAGCAGATGAATCGGTGAGCAGCGGCTGGATTTGATTGAGGATTTTGTAGAGATGAAGTCGCGTGGTTTAGGGTTCGTAATTAAAAAGAAGGATTTTTTAATCAAACACCAATTTTCATAATAGATATTTGTATGGGCCCTAATAGATAAGCCCGAACATTAAAACACCCATTTAATTATTTATATTTTGAAAAAACCCCATGTTTACATTTCACACACACTCACGAGGGAGATGGAAGAATTGTTGATGTATTTTTAGAATTATCAATCAAGTTAAAGAAGGAAAATTCGACCAAATTCTTTCATTGAAACTTTCTATTTCTACTTCTCATCAATCAAGCTAAAGAAGGAAAATTCCACCAAATTCCATATTAATATCTAATTTTTTATGATTATTATCAATATTTTAGATAATAATAAAAGAATTTACAAAATTACAACCTTGCAATTCTCAAATTATTATAATATTAATGTACAGCAACTCAAACAATAACAATATTGGGGAAGAAGATGAAATTTCAAAACAAGACTATAGGAGTGACTTTTTTGCTGCACAGTAAATAATTCAAGAAATTTTACTGTATAGTAAGCTTTTTACAAAATTCGATTGTACAGTAATCTTTTTCACCAAATATTAATGTATAGTAACTTTTCACGAACATTACAATGTAGCAAAATTTCAATTTTCTAGTTCGTTACGGTAATGCTTTTAAGAGTACGGTACCAAAGTACATTGACTCAATTTTACCAATAACCTAAAATGAAATTCCTAACCAACCATAGTTTCAAAAAAACAAATTCCTAATTTATGAAGAACCAGATATTTCAAAAAACTAATATAATTTTGATACTAGTTTTTTGAAAATATCTAGTTCTTCATATTGGTTCTTCATAAATTAGAGAAGCATGGAATTGAACCAGTGCCAAGCTGACGGAAGAGGAAAAGACCGTTGTGGCGGAGAAAGCTCCGCCTGAAGAAGCCGAAGGCCAACAAGAAGCTTCTGACGGAAGGCGGCACCGTTGCCAGAGACAATAAGAAGAAAAGAGGTCAAAATCTCAACGGTCCTAAAGCAGGTTCGTCTCGATGTTGAAATCTCCGACAAGGCCATGGGAATTGTGAACAATTTCATCAAGCTATCGTTTCAAATCAAAAGCATATTCTCTCTCTAAAGATCGTACAGTGAGAGAGCTTCCTAAGCGTGAACTATTTTGGGAGTGAGTTATTGGAGATGATGCAAGACAGCTAAGCACAATGTTAGGCCTGAAAATATGGAGAAATGACATCTTGGTCAAAACTTATTTGTTTTGGTGCTATCTATTTATCATTTCCCTTATTTCTTGTTCTATTTTTTAATTATTCTTTTCTTTTTTAATTCCCTCCTCTTGCTTCTCTCACAATTTATTTTTTTCAGTTGTTTGGTTACCGGTTCAAGAGCTTAAGGTGCAACTCGATAATTCAAGTTATTGGATCAGTGAGCCTTTCCATTTTCTCTTCCATATTTTTATTCTTAGAGAACTTTGAAAAAAAAAATAGAAAGGTAAAAAAAATATGCTTCTATAATTTGTTTTTACTTTTCTCGGATCAAAACACAAGCATGAATAGTTACTAATCATCACATTTGCAAACTCTAGTTCTTGAATCAAATTTCATGCCGGCAATAGAACACTGGAGTGATAATGGGGGGTGACAATTGGATATAATGTTGGAAATTAAGGTGGGATTTTGTAACTTATCTATTTTTGCAGTTTTTCCCTTCTTTCTAGAAATGAAATTTATTTATGTTTTTTGTTCCTAATTTCTGAGAACAAGTCACTGTACAATGGATTCTGATTTGCTCGACACATTAAAAGTCAATGTGCAATTTTTATTTGAGTGAATATTAATTTGCAGTTATAATTGATTGAATATTATTTTACATTTATAATTGGTTGAATATTCACTGCACAATTATAATTGGCTGAATATTTATTGTATAGTTATAATCAGTTGAATAATTGATACACAACTTATAATTGGTTAATTGTTTCACTATACAGTTATAATTGTTGGTGATTTTTAGATTCGCTATCCATCTCGTTGGTGAATGTTGGATTTGCTAGGATTGTTAATATGTAGCAAAAATCAGATATTGAAATCGTGTTCTTGTATTTTCCTTTGCTTCCATCAAATTAGTGATGTTTAGATTGGTACGATGTTTAATGTGTAGCAAAAATCATAATCTAGGTCTTGGATTTTATGTTGTTGTTGAGATGGTTAATGTGGTAGTAAAAATTACACAATTGAAGTCATGTTTTTTTAATTTCGATCTTGTTCAATCTCGTTGGTGATTTTTGGTTTGCTTGGATTGTTAATGTGTAGAAAAAATCATATAGTGAAATTGTGTTCTTGTATTTCCTTTTTGGTTCTATCTCGTTGGTAATGTTTGGGTTGGTACAATTTTTAATGTGTAGCAAAATTCACAAACTGGGGTCTTGGATTTTTGAATTTGGGGGATTTGAGGGGGATATGAGATGCAAATGTCTGTTTTACAGCAATTGATTGAATATTTTATATACACTTATAATCGATTGAATATTACTATACAATTATAATTGGTTGAATTTTTTGTTGTACAACTTTCCATATTTGAGCTACCGTTGAATTGGTTGAATATTGTTGTACAGCCTTCCATGGTTGAGTATTGTTATACACTTATAATCGGTTGAATATTTGATGTACACTTATAATCGTTTGGATGTTTGTTGTACAGTTATAATTGATTGATTTTACTGTACAACCTTCCATGTTTGAGCAACATTGAAATTACAAGCTTGTAATCCCAAATTAATGAAATATTACTGTACAATAATATTTCGTTTATATTGTTGAGTCAAAGTGCTTGACTCAGTTGCATACCGAGTAAAATAGTTGATAATATAATCCGACTATATTTTGCAAACCATAAAATCACTAGTTAATACTAAACAAATAATAACACTAAACAATATTACATTGTAGGATGCATGATAACGAATCTTGATGAACTGCAACAATGAAAACAACAACATAAGATATTGGACTTGGGGGGCGACCTGGGGGCGGGGACGAGGAGTAAAATTTCCAATCATCACAACAACGAGAGATTTTAGAGGAATGGGAGTAATTATTGATGTACATTAACAAACGAAACAGTAACATAAGGGGGAATAAGGGAATACCCTATGCGAATGTTGTTGTGCAGCAATAATATTGCAAATATAATAACTAGGCAATGTAGAATTCTAAACATTAACAATGTAGAGGAAGAAGATGATAATTCAAAACAAGTATTCAATTGTCGATTTTCGCTTCATATTAATAATCTTTATAAATCAAATATCAATTTTTGTTACACATTAACTAAATATTAATTTTTACATCACAGTAATGATTTGATCAACAACCACACATCAACAGTGAAAAGTAACAAATTGCGAATCCAAAACAAATTTCCAATTCGTGATTTTTACTACACAGTAATAATCTATATAAATCAAACATCAATTTTTGCTACACATTAACTAAATATCAATTCTTACACCATAGTAACGATTTGATCAAAATCCCACATCAACAGTGAAAAGTAACAAATTATGAATCCAAAACAAGTCTTCAAAAATTGATTTTTACTGTATAGTAACCAAATCTAATAAGACACACATACGACAAATGAATTCGAAGAGTATCAAATGGGCGACAAAAATGAATCGATTATTTTAACCAAAATACGTAATATTTAACGAAGTTTAGCGCGCATAATTTTCTGAGATACATTTGCCGTAGAAATCTATGATTTCTTCTATATAAACATGACATTTGCCTTGATAAGGCCTCATGTTTTAAGCATTTTTTTATTTCAATTCCACCTAGTTAAGAGCAAACACAATTTCAACCATCAAAAGTTCGAGACAGAAGACCCAAATCTCTTACATCTGCTTGAAATATACAGACAGGAAGCTTGTAGTGGAGCTTTTAGTATCAACTAAACAATCCCTATGAGCCAAAAAGGGCAGCAAATCAAACATGAGTAATAGATGAATATTACTTTGCAGTAAATTTTATTTGTAGCGGAATAATTAATGCACAATAATTTTTTATTCAAGTCGAATTCCGGAAGATCCCTATACATAGATGTGTATCCAAACAGTAATAGATGAATATTACTTCACCGTAATTTTTATTGTAGCGGAATAATTAATACATATTTGCGTCTATTGCTACACATTAATAATCTATATAAATTAAACATTTTTTTTTGGCTATAGACTAATTAAACATCAAATATTACACCAACAATAGCCATCTCTATTTGGGATGAAACAAAAACGGAATTCAAGAACACAATTGCTAACAATTAATTTTCTACACATCAACAACTCTAACAACCCATTTAGTAAAAATTTCAAGAAATCAAGTAATTCGATCGCAAATCAAACATCGATTTTTTCTGCACATTAACTAACCATCATTTTTGGAATCACAGTAAAAATTCTAAAGATCAAGTAATTCGATCTTCAAAATCGATTTTTGACATACAACTAATTTTCAACAAAAACACCCACAATTACTATGAAAATCAACAAACCTCCCATGGAAATTTGAGTTTTGCACAGCAATAATTAAACCCTAAACTCAATATATGACCATCACTACACAGTGGTCGCTAATTCATAAACCCTAAATCAAAGAATAGCTGTGGAGAGTATAAGCAACAAATATAACAATATGTAGCAACTTTACCGGCAATGAAAATTACGGTGACAGCGAGAGGAAACATCGGTGATGGGGTCTGCAATGGAAAATAACGTTTCCTGTTGTAGCGACGGCGTATGAAATGGACTGGATGGACGGACGACGGCAGCTGGATGGACGGACGACACTTAGACTAAATGGCGCTGGTAATGGACTGGATGGCAACGGCGTATGAAATGAACGGTGACGACGGCCTGGACTAGACGGTGACGGCAATTACGATTGAACTATTGCTGTGGAATAAAAATGAGGGCTTCGACGGGGGTGCTTTCCAATTTGGGGAGGATGAAGAACAGATCACAGCTGCTGCGAAAAGGAAAATGGCAATTGCAATTATTGTTCCAATTTTAATTGAACTTTCTCCCTAATATTAACTTCCAAATCAAGAAGGCTTTCACGCGCCTCTTCCTCTAGGTGAAGACCACGGTTGCAACATGGGGGACATTTTAATTATACATTGTTATTGGGGAAAACTCTAATATATGGGTGGGCTTTGGGGCCATATTAAAAAACCCTAAAAAGAAAAGGTTTTATTTTTTTTATTTTTTTATTTTTTTTAGATTGGATCTAATTCATGGCTCTTACGCCACATTGAATAGTATCCCAATTTTCATATTGATTTCAATAATATAAGGTGTGTATATAGCTTGAGACATCTAACCCTAGAATCAACCTATCATATCTCCCAATTACCCCAATTACAGCCTCAATCAAATCTCTAAAATCAAATGGTAGAATTATTCAACAGTGAATGCAAAATTGGCAGAGAAAGAAGTGGTGGGTTTGTTAGGGTTCATCATATTTCTAAATTCCAACAACTCAAGAATTGTCTGACTTTTTGGAATAAGAACATATTTGGTAATGTTGATCAAAGAGTCAAACAATTGGAACTTCAAATCCATGATTTTGAAAAGAAATATGAAAACCAGGATATGTCAGACAATGATAGGGAACTTAAAATGCCATTGACCTCTGATTAGTGGAAAACGTGTGCCAACACTGACTTATTTTGGAACAAAACATCTAAACTTCAGTAGAATAATAGGGGAGATAAAAATACTCTTCTTCTTTTTTTCATTCCACTCTTAAAACTAGGAGAGTCTGGAACTCTTTGGAGTTCTTGGAGGTCAATGAGGCCAAGGTTGTGGACCCCCCGACAATCAAACTTGCGGTATTTAATTATTTCAAAAATCTAATCCTGGCTCGAGTAGAAATTAGACCAAGGATAGATTCCCTAGATTTTAAATCCATCTCGCCCTCTGAATCTTTATCCCTAGAAGCCTCGTTATCTTTGGTAGAGATAGAAGCAACTCTAGGAAGTTTTAGCAAGTCGAAGGCCCTTAGGTCAACTTTAACTTCCTATTCATCAAATCCTCATGGGATATCTTGAAAGTTGAAGTTGGGAAATTCTATGTAGTTCCATGAGAACAGCAAGCTAGTATTGGGTCTTAATTCTTCTTTTATTATCCTCATCCCAAAGATGGAGTCCCCTTTGACGCTTAGCTATTATGGACCCATAAGCTTAATTAATTGCATCTATAAACTCAAATCTAAGGTTTTAGCTAACAGACTCAAATCTGCTCTGCCTAAAATCATTAGTTTGGAGCAAAGTACATTTGTAGCAGGCAGACAAGTTCTAGATGCTGGATTTTAATCACCAATGAAATTCTTGATGACTTGAAAAGAAAAAAGTCATCGGGGTTATGTTTTAAAGTGGACTTCAAAAAAACCTTTTACAGTGTGGATTGGAAATTCTTGGATTTCATGCTTGAACACTTAGGGTTTGGGTCCAAATAAAGAAGTTGGATTCAAGAATATCTTGCTTCAACAAGACTGTCAGTCCTAGTCAATGGTTCTCTGAATGATGAATTCTTGATGAGTAAGGGCATCAGACAAGGGGATCCAATCTCCCATTTTCTCTTTGTCACAGTGGCGGAAAGAATCCTTCTTCTCCTATCCAAGGCCTTGAATACTTCTTGTCTCACTAGAATTCCTATTGGAGATCTCTCCCTAACCCACCTCTAATTTACGGATGACACAATTATTTTATGTCAGGCCACACATGAGGATGTATTGGCAGTCAAAAGAGTTCTTAGGTGTTTCGAGATTCTCTTAGATCTAAAAGTGAATTTCACAAGATTCTCCGAGTAGGGATTGGGGTTGATGATTCCTCTCTTTCTGACTATGCCTCAATCTTAAATAGCAAGTTCAGATGGCTCTCCTTCACATAATTAGGGTTCCCTTGGGTGCCAATCCCAATAGAGTTCAAATTTGGGAGAAGCTAGTGGCTACATTTCAATTAGAGTTGGCCGGTTGGAAATTTATCCAACTCTCACTAGGGGGTAGAATCACTCTTATTAAGTCAGTCCTTTCTAGCCTCTCGGTATACTTCTTGTCACTTTTTAAAATCCAATTGGTGTATCTTATAAATTGGAAAGTATCATGAGGAATTTTCTTTGGGGATCCTCTGATGTTAAGAGGAAGGTCTACCTAGTAAATTAGAGTGTAGTTTATAGGAAGAAATGCTAGGGGGGCTAGGGATCCATTGGGTAATTGAAACCAACATTGCTCTTCTTGGGAAGTGGTGGTGGAGATTTGGATTAGAAAAATGATCCTTGTAGAGGAAAGTGGTGTGCTAAAAATATAACCTAGATCAAAATAATTGTGTCTCATCCGTTAGAAGCAAGGCAACGGTATCAGACATTTGGAGAGGGCATTCTTGATGCAGTAGCTAGCTGCCCCAATTTAGGAGATGGATGGGGTTTGATCTTGGGGAATGGGAAGTCCATTAAATTTTGGGAAGATTTTTGGATGACTTTAGGGCTCTTGAAGTTAGTCTTCCTTAGACTATTTTCTCTAGCTTGTGATCAAGACACGATAGTTAGCCTTCTGAGGGAATAGTTATGTAACGACCTGATTTTTCAGGGCCGCCACTCGATTTCTCCATTTTATGTTTATTACAGAGAAGAAGATCGGTAAAAGACAAACCACTTCACTACTACGCTTTTGCTGCACTACAATAATAAAAATGATAAATATCCATTAACTATCGCTTGACATAGATTTTTAAAAAAATTATAAATATTTACCAATTCAAATTTCAACGATTATACACAACCGAGTATTCCGTAACAAAACTATAATAAGGTCCAAGTCATTCGCTTCTAACAACTGTCCTAATAGCCTTAAAAGCCCCAACACCCTCTGACTCTACCTAATGTCAATAGTGGACTCATCTCTACTATTACCTAAGACAAAATATTTTATCGGTGTACTGTCTTCATAATATAAAAATAATTTATGAATTAAGTATAATTATCAAACACCATTTCTCCAAATAGAATATAAATATAATCGCACATCAAACCAAAATAAAACCCTACATTTATCATCACAATAAAACAAATGTATTTAAATTAACTAATCAAATTAATTTGATATATAATAAAATACCACACACATACTTTCCTAATAACCATATGATCGTTTCGTCTCATGATCGGCAGTTATAATGGTACTATAACCTATACAACTGTGCAATCTAAAGTTTCCATCAGTTTCATATCCATTCAATATCTCCAATAGTGGGAGCCAACACATGGCATAAACCACAATTTCATGATGATAATCATCATTGTCAAAAAACAACAACAACAACCACCTATAGGACTTACCCACTTGTCAGATCATAACACAACGTCCTACAAGACATGCCCTCCTATTAGGACCAACAACATCCCACAGGATATTCCCTCTTCTCGAGACCACACTATGACATAGTTGGATAATAATAAAAATCACTTTCCACATTTAAAAATTTACTTGACCCGTATAATATTATAAAAGCGTCCATTTTAATAAATCTTTTCATTTTCACAATTCAATACAAAAATATAATTTAAAAATTTACATAGAAGACAATACACTCATCTCGATAATCATACTGCTATTACACTACCGTTGTGACATTGACGGGGTCATCGCCAGTGAGCCTAATAATAATGGGGCCTAAACTAAGAATTTATTTAAATAAATCTAATGTGAAATGCGTGATACTAAAATGTAATTTTTCTCATTCCCAAATTTTCTGGATTACATGAAATTTATTAATATTAAATGTTTTATTTTCTCAACCCAATATTAATTACACAACTAAAATATTATAGGAACATTTATTAAATTTATAAATTAATAATTTAATTACCACAAAAATATTATTTGACTATCTGCAATATTATTAGTTAACGAAATACTAGAATTACCATTTTAATAAAATTTACCATTTTATATTAAATTAGAAAACTTACTTGAAGCCTGAAGACGAAACAGTAAGATGATTGAGAGAAAGGAACAAAAATGAACTAAATATTATGGTTTGTTTTTTGTTTTATATATACACACACATACAACACATATCATTGACACGTTTGTTGTTCTCTTTAGGACAACACATGTAAAAAAAAAAATTACTATTTACACAAATAACCCTAAAAATCATGAAACTATTAAAAACTATATTTCAAATAACACAATAATCCTTAATTTCTAAAATTTAAAATTTAAATTAATATATTAAACCCTAAAATTCTTAATATCAAGGCCATTCAATATCTCCAATGGTATAAGCAACCACCCTGCAGGCTTTGTCTAACAGGTAACAACATATATTCACCCTACGGACTTGCCTGACAGGTGACAACATATATTCACATCTCACAGGACATGCCCTCTTGACGAAAAAACAACTATGGCATAATCGGATAATAAAAATCACTTTCCACATTTAAAAATTTACTTGATCCGCGTAACGTTATAGCGTAATCCATTTAATAAACCATTTTTTTTTTCACATTTTAGCACGAAAATCTAATTTGACAATTTACGTAAAAGACAGTATACTCAGCTCGATTTTTGTGCTACTAAATAAGCTACTGTCGTAATGCAAATATGGTCGGTGTCACTTGTGAACCTAACAATGATAAGACCTAAATTAAGAATTTATTTAAATAAATCTAATACGTAATGCGTGATCCTAAAATGCAATCTCTCTCATTCCTAAATTTCCTCGATTATACGAAATTATTAAATGCCTAGTTTTCTTAAGTTGATATTAATTGTACAAATATTACTTTCACGACGATTGCAAATTCCTTCCTATTAATAATTTAGGTTATAGAAAAATATTAATTGACTATTAAAAATATTATTCGTCAATAAAATTCTAAAAATTTTCATTTTGATAAAATTTATAATTTTTATTTTAAATTGTATTCTTCGCAAATTCGATATATTTGTATATACAAATATGTCCACTATATTTCTCGAACTCACGTATATATATTTTTGACATATAAATATACATATATACTTGTTCGTATAGTTAGTCCGATAAATCAAACTTGTGATATGTTTTATTTTAATAATATGTAAGTGTATATATATATATACACGTACGTGTGTGTGTGTGTGTGTGTGTGTGTATCTCAACATGCATTCCCACCGCCTTACCATTTTATTTTTTTTATTTTTTATTTTTTTATTTTTATTTTTTTTGTGTGTGTGTTTGGTCATACACATGTAATGTTTAAACATTATCCAAATTTTTAATTATTATTATTTTTTATTTTATCTCTTTTTTTATTTACGCTAATTACCCACTTGAAATAAAGTAAATATTAATTTTATTTCAAAAATTTTTAAAATTAATTCAAAATTTAGATATTAATTCCCAACACTTTAAATTAAAATTTTAAATAACACATTAGATCCCAATTTTTTCTAAATGTTATAAAATACAATTAAATATATATATATATAGATATATATGCATAAAATTGGGTCTTACAATAATGATCCCTAAAACTTTTTAAAGTAAAATTTAAATGTCATAATAGAACCTATTATTTTTTAAATGTTCTAAAATGCAAGTAAAAATATGCACGTGCAAAAATATAGTATTACAGGCCAGGCGTGAGGTGGTCTTGGTCTACCCCTTTCAGACGGGAACTCTATGGTTGGGAGTAGGATAGATTACATTATCTTCTCAACTTCTTGGTGGAGGTATCGCTTAGTCAAGACATAGAGGACTCTTTCATTTGGAAACCTACTACCAATGAAAACATTTCGGCTAGCTCAACTTATGAGGAACTAGAAAAGTCAGTTGACCCTCTAGAAAACCCTTTACACTTCCATTGGAAAGGTGTGGCTCGCCCCAAAGTTGAAGCCTTATGTTGGATCCTAACCATGGGAAGGGTTTTAACTAGAATTGATCTACCTCAGTGGAATTATCGCCCTCACGAGCACCCATTGCCCGATGTGTGAATCCAGCTTGGAGAGCGTTAACCACTTGTTTTTTTCATGTACCTGGACTTGGGAAATTTGGGGGCGTATTTTTTCTTGGTGGAGGGCGGGTAGAATTTTGTTTCCCTAAGAATATTAATCTCTTCTACTTATCATGGTATGGGTTTTCTCTAGGTGGTTTTCATAGGATTATTTGGGAGTCCCTATTATGCGGTTTTTTTTGTTTTTTTTTTTTTTTTTTGTTAGCCAGAAATAAAAAAGTCTTTTGCTCCAAGTCTCTCTCCCCCTTAGAAATGATTTGGTTGATCAAGATTATGGTGGCCTTATAGGTCTTAGCACAGAGGCCGAAACTTGGCTATTCAGTTAGAGACTTCTTTCTCTCCATTGAAGGTGTAAAATCTCATATTCTCCATAAGAAAACAAGGGCCAAATTGTCATGGATTCCCCCTAGTGTAGGTGAACTGAAATTTAATGTAAATGGGTCTTCTTTAGAAAAACCAAGGCCCTCGGGTATTGGTGGAGTTCTTAGAAACTCTTTCGATAATACTCTTTATATTTCCTTAGTTTGTGGGGCTCATAGACTAACCAAGCAGAAGTCTTGGCAATCTTGAAAGCTATAGAACTCTTCTATTACTCTCATCTCAAGCAATCCTTTATCCTAGCAATTGAGAGTGATTGCCTCCTTGAAGTTTCTTGGTTCAAAGGTAACTCTACATTTCCTTCGAAGTTGAGTGGTTTTTTCCACAAGTTTTTAAATTTAACAAAGTCTTGCTCTGGGGTTAAAGTGGCTCATACTGTTAGGGTGGCTAACTTCATTGCCGATAACTTAACAAAATTCGAGGCAAATAGGGGTCAACCAGTTTCCGAATGGTTTCTAGAAGATTTTTTATTTTATTTTTTATTTATTTTTTTCCCTATCTATTTCTCTCATATTTTTGTTTCATCGACAGGTGTAGAGGCTCCAACTCGAAGCCGGGGCGAACCTAGTTTGCCTGTAGCCACATTTTTAATGACCCTTAGCTTCTTGAATGTTTGGGAATAGAATCTAGCCCTCATGGGATTGGTGCTTGGGCAGCCATAAGGACTTTGCTACCTGTCTCGGGACTCCTTTCGATACAGGTACTGTTTCGCCCTCATGTTGTCGTTTATTTAGCTAAGCCCTATGTTTGGGTAGGCCCAAGAAGGCTACTTTTTATTCATCAAAGTACGCAATTTTTTGGGCTTCGTTTCGGTACCGGTACTTAAGGAGGAGTATCAACAGGTTTTGTGGAAATTGCCTCAGTTTTTTTTAGTATTGAGGACCAAATTCTTACCTCTATATTCCCTCTTCCCCATTGTAGAGTTATAATATTTAGGGTCGAGTTCTAGTTGTTGTGAAGCACCATCCTAATCAATTTAGATAACTTTCTCAACCTTTGCTCACTCACGGGGAGCATTGCGGGTTTGAATTTTGGGTTCATTTCATGGGTGTTTGGCCACTTTATAGTGAGGTGAGAGAGTTTTGTTCTCCCCATGGGGTTGTCCCCCATTTAGGTTTGAGTGTTGAGTGTCTTCCGCGTGGCTCAGGTCCAATAATCCTCATATTCATTGTTTGCTCTTTGTGCTGAGAATTGGGGACTGCTATCCTATTTTTTCTTAAACATTTTCGGCAAATTTTGCTCTCCAAGATCTTTGTGGCCGAAGCTTGTAAAAGGGAAGCTAGTTTTGTGTTTGACAATAATCACTTATTAGGCCTTGAAGGTGAAGAAGCTCTCATTTTAGCTAGTGAAGTATCTTACTCCTCTGGTGGTGCCAAGTTTTAGCTATAAGGGACTTGTGGTTTCTTTTTAATTGCTCGAATTCTCCTTGGTATGGAATTATATATGGCATGAAGATTCAGAGTTCTTAGAAACTAGTTGGTCCAATTATATTGCCGTTCGTGGATTTCCCTCTACCAAGTCCTCTGCCTATCTTTAGAAGCTTCAATCTTCTTGTTGTCTGCAAAGTTGTTGCCCAATCAACTTCCATTGCCTTTGGGCATGTCATTTATGTTTCTGCTAGCCTACTGCCAAGTAATTTTGAGGGCCGCTTCGAGTGGTTCACCATGAGGAACCGTTTCTTCCTAGCGTCCTTTTCTTTTATCTATTTTTGTCTTCGTTTTAATTATGCAAATCTTAGCCTTCTGATAGATCGAGATCTTGCTGGAATCTTTCTAGAAAAAAAATATGCTATGTGTTTGTCTTCTGAAGATTTCAATAGGATCTTGGTTTGGAATGGAGCATATTTGTGGAATTAGATACAATTTTCTGCTTCTATTCTTATTTTCGATAGCAAGTTTGTATTTCTTAGTTGGAATTTGTAATCTTGTAAGTTTCTTTGGAGCTGTAATTTTTCAATTCAATATAAGTATTGCTTATGAAAAAAAAACATCTGGATTGGTCGACGCCTCGTTTCCATTGACTTGTCAAATGAGCCGTTGCTTAAGTTTTACCTTGTGGAAAACTCCTCTCAACACATGACAAACGTGGGACAGTTTGTCGGAACTCTCAACTAACGATTGACTTAATATTATGTATAATCGCCAGACGGTATTTTCATTAAAGAAACAAATAAATTCCTTGATAATATAAAAGATACATATCCCGCCAATCAATATAGATTAAATTCAGTAGCTGGATCTCTATTAAGTCTTCACTCGGTGAACCAAAAGCCTCTGCAAAACAAAACAAATATGAAAAACATGACAAAATCATGATCTAGTGTTCATCACATCTACACTCTTTAACTCGTCTTGATATAAGGGATTTGTTTTCGGTTCCCATTCCAGAGAAAATCGATGCAGCGTAGCTGCTTTGACTACGGGGCACAGTTAACATTTATTTTTATATTAAAATACAAAGTTTTATTGTTTAGTAGTCTAATTAGAGTAATATACTCTAATGATTTATAACTTGGGAATTTTATTATTTAGTCCTCTGTTGAGAGTCTATTGAGGATTCAGACCCCACTAATTCTATAGAAAAAAGTCTTTCATTCTGGCTCTCTTGATAATATTTATTTAAGATTCTACCATTTTGTCCTATGCAAAAAGATAAATATATACACATAACGTTAACGTTAACTTAGTTCTTATTTTCAATAATACACCTTCTTTTCCTCTTTTTTTTTTTTTTTTTTTTTTTAACTCATTTTTTAGTGCGTAACGTTAACTCATTTTTTAGTGCATTAACTTATTTTTTGTGTGCATTAACATTTTATTGATTTACGTTAACGTTAAAATATTTTATTTTAACATTAACATTAACGTATTTTATTTTTTAGAAGTTCCATGTTAACGTATTTTGTTTGAATATTTATATTAACGTTCTACCACATAATTTTGTTTTGTGCACATTAACGTTAACTCATTTTTTTTGTGCGTTAACATTTTATTGGTTTACGTTAACGTTAAAGTATTTTATTTTAGCATTAATATTAACATATTTTATTTTTTAGAAGTTCTATGTTAACGTATTTTATTTGAATATTTATGTTAACGTTCTACCACATATTTTTATCTTGTGCGCGTTAACGTTAACTCATTTTTTAATGCGTTAACTTATTTTTTTTGTGCGTTAACATTTTATTGGTTTACGCTAACGTTAAAATATTTTATTTTAACTTAACGTATTTTATTTTTTAAAGGTTCTGTGTTAACGTATTTTATTTGAATATTTACGTTAACGTTCTACCACATATCTTTGTCTTGTGCGCGTTAATGTGAACTATTATATGTGTTATTTTATCATTTTGGACAGATTGTATAATTGGATTAGATTTATATGTTGTATTTTATCATACTTTTGTGTGCGTTAACTCATTTTTGAGTGCGTTAACATTAACTCATTTTGTGTGCGTTAACTCTTTTTTTCTTTTTTTTTTTGCATTAACGTTAACGCATTTTCATATTTTTTTTAATTTTTTTTATGTGTTTCAAGTCACCACATTTTTCTTCATCTGTTTTTGTGCATTAAACGTTAACGCATTTTTTACTATCGCGTTGTAGATTTTAACGTTAACGTATTTTATTTTTTAGGAATTTTGTGTTAACATATTTTGTTTGAATATTTATGTTAACGTCCTATCACATACTTTTATCTTGTATGGGTTAACGTTTATTACCATATGTGGTATTTTATCATTTGAGTTGAATGTATGTTTAGGTTGAGTTTACATTAACGTTAATACACATTTTTGGGTGGCTCTTTGTGCGTTAACGTTTACGCATTTATGTTGTCTGAAAAATTATATGTGAGAGATGAAAAACAGAACACTAATGTTAGCGTTAAATACATGTTTTTGGGTGTCTTGTTTCGGTTTACGTACATGTCAGTATTGTCTAGAAAACACATGTGTGCAAAAATTAAAAGTTGATATGCATTAACGTTAACTGCCATATATAGTATTTGTCATTTTGAGCTAAATATGGATTTGAATTGGGTTTGCGTTAACGTTAATGCACATTTTGTTGCTTCTCTGTGCGTTAACGTTAACACATTTAATGTTGTCTAGAAAATATGTGTGAACAAAAATCACGTAAAATACACCACGTTAACGTAAATTTAACACCCCCCACCTCCACCACCATTCATAGCCATAAAAAAAAAAAAAAAAAAAAAAAAAAAAAAAAAAAAAAAAACCAATTCAAATCTAAAAAATTCTAATTCAAATCTGAAAATCCCTAAAAAAATTGAGAATCAAACAAACCGTAAACAAATTTCCAATTTAAATCTGAATTTATGTTTGGGTCGTGTTTACATTAACGTTAATACACATTTTTTAGGGGTCTCTTCGGTGTTAACATTAAGACATTCACGTTGTCCCAAAATACATATGTGAAAGAAATCAACCAGCTACTAACATTAACGTAAAAAAATGAACACCCCACCATCCACCTCTACTATAAATCGAGCAAAAATCACACACCCACTAATGGTAATATTAATCTGGCTGGTCGTCGACGGTGGTTGCCGGATCTAGCTAGTAGTGGCTGATGGTTGTCAGAATCAAAAATAAACATCACCATCGCCAAACAACACCGCCGAAGAACACCACGAAAACGAATAACATCGCTGAATCGAACAACAAAACCAGAGAAAAAAAAAATACCACCATTTTCCTCTTACTCTGTTTTTGCACCTCGATGTCCATGGTTGAGAGAGAAAAAACCTTGCCCACTGCCACCATCCATTACCACTACACAACCAGTTCGAGGATGGGATCTAGCGGCGGTAGCGTTCGGTGGTGGGATCCCAACCGTTCTCTTCGTTCTCGCATCTCTCTCAAGCTACAACATCAACAACCAGTGAGGCTCGACCGCCACCATCCATCACTACCACATATACAGCACCGACAAACCCAAGATGAAAAACCAAATCTAGGTTTCCAGACCTAAAAAACCAGATCTGGAAACTCCATATCTAATTTTTTAGATCTGGAAACCCTCCCACCACCACTGGAAAACTGGGCCTGTATCACCATCCAATTCATCACCAATGTCATTACCCACGGCGTACACATCCACAACTATAAACCCACCGGAAACGTCGTGGTTCAGAGCTCGCCATCTCATTACGGGTAGCGGACGATTGCTGACGGTGACGGTATGGGTTTAGAGAGAAAGGGTAATCGGTTCAGATTTAGAGAGAGAGAGAATAATGGGTTCATTTTTTAGTGTGATAGAGAGAGACGATAAAGTGAGTGTGATGTCCAACCAATTTAGAGAGAGACAATAGAGTAAGAGTGAGATCCAACCAATTTACAGAGGATGTTAACGTACAATTTTTGTTCAGGGTTACTTATGTCTTTTTACCTTCTATTTTGTCTACCAAAGGACTAAAAACTTAATTGAATATACCAAAAGGTTTTTTCCCTACATGATCTCTTAAATCAGGACTAAATAATAAAAACCCCTTATAACTTTCGTAATTAATATTTATTATTTACTTGTTCATATCAATTAATGTCCATCAATATTTAACTTTAATACCATTGTATGATATAAAGGTCATTAATTTTCTCTCTCTTTCTCCTCTTTACGCTTGTGGGTCTTTGTGCTTATTTTTTTGTGTTTCTTTCCACAGTTGCTGAGTTATTGAGGAAGTGACATTGACTATTTTTAATCAACATTCAATTCTTTTAACTAAAAAATCATAAAAATGGAATATGAATATGATGAAATGCAGATTAAAATGATATAAGTTTCATGAATATAATCTATTGTTACCATTCCTAAATATGGATATTTTTGTCAGTACGTGCTTATTTTTGGTGGGTGATCTTTAACCACTTTTTACAAAGAGTGAAATCATTTGTAAATTAGTTGACATATATGGACAATAGTTTAAGAAAATATGAATGTTCTTTGAGGGCTAAAAACATGAATCATTCTTGGTTTTTTTATAGAATCTACTACTTTTGAGAAATAAATAATAAAAAGTCCTAAAAATATACATTTTTTATTTAAATTTTAAATGAAATTTAATTGTTATTCCATTGTTTTTAAATAATATATTTAGAATCTACTCGTAGAGATCTATTAAACAAGACCAATATTGAATATAAAAAAAAAATTATTATTTTGTTATACATCTTAAATGAGTTGTGTTTTGGCCCAGATACGATGTCAAATGAGCAAAGGTTACCGCATTATGGTGGATGAGTGAAGATAAAGAAGTTAGTCCATGAGAATTGGATTAGGTTGGCAACTTGGAATATAAGAACGTTGATGAGTAAGACTAGAAAATTAGTGGACATGATGAGTAGAAGAAAGATTATATTTTATGCTTACAGGAAACTAAATGGGTTGGAGAGAGGTCTAGAGAAATTGAGAGTACGGGGTATAAATTATGATATACGGGGAATAAAAAAATATAGGAATGGTGTGGGCAACATGGTAGATAGGTATTTAATAGATAACGTGGTCGATATTAGGAGAATTAGCGATTAGATGATGGATATGAAGTTGGTGATTGGAGGGGAAGTGATTAACGTTATTAGTGTGTACATTCACCAAATTGGATTACAAGAAAATGTTAGATGAGAATTTTGGGAGAAGATGGACGAAGTTGTTCAAAGTATACTTAACCAAGAAAAAATATTTATTGGGGGAGACTTGAATGGACATGTAGGGAAAGAAATGGAACTTTCGAGATAGTACATGGTGGTTATGGATTTGGAGAGAAGAATGTCATGGGTGAGATGATTTTAGATTTTGCTATGACGTATGATCTAGTTCTTCTAAATACATGTTTCAGGAAGAGGGATGAACACCTTATTATATTTAAGAGTGGACAGAGAAATAGTCAGATATATTTTGTCCTTACTAGAATGAGTGATCGTTTAATATGTAAGGACTCTAAAGTCATACCCGAAGAGAGTATTGATACCCAACATGGATTGATGGTAACCGATTTGAAGTTTCAAGGGGGCAAACGGGAGTCTAAGATACGTAGGCATGCAAGGATACGTTGGAGAGATCTAAGAGGTGAAAATATGGAGTTGTTTAAGGATAAAATTAGCAATGATAAGTTATGAAAGAGACATGACGATGTGAACAAAATATGGAGTAATATGGCGAGTCGTATTAGAGAAATAGAAAAAATTTCTAGGAGTTTGTAGAGGAGGAGGACCACGATATAAAGAAAGTTGGTGGTGGAATGAGGAGGTCCAAAAAGTCATTCGAGACAAAAAAATAGCATATGAAGAATGGTAAAAATGTCGAAGTAGGAAGAGTTTGGAGAAGTATAAACATACAAATGGAGGCAAGAAAAGTAATTAAGAAATTAAAATTAATGGTGTACAATAATTTGTATCAAAAGTTAGATACAAAATAGGGAGAGATAGATATATTTAAACTTGCTAGGCGACGTGAATGAAAGACTAGAGATATTGGAAGTGTCAGATGCATCAAAGACACTGATGAAAAGGTCCTGGTGAAGGATGAGAAGATTATGGAACAATTGAGAAATTATTTTTATAATTTATTTAATGAGAATAACATCAGGGAATCTGAACTAGAGTTGTCTAATTTATCTTTAAATAGGATTTATAGGTTTTATAGAAGAACTAGCTTATAATTCGTGCCTCAAGGCACAACTATTAAAAAAATTAATTTTTTTTTTTTACATAATCTCTTCTATTTATACAACATTCTAGACCTATTTTATTAAGAAACCAAGAATAGTTAAAATTTAAATACCACCACCAACTAATAACGTACATTTTGTTGTCAAGTGCACCAATGATTAACAGAAATCCCAAACCACCACCTCAATCCGTAAATTAGTACCCAAAAAAAAAAAATCAAAATCAAATGTACAACCACCTCCATTGTCCGATGCTATCCCTGTATCCAAACACCAGTACCTATAATTTGATTTAATTATCTCATAAAGCTCATCTTGACTCATTTCTTCAAGTTATCTTGGATTGAATGAATAATATGGATCCATAAATTCACTGATATATTGACCTCCTTTTGTAGTACACTCAATCGGATGATATTAGGATTGTGTGCGCCCGATTGAATATCGTACTTGCCAAAAAAAAAAAAAATATACGCTAGTATATATATATTGTTGATCCCAAGATTTTGATGAACAATTAAGTGTTGATGTTTTGGTGGAACTAATATTTGATCAAGTGTTTCAGTGATTTAAAGTTTTAATAATGAAGATGTCAAAGTGAATGGATGCTAAATGAAGATATCAAGATGTTGAAGAAGTTTTAAAAGTTTGAAGACATTAGGAAAAACAACCCAGGTAAATATAAACTCTTAATATCCCATTTAGGAACACACACAGAGCACAAAATAAATTTTATCTTTTATGTGTGTTTTGGTTGAGTATATTTATTTGCTCCTATGTGAATTAAAAAGAAATATTTTTGAATGACTAAAATAGAATATAAGAGTTTTAGTGGAGTTCATTTGAATATAAATATAGATAAAGGGGCAAAATTATAAAATAAAGTAAATTAAAAACGAGATCAGAGAAGAAATTCAGGAGGGGGCAGTCGACTGAGGAGTCGACTGGAGAAAGAAGATGAACTCTCTAAATTTGCGAGTCGATAGAGAGGTCAACCGATAGAAACTTGGCAAACTCTCTAAATCTACGAGTCGATAGAACGGTTGACCGGTAGAAGCTTGGCAAACTCTCTGAATCTGCAAGTCGACTGAGGAGTCGACCGATCAAGTGCATGAGCTACTTCCAGTATCCTTCAATCGACTGGGCAGTTGACTGAACGCGCAGTCTCAAGATATTGGTTGATTCGATTTTAAATCCAAAAGTAGCCGTTTTTTGTTAAGATTTGAGAGAGATTTCATGGATATTCTTAACATTTGAGATATAGTTCATATACTAATTAAATCCTTTCAATATGGTTCATTAATTATTAAAATTTCTCAATTTGGTACTTAAAATTAATTATATACTTATTTGTTTTGATTAAGAAATACTTTGGGGATTCAATTGAGAGTTTTAAAAATTGTTATTAAGTGAAATTGAACCTAAATAAAGTTCTCATGTTATGAAGGGTCTATAAGAGTATTTTATTGTTATGACACTTGTAATCTAGCTATTAGGGGGCTGATTACATGTGCCCTTATATAGACCTGCAACTTTTCTAAGAGAGTTATTCATTCTAATCATTCTAAGAGATAAAATTAGTCTATATCTTTTTGAGAGAGCGTTTATAAGAGTTATCATTCTACGATACTGTGAGCTGTTCTAAGAGAGTGATTCTGATAATCAACTGCGATCAATTTGTGCTAATACTGGAATTGAAGCTACATTGTTTTCATCATTAATTCTGTGGATTCCTGATGAGATCTTTCCATATTGATTATTACTTGTTTATTATTGTATTTTGGAAATTGATCTTAGAAATTGGTTTTGATTTTTAAAAAAAATATTTTTTCAAATAATTTCTTGAATCTGATTACGTGCTCCAATTTGCTACCCATTTATTGCTAAAATCAGATTTCTGCATCTCACATAATTCTATCACTAGTTGACATAGTAATTGAGTTTATATATATATATTTGGGGTGGTAGAAACTCCGAGTGAGATTTACTTATCAATTTTTGTATTGGTGAGTTGTGACGGGTTAAATATCATTGGGAATATTTAATCAAGGGTAGCTCGGTTTCAGTCTCTTCCTGTAAAAAGATTGAGGTAGTGATTCTTCCTAGATAAGAATTGTGTGTTTGTGAGTGATTTTGTAACGGTTCAATCCTTACCGGGTAAAAGGATATTTGGAGTGTTTTGGTGAGATTTTGATTCTTGAGCCTAAGTGTTAAAAAAAATTAGGTTATTTTTTAGCTTGTAAAAAAGTAGAGGTTATTCCTTAACCTTTGAAAAGAAAATTGTAAAGGTTGATTCTGAGCTTATAAAAGAATTGGTGTGCGGGTTTGGTTCCTACTTTTAAAGGAATCTTGGTTTTAGTGGGTGCGACCTCCGTGGAGCTCGGGGGACTGAATTAACCAAGAGTAACTTGGTGAACTAGTATAAATATCTTGTGTGTTGCTTTCTTAATTTGTCTATTTTTGTTGTTTGTGTGTGCACCTAGTTGATTGATTACTTTCGCTGTGTTATAAAGATAATAATTAATTTAGGTATAAAATTAATTATTTAATTTATTAATTTTTATTCTGATTATTATTTTTATTACCCAATTCACCCCCCCTCTTGGGTATTCTACTGGGCCAACAATTGGCATCAGAGTTGGTTTAGCTTGAATTTATTAGCTAACAAGGATCATATGGATTGTCCTGATTTAAATATTATGTGTGCTACTGTTAATTCTGCCTCTCTTAATAGTCATTGTTCTGATCATGAGTCTAATATTATTCGTAATGATGAGAATACAGATAAAGCTATTAAGACACTTATTACTCTTACTTATATTTTTCGAAAAGAGAATTTTAAATTAGAACAAAAGATTGCAACTCTTGAAAACAAAAAGTTTAGTACTATCAAATATCTCAAGAAAAAGAATTTGGATAAATATTTTGAAACTATTGAGTTTAAAAATGCTATATCAGAAATCAGTAAGTTGTATGATAAAATTGAGTCTCTTGAGGATGAGACTAAGGTTTTGAAAAACGATTTTTATGAGCTTCAACAGAATGAATTTAAAAGGAAAAATCTTGAAACTTTGAATGAGGCCTTGAGTATTGAATTAGATAATACAATGTGTGAGCTTGATAAAGCTCATTTGAAAATCCATTCTGTTGAAAGTAAGTGCTAAATTCTTAAGAATGATCTCGAATTTATGCATAAAAAGAATTTTGGTCTACAAGTAAACGTTAGCACCAATGAACGATTACTTGAGAAGACTCAAAAGGAGTTTAAGGAAGCAATGGATAAATTCAATGATATTGAAAGTACTAAATGTTTTGAAAAACCAATAGTTACTAAAACTGATTCTCAAAATCGCAGAAAATCCTATGCTCCAGTAAGAAACACTGACTATTCGAAAAGGCGTACTAATGGTATTAAGTGTTTCTATTGTAGTAAATTTGGTCACTGCAAAAACTCTTATTATTTATGGCATGGTTATCCTGTCGGATCCAGAAATAACAGGATACCAAAAAGAGAAAATTCTGATGCAGGTACAAATCAAAGATTCAGACAAGAAAGTACAATAAATACCACGTCCCGACAAGGAGATATGAACAGACAAGAAGGTACAATGAATATGCCATGCCAAATATGGAATCAAGGTTCAATGTATCTATTAAGAAGAATAAGCACGTGCCGAATACAAGAGTACAGCAGCAACAAGATCAATATGTGAGAGCTGATAAAGCTTATCCACAACAAATGAGAAAATACCAGCACAAGAGAAGATTCATTTACAAAGTTGTTCCAAAGCAGCATGAAGCAACAAACAAAGCCAAAAAGGTTCTTAACGAATCAGCTCAAAGAATTGTTGTTTCTAGGAAGGAGGAGATCAAGGTCAAAAATCAAGTATTGGGGGATACAAAGAACTTAAAATCAGAGAGTAATAATCCACCTAAGGTACACACACCACTTGCGTCCAAAGATGATCCAGGTATGTCAAAATTTTTAAAGTTCAAGTTTATTAATTTTATTAGGGAGACTGAGCCTGTTCATTTTGAAATTTAGACGTTTGCAATATGTGTGTATGTGTGTGCTTAAGTGTGTGAGTAAATATTTCTTAAATATATGTGGATCAAAACAAGAGGTAAAAATTAAGCTAAGAGGATCAAATTAGGGCTAAATGCGTAAAATTGGACAAAATAGAAAAAAGCAATCGACTTATCAATCGAACAAAGGTTTCAGGTTAGAATCCCAAGAGTCAGTGTAACTCCATCAGTCGACTGAACGGTCGACCGAATGTGTCGGGATATAAAAACCTCACTTTTTTATTTCATTTCATCTTAACCCTAAAACCCTTTTTCTCTCAAAACCCCTCATCTCCCAAGCTCGCCCAAGCCTAAATCTCACGAAATCAATCCATTTTGGCCAAGATCTGAAGGAGTTTTGGATGAATCAACAAGCCTAAGGCTTGGATTTCTGTTGGAAGTACTCTCTCGCGCGCGAAAAATAGGTTGGTCTTCTCTCATTCTAGGGCTACGGCTGTTCTTGCGGATTGAACTCAGTTTGCTTGATTATTTTCAGATTAGTTGGTTGTTTAGTTTTGGTTTATTGAGATATTATAGTTTGGTTGCTTGAGATTGTGCAAAAATGCCTAGAATCAAGAGTCGTGCGAATAGGCCTAAGTTTGACACCGTTCACTTTCGAAGTGAAAAGACCGAGAGAAAATAAAATGATGAATTTGTAAATCGAAGGGTGTTAGGATGCAAACCCACTGATTTTGTTGAGTTAAAAGAGAAGAACATTGATATTGAAGTATATTTTATAAATTTGGGATGGATTGAGTTTGTCAATAAAAATGAAGAGTGGATGCCAGTTTGGGTACAAATGTTTTACAGTAATACGACCTTCAATGAACTTGAAATTAAATCTTTTGTTAAAGGAACATTAATTCGTTTCGATGCGGTATTGTTAAGCCACATTTTGGAATTACCAAGAGGAGATGTATTTCCATATAATACGTCTCATTGGCTTTCAATAAATCTTAATAGAAGACCAATTACAAAAAATTTGATTTAGACGAAGACAAAGCAGGCTTGTTATCCATTGGGCATCGATTTCTTCACTTAGTGCTAACCTATTCGGTTGTGCCTAGAGGAGGAAGTCATACTAATGTAAATGATTTTAATTTGTACTTGATGAATGAAATTGTGAAAGGGAAAAAGCTGGACTTACCCCATATCCTGATAGAACATATGATGCATCAAGTTAACAAATCCTCAGGAATACTACCCTACACAGATGCACTTCAGAAAATATTCGATCACTTTGGAATAATGATTGATCCAGATGAGCAGAGGTTTATGACAATGACACCGGGGTAGATTAATGTACAAAATGTATTGTTGATGGGGTACGAGTTCAAAAGAAATGGATGGGTAAAGAAGAAGTCTCAGAAAAGACAGAGAGCGCAGGTTGTAGAAGGGGAAGAAGAAGTAGGAGAGTTGAGCCTAGATCAGAAGATGGACTATCTTCATGATCAGATTGATGATTTAAGAATTCATGCCGATTTGATGGATGAGAGGATGACTGGATTGGAAAATAAAATGGTTTAGATGAATATGCACATAGAAGCTGGGTTTTGAAAAATAACAGGAAGTCTGGATCAAATGTTTCAGTATATGCAGTCATCTCACCATGGATACCCATAGTAGTATAGTGCCCAGCCATATTTTGCTGGCCATCCAATGTATGGAGCACAGCAGGATCATCAGGAGCAGGACTATCAGGAGCAGGGCCATCGAGAGCAGTTCTTTCAACGCCATTTCACCGGCAGATGACTCTTAGACCAGTGATTCAGCCAGGTGTCCCGTACCCACAGCAGGTAGACACTAGTCCAATGGGATTTTACTACCATTTCTCTGGACAGAGCCCTCCTTAGATTTTATCCTTGTGTTGTTAAAAACATGACACACAACATTTTTTTTTTTGTCTGTAATAGTAAATCTAGGTTGTTTGGATTTCATTAACTAATAGTGTTTGGATTCTGATGAAGTACCTAGATTTGATCCAATTGGTTAGATTTTTATCTTTAGTAATGATCCACATCATATTTGTTGAAAATGGTTTTGATATGCTAAATGAATCGAATAGATGTGATATTTATCTATAAGTGTTAAAGTTTTGGGCTTAAAAAGTTATTTATACAAATAAGTTTTAAAACTTTTAGAAATTTAATCAAATGTGCTTATAATGATGTTTGCCTAGAGTGACTTACATAATTGTTGTTTTCTCCTTCCCTACCTAAGTTGTTTTTGAAGATGACAAAGGGGGAGAAATGAATGATGTTTTATTTAGGGGGAGAATTCTAATACTGTGTTTTAATCAAAAGGCAGAGAAATTTAAAAATTAAGTTTTATTGAGTATTTTTAAATTGTGAATTATTGAAATCTTCATTATGATGTTTAAATGAGTTAAAGAACCCGTCCTCGAATTCAGGGGGAGTGTGGTTATATTTTATTTTTAAAGAAAATATCAAAATTAATTGTGATCATCAAAAAGTAGGAGATTGTTAATCTCAAGATTTTGATGAATAATTAAGTATTGATATTTTGGTGAAACTAATGTTTGATCAAATGTTTCAGTGATTTAAAGTTCCAATAATGAAGATGTCAAAGTGAATGGATGCTAAATGAAGATATCAAGATGATGAAAAAGTATTAAGAGTTTGAAGACATTAGGGAAAACAACCCAGGTAAATATAAACTCTTAATATCCCATTTAGGAACACACACACGGTACAAAATGAATTCTATCTTTTATGTGTGTTTTCGTTGAGTATATTTATTTGCCCCTATGTGAATTAAAAAGAAAATTTTTTGAATGACTAAAATAGAATATAAGAGTATTAGTAGAGTTCATTTGAAAATAAATATGGATAAAGGGACAAAATTGTAAAAGATAGTAAATTAAAAACGAGATCAGATAAGAGATTCAAGAGGGGGCAGTCGACTGAGGAGTTGACCGAAGAAAGAATATGAACTCTCTGAATCTGCGAGTCGATAGAGAGGTCGACCGATAAAAGCTTGACAAACTCTCTGAATCTACGAGTCAATAGAACGGTCGACTAGTGGAAGGTTGGCAAAATCTCTGAATCTGCGAGTCGACTGAGGAGTCAATCAATCAAGTGCATGGGCTACTTCTAGTATCCTTCAGTCGACTGGGCAGTCGATTAAATCCAAAAGTAGCCGTTTTTGGTTAATATTTGAGAGAGATTTCTGGGATATTCTTAACATTTGAGATATGGTTCATATACTAATTAAATCCTTTCAATATGGTTCATTAATTATTAAAGTATCTCAATTTAGTACTTAAAATGGATTCTATACTTATTTGTTTTGATTGAAAAATACTTTGGGAATTTAATTGAGAGTTTTAAAAGTTGTTATTAAGTGAAATTGAGCCTAAATGAAGTCCTCATGTTATGAAGGGTCTATAAGAGTATTTTATTGTCATGACACTTGTAAACTTGCCGTTAGGAGGCTGATTACATGTGCCCTTATACGGACCTGCGAATTTTCTAAGAGAGTTATTCATTCTAATCATTCTAAGAGATAAAATCAGTCTATATATTTTTGAGAGAGCGTTTATAAGAGTTATCCTTCTACGATACTGTGAACTGTTCTAAGAGAGTGATTCTGATAATCAACTGCGATCAATTTGTGCTGATACTGGAATTGAAGTTACATTGTTTTCATCATTAATTCTATAGATTCCTGGTGAGATCTTTCCATATTGATTATTACTTGTTTATTATTGTATTTTGGAAATTGATCTTAAAAATTATTTTTGATTTTTAAAGAAAATATTTTTTCAAACAATTTACTAAATTTGATTACGTGCTCCAATTTGCTACCCATTTATTGCTAAAATTAGATTTCTGCATCTCTCATAATTCTATCACTAGTTGGGATATTAGTTGAGTTTATATATATCTGGAGTGATAGAAGCTCCGAGTGAGATTTACTTATCAATTTTTGTATTGGTGAGTTGTGACGGGTTAAATATCATTGGGGATATTTAATCAAGGGTAGTTGGGTTTCAGTTTCTTCCTGTAAAGAGATTGAGATAGTGATTTTTTCTAGATAAAAATTGCGTGTTTGTGAGTGATTTTGTAACGGTTCAATCCTTACCAGGTAAAAGGATATTTGGAGTATTTTGGTGAGGTATGATTTTTGAGCCTAAGTGTTAAAAAGAATTAGGTTATTCTTTAGCCTATAAAAAAGTAGAGGTTATTCCTTAACATTTGAAAAGAAAATTGTAAAGGTTGATTATGAGTCTGTAAAATAATCGGTGTGTGGGTTTGGTTCCTACTTTTAAAGGAATCTTGGTTTTAGTGAGTGCGACCTCCGTGGAGCTCGGGGGATTGGATTAGCTCAGAGTAGCTTGGTGAACCAGTATAAATCTCTAGTGTACTGCTTTCTTAATTTGTCTATTTTTGTTGTTTGTGTGTGCACCTGATTGATTGATTAATTCCGCTGTGTTATAAAAATAATAATTAATTTAGGCATAAAATTAATTATTTGATTTATTTATTTTTATTCTGGTTATTTTTTTATATTATCCATTTCACCCCCCCTTCTTGGGTATTCTACTGGGCCAACATATATATATATATATATATATATTGGTGATAGGTGTAAAATATCTATCTAATTATAAACCGAATTTGCCAGTTTTCAAGTAATTTATTGAAGTTTGAATACCGTTTTAGTTGTTTTTATTAGTCAGGAGCAGGGACATAAACAATTGAAAAAAAAAGAGGTTTCAAATAACAGAGCAAATCCGCCTAGGCGAAGTTTCCACTGCCTAGGCGGACATTCATCAGAAAGTTGAATTGCTGAAGATTTGAAATCCGCCTAGGCGGAAATCCATCAGAAGGTTGCAAGGGCTGAAGTATTGAATCCGCCTAGGCGAAGTTTCCACCGCCTAGGTGGAAATCCACCAGAATGCTGGAAGTACTGAATTACTAGATAGAGCTGCACGGCTGTAAATTCGCCTAGGCGAAGTTACTACCGCCTAGGCGGAATTCTGTCAAAAAGATAAGGAGCCAAGAAGTTAGTCCTCCGCCTAAGAGAAGATTCTACCGCTTAGGCGAAATTCTAACCGACTTAAGCACCGCCTAAGCGAAGTTTCCACCGCTTAGGCGGAAATCGCAGAACAGGTCAAAATATCTATTTAGATATTTTTGAACCCCTTGGCCACGTCTGAAAGTTGTTGTTGAAGAACCCTAACCCTAGTAGAGAGCTCTTAAGCTATATTTTGAAGATCAAGAAGGAGGTTCATCATTCGGATAAAGAAGGATAACTTGCGGATCGATCATTAGTGACAGTGAACCGTTTCACTTCCAGATTTGATTGTTTCTCTCTTGTTTTATTCTTTGTAATCACTTTTTCATATCTAAGAATGTTGAATCCCTCTTATTTTGTATGGTATATGGATAAGATCTTGTAATAGTAGTTAAATGTCACTTAGGTGTAGTCAAAATCATGTAACCGTTTAGTTGAGTAAATTTATGTTACTTTAACGTGTTGTTTGTCGAAATCCGATTGTGTTTATCGTTATTCTTGATACTATGCTTGTATTGATAAACCGAGAATACAGGATTTGACACTCAGGAGAGGTAACCCCGAATTCATACTAGGGTAAATACAATGTGACGTTCTAACGACCCGGGAGGGCATTAGAACGTATGCAACCCATGACGTTGGCTCAAAACTCATGCAACTTAGGGTCGTTTAGGTGTTGAAGGGGACTTCTTCGTTGACACGAAGTCGTGTAATCCCTCGTTTTACACTCGGGAGAGGTAGCGGAAGAATTATTGATACAAAGGTTGTCGGATTAGATAGAAACCGTTATAGCTAACTAAATGAAATCGGTTATGCATTATATGAAAGAAATTCATACCTAAGTAATTAGTGTAATTAAAATTAACCTTATAGTTGTCATTTATCTTAGTATAGTAATTAGAAAACAAACAAAATTTGATTAATCGAGATAATATGAAACTATTGAAATCGCAATACTCAACTGAATTACCGGTCGTTCCCAGTGGAACGATATCCGATCCTAAAAGATCCATTATATTAAAACTTAGAACTCGTATACTTGCAAATAGTCCAATTACCGCAAGGAGGAAACAAAGTAGTTGAATCCGAGCGCGTGACAAGTTTTTGGCGCCGTTGCCAGGGAACGGCAATGTGTTTTTCAATTAAGTTGATATCGTGATTTAGTAGTTGAATGTTAATCACGATAATTCTTTTGTTCTTAAATTTAATTCAATTTATTTATTTATTTCATTTATCAATTGAATTTAAGTTGTGCATGCGGCGGAGTAAACGTATTGCTAAGCAAAAAGAAGAAAAAGCTACAGCAATGGCCGGTGGACATGAGAATATTCCGCAACCACCAGAGCCGCAAGTACTCCAGCCTCCAAAGCATGAGAGGCCACAACGAGTCCTTCGGGACTATTATCGGCCCCTTATGTTGGACAATTATTCAGGGATCCGGAGGCAGACGATCCAAGCTAACAACTTCGAGTTGAAACCCGCCTTAATCAACATGGTTCAGCAGAACCAATATGGCAGGAATCTTCACGAAAATCCCAACGTACACTTGGCTACTTTTCTGGAAATCTGTGACACCATAAAGATCAACGGAGTCACCGAAGATGTGATAAGGCTGAGGTTATTTCCATTCTCCTTACGAGACCGAGCAAGGGGATGGTTTCAATCGATTCAGCCGGGGAGCATTAACACTTGGGAGGACCTTGCACAAAGGTTCCTCACTAAGTTCTTCCCAACCTCGAAGACGTCTCAACTCCGAGGCAAAATTGCGCAGTTTCATCAGAGAGATTTCGAGCCATTATTTGAGGCATGAGAGAGGTTTAAAGACTTATTGAGAAGGTGCCCCCAACACAGTTATCAAGATTGGTTTCAAACCCAATTATTCTATAACGGGTTAGATGGCCAGACAAGAACAATAGTCGATGCGGCCTCCGGGGGATCATTGTTGTCCAAAACCCCAACCGAAGCAAATGCGTTATTGGAGGATATGGCGGCTAATAACTACCAATGGCCGAATGAGAGGAAGACGGGAAGACGAGTTGCTTCTATCCAAGAATCGGACCATATTTCAACGTTATCGGCCCAAGTGTCCAAGCTCTCGGACCAATTAGTCGCCTTATCTACAAAAGGAGCTTTGTCAAATCAAGGGGAGGAGAAAGCGGCAAGTAGTTTTCAGTCCGGATTGGATAACGAGTTTGAGGAATGCCATTTTCTGAACAACCGTGCTACCAATCTTCGGGATATCCAATGCAAGCTAATTGCCAAATGCAACAACCGCCAATCCACAACCCAAAGCCAAATTTGGATGAAGTTCTGGGATCATTTATGAAAGAAATGCAGACTATGATGCTTGAGACGCATAATCGCCTGAACAAACATGAAACACGGCTAGACTCTATTGATATCACGTGTACCAACACTAATGCCACGGTGAAGGCTCTTGAGACTCAAATCGCGCAACTTGCTAGGGCAATTCAAGAACAACAAAAGGGGAAGTTTCCAAGCAACACGGAAACCAACCCTCGGGAATGCAAGGTGATTAAGTTGAGGAGCGACAGAGACGTAGAAGTAAGGAGGCCTATGGAAACTGAGCCGGCCGTGAGTCGTGAGTTTCTGGATGATGAACCAAGAACTAGTGTGGAGGAAGACGTTGAATAAAAGGCCGAAGAAAGAAAGGAGAAGCTAAGTGAAGACGTGAATGGGAGTAGCAACAAGGAGAAAGTTGAGGAGAGAAGAAGAGATGAAAGGGTGATGCCGGGAAGAGTAACATTTTCAGAGAATCCGCCAATTCTAGTCACACCATTGCCATATCCTCAAAGGTTCCAAAAGAGGAAGTTGGATGTTCAATTCGAAAAATTTCTTGAAATCTTCAAGAAAATCCACATCAGCATTCCCTTCCCGGATGCATTGGAACAAATGCCTAATTATAGCAAGTTCTTAAAGGATATCATGACAAAGAAGCGGAAGTTGGAGGACTATGAAACGGTGAAGCTAACTGAAGAGTGTAGTGCA
This sequence comes from Eucommia ulmoides, assembly GCA_016647705.1. Lineage (NCBI taxonomy): Eukaryota > Viridiplantae > Streptophyta > Magnoliopsida > Garryales > Eucommiaceae > Eucommia > Eucommia ulmoides. Next base: position 35,674,190 of record CM028339.1, on the reverse strand, counting down.
ATACTACAGAGAAAGTTGCCTACTAAATTAAAGTATCCGGGTAGTTTCACGATTCCGTGTACTATCGGGAAATCCCACTTCGATAAGGCACTTTGTGATCTAAGGGCAAGTATCAATTTGATGCCTTCTTCCGTTTATCGGAAATTAGGACTCAGAAGTGCAAAGCCGACGACTATATCTCTTCAAATGGTGGATCGTTCTCTAACTTATCCTAAGGGAATAATTGAGGATGTGTTGGTGAAAGTGGACAAATTTATTTTCCCGGTGGATTTCGTAGTACTTGAGATGGAAGAAGACCGAGAGATCCCGATCATCCTTGGAAGACCTTTCCTTGCAACGGGAAAGGCCTTAATAGATGTGCATAATGGCAATTTGACCTTAAGAGTGAACGATGAAGAAATAAGGTTCAATATTTTTAATACTATGAACTTTCTGGATGAATCTCCCAATTGCAATCGAGTAGATGTTGTGGACTCTTGCGTGCGGGAGTTCTTTCTTGCAAACATGGATATGGATTCCTTAGAGCGCACTCTCAAAAATTCCTTATCTATGGGGGATCTTGGTGAGGGAGGCTCTACCATGGACTTTGATGTTGTGGAATACGTACTAGCTCTAGAGGCTCAATCGAAAGCTGTAGATTGTCCTATTCATGTGGCGGAGATTGAACAAGTTGAAGACTCTCCTGAGAAATCAAATCCGCCTCACGGTGGGTTACTACTCAAGCAATTACCGGAATACCTTCGGTATATCTTTTTGGGAGAGAATTTGACCAATCCGGTTATAATCTCATCAACTCTGATGGAAGAAGAGGAGAGTAAGTTGCTAAGAATCTTGTAGAGGCACCGGTCCGCTTTTACTTGGTCTATTTCAGATATCAAGGGAATTAGTCCGTCGGTGTGTATGCATAAGATTTTGATAGAGGATACGTTCAAACCCTCCATTGAACATCAACGGCGGCTAAATCCGACTATAAAAGAAGTGGTGAGAGCGGAGGTGTTGAAGTTATTAAATACGGGGATTATATACGCCATATCCGACAGTGAGTGGGTGAGCTCGGTGCAAGTAGTGCCAAAAAAAGGAGGTATGACGATAGTAAAGAATGAGAAGGATGATCTTATCCCGACACGGACCATCACAAGGTGGCGTGTATGTATTGATTATCGAAGATTAAATAAGGCAACGAGGAAAGATCATTTTCCTCTTCCTTTCATTGACCAAATGCTAGATCGTTTAGCTGGTTATGAGTACTACTGCTTTCTTGATGGCTATTCTGGTTATAATCAAATAGCTATTGTACCGGAGGACCAAGAGAAGATGACTTTCACATGCCCATATGGAACGTTTGCGTATAGACGTATGCCATTTGGCCTTTGCAATGCACCGGCAACTTCCCAACGGTGTATGATGGCGATCTTTTCTGATATGGTGGAGGAGAAAATGGAAATCTTTATGGATGACTTCTCAGTCTTTGGATCGTCCTTTGATCACTGTCTCTACAATCTGGCGCTTGTTCTTGACCGATGTGAAAAGAAGAATTTGGTTTTAAATTGGGAGAAGTGTCACTTTATGGTTAAAGAGGGGATCGTCTTAGGTCATCGAGTCTCTACAAAGGGGCTTGAGGTGGACCAAGCAAAGATAGAAACGATTGAGAAGCTTCCACCACCAATAAATGTGAAAGGAGTTCGAAGTTTCTTGGGGCATGCCGGCTTTTACCGACGCTTTATTAAGGACTTCTTGAAGACGGTAAAGCCCTTATGTCACCTTCTTGAGAAGGATACCTCGTTTGATTTCAATGAAGCTTGCATGGAGGCGTTTAAGGCAATAAAGAAGAAGTTGATCACGGCTCCAATAATGGTCGCTCCGGATTGGGAAATGCCATTTGAGATAATGTGCGATGTGAGTGACTATGCCGTTGGCGCGGTGTTAGGCCAACGGAAGGAGAAGATCTTCCGCTCGATCTATTATGCAAGCAAAACATTGAATGACGCCCGGGAAAATTACACCACAGCGGAGAAAGAAATGCTAGCGGTGGTCTTTGCTTGTGATAAGTTCCGTTCATACATCATTGGGTCAAAAGTGATCGTCTATACAGATCACGCGGCTATCTGGTACTTATTTGCCAAGCCAAGGTTGATTAGGTGGATTCTCTTATTACAAGAGTTTGATGCGGAAATAAGGGACAAAAAGGAGAGTGAGAACGTTGTGGCCGATCATTTGTCGAGGTTGATCCAAGATGACGTTGGTGACGAGTCTAATATCACGAAAGTGTTCCCTGACGAACAACTCTTTGCAGTAGAAAATGCACTTCCGTGGTATGCTGACATTGTTAATTATCTTGCATGTGGCGTGTTACCACCTGAGTTTACGGGAGCACAAAGGAAGAAATTTCTTTTTGATGCTAAGTACTATCTGTGGGACGAGCCGTTGCTATTCAAGAAGTGTTCTGATCAGGTGATCCAGAGATGTGTTCCGGAAGAGGAAATGGCTAGTATTCTCTACCATTGCCATTCATCACCTTGTGGCGGCTATTTCGGTGCGACTCGGACGGCATCAAAAGTACTGCAATCAGGTTTTTACTGGCCCTCTTTGTTTAAAGATTCATACACATTTGTAAAAACCTGTGATAGATGTCAAAGGGTAGGTAACATATCAAGGAGGCATGAGTTGCCACTGACGTCAATCCTTGAGCTTGAGTTGTTTGATGTGTGGGGATTAGATTTCATGGGACCATTTCCGCCCTCATTTGGGAAGGAGTATATTCTGCTAGAGGTGGATTATGTGTCCAAAGGGGTCGAGGCCGTGGCAACACCTACTAATGATGCCAAAGTGGTGTTAAAATTCCTTCAACATAATGTCATGACACGGTTCGGGACACCTCGAGCCTTAATCAGTGATGAGGGGACCCACTTCTGTAACAAAATGCTCAATGCCTTGTTGGCAAAGTATGGAGTGAGGCACTAGGTGGCGCTACCTTATCACCCACAGACAAATGGCCAGGCGGAAGTTTCAAACCGTGAGATCAAGCTCATTCTGGAAAAGACGGTTCATACAAATCGCAAGGATTGGGCGGTGAAGCTAGATGATGCTTTACGGGTGTATCGCACGGCTTTTAAAACACCGATCGGCATGTCGCCGTATCGATTGGTGTTTGGGAAAGCTTGTCATTTGCCCGTTGAATTGGAGTACCGTGCATTATGGGCGATAAAGAAACTCAATTTTGATATAAAAGCTTCTGGTGCGCAACGTCTCCTCCAATTAAATGAAATGGAGGAATTCCGGCACGAAGCTTATGAGAATGCCAAGCTCTACAAAGACAAAACGAAGAGATGGCATGATAAAATGATAGTCCGGAGGGAGTTCAATCCGGGCCAACAAGTCCTATTGTTTAATTTAAGGCTGAGGCTCTTTCCCGGAAAGTTGAAATCTCGGTAGTCTGGACCGTTCTGGATCAAGCATATCTATCCATTTGGAGCCATCGAGCTAGAAGCCGAAGACGGACGTACTTTCTGAGTCAACGGGGAGCGGATCAAGCATTACTTCAAAAAAGAAGAGCGAGTTGTGGAGAACATCTCCCTCGTTGTATAATAAAGCCGGAATTCTTGAAACGTCCATGCTAGGGACGTAAAACCAAGCAACATTTTTTTTTACGTGACATCGAGGGTAACGAATATTCCCAACTTTTGTATAAATACATTTTTGGAGATCGTATTGATCTCGTTATATTATTTTTTGTGGTGAATTGATGCAGTTAGATGCTTAAGATTGATTTGCATGCTAAAACTAATTTGAGAATTGAAGAGGAAATAAGAGGTGTAGAGAAACAATGTGAAAACCTGAAGGAATTCAGCTTAGGACCACATTGGCAAAAATTCGCCTAAGCGGTAAACCCACCGCCTAGGCGAACATTGGATAAAAAGGCTGAGCAAATATTCTGGCATAATGTCGCCCAAGCAGTAAAACCACCGCTTAGGCGATAATTGGATAGACAAAGTCTCAATTTTACACTGCCGTAAGTTCGCCCAGGCGGTAAAACCACCGCCTAGGCGGAAAAATAAAGAAAAGCTGAATTCCTACACTGGCGTAAATTCGCTCAAGTGGAAAACCCACCGCCTAAGCGGATTTACAACCAAATCGTGGTTTCACACTGGTGTAAACTCGCCCAGGCGAAGAAACCACCGCCTAAGCGGATTTACACCAAAACGTTTTCAAAAAGAAAAGGCGCTAATCCGCCTAAGCGGTGAAACCACCGCCTAGGCGAATTTACGCGAACTCTGTTTTTAAAACGCACAGTCCACTACGCAAACGGCATTTTCCTCCTAAAAATTTTAAGAAACCTCTCAATTTCACCATCCCAAATTCCTTCCCCCTTTTTAAGATTCATTCTATAGTGCTAAAAACTTGGATTCTCATCAAGAATCTTCCTCAAAACATGGAATTCCTCCACCCATTCTCGAAAATTAGGGTTCAAGCGGTGAAACAGTGCGAAATCACCATTCTCCACTGGTTTGATCAAATTTTTCGACAAGTAAGTGTCAATGATCTTATTCTTCACTTATTTGATGAATTATTTGCTTCATTTGCTCACTTATTTCAACAAAACAGTGGATTTGATTGGAACCCTAAACCCTTTTAACCCTAAATTGCGATTTTCATGTTAAATAGGATTGAGGAATGCTAAATGATAAACCCTATCATATTTTTGTGTTGTTATACAATGTGAATCATGTAGTTTGTGCTACATTGCGACAAAAATGTGATTTGGTTATGGTCGGTAGGATATGTGTTGAGATTTGTATCATGTGGTTTTGATTGGCATATGATTGATTAAATAGAGTATGGTTGGTTCGCTGATTAGGGTTTGAATCACTTGTTCTATTGTTATTCTTGTGGTTGGTGTGGTGATTTGAATTTTCAGGGACAATGGCAAAGCGCAGGGCTGCCAAGCACTCAAGAACAGACGAACCTTTGTCCGCTTTGGATTTCAATTCCCTTAAGTTTGTTTCTAAGCAGGCGGAGGATCGGTATAAAGAACATGAGAGTAAGCAGCCAGGCATCCGTCAAAGAGTATTTGGGCCTTTAAATGACCTTCCTGAAGAAATCAGAACTGTGATCGTACAAAGACAATGGCAACAGTTCTGTGCCCCACCTCCAACGGGCGAGTTGGCCCTTGTTCGAGAATTTTATGCCAATATCGCAGAGGCCACAGGAGTTCAAACACGGGTCCGAAACATTCCCATCCTATTCAGTGCCGATCATTTTAATGAATTGCTAGAGTTGACGGGGCCTGAAGCTACACGAGATTTAGACGATGTCCCCTCACCAACCATGAGTTCGGTGATTCAGGCCTTGACGACAGGCAATGCACAATAGACCAACACATGGCAGGTCCAATCAATCTTTAAGTCGCGGTTTCTAAAACCAATCCCCAAGATTTGGTTTTCATTTATCTGCGCCAATCTGCTCCCGACGACCCATGTGTCTGACGTGTCCAAAGAGAGAGCTTTCATGCTCTACGGCATCGATAGAGGGACCCCCATAAACGTCGGATGGCACATTTATTCTTCCATACTTCATGCAGCCAAGTCAAAAAAGGGTGCCCTTCCTTGTCCTTCCTTCCTCACCGCGCTCTTTCAACGAGCCGAAATTCGGATCACGTCCACAAGCCCCTTTCCACCTGTGAAACCACTTGATCTAGCAATGATTAACAGGTTATGGAGAGGTGAACCAGGAGAAGGAGAGGAGGGTCAAGAAGAGGAAGAAGCCGGTCCTTCGGAGCGACCAACGCCTACAACCAGCCGAGGCCAAATCGCACAAATATTACGAGATGTCCGTAGTCTCCAGTCCGATGTGAGTCAACTTCAAGATAATTTCGCCCGGATGGAGAACTACATGGAATCCTATATCCGGCAACAAGATAAAAACCAACGAGTCATATTCGAGCATCTTGGAATCGACATGGCGCGTTATACGCCCGTGCCACTTTCCGAGCCGAATGAGCCGCCACCACCATCTCATCCACAATAAATGGTAGGAGGTTAGATTTCTATGTCTTCCCTCCTAGGTATGTGTTCGCCCAGTTTTCATACATATTTTTCTATTCTGCTACGAGTTTACTGCTTAGGCAGTGGGGACACTGCCTTGTTTAAGTTTGGGGGGAGTATGACATGCGATGCATGTAGTTTTTGTTTTTTTTGTCTTAAAGGGGATAAGAAGGATGAAAAAAAATTGATGTAAAGGGGAACAAAAATTCTTTTTGGTGTACAAATTTATGTATTAATGTTAAAAATTTTGTAAATTTTGAAATTCTTTTTGGTTATACATGTGTAATGTTTATCTATGCATGTGCAAGGATAATTAGCATAGGTAATATTAGTTTGAAGAATTAGAGTAGAATTGTTAATGAATTGAGTTGTACAAGCATGCTGAGTTTTTTTTAGTTCGTCCGAACCATGTCCCGATGATGAAAAGAACCCCCTAAATTGTGTTTTAAGGTTGGAGGTAATACCATTCACGTGTGCTTTGTGTGCTTAGCATGTCGATTAGGTAAAAATTATTTTGATCCTAAATCGCACGATTGCATAAACTCGTTGTATAATCAATTGAACGATTGGACGCCGATTATTTAGTATTAAGTTCATGACAGAAATGAGGAATCTAGAACTTGACTGGGGGAGACTTGAGGCAAAATTATAGGTAAGGTAATTCCGGAGGCATGATATAGGCCTTCATTTTTATCGCTTGAACCGTTTTAAACTAACCTGAAAAGTTATTCCCTCATTCTCCTGTCGAAGCCATAAAAATTTTTGTTTTTTGAACTTGTTTCTATACTTTAACCAAGTAAATTTTTCAGAACCATTGTCGCTAGGAATAAAAGTGAAAAATTGAGTGAAAACAAGTAGCATTAGAATATGCTAACTTGAAGCGGGCAATCGGCGTTTCAATATTTTTGGTTAAGTATAAGAGTATGCACTTTTCAAGTTTTTAGTTGTATCTAAACACCCCTAAAATTGTACAAAATTGAATAAGTTTGGGGGTGTTCCTAAAAAAAAAAAAAAACAACTATGTGAATATAGTGTTTAAATTCAATAGACTTGACAAGTAAATACAAGTTTACTAAATCCTATTCAGGGTAATATCTTCAAAGATAAGGGAGTCATGAGAGAGATTTAGCGACAAGCGTTGTACCTCGGGTATCGTTAAAATTATAACGAGTTTCTAATCCTACGATACCCTTGGCCGTTCTCCAAAGCCTGACCAAGCCCTATTGATCTCGGCGAATGTCCGAACCTACATTAGTGGATAGTTGAGCCCAGTCAAGCATATGGTTTCCCTTAATATTTTAATAAGTTTAAGTCATAATCTTATTCATTGAAAAATCCAATCCGGCGTTTGATTTGTTATATATCTGAGTTCTCACACACACACATTTCAATAGGATCTAAAATGATTTGAACTGATATTGAGTGTTGAAATTCTGGAACACCACGTGGTGTGTGTTATTCCTTAACCGGATTTGATTACGGGTTGTTGAGGGAAGAATATTATGGTTTCTTTGACTAAACTTAAATCTCACAGGTGTGTACATCTTATTTGTTAATGATTACATATCTGTAGTTTAGGACGTAGCTAATTAATGTATTTAGTGTTATTTAGCATTAGGGTGTTTTGCTCGAGGACTAGCAAAATTCCAAGTTTGGGGGTATTTGATAGGTGTAAAATACCTATCTAATTCTAAACCGAATTTGCCAGTTTTCAAGTAATTTATTGAAGTTTGAATACCGTTTTAGTTGTTTTTATTAGTCAGGAGCAGGGACGTAAACAATTGGCAAACTGAGCAAAATAGTGCGAAAGGGGTAGCCAAAAATATGGAAAAAAAAAAAAAAAAGGTTTCAAATAACAGAGCAAATCCGCCTAGGCGAAGTTTCCACCGCCTAGGCGGACATTCATCAGAAAGTTGAATTGCTGAAGATTTGAAATCCGCCTAGGCGGAAATCCACCAGAAGGTTGCAAGGGCTGAAGTATTGAATCCGCCTAGGCGAAGTTTCCACCGCCTAGGTGGAAATCCACCAGAACGCTGGAAGTACTGAACTGCTGGATAGAGCTGCATTGCTGTAAATTCGCCTAGGCGAAGTAGCTACCGCCTAGGCAGAATTCTGTCAGAAAGATAAGGAGCCAAGAAGTTAGTCCTCCGCCTAAGCGAAGATTCTACCGCTTAGGCGGAATTCTAACCGACTTAAGCACCGCCTAAGCGAAGTTTCCATCGCTTAGGCAAAAATCGCAGAACAGGTCAAAATATCTATTTAGATATTTTTGAACCCCTAAGCCTATAAATACCCCTTGGCCACGTATAAAAGTTGTTGTTGACGAACCCTAACCCTAGTAGAGAGCTCTTAAGCTACATTTTGAAGATCAAGAAGGAGGTTCATCATTCGGATAAAGAAGGATAACTTGCGGATCAATCATTAGTGACAGTGAACCGTTTCACTTCCAGATTTGATTGTTTCTCTCTTGTTTTATTCTTTGTAATCACTTTTTCATATCTAAGAATGTTGAATCCCTCTTATTTTGTATGGTATATGGATAAGATCTTGTAATAGTAGTTAAATGTCACTTAGGTGTAGTCAAAATCATGTAACCGTTTAGTTGAGTAAATTTATGTTACTTTAACATGTTGTTTGTCGAAATCCGATTGTGTTTATCGTTATTCTTGATACTATGCTTGTATTGATAAACCGAGAATGCGAGGTTTGACACTTGGGAGAGGTAACCCCGGATTCAGACTAGGGTAAATACAACGTGACGTTCTAACGACCCGGGAGGGCATTAGAACGTATGCAACCCATGACGTTGGCTCAAAACTCACGCGACTTAGGGTCGTTTAGGCGTTGAAGGGGACTTCTTCGTTGACACAAAGTCGTGTAATCCCTCGTTTTACACTCGAGAGAGGTAGCGGAGGAGTTATTGATACAGAGGTTGTCGGATTAGATAGAAACCATTATAGCTAACTAAATGAAATCGGTTATGCATTATATGAAAGAAATTTATACCTAAGTAATTAGTGTAATTAAAATTAACCTTATAGTTGTCATTTATCTTAGTATAGTAATTAGAAAACAAACAAAATTTGATTAGTCGAGATAATATGAAACTATTGAAATCGCAATACTCAACAGAATTACCGGCCGTTCCCAGTGGAACGATATCCGATCCTAAAAGATCCATTATATTAAAACATAGACCTCGTATACTTGCGAGTAGTCCAATTACCGCGAGGAGGAAACAAAGTAGTTGAATCCGAGCGCGTGACAATTGGCACACTGACTGAGATTATATGAAAAGGAAAATAAAAGAGGGGGTGGAAAGAACCCGTTTGGAAATAGAATAAACAAAATCCAAACCGCGGTTAGAATCGCGCCCCATCCGAAGCTGGCTGCCTTCTTCCAACTGGGATCAGTTGAAACTTCAATCTTCGGAGGAATAAAAATGACGTCATCCCACTTCGAAATTTAACTCTCCTGTATAAGGTGGCGTTTAGTTGGTGTTTCTGTTTTCGTATTTCTGTATACGTTCCAAAAAACAAAATACTGGGAACAAAAATGGTAATATTGGAACAAAGAATCTGATTATGTTATGCTCAAAGTTTTTTAGAACAAATATCTAGGAACGAAACATAATTTTTCCAAGTTTTCTGGAAACAGAAATCGAAATATAAAAAGAAACAAACTGTTCCCCCCCCCCCCCCCCCTCCCCCCTCTATTTTTTTTTTTTTTAATTATAGATTCAAAAAAAAAATGGTAGAGAATTCCCACGTTTCTGTTTCGATTTTAATTCTCTTGAAAATAAAATCAAAAACATTAAGGCCCGTTTATTTGGTGTTTCAGCTCCCAGATTTATGATGCCGAAAAATAGGGAACAGAAACAAAAATATGGGAATAAAATGATATGTTCCCCTCTGTTCACTAATTTTCATAAGAATTTTTTGGGAACGTACCATTTTTTCCCAGATATCTATCTATGTTCGAAGTTTTCTGGGAACAAAAACCAAAAATCCGAGAACAGGAACACTAAGCAAAGGAAACCTAAAACATTGAAAAGTTGTAAAACAGATAAAGTTCATACCTTCATTGCCTGTATTATATCTTCAAGAACACTTACCTACAAATTGGGTTGCAAAGAGTGTCAAACGGCAGTAAGTAATAGTAGAGACAACACGGTTTCACCAAATCAAATGATCGGAATTGGAATTGAAAATGAACGCATGCAAAAAAGTACAAAAATTAAAATCTATAAATTCATTTCTGATCCCAATTCCTTGAAACCAAACACTACCTAAATAAAAATTTCCAAGCCTTTTTTATCTTAATCAAGCTTTAACTTTACCTTTTTGAAGAAAAACGGGTAACTTCTGAATTATCCGTGAAACAATCCGAGTTGTGTCCATTGGAATGGGTGTGGTTTTTTTCAATCCGAGTTGTATATCAAAGAACATTACAGTCGTCAACTATCATAAATCTAAAAATGAGCAAACCAAATTCAAAAGAACAGTGGACATAAAAGTGGAATCATGCTTCCAACACAAAGTGTTCAATATGGTCGTTATTAATCCATAGATAATAGGGAAAAGAGAAATGCACGTCGTCAAATGTCTAGGCCTAAAACGATTCAAATCCCTACAATCAAGAAATTAAATCAAAATTCCTACAATCAAGAAATCAAATCAAATTCCCTAATATCTAATCAAACCAAATAAATCAAATCAAATCCCTACATGAATTGAAATGAAAAACCCTTAAACAAAATCAATCGTTGCAATTAAACAATAAAAAATGATAAACAAAAGCAACAAATCCAATTAATTTTATGTCTCCACCTGCAGTAGGGCAAATTCTAGATGCATACATTGAAGTCCGTGCCATGTACCATGATTTCCCCAAAATTTGAGTAAAAAGTACAAACTATTAGTGAAACAAAAAACAAAAATGGACTATGAATAAACAAAAAAGGAGTGGAACACAATTAAATCAAACAAAATGATAATGTAAACAAAAAAAGGTAACATCGATCGACTTTGTGAGAAAAAAAAAAAAAAAACAAAAAACAAAGCCCTGCAAAAGGTAGCACACTGTAATTTTTATGTGATTTTCATAAAATGTGTATATCCCACATGAAAAAAGACACTGAAATGGAAGTGAGGTCAACAAAAGCTTGAGTGATGACAAACTTCACCTTTCAAGAATATTTTTCAAAAAAAATCAAAACTTCAAAAAGCTCAAGGCAAGACAAATGCCACCTCATATTCTCAAAATTGAATCATAATAAAGGGTGTATTTAGCAACAGTGAGCGAAAAATAAAATGACAAACAAAATTTCAAGAGAAAGTCCAAAAGGAACCCATTAACTAAAATAAACCAAAAAAATCAAAGATTCCCATTCTATTTTCAATCCCCTTGTTTCATAGCAGGTCTTTCTTTTGAAGTTTTGATTCATTAACCCTTTTGTAATGAGTCATTCAATACCTCAATATAGGCTAAACCACTTCCAGTATATGTTTTCAATTTTAGCTTTACGATGTTTTCATTTTTTCTTTAATTTTCTGCACATGTTTCCTATGGGTGTAATGCCTTGCAATTACTAACACGAAGAATAACAATCATACGCAACAATAACTAACACAAACATGAACTTTAACAATACGACAAAAAAAATGAGAATAAAAATACAAAAATAAGGGTATGCAGAAAGATTTATCACGAAACGAACAGAAACAGTACTTTGGTTAGAACAAAATCACTAAACAAACACCACCTATATAATAGAGAATTTATTGGGAAAAAAAATTTAACAAAAGTCTTACCTTCAAGACGTGATGACAGCGGTGTCAGCGGAAAAATAACAGTGTTTCCAAGTACTCACTCAAGGGATAAATCACAGTTGAGAAAAATATAGAAATAAATATAAAAAGAACTTTATTAAATCTAAATGATAGTAAAATAAATTTAAGTAAAACAAAAAATTCGTACCGGCAACCAAAACAATGAATATAGATCAAAGTTGTCACTTACACTCCCCAAAATCACCCTGCAAACACTGCCCAAAATCACCTTGCACACAAATCGGAATATTAAGTTTAAACTACACAACACATTTTGCCAAGTACAACATCACAGCCAATGCCGCAAATAATTTAAACGCCGACAGCCCCGAAAAGGCTTGGATGCTAAGACCACCGACGCCGCAGATATAATTGTATAAATGCACACAAATACACACACACACATTTATATTATACTGGGAACAGACACAAAATTCTGGGAACATAATACAAAATCTGGGAACAAAAACACTAAAATGCAGAAATTATGATAATGCCGATAGTGTTCATGAACTGAACAAAAACATTGCAGTTGAGTTGGAATTAAACACCCCACCATTTATAAAAAAAAAAATGGAGAAAAAATAAATTACTATATTAATTATAATTGATGAAATCCATTAAGAAAAAAAAATGACGAAAATGAAGAAACAAAAATACCTTGTCTTCAATTGTTTCCCCAAATGATGTGAACACCTAAACTGAGATTATCATTTCCTTTGATCTTCTATCTTCAAAATCTTGAAAGAATCAAATTTAATGCTCTATCAATTATCACTCTATGTATATAAAGAACACAAAAAATCACAAAAGACATTTTAAAAGTCCAAAAAAAAATAGATTTGATCTGAGAGAGAGAGAGATACTTGAAATCTTAAGCCTCTATGGAAATCTGGTCTTTCTTAAGCCTCTAGTTGAAATCTTAAGCCTCAACAATATGGTTTCACCGGAAATCTGAATACCACCAGCATGTATCTAAAAAAAAACAATGGCAGATCAAAACTGTCAACATTACCCATTTCATATGAAAATGGTAGATCTCAATACCTATTTTGAGTTAGATTTGAGGAGAATTTCTGACAAAAAACAATGAAACAAATAATGATACATAAAACCCAAGTAGAAATCACATTCTCATGCCTTATGAGACCAAGCGGATGCACCTCAGTATCAATGAAATGGAAATCTAGATCTATGTAGTTCAATGTCATGGAAATCTAGATCTATGTAGTTCAGATTTTAGAAATAGAAATCAATTTCGAGAGGGGAGAGAGAGAGAAAGTTGCACCTCAGTATCAATGAAATGGATTTTTTCAAAAACAATAAATCAATTTTGAGAGAGAGAGAGAGAGAAATACCTTCGTATCAATGGGAAGAGACGGTAATGGAGAAATCAAAGACATAGGAAGGTGGCTATGGCAATCGCCGTGAGAGAAAAAAGGGAGAGAAACTTCAATTGATGCTATGGAGATGGCGATGACGACGACGATGAAGACTCTGTGACGATTGTGGTGAAGGTGTGCCATGGCACTGTGATGATGGCTCTGCGACAGTGGTCGTGAAGGTGTGCGACGGTGTTGTTCGGAGGTGTGAGACGGGGTGTTGGTGCATACGGTAGAGAGAGAACAGAGAATGAAAGCGTTCGGTGGTGGTGGTGGCCGCTAGATCGGTGGTAGCTGTGTGGATGATAGCTGTGAAAAATCTATCTATTTCCAATTCGAATTTGTTAGTTTTCAAATACGTTTATAGTTATTTTTATTATGTTTTAATTAGTTTTTATCTTTTTGTATAAATCAGGTGTGTGAGGCAAAAAGATAGGAAACTGGAGCTAAAATGATGAGATCAAACCAAAGCGGTTCGAAGTTACGGTGGATAAACAAGCTCGGAGGCTAAAAGATGAAACAGGCCCACCGCTTAGGCGTCCAGACCACCGCCTAAGCGGTGAAGATGCTGAGAAGAGCTAAATATTACTGATGGACGACCGCCTAGGCAAAAATTCCATCACCTAGGCAGAAATCCAGCAGAAGACGAAGAAAGGCTACTGACAACCGCTCGCCTAGGCGAAGTTTTCTTCACCTAGGCGGAAATCCAACAGAATGTTCTCCCAGTCCACCGCCTACTTCACCGCCTAGGCGATCAGACCGAACCAACCTGACTCCGCCTAGGCGCAATTTCCACCGCCTAGGCAGATTTTCCCTACATAGTTTTGAGATATTTTTGAGATATTTTATCTATAAATACCCCATTTCCTCTCTCTTGGTCGGAGACACTCTTGCCCCCTTGTCATTTTTGAGCCCCTTAGGCTATATCTAAGGGTATATTTAGGAGTTTTAGGTGTGGATCTCACATCCCGAAGTAGAGAAGACGACAAATCGATCGTGGAGCGTTCTTCGCGGTTTATCTTCGGACGAGGCTAAGTTCTTCGATCATTTTTTCTTATTTCTTTATCTTAGGAGTATGTGAGCATGTTTAGCTCGTTATTTCTTGTATATGCGGCTATGGCCTCAAGTTAAATATGTATTGTAGTAGGGATTAACACTATATTTAAAAATACGTTGTTTGGATGATTTCGGTGTATTGTTTGTGATTGTTCTTCGTAGTTTGATTGTATTTATCGTATTATTTGTTTATTATGCTTGGATTGATAAATGGAGAATACGGGATTTTGACAAACCCCGGATTCGGATTAAGGTAAACAAACTCCACGATTCTATAACCCGGTCGGGGTTTGAATTATGGACAATCGATGACGTGGGGCAAGACACACGCTACCTAGGGTTGTTAAGACGTTGAAGGGGACTTCTTCATTAACTCAAAATTGTGTTATATCTCTCGTATTACACTCAGAAGAAGTGGCGATGGAATTTTAAAACGGAGATTGTCGATAGGGTAAATACAACGCGACGATCCAATAACCCAGGAGGGAGTTGGATTGTGTGCAATCAATGATGCTGGACGAGACTCACGTGACCTAGGGTCGTTAAGACATTGAGGAGGACTTCTTCGTTGACTCGAAATCATGTATTCCCCCGTCTTACACTCGGAAGAGGTGGCGGTGGAGTTTACGTACCGAGATTGTCAAATAGGTCGAACAACGTAAACGTGAGTAAATCGAAATCGAACACGTATTTGTAAACACGTTAATCCCTAGGCGATTCTTCACCCTAAAACATATTAGCATATTAGTGTAGTTAATTTAGGTTATATTAGTATTAGTATAATTAATTAAATACATTTGTTTTTCTCCTAGATAAACTTAGGTCACGAGAAACATGGTATTCGATAGTAACAATAATAATCCCTGTGGATACGATAATCCGATCTTAACGATCACACTATATTAAAACTTAGACCTCGTATACTTGCGAGTGTAAGTAGCGGCGTGTTTTTCCCCCGCTATTAGTGGAGATCAAAGGCTAGTGCGTCGATGAGGAGGTAGAGGCTGGTGGTGGGGTGGTGTCGCCTGGTCGTGAGGTGGTAAGATCGATTAAAGAGAGCGATAGAGAGATGAGAAGCTGAGAGAGGGAGACAGGGGAGGTAAGGCAGCTGAATGAAAAAATCCTAATTTGCATCTTACGGCTGAGTTATTTTTTATCTAACAGCTACCAATTTCCAGAGACATCCAACGGCTACCAATATAAATAAGCTAATTTTTTATATAGATTAGGGTTTTGGAAGTTAGAATAGCACTAAGAAAAATGAGAATTAGAAAAGCAGTAGGATCAGATGAAATCCCTATAGAGGTGTGGAAAAGTTTGGGAGATATTGGGATAGAATGATTGACTAGACTTTTTAATGACATTTTGAGGATTAAGAGAATACCTGACGACTGGAAAAGAAGTATCTTAATACCCATTTATAAAAATAAGGGGGATGTTTAAAGTTGCACGAACTATTAGGGTATAAAACTTATAAGTCATACTATGAAACTTTAGAAGAGAGTGATGGAATATAGAATAAGACATGAAACGAGCATAGAAAATAACCAATTTGGATTTGCCCAACCGATCAACCACTGAAACTATCTATTTACTTAAAAGATTGATAGACAAATAAACAAAAAAGAAAAAGATTTACATATGGTATTTGTAGACCTAGAAAAGGCATATGATCAGGTACCTAGAGAAGTTTTGTGTTGGGTGATTGGTAGCGAATTATTTCGTCGTTACGATACCGCAAGTGTACGGGTCAAGTTTTAATAGAATGGGAAAGAGTAAGGGTTGTCGTATCCACAGGAATTGGTTTAAATTGTCGTTAAGTACTACGATTGTCTTAACTTAACTTTATTTAAGCAATCAATTTTTGGGTTTTTTTAAAATAAAACAACTTAAACTAAAATAAATATTAAAATAAAATAAAATATAATACGAATTTTCTATGCACTAATATTCTAGGGGCTTGATTTCATCTAGTTATTTCCTTGTAATCCTATTAAGCAATTATTAGTTAATTCCGTTCACTCAATAATCCAGATCTCTAAAACTCGCTCACTACCTTTCCTGAGTGTAAAGTGAGTGAATATATAACCACGTCAAAATCAATATCCCTATCAAGAGTTTAGATGATTACATGCGTCTTACCCTAACCTTATGGATTGCACAAGTTCTAATAATCTATCAAAATATTAGAACTTGTGTTGTGTTTAATCCTAGTTTGAATCCGGGGTTATCTCTCTCGAGCATCAAACCTCATATTCTCAAATCAACCACAATATCATATACAAGTATACAATGGAAGCGTTATAAAGATAAACACAATTGAATAGCGATTCTCATTGATAAATCTAGAACTCGATTACCTCTCGGCTACACAAGATTCTAAATTCCCAACTCGAATACTTAGGTGTTGATTTCCTCACAGATTCACAACAACCTAAATTATGCACTCCCAAATCCGGTTACAAATTCAATCTCTCCCGAGTATAAAATTCGTAACCTAAAATCGTCTAACTCATTGGCCACATGAATCAAACACATTAGGCCTAGGAGATACACAAAATAGAATTAAATCTAACAATTGACAAAATATTCACAACACGGTTCAAACGAGACTATGTCAAGCCCTAGATCTAGATTATGAACATAACATAGACAAATTCATGGCTAATCTTTTCAATAAATTTATAAATGTAGTATGTTCAACACAATATTACAAATATAAACTTAGAAGAAAAGATTAGGAAGAGACAAAGGAAGAGCAAATCTTATTGTGGGTTCTGGGCTCCGGATCTTCAATCCTAAGTACCACCGATGATGTTTTCTTCATCGATATCGCATCACAATGCCATCACCCAGTGTTTTCTCCTTCAAAATTGCCTAAAATAGCTCCAAAACTGCCTCTTATATTGTTCCTCTCTCTCCTCTTTTGTTTGAGGTCGAAAATGGGTATTTAGAGGCCCCAAAATTAGGGTTTTCAAATTGCAGGCCCGAAAGGGAGCACATTGCAGTGGGTTTTAGCATGCTGCAGTATGCTAATGATAGAGAAAAGCCCAAACCTTCTAACAGGAGCGCGCTGACATTTGTTTCATATTTTGGCTATAGCGTCTTCGTCTGAACTTCAATTGAGATAATTCAAAAATCTATAGAATGCTAAGATGTAGGTCTACAACTTCCATGGTTTGAGGTTTTCCAAAATCAGATTGCATCATGGTTAAAAATGGTCTTGAAGTTACAATACCTACACTGATTTTACACCTTTTCACCCATTTATTCAAAAGCCTATAAAATAACATAAAAATGCTTGAAAATACACAAATATTTGAATTTAAAAGTACTTGATTTGTTGTTAAATAAACCACTCATCAGTGATAGAAAAGAAATAGATATCCAATATGTACATCGATATAATTAAGGATATGTGTAAAGGGATAGTCACTAGTATTCGAATAGGAGGAGGAGATATTTGTGAATTTACTATTAATATAGGCTTACATCAAGGATCATCTTTAAGATCTTACCTCTTTGTTCTAGTGATGGATGAGCTTACAAAACATATTCAAGATGAAGTACCTTGGAGTATTATATTGTTTGCGGAAGACATAGTATTAGTTGATGAAAGTAGAATAGGTCTCAATACTAAGTTAAAAAGATGGAGAGAAGTTTTAGAGTCTAAAGGTTTAAAAGTTAGTAGAAGTAAGACGGAATACATGCATTGTAATTTTAGTAAAGCCCGGAGAGATGTTGGTGCAGTCAAAATAGGAGATAAGGAGGTGCCAAAGGTTAACAATTTTAGATATTTAAGTTCAATGATTCAGAGTAATGACGAAAAAGATGAGGATATTACACATAGAATCAAGGCAGGTTGGTTAAAGTAGAGAAGTGCAATTGGGGAGATTTGTAATCGTAGAATTCCATTAGAACTTAAAGAAAAATTCTACAAAACTGTTATAAGACCAACGTTTCTGTATGGTTCAAAATGTTAGGTGGTAAAAACAACACATTTCTAGAAGATTAGGGTGACAAAATGAAGATGTTGCGGTAGATGAGTGAGAAGACGAGAATGGATAAAATTAAGAATGAAACTGTTAAAGAGAATTTAGGAATAGCACCCATCGAAGAAAATATTAGAGAAATCATTTACAATAATTTTAATATGTGCATAGAAGATTCATAGAAGTACCAATAAGAAAATGTGAGTTAGTTCAAGTGCAGAGTGCTACTTGAGAGAGATGTAGATTTAAGAAGATGTTGGACGAAACTATTAGAATTGATTTAATAATATTAAACCTGATTGAAGAGATGACCCTTAATCAATCACTATGGTATAAACGGATTCATGTGGTCCCTACATAAATGGGACAAATTCTTAGTTGTTATTTTTATTGTTGTATATGTATATTTTGTCAAAACTAGAAAGCCGAATTGTTGCTAAACAATCAATTACCAAGTGGTCTCAAATAATTGAGCAAATGGAGGATCAAATGGTTGCAGTTCTTCGAGGATACATAGTCTGTCATAAGTTTACACAAACACTATTTTTCCTTCACTCTCAGTTGTTGCCATTGATATAGTCGAGAAGGACATGGCACTCTGAAAAGTAGAAATGGAAGAAGCCAAGGTTTTACACTCTTCTGCTTTCCTAATTTGATATAATAAGAACCAAAAACTATTTGTTTTAATGTCAAATGGTTCAACTGTTTTCAACTTATGCTTTGCTTAGAGCTTTGTCTTTGAGATATACTCACGTCCTAAAAGAACTTGAATTGTGATAGAAAAGCAGAAAAACCTTGTTGCTAAAGCAGCGAAGGTATATATCTTGGTGGAAAGAAATTGTCCTCATTCAAGAGCACGTCGCAGTAATATTTTGTAAAACTCATAAAAGTTGGTTTGTTTGAAACCCCTAATTTTAGTAATTGTTGTTAATCCTAAGATTTTGATAGACAATTAAAAGATGATATTTTTTGCAGAACTAACAATTTAATTAAGTGTTTCAGTTTATTAGTTCCAAATGATGAAGATGATGAAGGATTAAGAGACGGAAGAATTTGAAGAACCTAGGGAAAACAATTCAAGTTAAAATTTCAACTCTTAATATCCCAATTAAGATCACACATGACGCGAAAAATATTTTTAAATGATTTTTATAAATATGTGTGTTTTTAATAGGATCCTAATTAGCTAATTATTTGATCTTATGTGTAATTGAAAAAGAAATATTAATAATTGATTCAAATTGAATTTAAGTATTTAGTAGAGCTAACCGAGAAACGAAATCGGTTAAAGGGGCAAAAACGTAAATAAAAATAGATTAAAAATGAATTGAGAGAAGTGTTCCAGCATCTATAAGTCGACCGGAGTATAGAAGGAAAAGTCTATGTATCTCTCGGTCAATAGGTAGGTCGACCTGTGCTTAAATATGAACTCTCTACATCTATAAGTCGATAGGGTGGTCGACCTGTGATAAGAAATGGAACTCTCTGAATCTCTAAGTCGACAGATAGGTCAACCGATGGGCACCAATTTTTTGGTTTGACTATATCCTGAATTAATATATCTACAGGTAATCTTGGTCGGTCGATTTGTAGGACTATTTCAAGATATTATGGAATTCTGGATTTTATTCTAAAAGTAGTCATTACTAGCCCTTTTTTTGTTAGGATTCACGAGATATATTAGGGATTTAATGTTATTTGAGATATGAAACAAATATTATGATATCCCTATAGATTTGGTTCATTAAGTTTGAATTTTTCTCAATTTGGTACACGTAATTCTTTCTATCCTATTTAATTGTGATTGAGAAATACTTGGAGGATTTAATTGAGAATTTTAAAATCTATAATTAAGTGATTTGAATCAGGATGAAGTCTTAATAGTATAAGGGGTCTATAAGAGCAATTAAGTGTCATAACAAGTAGGAACTAGCTATTGGAGAGTTTATTTTATTCCCATTTATATACACCTGCGTTTTTCATAACTGTGAGAGAGATCGAGAGTATTATACTGAGATTTTCTAACAGAAATCATATTGAGAATTGTGAGAACTTTTCTAAGAGTTATTTCTGAGAATTATTTGTTGTGAATCATTGCTACTATCGAATCTGAAGTGACATTGCTATAATTTTTTTTTCGGTGAATTTCGGATGAGATCTTTTCAAATTATCTTTTATTTAGTATTTGCTTGATTATATTTGGAATTTGATTTTTAGAAATTATTTTCTGATTTTTTTTATTGAAAAATATTTTTGAAACAATTTCTTAAACCAATCTGATTACGTGCTACCCATTTTTGTTTAAAATCAAATTTTAAATATCTTACTTTTCTATCACTAGTTTTGGGATATTAATTGAGTTTTAATTTATCTAGGGTGGTAGAAGCTCCGAGGTAGTAATTCTTCTTGAACTTAATTGTTTTGTAAGAATTTTATAACAGTTCAATTCTTGTCGGATAAAAAGATATTTGGAGTGTTTGAGAGATTTTGATTCTTTAGCCTTAGTTTAAAAAAGAATTAGGTTATTCTTAAATCTGTAAAAAGTAGAGGTTATTCCTAAATCTATGAAAAAGAATTTGTAAAGGTTGATTCTGAGCCTATAAAAGAATCTTTGTGTGACTTTGATTCCTACCTTTAAAGGGATCTTGAGTTTAGTGGGTGCGACTCTCCGTGGAGCTCAGAGGAATAGATTAGCTAAGAGTAACTTGGGGAACCAGTATAAATTTCTGGTGTGCTGTTATCTTTACATTATTTTATTTTATTTTTGTTGTTTTGTGTGTACCTAGTTGATTTTATATTTCTGCTATAATATAAAGATAATAATTAATTTAGGATTACAATTAATTATTTGGGTTGTTAAAGTATTTTTTTTCTGATAATTTTTTATCTACCCAATTCACCCCTCCCTCTTGAGTAGTTCACTGGGCCAACAATTGTCGTTTTCTTTTTCTGTTTTTTTAGGTAATTAACATGGGATAAAAGTTAGCAAAAAATACTTTGGATCACATCGGGAGATCATTGATATAGAAATTTAAAAGTCAAATATTGAGAGTATGTTTTGAGTTAGATTTTTGATGTTAATCAAAGGATTTATATAATATAGTACTTTTAATCTTGGTAGAAACACAAGTTTATAATTCTTGTCTTGAAAAATAATGTTGCTTGTGTTTTTTATGATGATGTAAAATTTTATGTATTAATAGTTTAGTTGTTTTGGAAACATGAAATTCATTTATTAATTAATTCTTAGGAATGTTTCTTATACAATGCTGGGATAGTATTATTTTTTTGAGAAATATATGAGAAACAATCACAGTTTTTAAATATAATTTCTTATCAATAAATTAATAACACAATTTTTAAATGTGATAGAAAAAAAAATATCTCAATTCGATAAAAAAAAAAAAAATGAGATAAATTTTATTGTGTAAATGATCACAGTTTTTTACTTTACTATATGTATATGACCCATTTAATCACATAAAAGATGAGATGTTAAATAGATTAATTATCTCGCTTTTTGACGAACAAACGAGATTATAAGTAAATAAACAATCTTGCATATTGGTTACCATTACAATTATTTTATATAATCTATTACAGTTGGTATATAAATTTGATGATAAATATCCTACTTTTTATCACAGTTGGTTTGGGAACAAAAAAATATAATAAAAATCTTTTTATCACTACATTTAATTGTGATAAATCTTGTTTTTTCTTGTAGTGGTACAATAAATTTTTTGAAAATAAAATTTTGATATGATCAATTATTCAATCTATATTGATCCATTATAATTTTATCAAACTTATAGTTACTAAATTATGGTATGATGTAATTAATTGGATGTAAATTTTTTTCAGCCTAACTAAAATAAAATCATATTCAATCTTACAATTAATCAAGTTATCATATTCAAATCATAAATAGATTATTGGAGCATGCATCATAATTGAAAATCTTAAGAAATATAATTGTTTCGAAGCAAACACTACAAGAAAAATAGGTTTTGGCTACAAAAAATTTTTGTAGCTAAAACCCTAATTTCGTAGCGAAAACATTTTAGCAACGAAAAAATTAATATTCCAATTTTGTAGCATATGTGCCGTAGCAGAAAATTTTTAGCAACGAATTGTTAATTTGTTGCGCACGACTACTATTTTGTGACAAATCATTTCGTAGCTAAATTCGTAATTAATAAATTTATTTCGCAACCAAAGAATAATTAAAAATTACGGGAATAATTTTTTTGCGACGAAAACTTTCGTCGCTAAAAAAGAACTAAAATGGCGGGATTTTTTTTGGCAACGAAATTAATTTTGTAGCCAAAAAAAAATAATTCAAAAAATACATCGGCTACAAAAATAAAATTTGTAACACATTACTCTACTTAAAGTTATGAATGTCAATTTATAGCCATCAACCAATCAACATAAGTAACCAAAACTATACAATTGCATTAAAAGTCAAATAGCCAAAATATACCAATATTCTTAAACATTAATATGACCAAAAAAACAAAATGTCTAACAAAACATCCTTACAAAATAACTAAGAAACAAACTATAGATGATAAGCGATATTCATTGCTCATTTGCCCTCTGATATGTGATCCGATGTAGATCAATCCTATCCCAAGCCTGCAATTATTGAATTTTCATCTATATCACATACAATAATTGACCATCAAAGTATAAATTGAATTAGAATAATAGACATACCATTTTCCAAAATATTGTGCCGAATGACCTTGAGCCCAAAACATGAATCTGTGAACATAAACAGAGAAACAGAAACTAAAACACAGAAATAGAAACAGAAACAGAAACAGAGAAACAGCAAACAAAAACAGAAACAAAAACGCAAATGAAAACAAAAACAGAAACATCAAACATAAACAACAAAACAAAAACAACAACAGAAACAGAAAACAGCAGTAGAAACAGAGACTACAAAAAATACAGCTACAAATTAACTTGCAATAATAAAAAATAATTCTAGAATAAAAAATTAGCTAAAAATGCCATTATAATCACATTTAATAAGAAGAAACAACGTATGATGATTGGAGCCAATCCTTCTGCGTAACACTTCAAGGCTCTAAACGATGCACTCTCTCAAGTTCATCAACAAGAAAATAGAAACTAAAGTGGCGTTTCCTTAGTGTTTATGTTCCCAAATTTTTGCTCTGTTCTCAAAAAAATTATAACAGAAAGAGAAATATGATAATAATTCTATTTTGTTCCAATCTTTCTTTTCTTAGGAGCAGAACAAAAACAGATTTGTTTTGAGAAAATAAAAGCAAAAATATGGGAGAACAGAAACACAAAATAAACGAGACCTAAGAAGCATCATAATCTCACAGATTTACCATTCAAAAATTCATTATCGAATTTGTTCACCAACACAACTCAGGCCTAATGAAGAAAAACATTACATGATATCTGATCCATAAGAATTCGTGGTATTTACCACTTTCTTGAATACGTCCAGCAACATCACTGAAGCAACTCATATGATCAACTGAAGTACTAGTAACCTACAAATTTTCAGATTCATTCATCAGATCGACAATTAACTGAGCAATAACTCAAAAAATCTCTATTGCAGTAAAATCAACATCAAATTGCCAACAAGTATAATTCTATCGATTATTCAAGAAAAAAATGTCAACAATTACTTTGAGAATGAATTTGAATAGAACACGAATTGGTTAATCAGATAGCAACGGTCAGTCTCCATACTTATAGAGCATCCAAATGTGAAATTATTAAACTTCACAAAAATATAAAAAAAAAATTGCAACTAGAAAAAAATAGCTACAAAAAACTAGCTCAAACAATAAACTAGAAGCTTAAAAAAAATAGCTCAAATGTAAAATGAGAATTTGAAAGCAAGTTATTAAACAACTTGTTGTAGCTATTTAAACATCAAACATCAAGCTTATAATCAAAGCAAGGATAAATAGTATGCAGAAAGATTGGCTTAATCAAGAGAAGAAAAACTGTTATTTAGGTGACGAAACTGGAATCGAAATCACTAACCTGATATTGGAGACATTGAACATGGAGTAAAACACTTCTAGGAGTTATCCAAATGGGATTTGTTGTCACTTGCTCCCTGACTGAGATGAGACGGTAACGGAAAACAGAAACAGAAATAGAAACAGAAATAGCAAATAGAAACAGAAACAGCAAACAGAAACAGAAACAACAAATAGAAACAGAAACAGCAAACAGCAAACAGCAAACAGCAAATAGCAAATAGCAAACAGGAAACAGAAATAGAAACAGCAAATAAAAACAGAAACAATAAACAAAAACAGAAATAGAAACAGCAAATAAAAACAGAAACAATAAACAAAAACAACAAACAGCAAACAGAAACAACAAACAGAAACAAAAACAACAAACAGAACAGAAACAACAAACATAAACAGAAAAGGGCATGGACAACATGTGACTAACCTCTGGATCATCTAAGATCCTAAGCAGAGTGTTATCAGTACCGAGAAGATCTCTTACAACTTCATTGTAGATCTCAATTGCAGAGAACTTCATGACAAAAGCTCTTTCTTCATGCTAAAGAAACAGAAGTGCCAATGTTTTTAAATAGACTAGAGTAAAGAACTTAATACACCGTGAAACTGGACAGAGAAGAAAAACAGCATTTGTATTTACCCCTTCTATATAATCATAGATACCTATCACTGCATACGCTGTTATCCCATTCATAGTGTACGTTTTTCCATTGCTTGTTTGCCCATATGCA
The DNA here is from genome assembly GCA_016647705.1 of Eucommia ulmoides. Taxonomy (NCBI): domain Eukaryota; kingdom Viridiplantae; phylum Streptophyta; class Magnoliopsida; order Garryales; family Eucommiaceae; genus Eucommia; species Eucommia ulmoides. The sequence continues at coordinate 35,649,116 of CM028339.1, read as the reverse complement.
AAAATAGTTGCAGATGTCCAAACAATTTTTTTCAAAAGTGAGCAACAATTCGAGATCCTTGAAGTAGCAGGGGAGTTTATGACCATCGAAAAGCAAGAACATCAGTATCTACTTACAATTAAAACTGCTGACAACAGAAAGAGCAATCTCCTTGGCTCCTTCATCATACACCTCACTTGTTGGAGAGTCACCCCTAAATACTGTCTAATCTCAATAATATGAACAAACAAAAGATAGATGACAGTGAGAAAAAAATCTTCAAATGTTGAATGTCATTACTAGTTTTCTCCCACTTCAAAATTATGATATTGGACTTCCTTTTTCTTTGTACATATTTTGTAATTAGGTGGTGTTCATGGTTAAAATTGAAAAGTTAATTCTTTGCTTTCTAGGAGTCTATGCCAGTTGCTTTCCAGATGATACCAGCCCCATCAAACAACCCGGTAAATAGGAAAAATAACACCCATAATGCTATAGATCAGAAGACGTTCATCATACACACTCACATTCGCATGATGTATACATGACACACATATATACTGTAATATTTCCAAACCCAAAGCAAGAAAAATACTTTAGAACACATTGGGCATTTTTATTAACAAATGTATAGGCAGTTGGTAGCCCAAAACGCTCCTGAAGGTAGGCAAGCAGCCCTACTAGGAACGAACCTTGTAGCAACGAACTTAGCAAGAGGTGGCAACTAACGGTAACCTGATCACTACCATTTTTTGAAATACAAACATTCATCATTATTTAAATATTACTGGATTATGAAAGAAATCATGCCTAGTCTAACCAAAAACCAGTATTGGAATTTCGCAGTTTACTCAATGAACAAAATTAACGATGCAATCATACAATAACCTTACAATAAGTATTCACTTGTCAACAGTGGGCAAAGCACATGTCAAGTTTTTAAGTACAATGCACGAATAAAAAAAAGCTTTACATAACATGGGGTGACAAGAAAGGAAAAGAAAGCTCAAACAAGTCCAAGCAAAGATGCTGTTATTTAATTATTGAACATATGTTTGTGCAGATGAATATCCCTGAAGGTTCTGAGCAAATTTAAATCCATCTATTGTTTTCAAAGATAATGCATATTGTCCAACCCCACACTGATGGTGTAAGACCCCGACCTTTGACATACGTATGATTTAAGTCACGTTTTAAAATAATTCAGAAATGACAGAGTGAACAGTGTTAATTATTATTTGATTTAAATTTTAGGGGTCAAATTAAAATTTTTCCAAAACATAAAAATTAGAATTGAGTTAATTTATAACTTAACCTAAAATAAAGGAGGCTTGGTGTAAAATTAAATATTATATATATATATATATATGTATATGTATATGTATATGTATATATGTATATATATATATAGTGGTGGTGTAAAAATGAGAGGAGGAGAACCGGCCACTTGGCCAGACCTTTTTGTCACACATATATACATACATACATACATATATACCCCCACATCCCCGGGAAGAAAGGAGAAGGATTGAGAAGAATTGAGAGAAACCGAGAGGGAAAGAAAGTTGTCGGCAGTATAGGGCTTGGCCTCTTTTTTTTTTTTTTTTTTTTCTCATTCACATATATATATATATATATATATATATAGAGAGAGAGAGAGAGAGAGAGCGAGAAATACACAAATGAGAAGGAAAAAATCAGAAAAACAGAGGAGAGAGAGAGGGAAGTGGGTTTCTGTTGGTAGCGGGTATCGTCGTTCTGCGGTGTTCATGTGTATTCCTTTGTTTGAACTGGCACGCATGTGTGTTTTGTTGTGCGTATGTGATTGAAGTATGTGGTGTGTGCGTGATGTCCGTCCATTCGACGGTGTGGTCATCACTCCAGTGAGTGTGTATGCTTTTTTTCCGATTTGTTCATGTGTTGTGTGCATCAACTTTGGGTGTGTTTTTCTTCTCTGTTCAGACCATGACAGGGTGTGGGTGTGTGTTCTTCGTTCGGATCGTCAATCGTAAATCGTCGACGATCGTGTGTGGTTGCCGGCGGTGGGACGTCGTCAGTGGGCGTGTATGTTTCGGAGTGTATGTGTATCATTCGTGTGTGTTTGAGCATGGTTGTGTGTGATCAGAGTGTCTTGCTGGTTGGCTCTGTGGGTGCGTGTGTTTGCCGTTTGGTTGTGTGGGTGTTGTCGGAGTTCGCCGGCGGTAATTTTAGAGAGAGACAGCGATGCATGATTGTTGTGTGTCTATTGTATGTGTGTGTGTTGTTGCTGGGGTGTCTACGGCATATGTGGGTGCAGACGGTTGCGAGGGTGGTGGTTGGTGACGGTTGCTTGGCCGGCCAGTGAGTTAGTGGAAGAGAAAGTGGCGGCGGCTGAGCTCAAATTAGAAATCAGAAACGCAAACAGAAGCAGGAGGAAGAAGCGGGAGAGAGGAAGAAGAAAAAGAAGAGAAAAAGGAAAATAAAAAGGAATTTACACAAACCACCCCAATAAAACCTAAAACTCATCTCGCGGACTGGTGGAAAATCTAAGAAAGGTAGAATTCTGAACTCTACTAAAATATGTAGTTAATAATATTTAATTGTCTAGTGGGTGATTATAAAACTAATTACTAGTATCGAAAATATTGAAATGGCGATAATAAATATTAAGACCGTTCACATGAATAAATTCAATATCGTAAACTGTAATAGAACATTACTCGTTGAATAGTAATATAGAATGCGGGGAATAGGAAATTACGAAAATTAAGACCTGCATTACATGGTTAGGTTCTTTTTACATAAAATATTAATTTAGATCTTGTCACTATTAGGTTTACAGGCACAGGAGTTCTGGTAGAGAATAATCGGTTAAAGTTTACAAAAGTAGATATCCAGGTGAGTGTACTATTTTCTTACAAAAATCTAGTTTCATATATATATGATGGAAAGATGTGTTTACTAAAAAACTGGATGAATTTATAATTTATATGGATCAAGCGGATTTGGGTGATTTGGAAATATGGTTTTCGCTGGTTTTTAAAGAAAAGTGGAAATAAGTGATTTGTTAAATCTAGTAGGTTTTAAAAGAAAGTAAAAAATATGATTTTCGGATTAAATCGATTTTGGAGATAGATGTTGATATTATTCATTTATAGTTTGATGATATTGTTATTGTTTTGTCGATACTATTGATTTTATCTGCTTCGGCAGAGCGTTGATGTTTTCTATTGGGTTGTTGTTGTTGAGATGGAGATGAGTTGTTGTTGAGGTGGAGATGAGTTGTTGTTATGGTGATGAGGTGGACATTGGTGGTGGATTTTCACCCGTCTGGCACAATCCAACAGAACGGTGTTTCACCTGTCTGGCTTAGTCCAACGAAGCGTTGTTTCACTCATCTGGCATAGTCCAGCGGAGCGTTGTTTCACCCGTCTGGCACAGTCCAGCGAAATGTTGTTATATCCCACTAGGAAGGCATATCCTACGGGATGCAACTCCCGATCGTGAGGTTAAAACGATCACATGGCTAGCCGAGGTGTAGTATGATGTGGTGTCGTGAGGAGTGGTGTGGTGCTTGAGAGGTAGTGTTTTATCGTATTTGGTGTCTTATCATATATGGTGATGTGGTGTTTTATTTTATCGTTTTTAGTGTTTTATCATATTATCTTATACTGATGGTTTTGATGGATTTTATATATTTGATATATATATATATATATATATATATATATATATATATATATAAATGATGATTCTGAATGGTAGAAAGAAAGAGTTTTCTTGTGGTATATGATTTTTATACTACTGTTAAAAATGTGTTTATTTATACGTATTATGCTTGATCCATTTAAAAGTGGTATTACTTAGAATATATTAATATATTAAAAATGTTTTTACTAAGAAGACAGTACACTCACAGGTGGAGCGGATAGGAGTCAAACGGTCCCCTACTGACACTAGTTAGAGTCATGCGTTGGAGTTAGTTGGGAATATTGTGAGATGAGCTGTTAGAGGTAAACCTCAAAAAGGTTCATGATATATAATTTTTGTAGTTCTTATTTGTGGGACGAGTGTGTCCCTATAGCACTGAATTATATGTTGTATAGATGATATTATATTGTTTATGTATATGGTTGTTTAATGAGTTGGTTTGATAGTCAGATGATGTCATGTCAACGTCACGTCGGTCCCATGATGACGGGTGTCCGGGTTGGGGTGTAATAGGTGGGGTGTTTGGCAAGAGATACTGCTCAATCTAACATTTCATGGAATAATCAAGCTTTGAGAAAATAGTCTAAATTTTTAGTAGAACACATTGTAGGAGGTATCTTGAAATGTCCAAATATTCATAGTCCTAACCCAAATTAAAGATAAAATTGTATGTTAATTAAATTATAGCATGTATCCATTCTAAATCTCAGATGATCGAAAAATTTTACCACCTTCTGTTCAATCTCAGGAACCTTCAGAACCTTCAAATTCACCTCCCTCTTACTGCAATCACAGAATACGCCTTGGAAAGATAAGAATAATAAGGTGGAAAATAAATCGATGAATCATTATCAAATTGCACTGAAAATTAAATGGAGTAGCATAAATCAACTCACATTTCACGGACTGCTTGGTCGAGTACTTTCTTGAAATCCATGGTTTAAATTTGAGAATGAAAAAAAAAAGGGCAATTAGAAACAGAATGAAGATCTGTAAAAAAATTGAAGGTAGATCTGAACAAAATGAGCTCTAATACTTTATTTCTTTCTTCTAATGAAGTCCCTAACCCTTAAATTGAACTCTAATGCTTCAAATAAATCATAAAGAGAAACAACAATCCAATATCATTACCCTCTCATCTCTGTACACCTCATAATGTTCAAGCAAGAACAAAACCCAATTAATGAATAATCAAACACACCAAGAACAAATTAGAGCAAGAACAAATAGGAGCAGAACAAAACCCAAACGAACAATCAATAGAGCATGAAATATACAGTAACAGAAAAGAAGTGAGCTAACCTTGGGTGGCGCCTTCGTTATCATTGTCGTCGTCAGAATCTTCAGTGTTGTCGTCGTCTTTCTCTTTCATGACCTCCACAACTGGCTCATCGTTCAATCGAAAATCATAAGTTACTAGTTACTTGAGCATTCAAAGAAATCGAACAGATACTTTGGATTGAAAACTTACCTCGAACTTCTAAGCCTCGATTTCTTTGATCACAGGTCTTGGCATGACGACTGATTCGGTGGTTGTCGTTGTCATTTGCAAAAGAACAAGGTGTATTGTTGTTGGCTTAGGGCTCGATTCTTGAGTGAAAACGATTAGGGCTCGATTCTTGAGTGAAGACGATGATGGACGACAACTGCAGAAGGAAATGAAGACGATTAGGGCTCGATTCTTGAGTGAAGTTCTCGGTATTCAGGCTCGATTCTTCCACCAAAAAACTGAGCGGCTGGATTGGGGAAGAAGATGAGGAAAATATGGTAGAACATGAAGGCGGTGAAGATCCATTCTCCACCAAAATTTGAGCGGGATGACTTCTCCATTCTACACCAAAAACTGAGCGGGCTGACTTCTTTTAGTTTGGCGCCATACGGAACGACATCGTTTTCTGAAGCTGATTATCTGAAGCTGATTTTTTTTTTCCGCCAATGTAATAGAGGGAAAGTGGGCGCCAAAATCATGGTGGGGAGGGAAAACAATTGGCGACGAAACTCATTCGTAGCCCAATGTCAAATATAGGCAACCACCTTGGCGACGAACCACTTTCGTCGCAGATATAGTAGGGGTAATTAATCGCGACGAAAGTGGTTCGTCGCCAAATAATAACATATCTCGTGCTAAATTGGCGACGAAATATTTCTGTTGCCAATACGCTAGCAGGAAATTTTTATTTTTATTTTTTTGTTTGGCGCCAAGAATTGATCGGACTAATAGCGACGAATTCTAAAATTTCGTCGCCTATTAACAACCTATGGCTACAAAATTGCACTTCGTCGCCAAAGGAGGTTACATTTGGCTACGATTGTTCATTTTGTAGTCAATAGACACATTTGGTAACGATTATTGTGTTGTCGTCAAAAAAAAATCGTAACTAAATCCTGTTTTTCTTGGAAATTTAAATCAATAATTTCTATTACATAAATTATATAATATAAAATAAGTAAGTTATATAATATAATTAATTAGATCTTGTCTCTAGATATGAACAAATTAAAATAAATTCATACTTGATTCATTAATTAGTTAGAATATCATATTTAAGTCATAAACGAATTAGTGGATCATCCATTTAAATTCACATCTTAATAAAAGAGTATGATCTGAATTAGATTGTAATTATAATATGATCCACTGTCAATAAACATCAAATAAGTAAATATAATATAGTATATTTGAATTTGAATTTTAACAATAAATACGCAAACAGATAATAAAAATAATAAAAAACTCATTTTTTAAAAGAAATGGGGAATTAGGGAAATTTTATATTGAGCCAACGAATATTTTTTTTAATTATCTCTAGAATTTCTAAATTTTCAGGCACCTTATATAAGCTACATTATTACAATTAGAACCTTATATATAACATTTTATACCAAATGTCACTATGAGATATAATTATGAAAAATATTACACATGATTCATGTAATATTGTAAATGTTAAGATAATAAAAAGACGAAAACTTAGGAGAACATGAACGATATATTGTTATTTATGAAAAGTACAACGATGGAGATTTACAATGGAGATATATATAGGAGACTAAGAAAACCCTACAGTTAGTGTTTTAATCTAATGGGCCAAGCCCATATACATATATTAAAATTTTCTCTCAAACTTACGGCAGTAAATGAGACGTGAACTTGAATTTGGAAACCATAGTGTGAAAGCGTCCGAGTGGATGAGTTTTGGTGAAAATATATGTTGTCTAATCAGCAGAACTCACTAATTATAGACGAACAATATTCTGGAGAATGTGGTGACAGATGAAGTGACAATCAGTCTTGATGTGTTTTGTACGCTCGTGGAAGACATCATTATGTGCAATCTGAATGGTACTCCTATTGTCACAATGTAGAACAATGGTAGTAAAAGAGTAAACTCTCATGTCAGCAAGGAGCCAACGAAGCCCAAGTAGTTCTTGTGTTGCATCAGCGATGACACGGTCTTCAGCTTCAATGCTGGAGCGAGGAACCATAGTTTGTTCCTTACAGTGCCAAGAAATGAGAGAGTTAACCAAGAACAAACAATAATCGGTGGTTGAACGTCTATCGATGGGATCTTCGACCTAATCCGCATCAGAATAAACATGAACAGTAGGAGCGGACTAGGCTGAGAAATGAAGTCCGTAAACTAAGTAACCATTGGCATATCGAAAAATGCTAAGAAAAGCCGAGTAATGAGTGGTCTGAGGAGCGAATAAGAATGAACTGACTTGATGGACAACATAGGCGATGTCTGGAAGAGTGACAGTGATATATATCAAACTTCCAACCAATTGGCAATATAGAGTGACATTCGGAAGAAGTAAACCATCAAGTGGAGTGAGTTTGATATTCGACTCTCGAGGAATGGTGGCAGTAGTGGAGTCAATGATGTCAACCTTACATAGGAGATTAGAGGCTTATTTGGTCTGAGAAAGAAAATATCCATCTGAATTGGATGATACTTTGAGAGCAATAATATAGGTAAGCACGCCAAGATCTTTCATCTCGAATGATCCACTAAGAAACTTTTTTAGTTCAGATGTACTGCGTAAATCATTCCCATGAATAATCATGTCATCCACGTATAATAAAAGAAAGATAACATCATTGTTAGTGTGGTAAATAAACATAGCCGAATCATGAGCACTAAATGTGAACCCAAACTGATGAATGGTAGTGTTGAATTTTGCGAACTAGACACGTTAAGCTTGTTTCAGACCATATAAGACACGACGAAGGCGATAAACTTTATGTCGAGAAGAAACTAGGTCAAAAGGGGTATGCATGTAAACTTCCTCAAGAATATTTCCATTAAAAAATGCATTATTGACATCCATATGAAAAATAGTCAATTTTCGAGTGATAACGACTCTTTCCTTAATGAACGGGAGGTTTTACAACTGTCCTTGTGTAGATATAGCGGCAATGGCGCATCTTGGGGTTTATAACCCAACTCTGGAAGAAATATCGAGACACTAAGCCTGCTTTCCCCATCAAGTTACTGTTGAGAGCTAACACGCTCAAAAAATAATCTACCCTTCTCGTGCAAAGCATGCACTTTCATACACATGTGGTGATAATTTGTGCTCGACTCAGATTTTTCCTCATTAATAATAAATAAGAATATGCAAACACTTGCACCACCACTTTTTGTTTTTCCTCTCTCTTTTGCACAAATTTCTGATGAAGTCAACTTGTTAACTCCCACGTTGATAAAACTATTAGGTTGAGTTTGATAAGTTGGAATGGAATGGAATGGAATGATAATAGGATTGAAATTAATATGGTAATGGAATAAAATGATCATTACCATTCCTACATTTGGTGACAAAATAGATTACATGTGGTATTAGAATGACATTAAGGCGGCATTTGGTAAGTAGGATTCGAGATGGGATTAGAATGGCCATGAAAATGGTCATTACATTCCTATATTTGGTACATGGGATTAAATCCGATTCCTATTACTAAGTATTTTCTAATCTCACGAAAAATTGGATTAATTAATATCAATATAAACTTAGTATTAATTAATCCCAATTACATGAGATTAGGTTTTAATAATTCATTGACCAAAAAAAGAGACAAAATAATAACCAAATATTGGATTTGGAATGAAATTTATTTAAATTAACTATTATACTGTTTGAAAATTTAATTAAATTATTAACTTACCTTGTTTATTTCATTCTAATACTACATATAATCCCTTTTGTCACCAAACATATGAATGATAATGATCATTCTATTTCATTATCATACTAATTTCAATCCTATTGTCATTCTATTCTATTACATTTCATTCCGGTGTACAAAACACAGTGTAAAGGGTAAAATAATAATTCAATTAAATTTTCAAATGGTATAATAGTTAATTTAATTAAATTTCATTTCAATTCAAATATTTGGTTAGTATTTGGTCTTGCTTTTTAACCGATAAATGATTAAAACCTAATCTCATGTACTTGAGATTAACTAATAGCTGTTGATTATATCTCATAATCACAATAGAACAGAATTAAAAAATAAACTAAAACATACATGAATATTATGATACAATAATAAAGAACGGTAATCAAATACATTCATGCTTGGGCCATAGCAGGAGATTGAATTTATCGCAGCGGATTAGTAATTAGGTCTTCCTCCCTATGATCTAGATTTTGTGGTGGCGGCTCTTAACAGAAAGAAATCTTCAATCTAAACTAAGGAAGAGATCTAGTTATTTATATTAGGGTTTCACGTTGGGCCCTCCCATAACAGGCTTCAACGAAATCCAAAATCTACACGTGCCACTTAATTGGGCTTCTACATAAAAGATGCCACAACTCAAATCAAAATATGATCATTAATTACTTGGGCTGTTTATATAATAGACTATTCATTAACCCATTTTTATAAAATGATTAATTCAATTAATGTTAGCTCATAAAAAAATATTCCAACATTCTCCCACTTGGGCTACATTAATTGAATAAATTTAATTTTGAAAATAATACTCTTGGGTTAATAACAGAAAAAAATTATTTTTGGTGTAACCATACCTTTTATTTAAAGAAATGATAGTCTATAAGTAGTATCTTGATAAACTTATCTAGTTCAGCATGATCCTAATATTGGATTATGGTAATCTATATATTAATCTCGACAAACATATGACCCTTCATACTCACAAATATGTATAACCATATCGACATGGATTATAAGCTCAGTAATGTAGTAAGAAACCAATGCCAATATGTGATCATTATCAATATGCATTGTTTCTTATCAATCCTCATTACAATTTCTCAATAAAATGAAATTATAATTGTAATTTCTCAAAAAAATAAAATTGCTAATGGCAATTTCTCAATAAAATGAAACTGCTACAATTTCTTAACAAAATAAAATTGTTAATTGCAGTTTCCCAACAAAATGAAATTATTTCAATTTCTCAACAAAATAAAATTATTAATTGTAATTTCTCATTAAAATGAAATTGCTAGCTGCAGTTTTTCAATAAAATGAAACTATTACTATTTCTCAATAATATGAAATTGTTTGACTTTAACAAGTCATCTGTCACTAACAACACATCACGAGATCTCAAAATAGTGATTTGTGACAACCAAAAGTATACAACTGTAATTCTTAAAGCACAATATCTTAAGATACCATATTGTATAATCAATTCAAATAATATGATATGCAACAATATAATATGCAATAATGATGATCATCAAATAGATTTCAATTTTGTAAAACACATAACAATAGTGGTCACAACATATCATAGAATTAAAGAAAAATACAAAAAAACAAAAAAAAACTCCCACTAAACTAGAGAATCAAAATGCTCAAATAAGTATAAGCGACACAATATAAAAATCAATTGCGTCATCATAAACTCTCCTTTGGACAGAGTCTACAATAAACAATTATTCTTTAAGTATGAAGATCAATAAAATAAGAATTTTTTTATAACTATAGTAATCAATACTTACACGACACAATCATTGAAATAAAGGAAATGATAGAGACTTCCATTAAATCAAGGAATCAATTTAGAATTTTATTGTGGCGTTATTGTTGTTCACAACAAAAAGAAACTATTTTCACAAAAAATTAAAATTAGATCAATTATGAGCAATAGGTAAAATATTCAATTAAGCATAGACAATACAATATAAGAATAAATTGTGTTATCATAAACTTCTCTTTGGATAGAGTCTACAATAAATAATTATTTTTAATCATGAGGATCAACAAAATAAAGAAAAATTACAGATAAAAATCCATCCCATTTGGTTAGATTGACCTTCAAATCCATATATTTATTTTAAAACATAATAAAACAAATAATCTTTCAAAATTCATTTCCTTAGAGCAAACAAATTTATCAAATTATTTATCTCACATAATATTCTCATGTAATTAAATTAATTTACACAATAATCCTATTTGGGCAGGTGAATGCACAAATTAATATAAAAAAAAAATTCATCAACAATATAGGAACTCGAAAACTTATAAACTATGTTGGTTAAATCACTTTGGTAAAATAACCTCAACAATTCACAAGCAAACGTTTCAAATTAGAAAAATTAAACTATATTGTCTAATAATTAAATTAATATGCACAATAATCCCCTTTAGGCAAGTGAATGCACAAATTAATCTAAAAAAATTTCTATCAATGAAATAGGAACTCGAAAACTTGCAAATTATGTTGGTTAAATTACTTTGGTAAAATAACCTCAACAATTCACAAGAAACCGTTCTAAAATGGAAAAATTAAACTATATTACCTAGCAATTAAATTAATCTACACAATAATCCCCTTTGGGCAAGTGAATGCACAAATTAATTTAAAATTTTTCCATAAAAAAATAGGAACTCGAAAACTTACAAATTATGTTGGTTAAATCACTTTGATAAAATAACATTAACAATTCACAAGCAAATATTCCAAAATGTGAAAATTAAACTATATTGCCCAACCACAACAGTGCATATTAACGACATATATGTAAATGATCAAAAGAAGATGAAGTACATTACAAAATGCACTTTCAGTGATCAACGATCAATTATAGTTGTAAGAATTTGAACAACAACTTTAATACACTCTTAAACTAATTATTAAATTAGTCTCTATTTAGAATAAAAAAAATTAAGGGCTTGAAATTTTGAAACTACAATTAATCATAATTAGTGTTTTTATGGGTTCCTTAATATGACCTCAAAAGGCCGAAAGTTGTAGTTAAGAAAATCCAGTTAGCTAAGATATTACATAGGCCCAAACCCAAAATTAATATCTATATAATGAGCCCAAACCTAGATCCTCACCAAGATATTCTAGTCACGGTGATAGTATTTCCAATTCAAGGCCTTCTCATATATTTATGAATAATTTATCCTTATTAGTAATAACATTAGACTTGTTAATTAATAAATAATTAAAGACCCAACAGGCCCCTCAGAATATATGTATTACCCATTAAATATTTTAAGGCCCAGACAATACAAGAAGAAACTCATGAAAAATTGTACAAAAATAACTCAATATTTTTCTTCCATTCCAAAACTCAAATATTCCCCAAACATAGCCCAAATTTGGAAAATTAAATATCTCATTTCGTTGATGGAAGGTGTAGTAATAATCAAATTGGTTATTAACATTATATTTAACCCACTAAGAATCCTGAATACATATCATATATCTGATTATCTACAACGACTTATCAACAGTGTTCTATTTAATTTAGCTTTCATCATGTTACCAAAACAAAATAAGGATATACTTATCTCAATCATGTTACTGATCATGTAAATATTTAACAAAGACAACAAATAGAAAGATAAGGAGTCGATCCACTTTAGGATTCCTAACATCAAATACATTAACAAAACAACCATATGGACAATAATCAAAACAACCAAATTTACACAACTTCTACACTTTAGGGGTTAGTTGTGTAATTAACACTTTTTTACTAGTTTCAGTTCATTGTACTTCAGAAAAGAACATATAAAGTTAGTAAGACATCTTATACGTTTAAATTGAAACTATTTGGAACAAGTGAGATTCTAGAGTGGTATTCAATACGCCCAACATCAACAAGAGTCCTAAAGTAGAAAATCCAATGGGCCTAACCCAGTCTCAAACAAAACCTTAGCTCAGAATTAGGTAACACAAGTGATGTAGGATTCAACAAAAAATAATATCCCCGAAATGAAATAAACACACCCTTTATAGCTCCTTCAATGAGCAATATGAAACTACCTAATCATCTAATCCGAACTAGGGCCACATCTTCATAATCAATTGAAAAGTATTTAAGATGTGGAGAAGACCTTGGGATACTTCTTCATGAGCCAAGATAATAAAACTCAAACTATGAGTTGACTTCTTTGAACCCTCATATTTGCTCTTTACAATAAAAGAGACAAACATCTTTTTACTCGAATAATAACTTATCATAGCCTACTAATCATATAACTAATCAAAGAAAGAAGATATATGTATTATCCCTATAATGCTTACTTCATCCATGTACAATTTATAAACTTTGAACGATATCTTGAAACCAAATGTAAATGTTAGGGGTGAAAAATGTCATTAAGCTAAAAAAAAACAATAATAAGGTTGGTCACATAATAAGCCAATGCTCAGTATTCAATTGATTTGCTCAAAATGATTTTTCGCTTGTTATTGATTTTTATCTTTTTTAGTTGAAACTACTAAGCTTGGGAATAAAAATAGGATTTTGAATTCATCTACAACTATTCGTTCGATTGGGAGCCGATATCAGCATGACCTCACAATTATCAGCTAAACAAAAAAATTAAGCCTAAATACCACCTATAATACCACCTATATCATCCTATACTTTTATGATTTTGAATGAGTAAACCATAATTACTTATGAATGGATATTATCAAAACATTATAAACTAGTTATAAGAAGTCAATATTTTATCTAAATATGAACAATGAAAATCACATATTTTAGGATGGATCAATATTTCACTCCACAAACATATTTCACATAATTGATTCTAAAATATGTGATTTTTCCAAAATACGAAGAACAAATATGTTAATGCAATAACAATTATAAACACAATTTACAGGGGGAAATCAGGTTTTCCACCTCGCAAATGCAAATCTCCTAGAGACGTAGTGATAACCAATAGCAATTAATGAGAAAATAGGATTTTGACACATTGATCAGTAACTATTTTGTGGATTTATTCGTACTTTACAGTCTTTATCTAGTTCTGATAAGGAGCATATAAGGTGATTGTGTATGCATAAAGTAAGATACCTTCAAAATTGTAGAATGAGGACATATATCAATATCCAGACTTTAATACTAAAGTTGAGTTCTTCTGAAATTTTGTCAGAGAACTGTTATTGATCTACTTGGTTAAGGGTCTTAATGAATATTACCAATTTCTAGCAAATTTTTTACTTTGATATTGGTGTCAATGAAAGACCATAATTGTCTCATTAAGTACTTCTGCTTGATTGTTTACGAATTATTATGTGAACCCAACTATAGAGAGAAAAAAAAGGAAACACTTGGAAAACAGGGATCGCAATAACAAATTCAAGACGAAAACGAACTAACTATTATCATTTGATCAGGATCTCACCCATAAAAAACAAAAATAGGCAAAACTTTTGACAAATTGTTGCTTTGGCACGCCGACAGCGCCACAATTGCAGAGAGAGAGTTTTAAACTAATTATTAAATTACTTTTATGTGACTTAAAACAAATTAGGAGATTACACATTAACAAATTTTAATCTAGGGAGAGTAAGTACAGAAATCCCATTCCAAATCAACTAATATAATTTTTTATAAATTTTCAACAGAAGAACTTGCTTAAAAATAATTTTAAACTAATTAAATCACATAATAAGTAATAATTAATTAAAAATTATTTTTAATCCTTCAAAAATAAAATAAATCATACAGAAAATAAGAGGAAAAAAAAAGTGCATAAGAAAAAACGGGACCCAACACGGGTCCCAAAAGATGGCTCATGTGCCCCGATGTGCCTATTATGCGCGTGGGGGGCAGTGGATCTGGTCGGAGGTTGTCTTCAACCTCCAGCCGGGTCTGAACAGGGTCAACTCGACCTGGTTTCAACCTAGTTATGCAAAAATCCTAAAAACGCGCCATTTTCTCCAACTTTTTTATGGGTTTATGCAGAATTATGTATTTCTAACATGCTTATAACAATTAACTAAAGAAACAATTGCAGAATCATCCCCAAACTCATAGAATAAGTCGTGGTTTTTCACACCTCTTTGTCCAAAGCCTAAAAGTCAATATTAACTCTTATTTCTACCCAATTTTATATGGATTTATTCCTAACAATAATTTAAAAACTATCTACAACATTTAATTGAAAAAAAAAAAAAAAAAAGCGTCAATATTCCTTGATTTTAAAAACGAATCTCAATTTTTATAGGGTTTCGTAGCTAAAACTTCGACGTTGAAATACTCACTGATTATCCAACAAAATAACATGTATAATACATTAAATTAAAACTTGAATCAAGAGGAATAAAAGTTTTAATCTTTTACATTCAACCGAAACAAAAAATCAAATGAAATCATGCTCGCAAAGTTCTGTTTTGTTTAATGAACAGAAAACAAAAAAGGTTTCAAAAAAATAATTCTCGATCTTAAATCATGTACGTAGGCTCTGATACCACATGTTGATTAGATCTCATAATCAAAATAAAATAGAATTAAACAATAAACTAAAGCATATATGAATATTAGGATACCACAATAAAGAACGGTAATTAAATACATGCCTGTTTGGGCCATCACAGGAGATTGAATCTGTCACGACCCGTTCAGAAATTCTGACATCCCGGGTTGGCGTGACGACATCATGACATCACCGAAAACAACCAACCAACTATCTATTACACGACAATATGCATATATATATATACCATCATTTATATGAAGCTATACATATTTTGTTATGGGAACACACCCGTTCCCCAAACATACTCACAGTAAAATATAATACCATGAATCCCCTTACAGGTTCACCTCAGAAAGTTCATCTCAACCCTCCACACGACTCCATCGTAGGACTCTACCTAGCGCTAGTAGGGGACCGACTCCTAACTGCTTCACCTGCTGCCTTCTTAGTAAAACATCTTTAATAATAAAAACTTATTCTACAATATCTAAATAGATCAAGCGTAAGTTTATAAATACCACATAGCTTGTAAAATCTCTAGTATAAAATGCAGGGAAAATAAAGCGACATAATTAAGTTCCATTCAAATCCAACTAATATAAAAATCATACTAATCACCATGATAATAAATATCAAATCAGCCAATATACGTAAAACATCACATCTCAAGCACACTTTTTAAGCACACAACTCAAACACACACCTCAAACACACACTGGCCAGCCCTAGTGATCGTTTTAACCTCACGATCGGGAGTTGCAACGGTACAATACCACCCGTAGTATTTTTCTTCCTAACGGACACCCATCACTCCGCCGAAGCAAATAACATCACTCCGCCGAAGCGGATAAATACTATGGCATTGTCTAATCAACAACATCGTTAAATTAGTAACATTATCATCAAATCACAACTCAATAAATATTGTCTACTCAATATTATCAAATCACCACGTCTATTTCTTTTCCTCAAAACCAACTTTTAAATCTAAAAATCAGATTTCACACTTTCTTTTAAAGAGAACGTCTGATTTTATCAAAACCACTTTTTCACCATTTATTTTTAGAAAACCAGGCATTTTTAGAAAAACAGATGTTTTCTATTCTTTTTTAAAAACACCGTCTGATTTCACCAAATCCAACAAAAATTTCTTTTCAACTTCATTTCGAAAACCATCGAAATCTTCTGAAAATCTAGTTTACCAACTCACCCAAATCCTGTTTGATCCATATCATTTATAAATTCATACTGTTTAAGTAAACACATATTTCATTATATATATATACATAGAAAAATAGTTTGGCAAGAAGATAGTACACTCACCTCGATTTTCGCACTGCAAAACTATCACCGTCCAAAACCTTACCAGGACACCGGAGCCTGCGAACCTAATAGTGGTAGGGCCTAAATTAATATTTTATTTAAAATAGCCTAACATGAAATACAGACCCTAAATTACATAATTCCTCATTCCCCAAATTTAATTATACAAATTGTTATTTCGTTCGTTTCGCTACGTTAATTTCTACTGTACAACATTATTAAAATTAACGGTTACAAAATTATCGTAGCGATTACAAAATTTGATGCTAATAATTTAATTCAAGGAAAATAATAATCGACTAAAATTTTACCTGTGCCGAATCGCACGCGGGGCGAAAAATTGGATTTTTCGAAAAAAAAAAATTCCCATTTTTTTTTGTATCTTATTCTCTTCTTCTTTCATTTTTCTGTTTGAGCCGACACTCTTTCTCCCTTGTTTCTATTTGAGTTCAGCCAACCGACCACACACAGCCACCCACCGCCGGTCGATCACACCCACACACCCGCTGGCGACATACCCACACACAATCACAAACAGAACAGCCGAACGGCACACCCAAATACACCGTGACACACCCACCACCATCGACGTCGGACAGAACACAAACACATCGACACATTCACACACGCCATCAAACAAGGCAGACACCACCAACTGAACAAATTCGACGAACACTACACACGCACCGCGTCGACGGTCAGAAAACACAGTCGTACACACACTCACAACGTCGGAACGAACAATCGAACAACACACACACCGTCGAACAAAAACCGACGAACGACACACACATATACACCGTCGACCGCCACCATCAGATAGAACAGAAAACACACATACACACACACGTTGCACAACACATAAAATAGAAAAACTAAACAGAACAGAACGCACACACACTGTCACACACCCACGCCGAAGCAACAACGTCGCTCAAAACCCACCACCGCCGGCCAAACCCCCTGTCTTTCTCTCTACTATTTTCTGATTTCCTTCTGTTTTTTTTTTTAGGTTCTCGATCCTTCTTACATGAATGAAATTGCTTATATATACATGAATATGGTGGTTGTGTTTGATCCTCGCTTGCCACGTCAAATTCCCCTTCCGATTCTTTGCGTTTCTAAATCCCACCAGCTGTCATCAATATATATGTGTGTGTTTATATATAATATCTTATTCCCAATTACATTAACCACCCCTGTTTTTCTTTAAAAAAAAATTCTATTTGAATCCCCATTCAAGATTTAATTTTTCTTAAAATCATAAATTCACCCCTTAAAATTTTTATTTCAAATTGAAAATAACACATTCTACCCCATTTTTTCTAAATGCTCTAAAATGCGGCTAATGAATATGCATGTGCAGAAGTTAGGGTCTTACAACCCTTCCCTCCTAAAAGAAATTTCGTCCCGAAATTTTAGTTACCTTGATTGAACAAATGCGGTTATTTATCCCTCATCTCATCTTCTCGCTCCCACGTCGCTTCCTCTACCGAATGACTGCGCCCCAACACTTTCACTAATGAAATTGTTTTCGTCCACAACACCTGATCTTTACGACTTAAGATCTGGACTGGCTCCTCAACGCATGTCAAATCTTCTTCCAACTCGATTGGCTGAGAAGTCAACACATATGAAGGATCTGACACATATTTCCTAAGCATCAACACGTGGAAAACGTCGTGTAATCTGGACAATCCTGGGGGTAAGACAAGTCGATAAGCTGTCGCACCAACCCGTTCTAAAATTTCGTATGCCTCGATATACCTCAGACTTAACTTTCCTTTCCTCCCAAATCTCATTATGTCCTTTCATGGGGATATACGCAAAAATACATGATTGCCTACTTCAAATTCTAACTCCCGCCTATGCTTGTCAGTATAACTCTTTTGGCGACTCTGAGCAATTCTCAAACTTTCCTGAATCACTTTTACTTTGTCTGCTGTTATTTGGGCTATACCCGGCATTAGTAATTTTCTTTTTTCCCACTTTAGTTCAGCCTGTTGGATTGGGGTCCTATATTTCTTGCTATCCAACACTTCATACGATGTCATCTCAATTGTCGAATGGTAGCTATTATTGTAGGCAAATTTCATCAACGTCAAATAATCATCCTAGCTATTAGGAAATTCCAGAACATAATCCCTCAACATATCCTTCAACGTCTAAATCGTACGCTCTGATTAACTGTCAGTCTACGAATAAAAAGCTATACTAAATTTTAGCTTGGTACCTAGAGCAATTTGGAGACTCTACCAGAACTTTGAGATAAATCTCGGATCTCTATCTGACACTATGAAAATCGGTGCACCATGTAGTCTAACAACCTCGTCAATATACAATTGGGCATACTTATCTAGAGAATACATCTTTTTTACAGTCAGAAAATGAGCAAATTTAGTAAACTTATCAATAATCACCCAGATGGAATTATGCCTCTTTTGAGTACGGGGCAATCCTGAAATGAAATCCGTCATGATATGCTCCCATTTCCACTCTGGAATAGGTAGAGACTGCAATAACCCACTTGGACGTTGGTGCTCGATCCTAACTTGCTGACAAATGAGACACCTAGTAACAAATTCAACAATTTTTTCGTTTCATTTCATTCCACTAATAGTGTGCTCGCAGATCCCGATACATTTTGGTGCTGCCTGGGTGCATTGCATATGCTGAGCTATACGCTTCCTCCAAGATATCCTTCTTCATATTGGCATCATCAGGCACGCAGTCTATTTTCCACTATCAAAGCCTCATCGTTATCCCTAACATGATCGTCAGTTCTGTGACCATTTTCCACTTTATTTTGGATCTTCTCCAATTGGGGATCCGACTTCCGCTCTTCTATAATATGGTCGATCAGTGTCGGTCTCAAAGTCAAAGTTGCTAGCGACGTTGCCGTCTGACCAACCGCCAATTGGACTCGCAAAGATCTCAACTCGACATATAGATTAATATGAATGGCTCTTATGTGTGCGATCGAACTCTCCGATTTCTGACTCAACGTATCCACTATAACATTAGCTTTTCCCGAGTGATAGTGGATAGTGCAATCATAGTCTTTAATCAACTCTATCCAACGTCTCTGCCTCAAATTTAATTCCTTTTGAGTAAACAGATATTTTAAACTTTGGTGGTCGGTGTAGATTTCACACGTCTCGCCATACAAGTAGTGTCTCCAAATCTTTAAGGTAATTATAATCGCTGTCAGCTCCAGATCATGTATCGGGTAATTTTGCTCATGATTCTTCAGTTGTCGATATGCGTATGTGATTTCATGACCATGCTACATCAGAACACATCCTAGTCCTTGGTGGGACGCATTACTATAAATCACAAAACCACCCATTCCGTCACGAGGGATAGTATTAGTACTGATATCAATCTACTCTTCAATTCCTAGAAACTCTATTCATATTTGTCAGTCCGCTCAAATTTGGATTCCTTGCGGGTTAAACGAGTCAACGGGGCCGCTATAACAGAGAATCCCTGCACAAATCGTCGATAGTGACCCGCCAATCCTTAAAAGCTTCAAACTTCAGTCACACTTTTCGGCCTTTCCCATTGGACAACGGCTTCGACCTTCCTTGGGTCCACTTGAATACCATCTCCCGAGATAACATGCCCCAAGCATACAACTCTATCCAACCAAGACTCACATTTACTAAATTTCGTATACAGTTGCCTTTCTCACAAAATCTGCAACACAAACTTGAGATGCTCTACATGTTCTTCTTTATTTGGGAGTAGATCAATATATCATCAATGGACACGATAATAAACTAATCTAGATAGGGTTAGAAGATTCGATTCATCAAATCCATAAAAGTAGCAGGGGCATTCGTCAGTCCAAATGACATAACTAAGAATTCATAATGCCTATACCTCATACGGAACGCCGTTTTCGCCACATCACTGTCTTTGACTTTCAACTGGGGGTATCCCGATCGAAGATCTATTTTGGAAAACACCTTGACCTTCTGCCATTGGTCGAACATATCATCAATTCTAGGTAACGGGTATTTATTACGAACCATCACCTTATTCAATTACTGACAATCAATACACATCCTTAATGTGCCATCATTCTTCTTTACGAATAATACTAGGGCTTCAACACCGGGGCTCTATGGGGAGAAACACCCAATCTAATGAAACCGCAGGTTAACAGGTTTTCCAATTCCTTCAACTCGGTAAGCGCCATACAATAGGGTGAAATTGATATAGGAGGAGTTCTTGGAAGTAATTTGATAGTGAATTTCCGTCTTCCTATCCACTGGCAACCCTGACAATTCTTGTGGAAAAACATCGGGAAAATCTCTGACCACTAGAATATCTGCCACCTGAATTTCATTCTGCCTGGTGTCAATCATGTACGCGAGATATCCCTAGCATCCCTTCTGTGATAACCTCCTGGCCTGTAGGACTGAAATCAAACTGACTGGGGTAAGGATTACATCTCCCAAAAATACAAATTCTGACTCGCCTAAGATTCGAAAAGTAATTCCCTTTTAAAACAATCTACCGTGGCATAATAACCGGATAGCAACTCCATATCCAGTATCACATCAAAATCATGGATACTCAAGGGTAGTAGATCTACTAATAATTCTCTATCACCAATCTGAAGCGAATTGTTCCTATACGCACTAACTATCAACACAGACTCCCAGTTCTCGGCTGTTCCTCGCACATCATTCTCTATCAATTCCGTTGTGTTTACCAATTTTGCATAACTTTTGATTTGCCTGCCCGTCAACCTAGAACGTATTTCTAAATTAAATTTTTCCTAGGATCGTCTATACCTTGTCTCTTCCGATTTTTTTTTTACCAAATCAGGAACAAATCGAGACATGGTATCGAATTTAATTTGATACCTCCGAATGGTCATCTCTTCTTGTTTTAATAATATGAACTCCTCCTCTAATAAAGTTACAAGGTTTCCTTAGTATTGCCTAGAAGGCAGTTTTATACATACCCTTGGAGGTCATACGCTAGGATAGAATCCATGTATCTCAAATAGTAGCACGATGTGTTGCGTCATCCTATAATATCAGTAAGGTGTTGTCTAATAATCCAACTTAAGTGTGCTCTGTCACACTATTGATTTAATAACAAAAACATTAAGTGCTACCGACGGTGAATCCCAATGTCAAGCAATACGAATATGTTTACTTATCACTTATGATTTAACTTTTAAAACCACTAGCACTTCCACAATAGTAATCTATCCATCACTACTATCGACACCACCACCTAACCCATCAACTAGCAGTATCACAATTTCATCTCACCATTAATTGCCAGCTTTACAGTTATTCCTGCCAACGAAAACGAGACTAAAGAAAGAATGTGACCGCTTCGATCGGTGGTCAGGCTCTCCGATTATCTACTACTAATTTACTATACGTTAAGGGAGGGCCAACCAGATAAACAACAATGCACGATTCCAATGTATTATCTGATGCAATGCAATAACTATCACTCACGTACTGAACCCACCTATCGACACCCTATCTCAAGGTCTACCACTAGCTCAACAAATGGCACGTCTATAAAACCTATAACCTAAGCTCTGATACCAAAATTGTCACGACCCGTCCCAAAATCCTGACATCCAGGGCTGGCATATATATATAAACCATAATGTATATGAAGCTATACATATTCGGTTATGGGAACACAACCGTTCCCCAAATAGATTAACAGCAAAATATAATACCATGAATCCCCTCACAGGTTCGCCTCAGAAAGTTCATCTCAACCCTCCACATGACTCCATCGTAGGACTCTACCTAGCGCCAGTAGGGGACCGACTCCTAACTGTTTCGCCTGCGAGTGTACTGCCTTCTTAGTAAAACATCTTTAATAATAAAAACTTATTCTACAACATTTAAATGGATCAAGCGTAAGTTTATAAATACCACATAGCTCGTAAAATCCCTAGTATAAAAGCAGGAAAAATAAAGCGACATAATTAAGTTCCATTCAAATCCAACTAATATAAAAATTATACTAATCACCATGATAATAAATATCAAATCAGCCAATATACGTAAAACATCACATCTCAAGCACACTTTTTAAGCACACAACTCAAACACACACCTCATACACACACTGGCCAGCCCTAGTGATCGTTTTAACCTCACGATCGGGAGTTGCAACGGTACAATACCACCCGTAGTATTTTCCTTCCTAACGGACACCCATCACTCCGCCAAAGCGGATAATCACTGCGCAGTATAAACGTCTATCATCACTCTGCTGAAGCAGATAAATATCACTCCGTCGAAACGGATAACATCACTTCGCCAAAGCGGATAAATACTATGGCATCGTCTAATCAACAACATCGTTAAATTAATAACATCATCATCAAATCACAACTCAATAAATATCGTCTACTCAACATCGTCAAATCACCACGTCTATCTCTTTTCCTCAAAACCAACTTTTAAATCTAAAAATCAGATTTCACACTTTCTTTTAAAGAGAACGTCTGATTTTATCAAAACCACTTTTCCACCCTTTATTTTTAGAAAACCAGACATTTTTAGAAAAATAGATATTTTCTATTCTCTTTTAAAAACACCGTCTGATTTTACCAAATCCAACAAAAATTCCTGTTCAACTTCATTTCGAAAACCATCGAAATCTTCCGAAAATCCAGTTTACGAACTCACCCAAATCCCGCTTGATTCATATCATTTATAAATTCATACCATTTAAGTAAACACATATTTCATTATATATATACATAGAAAAATAGTTTGGCAATAAGACAGTATACTCACCTCGATTTCTGCACTGCAAAACTATCACTGTCCAAAACCCTACCAGGACGCCAAAGCCTACGAACCTAATAGTGGTAGGACCTAAATTAATATTTTATTTAAAATAGCCTAACATGAAATGCAGACTCTAAATTACATAATTCCTCATTCCCCAAATTTAATTATACAAATTGTTATTTCGTTTATTTCGCTAGGTTAATTTCCACTGTACAACATTATCAAAATTAACGGTTACAAAATTATCGTAGCGATTGCAGAATTTAATGCTAATAATTTAATTCAAGGAAACTAATAATCGACTAAAATTTTACCTGTTCCGAATCACACGCAGGCTGAGAAATTGGATTTTTTGATTTTTTTTTTTCTTTCTGTTTTTTCCTCTATTTTTCTCTTTTTCTTTTATTTTTCTGTTTCTGTTTGAGCCGACACTCTCTCTCCTGTGTTTCTATTTGAGTTCAGCCGACCGACTACACACAGCCACCCACCGCCGGCCGATCACACCCACACACCTGCCGGCAACATACCTACAAACAATCATGAACAGAACAGCCGAACAGCACACCCAAATACACCATGACACACCCACCACCGTCGACGCTGGACAGAACACAAACACATCGACACATTCACACACGCTGTCAGACAAGGCAGACACCACCAACCGAACAAATTCGATGAACACCACACACACACCACGTCGACGGTAAAAAAACACAGTCGCACACACACTCACAACGTCGGAACGAACAATCGAACAACACACACACCGTCGAACAAAAATCGACGAACGACACACATATATACACCGCCGACCGCCACCATCAGATAGAACAGAAAACACACATACACACACACGTTGCACAACACAGAAAATAGAAAAACTAAACAGAACAGAACGCACACACACTGTCACACACCCACGCCGAAGCAACAACGTCGCTCAAAACCCACCACCGCCGGCCAAACCCCCTGTCTTTCTCTCTACTATTTTCTGATTTCCTTCTGTTTTTTTTTAGGCTCTCGATCCTTCTTACATGAATGAAATTGCTTATATATACATGAATATGGTGGTTGCATTTTATCCTCGCTTGCCACGTCAAATTCTCCTTCCGGTTCTTTGCGTTTCTAAATCCCACCGGCTGTCATCAACATATATGTGTGTGTATATATATAATATCTTATTCCCAATTTCATTAACCACCCCTGTTTTCCTTTAATTTTTTTTTATTTGAATCCCCATTCAAGATTTAATTTTTCTTAAAATCATAAATTCACCCCTTAAAATTTTTATTTCAAATTGAAAATAATACATTCTACCCCATTTTTTCTAAATGTTCTAAAATGCGGCTAATGAATATGCATGTGCGGAAGTTAGGGTCTTACAGAATCTGTCTAAGCGGATTACTAACTATTTCTTCCTCTCTATGATCTAAATTTCGTGGTGGGGCTCTCAATAGAAGGAAACCCTCAATCTAGAATAGGGAGGGGACCTAGTTATTTATATTAGGGTTTCTCAATGGGCCCTCCCATAACGGACTTCAACGAAATCCAAAACCTACACTTACCACTTAACTGTGCTTCTACATAAAAGATGGCACAACCCAAATCAAAATATGATCACTGATTATTTGGGCTATTTATGTAATAGACTATCTATTAACTCGTTTTTGTAAAATTAATTCAATTAATGTTATCCCATAAAAAAATATTCCAACAATACCAAGTTTATTTTGGTAGTGGTTAATTCCATATCTTGTGGGATTAGAGAATTCTTGATAATAGAAATGAGATTTTATCCCATATACCAAACACCACCTTATGGAATGAAATTTCATTAGTAAGAGCTATAAGAAAATGTGTATTTCGGACAAGGACTAATTAAAAATCTGCTGGTTTGAAAACAACTAATTATAATCCTATTTCCTACGCTTAGCTGTCTTTTCCTGCATCTTAATATGTATTTTGTTTTTTTCAACAATCCAAAAGTTAATATTATTATTGATCTATGATCCACCGGCCACAAAATTTCAGTGGGGTCAAACACCAAAAGAAAACTTTCCGTAGGGTCCTCCGGGTAACTTTAACATAAATAACCCTCTGATTGTTAATATTCAACAGATTAACAATTTTTTAATAACAAAATCAATTTAA
Organism: Eucommia ulmoides; assembly: GCA_016647705.1. Classification (NCBI taxonomy): domain Eukaryota; kingdom Viridiplantae; phylum Streptophyta; class Magnoliopsida; order Garryales; family Eucommiaceae; genus Eucommia; species Eucommia ulmoides. Next base: position 35,623,460 of record CM028339.1, on the reverse strand, counting down.
AATTGATACCACATGAATTTTAGTGACCCACTTACATTCTTAAAATTGATTTCATTGTACTAGGTAAATGTGGAAACATGGTAGAACGATTAGTACTTCTATTCGTTAGGGGGCTATAAAAGATCGAATTTATGAGAGATTGGAAGATACAATTAAATCAGACTTCACCCCCACTGAATGAGATCTTGTCTCGTTGGATGTATGGGTAGAATAATTTTCTACAAAATATTTTTTAAAAATATAGTTTGAATTCATATAATTTTTTATTTATCTTATAAATAGTTAAAAATCTATTTTATTACTTGTCCCAAAAAATCATTTTGTATAAATTATTTTATAATTTCCTAAAATAAAAATAATAACTATACACCAACGCATGCCAATAATTTTTCAAAAAAATATAATGCATATATATATATATATATATACTCCATATTTATATTTTACTTTATATATCTTATACTTAATTGAGGAAAGAGAATATATTTATTATATAATTGAGGAGAGATAATAAGTTTTTCTATATATATAAATCTATAAAAATAATATATGGACATTAAATTTCATACTAAAAGTAAAATATTAAATTTATGAAAATTAAATTAAAAAATAATATACAAGAGAAAATATAATCCACATAAATTATGGACATTAAACATTATATGCACGTTAAATTTAGTAATAATACAGAAATATTAACTTAATAGAAATTAAATTAAAGATAATATGAAAGAAGAAATATAATATATGGAACTTATGGATATTAAATTTACAAAAATTATAAAATAATATAACATTAAATTTACTAATAATAATGAAACATTAAATTTATTAAAAATAAATTTAAAAATAATATAAAGGACAAAATATAATATATGGAAATTATGGAATTTAGTTTATGAAAATTATAAAAAATAATATATTCATATTATACTTAGTTAAAATGCAAAAACATTAAATTTACGAAAATTAAATTAAAAAAATAGTATAAAAGAGGAAATATAATATATATAAATTATGAACATTAAATTTATAGAAATTGTAGAAATTAAATATCGATATTAAATTTACCAAAAATACTAAAATATTAAATTTATAAAAATTAAATTAAAAACATAATATAAAAGTGAAAATATAATATATGAAAATTATGACGATTAAATTTACACAAATTATAAAAATAACATATGAACGTCAAACTTAGTAATAATAATTTTAACAAAATTTAAATTAGCAAAAAATATAAAGAAAAAATATAATACACATAAATTGAAAATTATAGAAACAATATATGGGTATTAAATTAATGATAGTATAACATTAATTCATTAAAATTAAATTAAAGAAATAATATTAAATTATGTTCATTTTTTTTAACAAATAATATTAAATTATGTTCAATTTTTTTACTCTCGTGCCTTTAGGCACAGGTAATCTACTACTACTACTACTACTACTAATAATAATAATAATAACAGGGTAGATATAGATGCTCTAGACAAATCTTAGTCATTCTTTGTCTCTAGAAATAAAGAGTAGTTCAGATTAAATGATACAACTAAACCCTAGATGATATGATTATCCGACACTTCCTACTCTCTTCAACTGCCTGACATGCAAAACCCTAATCCCTTGCTTATTTCGTCTGCTGCTTTTCCCCACATTTTCTTGTTGGTACACATGCACTATTTCTCTTTCTACCCAAATCTTTTGACACCGTCTTTTCCCAAATCTGCGTTTCTCTATCATTGTTTTTCCTCATTCGAGAAAAAAATTTGGCAACAACCCAATGTTTTGTCCCATTGAAACCCTTGCCATCGATATTACATATGCAGCCCAGGCACCCTCGCTTCCCTCTATTAAGGTAATACCTACCACTACCATTGGTTTGCCTCCCCCTTCAGATCTGATATGTTCCACCTATCTCTCTCTTTCTTACCTAAGTTAGATTTTCCCATGTTGTCTTTCCTACTTTTTATTTCCAATAAGATATGTTACTGTAGTAAGTGAAAAGGAATGAGGTTACCAAATTTTCTTGGGTTGAGTCGTGGACTAGGTTGCTCTCGTTAAAACATTTCACAGCTCTGGCCAAGATTGTGTAAGCAGTATAATAACCTTGTCGTCCCTAAGATAAAACAACCAAGAATTCTCCTATGTCTAGAACCTTTTCGGCATAGAAGAAGACCTGAAAATCAAACACCCTAACACACTACTCGGAAAGCAAAAAGATTTTTTTTAAAAGAAAAACGAAAAGAGAGCTCGATTTTTTTTTCGTGTGTTGAAAAGCTGAAGCAAGCCTCAATATTTATAGGCCAAATCAAATCAAGGATATGTGGAGAGAAACGTGGGATATAGGTGAGAAAATCATAGAGGAAAATCGGGAAATCGGGTTACATTATCTTTATTGGGTCAAAATAGATTTATTTAATAAAAAAATTATATTTTATTAAATAAATTTTGTCCAAAAAAAGAGAGCCCTACCTTATCTCACACTCGTGCTCGGCTTGGCTCTGCTCGGCTCACACGGCTAGTTGGATGGACAGCGGCAACGGCGCATACGTGTGGTAAACCAACAAGGATGTGTCTCTTCTTCCCTTCACAAAATGTGGGTACCCCTAGGGGTATACCCCAAGGATCCAATCCATACCCTTATAAACTCCTTTAGACCCTTATTGCCAAGCAATATGGGACAAAGGTAATAGAGGGAAATCAAGTGGCTCAGAAAATTCACATGCTCCAACAATCCCCCACTTGAATTTTTAAGACAAATTTTCATCGAACAGTATAATACAATATAAGATTGTGCCTAAGTAAAGGTATCTATACACTTGAACATTTACATAGTAAAGATGAATTAGATTATACTAAAGTAACTCATAGTTTTAAACTCTATCTCTAACAACATCATGCACACAACCCTATCAGGGTTGAGTTCAAAAGCCCGTGCTTTACGACCATGTACGTGTATCCCGGTGTAGTGAATGCTCTAGAGAATTTGCCTAAAATTCCACAGGAAGCTGCCACACTTCCACATTCACATAGGTGAGTCTATGAAGAGTACTCTTGTAGCGAGGTACTCCATTCTAAATAGAGTATAGATCTCATTAAGAGTTAAGAAATAACTCAACCTTCTATCGCTTCAGGATGTCATGCTTCAATCAATATATATATATATATATATATATATATGGAATAGAACTCAAAATTATGATAATAGCATGATTCTTCTCATATCACTTCATGAATTGTTATTACCCTTCAAACCTATTTCTTGGGATCTCTAGTCTATAGGTTGGGTTTCCCTCAAAAGTGACTAGTTAATCTATGGGCATGAGTCTCATTCCTTTCGAGGTTTTGTAAACCTTCTCTCGAGCTAATTTTTTCGTCAAATGATAAGACATATTATCATCAAAATGTGTATGATCTACTTTGATAGCTCCAGTCGCGATATACTATCTAATAGTGTTGTGTTTGCGACGTATTAGTCGCCTTTTTTCATTATAATAATGGTTCTCAATTTTTACAATAGCTGTAGTACTATCGCAATGGATCAAGATAGTTGGAATCGGTCTCTCCCATAAAGGGGTATCGGAAGTAGGCTTCTTAATCACCCTACTTCCTCACTAGCCAATGCTAGTGAAATCATCTCAAACTCCATTGTAGATTGAGCCAAAATAGTTTATTTCTTAGATTTCCAAGAAATAGCTCCACCAGCTATACTAAATATATAACCGCTAGTTGCCTTGTATTCATTTGAAAGGATGTTCGAATCAATATCACTATATCTTTATAGGACATAGGGAAACTTCTGATAATGTAATCCTTAGAAATACGAGTCCGTTTACTTTTCCTAGGTTCAAAATCTAATTCCTTATTAGACTCATTAATTCTAATAATAGGCACATCATTAGATGTCGAGCCCCCACTATTCTTAAATTTAAAAGAAAATCAATGTTCATAAAAATCAGTATCATTAGATTCCATAATAATATGATCCTATAAGTCATAAAATCTATATGTTTTGCTATTTACTTTATAACCAATAAACACACATTCATATACTCTACTTGCAAGTGTTTTTTTTTTTTTTTTTTTTTAGGATTAAGGATACGAACATATGCTAAACAACCCTAAATCTTAAAATAAGACAGATTTGATTTTTTTATTTTTAAAAACTTCGTAAGATAAAATTTTATTTTTTGATTTGGAAAATCTATTAAGCACATAGCAAACAGTAAACAAAATTTCTTCCCACCAATGAGAAGTAGCACTAGAATTAAGTAAAATAGTAACTACAGATTCAATAAAAGTTCTATTTTTTCTTTCAGCCTTGCCATTCATTTCAAGAGAATAAGGTGCAATTTTTTTTCATGTAAAATCCCATGAGAATTATAAAAATAAATGAATATATCATAATCATATTCACTTGCTCCATCACTATGCAAAATCTTAATTTTCCTATTGCATTGATTTTCAATTTCAGTCACAAATAATTTGAACATATCTAACGCTTCACTTTTATTTTTCATGAGATAAATAAAAGTATAATTAGAGAAATCATCAATGAATATGATAAAATAGTGTTTTCTATTTATAGTTAAGACACCATCAAATTCATAAATGTCAGAATGTATTAAATCAAGAGGTTCAGATTCTCTAATTACTAATTTATGTGGGGTTTTGGTAATCTTAGCTTGACTACAAAATTCATATTTTTCAAAATCATTCAAAGACAATTTAGGAATAAGTTCTAAGTTGCTCATATTTTTAATAATGTGTTTGTTAACATAACATAGTCTAGCATGTCAAATATTAAATGAACACAAAATGTAAGTATAGGGTGAAATTTTATTAACATCAACATTCAATTTGAACATTCTATCAGTAGTGTGAATTTTCATCGATCTCACCCAAGGACCTCCCGCTTGTCTCAGGTTCCTCCCGATGGCTTTCACAATAGGATTCGACGCATTCATCTCTTAGTGCCACCATTTCTGTCTTGGCCTCAACAAAGCAAATAAGCTGACCGATTTGCGTCTGCAAAGACGTTATGGTTGCTTCGATGTCGGCACAGACCGTCTCAATATAATCAAGACAATCCTCGTGCTCGTGGAGTCGATCATGCGTCTCCCTCAAGACTTTCTGAGTTTTCCCCATAACTATAGCGAACACGTCTTCTGTGGCAGGGGAAGACTCATCTTCTTAATTTGGAATGTCAATCCATGGCGCCGTAGTGTTGAAACTATCACCCAAGCTTTGGTGACTTGGTGAATAATTCCAAATCTGATAATCATAGGCCGCCATTTCTTCCAACGACCAAATAGCTTCATCCACGGTTAGGTCGTAAAAAGAGGTGCTAGCATTTTCTCTTTCTACCCAATTTCTAGTTGCGGCTTGTAACCCGTCGAGGAAATTCAGGAGTTGACATTCCCTCGGGAACCCATGGTTCGGAAACCAAAGTAGAAATTCCTTGTATCGATCCCAAGCACTATTAAACAGCTCAGAATCCCGTTGAAAGAATTGCATCAATACTTGTTGATCTAACATCTCTAAGTACCCTACAAAAGAAATAAAAACAAAACTACAAAACAAAAGTTATACACAAAAGAAATGCCTAAATTAAAATCTGGTCATTTACTCATAATATCTATAATAATCAAAAAACCAGTCCCCGGCAATGGCGCCAAAAACTTGAAATCAGAATATTACATCGCTAACTTACACCACAAGTGTACGGGTCAAGTTTTAGTATAGGTTGGGAGATGAGGAGTATCGTGTTCATAGGGATTGGTTGAGATTATTATCGAATACCGCGATTATCATAACCTAATTTTATCTCGGCGGTAAAAAATGAATTTAAATAATAAATAGTAAATTAAACTACTAATTTATCTAACTATACTATAATACTATTTTGAGACTTTTAAGGGAAAAGATTGCATAGGGATTAATTTCATTTACTTAAATGTGTTTGATTTCGTTTTAGTTTACGTTAACGGCGTTCGACGTATTCGACAATCTCGGTTCGTAAACTCACTCGCCACCTCTCCCGAGTGTAAGACGAGTGAATACGTGATTTCGCGTCAACGAAGAAGTTCATCTCAATGTCTTAATGACACTGCGTCACGTGAGTCTTGCCCCAACGTCATTGATTACACACTTTCCAACTCTTACCCGGATTATTGGATGGTCGCATTGTGTTTATCCTTGTCCGAATTCGGGGTTACATCTCTTTAGTATCAAACCCCGTATTCTCTAATTATCTAAACAAGCATAATATCATGACAAATTGATAAACACAATCAAAATACAAAGAACATCCATTAAAGAAACACAAACTCAAACAAATCACATTTTCATAAATATATTATTAATCCGTAAGACAATCCATGTCCAGCTAATGACCATAACTGTATATACAATGAATAACAAGCTAAATATACTCAAACAATAATCTTAAGTTAAGAGATGAAGAAAGAAACGAGAGAAACTAGCCGTAGTCCGAAGATTTATCGCTAAGAACATTCCAAGATTGCTTCTCCTTTTTTGCTTTGTGTTCTTCTCCTTAGGATTTGCTTGAGCTCCCTAATATCCTTTCAAAATATGCTCTAAGGAGCTATATGGCCAAAAATGAGGGAGGATGAAGGATTAAATAAAATAAAATATCCTAAAATATCAAAATAATATCTAAATATGGTGACCGTCGCGGTGGTGGGATTCACACCCGCAGCGGTGGGCATGTCAGCACAGTCTTCGCCGCAGCATTGGAGGAGGTGGTGGGATTAGGACTTCTTTGTAATTTTACCGCTATGGTGGTGGATATCACCACAGTGGCGGTGAGTTTACAGCAACTATAAGCCCCTCTCTACATTTTCACCGCCGCGACGGTGGTCTGGACACCGCGGCGGTGGGTTGTTGTTCTGAATATTGCCTTCGTGCTTATTTTCCCACCACTGTTCCACCATTCTTGATCCGATTTCATCGTTTTCACCTCAAGCACCTGATTTATACAAAAACACATAAAAACATATTAAAACATAATAAACGTACTCGAAAACTAACAATGTTCGGTTTAGAAATAGATAGGTAATTTAAACCTATCAAGTAGTATAACCCTTCCCAACAAATGCATTATTCTCTGTTATAGTGTACAAATCATCTTTAATAGTGTGAGTAAACCTAGTCTTGTTGAGAAGATAGCCTGAAACCAAGTTCTTCCTCATCTCTAGAGTATGTAGAACATCCTTAAGAATGAAAATCTTTCCAAAGGTAAACTTCAATTCCACCTTACTAGTACCAGCAACAATAGTGGAGTGGGAATCACACACTAACACTTTTTTGTCTTGGGTTTCAAAATAGGATTTGAACAAAGCACAATCATAGCAAATATGGAGAGAAGCACCAGTGTATACCTACCACCCTTCAGATCCACCAACTATATTGATTTCAGAAATCATAGCCATAAGTTGGTCTTCGATAAGATTCTCCTGCGGAGAAGGACGACGCTTAAGCCGTCAGTTCCAAGCCAGATTGCCTGGCTTTCCACAGTTATAGCAAGCAAACTGTCTAGAATCATTTCTTGAAATGGTTTTTTGTCCATTATGATTCTTATGAGCATTCTTGTTCTGATTGTTGTGGTTGCGGTTGCGGTTACGATTTTGATTCTTCATGTTTTTACCTTTGGATTTTAGAATAGTAGAGGTGAATTTCTTTTGAGTATTGTTGTTGGAAACAACAAGCACTTTATCTTTTTTATCTTGTTTATGGACTGCCTCCTCAATATGAAGACAAGTAATCAAACTTTTTAAAGAAAATTCTTTGGTTTTGTGCTTAAGATTACTCTTAAAATCTTTCCAACCAGGAGGTAATTTGTCAATCAAAAAAACAACTTGAAATTGTTCATCAAGTGACATACCTCCAACAATAATTTCATGAGCAATTTTCTAAAGTTCGTAAGACTGAGCTTCCACAGATTTGTAGTCGGTTATTTGATATTTCAAATAATGACTGACAGCATACTTATTCATTCCTGCCTCCTCAGTGTTGTATTTATTCTAAAGAGCATCCCAGATTTTCCCACCAGTTTTGATAGAACAATAGTAGTCGTACAAGTCATTAGACAGACCATTAAGAATAAAATTCTTACAAAGAAAATCATTTTCAGCCCAAAACTTATCTTCCTGAATCTGAGCATCAGTTGGTTCTTTAGCTATTACAAGTTTTTCAGAAGTACGGACATATGCAAATTTTTTTATGGTTGGGACAAATAACATCTTTTTTCTCCATCTTTTAAAATTAGACCCTTCGAAACGAAAGGGCCTGTTTAGATCAACAGTACTAGAATCATGTTCAGTAGACATGGCAGAAGAAAAAACGTCTTAAAATTATTGCCGCAGAAAGTAAAAAAGAACGAAGTTACCGAATTTTCTTGGGTTGAGTTGCGGACTAGGTCGTTCTCTTTAAGATATTTCACATCTCTGCGCAAGATTATGCATGTAGTATAACAGCCTCGTTGTCCCCAAGATAAAACAACCCAGAATTCTCCTCTATCTAAGATCTCCTTTACACAGAAGAAGACTTGAAAACCAAACACAATAACACACTACTCTGAAAGGAAAAAGATTTTTTTTTAAGGAAAATTGAGTGATATCTCAATTTTTTTTGGTGTGTTGAAAAGTTGAGGCAAACCTCGATATTAATAGGCCAAATCAAATCAGGGATACGTAGAGAGAAACGTGAGATACAGATGAGAGAATCGTGGAGGAAAATCGGGAAATCAGGTTACATTATCTTTACCAGGTCAAAACAAATTTATTTAATAAAAATAATATTTTGTTAAATAAATTTTATCCAAAAAAAGAAGCGCCACATCACACTCCGCTCAGCCGATCGGATAGACGGCGGTGCGCGTGTGTGGTAAACCAACAAGGATGTGTCTCTTCTCCCCTCCACAAAATGTGGGTACCCCTTGAGGAACACCCCAAAGATCCAATCCATCCCCTTAATAACTCATGTCAACCCTTATTCCCAAGCAATGTGAGACAAAGGCAATAGAAGGAAAACTAGTGGCACAAAAAATTCACATGCTCCAACTAGATTTGAGTTTAATTTGATCCAATCTAACTTCGATTTGGATGGATTTGACTTCAATTTGACAATATCCATTTTTGATTTGGTTAGATCTCTTTTCATTTTTTTAGATCTGTTATATTATATAGATAGTGTTTGCTCAATTAGGGATTTTGGTTCATTAAATGAAAGTAAACCTGCTTCTTTCGTAGAAGAATTTCTAAGTTGATTTAGTCAATACGAAGGTAAAGTTCCTCAACTTTATTCACCTTTTACGTTGTTTGTTTTTTCCTCAACTTTTGAGAGGCTTCATCAATTTTGTTCAATGCTTTTTTAAGTTTTATTTGTTTGGATTCATAAGAGAAGTTTTGGTGTAGGAAATAAGTAGAACTCACCAAAAAGTTTTGCTTTTTAGTTATTCCAGAAATCCGGACCTTGCTTGAGGAAATCAGTGCTCTCACCAAATAGTGGCCACCCTATTGTCCCTAGAGGAAACCCTTTCCAACTGTATTTTATTTCACCAGACCAACGCACAAACAGACAAATTAAAAACTCTATTGATGCCCTCTCTTTTTGTCTAAACTCTGAATAGAGAGAGAAAAAAAAATACATCAACTTTTATAGGTCTAAACTAGGGTTAATTAGACTTTACCCCTATGGTTATATCGTTTTGCACTTTATCCGATGCAGTATTCGTGTCACCACTTTGCCTCCAGTGGTTAAGCATTTGTTGTACTTTATCCCCCTCGTTAGCACTTTACCCCCTGGAGGTAATTAGCACTGCCAGGTAAGTTTTTGTTTCATTTCCTTTTCTTTAGATTAGTAGGCAAGATTTGAGAATTGTGTGTACATATTTCTTTTGAAGAGATTGTTCTTTGATAAGTGCATATCCATATATTTATTCCTTTATACTTAGTATTTTATGATTATTATGTGCCTAATTGTACTCACTAAGATTATATTTTAATTTAGGAAACAAATGAAGGCGTTTGGAGCAAAATGGAATAAATCGCGCGTTTTGGGTAGTTTTGGCACATGTTATCAAGACATAATTTTCACGTCCCAACTCCGATTGATGTGACTCAAGATGATATGGAAATAACAAAAAGAGAACTACAACTTTTATATTTTAAGGTTCTCTAGAATCAGATTAAATCATGGTCGAAATTAGGTTTGAAGTTCCTGTAGCTGCACTACAGACGTTCTAATTTGAAGCAAAATGGAGAAAATAGACAATGACCCTTGACCTGAACCGACCCAACTCGCGAACCAACCCGATTTTTTGATCAATCTATAACCATTAAATGACAATTTGAGTCTATGGAACCAAGCCGTTACCAATGCATGAATGGAGGGGTCAAAAGTGTTTAAAAAAAAAAAAAAAAAAAAATTGATGCAAAGAGTAATGATGTCATTCAAACATATTATTCATTTTCTTTTTCAATTGGTTTCGGATAGAAGGCTGTGAGCTGGATGACTTGATTCAAGCATTATAATATTGGGAGAATTGTTTTTGGAAGGGTCAAAGGTGTAAAATATGAAAATGGAGGTCATTACAGGAGGCAACCACTATTTCATTCAAATTTGATTCAAGCAAATTATTTTTCAGCCCTTTTCGATGGTATTCGGATAGTAGGTAGGTGGACGTTATAAAATTCATTTCTTTTTTCTGGTGGAGGGGAACAGTGACTTTTTTTTTCTCTCTCCTCTTCTCGTTTCTTATTTTGTAATCTTCCATGACCTTGTGTAGCTAAGACTTTTCTTTTAGTCGAAGGAAACTGAAGCTTCAGAATCAATAAAACTGTGAGATCTAATTTGTTTTCATTGTTCAATTTATGTTTTGAGTACTGAATGTTCTTTTGTGCCTATTTTCATGATTATTTCGTTTAATCACTAGGAGGCCTACTAGTTTATTATTCCTTAGAATCTACTGTTAGTTTAGATATTAAATCCGTAATTATTCGATCCCTCTAATCTGTGAAGCAATTAAGATTTAATGATTTGTTACGTCATAAATTATTAGATCTTAGGAAGAACGCTCAACTAAATCAAATACAACTGCTTGTACTTGTGTTGTTTAGCTTCATCGATCTCTCTAATTCTTAAGGATGTTACAAGATTAAACCTTTACTGCTTGTCTTAGGTTGTTTAGTAGTTAAGGTTCATTAGATCGCTTGTTTTCTAATTAACTACAAGGAGAGATAGGAAAATAGTTCCAATGGTGAATATTCAAAGTGTGAATTGATATATACTTGCATCGATGAATAATTGTGAAATTCCGAAGGTAGATGTTGACTTAGACCAATGTGTGTTTTCTGATTGAATTCGGTATAAAGTTCGTATTTTTTTTACTGTTGATTTTCTTAGTTTTGCTATCGTATAATCAAACCCTCCCATCCTTGTTCATGTACCACAAATTTAGGCTAGGCACTCTCAGTGGAAATGATACTTACTCACACTACTACAGTTCATATATAGGAGTATGATTTTATTTTTGGTTGCCTACGACAGCACACCATTCTTCTCCGAATGTAGGTTTCTCTTTCCATTTTTTGCTTGAATTTCTATTCATAAATGTTGTAACATAAATATTTTTTATTTATACAATTCATATGTTCCTGTGATATTCTGTTTAACTACGAACAAATTTATGTTGATGTTCTTTGTTTTCTGGGAATAAAAACATGAAAACAAAATCACACCCACTATTAAATGGGTACTTAAGATCATATTACCATTAAATTAGGTCCAATTTATTTGCTGAAAAAGAGCAGTTAAAATGATGAGGAGTCACGCAAAAAGGATGCAATGATGAAGTCAAGAAGCTGAAGCTTTATTTGTGTTGGCGCAAATCCTGCTCTTTCCGTGTTCGAATTTCTCTCTAACTTGAAAGGTATTTCTTAATTTCTTTTAATTTTCTTCTTGATTGGTGATTTTGATTTCCTGGAAGCTATGTTTTGATTAACTAAAAAATTGAACTTCGTTGGGTCTTTTTGAACTCAAAAACAGATCTAGATTACAAGTAGAAACTGGTTAAATTGCTTACAGTAGAGCATCACATTCCTGGTTTGATTTGTTTTTGGCATATGTATCTTCAACTATAGACTATGCTATATAATTCTGTATAAATTTATGCACATATGCTAGTGGACATTATATGTTATAAAATACTCAAAATTTGGAAGTGGAGTCTATTTGTTAATTTACACTATTCCAATGAGGACTTTTTTCGGGTAACCAATATTGCTTTGATTTCCTATCATTGTCCCACTGCTTGATTATAAGACTTCTAAAACTTAATCCAATTGCCTATGTCCAGATGTTGGTGGACGATAATAGTAGTTGCATATGCTTTTGCCATCTTAATGTGTACCAATGTTTATTTCTTTTTTACCCTTCTTTATATAAAAATCCAAGTAACTTTTTCCCCGGATTTGTTCAAGATTTTATATATTGTTTATCTTTATTCTTGAGTGCACTGTAATGTAGAGTATCTAAAAGAAAAGTATCATCGGCATCCGCTATTGCCATCTTCAGAAAAAGGCAATCAATTACCAGGTGTAATGAATTTGATTATTTCATCTTCTAAGAAATGGTTTCTAATAGTTACATTGTATGGGACCCTCAACTTTGTGGACCAACATCAAGTACTTATTTATGGGTTAAACCACTGCTTTCTATGTATGTTCATGTTGGAAAGGGCTGCTAGTATTTCTTGGTTAGTTTGAATGTGACTGTATTTATTGAGCCTAGAACGGCCACACAAGAATATGTAAACTCGCGGTCTATAATGCATCCAATTCACATCTCTCTGTTTTCTTTTTCTAGAGATGGAAAAAATCATGTTAGGCTGATATATTAGACCGAATGAAATCAATATTAGTTTTTTGGGTATATTTTTTGTTTATTCCATTTTATTTTGTCTATTTTTTTTTTTTTTTTAATTTTTTTACAAGTGATCAACTCCCTTTTCAATGTTTGTATTGACATTGGCAACAAAAAAGACTAGTAAAAAGATTTTTATGTACTTCTCATTGTTGTGTTTGTTTATATTATTTTATTAGACTACATTTTTTAGAATTTTATTTTTATTTCTCGAATATATGTTTATTAATTATGCTTTTCTTTTATTTATTTATATTTTTTACTTGCACACCACTTGTGCCAAAATTTAGGATTGTCTTACATTAGTGTTGTTTTTTTAAAATTGTACCTTCAAACACGGGTTCTACACTAGTGTGTGTATGAAGCAAAAGTATAGTTTCTGTATTTATATATAATTAATTTAATAATTTGTTATTATTTGCATTTACATATAAGCAAAGTATTTTATTATTATTATTATTATTATTATTATTAAATTTAATATTCATATATTGATTTATAATTTTTTTTAAATTTAATGTCCATAATTTTCAAAAAATTCTGTATATAATTTTTAATTTAATATTTTCTATAAATAGTCTTCAATCATAAAAAATAAATATTATTTCCTCAATCAGGTGGAAGATTAAATATAAATATATATTTTATATTTATGTATATGTATTTATGTATATAATGTTATATATGTGTGTGTGTGTATAAATACTTAGATATTTAATGTGCAGGCATATGAACAAAGAAATATTGTCCATATCCTCTTTATTAATAAGGATGGTTGTAACTATTCTGTAGTCTTATTGTTTTAAATCATTCAACGCAGTTAGAGATGTTAGTCTCTTTATGGAACGATTTTTTTTTTTTTTTTCCCTTTGCACTAGGTACCTTTTTCTATTAGTCATCTTCTTTGGTTGTTTCAATATTGTCTCCGACATGGAAGGCTGAACGGAACTTCTGAGAGGCTTTCGACTCCTTTGCTCCTGTTTGTGTTGCCACGGGAATTCGGGCCCAAGATTGAGATTGTCCCTCGAGAAGGTTATGTACATCCTTTGTTATAGGATGGAATGGTATATCCAGAAAAGGTGGAGGGTTATTTTATGTTGATTGGTAGAGCTCAGGATATCCCATAATAGGAACATCTGTCTCGGAATAGAGAGCACTGTCAGTCTGGCTTGGGCTTTGAATGACTTTTAGATGAGTTTTGGGAGAGGATTCGAATGGATGGCTTACTTACCAAGGATTCTTATTTCCATTCCCTCATACTTTCCCAAGTTCATTTCTAATGTTTAAGAATTATACCTATACGCACCATGTATATTTCCCTTTTCACTTTTATGCAAGATTATTTTGGTTAAAGTATACTCTGGTAATCATATTCAAACATTCCACCATCTCAATGATTGTCATGATTTTTGCATCAGATTAATCTTTATTATAATATATATGATTTCAATAGAAATTTAGACCAAATATCTATAGTTATTAATTTAAAGATTTGTCTAGTTCAATTTCATCAAGCTATGATAATTGATCTTTTCGGAGATTGTTATCGAGATTACTTAGGCTCTGTATGTTACTCGAGGTTTCTTCGATGGCTCCGATTCATTTAATCTGTCTTAAACTGAAGGCAACCAAAATGGGCCTTCCCGAGATAACTCAAGGAGGGAGAAAAGAAATGATAGAGAAACAAATGTTAGTTAATAAAGACTAACAAATGTTGGTTTATTCTGGCAGTGTTGAGAGAACTATTTTTGGAATTATTATTATTTTTTTGTTTTTCACTCTAACAACTAAGGACTCATACTTCCTATATAATCCATGTAGCGAGCTTTGAGTAGTGATCCTGTTTCAGTTGGCCCCAGTCAATAGTTGTTGAAATACCCCTACGACTTAATACTCGAATTATATAGACAACATGATTCACCTGATTGCCTTCGTGTGACCACTCAGTGTTTAACAACTTTCTGAGACTAATCTTCATTTTTTTTCTTAGCACACACTTTTAGGATTTTACATTTTGGAGAATTATGGTAGTTTGAGTCATTCTCGAGGTCTTCATTGCATTTGCCCTTATCCCGGATACTTCTCCATTATCGGCTAGTATCTAGTAAAGTCTTATTGTCTTCTTCCAGCTTGATCATCTTTTCTTTAACTTAAAAAAATCATCATACTTCTTTTATTTCAAGTAGGTTTCACGACTTTCCAAAACTTTCACAGACAGATGATCGCACTGCATTTTGTGCGATCTAATACCACTAAATTAAGTTTTGTTAATCTTTTAAATAAATTAAAATATTAAAAATTAATTTTTTTTGTATATTTTTGTAGGATTTTGAATTTGGAACAAAACGATGTTAATTTGAAACAAATCGAATGAAAAACGAACAAACCACGTCAAGCCAAACAAAAAAAAGGACTTTTTGGAACAGGGTGGCTCAACCGAGTCGCCCCTATGAGAAGATCCCAGCCGATGGCTCGGATGAGCCCACAGGCTAGCCATACGGTCGGTTTGTTTGGGTTGGCAGCCCACTCTATGGGTTACCAACCTGTGGGCTGGTATAACCAGCCCACCTGACCAACCAAGCTTGGCCGTCGGCCAGCAGTTGGCCAATTTGGCCAATTGCCCCCTCTTATTTTCCTTTTTCCATTTTTACCCCTAAATTTTATCTATAAATAGGAAGGCTTGGATCAAATGTAAAAGAGAATTATCCAATTATCGTATCAATTCCATATTCCATTTTCAACACCATTTGTATATAATTTCTTTTTCTTTTATTTTAATTTTTATATTTGGAGGAAGTTTGAATCTTAATGGGTATAAAGTGTAAACATTTTTTTTAAAGGTTGTATCCAAGAAAACACCGTTCTACACAACGATAAGCGGCTAACTTCCTTCTATCAGGTTAGAGTTGTGGTGTTGTATTTTTTAAATTATGTAATATTGTATAAACAATTATGTGGCAGGAATTCTGTTTTAAAAAATGAATTTAATTGTGATTGAATTTTTTGTCAAAATGTTCTTGTAGAGATTTTGTTTTAAATCCAATCACTTCTAGAATATTAAATCTTGCAACTATGGTCTTGATTTAATGGTCACATAATCGTATTCTTGGGGATTGATTATTGGTCTGAATGGTTTATGCCTAGATATTAATTCACCTTAGATTAGTTTAGTGTAGGAATTAAATATCGAAGATATTCTATGCTGGAGAATAATAATCCAAATCTTTCTGAGTAATTTCTGCTTGTAGTTAGGAACTCTCATTTATACATATTCGATTTAAATAGAAATTATAAAAAAGCATAATTTCAAAATACTAGCCCCACAATTCTTAACCTGATTCTTTTCTTTATTTTATTTTCAATATTTTCTTTTCCTATTTTCAAAACCAAATCAAAATTCTCAATCATTTTCACCAAAGAAAATAAAATAATAGAAAATTAATAATTACAAGTCCGATCCTTGTGGTTCGACACCCTACTTGAACACCGTACTATATCAGTATCACGGTACCACTTTAAGGGTATTAATTTTGAGCGATCAACGGATCTACTATTTCTAGGCAAGGTCTTAGTTTATTATTTCTTCTTAGAAGTCCATCTTCAATTGTTCACCTGCCTGGCCTCTTCATGAACTTTTTTCTTTGGCGAGGTCCGGTTCCAAAACTTTCTTTATCACCTCTCTTATTATAAATCTTCTAGATATTTCCTCATTTTTATTTCGGTTGAAGATGTATTCTACAAATCTTCTAGTGCTCCTTAGACATTCCTGGGTTAGAACATACGTAACGATTCCATATCAGGGCCCTTCGGTTTTCTTTCTAACTTTCTTTGATTTTTTGTCAATATCTCACCATAGTTTGGTTGAAACAAGACATTTCTTATAACATTTTCCTTTCGATGATGGTCTAATTTAGTATTGAAATTATTTTTTCATAAATTTTGATTATTCACAGTGTGTGAATTATGACAAACAAATTAATTTATGAAAGTTGGTGTATAAAGACCTAAGTAAACCTTAGATAAAATAAGCATGCATTCAGTGATACATAGATCTAGTACATAGGTGATAGGTGTGAAAAAACTATCTATTTCCAATCCGAATTTGTTAGTTTTCGAATATGTTTATAGTTATTTTTATTATGTTTTAATTAGTTTTCATACTTTTTGTATAACTCAGGTGTGTGGGGTAAGAAGAAAGGAAACTGGAGCTAAAATGATGAGATCGAACCAAAGCAGTTCGAAGTTATGGTGGATAAACAAGATCGGAGGCTAAAAGATGAAACATGCCCACCGCTTAGGCGTCCAGACCACCGCCTAAGCGGTGAAAATGCAGATAAGAGCAAAATGTTGCTAACGGATGACCGCCTAGGTGAAGATTCTATCGCCTAGGCGAAAATCCAGCAAAGGACGCAAAAGGGCTACTGACAGCCACTCGCCTGGGCTAAAATTCTACCGCCTAGGAAAAAATCCAACAGAATGTTCTTCCAGTCCACCGCCTACTTCACCGCCTAGGCGATCAGACTTAACCGACCTAACTCCACCTAGGCGGATTTGCCCTACACAGCTTTTAGATATTTTTGGGATATTTTTGCTATAAATATCCCCTCTCCTCCCCCTTGGACAGAATCTCTCTTCCTTCTCTTGTATTTTTGAGCCCCTTAGGCTATATTTAAGCCAAGGGTTAGGAATTTTAGGTGTGAAGCTCGCATCCCGAAGTGGAGAAGACGGCGAATCGATCGTTGAGTGTTCTTAGCGGTTTATCTTCGAACAAGGCTAAGTTCTTCGATCATTTTTCCTTATTTCTTTATCTTAGGAGTATGTGAGCATGTTTATCTCGTTATTTTCTTGTATATTTGGCTATGGCCCCGAGTTAAATATGGATTGTAGTAGGGATTAACCTATAATTTATAAATACGTTGTTTGGATGATTTCGGTGTTATGTTTATGTTTGTTCTTCGTAGTTTGATTGTATTTATCATATTGTTTATTTATTATGCTTGTATTGATAAATGGAGAATACGGGGTTTTGACAAAACCCCGGATTCGAATTAGGATAAACAAATGCTACGATTCTATAACCTGGTCGGTGTTTGAATCGTGGATAATCGATGACGTGGGGCTAGACACACGCTACCTAGGGTCTTTAAGACGTTGAGGGGGACCTCTTCATTGACTCAAAGTTACGTTTTATTCCTCGTCTTACACTCGGAAAAGGTGGCAAGGGAGTTTTAGAACGGAGATTGTCGATAAGGTAAATACAACACGATGATCCAATAACCCGGGAGGGAGTTGGATTATGTGCAATCAATGACGCTGGGCGAGACTCACGTGACCTAGGGTCGTTAAGACGTTGAGGGGGACTTCTCCGTTGACTCGAAGTCATGTATTCCCCCGTCTTACACTCGGAAGAGGTGGCGGTGGAGTTTAAGTACCGAGGTTGTCAAATAGGTCGAACAACGTAAACGTAAGTAAATCAGAATCGAACACGTATTTGTAAACACGTTAATCCCTATGCAATTCTTCACCCTAAAACATATTAGCATAGTAGTGTAGTTAATTTAGGATATATTATTATTAGTTTAATTAATTAAATACATTTGTTTTCGCCTAGATAAACTTAGGTCACGACAAACTCAGTATTCGATAGTAACGACAACAATCCCTATAGATACGATAACCCGATCTTAACGATCACACTATACTAAAACTTAGACTTCGTATACTTGCAAGTGTAAGTAGCGGCGTATTTCTCGCGCTACCAATAGGCATACAAGATAATACCTAATTCATTTGAAATAACTTAAGAAGTTAAGGGAAAAGAAGATATAGATGTTATCCCCCTACCCCTTGTTGGTCAAACTTCCTCTTGAGATACTTATGATACCTATCTAGATAAGATCCTCGACACAATGCCTGAGTTGATAGCATCGGTCGGTGTAATGACAGGCACATCCAAAGTGGTACTCACATATTACATTGGGATTGAAGCTTAGGGATTGAGGGTTTGCTCGGTGCGGGAGAATTGGCGTCAACGATTTATGTTTGAGGCAGTAGGAACATATTTCAGAGAGTGAAACAGGGAGTAGGTTGAATTGTCTCTTCTTTTTAGGTGCTTGGGTAGGCTTTAAGATTTTATGAGGTAATTGAATTGGAGTCTGTAATTAGATGAGGGTTTGAGGAAAGCTTCTTGGATATGAAAAAAGGATGAGAGGTTGGTACTCTAGATGGATAGAGGTCCCGATGGCCTGTTTGATCTCATTGATAGATTGATCCATTTAGTCCATCTGTTTTCATATTTTGGGAATTTCTACTTGGATTGAGTTTTCCTTAGGTTCAAGGTGTTTCTCCTAGCTAGGCAAGTCTTGGCTTGTAGCAGTGGCCCAAATGTCAACCTCATGTCTAAAAATCTTGGAGTTGTTTTGGCTACTTTTGTTTTGGCTACTTCCGGTAGAGTGAGGGATCATGTTTATTTTCTATCTTGCAAATGGATATTGGATGGATTTTAGCAAATATTACCTAAATTAAATTTATAGGCTTATTAAGTGATTTAAAACCCTAAATAATGAAAATATTTTCTTATGCAAACTATTCTTATGCATGATTGTATTCTTTTTTATATATGAATGAACATTTATATTTGTGTGGTATGTATGCAATCCTAAGAATATGTAGCTCTAGCAGGAAACGTCTGGATAGACCTCAGTTTGAACTTGGTTTCATAGGACCAAAGATAACTCGGAAGTTTACGGATTGTCCTCAACTTAGAAGTTATAGTCCTGTAGGCTTATGGCACAACTGACCTTTTATCCTCAAAACATTGCTCTTAGGACTTAAAAACATAATTTTATTCTTCAAGAATGGATCATTGCTCTTAGAACTTAATGACATATTTGTCTTTTTCTTCTTCAAAAAGTGGATCATTGTCCTTCGAACCTAATGATAGAATTATTTTTTTCTTGAAAAATAGATCATTGTTCTTAGTACCTAATGACAAAATTATTCTTTTTTCCTTAAAACAATGAATATTGCTCCTAGGACTTGATGAAAGGTCTAAAATACCTTTGAATTCATGATGTCTCTCTGAGGGTGAATCTATTTTGACAGTCTGACTTGTGAACCTTAGCTAGCTTCTTATCATAATAGGTTTTGACTTGCTTACGGCATTTTGAACCTAAACCTTTGAAAATGTCTTTCTTATGTTGCATAATTCCTATTGTACAGACTTTATGAGAAAGGACACTATGTTCACGATGTGACATGTAAATCCTTGGGAAATGTGACTTGAGGTATGTTCATTATTGGATCGCACAGTCTTTATTTGACTGGGTGGCGATAATTTCATACATTTTAGTAAGCTTGGCATGGTTTTACGCAATCGAAGTAGATTCCTTCATGGTTTCTTAGCGGATGAACTTTAGATGATTTTATTTAGCAAAGGCTATTTTTTTAGTAGACTTATCGAGGTGAGGGTTTTATGTACATTATTCAAAGGAGATTGCATTTGTGATTATTTTTTTGAAGGTGCAATATTTCTGATGCGTGGGGTATTTATGATTTATTTAACCTTAATGAACTTTTGTTACTGAGCAAAATAAGGATTTTCATTCTTCTGTTGTAACTTGCTCCCTAATCCAATTTTGAAAACGTTTTTTAAGTTGAGCAAGCTTGTGATGCGTGAGATAGAATGATAATTCTTTCGTTGTCTATTGATCCTCTTATTAGTCCTAGAAATTTTATTCTACCGATTTTGCTTAACAATTGTATAAATAATGTACACAAGATAAAAATAAAATTCTCTCCAAGATAGTGTCCTAACTATAGCATGGTTTTGCGTACCATTCTATCCTAGTCTTACTATATGCGGTTCACAACTTTTCTACTAACGTATCCTAGAAAAGTTTGGCTCCCAGATTTTCCAACCTCCGGCGTCCACCCGGGGGAACATTTATCGTTGGTTCATGATCCAAGCGAAGTGAGTTTCGAAACTGGATCCTAGAGGATAAACTACCTGGACTTGCTTCTACTGACTTCTCTTTCTAGTCCTACAGGGTATCAGAGCTAAGGCCGGTGTCATGAAATCACACGACCTCAGCCCCTACTACCGTCCTTTCTATCCTTATGAGGTTTACGGCTTTGGGTTTTTTCTCATGATATGCAATACAAAGAGATGCTCGTGCATTGGAGAGAGCTGACAAAAAGTAAATGCACATATTTAAAGACATTAAATTAAATGCAGTAATAGTAAATGACATTAAATAAATGAGTGCAAGTATATAAACAAATCATATTAAAAGAATTTTATTTTTATTTTTTTTTTATTTATATTTTTTAAGAGAATTATTTATGCTCAAAATCGAAGACATATTTCTTGGATTTTATTTAATTATGAAGATAGATTTAGATTCCAACTAGACTTAACTCTCAAGAGTTCCACAGCGGAGTCGCCAACTGAAGCACCCCGGATTTCTAGAAGTAGGGGAAGAGAAAGAGAGAAAAGACAAGGTTTTGTTTCCTCTCTCTTAAAATCCTCAAAAATCTGTTTATTTTTTAAAATATAGTTCTAGGGGATTTTCTAGGCGTCGGATTTGAAAACGTTCTTTGTGCCAGGATTTATGTAGAAAATGGAATCGCCACCTAAAATTGTGCTAAGTGGTGTTCAAAGTTATCGAGATTTTAAAAAATTATTTTTATTTTAAAATGGTCCAAATTTTGACTCGAAAACAGTTGGGTTTTTACCAGAGACTTCTTTAAAGTTAGGGGTCGATTATACTCGGAAAAGGTGTTAGGCACCCTAAGACACCTGTCCGAAGATGGTACCTAAGTCTAAATAAATTTTCATGTTTAAAAATGTCCAACTAATTTTCTTTTGTTTTGTTTAACACAATAATTCCCTTTTTCAATGATTTTTTCTTTTTATGCATTTTGTTTCATGTAGGAAAGCAAAAAAAAAGTTACTATCTAACAGCAGCAACAAACAAAACACATTAAATGAAAATATTTTATTTATTCTTTAGTGATGACCGAACCTGTAAATGTTGCCTACGTGTTCTAATTTTCATGGGGAATAGGTCGAAACGTGGTTCTCATTTTTAAGATGATTTTGCTTATACAAGTGACCGAACTTGTGTGTGGGTTGCCTGCGTATCTCAGATAGTTGAGAATCAGGTCAATACGTAGTTCATCTTTTCAAGATGAATAATTTTGTTTAAACAAGTGGCCGAACCCGTGTGTGGGTTACCTACGTATCTCTGATAGCTGAGAATTAGGTCAATACGTAGTTCATCTTTTCATGATGAATGATTTTGTTTAGACAAGTAACCGAACCCATGTGTGAGTTGTCTAAGTATCTTAGATAATTGAGAATCAGCTTAATACGTAGTTCATCTTTCAAGATGATTTTGTATAAACAAGTGACCAAACCCATGTGTGGGTTGCCTACATAACATAGATAACTGAGCATTAGATCAATATGTAGTTCATCTTTCAAGATGATTTTGTTTATACAAGTGAGCGAACCCCGTGTGTAGGTTGCCTACGTCTAAGAATTAGGTCAATACATAATTCATCTTTTCAAGATGATTTTGATTTAGACAGGTGACCAAACCCATGTCTGGGTTGCCTACGTATCTCAGATAGCTGAGAATCATGTCAATACGTACTTTATCTTTTCTAAATTATTTTGTTTAAACAAGTGATCGAACCCGTATGTGGGTTACCTACGTATCTGACACAACTGAGAATCAAGTCAACACATAGTTCATCTCGAGATAATTTTGTTTTGTTTTTATTTTTTATTTTTTTATTTTTCTTTTTATTTTTTATTAAAAAAAAAAAGAACTTAAATAGCACCTATGGTAAGTGGATATACATGTTTGATTTTGTCAAGAATACTCCAACTGAACTTACTTTCTTAGGTAAGTTTAGTGTTAAGGTTTAGGTTACTAATTCAAAAGAAAGAAAATATATTATATATGTGCCAGTCCTACTCATAACTAAAAAAAAAAAAACATTTCTAAAGAAGGTGCATACTTATCCTCGAAGGAATAGAGGTCCTCCCTTCATTCCGAATTTTAGCCCCAAGAGTCTCGACAAAGTTATATATATATATATATAAACTGCCAGTCCACAAGCTAGAGATATAGGCCAGTCTGTAATCTAGACTATCATAATAAACTAAATGTCAGTTATTAGTAGTCCTTTGTCGGCAGTTTGTTTTAAGTTCATTGAAGTTTTGTTTCATGTGTTCTTGATAGAATTAAAGATGATATGTGTCGTGGTCTTAGCTTGTCCAGTGCTTATTCTCGCACATGGCCGCTTGTCCGTGACCCTTTTAATTTGTTTTTTAGACTAGTTTAGCTTAGTTTAGTTTATTTCTTTCATTTCTTGTAGAAAGACACAATTATGACTCCTCGAGCATAATGATGTCTATTGTGGTCACTTGTATTTTTTTGCTTAAAGTATTATGTGAGAGGACATGCTCTTGAAGTCATTCAAGCCTTTCACACCTTGTAGCCTTTGATATTAACACAATTGTTGTTGTTATTGTAATTGTATTCTTCTCTACATTGTCGGCATGTGTTGTTGTAGGGAAACTCGTTGATATTGAAATCGCTTCCGCTATTCAAGATCCTCTGATTTTCAGGCTTGCTACTAGGAGATCCCCTAGTTAGCGCCGCACGGTCCACTTTCTAGCCTCAAAAGGCTCGGCCTGTGACACTATGCTCAAATCATTTGTGTTCTTAATATTCTTGATATAAACTTTGATATCTATACTATGTATATGATCTAAACTTCTAATAACTAACCAAATATGCTATGTACAAACAATATAACGATATTTAAACAAAATCAAAGGAAAGTTTGAGATGATTTACCTAACTTAGGGTAGTGGTATTTCCCTAAGTGTTTTTCCTTCTTCTCTTTCTTTTATCTTACTTGGTTGCTCTTGGTTGTTCCTCAACAACTTCTTGAGATCTAATGAAAATCAACATTTAATAATGTCATTTTAATCACTCTTAACTTTAGGAATTTTGAGGTTAACCCAAAATTTTTACTTATACCGAATTTAATTAAATTGACAATTTTATGTTTTTTTTTTTTTTTGTATGTGTGTAGTATCCAATGTAATATAAAGCAAAAATTTGTTCTTATTAAACATATGTTTAAAATTTATCCAAATTTGCACTTTAGATCTGATACTTTGAAAACTTAAATAAGCGGGACAAAAGCGGTGTCGACAATAGCACTAACATTGTCATTTCTTCCTGAAATAATAGAACATTCAGTTAAAAATTTAGGGGTAGTAACGCCTAACGTATCTAAATGTGGAATAACCAAAAATATTAGTTCCCCCACACTATGAAGCTTGCACTTGATTGATGACAATTATATGATTTCTCTCGGATCACTTCTAATGTAAATATTTTTTTTAAAAAAAAAAAAGAAAAATAAAATAAATAAATAAGTATATATATATATATATATATATATATATATATATATATATATATATATATATATATATATATATATATATATATATATATATATATATATGAATATGATTTCTTCAAAATATCCATGTAATTAGTAATTTATACGTAAAAATGACTACAATAAACTATTACTTGATGTAAATATCTTGAAAACAATGCATTTTCAATGCTTGAACTATTTAGGCGGATGCTCAAATTGAAAGTCAGGACATGAATATCTTTCCAAATGAATGAATGACACAATGACGCAACCGCGATTTGTTGACAAATAGGTATAACAGGTAAAATTTATCGAAAGTCTCCTTCTTGAAAAATAGTGATACCCCTCGGATGACTTTGGGTTACCAAAAATATCTCAGTGTGTAGTCCACGGACTCAATACAATACTTATGTGGCATAGGAACTTCATCCCAAATTAATCACTGCAACAAAAGCGGGCTTTAGTAGCTATTTAATTAATTGCTAAAAACTTATTTTTTTAGTCGCAAAAGGTTTTAGTGGTAGTTCATATAAGTGTCACTAATAACGCAGTCGCTATAGGATATAACAGTTGATTTATAATTAGTCACTAGGATTTAGCCACTAAATATAAAATATTTAGTTGTTATTCAGATTTCGCATAGCGACAAATTTAAATTCCACTAAAAGCAAATAAAAAAAATATTAAATATTTATTTTCATAACTTGTGACAAATAACGATTTAACCGCTAAATATAAAAGATTTAACGAATATTTAGATTTTTTATAGAGGAAAATTTAAATGCCACTAAAAATAAAAATTAAAAAATATAAAATATATTTTTTATATTTAAGGACAAATAACGATTTAGCTGATAAATGTTTTACATTTACCGGCTATTGTATTTTTTTTGTACAGGCAATAAATGTTTTACATAAATCCTAAATCGCTTATCCAAATTCACATTTATTTCTTCCTACAAGTCTTAATGCATGGGGCGACGCTAACACTTGAATTTCACGCCAATCGGATCCCGTTTAACCATTTTAGGCAGCCAAACTGTTTTTAACTTCTTTAAGCATTCAAATTCTACATTTTCTCATAAATCCTAACCACTTATCCCAATTTACTTCCGTTTATTCATACGAGTATTAATGGATGGGCTAGTACTAATCCTTTAGTTTTACACCAATCGGATCACATTTGGCCATTTTTGACACACAACCTATTTTTTACTCCTTTAGGTTCTCAAAATCTTGTTTTTCGCATAAATCCTAAACCGCTTATCCAAATTCAATTATGTTTCCTGCTAAAAGTATTAATGATTGGAGAGTCACTAACCCTCAAGTTGTGTACTGATCGGACCTCATTTGGGTGTTTCGGACACCCAACTCTTTTTTAACTTGTTCAAATGTTTAATTTCTATTTTTTCTTATAAATTTTGAACCGCTTATATAAATTCAATTCTATTTCTTCCTACAAGTCTTAATGGTCGGAGAATAACTTAACCTCGAGTTTCTCTCCAATCGCACCCTGTTTGAGAATTTTGGACACCCGACCCCTTTTTAACTTCTTTAAAGCATTCAAAATATTCTTTTTTTGCATAATCATAAAATGATTTTCCAAATTCAATTTCATTTATTCCTACAAGTATTAATAAATAGGGGAACTAATCCTTGAGTTTTGCAAAAATCAGACCCTATTTGGATATTTTGGACACCCAACTCCTTTTTAACTTTGTTCAAGTGTTCCAATTTTATTTTTTCGCATAAATACTAATCCACTTATCCAAATTCAAATATGTTTCTTTCTACAAGTCTTAATGGTCGATGCAGTGCCAACCCTTGAGTTTCGTGTCAATCGAAAAAGATGAACTTGTTAAGAAATTATGAAATAATTTTGGAGACAAGTTTGTTGTTGAAAAGATGAACTCATGGGAAACACTTCAAGAAAAAATGTTGTTTGTCATGCTTAGTAAATAAAATTTATCTCATCTTTTGTGTAAATTGTGATTCTAAAAATATAAGTGAAACATAATCTCATTTAAAATTTATTATGTGATAATAAATATTTTTTATCTCATTTTTAAAAAATGAAGTTTTCATTTTCCTATCACAGGCTGATGGAAAAGTCATGTTTGATCGTCTTCTAGATGCTCCGTTACAGTTTTGTTCATGTGCAAATCAATTGAGAGTTCCGCCTAGAAAGAATTTTTTTTATCACCATTGTAAATTAGTAGTTTTTATCACATTTTATTATTAAAAAGTGAGATATTTAATGTGTTATTGTAAAAAAATGATCGACTAAAAAAAGGCGGTGTTCTTTTGATCATGTCCCGCGTTCATCGTCGAAAACTTCGTGTGCTTTCTTCGTCTTCATTAAAGAAGCCTCAGCTCCCTCAATTCTCCTCTCCAACCCTAAAAGCCACCAACCCTACCAATCTGATTAGACTCAATCTGGAGCTATTCTAGTCCAATCCCAGTTCTAACCATTGATCTGGAGCAACTTCGTGTGCCTTCTCAATTCAATTCCAGTCCCAGCCGTCGATCATTGTTGGACTCAATCAAGAGTTATTCCTTTCATTTTTCTTTCGATGTTCTCTCTCGCAAATTGCATCATCATAATTCATCTTTCCATCAACCCTAGAAGCTTGCCAAGAGAAAGGAGTACATGAAGAAATTGGTGCATCCCACACGTTCAATTGGTTCTCTCTCTGAACCCTTAATTGCTCTCTATTCCTATTACCGTTATTCAACAGGTATACTCATCTTCCTTCTTTTCTTGCTTTTTCATCGTTTTCCATCGATTCTATTGATTTTGTTTCTATGTCTCTTATTTTCACTCCACAATTGATATCGATGTTGATTATTTCTCATAATCACAATAAAACGGAATTGAATAATAATCGTAAACATACATAAATATTAGGACACAATAATGAAGAACGGTAATCGATAGCGTACCTGTCTCAGCCATCGAAGGAGATTGAACTGTCGCAGCGGATTACTAACTAGGTTTTCCTCCCTATGATCTAAATTATTATGATGGCAGCTCTCAATGGGAAGAAACACTTAATCTAGTTTAGAGAGGGGACCTAGTTATATATATACTAGGGTTTCTTGTTGGGCTCTCCCAAAACGGGCTTCAACAAAACTCTGAATCTACACTTACCACTTAACTAGGCTTTTACATAAAAGACACCACAGCCCAAATCAAAATATGATCACTGATTATTTGAGCTTCTTAAATAATAGACTATCCATTAATCCGTTTTTGTAAAATGATTAATTTAATTAATGTTGGCCCATAAAATATTCCAATATTCTCCCACTTGAGCTATATTAATTGAATAAATTTAATTTTAAAAATAAAACTCTTGGGTTAATAATAGAAAAATTTATTTTTGTTGTGCCCATACCTTTTGTTTAAAGAAATGATAGTCTATAAGTAGCGTCTTGATAAACTTATCCGGTCCAATATGATCTTAATATTGGATTATGATAGTCTATATTTTAATCTCAACAAATATAAGACTTTCATACTCACAAATACTTATAACCATATTGACATGGATCGTAAACCCAGTAGTGTAGTAAGAAACCAATGCCAACATATGATCATTATTAATATACATTGTTCTTATCGGTCCTCATTACAATTTCTAAACAAAATAAAATTGTAATTGCAGTTTCTTAACAAAATAAAACTGCTGCAATTTCTCAACAAAATGAAACTGCTACAATTTCTCAACGAAATGAAATTGCTAATTGCAGTTTCTCAACAAAATGAAACTGCTGATTGCAGTTTCTCGACAAAATAAAATTATTGCAATTTCTCATAAAAATGAAATTGCTAATTGCAGTTTCTCAACAAAATGAAATTGTTGCAATTTCTCAACAAAATAAAATTGCTTGACTTTAACAAGTCATTTTTCACTAACAATACATCATGAGATCTCAAAATAGTGATTAGTGACAGCCAAAAGTATACAACTGTAATTCTTAAGGCACAATATCTTAAGATACCATATTGTATAATTAATTCAAATAATATAATATGTAATAATATAATACACAATAATGATGATAATCAAATAGATTTCAATTTTGTAAAACGCATAACAATAGTGGTCACAACGTAGTCATCGAAATAAAGGGAAATACAAAAACTCTCACTAAACCAGAGAATCAAAAAACTCAATGACACCCATATTTACAACATGTTCCTAGAACTCTATGGGTTTTTAACCTTGGTTTAGTATAATCGATTCAAATAATATAGTACGCAACAATACAATGTGCAACAATGATGATTATCAAATAGAATTCAATTTTGCAAAACGTAGAGCAATAGTGGTTGACCACAACGTATCATAAAATTAAAGAAAAATACAAGAAAACTTTCACTAAATCGGAGAATCAAAATACTCAAATAAGTATAAGCGACACAATATAAGAATCAATTGCATCATCATAAACTCTCCTTTGGGCAGAGTCTACAATAAACAATTATTTTTTAATTATGAAAATCAACAAAATAATAAAAACTTTATAGCAACAGTGATCAATACTTACATGACACAATCATCGAAATAAAGAAGATTACATAGATTCTCATTAAATTAAATAATCAATTTAGAATTTCATTGTGGTGTTATTATTGTTTATAACAAAAAGAAATTATTTTCACAAAAAATTACGACTAGATCAATTATGGGTAATGGGAGAAAATGTTCAATTAAGTATAGATAATACAATATAAGAATCAATTGTATTATTATAAACTTCTATTTGGGCAAAGTTTATAATAAACAATTATTCTTCAATTAGAAGATCAACAAAATGAGCAAAAATTACAGATTTAAAAATTCATCCCTTTTGAGTAGATTGACTTTTGATAGTTGTGAAAAACCTATCTATTTCCAATCCGAATTTATTAGTTTCCAAATATGTTTATATAGTATTTTATTATGTTTTAATTAGTTTTCATACTTTTTGTATAACTCAGGTGTGTGGGGCAAAAAGATAGGAAACTGGAGCTAAAACGAAGAGATCGAACCAAAGCGGTTCGAAGTTACGGTCGATAAACAAGCTCGGAGGCTAAAAGATAAAACAGGCCCACCGCTTAAGCGTCCAGACCACCGCTTAAGTGGTGAAAATGCAGAGAAAAGAAAAATGTTATTGACGGACGACCGCCTGAGCGAAAATTCTATCGCTTAGACGTAAATCCAGCAGAGGATGAAGAAGGGCTATTGACAGCGGCTCGCCTAGGTGAAGTTTTCTTCGCCTAGGCGGAATTTCAACAGAATGTTCTCCAGTCCACCGCCTACTTCACCGCCCAGGCGATTAGACTTAACCGACCTAACTCCGCCTAGGCACAATTTCTACCGCCTAGGCGGATTTACCCTGCACAGCCTTTAGATATTTTTAGGATATTTTTGCGATAAATATCCCCTCTCCTCCCCCTTGGCCGTTATCTCTTTTCCCTCTCTTGCATTTTTGAGCCCCTTAGGCTATACTTAAGCCAAGGGTTAGGAATTTTAGTGGTGGAGCTCGCATCCCAAAGTGGAGAAGATGGCGAATCGATCGTGGAGCGTTCTTAGCGGTTTATCTTCGAACGAGGCTAAGTTCTTCGATCGTGTTTCCTTATTTCTTTATCTTAGGAGCATATGAGCATATTTAGCTCGTTATTTCATTGTATATGCGGCTATGGCCTCGAGTTAAATATGGATTGTAGTAGGGATTAACCTATATTTATAAATACGTTGTTTGGATGATTTCGGTGTTTCGTTTGTGATTGTTCTTCGTAGTTTGATTGTATTTATCGTATTATTTGTTTATTATGCTTGGATTGATAAATGGAGAATACGGGGTTTTGACAAAACCCCGGATTCGGATTAGGGTAAACAAACGCCACGATTATATAACCCGGTCGGGGTTTGAATTATGGATAATCGATAACGTGGGGGCTAGACACACGTTACCTAGGGTCGTTAAGACGTTGAGGAGGACCTCTTCGTTGACTCAAAGTCACGTTATATCCCTCGTCTTACACTCGAAAAAGGTGGCGAGGGAGTTTTAGAATGAAGATTGTCGATAGGGTAAATACAACGCGACGATCCAATAACCCGGGAGGGAGTTAGATTGTGTGCAATCAATTACGCTGGTCGAGATTCACGTGACCTAGGGTCGTTAAGACGTTGAGAGGGACTTCTTCATTGGCTCGAAGTCATGTATTCTCCCGTCTTACACTCGGAAGAGGTGGCGGTGGAGTTTACGTACCGAGATTGTCAAATAGGTCGAACAACGTAAACGTAAGTAAATCGGAATCGAACACGTATTTGTAAACACGTTAATCCCTATACAATTCTTCACCCTAAAACATATTAACATAATAGTGTAGTTAATTTAGGATATATTAGTATTAGTTTAATTAATTAAATACATTTGTTTTTCGCCTAGATAAACTTAGGTCACGACAAACGCGGTATTCGATAGTAATGACGACAATCTCTGTGGATACGATAACCCGATCTTAACGATCACACTATACTAAAACTTAGACCTCGTATACTTGCGAGTGTAAGTAGCGGCGTGTTATTTCCGCGCGCTACCAACTTTCAAATCCATATATTTCCTTCAAAATATAATGAAACAAATAATATTTCAAAATTCATTCCCTTTGAGCAAACAAATTTATCAAATAATTTATTTCACATAATATCCTCATTCAATTAAATTAATTTGCACAATAACCCCCTTTAGGTAGGTGAATATACAAATTAATCTAAAAAAAAATCATCAACAAAATAGGAACTCGAAAACTTATAAATTATATTGGTTAGATTACTTTGGTAAAATAACTCAATAATTGACAAGTAAACATTCCAAATTGAAAAAATTAAGTTATATTACCCAACAATTAAATTAATCTGCAAAATAACCCTCTTTGAGCAAGTGAATACACAAATTAATCAAAACAAAATTCCATCAACAAAATAGGAACCCGAAAACTTGCAAACTATGTTGGTTAAATCACTTTGGTAAAATAACCTCAATAATTAACAAGTACACGTTCCAAATTGAAAAAAATAAGCTATATTACCTAACAATTAAATTAATATGCACAATAACCCCCTTTGGGTAGGTGAATGTACAAATTAATCTAAAAAAAATTCCATTGACAAAATAGGAACTCAAAAACTTGCAAATTATATTGGTTAAATCACTTTGGTAAAATAACCTCAATAATTGACAAGTAAACGTTCCAAATTGGAAAAATTAAGCTATATGATCAACAATTAAATTAATCGGTATAATAACCCCTTTTGGGCAGGTGAATGCACAAATTAATCTAAAAACTTTCCCATCGACAAAATAAGAATTTGAAAACTTGCAAATTATATTGGTTAAATCACTTTGGTAAAATAATCTCAATAATTGACAAGTAAACGTTTTAAATTGAAAAACTTAATCTATATGCCCAACAATTAAATTAATCTGCACAATAATCCCCTTTGGGCAGGTGAATGCACAAATTAATCTAAAAAAATGCCATCGACAAAATAGGAACTCGAAAACTTGCAAATTATGTTGGTTAACTCACTTTGATAAAATAACCTCAATAATTGACAAGTAAACGTTCCAAATTGAAAAAATTAAGCTATATGTCCAACAATTAAATTAATTTGCATAATAACCCCCTTTAGCAAGTGAATGTACAAATTAATCTAAAAAAAAAATTCCATCAACAAAATAGGAACTCGAAAACTTACAAATTATGTTGGTTAGATCACTTTGGTAAAATAACTTCAATAATTGACAAGTAAATGTTTCAAATTAGAAAAATTAGCTATATTGCCCAACAATTAAATTAATCTGTACAATAACCCCTTTTGGGCAGGTGAATGCACAAATTAATCTAAAATCCTGAATACATATTATATATATGGTTGTCTACGACCACTTTTCAACAGTGCTCTATTTAATTTAACTTCCATCAGGTTATCAAAATAATATAAGGATATAATTCTCTCAATCATGTCACTCAACATGTAAGTATTTCAAAACGATAACAAAAAGAAAGATAAGGAGTCAATCCACTTTAGGATTCCTAACCATCAAATACATTAATAAAATAACCATATGGACAATAATCAAAACAACCAAATTTACACAACCTCTAAACTATAGGTGTTAATTATGTAATTAATCATTCTTACTAGTTTCAGTTCATTACACTTCATAAAAGAACATATAAAGTTAATAAGACATCTTATACATTTAAATTAAAACTACTGGGAATAAGTGAGATTCTAGTTAAATTTTCGGGGTACTTAGTATCAAAACCCCTAACCCTGATTTCAATCCCCTCTGCCATACCACCTGAACGTTGCCACCACTTTGTTGTCACCATTCGACACTATCAAGTGAATGTCGATGTTTTCATTAGGGGCAAGGTGGACTTTTGAAAAAAATACTATGAACGAATATCGGGTGAAAACCCAACATCGACGTGGAATTCAACACACCCAACATCAAATAAGAGTCTTAAAGTAGAAAACCCAATGGGTCTAACTCAGTTTCAAAGAAAACCTTAGCTTAGGATTAGGTAACACAATTGGTGTGGGATTCAACAAAGAATAATATCCCCAAAATGAAATAAACACACCATTTATAGCTCATTCTGTGAGCAATATGCAACTACCCAATTATCTAATCCAAACTTAGGCCACATCTTCATAATCAATTGAAAAGTACTTAGAATGTAAAGTAGACTTTGGGATGCTTCTTCATGAGCCAAGATAATAAAACTCAATGCATGAATTGACTTCTTTGAGCCCTCATGTTTGCTCTTTAAAATAATAGAGACAAGCTATTTTTCACTAGAATAATAATTTATCATAGTTTACTCATCATATGACTAATCAAAGAAAGGGATATATGAATTATCCCTATGATGCTTACTCCATCCATTTACAATTAATAAGAACTACTCATGTAATATGGAGTTTATCATGTATAAATAGCAATGAAGCAAAAGAGTATATGGAAAATCAATGTCCAATTTCTCCTATAATTTCCATTATCAGAAATCAATTCAATTATCTAAAATGAGGAAGCAATTAAAATAAAGTAAAATTTATCCACCTTTTACTAGAAGATTAGCACTAATTAATAGCTAATAGATATATACTCATAATCCATTTACAACAACAAAACAACTTCCTCAAATATATCAATGTGTTGACTTATTAATGCTTAACTTTTAGCAGTCGGTCGCATTTCATATTCCTCCATTTAACTTTCAGGTTTGCCATAAGAGATTACAGGAGTACAATGTAACTAAATGAAATTAGAGAGTATGTCAAAAGAATCGTAATGTTACAAGGTACTTAAATTACGATACCATAATTTTCTTTAGTATAAATCAGAAAATTAAATGTGACAATCAGAAATTATAATTGATTATTAAAATAATTTAATCATAACTGCTAAAAGAATCCAACAAAAAACAAAATTTGATATGCTCTTATTGATATCAAGAAATCATGATTAGAAAAGTTAGGCAATTCACGATCAACCGCAAAATAGAACTCAAATTTAATAGCAAAATTGTTTACTATCTCATTTTTATTTCATATTAACCAAAAAGGGAAAAACGCTAAATGATGTATAGAAAAGCCAAGGATAACAGATTTGGACAGTTGAAAAATAAGATATTCCAAAATAAATTTAGTAATGAATTAAAGCACCATAGATAAGTTAAAATTACAAGGATGACATCAAAATCCAAATCAGTTGCAATAGATCTGCACTGAATAATTTGTCAAACTTGTTTCTATTTCTAAAATACTCCAAAACAAAAACATAATTCACATCACATCTCATCTCAGATTATTGGAAGTTCTCATATCTTACTCCATTCAACACAAAATCTAAGAAATTGGAACAATTGAAGTTATTAGATTAGTTTTTTCGTGATTTAAAACTAATTAAGAGAGTACACATCAATAAATCTTAATTTAGGGAGAGTGAGTATAAGAATCATATTCCAAAACATCCAATATAATTTCTATAAAATTTTCAACAAAACATAATGCCTAAAAATAATTTTAAGCTAATTAAATCGTATAATAAGTAATAATTAATTAAAAATTATTTTTATTTCTCAATAAATAAAATAAATTTTACAAAAAATTAGAGGACGCAAAAAAAAAAAATGCACAGGAAAAAACAGTACCCAAAACGGGTCCTGGATGAGCCTCCACGTGCCCCCACGCTTGTGTGCATGCGAGTGGGGTTGAACAGACCAGCTGGAGGTCTTCAACCTCCAACTGGGTCTGAACTAGGTCATTTCGACCTGATTTCGGCCCGCTTTTGTAAAATCCTAAAATCGCGCCGTTTTCTCCAATTTTTTATGGGTTTATGTAGATCTATGTTTTTCTAACACGTCTATTACAATTAATTGAAGAAAAATTAAGAGAAATATCACCAAAAATTGAAAACAAGTCGCGGTTTTGAGATTTCTCACTCCTCCTTGGCCAAAAACCTAAAACTTTATTTTAACCCAAATTTCTACCTAATTTTATATGGGTTTATACCTAAAATTAATTTAAAATATTTATATGATGTTTAATTGTATCAAAACCACATATATATCCTTTAATTTTAAAAACTAATCTCGGTTTCACTAGGGTTTCAAAGCCGAAACTTAAACCACGAAATATTTCCTAATTACACAACCAAATAACATGTGTAATATATCAAATTAAAAATTGAATCTAGAGAAATAAAAGTCCTAATTTTTTACATTCAATCAAATCAAAAAAATACATGAAATCATGACCCCAAGATTTAGTTTCGGGAGTTTTCTAGGGTTCGTTGTCGAAACTTCAGCATCAAAATTCTCTTTGATTACACAACGAAATTGAACATATGATATATCAATTTAAAGCTTGAATTTATGGGAATAAAAGCCCTAATTTTTTTATAGTTAATTGAAACAAAAAATTGTATGAAATCATGGCTGCAAGTTTCTGTTTCGTGAATGAACGAAAATAAAATAAAAAAAATCGAAAAACTGATTGTAGATCCTAAAACATGTATGTAGACTCCGATACCGCATGTCGATTATTTCTCATGATCACAGTAAAATAAAATTGAATAATAATCGTAAACATACATGAATATTAGAATACAACAATGAAGAACGGTAATCGAAAGCATACCTGTCTCAGCCATCGCAGGAGATTGAATTGTCGCAGCGAATTACTAACTAGGTCTTCCTCCCTATGATCTAGATTATTGTGGTGGTGGCTCTCAATGGGAATAAACCCTTAATCTAGATTAGGGAGAGGACCTAGTTATAGATATATTAGGATTTCTTGTTGGGCCCTCCCATAACGAGCTTCAACGAAACCCTAAACCTACACTTGCCACTTAACTAGGCTTCTACATAAAAGACACTACAGCCCAAATCAAAATATGATCATTGATTATTTGAGCTGCTTAAATAATAAACTATCCATTAACCTGTTTTTGTAAAACGATTAATTCAATTAATGTTAGCCCATAAAATATTCCAACAATCGAATCCTCAATAGCTTAATTGATTTTAAGGTTTCTTCTCTTGATGAAGAAAATAATTTTTTTTTTTGGGAACGGGAACTATAACTTGGAAGTGTAAATGGAAGCACTGGTTGTGTTCATGATGGAGATGATGACGATAAGTAAAACAACCTGGAGGTAAAATTAAATTTCAATTCACACATATGAATATTATATATTTTGATTTTTTTTTTAAATTCAGTAGTTTTTTTGCCTATAAGAATATTATTTATCTATATATCAACATTAAGAGAACAACTACGATATATTCATTTAGTTTGAGCTTTTAGAAATTCTCTAAAGACGTACTGTGAATTGAAGTGAATATAAGTAAAATCCTTCATCCAAATTTGTATCCAAAGCTACTAGCTTTGTTAGAACTTCAAATTTTGAAATAGATAAATCTGGTGTTGGTGACAATAACTAAAATTTTAAAAGAATAAAACTACTAATTCTTAAACAATATTCATGTGAACATTAACTAATCATATATAGGCAGTAAAATCAAAAAATGAAAATTATGTGAAGCAATCTAAAGTGTATACTAAACCAAAATCGTAACGTGCTCATTTATGTAACAGAAACATAGGTAACAATAGAAAATAAAAGTAAATGTTTACATAACAAAAACCTAAGAAGTAGCAGTGACAGAATGCATTAATGTTCACGTAATAGAAACTTTAAATGAAACTTATTCAGATATTGAAACAACGAATAAAGTTAAAGTAGATCGAGACTATAATTTGACTTTATGACATTAAAGCAGATTCACGCCCCCACACTGGTACTAATGGTTGAATGGATGTCTGTCTCCCAGAGTATAACGATTTTCAAGTTTTTGGTACAAGCATTGAAAACCAAAAACTTCAGGGAACTAGACTTGTGTTCAAACTCTCACAAAATTCTAAATGTTTTGTGCTTTGAGGGTGATATGAAGTGATAGTGTTGTGAATCATATGAATTAAAAATGAAAGTGAAGTCTCCTATTTATAGAATACCAAAAACACCATCGAATGGATGCAACTTTTGGAAAGGCATTTGTTCGTGTAAACGTTAATGGTAGCGCGGGAAATGACACACTGCTACTTACTCTCGCAAGTATACGAGGTCTAAGTTTTAGTATAGTGTGATCATTAAGATCGGGTTATCGTATCCACAGGGATTATTGTCGTTACTATCAAATACCGCGTTTGTCGTGACCTAAGTTTATCTAGGCGAAAAACAAATATAATTAATTAATTTAACTAATACTAATATAACCTAAATTAATTACATTAATATGCTAATATGTTTCAGGGTGAAGAATTGCCTAGGGATTAACTTGTTTACAAATACGTGTTCGATCTCGATTTACTTACGTTTACGTTGTTCGACCTCTTTGACAACCTCGGTACGTAAACTCCACCGCCACCTCTTTCGAGTGTAAGACAGGAGAATACATGACTTCGAGTCAATGAAGAAGTCCCCCTCAACGTCTTAACGACCCTAGATCATGTGAGTCTAGCCCAGCGTCATTGATTGCACACAATCCAACTCCCTCCCGGGTTATTGGATCGTCGCGTTGTATTTACCCTATCGACAATCTCCGTTCTAAAACTCCCTCGCCACCTCTTCCGAGTGTAAGACGATGGATATAATGCGACTTCGAGTCAACGAAAAAGTCTCTCTCAATATCTTAACGACCCTAGGTCACGTGTGTCTAGCGCCACGTCATCGATTGTCCACGATTTAAATCCTGACCGGGTTATAGAATCGTGGCGTTTGTTTACCCAAATCTGAATCCGGGGTATGGAAAAACCCGTATTTTCCATTTATCTAACTATGCATGATAAACAAACAATACGATAAATACAATCAAACTACAAAGAACAATCACAAACAAAACACCGAAATCATCCAAACAACGTATTTATAAATTTATTGTTAATCCCTACTACAATCCATATTTAACTCGGGGCCATAGCTGCATATACAACAAAATAATGAGCTAAACATGCTCACATACTCCTAAGATAAAGAAATAAGGAAAAACAATCGAAGAACTTAGCCTCGTCCGAAGATAAACCGCTAAGAACTCTCAACGATCGATTTGCCGGCTTCTCCACTTCGGGATGTGAGCTCCACACCTAAAATTCTTAACTATACCCTTAGATATAGCCTAAGGGGCTCAAAAAACAAATAGGGGGCCATAAAGTCTCTGGCCAAGGGGGAGGAGAGGGGGTATTTATAGCCAAAATATCTAAAAAATATCTAAAAATATCTCAAGACTGTGCAGGGCAAATCCGCCTAGGCGAAGTCAGGTCAGTTCGGTCTGATCACCTAGGCGGTGAAGTAGGCGGTGGACTGAGAGAACATTCTGTTGGATTTTCGCCTAGGCGGTAGAATTTCCACCTAGGCGAGCGGCTGTCAATAGCCCTTCTTCGTCTTCTGCTGGATTTCTGCCTAAGCGATAGAATCTTCGCCTAGGCGGTCGTTCGTTAATAACATTTTGCTCTTCTCTGCATCTTTACCGCTTAGGCGGTGGTCTGGATGCCTAAGCGGTGGGCCTGTTTCATCTTTTAGCCTCTGAGCTTGTTTATCCACCGTAACTTCGAACCGCTTTGATTCGATCTCATCGTTTTAGCTCCAGTTTCCTATCTTTTTGCCCCACACACCTAAATTATACAAAAAGATAAAAACTAATTAAAATATAATAAAAATAACTATAAACATATTCGAAAACTAACAAATTAGGATTGAAAATAGATAGATTTTTCACACCTATCAGTTAACATGAACCGTCATCAGTGAACTTTCACTTTTTATTGGTGTTAATTCCAAATCAACTATTAAGCAGTTAATTAATTGCTTAACTGCCACTTAATTAAATTTTAAACTACCCTAGCAGATCAATATCTTACCCAACCTAGATCCTACCCAAACCCAACCCAGATTCGGCTCAAACCCGATCCAAATATGGATCGGAATAACCTGGACCCCAACATGGCCTGATTCGAGTTTAAATGTTTATTGGTTAGTGGTTTGTCTTTATTGCCAACTTATAAGTTGATACAAACTTAAGTTTATCCTACACAACCAATATGGGATAACTTAAAACTTACAACTTAACTTATATCTTGATAAGGTGCTCAAGTTCTCCTTTCCCAAACAATATGGGATAGCTCATCCATTGTAGTCTTCAACCAATCTCAAGTGGGTTCCTTTGAGAATTAAAAGCTCATTCAAAACTTAATCATTTTTTGCATATAAATATACTACATCGATCCTCAAATGACGAGGAATGCAACGGAATACTAACCCGATTAATTTAATTAATGGATCTTATTTTAATTAAATAATTAAAGTAACCAAAAATTCTATCAATGCCCACATGAATGAGATTGACTAGATATACTTGCATATGCAATGTTAACAGATTATAGTAAGTTCAAATAGAAAGTAACTGCATCGAGATAAGTAGCTTTTGGCCTTGAACATTCTCTAGTAAAAGACTATTGGATTTGCTTGGTTAAATAGTGAACGTGATGCCTTAAACTGTTCAACCATTTGTGTAAACCATGACAATAGAATTTACACAATACTTCCTGACACAGTCAGTTCTCTAGTTGTTTATTTTGGCCTTGAACATTCTGGTTTTTTAATGAGTGCTTTAGAGAATTTAGCCTTCTCATTCTCATAAAAACCGACTTTGTTCTTCACTAATCTGGGTGATTAACCTATCCAGAGTATCCCGTATACCCCACTTTAATTTTTGGGCCATGCACCATTTACTCCCAAAATACAAAAGAAATTACTTATTACTCCCATCATTTTTTATTTTATTTTTTTGCACCAATAACTCCTTTTGTCATTTTCTGACTAAAATATCTCTCATATGAATGTTGAATGTAACATCAATTTTTTTATTTTTTTATTTTTATTTTTATAATGATGTTATATTTTTCTGACCAAAATACCCCTAAAATGGATGTTGAATATAAATTCAACACCTATGGGTGTTAAATGTAACATCAATTATTATTATTTTTAATTTTTTTTAACGATGTTATCTGACCAAAATACTCCTCATGTAGATGTTGAATGTAACATCAATTGTTTTTTTTTTTTTTTATGAGATTATCTTTTTCTGACCAAAATACCCTTCATGTGAATGTTGAATATAATATCAATTTTTTTTATTTTTTTTTTTTATAATGTTGCATTCAACACCTGTGGATGTTGAATGTAACATCAATTGTTCTCATGTTTTTATAGATCGTATTATGCGTGAATGTTATATTCAGCACCTATGGATGTTAAATGTAACATCAATTGTTTTCATGTTTTTATGGATTGTATTATGCGTGGATGTTACATTCAACACCTGTGGATGTTGAATGTAACATCAATTGTTTTCTTATTTCAACAGAATTGAATCTTAAAAATCTAAGAATGTACATGTCTGCATTCCCAATCTGAATTCTAAACCTTCAATCTTACTCTATTTTTTTTTTTTTCTCAGGAAATTGGGAATAGAAATAAAATTATGGAAAAACATTGGTTTTTGTTTTGTTCCTAGATTTAGGACAAATTTCTGGGAACAAAACAAAAACATATCTTTTAACAATGCTG
Organism: Eucommia ulmoides; assembly: GCA_016647705.1. NCBI lineage: Eukaryota > Viridiplantae > Streptophyta > Magnoliopsida > Garryales > Eucommiaceae > Eucommia > Eucommia ulmoides. Next base: position 35,582,831 of record CM028339.1, on the reverse strand, counting down.
CACTCCCTCAATTTTTCAAACAATAAAAATGAATCTATTTTAGAAGAAAAAAAAATCACTTTAATCAATCAATAATTAGAATAACAAGAACGTTTTTGAAATTCAGACTAATTATTATTATTTAACAAAAAAATTGACCATGTCAAGAGTATAGCAGGCTTCGACGTTGCTAGAATCGGCACACTGTTTCAGAAATCGGTGCGACAGCTCCGACCAAGTTTCAACTTTAACGGGGAATGTCTTCGGCGATGCTTTGGCCAAAACAATAAGATGAAGAGCTAAACCGTTCAATCTCTTGCATCTGTTCGATTAAAAAAAAAAAACTCAAATTTATAAAAAAAAAAAAAAAAAACAATTTACAGTGAAATCAAAATTCACAGACACGTACGTCATTAGAACATTGACGAAATTATTCGGACATTCAGCGGCGGAGCTGAGTTTAGAGAGAATCAACAGAATGAGATCATCAGGCAACGCATCGAAGAAATCGTAATCTCCAGCAACTACCGACGACGGCGGCCAAATCTTCACGAACATCTATCCTCGAGCTTTGAAATAAATGGCAATTTGCGAAATCAACGATCGACAGATCCAAAAGAAGAACAACAGACAGGGGCATTTCGGTAATCTCATAGGTGATCGTGTTTAGAAAGGGGAGTAATCGGTGCAAGAATTATTGGCAATGGGAGTAAACCGTGCAAGAAAAAGTAGGTAGGAGTAAACAGTAAATACTAACTTATTTTTGGAGTAAACAGTAATTTTACCTTAATTTTTCAAGCTATAGAAATCATTAAAATCAAAGTTGATCCTTGATACTTATATTTATCATTGGTTTACATAGAAATAAGTATAAGATTTAGAGTCTTCCAGTGATTACTTAGTCTACACATAATTAGGTTATCCCTTTGAACCTAGATCTTAGGATCCCCAGTTAGCTAGGTTGGGTTTCCATTAAGGTGACTATTTAGTTGCAGGCTTTAAACCCATTCCCCTTGATGAGCAATATACTCTCTCTAGTTAACCCTCCGGTTAGCGAATCTGCAATGTTATCTTTTGACTTTACGTAGTCAATTGTAATAACTCTAATTGAAAGTAACTGTGTAATGGTATTATGTCTACATCGTATGTGTTGAGACTTACTGTTATACTTACTACTCTGTGCCCTATCAATTGCAGATTAGTTATCATAATGTATACAAATAGATGGCACATGTATCATCCACATTGGAATATCTTCAAAAAATTATCAAAGTCATTTTGTTTATTCACTTGCTTTGTCTAAAGTAATAAAGTCAGATTCCATTGTAGACCTCGCAATACACATTTGTTTGAAAGATTCTTGTGAGATAACTCATCCTCGAAGTGTAAAGATGTATCCACTTGTGGATTCAGTATCTTTGCAATCCATTATCCAATTAGCATCACTGTAACCTTCAAGTACATTTGGATATTTGGTGTATGCATTCCATAGTTTAGGGTATACCTTAAATATCTAAAAACCGAAACTATCGCATTCCAGTGTCCGTGTTTTGAGTTGCTAGTATATGTCTACTCACCATGTAGGCAATATTAGGTCTAGTACAATTCATTAAGTACATTAGACTGCCTATTATTCGAGCATACTCTAACTGAGAGATACTTTCACTAGTATTCTTAGTTAGATGACTATTTACATCAATAGGTGTTTTAGCTAGGCCAGTATCATACTTGTTGAATTTCTCAAGTATCTTCTCAATATAATGAGATTGCTATAATACTAGTCTTTCAGTAGATCTAGAAATTCTAATTCCTAAAATTATATCAGCAACACCTAAATCTTTCATATCGAACTTACGGGTTAACATCTTTGTGGTAGACTTAATGATGTTATTGTTGCTACCAATAATTAGTATGTCATCAACATAAAAGTATACAATAACATATTTGGATTCATTATCTTTAATGTAAACACATTTGTCACATTTATTGATTTTAAATCCATTTAACATCATAACTTTGTCAAATTTTGCATGCCACTGTTTCGATGCTTGTTTAAGTCCATATAAAGACTTAACAAGTCTACAAACTTTGTTCTCTTTGCTAAAAACAACAAATCGTTCAGGTTGTTCCATGTAGATTTATTCATCTAGTTCATTATTTAAGAAAGTTGTCTTAACATCCATTTGATGTATTTTAAGATTATGTATAGTTGCTATGGCTATCAAAATTCTAATGGATATTATTCTAGTTACTGGTGAGTACGTGTCAAAGTAATTAACACCTTTTCTTTACTTGTAACCTTTAGCTACAAGTCTAGATTTATACTTATCAATTGATCCATTTTCTTTCATCTCATTTTTGAAGATTCACTTACACCCAAGGGGTTTGGAACAGGATGGAAGATCCACTACTTCCGATGTATGGTTTTGCAAGATGAATTCTATTTCACTATTTCAGCTTCTTTCCAAATAGTGCTTCAGGAGTTGACATCGCCTCCTTAAAACTCTTAGGATCACCTTCTTCCATATAGGTAAGAAAGTCAGGAACAAATGACTTTGTTGTCTTAGCCATCTTACTACATCTAGGTTTATTGCTTTCCAAATATATTTCATTGTGGACTTTACCAATCATAGTATCAAACGTTCTTTCTGAATAACCAAACTCTCGAGGAGTCTTACAAGGAAATATATCCTCATAAAAGAATGCAATTCTGGATTCCATTATTGTATTTTCATATACATCTTCAATCTCAGACTTGTGGACTAAAAATCAGTAAGCACTACTGTTATGGGCATACCCAATGAATATTCAATCAATCGTTTTGGGTCCTATTTTAGTCCTTTTAGGAATAGGAACCGCCACCTTAGCAAGATATCCCCACACTTTCAATAATTTATAAATAGGAGTCTTACCTTTCCACATTTCATATGGTGTTTTATCCAATTTCTTATGTGGCAACTTGTTAAGAACGCAATTCGCAATAAGCAATGTTTCCCCCCACATGTTCTGGGTTTAGAATAAAATTTATCAACATATAATTCCATAAACGGTAATTCATATTCAGCACCTCTTTAACTTCGAAGAACTTTAATCATTTTGCTAATTTGATTCTCAACTTCGTTCTTATATTGCATAAACTTTTCTAAGGCTTCATCTTTACTCCTTAGAATATAAACACAATAGTATCTTGTGCAATCATCAATAAAAATAATAAAATTCTTTTTTACCACCTCTAGTTTGTACAAATTTTAAATCATAAATATCAGTGTGAATTAATTTTAGAGATTTAGTACTTCTTTCGATGGACTGGAAAAAAGCTTGAGTCAACTTGGACCCTACACAAGTCTCACATTTATTATTTGAACCAATTTTGCATTTTGGAAATAAATCTAAACTAATCAATTTACGTAAAGAATTATAATTAACATGTTCTAATTTAGTGTATCAAACATTAATTGACTCAATCATATAAACAGAATATGTGGTTTTATTAGTTTTCAGAATCACAGTTATTACATTCAATTTGAAGAGACCTTCATTTATGTAGCCCCTTCCCACATACACTCCACTTTTGGTTATTACAACTTTTTCAGCCTCAAAGACCATTCTAAAACCCTTCTTAGTCATCAAAGATTCGGAGACTAGATTCTTGCGAATGTCCGGCACATAAAGCACATCATTGAGATTGAGCTCATTTCTAGAAGCCATTTTTAGCACAATCCTTTCTTGCCCTTCAACTTTAGAAGTAAAAAAGTTTTCCATTGGAGTTATTCATTTTGATCCACCGGTTAATAGGTGGTGAACATTCTCTTTTTTGAGCAGATATAGCATGTAGCTCTAGTGTCCATGTACCATTCTTTCGGGTTGCCAACTAGGTTGACTTCAGACACTACTGCTGAAAGATTCATTTCGAAAACATCCATAGTAAGATGCTCGACTTCAATTACATTAACTTGATGTGTAAGCCTCTTTCCATTACGTTTCACTTGGAATTCACTTGCACGCTACACAAGAAAAAGTTCCCCATGAATTTCTTTATTTTCTTTCTTTTGACTTGTTCCAAGGCTATGAACTTTTGTTTCTTATTGGTCTTGTGAACCTCCACAACATTTTTCCTTGAGTTTATGGTATGACGACCATTAGGATTCTCAGCAAATCGATGTTCTTCTTTAATTCTAAGCCTCACAATCAAATCTTCAACATTTATCTCTTTGCGTTTATGCTTGAGTTGATTTTTGAAATCATTCCAAGTCGATGGGAACTTCTCAATGATAGAAGCTACTTGAAATGATTTACTCAACGACATTCCCTCAACGAGAATGTCATGTATAATGGCTTGAAGATCTTCAGCTTGATTGACAGCTGCTTTGGAATCCACCATTACATCATCAATGAACTTTTCAACTACAAATTTCTTTGAGCCAGCATTCTCTATTTTATATTTTTTATCTAAGGATTTCCACAGTTCTTTAGCGTTTGAATCCCTCCATATACTTTATAAAAAGAGTTGTTGAGGGCAATGAAGATGTAGTTCTGAACATAGATAGTCAAAATCTTTTCATGCTTCTACCATAGCCTTTACCTGAGCATCAACATTCTCAATCAAAACTGGAGCATCTTCTTTGAGAAAACGAACCAATCTCAAAGTCGTAAGGTAGAACGTCATCTTTTATTGCCAAAACTTAAAGTTGCTCCCATCAAATTTGTCAAGTTTTTCACCCTTAGGTAATAGAGTAGGCATCGTAGTGATAATGGTCTAGGTTGAACCCTAGGTAAAATAAACAATTAAGTATTGATATTTTTGGTCGAACTAATGATTTTGTTGAGTGTTTCAGAAAAGAGTTCCATACAATTGATTAAAAATAAGACCTCATGAAAAAAAAAAAAAAAGAGTGCAAGATGGACGTGATGAAAATATGAAGAGTTTTGAAGACCTTGAAGAAAATTAGGTGAAAACAATTCTTTACTTATATACTCTTAACGCAACTCGAATTAGGATCACACACGATACTTTAAATAAATTTTTATGTGTGTCTTTATATGAAATGATAGAGTTAAGATCTTAATTCAAGATTTTGTATGTGCTCCTTATATGAAATGAAATTTATAATTGACCTAATTGGAAAACATGTCTTAAAGTATAAATGGTAAAGTAATTTAGTCAAATCAGTTAACCAAGAAAAGTAATCAGTCAACCGAATTAAACAATGAGTTTTTCAGCAGAAATGAGGTAAAATTGATCCAGTCGGTCAACCGAATTAAAGAGGTTGGTCAACCATTTGAAACAGTGGTTGAATTGGCGAAAGCAGTAAACAACTTGAACTAGTCGGTCAACCGATTGGAGGCAATCGGTCAACCATTTGAGTCATTGGTTTTTTTTTAAGAGAAACTAGAACATCCTGAACCAATCGATTAATCGATTAGTGGGAGTCGGTCAACCGACTGGCCTAAAAAATTAGGTTGTGTTTTGGCTCTGGACTGGTCAGTTAACCGACCAGTGGGGATCGGTCAACCGACTATGTCGGTTGAGGATTCAAGTGACTTGGTCTCTTGGTAAAAAACTATCCATTTTTTAGGATTTCAAGGGAGAGATTTAGGGGATTTTAACTTAATTAAGATATGGCCTACCTATTCTATTATTCCTAATGATTTGGTCCATAAATTTTGAGATTCTCCTAATTTAAATGAATTAATACTTCATATCTTTATGGTTTTAAATGAATTAATATTTCATATCTTTATGGTTTTAAATTGAGAATTGTTTTATGGACTTATCTGAGAGAATTGAAAGATATTTTAATATGAAATACATTTGAAATGAGAGGGAATGTTATATAGGTCTAAGTGTGTCATTTATTGACACAATATTTAAAAACTAGCAGTTGGAGATCTAATTCTAGGTGTATTTAAAGAGACCTGCGGGAATAAGTTAAAATACATCAAAAACAATCAATTCAAGTTTTTTTAAGAGTTATATTTAAGCTGAGATTTCTGTGAGAAATTCATTCTTCATTCTTAATCTAAACCGTTGTTGATTTAGCGTCACCAACTTGAGTTCTATTACTATTTTGTCGTTATCTTCGATGTTTTCCAGTGAAATCTTTTCAAGTTTCATTATTTATTTTGAATTCATAATATTATTGCTTGCTTGGTTTAAGATTGTTTAGAAAATCATTTTTAAACTTAAAAGCCAGAAAATCCTTTTATACGATTTTATTTGAATATCTGATTACGTGCTTAAAATTGTGCTACCCACTTTATTAATTAATCCAATTTTTATTTGTCTCATATTGTATCTATCACGTAGTAATTATTCAGGACATTAATTGAGTATATCTGTATTGATATAGTAAAGGCTCCTTGTGGGAAGAAACTCATATTTTTGTATTTGTGAGTTTAAACGGATTAGACACGTTTGGGAAGGTGTTTAGTCAGGGTAGCTAGGTTTTGATTTTTTTCCTGTGAAAAAAATTAGGGTTTGATCTTTATCCTGCAAAAAAATTAAGTTATTATTTTCCCTTAAAAAGAATAATGTTTTGATTCTCCCTACAATTAAATTGTTATTTTTGAGTAATTTGTAAATATTCTTCCTAAACCTGTTAAAAGGATAAGTAAGAGAGTAGTTAAGTTAGTCTTTGGCCTGGTAAAAAGATATTGTTCATCCTTGGTCTAAAAAAATGGTAAATTTGTAAAGGTTGATTATGTGCCTGTAAAAGAATCATTATAAGAGTTTAGTTCCTACCTGGTAAAAGAATCAAGGTTTTAGTGGGTCGCGAATCTCCTTCGAACTTAGAGGACTAGATTAGGTAAGAGTAGCATACCAAACCAGGATATATCTTTGGGTGTTGCATTGTTTACTTTCTATTATATTGTGTTTGGGTATGCACTTAGTATTAAATACGTATCTACTGCCTAACTAAGATAATAATTAATTTAGGAAAATTGATTATTTGATATTAAGTGTTTAAAGAATTAGTTGATTAAATTTTGGAACTACCCAAGTCACCCCCTCTTAGGAAGCTCTTTGGGCCAACAATTTGCATCAGAGCTGGTTTTAGCTTTTAGGCTGAACATCCTAGTTAAACACGATCACATGAAGTGCACTAATAATAATATTATATGTACTATTATAGAGTCTCTTACTTCTTCTGATAGTCAGGATCCCATTAGTGAGAATGATAAATTTTGTGACAATGAGGCTGCAGATAAGGCTATTGAAATGTTGATTACTCTTACTTATGTTTTTGAAAAATAAATTTTGAAACTTGGACAAAAGATTCCAATTCTTGAAAATAAAAAGTTTAGTACCACTGAATCATTTAAGAAGAAGAATTTGGACAAGTATTTTGAAACTATTAAATTTACAAATGCTTTTACAAATGTTTTATTTAAAATTGGTAAGTTGCTTGAAAAAATCGACTCTCTTGAAGAAGAGAACAAAGTTTTGAAAATTAATATCCATGATTTTTAGCAAAATATTTTTACAAAGAAAACTCTTGAAACTTTACATGAGGCCTTGAATATTGAGTTGAATAATGTAAAGTGTGAGCTTGATAGAGGTCATGTGAAAATTCATTCCATTGAAAATGATTTTTGAATTCTTAAGAATGATCTTGAATTTATGTATAAGAAGAATTTTGGTACACAAGAAAACGTTAGTTTGTTGGAGTGAACACTTGAAAAGACTTAAAAGGAGCTTAACGATATGGCGATAAATTCAGGGATATTGAGAAAACTAAACTTGTTGAAAAAACAATAATTGTTAAAGCAACTCCTCAATATCACCATCAATATCGTGCTCCTATACGGAATAATGATTATCCAAAGAAACGTGCTAGCAATGCTAGATGTTTATACTATAGGAAGCATGGTCATTTTGAAAAAATGTGTTATTTGTTGCATGGTTACCCAGCCGGATCCAGAAATAACTGGATACCAAGGAGACAAAAAATTTATGCAAGTACAAATGGGAGATTTAACCAATCAAGAGGTTACAATGAATACTACAGGCTAAAAAGGGATTCCAGATTCAATGTACCAATGAGGAAGAATCAATATATGCAAAATGGAAAGTTTGAAAAGCAACAAGTTCAGTACATGAAATCAACTGATACTTATCCTCAAAGAATCACGAGAAACCAAATCAGAAAAGGACAACGTATGAGGTGGTGACAAAGCAAAATGAGGGAAAGCAGCTCAAAATATCTTACAAAGGCAAAAAGATTATTCCTGAACCAATCCAGAATAAAGTTAATATAAGTAAAGAATAAATCAAATTGGTAAATCAAGCAAAAGGAAAAATGGCGGATTCAAAGGACAATAAGCTTGAAATTAAATCCATCAAAGGTTTACACACCAACTGCTCCCAAGGACAAACCAGGTATGTCAAATTTCCTAAAATTCAAATATGTTAATTTCATTAGGGGGACTGATGCTTTGCATTTTTTAAATTAGTTTATTTGTGATATGTGTAAGGGGGGGTATATATGTGTGAATTGTTTTTTAAATAATATGTGTGGATCAAAATAAGAGATAACAGTTGAGCTAATTTATCAAATAGGACAAAAAATAACCAAAGGACAAACTATCCTGTCAATTAACTGACAGAAACAGAGACTGCAATGTGCAAACACTGCCTTAGTTGGTTAACTGACCGAAAACAGTCGGTCAACCGACTCTTATGGGAATAAGTTCCCTTTGAAGACTTCATTTCCCCCTATTTCAGCTTCATCCTTTGTCTCTTTAAAACCATTCACTTCCAAAGAGATTTTCTTTCAAATCTACAAGATATTTTCAAATATTGGCTTGGATTAGAAGATTAAGGGCTCGTATCTATCGCTTGGAAGCAAATATTTCATTAAAATGTTGGTTCTTTTTCTCCTCTTTAGGGTTTTGGTAGATCTACTAGTGAGGCTTCATCTTGTTAGGTTTTTGGGTCTTAAATCGTTTGTTGAAATCACTATTGTTAGAAAATGCGTCAGGGTAGAACTAAACAACCTTTCCTGGGAAAAGCAAAGTTTGACACTATACATTTTGAAAGTAAAGAGGATGAGGGAAAATACAAAAATGAAATTGAGAGTCGGAGGGTCATTTGCTCTAAACCTGCTGATTTTGCCTGATTTGAAATTGATCTTGAGAAGTATGTCAAGAAAATGGGATGACCGACTTTCTTACTCAAAGTAATGAGTAGATGTCACATTGGGTAAAAATGTTTTACAATAATCTTACAATTAGCGACGAAGAGTTAAGGTCGTTTGTTAAAGGTGTTGAAATTAGATTGGATAAGAAATATCTTAGAAGACTTTTGAAGTCCAAAAGGGGAGATGTTCTCCCTTACAATACCACCTTACGGCTTGTTGGAAATCTTAAGAAAAATGAAATTGTGAACAAGTTTAATTTGGTTGATGGAAGAGCAGGGTCATTATCACTTGGACATCGTTTTATAAATTCGATGATCAATTATTCTATTATACCGAGAGGATGAAGTCATGCGACCGTCAATGAGTTTGATTTATATCTACTGAATGAAAATTGTCGATGGTAGAAGTCTTGATTTGGCTCATATTATGGTTGAGCATATGGAGTACCAATTGAAGAAAACGTCAAGAGTACTACCTTGTGGTGATGCGCTTTAAAGAATCTTTAATCACTTTAAAGTTGATAGTGATCTTGAAAAGAATACATTTCTCACAATAACCCCGGGATGGATAAATGTTAATAGTTGTAATTTGATAGGGTTTGAGTTCAAGCGAAATATGGGTGAGGAAAAAGATAGAAGATAGAGAGAATGATTGTGGATGAGGAAGAAGATGAGCAAGAGTCAAGCACTGATCAGAAAATTGATAGGCTCCGAAATCAATTTGATAATTTCCAACAATATACCGAAGTGCTTGATTCCAAAGTATCCGGGATCACAAATGATATAGCTGAGATAAGGGTGTCCATGAAAAGCAGATATGAAAGGCTAACTGATATAATTGAAGCTGGGTTTGGAAGGATCATGAGCAACATGGAACATATGTTCCAACTCATGCAGAACCAACAATACAATAGCCAACAGCAGCACATCGCCCAGCAGCAATACAGTTGGCATGCTACTTTCAAGGGGCAGCAGTCCTTTGGAGGACCTACGGCAGCAGCGTCTTCTGGGGCAGGACTATCCACATCATACTATCAACAGATGCCTTAAAGCTCCGGCATACAGCCTGGAAGTCAATACCCATAGCTGCCGACCACGAGTCTTTTTGGGACCATATTATCTGTTCATGGGAAAAGGTCCCCATTAGATTTTATGCATTATTATATTTTGGCTATGTAATTGAACATATCTCATTTTAGTACTTTGGTCTGTAATAGTTAATCTAGAAATTATGGTACTTGATCTGGACTTGATAAAAGTGACTAGTGATAAGTCCATTGTGGTGAACTATTGATCAGTTATGATCTTTTATGCAATAATATTTAATTCTTATGATGATCCACATATATTCTAGTATTGAAAATAATTTTTATCATTATTATTAAAAATCAAGGTTTCATGATCTCTTAAAGAAAAAGTTTTTATTAGAATATTTATCAAAGGGTATAAAAGTAATGTCATTCCATCCCCCACTTTTTGAGATGACAAATGGGGAAAAGTTGATTTTTAAATGAGTTAGTTGATGTTTCGTAATTTGTTCATTTAAGCATTGCATTGATTAAAGGAAGACGTTAAAATTGGTCTTATGTTGCATATTTTTATCACTGTTTGCTTATTTTATATTGCATATCTTTATCAAGTATATGCCATTAACTTCCACTGTTATTTTGCACTATACTAGATACCTCCCCTGTCATTTTGTAAATATCAAAGACATCTCCTGTCTTTTTGCTCAAATACCACTTACCTCCCTTATTGATTAAAAAATAATAAAATTTTTATTATAATACTAATTTTACCCTTGACTATTTAAAAAATAATTAAATAATAAAAAACTAAAATATATAAATAACCCTTTAATTTATATATATTCACCGTCACCTCCTACCTCCGCACCCACTGCTACCACCACTGACCACCCTCCGCCACCTCCCACTGCCGCCACCCACCACTTCCCACCGTCACTACCCACCCCTATTTTAAAAAATAAAAAATAAAAAAATTAACCATTTCATTAAAATAAATAAATAAATAAATTTAAAATGAACCCTTTTATTAACCTTTTTTTTTCTCTCTCTCCAATGGTGGTGGGAGTTGGTGGTGGGCGGTGGCGATTGATAGTGGTGGCGACGATGGGTGGTGGGCGGTGGCGATTGATAGTGGTAGCGACAATGGGTGGTAGGCAGTAGGTGGTGGGAAGCGGCGGGAGGTGGCGGTGGCGGTGGTGATGAGTAGTGATGGGAGGTGGTGTTGGGTGGCGACGGTGGGAGGTGGCAGAAAATGGTGGATGGTGGAGACTGTAAGAGGTGGCGGTGGGTGGTAGGAGTTGGGTGGTAGAGAAAGGCAAATATAATTATTTAAAAAGTTAAGGGTAAAAAATATAATTTTAAAAATATAGGGGTGCTAGTGATTTTTTTAAAAAAATAACCTAAGTGCAATTTTGTCCAAAGAGAGGTAAGTGGTGTTTAAGCAAAAAAATAGGGGAAGTCTCTGTTATTTGCAAAATAACATGAGAAGTATTTGGTATAATGCAAAATGATAGGGGATGTCAATGACATATACCCTATCTTTATCGTTGTTTACTTATGTTTTCATAATTATGCGTAAATGAGTTTAAATATCCGTCCTCGAATTTAGAGGGAGCATGATTATATTATTTATTAAATAAAATATCAAAATTAATTGTCATCATAAAAAATAGAAAAATTATTAAACCCTAAATTTTGATAAATAATTAAATATTAATATTTTTTATGGAATTAATGATTTTGTTGATTGTTTCATAAAAGAGTTCTATTAAGTTGATTGAGAAGAAGACATTATAAAGAAAATACAAAAGAGTGTAAGATGAACGTAATGAAAAAATGAACTAAGATATTATTTGTAGGGAAAAGTACAATTTAGACTTTTTAACTATTGACATATTTCTAAGTGATCCCTCTAAATTTAAACGTTTCATTTCAAACCCTCTACATATCATAATGTTTCAAAATGGTCATTCCGTCAGAAAATCAGTTAAAACTAACGGAATTTAGTGGCAAAATGGTCTTTTCACGTTTTTTAAATTTTTTAATCATTTTTAATTAATTTTATTTTTTTAATCTCTCTCTCTCTTTCTCCAGCCATTTCCCTCTCCTTCCTTCTCTCTCCCCGCCATTTCCCTCTCCTTCTTCCTCCCCTTCCCCTCTCTCTCCCACCCCACCCCACCCCCTGCAATAGGGGGTGTATTCTATCCCCGCAACAAGGGGTGGTTTCACCCCCTGAAATAGGGGGTGCCACCCCCTATTGCAGGGGGTAAACTCACCCCCTGTTGTAGGGGTTGAGTTCACCCCCTATTGCAGGGGGTGGAATCACCCCTTGAAACAAGGGGTGAAAACACCCCCTGAAGTTCACCCCCCTGTTGCAGGGAGTGGTTGCACCCCCTGTTTGCGGGGTGGAATACACCCCTTGTTGTAGGGGGTGGGGTGGGAGGGAGAGAGGGGATGGGGAGGAAGAGGGAGAGGGAGGTGGCGGGGAGAGGGAATGAGGGAGAAGGAGGTGGCGGGAGAGAGAGATTAAAAAAAAAAATTAAAAATGTGAAAAGACCATTTTGCCCCTGAGATTCTGTTAGTTTTAACAGAATCTCTAACGAATGGACCATTTTGAAACGTTATGATACGTAGAGAGTTTAAAATGAAACTTTTAAACTTAAAGGGACCACTTAGAAATGTGTCAATAGTTAAAGGGTCTAAATTATATTTTTTCTTTATTTGTAAACTATTAAATTCACTTTTTATTTTTTTACTTTTTTTTTTAATTTGTTTTTTAAATAACTTTTTAAATTTTAAAATACCTAACTTATTTATCATCAATAAATTACCGTCAATAACATTTGAATATGTGAAACAGAAAAAGAAAAAATAACATTTGAATAATAATATCACGCACATCCACGTGCAACGCACATGCGTAATTAATAGTATATCATATAAATCCTACTACCCTCGCCTGTCGCCCGCCGTCTCTTGCTCTCTCACTGTCAGACGGATTTTTCTCAGTCGGCCTCAGCAACTCTGACGACTGAGTTATCTCTCTCCCCAGTAATTTCTCTATTCTTCTTACGACGACCACCACCCCCTAGCCATGTTACGGTTCTTCTGTTTAGTTGTGTACTGTTAGGATTTTTGATTAATTTTTTATTAATTTTGTGATTGAATTAATTTTGTTTGATTTCTATCAACTGCAGATCTGATGCATATATTTCTCCTTCCACTGATTTAGCAACCGCAGTTCACAGAAGAACCATAAAATGTTGGCGGCCCAAACCCTCAATCTCTCTTCCCCAATCTCTAAAATTCCCCCCAAAACCGACTCTAACCACCCCTTTCCCCTCCTCATCTCCATCGCTAAATTCAATCCCAAACCCAATCCTAACCAATTTCTTACCTCCTGCCTCAAATCACCCTCCCAAACATTAATTTCGCCGGAAACCAATTCCACCCCTGCTTCGACCCGAGTCAAAATCCTCTCCGAAGCACTACCCTTCATCCAGAGATTCCGCGGCAAGACCATCGTCGTCAAATACGGCGGTGCTGCCATGAAATCCGAGGCCCTCCAGGCCTCCGTCATTGCTGACCTCGTCCTCCTCTCCTGCGTCGGCCTCCGCATCGTCTTCGTCCATGGCGGCGGCCCTGAGATCAACCAGTGGCTGGGTAGATTGGGAATCCAACCCAACTTTCTCGATGGGCTTCGTGTCACCGACGCCTCCACCATGGAAATCGTGTCGATGGTGTTGGTTGGAAAAGTCAACAAGCATCTGGTGGCGCTCATCAACAAGGCCGGGGCAACCGCCGTCGGATTATCTGGAATTGACGGCCACATCATCACCGCCAGGCCTTCCCCCAACTCCGCGCAGCTAGGGTTCGTGGGAGACATCGCGAGTGTGGACCCCGCAATTATCCGTCCCTTGATTGATAACGGACATATCCCTGTGATTGCCTCCGTGGCGGCGGACATGATGGGTCAGTCATACAACATCAACGCGGATACAGCGGCAGGGGAGCTCGCGGCGGCGTTGGGGGCAGAGAAGCTAATTCTGCTGACCGACGTGGCGGGGATTCTGGAGGATCGGGATGATACGGGGAGTTTGGTAAAGGAGATTGATATCAAAGGGGTGAAGAAGATGATCGAGAATGGGAAGATCGCCGGCGGGATGATCCCCAAGGTGAACTGCTGTGTCAGGTCACTTGCTCAGGGAGTGAGAACCACTAGTATTATAGATGGGCGATTGGAGCACTCTTTGCTGCTGGAGATTCTGACTGATGAAGGAGCAGGAACGATGATCACAGGGTAAAATTCTGATTTATTTTTTTTCAAAAAATTTTGTTCTTGGATCATTTGGAGTCTCAAAGAGACGAACTGGAGTTGTTCTTTCTTTTTAATTTGTAGTTTGTTTCTCTCTGAAGCCATTGCCTGAGCTGAGGTTAAATGCATGTTTCAATTAATAATTAAGATGATGATGATGATTTTGGGTGTGTCTTGAGAATTTTGGATGAGAAATTATGGTATCCTATCTGATATTGTGTCTTAATTAAGCTTTTTATTTGGTAAAATCAAAGATATTTTAGCAATGTAGTTTTTTTGGTTAGTTAACTACACATCTTATTTTTGAATTTTTTTCTCCCAAAACTTTGGCGCTTACTCTCACCCATCTTTCTTTTTTCTTTTTCCTTCGAAAATTCCCATTCAAAAAAATTTCATTTTTATAACATTAATATTTCTCAATTAATTTTTTAATAATATATTAACAATTATAAAAAATATTTTCTATCCCGCTATAACCACATTAACTGTTACTATCACCACCACTACTAGCACAACAAATATTCGCTATCGTAGCTATTATCACCATACCAAACATTTATTCTCTCTCTCTCCGTGTGTAGCGATCCATCCAAAAAATATAAACTCAACCCTGGATTTCCATCGAACTCCGCCAGCAAATTATTGCCGAAACTGGAGAAATCGGAGGAGAAAGACTTCTTCGACACGATGCACAACTACATAAGCCAAATGCTCATAGAGAAAAATACTTCTCTTGATCTACATGTTATAGGTGTTAGATTAAAAATATAATCATTTCTCTATTAATTTATTTATTTTGTTTTGTTTATATTATTATTGTTTGTCCTAAATATTTTTCTTATTGTTTTATTTCGTCTTCGGCTCTTTTGTGTGTTTACCAATTAAAATGATTGTCAAGTATTTCTTTGCAATCGAACATTTCAAACTAACCCAGATGGTTGAATTTTGTAGTTATTTTTAATGATATATCAAAGCTTTTCTTTATTATATTTTATTTCTTTAAAAGATATCAATATTAAAACAATAAAAAATCTGCTGTCTTCGCTACTTTCCTATTTTTTTAAATCCATTTTTCTTCTCTACTTTTCTGACCAACAACCACCTTTTGTTTACACTTTATACCATAAAGAATAGATTACATTACCTTTTCGTAATTTAATTAGTTAATTGCATATAATTAATTTAAAAAAAATTACGTTTAAAAATTAAAATTAATTAATAACATATTTATAACCAATCAACAAATATAGAATTGTTTACATAAAATTAGTATTTTAATATTTATTTTCTGAAAAATAAGTTATTCTATCTTTTTTACGAAATAATCATAACTCGGGATCGGTAATTCTGAGTATTGAAACCCGGGGATCGTACCCCTGGGTATAAATGAAAAAACATTCCGCATACCCGGGGTTGTACGACGAAAATTCTCTTAAACCCGGGATTGATAACCCCGGGCCTATAATGATTTTTTTTTTTTTTTTATTATTATTTTGAATCAAATGCATGCAAACCGGGGGTTGGGTATAATGTATGTGCATTATAATGTATAATGCAATCAAAACATCTCTCTCTCCAATTCTCTTTTTCCTCCCTGAATTATGGAATTTTTTTTTCAAGTTTTGTTGGTACATTTTTCTATTTCTTCTTAATTTTTGGAAATTAAAAAAAGAAAAACCAACGATTTTTTTATTTTATTTTTGATAATTTTTAGGTTGTTTGTGTGACAAGTCCTTTATTTTAAGTTTAATTTAAAAAAAAATAACCATACGCAATTACAACTTGTATTTTAGTCTCGTGCATTAAGAGAATGCGGAAGGGCCAATACATGCATTGCACTCTTACAGTTACATGTAGATGTACAAATATTAGGCAAGTACATGTTACAACTTGTATGTAAAATATTTGTTAGATGTACAAATATTACACAAGTACATGTTCAAAATAGATATTTTTGGAAAATCTCATTTTGGTCCTTAAAATATTTTAAAATCGAAATCCATTGGGATAGGCAGAATTAAATCATTTTTATTAGAAGGATATTAAAATACATGAACCAAATGATTAGGCATCATATATCACATAGTAATTAACGAAATTAATTCAAATTCCCTTAAAAACATACATTGGAATCATAAAAAAAAAAAAAAAAAAAAAAAAAAAAGAAAAAGAAAAAGATTGATGAAAACAAACTCAATAAAAAAATTTGACTGGACTCGTCGGTCGACTGGTACCAGGCCGTCGGTTGACCGACCTTCTTTGTAATGACCATCAGACCACTACACTGGTCTAATCGGTTGACTGACCGTTTTTGGTCGTTTGACCCATTGGACCAGAGGGTTCCTCTCCCATCCAATTTTAGTCATTGTTCTTGATGGCTGACTGATCCTTCTTGTTGGTCGACCGAATAGATCAGTAGGTGACTCATTTCATATCCAAAACACACTATTTTTGTTAGTCGACCAACTCCTTTCGTCGGTTTACTGAATTGATCCGAAACTTTACTATTTTAAGCATTAAAACCAATTTTTCACTTAGGTCATGAACCAAAACTATTTCACATATTTAGCACATTGAAAAACACACTTAAAACACATAAATTAATTGTGACACATACAAGATTAATTTATTTTAAAGTGTCGAGCATGATCTTTATTCTGATTGCATTAATAATATATAAGTAAAAAGTTGTCTTCACCTAGTTGCCTTCACAGTTTTTAAAACTCTACACATCTTCATTATTTCCATTTTGCACCCATTACATTTTCCTTAATGATTCCTTTTCAACGATTCATTTTCTTAATTTCATGGAACTATAAATCTGAAACCACTTAGTAAAATCATTAGTCCCATAAAAATATTAATATTTAATTATCCATCAAAATCTTGAATGCAATAGCTTGTGCAAAGAAGATTGACTGTTGCCATACTCTTAAATAATAGTAATTCTAGTGCAGCTACTTCTGAACTTTATAACTTTAGCTAGCGGGTTGGTTGACCACTGGCTTTCAATCTCTATCATTGGCATGCGTGTGGCCCACCTACTCAACCAGGCATTGGAGAATGAGAATGGGAGCGTAATCCAAAGAAGAAGAAAAAAAGTTTGTGAAAGTCTTAGGGAAACTCCCTAAGAGCGACAAACTTTATGTCTAGGAGAAACCAGGCCAGGAGGTATGTGCATATAGACTTCCTCAAGAACATCATCATTGAGAAATGCATTTTTTACATCCATTTGAAAGAGGGTTCATTTTCGAATGGCGGCGACGGCAAGAAGTGTACGGATAGATGTTAGCCTCGCCACTGGAGCAAATGTCTCTTCATAGTCAATGACATATTCTTGAGCAAATCTTTTAGCAACAAGTTGTGCTTTATATCATTCAACAGAGCCATCAAAGAGTGTCTTGATTTTAAACACCCATTTGCACCCAATAAGAGTTTTTCCAAGAGGCAGATCAACAATATCCTAGTGAGTTTTAGCGAGAGCCTGAAGTTCTTCGCCCATTGTTTTTTACCAAAGAGGATTAGTACTAGCCTTCTTAAAGTATTAAGGCTCATGTAGATGAAGTATAGTGGAAAAACAATAGAAATCAGTAAGGTAATGTGGACGATGAGTTAACCTGGTAGAGTGGCGGAGGTGTTCTAGAGCGTGGGTCTCAAAGGCAGTTGGTACGAAATCATCAGCCATAGGAGAAGTCTCAAGCATGGTCGCCGGAGCTAGAGAGATGAGATCAGCTGGTGATTCTGGAGTAGGTTCAGCTGATGGGTCTGGGGTAGACTCAACATAAGATACAGGGTTGGGCGCAACAGGTGGTGCTAGAGTAAACTCAATTGTACCTAGAACTGTATCATCTAGAAATAACTCAATGGATAGATCAGTAAAGAATCTAGAGTTAGTGAGGGTTGACATGTCAAATGACCATGAGGAAGAAAACATTTGATGTTCCCAAAATATAACATGTCGCGAGATACAAAGGGTTTTAGAAATGGGATCCCTTGGTTCCAGTTTGTTGTGTTCATGTGCTTTGAGAAGAACAAAACAGACGCAACCAAAGACTTTGAGTTCACAGTAATTAGGAGTTTTACCGAAAAGGCGTTCAAATAGAAACTGGTTTTGGATTGTAGCGGAAGTGATATGGTTTATTGTGTAGACGGCTGTGAAGGTAGCCTTACCCCAAAAGCGCTCAGGACATGATGAAGAAATGAGGAGAGCACGAACTGTGTCAAGAATATGTCTATGTTTGCGTTTGGCTCGTCTATTTTGTTGGGATATACTAGGACACAAGCGATGGGAGAGCGTGTCATTTTTGTGAAGCAGGTTAAGAAAAACACGATCCTTGTATTCCATTGCATTATCTAAGCGAAAAACATTGTTTTTTCTAGAAAATTAGGTTTGAACCATAGAAGAAAACTCATAATATTTTTGGAATAGTTCGGATCGATGTTTCGTAAGAAACAACCATATATATCGAGAATAGTCATCCATAAGATAACAAAGTAATGAAGGCCACCCATCGAGGCATGAGAAGAAGGCCCCTAAATATCATAATGAATTAGATTAAATGGTGCAAAGGAAATAAATTGACTTTATTTAAAAGGTAAGTCCAGTTGTTTGGCAAGTTGGCAATAGATACATTTGAAGGACTCATATTGAACTGAACCTAACTAACCACTAGAAATAAGCGATTTGAGTCGGCTAGATGAAGTGTGGCCTAACCGAGTATGCCATATTTGGGATAATGAGAGATCAGTTGGTGGTTGTGGAGATAAAGATGAGGATACCAGTAGTGGTGGTGAGGTTGCACAGGTTGATGAAGGGACTTGGGGTTGTGGTGGTGATGAAGTTGGAGATGGAAGGTGCAAACTGGTAAGTTCAAATAGGCGTCCAACC
Organism: Eucommia ulmoides; assembly: GCA_016647705.1. Classification (NCBI taxonomy): domain Eukaryota; kingdom Viridiplantae; phylum Streptophyta; class Magnoliopsida; order Garryales; family Eucommiaceae; genus Eucommia; species Eucommia ulmoides. The sequence continues at coordinate 35,563,482 of CM028339.1, read as the reverse complement.
TTACGACCAGTCCCAAGAGTTTTTCATGTCCGAGAATCCTACACACAACAACTACTATTAGAAAATATAACTTCAAATCCCAATTCACAAAGTTGTCCAACAGACGAGAGATTTAAAGTGAGTTTTGGAATCAAATACGTGTCAAGAATAAAAAGATGGGAAATAGAAACCTGACTGGTATGAGCAACACACATTTGAGAACCATCAGCGGTATGAATACTAGGGATATTCATAGCGAAGAGTTTGATTGAAAAAATATGAGGATCAGATGTCATATGATTGCAACAAGCAGAATCAAAGAACCAAGAAGAGTTACCTGTAGTAAGTGAGAGAGCAGGGAAAAGGTTTATACAATTACCAATGTTGGAGAAGATATAAAGGAGGTGTGAGGCCAAATTTGCAATAAACATGGTGATAGTAGTAGAGGTAGGATCTGAACTCTCTTTGGCATTGATAATGAGCGAAGAACCCACAGACATCGCTATTAAGCCTGGAGAAACTATTGTCACGGATGGATTTAGGATGCTGAAATTATCTAGGAATCGATCTATACTAGTGAAGAACTGATTGAGGGCCCTTTGAACCAATCAAATCTCCATGATGAACCGAATAAACAATATAAAGAGAATTATACTATATGATCCAAATTTGATTTAACGGAGATCACAAATAGATCCGAAATCCTGAAATTGCCCCGGAACTAATATTGAATCTTCAAGGACTGGATGAAAAACGGGTGAACCGGTGTAGGAACCACACGGATATAACAGAACTATATTTTGTAAACATCAAATCACAAAACGGAGGTTGGAAACAGAATTAGAACACCAAAAAACTATAGGAACCGGTCCAATTTCATAGAAAATCAGTCAAAAAATGCTTGAACTGGTCCGAGAAAGCAAGAGGCGCATGAAATCTAAGAGGTAGTCGACGCAAAAACTTCGAGCTGCGCGTGAAACGTCAGATTTTCTTTATTTTTTCCCGTTGGGGTCTTCACTTCAAGACGGTTCTGATGGTATATTATAAGGTAAATTCTAAGCTCTAATTGAGGAGATAGAGCCCAAAATTCGAGACAGTGCGAGCATACGCGTGGATCTGACGCGAATCAGGAGCAGAACACTCGGGTCACACGTGTGGGTGTGTTGAGCATCATACGATGATGAGTCTTGCTTAGTTGGAATCTTCTCGTCGATACGATTCCGATGGTATATCGTGAGATGGATGTGGAGCCTTGGTTAAGGTGGTAGAGCCCAAAATCCGAGACAACATAGTTTAGGGGTACTATAGGCTGTGGGAGGTGCGTGTGGGCGCGTTGGTACTCCAGTGACGGTGATTTTGGTGGCATTGTGTTCGTCTATGCAAAATAAATATGGTAATATGGTGGTTGTTGATACCGGAGTGGTGATGAAACCTATAACAGCGACGAAAATCACGGGAGAAAAGCGAAGGCGACTGCAGAAGCTTTAGGATTTCAAAAAAAAAATATTTAGAGAGAATAGATCCAGATAAGACTTACTCTTGATACCATATTAAGATAATTAAAAGGTGGAAAATGAACCATGTATTGATATATTGAGAAAGAAATACAAAGTTATATGTATTAAGAATATATAGAATAGAAACTATATATGAATATTTATAGGGGAAGTGGAGTTAGGGTTTTGCTCTACGGACCAAGTGGACTAAATCCATTATTACACTAAAAATTCACATAAAAAGTAAAAGTTTGTCTCTTCTAGGCATCCATGCGAATGATACACCTAAGGCTCTCCCCTTTCAGCATGTACTCAAAAGCCTTGTTTATGTCCGAGAAAGGGACATCATGTGTGATGAATTTCTCGAGTTCAAGCTCCTGCCCACATTGAAAACCAAATCAAATCCCTTAGGAAGAACCATTAACGCTTTGCCAAACAACTACTTAGAAATTAGATCAAGTTGTACCATGGACATGCACTTTTCGACAACTGAGGGAAGGTCGGAGCGAGGCTTGTAGTTACCAAAGAAAGTACCTTTAGCATTCTTTCGTTCAGAACATTCATCGGTTGGGTTTTGAAAGCATCGTCTTTGTTAGGCATGCTGACAAGAACAGCCATACCCCAACCCTGAAAAACCATAAGCCAAGTATTTGTTTAGGATCCGTTTGGTTCTGTTTTCAAAAAATTCAACTATTACCACAGCACCTTAGTAGTGTTTCTATATCTATATTTTTAGAACAAAAATTTGAGAACAATAACAGAATTATTCCCAAACACCACCAAAAATACCAGGAGAAGGAGGAGTAGAAGAAAAAACATACATCATGAACACATTTGAATGCAGAAATCATGGCGTTGATGCTTCCAGTACACTCAATACTCCGATCAACTCCCCCATAGGTCATTGCTACTATCGCCTAAAGACATAAACAATAACAACAATCAAATAATACATTATTAATGGTAGAAAGTACAAGTGATGAGAAGTTTGATATTTAATGAAGCAGACCTCTTGAATAGGCTTGTCATGTTCCTTTGGTTTAACAAACTCCGTGCACCCAAATCTTTCGGCTGTAATTCCAAAGAAGAAGAAAATGAATAGATTAACAACAAATGTAAGCCACAAAAATACTTCCAAGAAGACAAGATATTAAGGTGGTGCTTGTTTAGTGTTTTCCATTTCTGTTCCCAATAAAAAAAGAAATTTGAGACTGATTCTATGATGTTCCATGATATTTGTTCTAATGTAAGTGAGCTGAACAACAACAAATTTCGGTTTTTTTTTTTTTAGTTCCCATAATTGTTTCAGTTCCAATTTTTTTTTTTTTTTTTTTGAATTGGGAAACAGAAACGCAACCTAAAAGAGTTGGAAACAAGTGCATGCATTCATTTCTAATTCCAATTCGGAGGCTCAAATTCCATGCAACCAAACACGACCTAAAGGAACGTCGCCTGATTTTATTGGTAAATGATTTACCCCACCTTCATTAAATCTGTTAGAATTCAAGTCAACACCAATAATCCTAGAAGCACCAGCAATTCTAGCCCCTTCAGTAGCCTGAGAGAAAACTCAACATTAGCATCAATATCAACAAGTCCCAAAACCAATAAGGTCGAGTTTGGTAGCACAAAATTGAAGATATTGCATTCATTTCCAATTCCATGAAGCCAAATGCCACCTAAACAGAAAAACTCATAGCAAGGACAACAACTCCTAATCCCAAAAACAACCACCGTCGAACCCCTTGTCGATTTTGCAACACTCAGGGTAGCATCAAGACCGGTGGATATGCCATAGTTAAAGATACAGACTTTGTCCAACGGGGCATCTAGATTGATCTTGGCAAGACAACCGACATGAACAACGCTGTACTCATTGAATGTGGAGGTGCCTACGAAATGATAAACGGGTTTTCTGTTCATCGAGAACCTCATTTTTTTGTCGTTAAGCATCATCCCTTGCTCCATGTTGATCCTCAAGAGATAACACATGTTGCTCTCCTCTGACTTGCAATACCGACACTCTTTGCATTCACCTATGAAAACTAGGAGGACGTGATCACCTGGTTTGAGGTCCATCACTCCCTCACCACTACTCTCAACAATCCTATAACAAAATCAAATCAAAAGGACAAAATTAGGCATCTAAAATTAAGAATTCAAACAAATGCAGGTTTGGTTAGAGGTAATGAAATTGTATTCCGATAAACCAAAGTAGACTTCTGAATGATCGCCCATTCATATTTCAATTCCATTGCAACAGAACTTAAATACATTACATCAAATATTTGGGCCCAGTTGTTTAGTGTTTCTGTGCTCAGATTTCTGAGAACAGAAACAAAAAATGTTTCTTTTGTTGCATGGGAACAAAAGCACTAAACAAACACCACCTTAGTGACAAGGATCAAAATATTTACCGGCCAGCTTCATGTCCGAAATGCGAGGGAACAATGGGGTTTGGCCCTGCAAAAACCAAAACAAGTATATTTCTTGATGAAATCCTTGACCAATTATGTTAAAAAATGCAAATTCAACAAAAATTATACTCATGCGGGGGAAATGAATTTGAAGTGGTTTACCTTGGCTTCCCAGAAGTAAACATCGATATAGCAGAGAGAGGTGAAGAGGATCTTAATGCGAACCTCCATTGATTGCAGTGGTGCCACCTCCACTTCTTCAATCACCAGCGACTTTCTGGCTTTCCATGCCACGGCAACTGTATTAATGCCAACAAAATAATAAACCTGTTGTACGGAAGCGTGTCAAGTGGACCCAAAATACAGAACAAATATTGTGGGAGATGAAATGAAAACACACACACACACACTCATAAACAATAACACAAGATTTAACGAGGTTCGACAATTTCGCCTACTCCTCGAGAGCAACTATGGAACTTCTTTATTTGATGATGAAATACAAATAAAGAATACAAATCAAGGCCTTAAAACAATTTAAGACACTTGAGCAAAAATTCACTCAATTGTGGCTATTGAGGAATTTAATCTCTCACTCTCTTCTTGTTCTACAATTGTGAGATCTTAATCTTCAAAGCTCATGATCTCTATTTATAGAGGAGGTTTGAGCTTTGTTTTCAATCTGTACCAAAAACCATGAACCTTCAATAATTTCTGCAGTCTAAAATTGCAGCTCTTTCTTTCAACAAAAATGGCCACTTTCACATGCTGATTTTCTTCCATCTTCAAACTTTGCTGCCACCAACCATATTTTTATTGTTAAGAATGGCAACCATGTGATCCATACACAATTGTCAAAATAAACAATTGTCACCCAAGCTGAAAATGCCCACCAAAGTTGAAAAATAAATGAGCCAACAACCAACAATCTCCACCTTGGCAAGATTTTCAAGTGCCACTATCAACATAACGTTAGTATGAATTCTCATACTATACATCCAATAGGACCAATAGTTGCTCCTCCAAAAATCATACTTATGTATGAACAATATTGGCCAAGTTTAAGCAGTGCTGAAATTTGGCGCTTTCAACGACTTTCATCAACATATTTGCAGAGTTATCGGTTGTCCCAATCTTCGTAAGAAGAATAACACTTGCATCTACAATCTCTCGAACAAAGTGGAATCGAACATCAATATGCTTGGTTCGAGCATGATGGACTTGGTTATTCGCTAGATGTATTGCACTTTGACTATCGTAATATATCTCCACCTGTTTCTGATAAAGACCCAAGTCTGAAATCAGTCCATGTATCCAAATGGCTTCCTTCATGACTTCTCCAACAACCATGTATTCAGCCTCCGTGGTAGACAATGCTAAAATGGACTGTAAAGTAGACCTCCAACTAATTAGACCACTAGCCATGGTAAATAAATACTCAATAGTAGACCGTCGCTTATCCAAATCACCAGCATAGTCCGAATCCACATATCCAATGAGAAATTTTTCGACTTCCATTTGATTTCTCACAAATTTCAAACCTACATCCTCAGTACCTTTGATATACTTCAAAACCCATTTTGTAGCTTCCCAATGCTTCTTTCCTGGATCATGCATATATCTGCTAACCATACTAACAGCTTGAGAAATATCAGGTCTCGTGCATACCATTGCGTACATGAGTCTTCCAATCAAACTTGCATACGATACTTGAGCCATATATATCTTTTCTTCATTTGTACTCGGTGACAATTCCGCACTTAATTTAAAGTGAGGAGACAAAGGTGTACTAACCGGTTTGGTATTTTTATCTATACCAAATCGATTTAGTACATTTTTCAAATACTTTTTTTGTGTCAGCCACACAGTCCCAGTCATTCTGTCACGAGTAATTTCCATGCCCAAAATTTTCTTGGCTTTGCCAAGATCCTTCATTTCGAATTCCTTCCGAAGTTGGGCTTTTAACTTCTCAATCTCCATCAAACTCTTAGATGCGATCAACATATCATCAACATATAAGAGAAAATAAATGAAGGTATCATTGTTCAATTTATGGAAGTACATACAATGATCGTATTGATTTCGCGTAAAGTTATGTACCTTCATAAATTTGTCGAATCTTAAATACCACTGTTGTGGAGATTACTTCAAACCATACAGGGACCTCTGCAACTTGCATACCATTTATTCTTTGCCAGCAGCTTTGAAACCATCAGGTTGCGACATATAATTTTTCTCATCCAAATCTCCATGTAGAAAAACAGTTTTCACATCAAGCTGTGCCAACTCCAAGTCAAATTATGCAACCATGGAAAGTAAAATTTGAATGGAGGAATGCTTTACTACTGGTGAAAAGACTTCATTGTAGTCAATCCCTTCCTTTTGAGCATACCATTTTGCAACCAATCTTGTCTTGAATCTCACACTGTTTTTCTCATGAGAATCTTCTTTCTTTCCATACACCCATTTACATCCAATTGTCTTTTTCCTTTTTGGTAACTCTACGAGTTCCCAAGTTATATTCTTATGGAGAGAATCAAATTCTTCATTCATGGCCTTATTCCATTCCACACTTTCAGAACTTTGCACAGCTTCTTTGTAGGTGGTTAGAATATATTCACTGACAATTGATAGGGCATAAGCAACCATATACGCAAACTTGGCTAGTCTCCGAATTGTCCTTTTTGGTTTGCTAGCTGCTATCAATTTTTCAATTTGTGGGGGCCTTTGAGGAGAAGGCTCCACCTCAATTCTATCTTCCGTATCCTCGTCATTTTCATCATCTGAAGAAGTGTCTTCTGAAGGAGAATCTGCTGGACTTTGAATCTCCACCTGTTGCACCAGACTGCCTTTTTTATTCTTTTCATTGGACACTTTCTTCTTCACAAATTTACTTTTGTCGAAAGTAACATCCCTGCTCAAAATCATTTTCTTCAAAGTAGGGCACCATAATCTGAACCCTTTCACTCCACTGCTAAAGCCCAGAAATATGGCCTCATTTGCCCTTGGATCAAGTTTGCTATCTTCGGTCACGTGAAAGAACGCCGAGCAACCGAAGATACGCAAAAAATCATAATCTGATGAAGGTGATCCTGACCACACTTCAATAGGAGTTTTTCCATCAATTGTAGCAGAAGGCAGACGGTTAATTAGATGACATGCATAAGTAATCGTTTCTACCCAAAAACTCTTCGTCAAATCAGAATTAAATAGTATGCACCTTACTTTTTCAAGTAAAGTCCAATTCATACGTTCTGCTACACCATTCTGTTGTGGAGTCTTTTTCACAGAAAAATACCTTACTATTCCTTCTTGTTTGCACAAGGAATAAAATGGATCGAACGTGTATTCGTCGCCGCTCTCCGATCTCAATACCTTAATCTTCCTTTCTGTTTGATTTTCCACCATCTTCTTCCAAGCCAAGAAGATCTCTAGGACTTGATACTTGTATTTCATAGTATACACCCAGAGTCTTCTTGAGAAGTCATCTACAAATGTAACAAACCAGTGCCTGCCACCCAAAGATGCAGTCTTCATTGGACCCCAAACATCAGTATGCACATAGTCTAGGATCCCTTTTGTTTTGTGAATGGCCGTGCCAAATTTAATTCTGGTTTTCTTACCCAACACACAGTGCTCACAGAAGTCCATCTTACAAGTCTTGGCACCCTTTAAAAGACCCTGTTTTACTAGGCCTTGCATGACCTTCTCTCCAGCATGCCCAAGCCTCATGTGCCAAAGATTGGTTATATCAATAGTAGTTTCTACGGTGGCAGCTCTACCGACAATGGTCTTTCCTTGTAAGAAATACAAATTATTTCTCCTTAGGCCTTTCAAGACAACCATAGTACCTCGTGTGACTTTTAATGATCCAACTTCCATGGTAACTTTGAAACCATTTGATTCTAAAGCACCCAAAGAAATTAGATTCTTCTTCAAATTTAGTACATACCAGACATTTGTCAGATCCCTCGTGGTTCCGTCGTGTAGCTTCAATCGGATCACGCCAACCCCTTTTTTTTTCACACGTATGATCGTTTCCCATAAGAATTGATCCACTACTACCGAGATCCAAACTGGTGAAACAATCCCTATTAGGACACATATGATAGGAACACGCGGAATCAATAATCCACTCGTCTGAGCCAACTCCAGCTGTAGTGGCTAGAGCAAAATTTGAATCATCATCTTCAATTTGGGCCACGTTTGCATTTGTATTACCCCTGTTTTTTAGCTTGGGGCAATCCTTCTTCCAATGACCCTTCTCGCAGCAAAAAGCACATTTATCCTTTGCCGGAATCTTCCTTCCATTTGATGAAACTCCTTTCGACTTGGAACGAGAGTTGTTTCTACCTTTGTTGTGCTTTTTGGCCTCCGATCTGCCCCTCGTCATCAAAGCAGTAGATGTATCAGTTTGAGACACCTTGTTACGTCTATGAACTTCGTTATTCATCAACGCGTTTGATACATCCTTGAATTTCACCGAGTCTTTTCCGTAGATTAAAGTGATTGCCAAGTGTTTGTATGAATCCGGTAAGGAATTTAACAACACAAGGGCTTTGTCCTCATCTTTGATCTCTTCATCCAGGTTCAATAGATCGGCAATCAACTTGTTGAAGTCATTCAAATGGTCCATCATAGATGTACCTTCTTGGTATTGAAATCGGAAAAGCTTTCGCTTCAGATACAACCGATTCTCAATACTCTTCGACATGTACTTTTCTTCAAGTACCCTCCATAAGTCATTCGCCATCGTCTTTCTCATTACAAAGTATTTTACGTTCTTTGCAAGACAAAGATGAATAGAACCGCACGCCATTTTGTTGATCTTCAACCACTCTGCTTTCTCCATAAAATCTGGTTTTTCCTCTAGGGTTATTTCCAAACCCTGTTGGACCAGCATATCCATCATCTCACATTGCCACATGCCAAAACTGTTTGTTCCGTCAAATTTTTCAATATCAAATTTGCCATTTGATATTGACAATTTTGTTTGTGAACTGGAAGAGGTTGATGGCGATTCAATCTCCTCCGTTTTTTATTCGATCTCCGCCATAATCCCAAGCTCTCAACCTGAGCTCCGATACCACTTGTTGTGCGGAAGCGAGTCGGGTGGACCCAAAACACAGAACAAATATTATGGGAGATGAAATGAAAACACACACACATACTCACAAACAATAACACACAATTTAATGAGGTTCGACAATTTCGCCTACTCCTCGGGAGCAACTATGGAACTTCTTTATTTGATGATGAAATACAAATCAAGGCCTTAAAACAATTTAAGACACTTGAGCAAAAATTCACTCAATTGTGGCTATTGAGAAATTTAATCTCTCATTCTCTTCTTGTTCTACAATTGTGTGATCTTAATCTTCAAAGCTCATGATCTCTATTTATAGAGGAGGTTTGAGCTTTGTTTTCAATCTGAACAAAAAACCATGAACCTTCAACAATTTCTGCAGTCCAAAATTGCAGCTCTTTCTTTCAACAAAAATGACAACTTTTACATGCTGATTTTCTTCCATCTTCAAACTTTGTTGCCACCAACCATATTTTTTTTGTCAAGAATGGCAACCATGTGAGTCATACACAATTGTCAAAATAAACAATTGCCACCCAAGCTGAAAATGCCCACCAAAGTTGAAAAATAAATTAGCCAACAACCAACAAAGCCCACCACCAAATCAAACACCTTTATTACAACAAATCAAAGAAACCAACGACTCCAGATCATAAAAGAACATTACAAAAAGAAAATGGAGTTGTTTTTTTTTCTTTTTCTTTTCTGAATCATCAAATCAACCAAACAATGACCAAATATCAGAGAAATTGAAATTAGGATTTAAGGAGCTAGAAAAGGTACCTTTGCAACGTATGATCTGACCAGCGGTGCTTGTCATCTTAAACTTTGAAGCAACTTCTCTCTTTTGAATTAATCAAATTGGTTTTCTCTTTCAGTTTGCTTGTAGAGAAATGGGTTTGCATGTATAGCCATATATATGCGCGCGCGCGCACGACATTTAAAGGAAACCACCACCTTCAAGTTGAAGGAGATACAAATCCGCTTACAGCTTGCTTACTTTCGTGGTTTTCTGTTTTTTGATTTATTCCTGTAATCCGTGGCGGTTTTGATCATAGTTTTCAGTTTTAAGCAAAAAGCGTAGACTTCTAAGTTTTGAGAGCACCTCCGAGTTGTTGTATATATATATTTGGTGAGATCCTCCGAGTTGTTATATTTTGATGTGGCATTTACCGAAATGAGAAACCAAAATTCATAGGACATACCAAATTTAAAAAATATTTTAAAAGAGGTTTTATATTTTGGTGTAATATTTTTTATTTTTATAATAAAATTAAAATTAAAGATTTATACCACTTACCTCTTCTGTTATTTTACCTTAAATCAAATATTTCTCTTGTCATTTTATAAATATCAATCAACCTCTTTATCATTTTGGTCAATGACCACTTATCTCTCCTATAAATAAAAAATTAAAATAATTCTTATTGTAATGATAATTTTACCTTAATTATTTAAAAATAATTAAAAATTAAAATACAAATATAACCCCTTGAATTTTTTTTTACATATTTTCATCATTTACATTTTTACACCAACATTCTTATTTTTATAATAAAAATCTAAGGCCCCACCCACCTCAAGAAGCTGTCTTCTTCGTTTCCCCCAACTCGCCCATCCCTTCCTCGCTGCCGAGAACACCCGCATCGAATTGCAGGTGAAGTCCACTTTTCTTGAAGTCCAATTTCAAGGGTGCGTATAGTGGTAACAACTAAAGGCCGTCGCCGCCTCCTCCTCCCCTCTCTCTCTTCCCAGATCCCCTGCGACGAATCTACACACATCTGGATGGCGTGATGGCGTGATGTCACCACGGATCTTCCCAGATCCGTCGCAACGTCCGGCAAATTCAAGCTCAAGCTATAGTTTATCTGGACGCAAGCACTGAACAGTATTTTGATTACTGGCATTTTGTTGACAAATGTGTTGTTCCTAAGCTATTCCGAAATTGAAATAATAGGGAACACCGTATACCGACAGTATTATTGTTAATTGTACTATGGATTCGGTCGAAGAAGCAATTACTTGGATTCGGGTACATGGAATGTTTTTGAACCATTGAAACCTTTGAGCTGAATTGTCATGGAATCATTTAATCAATTAACTAGATTTCGTTATAATTCGATTCCCGATTTAGAATTATACGCTATTCTCGTATCTACGTTCATCACGCTAGAACTATCCACCACATAGGCATCTACCAAAACCAAGAGTAGAGCCAAGAGTTTCATGGAGGATTTGTTACAGATCTGGGTCTGCACTTGTTTCTCTCTTCTCTATTCTTGGTAAAGAGAAGACGCAGGATTTCTCCATCTCATCCACCAATCTCTTCCACTCTCTTGCAAGTATTGTGAAATTGATTCTCTCTACAGCTCTAACATCTGTGCTTCGCTGAACAAATCGACACTGATATGTTCGGCGGAGCATAGATCTGTGCTCTGCTGAGTAGATTGGCCCCCTTCCAACGAGGTGCAAGAGAGAGAGAGAAAGAGAGAGAGAGAGAAGATGAGAGAAGGTTGGGTCGTGGCAAGGGAAGCAAGGGGCTCGGTCAGGGCAAAGCAAAGATGATTACCAAGTTGATGATTAGGACGATGGCGAGAGAATCAGCGGGCAACGCTATGGACGTTTTCTATGCCCTCAAGACTCAAGAGGCAAACAAGAACACTGCAAGTTTTGGCTTCTTGGATTAGAAAGTGAAATAATGAAATTACTTTTAAAAAATAAAGGGTCAAAAGTATATTTTTAAAAATAGAAATTTTAGTGAATTTTAAAAAATATATATATATATAATAGAATTAAAAATAAAGGGCAATTATGCCTTTTTACACGAAAAAAATGGTCAAATAAGTTAATTGGTATTTATAAAATGATAGAATATGTATCTGGTTTAGGGCAAAATGATAGGGAAGGTACGTGGTATAAACCCTTAAAATTAATCAAATTTAACCCAAATAAAACTAATCTAATCCAATCCCAATAAAAATAAAATTAACTAATTAATCAACCCAATACAAATAAAATAAAATTAATAAATTAAATTCCATCAAACCTAATTAAATACAAATAAACAAAATCTATTACATCCAACTAAATTTAATTTAACGAAAATTAATATAAATCTAACTAAAGAAATTTTACTTAACCCAAATTAAACAAACTCAATATTAACTGAACAATATTTAAACTCAAATCGACTAATTAACCCTAATTAATCCATCCACCCACTCATTAATTTAAAACTTTGCTCTTCCTCTACATGCATATGAGTTGTTTTTTATTTTATAAATATATAACTTAAGTAGATTGTAGTCTAAATATGTGTATTTAAATTTTATTGTTTAACTCTATTGTAAATTTTATTGTTGTTGATCCCTAGGTTTTGATGAAAAATTAAGTGTTGATTTTTTTTGTGAAACTAATATATTTGTTGAGTATTTCAGAAAAAGAGTTCAATATATTTAATTATGGAAAAGACATCATGAAAAAAAAGTTAAGGGTGTAAAGATAAATGTGTTGAAGAAATGAAGAGTTGTGAATACCTTGAAGAAATTAAGTGAAAACAACTCTATACTTTTATACTCTTAATACAACCCGAATTAAGATCACATACGACACTATTAAACGAGTTATCTTTATGTGTGTTCGAAATTATAGAATTTAGGATCATAATCAAAGATTTGACATGTGCTCCTTATGTGAAATTGAAAATGATAATTGACATAATTGAAAATAAGGTTTAAAGTATAAAAAGTTGAATTTTAAGGTCAATTCAGTCAATCGAAAAAAACAATCGGTTAACTGAATCAAACAGTGTGTTTTGGAGCAGAATTAGTGAAGGAAAGGATCACCCTAATGCAATCGGTCAACTAATTAGAAGAAATCAGTCAACCGTTTGAATCAGTAAGGTTTTCGGAGTAAAATGGAATGTCCCTGCAACAATCGGTCAACCAAATGGAGAAAATCGATCAACTGAATGGGTATAAGAGTTTGGCAGGGAAAGGCTTTGAAGCAATCGGTCAACCGACTAGGTTGAAGTTTGGCTGGGGAAAGTCTCTACAATGATCGGTCAACTAAACAGAGAGGTTTGGTCAACTGACTGCCTGTGAGTCCTTGGCTTGGTTTTGATACTGTATCAATCGATTAATTGAACACCAGGGGTCGGTCAACAGACTGTTTCGGTTGTAATTTCGAGGAACTTGATCTCTAGGTAAAAAACTACCCATTTTTATGATTCCAAGGAAGAGAAAGATTTGATCTTATTAAAGATATGGTGCATGTATTTAATATCCCTATTAATTTGGTGCACATAATTCATGATTTTCTTAATTTAAGTTGATTAATACTTCATATTTTTGTGATTTTAAATTAAGATATATTTATAGACTTATTTGAGAGATTTGAGAGTTATTTTTTAGTGGATTAACCCAGAATTGAAAGATATTATTATATGGGGTTTAAGAGTACTTTTTATGGACATATATTTTGAAAAGTAGCCGTTAGATGACTTGTTATTAGTATATATATTTAGACCTACCGGATTGAGATACATTACATCAAGAACAATCAGTTCTAAGATTTTCTAAGAGATATTATTACGCTAAGATTTATGTGAGATATTTGCGTGAAGTTCTTAATCTGAAGTGCTGTTGATTTGGCGTCACCGACTTGTGCTATATTGTGATTAAATTTCTATCTTCGATGTTTCTCGATGAGATATTTCTAAGCTATTGTTCTTAATTTTGATTTTATATTCCTAATATTTGCTTGGTTTTAAGATCGTTAGAAAATGATTTTCAAATATAAAAGCCTGAAAATCTTTTTAAAACGATTTTGTGTGATTATTTGATTACATACTTTAATTTGTGCTACCCACATTATTTATTAATCAGATATTAATTTGTCTCATTTTGTATCTATCACATAATAAATTTTGGGACATTAATTGAGTATATTCGTATTGAGGTGGTAGAAACTACTTGTAGAAAGAAACTCATATTTTTATGTATTTGTGAGTTTGGCGGATTAGACATGATTGGGCTGGTGTCTAGTCAGGGTAGCTAAGTTTGATCTTTTCGTGTGAAAAAGAATAGGGTTTGATCTTTGTCCTAAATAAAAAGTTAGGTTATTCTTTTATCTTGAAAAGAACTAGGTCTTGATTCTCCCTACAAATGAATTGATTTGAGTGAATTGTAAATGTTTCATCCTTACTTGTGAAAATGATACTTGTGAGTGTGGTAAGGTTTGATCTTTAGCTTGTTAAAAGGATTGAATTTTTATTTTTCCTGTAATAGAATTATGTTAGTCGTTAGCTTGGTAAAAAAAATAAGATTCTTATTTAGCCTGAGAAAATGATAATTGTAAAAGTTGATTTTGAGCTCAGTAAAAGAATCGTTGTAAGAGTTTGGTTCCTACCTAGTAAAGGAATCAGGGGTTTAGAGGTTGCGAATCTCTGTGGAGCTTGAGGGACTGGATTAGGTAAGGTTAGTTTGCTTTATAACTTGGTGTGCTTCATTTTTTATTTTCATTATATCGTGTTTGGGTGTGCACCTAGAATTAAACATTTATCCGCTGTGTAACGAAGATAATAATTGATTTAGAAAAAATCGATTGTTTGATGATTAAGTGTTGAAAGATTTAATTTTTTGAATTTTTGTTAACTCAATTCACCATCCCTCTTAGGTAGCTCTTTGCGCCAACAATTGCAATAGTATATTTCACTGTTATTGTAATACCCCAAAATTTTATATTTTTGAAAAATATTATTTTATATAAGTTTGATATTTTTACGATTATTTATAAATTTATGCTATAAATAATATTTGATAATTTTTGTGAGTTAAATGTTAATTTTAAATTGAGGTTTAAAAGTTGTGGGACTATCGTATTATTTAAAATATACTTTTGAGAGTTTTGGAGTATAATTAATATTTTCTTTATCTCAAGAAAAATATTGTGTAAATAAATAAATAAGTGATCCACATTTGTTTCCTTCATATCGAAGGAAACAAAAATGGACCATAATTTGTATGTTTATTACACGTGTAATAAATTATATAATAATAATAATAATAATAATAATAATAATATCAACTATATATAAATGAGTTTACTGAGGAGGAGATTAGGAAAAGTTTCATTATTATGCTTATATTATATATATATATGTTCAGCATATATAAAGGAAGCTCCAGTTTATATATGCATATTAGATTTTGATTTTGAGCGAGAATATTAACTAAATAAAATATCGATTCTAGTTCGAATTTCGACTTTAGATTTTAGGTAGAATTTTCAACTCTTCTAATATATGTATTTAATTTCTCTATTGTGATATTTATGTTGTCATTGTCGTCGGATTATAGTTGTTAATTTTCTTAAAATAATTATGATTATGTAAAAATTATGTGGAGATCATGTTTATGTGTTTTATTTATCGCATTAATTAAATGCACATATTAGAGGGGTTGAAATTCTACTGAGCGTTGACTCACAACCCCAAAGTTTTTATTGTAGAGCCGGTGAGAGCAAAACTACGCCGGGAATTATATAAGAATTTTTATCTGTAATAATTGCATTTATTATTTATTGTTGTATAAATTGATTATATAATTTGATAATTATAATTATCACCACAGCGTTGTAAAATTTTCGAAAAGGTAAAAACATAGTTTTGGTTCCCATAATTCCAAATGGCGTTTGTTAAATACAGTGGCTATGGCATTCAAAAATTGGAGGTTACTTTTGGTGTATTTGGAGATTGAATCTTTGGATTTAGATTTTTAATATTATTTATTAATATTATGAGAATTTATAAATAGGCTTCCAGGAATATTTCAAATTCTCTTTATGAGTACCTTATTAATTATAAATAATATTAGTGTAATTAATTATATTTATTGTTATGGCCACCACTTGGATTAAAATTCATATTAATCTTTTCGGGAGAGATTAATATGAATATGATTTACTAATAAATAATATGAATTTCTATTTGTAAAAATTGTAGTTAATATTTACCATTGTAAAAATTGACTCCATAAATTGAATATAATTATTATCGTCGTATTAAAAATTTAAATCGATAATTATAACTGTCACCGTAGTTATAAAATTTCTCAGATATATAATAGACATTCGATTTTAGTATTAATTCTATAAAGGGAAAAACTGTGTGGCGGCCCTGGGAAACTGGGTCATTACAATCATTATAATTAAAAAGATAATGTATTAAATGTATTATTAAATTATGAATTAATTATGTATTAAATTATATTTTTCAATGATATGATTAATCTTAACCCTTCAATAGGAAAATAGGATTAGAGATATCGAAAAATAATTGTCTGTGGTCCATTCTAAAGGTTTGTTATAAGATGTAGATTCGTATTTTCTTAACAAAGCCGGTGATTATGTAAATATAATATATTAGTTTGTTATCTCATATTAAAAAAAATATATGATTCTAACTTTTGTAATTTACAGTGCATTTAAATCATGTAATTTTTTTTAAAATCTAATAATTTTATAAAGAATTTTAAAATTACATAAAATTATATTAATTTTCATATAGCCTAGTAAATTTAGACTTATGAAAAACGTATAGAAAAAAATAGGGATTTTGATACTTTGTACCTTTGAAGTTATACCAAAATTTCACATTAATCTTCATAGTTTTAGTTTCAACATATAACACCTTAACATTTTCGAATCATCCCAATACAATCCATATTATTATTCTCGTTACAATTTTGGACAGAAAAAAGTTTTTATGAGGTAGGTGCGAAATTACTATTCACGTATTGGTTACTTTCACGTAAATAACAACTCGTACTACCCAGAATCTAAAATGGAGTTAAAATATGATTTCAAGAAAATTAAATAGTGGTGGTAAATACACAAGTAAATGGAGACAAGAATTTAACGTGGTTAGGTAGGATGCCGACTCCACGGGCGTAGACGGATCAAGAGTATTCACTATAGGAAAATCTAAATACAAGTGGTAGCAGCTCGACACTCAAAACCCAAATCCCAAATACACCCAATAATCCTCATCGATAAAATACAAAATTGGGTATAAAAAACTTTCAAATGGGATTCTCTAAAAGAGTGGTTTTTCCCTTTGTCTCTCCAAATGAACACAGCTTTCCTCATATTTATAGTGTTAAAATGGCGATGGAATGGGGCAAATTCATATTAATATTTGCTTCTTGCTTGGTCAACAAAGTGAACTTGAGGTTGTTGGTTCAATAAATGTCAGATGGAGACAAAATAAAACAAAAAGTGGCCAGTTTTTCCATTCTTCTAATAAGGCTAAGAGGCGGTGCATTGGAGTAAAGAGAGAAAAACATTTTAAACTTTGGCTTTTCTCTTAGAAGGTTGTGCACAAGTTGGTCATCAAATTAGCAAAACAAATGGAGTGGTCCCATTTTGAAATGCACAAACAAATCTTCCCCTCCAGTAGATATGGGGACAAAGAACTGTCAGATAATTTCCATTAAATGGAAAACCACATAAACCTTGATCCAATCTTCTCCAAGAAACCCAAAGGGTTTTCTACGTCTTCTAAACACGAACTAAGTTCAAGAATTGCTGGAACGTGTGAGTGATGACAGACTTTGTCATCATATCTGTTAGATTATTTGTTGTACCAATGTTCTGAACATTGGTCAATTATTTAAAATTTAATATTCTGAATGAAGTGATACTTGACATCAATATGTTTGATACATCTGATTTTTAGTCAAACGTATCGCACTCTAGTCGTCACAATAAACAACAGTTAAATTTTGTTGTAAGCCAAAATCTAAAACCAAATCTCTAGCAAAATCGCTTAATTCACCGCCTCAGTCACTGCCATATATTCTGCCTTTGTAATAGAAATAGCAACTGTAGGTTGTAAAGATGCTTTCTAGCAAATTGGATATTCTGAGATAGTGAATATAAAACCTGTCAAGGATCTCCTTATATCTAAATCTCCCACATAGTCAGAATCCACGTAGCCAATGACACTTCTACAAGTGTCTCTACTCCTCTCATAAACCAGATCGATATCTACAAGACCTTTTAAATAACGAAGAATCCATTTCACTGCCTACCAATGTTTTTTTTTGGGACTTTCCATATATCTGCTAACAACATTAACATGTGAAATATCAGGACAAGTATATACCATAGCATACATAAGACTGCCAACAGCAGTGGCATATGGAACGCATGACATGTGTTTTTCTTCGTCTGTCTATGGGGACATCTTTGCAGATAGGCAAAAGTGAAAAGTAAGTGGTGTACAAACAGATTTGGAATTTTGCATACTAAAACGTTCAAGTACTTTCTCGATATAACTTTTCTGAGACAAACAAAGTTTGTCAACTTGACGATCCTTACAAAATTCCATTCCCCAAATCCTCCAAGATGCACCCAAATCTTTCATCTCAAACTCGGCACTGAGTTGAGATTTTAATTTCCTGATTTCTGATATACTTTTAGCGGCAATGAGCATGTCATCATCATATACTAACAAATACACAAAAGAATTATCGGGGAACTTTTTGAAATATACATAACTATCATAATTACTTCTACGATAACCATAATTAATTATAAAAAAATCAACCATTTATACCATTGTCTTGAAGATTGCATTACCATATAATGATTTATTCAACAAGCAAGCATGATATTCTTTTCCCTAAACAATGAATCCCTCAGGCTGAGGCATATAGATACATTCTTCAAGTTCACTGTGAATAAAAGTTGTTTTGACATCAAGCTGCTTAAGCTCTTAGTCAAGTATAGAAACCATAGCAAGTAACACGCGAATCGAACTGTGTTTTACCACTGGTGAGAAAACTTCATTGAAGTCTATCATTTCTCTCTAATTGCAGCCTTTAGCTACCAAACGTGCTTTGTACCTTGCATCCTTGACCCTTGGAATTCTTTCTTTTATTTTGATAACCCATTTGCAACCGACAATCTTCTAGTCTTTTGGTAGTTTGACTAACTCCCATGTATGATTCTTGTAAAGAAACTCAATCTCTTCTATCATAGAAACAATCCATTTTGTATATTCATTGCTTGTGAAGGCATCATGATAAACGGAAGGTTCATCGTATTCTTCAATAATTTCTACCATAGATAAAGCATATGTAATTATATCTGCATAAGCATACCTTTGAAGTGGCCTAATCTGTTTGCGTTGTCTATCGGTAGCAATATTGTATTGTTGTGGTTCTTGTGCAATATCTTGTTGCACCTCCACCACAGAAACTTCTTAGATCTATTTTGAAATCTCAAAATCTAATTCCACTTGTCACTTTGAGAATCACTTGTGTTAACATTATTTTTTCTAGAATGAAGCATACAAGATTCATCAAAAGTTACATCTCTGCTAGTAATAAATTTAGGAGATTTAGGATTAGTACACCAAAACCTGTATCCTTTTACTCCTTATCCATATCCAAGAAAAATACATTTCTTAACTCTTGGCTATAGTTTTCCTTCATTAACATGATCATAGGTTGGACATTCAAAAATTCTTAAAGAAGAATAATCAGTAAGAAAACCAAACAAAACTTTCTCAGGTGTTTTACATTCAATAGTAGTTGATAGAGACTTGTTCACCAAGTAGCATGTCGTGTTGACTGCTTCAGCCTAAAATTTCTTAGATAAACCTACATACTCTCTCCAAAAGAGTTTTGCTCATGCATTCTGCATCACCATTTTGTTGTGGAGTACTCTGGACCGTACGATATCTAACGATACCATCATTTTCGCATAACTCATTAAATTCATCATACCAGAATTCCAAACTATCATCAGTCCGAAAACGCTTCACTTTCTTACCGGTTTAATTTTTAATCATTGCTTTCCATTATTTAAATTTAGTAAACACATCACTTTAGTTTTTCAACTTATAAATCCAGACCGTTGATCCTAAGATTTTGATGGACAATTAAATGTTGATGTTTTTTATGGAACTAACGATTTTATTGAGTGTTTCAGTTTATTAGTTCCTGTGAAGAAAATGATCATCAAAATATCATGGTAATGCTAAAGATGATGACAAAGATGATAGAAGATTAAGAGTTTGAATAAATTAAAGAATCTAGGAAAAACAACTTAGGTTAAATTCTAACTCTTAATGTATCCCAGTTAAGATCACACACGACACAAAATATTTTTTCAAAATTATGTGTGTTTTTATAGGATCCTAATTAGTTAAATTATTTGCTCCTATGTGTAATTGAAAAACGAAATATTGATAAATTGATTAAAATTGAACTTAAGTATTTAGCGGAACTAACCGAGAAAAAAAAAATCGATTAAGGGTGCAAAAACGTCTATGAAATTTGATTTAAAACAAATTCAGGAGAGGATTCCAGTATCTCTCAGTCGACAAGTAAGTCGACCGGTGATTAAGGAATGAAGTTGTTGAATCTCTTGGTCGACAAGTAGGTTGACCTGAGCTTGAAACAAGAAATCTCTGAATCTGTAGGTCAACAGGTGACTCGACTTATGATCAGATAATGAACTCTCTTAATCTCTAAGTCGACAGATAGGTCGACTTATGAAACTCTCTGAATCATCCAATCGACAGATGATGGATGGGCAGTCGACTTATAAAACTCTCTGAATCATCCAGTCGACAGATGATGGATGGGCAGTCGACCGATTGGTAAAGAGATTTTGGCTTGGCTACATCCTGAATTGGGCGGTCAACCGATGGGTCTTGGCCAGTCGACAAATGGTGTTGTTTCACGATTTATGAAATTTCAGATTTTATTCAAAAAATAGTCATTACTAGCCGTTTTATGGTTAAAATATGTGAGATATCTTAAGGATCTGATATGTTTTGAGTTATTTAATTAATATTTAATTATTCCTATAGATATGGTTCAAGTAGTTTTGATATTTCTCAATTTGGTATATATAATTCTTTCAATCTTATCTTATTGAGATTAAGTAAAAGTTTGAGGGACTTAATTGAATATTTTAAGAGATATTTTAAGAGAATTATACCAGAAATGAATCATTATGATATAGAGGGTCTATTGGTGTAATTAAATGTCATGATATATGGGAACTAACCGTTATAGGGCTTATTTTAAGAGACTTTAAATAGACCTGCGGATTTCATATGTTTAGTAGAATTATTAATTAAGAGAATTCAAATCATCCTGAGCTATTCAATTCTCGTGATTTCTAAGAGTTATCTGGAAACGCGTAAATACGTCGCTACTTACACCGCAAGTGTATGGGTCAAGTTTTAGTATAGGTAGGGAGAGTAAGGGTATCGTGTCCACAGGAATTGGTTGTAGTTATTATTGAGTACCGCGTTTATCATGACCTAACTTTATCTAGGCTAAAACAAATGTATATAAAATTAATATAAACTAATACTAAAATATTAATTAAACTATACTAATTTTATTATGAGATGTTTTAGGGAAAATCTTGCCTAGGGATTAATTTTTGTTTACAAAAACGTGTTTGGTCTCATTTTAGTTTACGTTAATGGCGTTCAGATATCCAACAATCTCAATTCGTAAACTCACTCGCCACCTCTCCCGAGTGTAAGACGAGTGAATACATGATTTCACGTCAACGAAGAAGTCCCCATTAACGTCTTAACAACACTAGGTCACGTGAGTCTCACCCCAACGTCATTAATTGCATACTTTCTAACGCCCTCCCAAGTCGTTAGATTGTCGTGTTGTATTTACCCTAATTCGAATCCGGGATTACCTCTCCCAAGTGTCAAATCCTGTATTCTCTAATTATCTAAACAAGCATAATAACATGTCAACACGGCAAACACAATTGAAATTATTATAAAACACACATTTACGAAACACAAACTCAAAAAAAACAACACTTTTATAAATTACATTAATCCCTAGACAAAACCCGTTTAGCTCATGACCATAGTCGGTTATACAAGGAAAACAAAGCTAAACATGCTCAACTAACTACCAAATTTAAGAAATAAAAGAAGAAATGAAATAAACTTAGCCTAGTCCGAAGATTTGTCGCTAAAAACATTTCGGGATCACTTCTCCTTTATCGCAACGTGATCTTCTCCTTCGGAATTGGTTAAGCACTCCCAAAATCTCTCTCTAAAATATACTAACCCTAATGGTGCTCTAATAGCCGGAGGAGAGGAGAAGAAGAGGGTATAAGTAGGGAAAATATCCTAAAAATATCTAAAATCTGTGCAGAGGTGACCGTCGTGGCAGTGAGTAAGTCGGTTTAGTGATTACCGCAGTGGTGGAGGAGGCGGTGGATTCAAGGACCATCCTGTAATTTCATCGCCGCCGCGGTAGATGTCCAGCAAGATTAGGCCCTTTCTGTACTTTGACCGCCGCAGTGGTGATTTGGTCGTCGCGGCGGTGGCTGCAGATTCTGAATTTCACCTTCTTTGCCTTTTTTTTCCACCATTCTTCTACCGTCTTTGATCCGATGTGATCGTGTTTTTTTCGTTTTCATCCCGTTTTACCTCAAACACCTAATTTATACAAAAACACATAAAAACATATTAAAACGTACTAAATATACTCGAACACTAACAATGTTCGGATTGGAACTAGAAATGTAATTTATACCTATCATTATCATACTGAGAGTTTGTGAAATCTTTCTTGAGAATCATTCTTTGGAGATTATTTGTTCGATCACCAATTTCAAGTTGCATTACTAATCATTATTCTTTCGGTGAAATCTTGGTGAGATCTTTCAAAATTACTTACTATTAATTGTTGCTTATATTATTTATTATTTGGAATTTGATCTTTGAAATTGTTTTCCGGATTTTTTATTGAAAATTATTTTTGAACAATTTTTTAAAAAATATGATTACGTGTTTAATTGTTTGTTACCCATTTTTATTTATCGAATTTTAAAATTCTCATTTTTCTATCACTAGTATCGGGACATTAATTGAGTTTGAATTTATCTGGGGTGGTAGAAGCTCCGAGTGGGAAAATCACTTATCAATTATTTTTTAATTGGTGAGTTGAGTCTCGGATTAGATACTACTAGGAGTGTCGAATCAAGGGTAGCTGGTTTCAATCTCTTCCGGTAAAGAGATTGAGGTTTTTATCTTTACCTAGAGTATAAAAAGATTAAGTGTTAATTCTTCCTTGATTGAATTTATGAGTGAATTGTAATGGTTCAATCTTTACCAAATAAAAGGATATTTGGAGCGTATTTATGTGAGGTTTAATTCTTGAGCCTAAGGTATAAAAATAATTAGGTTGTGATTCTCCCTATAATAGAATTAGGTTAATCTTCTGCCTGGTAAAAATATAGAGGTTATTCCTTAGCCTGTGAAAAGGAATTGTGAAGGTTGATTTTGAGCCTATGAAAATAATCGTTGTGAGGGTTTGGTTCCTACCTTTAAAGGAATCTTAAGTTTAGTGGGTGTGACTCTCCGCGGAGCTCGGGGGACTGGATTAGCCAAGAGTAGTTTGGTGAACCAATATAAATTTCTGTGTGCTGCATTATTTACATTGTTTATATTTTGTTGTTTGAGTGTGCATATATTTGATAATACATAATTCGCTGCTATAAAAGATAATTAATTTTAGGATAAAATTAATTGTTTAATTTTTGAAGTGTTAGATTCTGATATTTTTAATATTACTCAATTTACCCGCCCTCTTGGATAGCGCACTAGACTAACACAGACTTTACTAGAAAAATCACAAATAAAAGTCAATAAATACCAAGAACCACCAAGAGAGAAAACTTGTGAAGGACCCCAATGATTCAAATGGATGTAGTCTACCGTACCGTTGGTCCTATGTACTGCAATAGAAAGCTAGACTTATTTTTGTTTACCAAAAATACAAGTTTCACAAAATCCAATTTTACAAGGTGACAGAGCCAATGACTATGTCACCCTGCAAAAAATAAAGACCATTCTTCTTTCTACCTTCTACCTTTCATCACTATTAGAGCACCTTTCAAAACTCTCAAGATTCCTCCTTCAATGAAAAACTTACAACTGTTAGAATAGAGTGTACCCAGAGAAATTAAATTCTTCTTAACATCTGGAACATGCCGAACATTCGTCAACATTCTTATAATACCATCATACATCTTGAGTTGGACGATTCCTATTCCAACTGTTTTACATGCCATATTGCTTTTCATTCAGACTGTACCACCATTAAATCACCATCAATAATAGAAAGAACATTTTCGTCATCCAACTTGTTGACCCAGTGATCTACCCAGGAGGGGATGAATTGGGTAGTTATAAAAATTAAAGCAAATTCTTATCTTTCAACACTTAAATATTCAAATAATTAATTTAATCCTAAATTAATTATTATCTTTATATAGCAGCGGATAAGTGTATAAATCTAGGTGCGCACCCAAACAATAAGAAATAAAGAAAATTAACAATACAGTACACCACGATATATTCTGGTTCACCATGCTAATCTTGGCTAATCTAGTCCGCCGATCCCCACGGAGATTTGCACTAACTAAACTACTAGATTCCTTTAACATGTAGAAACTAAAATTTTACACAATGATTCTT
The DNA here is from genome assembly GCA_016647705.1 of Eucommia ulmoides. Taxonomy (NCBI): domain Eukaryota; kingdom Viridiplantae; phylum Streptophyta; class Magnoliopsida; order Garryales; family Eucommiaceae; genus Eucommia; species Eucommia ulmoides. The sequence continues at coordinate 35,538,960 of CM028339.1, read as the reverse complement.
TTACAGGCTCATAATTTATTTTTATAATTTTCTTTTTAAAAGCTAAGGAATAACCTCTATCTTTTTATCATGCCAAAGATTAACCTAATTATTTTAACTTTAGGCTAAGAATCAAATCTCACCAAAAGTACTACAAGTATCCTTTTCATTGATAAAGATGAAACCGTTACAATTCACACAATTTTAATTCTAATCAAGAAGAATCACGCCTAATTTTTTTTAGGGGCGCTGACTGAACGGTCCTAAATTGTGGCCAAAACTACCAAATAAACCCATTAATATTCATGTACACCCAACAGTCTTTTTGCTATTTTTGTGACGGAAATACCCCTTGCATTATATGCGGCAATGTAGAATCCTTATATAGCGGAGCTAAATTTGGTAAACAATACTAATATTCATCTGCACAGTTTGCTTGGTTTTTTTCTCATATTTCCATGTGAAAAAAAATAAAAATTGTAAAACAAAAATATTCATTTTATTCTCTTTCAAATGAGATGTTAATCATATTTTTTGGACATGTTTAACATGATGCACACGAATGTTACATGTAACATTAAAAAAGGTTATGATGAATTTCGTATCATTAATGTTACATGTAACATTAATATTGCATGTAACATTAAAACCAACCCAACATCAAACCCTCCCCAAAAGAAGTTGATACCTACACCTTGTTATATGTAACATTCAAAAATTTTGGAAATATCATATTACATGTAACATGAATGTAAAAACTGAAACTAGTTAATCACATTTTTGGACATATTTAACATGATGCACACAAATGTTACATGTAACATTCAAAAAGGTTATGATGTATTTCGTATCATTAATGTTAATGTTACATGCAACACCAATGTTGCATGTAACATTAAAATCAACCCAACATCAAATCCCCCCAAAAAAGGTGGTAACTATACTTTATTACATGTAAACATCCAAAAATTCTAGAAATATCATGTTACATGTAACATGAATGTAAAAACTGAAAATAGTTTATCACATTTTTTGGACATATTTAACATAATGCACACGAATGTTTTGCACATATTTAACATTAATGTTACATGTAACATTAAAACTAATCCAACATCAAACCCCCCATAAAAATTGATAACTACACCTTATTACATGTAACATTCAAAAATTCTGGAAATATTATGTTATATGTAACATGAATGTAAAAACTGAAACTAATTAATCATATTTTTGGACATATTTAACATGATACACACGAATGTTACATGTAACATTCAAAAAGGTTATAATGTATTTTGTATCATTAATGTTAATGTTACATGTAATACCAATGTTGCATATAACATTAAAACCAACCCAATATCAAATCCCCCAAAAAAGGTGGTAACTACACTTTATTACATGTAAACATTCAAAAATTCTGGAAATATCATGTTACATGTAACATGAATATGAAAACTGAAAATAGTTTATCACATTTTTTGGATATATTTAACATGATGCACACAAATGTTTTAGACATATTTAACATTAATGTTACATGTAACATTAAAACCAACCCAACATCAAACCCCCCTCCCCCCCCCCCAAAAAAAAAAATGATAATTACATCTTATTACATTTAACATTCAAAATTTTGGAAATACCATGTTACACGTAATATGAATGTGAAAACTGAAACTAATGAAAAAAAATAGTAAATTGGATATTGTTTTAAAGATCTTGTTTAGACGAATCTAAATATATAATTAAATTATAAAAAAAAAATATGTACAATATTAATTATTTTCATTTTAATAAAATGATTTTGTTAAATATGGAAACTCTCAATTCGTATTAAAGAAATTTTATTGCCGCATATACTGAAACTATTATGTTACATGTAACATAAATGTGAAAACTGAAACTAGTTAATCACATTTTTTGGACATATTTAACATGATGCACACGAATGTTACATGTAACATTAAAAAAAGTTATGATAAATTTCATATCATTAATGTTACATGTAACATAAATGTTGCATGTTACATTAAAACCAACCCAACATCAATCCCCCCCAAAAAAAGTTGATAACTACATCTTGTTTCATATAACATTCAAAAATTCTAGAAATATCATATTACATGTAACATGAATGTGAAAATTGAAACTAGTTAATCACATTTTTGGATATATTTAACATGATGCACACGAATGTTACATGTAACATTCAAAAAGGTTATGATGTATTTCGTATCTTTAATGTTAATGTTACATGTAACATCAATATTGCATGTAACATTAAAACCAACCTAATATCAAATTCCCCCAAAAAAGATGGTAACTACACTTTATTACATGTAAATATTTTCGGGAAATATCATGTTACATGTAACATAAATGTGAAAACTGAAAATAGTTTATCACATTTTTTTGGACATATTTAACATGATGCACACAAATGTTTTGGACATATTTAATATTAATGTTACATGTAACATTAAAACCAACCCAACATCAAACCCCCCCCCCCCCCCAAAAAAAAATTGATAACTAAACCTTGTTAAATATAACATTCAAAATTTTAAAAATATCATGTTACATGTAACATGAATGTGAAAACTGAAACTAATGAAAAAAAAAATAGTGAATTGGATATTGTTTTAAAGATCTTATTTAGACAAATCTGAATATATAATTAAATTGTAAAACAAATGTGTATAATAATAGTTATTTTCATTTTAATAAAATGATTTTGTTAAATATGGAAACTCTCAATCCTTATTAAAGAAATTTTATTGCCACATATACTGAAAATATCATGTTACATGTAACATGAATGTGAAAGTTGAAACTAGTTAATCACATTTTTGAATATATTTAACATGCTGCACACGAATGTTACAGGTAACATTCAAAAAAGTTATGATGAATTTCGTATCATTAATGTTACATGTAAAATCAATGTTGCATATTACATTAAAACCAACCCAACATCAATCCCCCCCCCCCTCCCCCCCCCCAAAAAAGTTGATAACTACATCTTGTTACATGTAATATTCAAAAATTCTGGAAATATCATGTTACATATAACATGAATGTGAAAACTGAAACTAGTTAATCACATTTTTGGATATATTTAACATGATGCACACGAATGTTACTTGTAACATTCAAAAAAGTTATGATGTATTTTGTATCATTAATGTTAATGTTACATGTAACATCAATGTTTCATGTAACATTAAAACCAACCCAACATCAAATCCCCCCCCAAAAAAGGTGGTAACTACACTTTATTACATGTAAACATTTTCGAAAAATATCATGTTACATGTAACATAAATGTGAAAACTGAAAATAGTTTATCACATTTTTTTGGACATATTTAACATGATGCACACAAATGTTTTGGATATATTTAATATTAATGTTACATGTAACATTAAAACCAACCCAACATCAAATCCCCCCAAAAAATTGATAATTACACCTTATTACATGTAACATTCAAAATTTTGGAAATATCATGTTACACGTAATATGAATGTGAAAACTGAAACTAATAAAAAAAATAGTGAATTGGATATTGTTTTAAAGATCTTGTTTAGACGAATCTGAATATATAATTAAATTGTAAAACAAATGTGTACAATAATAGTTATTTTCATTTTAATAAAATGATTTTGTTAAATATAGAAACTCTCAATCCTTATTAAAGAAATTTTATTGTCGCATATACTAAAAATATCATGTTACATGTAACATGAATGTGAAAACTGAAACTAGTTAATCACATTTTTTTGACATATTGAACATAATGCACACGAATGTTATATGTAACATTCAAAAAAGTTATGATGAATTTCGTATCATTAATATTACATGTAACATCAATGTTGCATATTACACTAAAACCAACCCAATATCAATCCCCCTCCCCCCCCCCCCCCCAAAAAAAAAAGTTGATAACTACATCTTGTTGCATGTAACATTCAAAAATTCTAGAAATATAATGTTACATGTAACATGAATGTGAAAACTGGAACTAGTTAGTCACATTTTTGGACATATTTAACATGATGCACATGAATGTTACATGTAACATTCAAAAAGGTTATGATGTATTTTGTATCATTAATGTTAATGTTACATGTAACATCAATGTTGCATGTAACATTAAAACTAACCCAACATCAAATCCCCCTAAAAAAATGTAGTAACTACACTTTATTAGATGTAAACATTTAAAAATTCTGAAAATATCATGTTACATGTAACATGAATGTGAAAACTGAAAATAGTTTATCATATTTTTTGGACATATTTAACATGATGCACACGAATGTTTTGGACATATTTAACATTAATGTTACATGTAACATTAAAACAACCCAACATTAAACACCCCCCCCCCCCAAAAAAAAAAAAAATTGAAAACTACACCTTGTTACATGTAACATTCAAAATTTTGAAAATATCATGTTACATGTAACATGAATGTGAAAACTGAAATTAATGAAAAAAAATGGTGAATTGGATATTATATTAAAGATCTTGTTTAGACGAATCTGAATATACAATTAAATTATAAAACAAATGTGTACAATAATGGTTATTTTCATTTTAATAAAATGATTTTGTTAAATATAAAAACTCTCAATCCTTATTAAAGAAATTTTATTGCCGCATATACTGAAAATATCATGTTACATGTAACATGAATATGAAAACTGAAATTAGTTAATCATATTTTTTGGACATATTTAACATGATGCACACGAATGTTATATGTAACATTCAAAAAAGTTATGATGAATTTCGTATCATTGATGTTACATGTAACATCAATGTTGCATGTTACATTAAAATCAACCCAACATCAATCCCTCACAAAAAAAGTTGATAACTACATCTTGTTACATGTAAAATTCAAAAATTCTGGAAATATCATGTTACATGTAACATGAATGTGAAAGTTGAAAACTAATGAAAAAAAATAGTGAATTGGATATTGTTTTGAAAATCTTGTTTAGACGAATTTGAATATATAATTAAATTGTAAAAAAAATATGTATGATAATAGTTATTTTCATTTTAATAAAATGATTTTGTTGAATATAGAAACTCTCAATCCTTATTAAAGAAACATCAATGCCGTATATACTGCAAGGGCAAATCTGTCAATGGAAAGTGTACAAATCAAAATTTTGGGACTACGTTGTGCAAATAATATGTAACTTGGGATTTCTTGATTTATTATCTAATTAGTAAGTTAAACCTGTAATTTGTTGGTATTTTTGGGTCCTCCCGGTATTTTTTTCCTTTTTTTAAGGGAAAAACGTGACCTAACATTTTTGTACCTTAGGTAAAGATTAAACCTCAATCTCTATAAATTCAATTAATGTCTCGATAATTACTAGTGACATAATTTACATGAGGGATTATATTAAGTATGGGTAGCACAAAATTAAGCACGTGATCAGATAATCACAAAAATCATTTTAAAAATAATTTTTATGCTCTTAAATTTGAAAATAATTTTACTACGATCTTATCAATCAAGCAATTAGAATAATATCAAATCAAAAATAACAAATAATAGCTTTGAAAGATCTCCCCAGAATATTACCGAAAGAATGAAAATAGAATCGCTAGACAGCTTAGATCGGTGACGCCACACTTAGCCCTTTTTCTCAAGAACTTTTCTCACAAAAATGATCTCACAATAATCTCTCGATATAATCTCAGAATAATCACTCTTAGAAAGCTCATGAACTGAAAGTTCTTGATAGATATGATATCTTGATATGTGAAAAACGCAGGTCTATATAAACTGATTTGAAACAGACTTTCTAGCGACCCCATATATCAATATCATTTAATCCTGGTCTAATTCACTTAAATATGGCTTTTAACATATTCAATTAAGTCCCTCAAATAATTCTCAATCTCAAATTAAACTAAATAGGAAGTATTAAAGGTACCAATTTGAGAAACACTTTAATTTCAAGTACTATATCTATAGGAATATCCAAATAACAGTAGTATGTTTATAATATGTTCAAATCCTCAGAATATCTCCAAAATATCAGCTAAAAAATTGCTAGTAACGGCTAGTTTTAGATCAGATCCCGAAAATCCTCGAAATTTGAAACAACTCAGTCGGTTGACCAATTATAGGCCATTAGTTGACCGATCATTTTAGGTTGTAGCCCAATCCATTTCTCAAATAACGATCGGTTGACCGATCCCCCATGCCTCGAAATTTGAAACAACTCAGTCGGTTGACCAATTATAGGCCATCAGTTGACTGATCCATTCAGGATGCTTCTCTAAGCCATTTTTCAGCCCTGGTCGGTTGACCGATTATCGATGGTCGGTTAACTAATCGATACAGAGAGTTCACTTTTCGACCATTGGTTGACCGATCACCCTTAATCGATTGACCGATCGATTCAGAGACTCTCCAATTCTTCAACCCTTGCCCATCGGTTGACTAATCCTTTTTGGTTGGTTGACCGATTGCTGCTGGAACAACTTCTTCTTAAATTATTTCAATTCCAATCTTCAACTTTTTTAACCCTTTAACCAATGTCTTTTCTCGATTAACTAAATTAACACTAATCTTGCTTAGATCAATTTTGTTTTTTCAATTTCACATTAAAACAAATAATTGAACTTAATTAGGATCCTATTATAAACACACATAAATATTAATCATTTAATTTGTATTATGTGTTATCCTAATCTGGATACAATAAAAGTAAAAATAAATTTGAATTGTTTTCACCTAGATTCTTCAGAATCTTCAATCTCTTAATGTCTGTCTCTACATCCTTCATAATTTTCTTCATGATGTTATCTTGACTGGAACTCTTTAAACTGAAACGCTCAATAAACTCATTAATTCCACCAAAAACATCAACACTTAATTATCTATCAAAATCCCGGGATCAACACGACTTATTTTCTATAGCTCTAGCAATATTAGAATAATAACTTGTGGATTTATCATTCTTATCCTTTTTCTTAAGTTTTTTACAGTTCCATCTAATGTGTCCCTTTTTGTGACAATAGTAGCACTCAATATTTTTGTTTGATCTAGACTTTGACCTAGATCGATCTTTATTTCTAGAACCCATATTTTGAGTTCTCCTCCTCACAACAAGACCTTCAGCAATTTCATTTAAATTATTTTTAAACACTCTTTTTCTCAACTGCTAAGAATTTAGCGATGATTTAACATCTTCCATACTAATACTATCTCTTCTACAGAGCAAAGTGTTAACAAAATTCTAGTACGAAAGGGGTAAGGAACATAATAAAATAAGGGCCTGATCTTCATCTTCTATTTTAATATCAATATTTCTCAGATTCATGATTACTTTATTATACTCATCAATATGTTCTTTAATAGGTGTACCTTCATTCATCCAAAGTGTATAGAGATTTTGCTTCAAATACAACCTATTGGTGAGAGACTTTGTCATACAAAGTCTTTTGAGTTTTAACCACAATTTTGTCGCGGTATCTTCTTCCATAACTTCACACAACACCTTGTCTACCAAATTAAGAATAGTTGCACTATGAGCTTTCTCATCAATTTCTGCAAATTTGACATCAGAAATGGTAGCAACTAGAACCTTGGTAATAGTTACAGGCTCGACAGAAGTCTCTGCTCCAGCACCTGCGTCTGTGCCTTAATCGATACTTTTATCTGAGCCTTTTTCAACGGGCAATTTTTCTTTACACAAAAGTGCCGTTTGCAATCCCTGTTGGACTAGCAAAGCGTATATTTTAACACGCCAAAAACTAAAACTGATTTTTCCATCAAATTTCTCAATCTCATATTTGGTTGTCATTTTTTGGAAACTCCAAAAGTAACAAAGCTATAATAGCTCTGATGCCAGTTTGTTCTGAGGTAGATACAAAATCACTATTCATGTGTTGGTTTTTTTCATGTAAATAGCAACCTATACTGTCTAGAATCTAACATAGAGTTAAAATATGATTACAAGAAAATTACATAGTGGTGGCAAACACACAAGTAAATTGAGACAAGAATTTAACGTGGTTCAACAGGATGCCTACTCCACAGGCGAAGACGAATCAAGAGTATTCACTATAGGAAAATATGAATACAAGTGGTATCAGCTCAACACTCAAAACCCAAATCCCAGATACACTCAATAATCCTCACCGATAAAATACAAAATTGGATATAAAAAAACTCTCAAATAGGATTCTCTTAAAGGGTGGTTTTTCCTTTTGTCTCTATATACCCAAATGAACACAACTTTACTCATATTTATAGAGTTAAAATGGTGGTTGAAAAATGGTGGTGGAGTGGAACAAATTCATCTTGATATTTGCTTTTTGCATGGTCAACAAAGTGGGCTTGAGGTTGCTAGTTCAATAGATGTAGGATGGAGACAAAATAAAACAAATAGTGGCCAGCTTCTCCATTCTTCTAATAAGGCTAAGAGGCGGTGCATTGGAGCAAGGAGAGAAAAATATTTTGAACTTTGGCTTTTCTCTTAGAAGGTTGTGCATGAGTTGGCCATCAAATTGGCAAAACAAATGGATTGCGTCCCATTTTGAAATCAACTAACAAAAGTAGTAAGTTGTTGCGTACATCACTGTTTTAAAAAGACTTTATGTACATTTATAGCCTCCTCATTTTCTCCCTTCCATTCTTGTTCCTTCCTAAATACTCATAAATCTTAAGTATCAATATATTATAATATATATATTTTATGAAGGGTTTTTATAAAAAAAATATTTAAAGATCAAAGGAAGATGATGAAAATACACTTAAGGTCCTCCCAAATAGTTGGTTCCTAGTGAGTAATGGTTTGACATCCAAAACTGTACTGGAGCTATGATTTGGGCTCAAGTGGGTTCATTAAGAAACTTTAGGGTGTCGTGTGTTTAAATTGAAGTTACAGGGACCAAAGTGAAAGAAAGGTCAAAATTAGGGGTGCAAAGTGTCAAAACCCCCAAAAAATATAGGGAAATTTGGTGAAAGATCATATTCCATAAAACCATCACTCTGCAGGGTCCTATAACAGTGCTTTTTTAACATATGATATCGTTCTTAAAAAGTGATTTTTTGAGTCTTGAGATCTCTCAACAAGATTCCCAAAAACATATATCCAAAGAGGGTAGACGACTTCTGGTATGAATAGCTACTACAAAACCATCAAACACATGGCGTCAATGATTATCTTAACACCGTATTAGTTATTCTGTTTTTTAAAGTATTAATTTAGGATAATCTAGATTCCTTTTACTAATTATATATATAAAAAATTAAATATATACTTCTAGTCTTCTAAAAATAATTGATTAGATTTAATTACTAAGAGCATATTTGATAACCACTTAATTTTTAAGTGTCGAAAATTTAAAAAATTTAAGTGCTGAAATTTTAAGTGTTCAAAATATCAGAATGTTGTTTAATAAAATTAAAATTTTAAGTTTTGATTTCTTTTTTATCTATTTGATAAGAACAAAAATTGAATATTGAAAATTGTTTTATTTACATAACTACTCTTGAATTTAATTTTTTTTTTTTATTAAAATCAAGATAATACAAGAAAAGAATTTAAAAAAAAATAACAAAATAAAAACACCAATAACATACTAAAAAGTTCAATATAGAAATTATCATAAGTCAACAATAACATGCATAGAGTTCAATAAAAAAATGAATCCAGGAATTAAATAATTCAGTTACAATTCTCTCTCAAGTTAATCACATGTGCTTAATCTGCTTACTTGCTATATTTGCAAATTGAGCACAAGTCTTCATTAATATGGACTACATAGTTAATTTTCAATGATATTACAATTTTTTTAGTTTTATTTATTTATGTCCTATAGTATTTATTGTTGGCAAATTTATGTTTCCTAATTGCCTAAGGATCTACCCAAGATGGGGGTTGAATTGGGTAGTTAAAAAATTATATTCAAATTTAATTTGCCTAATTTATTTTTATCTTGATTAATATACAGAAACGTGTAATTCTAAATGTGCATACACAAAGAGTTTAGGGACAAAGAAATTGACACAAAAATTTGTAGTGGTTCAATAAACTACTCTTACCTACATCCATTACCTTGAGTCCTCTCAGGGAATTTGAATCCACTAACCAATCCTAATTCTTTTCCACTATAAAATCAAACCTTATACACTTATTCTTTTTCCAAGTAAGAATTACACCTGTTGACCCAATGAGCTACCCAAGAGGGGAGTGAATTGGGTAGTATTAAAATTTAATCCAAATAACACTTCAAAATTCAAACAATTAATTTTATCCTAAAATTAATTATTATCTTCATAACAACAGATATATGTTATCAACTAGGTGCACACCCAAAAAACAGAATATAAATAATATAAAGAAATAAAGCAGAACACCACGATATATCCTGATTCACCAAGCTACTCTTGACTAATTCAATCCTCCGAGTTCCACGGAGATTCGCACCCACTAAACTCGAGATTCCTTTACAGGTAGAAACCAAACCCTCACAATGATTCTTTTTGCAGGCTTAAAATCAACCTTTATAATCATTTTTCACAGGCTCAGGAATAACCTTATCTTTTTCTCAGGCTCAAGACTAACCTAATCCTTTCACAGGCTAAGGATTAACCTAATTCTATTACAGGGAGAATCACGACCCAATGTTTTTTATACCTTAGGATCAAGAATTAAACCTCACAATCACTCCAAATATCTTTTTCCCAGGTAAGAAATGAACATTTACAATTCACTCACAATTGATCCTAATTAGGAAGAATCACACCTAAGCTCTTTTTAAGGGAAAAGAGTAATCTAATCTTTTTTACTCTAGGCAAAGATCAAACCTCAATCTATTTATAGGAAGAGATCGAAACCCAAAACTACCCCTGATTAGATATTCTCAATAATATCTAATCCGCACACAACTCACCAATTACAGAATTAATAAGCTTTTTTTCACTCAGAGCTTCTACCACCCCAGATTAATTAATACTCAATTGATGTCTCAATACTAGTGATAGAAATAAAGTGAGAAAACAAAATTTGATTATAATAAATAATGCATGTAGCAAAATTAAGCACGTAATCAGATTAACACACAAATCGTTTTTTAAAAGATTTTTATACTTTTAAAGTTCAAAAATGATTTCTCAAAAAGATCAATTCACCAGGCAAGTAATAATAATCAAATACTCAATTAAAGAATAAGTTTAGAATGATCTCACCAGGAAAACATTGAATAGATTGCACGTAGTATCACAAGACAGCTTAGATCGGTGACGATAACTCAAATAGCGCTTTAAATCAAGAACTTATCAATAATCGATCTCACAATTGATCTCTCAAAATAATATTAAAATGATGACTCTTAGAAAAGCATAGGAACTTAATAGTTCTTGATATTATGTGTATTGTCATGTGAAATCCACAGGTTTATTTAAAGTCACTTGAAACAAACTCTATAACGGTTAGTTTCCACAAAATATGTCATTTAAAATCACCTATAGACCCCATATATTGATTCCTTTCAATCCTAGTATATTTAACCAACAATATAACTTTTAAAACTCTCAATTTTGTCCCCAAAATAATTTGATCTTAATCAATGAAAGTATAGTATTTAAGTATATGGACTAAATAGTAAGGTAAAAAAAATTCCTTAAATATCTCCCATATCTTTGGCCCAAAATATTCTCCACCAAAATAGCAATAATTAAACTCAAAATTCGCAGGTTTAAATATAGGGATTTCAAAGATATCTTATAGCGGCTACTTTTTAAATATTATGTCATTAAATGACACTCCAAGACCCTAAATATCATATATGTTCAAAATAGATATTTTTCATTTAAAAATATTATTGGGTAATCTCATTTTGGTTCTTAAACATTTTTAAATCGAAATTCATCAAAATAGAAAGTATTAAAGCACTTTAATTAAAATAATATTTAATTAAATAGACCAAATTAATAAGGATAATAGAATAGATAGATCATATCTTAATTAAGTTTAGATCCCTAAGATATTTCTCATATCCTAACCATAAAACGGCTAGTATTTGAATAAATCCCAAAATTTCACAAATCCTAAAACTGACCATCGGTTGACCGGCCAACACCCATCGATCGACCGCCCAATTCAGGATGTAGCCCAAGCCAAAATTGCTTCTCCATCAGTCGACTTACCTGTCGACCGGACGATCTAGAGACTTTCACAAGTCGACCTACTTGTCAATCGGAAGATCCATAGAGTTTATCCTCTAAGCACAGATCGATTTACCTGTCGACTAGACGATTTAGAAAGTTCCATAAGTCGACTTACCTGTCGACCGAATGATCTAGAGAGTTCTCCTTACAAACACAGGTCGACTTACTTATCGACCGACCATTGCTGGAACACTTCTCCTTAATTTATTTTCATTTAATCTCTTCGACGTTTTTACCCTTTTAACTGATTTCTCTTCTCGGTTAGCTCCACTAAATCCTTAAATTCAATTTTAATCAATTATCTTTCTTCAATTACACATAGGAGCAAATATATTAATTAATTAGGATCCTATAAAAAACACACATAATTGTAAAAACATTTTGTGTCATATGTGATCCTAATCGGGATACATTAAGAGTAAAAATTTAACCTGAGTTGTTTTCCCTAGGTTCTTCAATTTCTTCAGTCTCTTAACGTCCATCATCTCTATTAGTCTCTTCAGCATTCATTTTCTTCATGATAATATATTCACTGAAACTTATAAACTGAAATACTCAATAAATCCATTAGTTCCACCAAAAACATCAACATTTAATTGTCCATCAAAATCTTAGGATGAACAACACCTTTACACTCTGATTAAGTAAATTCCCTTTATACCTAATCAATACTCTCACTTAAACCAATTACCTTTAGGTTTAAGCACAACTCACCAAAATAAGAGATTATTTGTATATTCTCACAAGAGTTTCTACCGACTTAATTAGGAATTAACTCAATTAATGTCCTAATACTAGTGATAGAATTATTTTATGTAATATGTGAGAAACTATAAGCATAGAAACTGTTTGAAACCAAATTTCAGAAAGATCATTTTAAAAGATTTTCAATAATTTCAAAAAATGATTCTTATGTCAAAAAAGATAATGCTCAGAAATAGAGATAATATAACAATTAAAGCACTACTACTTGAACGCATAAATATAATTAGAGAGATCTCACTAAGATTTCCTAAAGAAAGATATTGACAAAGATAGCTACGTGGTAAACTCAGTTTTTGCAAAAAAACACATTTTTCTCGATAAAGAATATATCAAAAAATTTGCCTCAAAAGTAAAAAAACTTGTTCTCTCTGTAAAAATCTAATTTTCCTTTATGATTCTTGATGATTAAATTTGAAATTCACAAGTCTATTTAAAGAGTAATTAAAGATAACCTATCACGGCTAGTTTTTAAAATAATATCCAAAAATAGCACATATGGACCCCTTATATATATATATATATCTTATTTAAACAATTATATTTAACCAAAAAAACATTTAAGTTGTTCAATTTAGTCTAAAAATAATTTGATCTAAACCCAAAAAGGGTAGAAAGACGTTTTCCGGTAAAAATCACAAAATCAAAAAATATATGAATTAAATAATGAGAACTTCAAAATATATGATATCTTTCAAAAACTATTTTTAGTCAATAAAATATGATCTTCTAACATTCAAATGCTGAAAATATGATTGTAAGTTCTTTGGAAAATGTGCAGGTCAAATTAAAAAATCAAAACAGATCGGTCAACCAAAATAAGGTTCAGTTGACTATTTAAGCCAGACATTTGAATTTCTAGTCATTTTAAAGATAATTGAGTCAATCGGAATTCTCAGTCAGTCAATTGATTTACTCTTTGTATTTGCCCGTCGATCTGTCAGTCGATGGCTCAAAACACAAATTTATGGATCGTGTATTTCACAGTCGACCAATGTTCCTATTAGTAAACCTAAACATGCACTTTTCAATGTTTTAGCTGATCATTATCTTAGAAAACTCATTTTAACTGAGATTTACCACTTATCACCATAAACATAAATTCAAATAAACTTATTTATGTACCGAGCATGATCCTAATCAGGTTGCTGAATTTAGAAAGAATAAGGTTTCATTTGGGTAAGGTATTTGGAGGAGCGATTTGATTTGTTTAAAAGATTTCAAAATTTTCAAAATTTTGTTTTCGACAAATCCCTTTATTTGGGTATTTATTAGGAGGAATTCGTAAACTCCCTTGGATCTAAAAAAATAGGGTAAATGAAGGAGTTCTAAATTCTTTTATTTTAGGTGTCATTTACAAATCCATCTAAGGAGGGATTTTAGATCCAACCACACCGCCGCCACCAACCGCTGCCGACTACCGCCGCTGACTAATGTCGACCGTTGTCTCCACTACCGACCACTACCGCTACTCCCACCTCAGTCGCCAACCATCGTCACCATCGCTAACCCCACAGTGGTGATGGTGGTTATCCAAACAAAGAAATTATAAAATTACACGATCAAATTTTTCGCCTAAAATAGTTATCTAAACAAAGAATTTGTAAATGATGGAATTTCAAAATTCAGGATTTTGAAAATTCATCATTTACAAATCCCTTGGATTTGTCAAATTCCTTACCCAATCACAACCTAAGTTTCTTTACCTAGTAATACAAAAATGTTCTTTCAGTAATGTCTTCAACAACTTTCATTGCAACCAACATTGACCTTCAAAGATACTATCTCATTTTATCTCATTAGATAATGGAACTAATTCTGTAAACAATACTTAATAAAATCATTACTCCTTTAAAACATCTAACTTAATTGTTTTCATCAAAACATCAATAATATGTCAGGGTTAACAATGATATTGTCTCACTTGACTATGCACGAGGAGACCCAGGGTGCTGGAGGATAAAAGCGCCCGGCCAAGTCATACAATTAATACAGTTGGTCGATTTCTACAGTCTTTTTAGACTCCACATGAAGACATTATATTATATCATATGCTTATCACTACATTGGTTAAGAGATGGCGATAAGAGACCCATACTTTCCATCTACCAACTAGGGAGATGACAGTGATATTGGGCAATGTTATTGTGATATTCGGGAAACCAGTGGACGGGAGAGTTTGCGACCACCCTAGGTTTGGGTTATGGTATCTATTACTCATAATACATTAAGCGATATTAAAAATAATAATTTTAGCCATCACAGTTTTTATTAAGAACATGAAAGTATAATGTTATTTTATTACCATTAACGGTATAATGTATTATCATGAAATGGCTACAAGAGATGGAAAATGTATTATCATTTTTGTTTCCCTTTCAAATTTTCCAAAAAAAAAAAAAAAAAAGCAAAATAAATAAATAAATAAAACATGACATGGAAAGATTTGGATAGTATCTTGGTTTGGCACTTGAGTAGTGTTTGGTTTCATTTCTAATTCCAATTCAGATCATCCAATTCTTTGCATCCAAACGCTCTCTGCAATCTCAATTTGTTCCTTTGGTTTTGATTTGGTTGGTTATTATCATTTTGTACCCTTGGACCCTTTGTACTCTCGAAATTTGACTAAAATTTCACTTTGGTACCTATAGTTTTAATTAAACACAATGTTTTCTTTGTGAACAAATAGTTATGTAAGTTAGTGTTGTTGTTCATTTTTGTGCTACTTTGTATGATCTATGGGTTTCGAAAAGAAAAAAAAACAATTATGTAAAAAGTGGTATTATAAGACTGAAATGCGCATTATTTTTCTCCTGATGGTTTTTTTGCATAATTTAACTTGGATTAAATAATTGTGCAATACAGTCTTTATTAGATGCTCTAAATCCATATCTACCCAATTTGAATTCCATTATTTCATTTAAATGTTTGGTCCATATTTGTATGCATTGACGTCTCCTTTATGTTTTGGGTGGTTTGACACTTTGCACCCATGTGTTGTTACCATTATTTCACTTTGGTCTCTACAATTTCAATTTAAACATATTAAAATCTTAGGCGACGTTTGATTAATACAACTTACCTATAGTAAGTAAAGTGAGACTGGGTTAGTGCCGTGTTAGTCGTGGACCATAAAAAATGTTGTTGAATTGAAAAGATACGCTTAAAGGTGTTTACTGTCTTCTATATAAATTGTGAAATTATATTTTTGTACTAAAATGTGAAAAAAATTTATTAAAATGGGTTATTTTATAACTGATGCGGATCCAGTAAATTTCTAAAAACGAAAAATGATTTTATTATCCGACTATGCCATAATCATCTCGTCAGAAGGGCATGTCCTGTTAGATGTGGTTGGTCCTTACAAGAGGACATATCAAGTATGACTATTGATCCTAAGATTTTGATGAACAATTAAGTATTGATATTTTGATGGAACTAACGTTTTAGTTGAGTGTTTCAATGATTTATAGTTCCAGTAATGAAGATACAAATTAAATAAATGCTAAACGATGAAGTTGAAGATATTGAAGAATTAAGAGTTTGAAGAAAATAGGAAAAACAATTCAGGTGAATCTTAACTCTTAATATCCCAATTTAGAACACATACATGGCACAAAATGAATTTTATTATTTATGTGTGTTTTGATTAAGTGAAATGATTTTCTCCTATGTGATTTGAAAAGAAATAATTTTAAATGACTAAAATAGAATTTAAGAATATTAGTGGAGCTAATTTAGATGAGAAAATGGTTAAAGGGGCGAAAATGTAAAAGAAAATAAGATAAAAACGTGTTCAAAGAAGAGATCCAGAATACATCAGTCGACTGATAAGTCGACCGGACCAAGCAGCAGAAAGATCCTGTATCTCTAAGTCGACCGACCAAGTGGGCTGAACTCTCTGAATCTACAAGTCGACTAGTGAAGGAAAAGCAAACTCTTTGAATCTACAGGTCAACAGGCAGGTCGACCGATGAACGCCATGGCTAGAACCTGAATCTACCTGTCGACTGGTCGGTCGACCGGATGCGCTGTTTCAGGATATTGTTTTATCCGAGATTATATCTAAAAGTAGTCGTTTATGGTTGGGATTTAAGAGAGATTTCAGGGATATTTTCTATATTTAACATATGGTTCATATATTAATTAAATCTTATTAGTATAGTTCATTAAATATTAATGTTTCTAAATTTGGTACTTAAAATTGATTCTATTCTTATTTATGAAGATTGAGAAATATTTGGGGGGTTTAATTGAGAGATTTGAAATGTGTTTTTAAGTGAATTGAACCTAAATGAAGTTATTATGATATAAGGGGTCTATATGTGCTATTAATTGTCATGACACATGTAAACTAATCATTAGAAGACTGATTTCATAATCCTATATATTGACCTGCGAATTTCTTATATTATTAATCAATCATTATTGAGAGGGCAAAAAGGTTAAGTTGATTCTTGAGCTTTTATAAGTCATCATACTGACATATTGTGAGATTTTCTAATAGACGATTTTGAAGATCAATTGCTATTAATCTTTGCGGCTACCGGATTTGAAGTTACATTGTTCTAATCATTCTTTCTCTAGATTTCGGGTGAGATCTTTTCAATTATATTCTTTCATTACATTATTTAATTATTGTTTGGAAATTGATCTTAAAAATTGTTTCTGATTTTTTGAAGAAAATATTTTTACAAATCATTTCTTGAATCTGATTACGTGCTCCAATTTGCTACTCATATCTTGTTAAAATTAGATTTTTCTATCTCATATATTTCTATCACTAGATTTGGGCTATTAATTGAGTTATTATTTATCTGGGGTGGTAGAAATTCCGAGTGAGATTTCCTACTTATCATTTTAAATTGGTGAGTAATGTGACGGGTTAAATAATGTTGGGGGTATTTAATCAAGGGTAGCTGGGTTTCAGTCTCTTTCTGTAAAGAGATTGAGGTAGTGATTCTTTCTGGATAGAATTGCGTTGTGAGTTATTTGTAAAGGTTCCATCCTTACCTGGGAAAAGGATAGTTGGAGTGTTTTGTGAGGTTTTGATTCTTGAGTCTTAGTGTTAAAAAGAATTAGGTTATTCTTTAGCCTGTAAAAAGTAGAGGTTTTTCCTTAGCTTGAGAAAATGATATTGTAAAGGTTGATTCTGAGCCTGTAAAAGAATCGATGTGAGGGTTTGGTTCTTACCTTTAAAGTGATCTTAGTTTTAGTGGGTACGACCTCCGTGGAGCTCGGGAGACTAGATTAGCCAAGAGTAGCTTAGTGAACCAGTATAAATCCTTTGTGTGCTGCTATATTTATTTTGCTAATTTTTGTTATTTGAGTGCGCACTTAGTTGATTATATTATTCTGATGTGATATAAAGATAATAATTAATTTAGGATTAAAATTAATTATTTAATTTATTTAATTTTAATCTGATAATTTTTTAACTACCCAATTCACCTCTCCTCTTGGATATTCTACTGGGCCAACAATTGGCATCAGAGCTAGTTTAGCTCGAATTTTTTAGCTAACAAATATCACATGGCACACATAGTAGGCACACTAGCTGAGGGGCAGTCTATGCACCGACCACCCTTATTTGCAGGTGAAAGCTACTCGTTTTGGAAAGACGGGATGATAGTCTTTCTTTAGGCTACAAATTACAACGTGTGGATTACAATTGAGAATGGTCCATTCATTCCAATGAAAAATAAAGTTGAGAAGAAAAGGAACAACTCACTGCTTCCGATAAGTAGAAACTCTCCATTAACTCTCAAGCTATCAATATTTTCTTTTGCTCTTTAAATGCTAACGAATATTCTAGAGTTTCAGGTTGCAAATCTGCAAAGGAGGTGTGGGATAAGCTGCAAGTCACCCACAAAAGGATAAGTCAAGTAAAGCAGTCAAAAATTAATGCTCTTATGAGAAAATTTGAGCTGTTCAGAATGGAGGAGAATGAATCGATTCATGAGATGTACACTCGCTTCAACAACATATGCAATAATATGAGTCAACTCGGAAAGCCATACTCCATGGAGGATAGAGTACGAAAGGTCCTAAGGTCCTTGACAAAAATATGGGAGTCAAATGTGACAGCAATCGAGGAAGCCAATGATCTTGGAAAATACGACATTAATTATCTCATTAGCAATTTGATGACTCGTGAATCGGCGATTAAAGGTTACGAGAATGATACCATAAATGGCAAGAGAAAATCCTTGGCGCTAAAAGTTCAAAAAATTGAAGAAGAAGATAACAGTGTTGATGAAAGTGTTGATAGTGAGTAAGAGAAAAATGTATCACTTCTTACAAACAATTTTAAAAGAATGACTCGGCGTACATTCTGTGG
Source organism: Eucommia ulmoides (assembly GCA_016647705.1). Taxonomy (NCBI): domain Eukaryota; kingdom Viridiplantae; phylum Streptophyta; class Magnoliopsida; order Garryales; family Eucommiaceae; genus Eucommia; species Eucommia ulmoides. The sequence continues at coordinate 35,519,656 of CM028339.1, read as the reverse complement.
AAGAAGAAACCTCAACATGTCTAAAGTGGAATGCTACAACTGTCGAAAGACCGGACATTTTCAAAATGATTGTCCCGAACTGAAAAAAGATAGAAAAAAGGAAAAGAAGAAGAAAACAAATAAGATTAAAAAGAAATCAATGAAGGCTACTTGGGATGATACCGATTCAAGTAGCTCAGAAGAATCAAATAGTGAGGATACGTCCATGCTTGCATTAATGGCCACTGATTGTTCAAGTTCTTGTCCTTTAAATTTTGATCAATTATTTGATGTTTATCAAGAACTTTCACATGATTGTAAAAATCAGTGTTCTAAAATAAATGCCCTTCAAAGTACAATTAACATATTAAACAAGCAAGTGGTGGACCACGAATCTGAAAATAATAGATTGAAAACTAAATTGATAGATTTGCAATCAATTGTTCTCAAATTCACCAGCAATAAAAATAATTTGAAAATGTTTTTGGGAAGTTCACGTGGAGTTTTTGATAAAACCGGTATTGGATTTCAGAAAAATCTTAAACAAAAATGCTTTCATAAATTCTTTTCTGAAACCACGGATCTTGTTAAATGTTTTAAATATAATATTGTGGAGCATACTATTCGTAGATATTTTGCTAAAATATCAAATTGAAGACAAGTTTGGGTTCCAAGAGGAACTAAAATTGTCCCAACTAACAAGATCGGACCCACTTAGGCTGGGTACCACTTAGGAACTATTTGAGGTACTCCTTGCAGATTATTCTAAAAGTATCGATAAGCAAGGACAAATGGTTCCTGGATAGTGGTTGTTCTCGACACATGACGGGAGATAAAAGAAAATTTACATCTTTGACACCTAAAGATGGAGTTTATGTGACTTTCGGGAGACAACGCAAAGGGTAAAATTATTGGTATAGGTAATATCGAATAAGAGAATTTGAGAAGGATGAAGTGGTAAGTTATTGTGATGAGCATGGTTATGCTCACAATTTTTCTGCACCGAGATCACCGCAACAAAATGATGTAGTGGAAAGAAAGAACTAAATGCTTCAAGATATGGCCAAAACAATGCTAAATGAAAATCACTTCCTAACCTACTTCTGGGCCGAAACAGTAAGTACAGCTTGTCACGGGGTAAACCAAGTATCAATTCTTAGAGGGTTTAACAAAATCCCATATGAAATCTAGACTGGTAAGACTCCTAATATTTCCTATTTTAAAGTCTTTGGATACAAGTGTTTCATTTTGAATGACAAAGATAATCTTGGTAAATTTGATGCTAAATCTGATTATGGGATTTTCCTTGGATATGCTACTAACAGTAAGCTTTATAGAGTTTATAATAAACGTACTTTAGTAGTAGAAGAAATAATGCATGTTATTTTTGAGGAAGCTGGTCCATTCTTGTCGAGAAAGGTTTTGGATTATGATGATACAAATATCTTAAATAACCAAAACCAATGTGATAATGTACCTAAGGAGTCTCAACAAGAGAAGAAACCTAAGGAGAAGGATTTGACCTTACCAAGAGCTATAAAGAAAGTACCAGGACATTCAATTAAAGAAATCGTCGATAATTTTGAAAAAGTTGTAAGTACTCGATCTTCTCTTAGGGATATAATTAATCTCGCTTTCTTATCTCAAATTGAGTCTAAAAACATAAATGAGACATTAAATGATGAATCTTGGATTTCTGCAATGTAAGATGAATTAGTTCAATTTGAGGGGAACAAAGTATGGTGTCTTATTCCGAGACTGGATTTTCATCCAGTTATTGGTACTAAATGGGTTTTTAGAAATAAAAAAGATGAATCTGGTATGGTAATAAGAAACAAGGCAAGATTAGTGGCACATGGCTATAATCAAGAGGAAAGAATTGATTATGATGAAACTTATGCTCCTGTTGCTAGACTAGAAGCAATAAGAATGATACTCGCCTTTGCATATTCACGTAATTTTAAACTATATCAAATGGATGTAAAGAGTGCATTTCTAAATGGCTTTCTAGTTGAAGAAGTTTATGTAGAACAACCCCCCGAATTTCACGTATTTAAATTTCTCAAGCTTTGGTATGAGAGACTTAGCCGATATTTGATCGAAAATAGTTTTCGAATGGGTATTTGTGATATAACACTATTTGTAAAGCAAACTGATTCTGATATCCTATAGTACAAGTATATGTTGATGACATCATTTTTGGATCTACTAATAAGGATTTTTGCCAAGCGTTTGTTAAGATAATACAGGTTGAATTTGAAATGAGCATAATGGGAGAGCTGAATTTCTTTCTTAGATTGCAAATTAGGCAAACCAAAGAAGGAATATTTATAAACCAAGCTAAATACACCAAAAGCTACTAACGAAATATAGCTTGGAAGGAGCTAAAGAGTACAAAACTCCCATAGCAACAGCTACAAAGATAGAAAAAGATGATACGGGCAAAAGCGTTAATAAAAAAATGTATTGAGGTATGGTTGGTAACCTGTTGTATTTAACTGCTAGTAGACCTGATATTATAAAATTGATGAATGTTGGTTATGAGATTTGGCAGTGGACTTCAAAGGTCATGCCAAATGAGAAAATTATTGAGGTCGTGGACCTATTCAAATTGAGATAGACTCAATCCAAGTGAGACTAGAATCATATTTTGAAATATATTTGTTGGATATATATATATACTAGTGTATAACCCGTGCCTGCAGGCACGGGGGTAAAACATACATCATTATTTGGGACAATTATATCAATTTGATTTTCTATTCAAGCCAACAATGAAATTGTGGAATAAAAAATAGCTAATAAAGTGTATACATGAAACTTAAATGGTATAACAATGTTTTACCTGCTTCCCTCCCTCGTCGCTAGCTTGTCTCTCTTCCCTCTAATTCTACAATAGAACAGAAAATAAATTTAAAAAAAAAAAAAAACATTGAAATAATATGTTCTCAACAACATGGCAAATGATACACACAAAAAAAATAGAAACAGAAACAGAAACAGGGAATAGAAACAAAAACAAAAACAAAAACAGGGAACATAACATAAATCAACTAAACAGATATCTGAGTTCACAACAAATGACAAATAGTTTTGTATTTAAAAAAACAAGCACATTTAGGATCATAAATAAAAACAGAGAACAGAAACAGAAGTAGGATCAGAAACAAAAAAACAAAAACAGAGAACAGAAACAGAAACAAAAACAAGGAATAGAACATAAACAGGAACGAAAATAGAAACGGAGAGAGGTGAACCTGTGGCGAGGAAGAGACGAGATCTGAAGCGTGCCATAGATGGACCACCGAGAGAAACCATCGCCGATCTTCACCATCGTCACCAGCCACCGCTTACCACCATTGCTAATAATCTACCATAAAATTAATTCTTTCAAAACAAAAAGAAAAAGAAAACAACCCATCATAAAGAAATAATCTACAATAAAATTAATTCTTTGAACTAATGAATGAAGTATGAACGGATCAAACAATCATACACAGATTAATCAAACCAGAAGACAAAAATTAAAATATTACAGATGGACCTCGAAAAGAAAAAAAATTAAAATATTACAGATGTATCTATAATGCCTTTCCCACAAAATAGTTAAAAGGGCCGAAGTTGAGAGAGAGAGAGAGAGACCTCCAACTATGGCACAAACATTGGTCAAGAAATGTAAGAATGAAACATGTTGCTCTGTGAAAGTCACCTACACCACCAGGAAAAAGAAGAGAACAAATTTTGGCCTAAGAATTACTGAGAGAGAGTAGCTCTTCCTCTTTTTCACTAAAATTGTAACACACCTTGATTGGTGAAAGGTCATAAAAGAAGAAAACTTCAGGAAGAGTCTGAAATAGACCTGCTCTTGAGCCCTTGAAATGTTTAATCACCAAGAGCTGCACAGAAAGAGAGGCAGTGCATAAATTACATGTAAAACTCCCCTAAATATACCTATCTAGTTCTTGCAACATATGAGATAATATCAAAACCTTTCTCTCCATTTATTCATCTTTCCAACTAAAACATACTCTAATGTTATCATTTAGCATTCAATCTGATCATTTATTTGGTTTACTAAGAGCTTATTTGGTTTATGGAGTACAAACACCACCTTAGACATAAAAGAATAGGACAAAAACAACAACCAGTACCATGACCATCAGCACAATAATGAATTACAAGACACAGAGAATAACATTTTTACCACAATTCACACAATAAATACTTGAGAAGCAGTACATACATTATATCCCAATATGAACATGCCTAACTTTTCAATTTTAGTTTGTTAAAGTCCCTTACACATTTTCAATTTTACTACGGAATTGTGAAAAAATAGATTTTCCTTTTTGCGGAATTCAACTCACATGTAAAACCCATATATTTAGTTCCATCAAATAGAAGCAAGGAAATATTTCAGAGTATGAATATATCAACAAAAATCACCTGAAGAGATTCAAGCATCATCAACAAATACCAACAAAGTTAAGTTGAACTCATTATATCAACAAATACCAACAGAAATGCAACAGAAATACCAGCTTGAATTACAGATATGGAAAGAATTATCAAAATAAAGCATATACAAACGTTTACAACTAACTGAAGAATGGGAACTGAAAATCGGGAACAAAACATAAATTCATGAAGAGGACAACAATTTCAATTCTTGCTTCATGACTAAATTTTGGACATAGGATTTGAGTACAGTAAATGAAATTGATAAAAATCTACCTTTAGGCAAGATTCCAGCAATCAATTATATAATAGATTCCATAAATTCCATAAAATCGGGAACATGAACAGAAAGAGAAGATAGGAGGCATACATGCGCGTGCTTATTGTAAAAATAAATCAACCCTAACCCCAAATTGAGAGAGATGGAGAGATGGTTATCCAATTTTTAGATCCTAAAATTAATCCTATCAAAACCCTAAATCAGATGAGTAAGAGCGAGAGAGATAAGAGTACCTATGATTAGGGGTGAACAGATTAATGGCGATGATGAAACTTTGGGCGGCTGACGACCATCCAAATGCGACCATCGGTGACCTTCACCGTCCTCGCCGAACACTGACGACCACCTATGCACCGTCGTCATAAAGGGAGGGAGAATGGTTTCGAAATAGAAATTGATTAAATGTTTCAGTTTTAAGGGTTTCAAAATAGAAAAATAGAGACAATCAAACCCAAAATCCAAAGAGAGAAGGAGAAACGTACCTAGAGATAGAGTGGGGAACTCGATGTTAATGGAAGACGGCCATGGGGTAATTGGTCTCCTGGTCGCAAGTGATCATCGTTGTCGTCTTCACAAGGGAATGAGAAAGGTCGCCGTCTGCCGCCATCTTCGCAAGGGAGGGAGGGAAGTCGTCGTTGTCGTCTTCGCAAGGAAAGGTGAGATCGGCTTCTGATGGAGAGGGTGAGAGAGATATCCAACGGCTCTGGATGTATATGAGTTGATTTATTATATAGATTGCTATTTTTATCAAAATAGTACAGCGGAAGCATTTAGAAACATAAGATTCTTCGGTAATTGGTTATCTGTGCTAGGCATTACCAACTAAAGTGAACCATGTCCGTATGCCGTTGGATATAATATGAACCACCACAAATGCGGATGTGGTAAAGTGTGGAATAGACTTTGTCAACTATGAAATGTGGGTGACTTTCGATTACGGGACTCTACATAGAGAACAATTGTTCTAGAATCGAGTGTGACTAACATGATCGTGCAATGTGATTCTGAATTATTATTGTTTGGACAAACTTTTGAGGACGAAATTTATTTAAGGGGTGTAGATTGTAATACCCTGAAAATTTATATTTTGAAAATATCATTTTACATAAATTTAATATTTTTGGGATTGTTTTGTTAATTTATGCTATAAATAGTATTTGATAATTTTTGGAGTTAAATGTTAATTTTAAATTGATTTTACATAGTTCTGGGACAATTTGTGTTATTTCAAATATACTTTTAAGAGTTTTGAATTATAATTAATATTTTCTTTTATTCTAAGGGGGTATTTGTGTAAATAATAAAAATAATAATATATATAAAGATGTGTTGTCTTCATATAATAAAGATAGCACATTAATATCAAAACATATATACATATACGATTAACACGTATATGAGTTATAATAATAATAATAGTAATAATAATAATAATAATAATAATAATAATAATAATAATAATAATAATAATAATAATAATAATAATAATAATAATAATAATAATAATAATAATAATAATAATAATAATAATAATAATAATAAGGAAAGTGATCATCATATTAGCGGAGAGATATATATAGTTAGAGGTTTCTATATATAGAGAGATATTAGGATATAATTAGGAGGAATGATGCATATATGTTTGCATATATATGTTAAAAGTAATAAGGTTACAGGTATTAAAGGTTATATATATTAATAAGTTTTTGAGCGAGAATGGATTCTGATCCGGATTTCGGCTTTGGATTCCAGGTTTCTCTCTTGATTATGTGATTCATGGGAAAATTGTCGTTAATTTTTAGTGGTTAGTTTTCAAGAAATATTTAGGATTATTATGTGGAATTTGTGTGAAAAATATGTCTATGTGTTTTATTAGGGAATTGATTAAATACACATATTAGGGGGTTAAAGTTCTACTAAGCGTTGGCTCACAACCCAAAAGTTTTGATTGCAAATCCGGTGAGAACGAAACGGCACCTAGAATTTTACTTGAATTCCTATCTGATTTATAGTAATTGTATTTATTATTCACGGTTATAAAATCGACAAGATAATTATAATTATCGTCGTAGTTGTAAAATTTAAAATATTTTTATAAAAGAGTAATTTATTTAAATTTGAGTAGAATATATATAATAACATATTTGTGATTATTGATCAACACTTGAGTCTCAAATTTGACACTTGTACTCCTAAAGTTTGACATGATTCTTACTTTGGTCCCTTGGGTTTCAATTTGCACATGATAACATGTTAGTATTAAAATTTACATGATAAATTGGGAATAGATATTAATTCATCTTTGTAATATTTATATAAATCATTGTTGTTGTAAAATTTATTCGATTAATTAATAATTTTTTGGATTTTATTAAATAAAATATTGGTCGTTCGGTTTTAGTATTAATTCTCCAAAGGGAGAAACCACGTGATGGCCCTGGGAAACCGGGTTATTATAGAGTGGTATCAGAGCTGAATTAATAATAATACTTATTTATTTATAAATGGTAAAATATTTGGGGTAGAATTCTCTATAGGAGAAACCAAGTGGCACCCTCGAAAATCAGGTCGTTACAATTAGTATTTGATTCGCTTCATAAAGTTGAACATTGTTATCTCCAACTTATGTAGTTAGTTATTTATGTCAGAAATTATGTATGTTTATTTATTTATTTATTTTGACACATCGTGTGTATTGAGTCCAAGGTTGATGTTGTAATAGTACGTACCTCTTAGAGTGATGAACAGTCCAAGGTTGTGTATTGACAAATGGCATTACTTTGTAACAGTACGTACCTCTCGGAGTGATGAACGTCATTCCTTCTTCATCTTGTTTGTCCATCCAGATATGATTATAACCTAAATAAGCATCCATCATGGTCAACTGTTTGTTCCCTGTTGTTACATCTACCATTTGATCTATCCTTGCATCGGGTAGTAGTCTTTTGGGCTTGCTTAGTTGGGATCGGTGAAGTCCATGCACATTATCTACTTCTCATTCTTCTTTTCAACAAAAATAGGGTTGGCTAACCATTTTGGGTATACCACCTCCCTTGTGTGGCTTATTCCGAGAAATCTCTACACCTTAGATTCGAGCACCTCCCTCTTTTACGGGCTAAATATATATATATATATATATATTTGCTTCACCAGTGGGTAAGACTTGGAGATGTAGAGCCGGTGGACTGCCACATTAGGGTTGATCCCTTTCATGTCTTTTGGAGCCCAGGTAAACACGTGTAGGTTTTCTTCCGCTAACTTCTTGATTTTCTCTGGCTCGATCTGGCTTAGGAATTCCCCTATTATCAGCTTCTTCACTCTTTCCTTGAAGGTAATCCCCCATACTTGCTCAGTAGGTTGGAGAATACTAGGGTGCTCTCTAAAATCGTATACCTCCTAAATTGAGCTGTTTAGTGGAGCTTCTTTCTGCTCTGGCTTTAATTGCTATAACATTTTCTTCCTCCCCTTTATAACTATTGTGAATCATTGTCTCGATGCTATTTAGTCTCCACGTATCACTACCACTGCGCCATCTTTTGCATACTTGATGCATTGGTGAAATGTTGATGCTACGACTTTCATTACATGCAACTATGGCTGTCCCAATATCACATTGTAGGGAGATGTGGAGTCCATTACCATGAACTCTGTGGCCTTAATGTGCCTATTTTCTTCATTATTAGCCATAACTGACAAGATGATCTTTCTTTTGAGAGAACTGAGGTCCCCGTTGAATCCTACCATAATTGTCTGAGTTAAGCCAACATCTGAGCTGGGCACCCCCATTTGCTTTAATGTGTTTACAAATATGATGTTGGCAGAGCTACCCGTATCAATCAGGATTCTTCTTACTACAAAACTGCAGATCCAAAGTGTTATGACCAGGGCATCTTCGTGTAGATGCATTATTCCCTTGCAATCCTCGTTAGTGATAGGGATAACCGATCCGGGCTTCATGGTCACTGACATTTCTTCTCCTTAACTGCATTCTAACACTGCTTCTTGGATGTTTCTCTTCCGTTCGTGGTTGGTTTCTCCAGTAGCAGGTCCAGCAATGTTTATCATATAAATGACTTCACGATTGTTATTATGACCGTCATCTTTCTACTCCTTGTCAATATTTTCGTGATGGATTTCACTCCTGGACCACTTCCTATCCCTAGAACGCTCCTGCAAATAGCTACGTAACTGACCCATGTCAATTAGCCGCTTAATCTCATTTTTGAGATCCCAGCAGTCATCTGTGTCATGGCCATGATCCTTGTGGAATTTGCAATACTTCGCCTTATTCTTTCTATTAGACTTTGCGTAGATCTTAGGAGACCACTGAACTACCTTGGATAAACGGATTTCATGTAGAATCCTAGAGATTGGCATCCACAGTCCTGGGAGGTTTGGTTCTTGATGTGCATCCGGTCTTGAACTTGAGCTTCCGAGATGATCTTTCTACCTGTTTGAGTTGTTACCCTTTGTTTTGTTGTTGTCTTTCTCATTTTGTCTAGGGTTGTCTTTGGATGATACCCTTCCTTCTCTAGCAAATCTGACATCCTCCAACTTCATGTAGGGTTTAGCTCTCTTCATCAGTTTAATCATGTTCTTCGGATTGTGCTTGGTGATGAAGTCTTGGAATTGGCCATGGCGCAACCCTAAAGTAAACGCTTTTATAATATGGTTAGTTTAGCAATCCTCAATATACGTCAGCTCTTTGTTAAAGCTATTAATATACTGGCACAAAGACTCTCCCTTTTCGTATCGTAGAGCTAGTAGATAATCGGGCCCTTTCATTAACCTTTGGTAGGTTATGAAGTGACTGATAAATTACTTCCCACAGTCTGTGAATGATGAGATAGAACTAAGCGGTAGTTTGTGCAACCATTCCAAAGCAAACCCCTTCAGGATAGTAGCGAAAGTTCTACATAGCGCGGAATTGACTATTCCATATAGAGCCATAACATGTCTGAACTTGCAAATATGGTCAACTAGGTCTGTCTTTGCATCATATTTTTTGAACTTTGTGGGGTTGAATTTATCCGAGAGTGGTACCTCTAATATGTTAGAGGTGAACGGCATCTCAGTTCCTTTTAGCAGTGTTTCTAGTTCATCCGGGGCCGGTCTCTTTCCTCCCTATACCTGAGCTGTTGATGTGAATTAACGATATCAGTCCAACTTTCTGCTGATTGGTCGCTAGCATCTCCTTTAACAACAATTTTTCCCTACGATGGTGGTTCTAAAGATTTTGTACACTCCGCTTCTTCTCCTAGACCGTTATTAATGGGAGGAGGCTATTATGTGTTGTTTGAGATCTGCAGCGTGATCCACATGATTACGTCCTCTATTTCTGATATCTTCTCTGTCAGAGCGTCAATCTATGAATCAATGGTTTGTACCTATGGAAGAGGATTAGCATGAACCTCTTCCGACTCTTCTATAGGAACTTTAGTACTGGATGGCGGCGGAACATTGTTGCTTTGGCTTGGACTTGCTCCTCTTGCTCATAATTGCCTCATTGTTATGACGATAAGTTTTTATGTTCAGATTTCTCACAGACGGCGCCAAATGATGTTTCCAAAAATCTCTAGCACATGCAAAGGATTAAACACGTGCTAAAAACCTCCACATCCTTCTTCTTCTACCTGCAAAACTAATTAGCTCCAAGGGACACCAGTGTGGTGTTAGCCAAAGAACCTCTAGCATGAGAATAAGTGAGTCTGTTTTTTGGGTGAAAGATCATGTACTTGAATCATAAAAGAATATGTTGATACATTCTCTTTATATAGACTTCTTTATTTATGCCATTATGATGGTAAGGTCGCCATCTCCATGATATCCTCCTATTTTCATGGGATATGGCAGTGATCTCGCTCACAACCAATTAGTTGGTTGCAATTCTCCTCATGTAATGGGGGTAGTGGGAATTCTTGGGCTGACCTCTTCTTGGCCTATCCACTGTAGGTTTCGATTACCCATGATTGGGCCTCCTTATCAGGCCTTCTCTTGTTTAAGTATTGGACCGTTAAGACCTTCTTGTTGGTGGGTTTGTGCATACCGCCCAGTATGTTTACCGGTTTGGGGTTGGTTGGGTCAAACTACTAACCCGACCTGACCCATCAAAGCTTTCAAGCTCCTATTAATCGCAAGTGAAACTTTCTCCCAAATCAGAGAAAACTAATAGTTAACTCTCATTCATTCCAAGTCATGTATTCCACTTTTATGTTTTACTATATGATATGATACATGATATAGATATATAGTATATGATATATATGAATTTCTAATTGTTATTTTTAACTCTCTATTGTGTTTGCCATTTTTATATTTGTAATTTTTAAACTCATTTTCTATATGAAATTTGTTGTATAAAAAAAATTGTCAAAACTTATATGAGAAAAAAATATATAATTATTTTTTTTGGAAATTATTTTTTAAATAAAAAGTCGAATTAGTGGATTATTTATAGTTTTTATTATTTATTGTTAAAAAAATATCTTTTATTTAAATAGAAAATGTCACTATTTGAAATAGAAGAAAACTTTTAAAATTCTTTGAACCCACTATTGCAATAATAAATGACAATAAATTCTCTAAAAATATTATATTAATAATAAATAATATTTAAAATTGGAATATCTTAGCCCTTCATTTCAATAAGAGAATAGGATTGAAGAGATAAAAAAATACTTGATTTTGGTTCATTGTCAAGGTTGGCTTCCAATTTTAAGTATAACATATAGATATAGACATAGATATAGATATAAATTAGATAAAGATATAGATATATATTATATAGAAATTAGATAAAGATATAGATTATATAGATATAGATATAGATATAGATATTGTAAAAAATTATCTTTTATTTAAATGAAAAATCTCACTATTTTAAATATATAAAAAAAAATTTAAAATTATTTAAACCCACTATAATAATAATAAATGGAAATTAAATTCATTAAAATCACTATATTAATGATACATAATATTTATATTTAAATAAAATAAAATAAAATATTAAAAATAGAGAAATTAAAGAGAATAAAAGGTAAATTAGTTGCATAAAAAATTAACTACTTCTATAAACACTTAAATGAGAAACAAATAATATAAAAAATTAAAATATATATTTAAAATAAAAATTCGAGTAATTGAGTCATTATAATATTTTATTATTTATTTAAAAAATTATCATTTATTTAAATAGAAAATCTCACTATTTTAAATACATAAAAAAAAAATTAAAATCATTAAACCCACTATAATAATAATAATAAATAGTAATTAAATTCATAAAAATTACTATAATAACGATAAATAATATTTAAAATTCACCTTTGTTGAGCATACCAATCAGTAGGAATTTTAGAAAAGAGAAGCTACCGCTTCTAGAATACGAGTTTTTCCTTCACTTTTATTAGAGCGTATCGCTTGAAATAATAAAAAAAGGTTGATGGATGAAGTCAACGGAATGACAAATTGTTTTGGTTGCAGAAACCAAAAAAAAATTAAATAAAATAAAATATTAAAAAAGAGAAAAAAAAAAATTGGTTGCATAAAAAAATTTATTCTTTTAATATTTTTATCAACACTAAGAAACAATGAATATAAAAATTTGAAAAAAAAAAATATTTTTTAAAATAAAAATTTTAGGGAAAATACATTTAAACCCTCTAACTATTGACACATTTGTATATAGTCTAATAATTTGTTTTCATTTCAGTTTAAACCCTCTAAGTATATACTCAATTTTAAATGGTTCTTCTATAACATTTTCCATCCAATTAAACCAAAATGAGAGATAAAATGGTCTTTTATTATTATTTTTCTCTTTTCTTTCCATTTTCTTTTTCTTTTTTCTTTTTCTTCTTTACCTCCCGCTCAACCCCTTCTCTCTCTCTTCCTCCTTCCCTTCCTCCCTCTCCCTCTCCCCACCAGACACCCCATCTTCTTGCTACACCCTTAATTTCAAATAGAGGGTGGTGACCCTCTATTTGAAACAGATGGTCCGTTCTTTTCAGAAATTTTCTTTTTTTGTGTCCCCTTTATTTTTTCTTTCTGCCATTTTCTTCTCCATGTAACCAGCTCCCTCTGCGGCTCTATGTTCTGCGCTCATGAACACTCTTCCAATGCATCAATTGGAACCTACGAGACACCCCAACACCATCACTCTACCTACCTTGAATATCCCTTTAATTCTCCTTCTCTATGCCCATTGGCAATGACAAAGTGACCATCGCCATTGGAAGCAAAATGAGCCACCACCATTGATGAACAATGACGAAGTGACCATTGCCATCGGAATTAAACTAATGGACCACCATAAAAAATGCAAATATCATATGTTCTCTCTCTCCATGCACCATCTTCTTTTCTCTTCTCTCTTCAGATCTGCATAATTTCTATATTATTCTAATTATGGGTTTGCTACTAAGGAATCTAAACATACGGCAGAGGCATAGATTTTCTTGACATATTTATGTTGGATTTTTCCCTAAAAATCCTCAAGAAAATGGTCCACATTCCTCCATAATTATATGAAGGTAGATTAACCTCCTCCAGTTGCCAACCACCATGAACCCACGTCCCCATGCACATACCCAATTCTCTTCGGCTTTTGGGTTGCATAAATCCATGTTCTAAAAGATAAGTTACAAAAAAAAATAAAAACAATATGGCCATCACCCCATGTATTCCATAGAACATGGATTATGCATAAACATCCACTAGAGAGAGAATAACCACGCATGGTATACGGCGGAGGATTTCGCATCTTCCTCGTATTAACTACTCGCAAGTGTACGAGGTCAAAGTTATAGTATAGTGTGATCGTGAAAGATTGGGTTATCGTATCCACAGGAATTGATGTCGTTACTTTCGAGTATCGCATTTGGCATAACCTAACTTTAACTAGGCTAAAAAACAAATGTAATTAATTAATTAAACTAATGCTAATATAACCTAAATTAACTATACTAATATACTAATATGTTTTAGGGTAAAAAATCGCCTAGGGATTAACGTGTTTACAAATACGTGTTTGATCTCGATTTACTCACGTTTACGGTGTTCGACCTATTTGACAATCTCGGTACATAAACTCCACCGCCACCTCTCCCGAGTGTAAGATGGGAGAATACATGACTTTGAGTCAACGAAGAAGTCCCCCTCAACGTCTTAACCACCCTAGGTCATGTGAGTCTTGCCCAGCGTCATTGATTGCACACAATCCAACTCCCAACCGGGCCATTAGATCGTGCGTTGTATTTACCTAATCGACAATCTACGTTCTAAAACTCCCTTGCCACCTCTCCCGAGTGTAAGACGAGGGTGGTAGCGCGTGAAATACACCACTACTTACACTCTCAAGTATACGAGATCAAAATTTTAATATAGTGGATCGGTTAAGATCGGGTATCGTGTCCACAAGGAAAGTGTGAATAATTGAGTACCGCAATTTACGTAGTCTCATATTATCCGGGCGATTCAATTTAATATTTAAATTAAACTAATTAAAACTACTCCTAAGGATTAATTCTAATTACATTAATTAACTAGGGATCAATTTCATTCACTTAGTATCTTTTTGGATTATTGTAGTTATCAATAATGGTTATTATCACATATCTATAACTCATTCGCTCCCTCTTCCGAGTGAAAAGCGAGCGAATACATGACTTCGCGTTAACGCCAAAGTCCCCCTTGAACGCCTTTCCAAACACATAGTCACGTGAGTCTTGACCCAATCTCATGGATTGCGCACAATCCAACTCCCTCCCTGGTTATTGGATCGTCGCGTTGTGTTTATCCCTAATCCGAATCCGGGGTTACCTCTCCCGAGTGTCAAACCCTGTATTCTCGTTTTATCGTAATAAGCATAATAAACGTGAAATAACGGTAAACACAATTGGAATTGGATAACAAACCATCAAAATAACTTATATTCAACCAAAGAAATATTTACATGAATTATATCTAACCCTAACTAATATCTAACTAAATTAACATGATCTTAGCCATTACAATATTAAATCAAGAGGAGATAATCATCATCAATAATAAACATTAAGTACAAAGATGGAAACAAGGAAAGAAAAATCAAATCTCAAAGTGGAGTAGTCCATTTTAGCCAAAGAACGATCCTCCCGAGCTTCCTCTTCTCGATTGATGATCTTCCTCTTTTAGCTCTTCAAAATTTGGCAAAGAACACTTCCTAAAACTAATCTAATCTACTCCTAAATTATCTAATCCTATCTATGGTGAAAGGGGGTCTCAAAACATCCAAGCATCCTAAGGGAAGTGGGAGAAATGATATAAATAGGCACAAGGGTTCAAAATATCTTTGCGCTGCTGGAATTTCTCCTAGGCGAAGTTAAGTCGGTTAACTTTCTGCCGCTACTTCGCCTAGCCGAAGTTATTTCCACCTTAGCCATGATACACTTTCTTGTTTTGGCTGTAATTTTTTCGTCCGAGCTCCAATTGAGGTGATTAAAAAACCTATGAAAATCCAAGAGAGAGATATACAACTTCCAAGTTTTGAGTTGTTCCAAAATCAAATTGCATTGTAGTCAAGAATAGGCTTGAAGTTACAGCACCTGCACCGGCTTTGCACATTTTCATCCTTTTTCCACCGTTTTTGCTCGCTTCCCTCTTGTTTGCATCCCTACACCAGAATTATATAAAAACAAACTAAAAAACAAATAAATATAAATAAAATACTTGAAAACTATCAAATCCGATTAAGAAGTAGATAGGTATTTTACACCTATCAGAGGGATATAACGCAACTTCGTGTCAACGAAGAAGTCCCCATCAGTGACTTAATGACCCTAGGCCGCGTGAGTCTTGTCTCAACATCATCGATTGTCCATAATCCAAATCCCGACCGGGTTATAGAATCATGGCGTTGTTTACCCTAATCCGAATTCAGGATTTGTCAAACCCCGTATTCTCCATTTATCATTCTAAGCATAATAAACAAACAATACGATAAACACAATCAAACTACGAAGAACAAACATAAACGCAATACCAAAATCATCCAAACAACATATTTATAAACGTATTGTTAATACCTATATAATCCATATTTAGCCACGGCCATAATCGCATTTACATGAAAGAACGAGCTAAACATGCTTACATATTCCTAAGTTAAATAAATAAGGAAAAGAATTGAAGAACTTAGCCTTGTTCGAAGATTAGCCGCTAAGAACGCTCAATGATCACTTCGCCGTCTTCTCCACTTCGGGATGTGAGCTCTACATCTAAAACTCCTAAATCTACCCTTAGATATATTCTAAGGGGCTCAAAAATGCAAGAGAGGCCAGAGAAGGGGGGAGGATAGGGGATATATATAGGCAAAATATCCTAAAAATATCTTCAGTCCGTAAAGAGGTCACCGCCGTGGCCGTGGGATTCAGTGTCGCGGCGGTAGAGTAGGTCGGTTAGTTGATCGCCACGCCGGTGAGGACAACGATGGATTTAGAAAATATTGTAATGGTTCACCGCCTAGGCGGTGGTCCGTTAGTAGCATTTGTGTCTTCTCAACATTTTCACCGCCGCGGCGGTGGGCTTGTTTCACAGTTTTGCCTCCAAGCTTGTTTTTCCACCATTCTTCGACCTTTTTTGGTTCAATCTCATCGTTTTCGCTCCAGTTTTCTATCTTTTTAGCCCACACACCTGATTTATAGAAAAAGTAATAAAAGTAATTAAAAAGTAGTAAAATACTATATAAACGCTCGAAAACTAACTTAATTTGGTTTGGAAATATGTAGGTAGATCACACCTATCAAATACCCCCAAACTTGGAATTTGGTTAGTCCTTGAGCCAAACACACACACGAAAATAAATAAATAAAAAACACAACTAAATGAAATAACAAACAACCAAAAAATAATCTAAACATAACGACATGTGAGTTTTAAATTCTTCTAACGGCCAAATCATTTTTGTCCCTCAACAATCGCTAGTCAAATCGAGTTCAGGTGGTAATACACATTATGTAATGTTCTAGAATTTTCGACATGCAATACTGGTGAATGCTATTCTAGATCCTGTAAACGTGTTAGTGCTAAACTCAATAATACGGCTATACAAAGACCAGATTGGATTATCCCCCAACAAAACTCACGACTTAGACCATGAAGGACTAGGATTTTCATAAGCCTAATTGGGGTCCACTCTCCACTAATGTAGGCTGAGTAGTTCATAGAGATCAAAAGGACTTGGTTCGGTTTAGGAATATTTGGCCAAGGGTAATTTGGAATAGAAAACGGGTTAATATTGTTAACTTAACGTCACCCAAGGCTCAACGCTTGGCACATTCACTATTGAACCCCCATATTAAAATTGGAAAGCAATTCTGAACATGCATTTGCAATTGCTAACTTGATTCACTCAAATGTGCCTTTAAATTCAGCGATTAAAATTTGGAAAAAGATCCACTGGCTAGGGTATTTGTTTATGTGTTCAGAATTGAATTTGTTTTTAAACTTCGACAGGGTAACGAGGAATAATAATAAAATAAAGTAGGCTTAAAAATGCTCAAGCGACAAAGAGAATGCCTAAATCACGTCTCTTGAACTACCTCGCCTAAGATTTAACCTCAAGCTTCCCCTCAATCAAGTTCTAGAATCCTTAATGTGTCATGAATTTGGTTAATCGATAATTTGCGTCAAATCAATTGAATAGAAATACATTGAGTCTATGTGCTCGTGCAAATTAGGATCTATAATGATTTTTACCAAAACGCATAGTCAAGCACATAGAATCACACATGCATAGGTATTACCCTTGACCTTGAAAACAACTAGGGGTAATTATCATCATCAGGTAATGGCCCAGATGAACACAAAACTCAGCATGCAAACAACAACAACAAACAAACACATTCTAACCTAAACACACTTGCAAACAAGAAAACAATAACACATAAACTAACATACTATACTACACATCACCGCCAAACTCAAAATGGACAGTGTCCTCAGCGAACCCAATTATCAATCTTAACATATGAAATTAAAAGCATGCTAACGAAGGGGGTTTAGAACACGTACCTGGGAGGCGAAAGGATCTTGCCTCCGTTTAAATTCGACGAAGATGGATTTAACTTATTTCACATTGGATTACCTCCTAAGAAGCGTGTGGTTTAATGTCCTCGGCCTGACATTTTTAGAACACCCTCAAGACTGGCGAGGTTTTACTTTGATCGGCTCAATCTTTTAACGAAATGCCTCACCGGCTTATGTGCGTAGCCTCGCACCATAAACAGCTTGGAATCCCGTCAAAAGGGATGCATCAATACCCATCGATCTAACATTTCCAGATACCCTGCATAAGAAATAAAAACAAAACTACAAACAAAAATTATATACAAAAGAAATGCCTAAAGTAAAATCAGGTCATTTATTCACAATATCGATAATAAACGACAAAACACAATCTCCGGCAATCATTACCAAAAACTTGGTGATGATCACCAGAAACTGTGACAGGAACCAATCCCAGGCAACAGTGCCAAAAACTTGGTTGACGTTGCCGGAAACTGAATCTGACAACAACCAATTCCCGGCAATGGCGCCAAAAACTTATACGGCAGATGATTTCGCATCCTCCTCATATTGACTACTCACAAGTGTACGAGGTCAAAGTTTTAGTATAGTATGATCGTGAAAGATCGGGTTATTGTATCCACAAGGATTGGTGTCGTTACTATCGAGTATCGCATTTGTCATAACCTAACTGTATCTAGGCTAAAAAACAAATGTAATTAATTAATTAAACTAATACTAATATAACCTAAATTAACCATACTAATATACTAATATGTTTTAGGGTAAAGAATTGCCTAGGGATTAACGTGTTTACAAATACGTGTTCGATCTCGATTTACTCACGTTTACAGTGTTCAACCTATTTGACAATCTCGATACGTAAACTCTATCGCCACCTCTCCCGAGTGTAAGACGGGAGAATACATGACTTTGAGTCAACGAAGAAGTCCCCCTCAACCTCTTAACGACCCTAGGTCATGTGAGTCTCGCCCAGTTTCATTGATTTCACACAATCCAACTCCCGACCGGGTCATTGGATCGTGCGTTGTATTTACCCTATCGACAATCTCCGTTCTAAAACTCTCTCGCCACCTCTCCCGAGTGTAAGATGAGGGATATAACGCAACTTTGTGTTAATGAATAAGTCCCCCTCAATGTCTTAACGACCCTAGGTTGCATGAGTCTTTCCCCAACGTCATCGATTGTCCACAATCTAAACCCTGACCAGGTTATAAAATTGTGACGTTTGTTTACCCTAATTCGAATCTGGGATTTGTCAAACCCCGTATTCTCTATTTATCATTCTAAGCATAATAAATAAACAATACAATAAACGCAATCAAACTACGAAGAACAAACATAAACGCAATACCGAAATCATCCAAACAACATATTTATAAACATATTGTTAATCCCTATACAATCCATATTTAGCTATGGCTATAACCGCATTTACATGAAAGAATGAGCTAAACATGCTCACATATTCCTAAGTTAAATAAATAAGAAAAAGAATCGAATAACTTGGCCTTGTCCAAAGATTAGCCGCTAAGAACGCTCAACGATCACTTCGTCGTCTTCTCCACTTCGGGATGTGAGCTCCACCTCTAAAACTCCTAAATCTACCCTTAGATATATTCTAAGGGGCTCAAAAATGCAAGAGAGGCAGGATAAATAGGAGAAGAGGGGATATATATAGGCAAAGTATCCTAAAAATATCTTCAGTCTATGTAGAGGTCACCGCCGCGGCCGTAGGATTCAGCACCACGGCGGTGGAGTAGGTCAGTTAGTTGATCGCCGCAGCAGTGAGGACAGCGATGGATTTGGAAAACATTATGCTGGTTCACCACC
This sequence comes from Eucommia ulmoides, assembly GCA_016647705.1. Lineage (NCBI taxonomy): Eukaryota > Viridiplantae > Streptophyta > Magnoliopsida > Garryales > Eucommiaceae > Eucommia > Eucommia ulmoides. The sequence continues at coordinate 35,500,038 of CM028339.1, read as the reverse complement.
TAGGCGATAGTCTGTTAGTAGAATTTGTGTCTTCTCAGCATTTTCACTGCCACGACGATGGTCTGGACGCCGCGGCGGTGGGCTTGTTTCACAATTTTGCCTCCGAGCTTGTTTTTCCACTGTTCTTCGACCGTTTTTGGTTCGATCTCATCATTTTTCTCTAGTTTCCTATATTTTTGTCCCACACACCTGATTTATATAAAAAGTAATAAAACTAATTAAAAAGTAATAAAATATTATATAAACGCTCGAAAACTAACTTAATTCGGTTTAGAAATATGTAGGTAAATCACACCTATCACATGGCTATGTGCAAGAAGGTGATTTTGTAAGTTATAAAACGTGAATTCATGCATGGCCTAACTACCCACTACTTTTTTGCACGTCCAAGAATGATTTTGTGATGGGCAAAATCTATAAAATAGGTTGTGCAATCAGTTTTGGTTCCCTAAGCCTACATTCTCATTTTAGAAACAAAATACACCATCAAACAGAGATTGAGTGAGTTTTAGAAGAGTCTTAGCTCGAAACCAACATTTCCTATAATCTTGATTGAGTAAGAACGACTATGGCTGAAGGTACACATTCAATCTGTCTTTGAATTCTGCATTTATCTAATTGAAGTTTTATATGTATGAGCATGTTTGTATAGCTATATCTTATCCCATAGTTGGTATCAGAGCGGTTTTTGCCTCTATCTTGTTGTTCTTGCATTTAGTTTCATGATTCTTCATTAATGGCCGAAAATGAGTTTTCCGAAAATTTAATATTTCTAGGAATTTTTTATAGAGAAAAATTATATGTTTCTTAATGAGTTCAATGATATAAATATCATGAAATTTGGACTTGCAGTTAAGTTTATATGATTTTTCGAATATTAGAAAATATAGAATGTTGTTTTGCACGTCTGTTATTCATGGCTTTTCGATTTAGGTTAAGGGTCAGTGAAGAAGATGACACAAATGACGTCATCTTAATAGTTTGCAAATTAGCACTGATTTATAATTTATATCCACGACACCATATTAAAGGCCCTGTGTTGGTTCTATGGCAACTCTATCAAAGATTGGAACCTCATGGCAGGCATGGTCTAGGGTTCGAAACCTTGCCCCGTATATATATATATATATATAAATGCGAACCTAATGGAATTCAATCACTAGACGTTCAGTGATAAAGCAACACTCACTAACCTCTAGGACAAGCAGCCACATGTTGAAAATTTATCACGTCGTTTATTAATAATCAAGTCACTGTGCATTACATAATTTAATTAATGATTTTTAATGTGTTCATGTCATTTATTTATTTAAGTTATTTGTATGTATAATTTTTGTTATTTATTATGTATACAATATTAGGTTAAATAATGCACATTGAAATTAATACCTCAAAACTCCTTATGAATTTAATTTTGGATATTCAAGTGCTTATATTGTTTATCATGTTATTTTGTGTGTATAATTTATTGTTTTATTATACATGCAATATTAAGTTAAATAATATTAGTATATTGATGTTCAATTTTGTGTTTATATTGCTTCTAGTTTTATGCAACAATATAAACTTTTATTGTGAATTATTTATTGAGTTGATCCATATAATTTTAATTAATTAAGGAGTAGCCACAGTATCTTTAATTAATTAGAGTTATATATTAAGTATTTAGAATCACATTATGACATTAATTGTAGTTAATCATGCGTAATATAATAGATCTTAACCCACATGAATTTTTATTATATTTGTATGATTAATTAGGATAGAATATCAAATTATATTTCTTAATTTTCCCACAGGTATTAAGAAATGAGCATAATTTGATAGCTTTATCATAAGGTTATAGATTAATCTAATTGAATTAGAACTTTATCCCACAGGCAAGTTTTATATCATTAGATTCTTAGATTTTGAAACATGATTTACATTGATAAGACATAATATAAGTTTATAAGTCTCAAATTTAATTATAAGCATGTATATTTAATTTTCTTAGATTTTGGAACATGATTTACATTGATAAGACATAATATAAGTTTATAAGTCTCAAATTTAATTATAAGCATGTATATTTAATTTTATGCAGTCATGCAACCTGCGAATTTCTCTGATATGAAATGTGACATTCCCGAACTGAGAGGTGATAACTATAAAGTTTGGAAGGAAATAGTTCTTCTTCAATTGGGGTGGATGGACATTGATTATGCTATAAGAAAAGATGAACTAGTCATTACTTTAACCAGCACTCTAGATGAAATTACTCTTTATGAATTGGGAGCGATCCAATCCCCTCAGTGTGATGTTCATAAAGACCAAGATCTCAGTTGGTATTCGTGGTTCTATCGATCAACATAACAAGGTTAAGGTACTACTAAAGGCTATTGATGAACAGTTTGAGTCTTCAAATAAGGCACCTGTTAGCACCCTAATTATGAAGTTTTCATCCCTGAGGCTCACTACTGTGAGAGGTATGTGTGAGCACATCATACAGATGAGGGACATTGCGACTCAATTGAAGACACTTGAGGTTGAGATGTCTGACTCTTTCCTTATACACTATATTTTGAACACTCTTCAATAGAAATATGGACCCTTCAAGATATCCTACAATACACATAAGGATAAGTGGTTAATTAATGAACATCTGACCATGTGTGTTTAGAAGGAGGGAAGGTTGTCAATAGAATTGGGAGAAAGTGCATTAATGGCAACAAAAAGAAAGAATCAGAAACAAGACAAAAAGAAGGAAAAAGGTAAAATATTGCCCCAAGGTGGAATAAAGAAGGAATCCAAGTGTTTTTTCTGCAAGAAGTTTTTTCTGCAAGAAAAAAGGGCACATGAAAGACTGCACTAAAATCCAAAAATGGCTTGAGAAGAAAGGTAAATAAATCTCAATTGTTTGTTATAAATCTAATATGGTTGATGTTATTTATAGCACATGATGGATTGATTCTGGTTCTATAATCCATGTTTCAAATACCTTGCAAGGTATGTGAAACCTAAGGAAGTCAATGCCAAGTGAGCAATACATTTATTCAGGAAACAAGATACGTTCACATGTGGAGGCTGTTGGAACATGCATTTAGTTTTAAGTAATGGATTTATTTTGAATTTAGAAAATACATTTTATATTCTAAGTTTCTCTAGGAATATTATTTTAGTTTCAAGACTTGTGCCTTTGGGTTATTCCTTTAATTTTAATTAGACATTTTTTAGTTTGTTTTATAAATCTAATCATGTTGGAAATGGTACATTGTCTAATGGTCTTTTCTCTATTGATTTGCAAAATTATACCTGTTGATCCTAAGATTTTGATGGACAATTAAAGGTTGATATTTTTTGTGGAACTAACGGTTTAATTGAGTGTTTCAGTTTATTAGTTCTAACGATGAAGATATGATGACAAGTAATGAATGGATGCTAAAAGATGATAATAAAAGATTAAGAGTTTGAAGAATTTGAAGAATTTAGGGAAAACAACTCAGGTTAAATTTCAACTTTTAATATCCCAATTAGGATCACACACGACACAAAACGATTTTATATGATTTTTATAAATATGTGTGTTTTTAATAGGATCCTAATTAGTTAAATTATTTGTTCTTATGTGTAATTGAAAAAGAAATATTAATAATTGATTAAAATTGAATTTAAGTATTTAGTAGAGCTAATCCAGAAAATAAAACGGTTAAAGCGGTAAAAAGGTCAATGGAAATGGATTAAAAACGAATTGAGAGAAGTGTTCCAACATTAGTAAGTCAACAGGTAAGTCGACCGAGCATAGAAGGAAAAGCATCTGTATCTCTCGGTCAATAGGTAGGTTGACCTGTACTTAAATATGAACTCTCTGAATTGATAAGTCGATAGAGCGGTCGACCTGTGACCAGAAATGTAACTCTCTGAATCTCTAGGTTGATAGATAGGTCGATTGATGGACTGTGGATTTTTTACTTGGCTATATCCTGAATCTAGCGGTCGACCGGTGGTCATTGGTAAGTCAACTTATGGCACTATTTTAGGATATTGTAGAATTCCAGATTTTATTCTAAAAGTAGTCGTTACTAGTCGTTTTATGGTTAAGATTCATGAGATATATTAGGGATTTAATGTAATTTGAGATATATAACATATATTATGATATCCCTATAGATTTGGTTCATTAAGTTTGAATATTTGTCAATTTGGTACATATAATTCTTTCTATCCTATTTAATTTTGATTGAGAAATATTTGGGGGACTTAATTGAGACATTTAAAAGTTGTAATTAAGTGATTTGAACAAGGATGAAGTCTTAATAATAGAAGGGGTCTATAAGAGCAATTAAATGTCATAACAAGTGGGAACTAGCCGTTAGAGAGCTTATTTTGTTCCCATTTATATAGACCTACGTTTTTCATATTAGAAAGGAAGATCAAGAGAATTATACTCAGCTTTTCTAAGAGAAATCATATTGAGAGAATTGTGAGAGCTTTTCTAAGAATTATTTACTGTGGATCATTGCTGCTACCGAATCTGAAATGACATTGCTATAATTATTTTTTCGGTGGATTTCGGCTGAGATCTTTCAAAATTATTTTCTATTTAGTATTGCTTAATTATATTTGGAAGTTGATCTTTAGAAAATATTTTCTGATTTTTTATTGAAAAATATTGTTGAAACAATTTCTTGAATAAATCTAATTACGTGCTCAATTACATGCTACCCATTTTTTGTTTAAAATCAGATTTTGAATATCTCATATTTCTATCACTAGTTTTAGGATATTAATTAAGTTCTAATTTATCTGGAGTAGTAGAAGCTCTGAGTGAGAAAAATCACTTATCAATTTGTAATTGTTGAGTTGAGTGACGGATTGAATACTATTGAGAGTATTTAATCTAAGGGTAATTGGTTTCAGTCTCTTCTTATAAAGAGATTGAGATAGTAATTTTTCCTGAATTGAATTGATTTGTGAGCAATTTTGTAACGGTTCAATCATTACCAGGTAAAAAGATATTTAGAGTGTTTGTGAGGTTTTGATTCTTTAGCCTTAATTTAAAAAAGAATTAGGTTATTCTTGAGCTTGTAAAAAGTAGAGGTTATTCCTGAGCCTGGAAAAAAGAATTTGTAAAGATTGATCTGAGCCTATGAAAATAATCTTTGTGAGAGTTTAGTTCCTACCTTTAAAGGAATCTTGAGTTTAGTGGGTGCGACTCTCAGTGGGGCTCAGAGGATTGGATTAGCAAAGAGTAGCTTAGTGAACCAGTATAAATTTCTAGTGTACTGCTATCTTTACATTATTTATTTTTGTTGTTTAGTGTGCACCTAGTTGATTGTATATTTCCGCTGTGATATAAAGATAATAATTAATTTAGGATTAAAATTAATTATTTAAATTTTGAAGTATTTTCTCTGATAATTTTTTATCTACCCAATTCACCCCCCTCTTGGGTAGCTCATTAGGCCAACAATGCCACTAATAATGCTATGCATGTTCACACTGGTATAAAATTATGTGTTATAAATGAGGAATCCTCTAGTTTATGGCACCAAAAATTGGGACATATCTTCATACAAAGAATTAAGATATTAATAAATGATGGAGTACTTCGTATTTTAGATTTTATTGATTTTGAGACTTGTGTGGACTGTATTAAGGGAAAGCTAACTAACAAGTCCAAGAAAGGTGCAAAGAGGAGTACAAAAATGTTAGAAATCATACATTCAAATATTTGTTGTCCAGATATAGACATACATGGTCTGAAATACTTTATATTTTTCATAGATGATTACTTACGATACATGTACATCTACTTGCTTCATAACAAGAACGAAATACTGGATGCCTTTAAGATTTTTAAGACTGAAGTAGAGAAGCAATGCGGAAAGCAAATTAAGATTGTGAGGACTGGTAGGGGTGGAGAATATTATGGTATATATACCATGAATGGACGAGCACTTGATCTATTTGCGAAGTTTCTTCAACAGCATGGGATAGTTGTCCAATACACCATGCTTAATTCCCCCGACCAGAATGGTGTGGCAGAAAGAAGAAACTAAACTTTAATAGACATGGTTAGGAGTATGCGTAGTAACTCTAAACTTCATGAATCCTTGTGGACTGAAGCTCTTAAAACGACAGTGTATATATTAAACCGAGTTCTAACCAAGGTTGTCCCAAAGACACCATTTGAATTGTGGAAAAATTGGAAACCGAGATTACGACATATACGCATTTGGGGATGCCCGTCTGAAGTAAGAGTTTATAACCCATAAGAGAAAAAACTGGACCCAAGGACTCTAAGTGGGTATTTCATTGGATATGTCGAAAGATCCAACGGGTACATATTCTATTGTCCATCTCATAACACTAGGATTGTGGAGTCATGAAATGCAAAGTTTCTTGAGAATGACTTGATCAATAGGAGTAATTGTTCTCAGGGCCTAGTTTTTGAGAAAGATCATATTAATTCTCAAACCTCCTACTCAAGAGACATTTTGATTGTCATTCACACCCCTCAAGTCCAAACGGGTATTGGACAACTAATTGTAGAAGCTCCACAAACTACTGATAATGATCCAATAGATCAAGTTGTTGATAAGGAACAACAATAAATTATTGATCAACCAATTGAACAACAAGTTCCTCAAGAAGATAATGATACAACATTAAGGAGATCTACTAAAACGAGGAAATTAGCAATATCTAGTGATTATGTTGTGTATCTGCAAGAGTCGGACTTTAACATTGGAGCCGAAAATGATCCTGAAACGTTTTCACAATCTATGAGTTGCAAAGAATCGAAACAATGGTATGATGCTATGAAAGATTAAATGAATTCTATGGAATCAAACAGAGTCTGGGATCTTGTTAAGTTGCCTGATGGTGTAAAAGCTATTGGATGTAAGTGGGTTTTCAAAACAAATAAAGACTCATTAGACAACGTTGAAAGATATAAATTAAAACTCATTGTTAAAGGATTCACTCAAAATGAAGGAATCAATTACAATGAGACTTTTTCTCCAGTATCTAAGAAAGGATCTCTTCGTGTCATTCTTGCATTAGTTGCACATTTTGACTTAGAGTTGTAACAAATGGATGTGAAAACGGCCTTTCTCAATGGAGATCTAGAGGAAAGGGTTTACATGAAACAACATGAAGGATTTTCCTTTAGTGGTGGTGAGAATTTGGTGTGCAAGCTCCAAAAATCCATATATGGATTAAAACAAGTTTCCCATCAATGGTATTTAAAATTTCATGATGTTATCTCTTCATTTGGATTTGTGGAGAACATTATGGATCAATGTATATACCAGAAGCTTAGTGGGAGTAAGACTTGTTTTCTTATTCTGTATGTGGATGACATTTTACTTGCAACCAATAACAAGGGATTGCTACATGAGGCGAAATAATTTCTCTCTGAAAACTTTGACATAAAGGATATAGGTGATACATCTTATGTTATTAGCATTAAGATACATAGAGACAAATTTCGAGGAATTTTGGGTCTATCTCTAGAGACCTATTTCAACAAGGTTTCAGAGAGACTTCGGATGGAGAATTGTTCACAAAATATAGCTCCCATTGTGAAGGGTGACAGGTTCAATTTGAACTAGTGCAGAAAGAACGATTTTGAGAGAGAACAAATAAAAAACATTTGTTATGCTTCTGCAGTTGGAAGTCTAATGTATACTCAGATTTGCACTGGACTTGAAATTACCTTTGTTGTTGGGATGTTGGGAAGATATCAGAGTAATCCAGGTATAAACCACTCGAGATCTACAAAGAAGGTGATGAGATACCTTCAAGGGACCAAAGACTACGTGCTTATGTACAGATGGACTAAACATTTGGAAGTGATTGGCTACTCTGATTCAGACTACGCTGGCTGCATTGATTTACTAAAATCAATTTCAGGATATGTTTTCATGCTAGTTGGTGGAGTTATATCTTGGAGAAGCGCAAAGCAGACTTTGACAGGTACTTCCACTATGCAGGCTGAGTTCATATCTTGTTTTGAGGCTACCTCGCATGGTGTATGGATAAAGAATTTTATTTCTGGGCTCAGAATTATGGATTCGGTTTCTAGGCCATTGAGGATATATTGTGATAATTCAACTGTTGGTTTTATGGCTAAAAACAACAAAAGTGGTAGTCGAAGCATCAAGTATCTAGCCATAAGGGAACATGTTAAAGATAAGACAGTGGTTATTGAACACATTAGCACTGAATTGATGATTATTGATCATTTGACTAAAGGCATGCCACCATTGAAATTTAAGGATCATGTAGATAGGATGAGACTTGGTTCCTGTATGTGATTTTCGTTGTAAGAACGAATTTTATGTTCAATGAAACTCTATTTGTGATGTTTTCTCATATTTGACTTTCTTTTATATACACATTTATTTATTTGTTGAGAAATACCATTGAAGTTGGAACCCAGAATAAACATAGGGTTTATTCATTAAAGTTATATGAGCTATAATGATAAACAAGGTACATTGTAATACATGGAAGATAATACTCATTTTAGAGGACCTATCGCCATGATTCATGTATTTGGTTTCTTATTGTGGTAAATGATGGAAATATATATGGACCAAGTAGGAGAATGTTGGATTTTCCCCTAAAAATCCTCAAGAAAGTGGCCCATATTCCTTCATCATTATAGGAAGGTGGATTAACTTCCTCCAATTTCCAACCATCGTGAACCCATGTCCCCTTACACATACCCACTTCTCTTTGGCTTGTGGGTTGCATCAATCCATTTTCTACAAGATAAGTTAAAAAAAAAAAAAAAACATGGCCATCACCCCATGTATTCTATAGAACATGGATTCATTATGCATGAACATCCACTAGAGAGAGAGTGGCCATGTATGGCTAGAGAGAGTAACCATGCATGGCCATGTGTAATAAGGTGGTTTTGTAAGTTACAAAACGTGGGTTCATGTATAGTCTAATTACCCACTACCTTTTTGCACGTCCGAGAGTGATTTTGTGATGGCAGAATCTATAAAAGGGGATGTGCAATCAATTTTAGTTCCCTAAGCTTGCAATCTCATTTTAGAAATAAAATACACCATCAAACAGAGATTGAGTGAGATTTAGAAGAGCCTTAACCCAAAATCAACATTTTCCATAATCTTAATCGAGTGAGAACGATTATGGCTGGAGGTACGCATACAATCCGTCTTTTAATTCCGCATTGATTTAATTGTTGTTTTTATATGTATGAGCATGTTTAGATCTCTATATCTTATCCCACAATTTACAGAACTTATAGTCATATTTCTAGATTTTCTTCTCCTTCCTTTGACCTGCATTTCCTCATATTTGCAGAAATTTCATTTCAAAGAATTTGGGGTTTATCAATTTTTGGATAAAGAGATTAGGCAAATTTTTCAAATTTTCAGATGAAGAACTTCTCTTCCTTATTTTTGGTACTTAGTTTTTAAATTCAGCAGCATTTTGCTTAGTTGGCTTCTATTTGTATCTAGGTTTCACTCAATTATTTAATTCTTTGATCAAATCCAATTTCAATGACATTGATTCTAGCCTTGGTTTATGGTCTGTGAAAAATTGGTGTCTCAATATCTTATTAATAAGTTTATGTTACTACTTATGTTGATGATTCTGGTTTGGTAGATTTGGGGGTTTTCGAATGCTACTGTTGCAATTGAGGTGGCATTGGTATCCTGGTTGGCTAGCGATGTTGGTGTTGGTGGTGGTGGTGGTGGATATGGGTAGGGAGTATTGGACGGTAGTGGTGGTGGTTATGCATTTTAGATATGATTTCTTGTGATAGTGGTTATGCGTTGTAGATATATTTTCTTATGATGATGGTGGTGGACAATTTTGGTGGGGGAGGTGCTAGTATTGGTTGTGCTGGAGGACAAGGTATGAAGGGAGATAATTATGCTTCTAGGAAGAGGGCGAAAGATGGTGGTGCTGGTTGTAGAGGTAAGTTGAGTTTTTTGGCAACACTATTGACCCGGGTTGTTGCAGAGGTGGAGTTGAAGGTTTTCTACGACAAAGCAATGGAAGTTTGGGTGGTCAATGTCAGAAATACTACTTGAAGAGGATAAGGGATGGAAGGAGGAAGGAAAAGAGAGATAGACGGTTGAGCGGGAGAGAGAGGGGGGAAGAAGAAAAGAAAAAAAAATAGAAGAAAAAAAAAATAAAAAAAAATAAATAAATATATATATATATATATATATATATATATATATATATATATAGTAAAAGATTGTTTTATCCCTCATTTCTGTTAAATTAGATGAAAAATGTAACAAAAGAACCATTTAAAATTAAGTGCATATTTAGAGGGCTTAAACTAAAACGAAAAAATTTATTGGACTACATAGAAATGTGTCAATAGTTAGAGAATTTAAAATGTATTTTGCCCAAAATTCTAATAAATAAGTCATTATAGTTTATGTTATTTATTTAAATAGAAAGTATCACAAATTTAAATATATATATAGTAATCCACTATGATAATAATAAGGGAAAAGTATATTTTAAACCCTCTAACTATTGACACGTTTCTAAGTAGCCCTTCTAAATTTGCGCATTTCATTTTAAACTCTCTACGTATCAACACGTTTTCAAAAAGCCCTTCTATTAGAAATTTCTCCCAAACTAACAGAATTTAGAGGGCAAAATTGTCATTTTATATTTTTTAATTTTTTAATAATTTTTTATTTCTTTTTCTTTTTCTTTTTCTTCTTGACTTCTCTTTCTCTCTCCCGCTCAACTCTCTTTCTCTCTCTTCGTCTCTCCTTCTCTCTCTCTCCCTCCCTCACTCAACTCTCTATTCCTCCCTCTCTCTCTCCCTCGCTCAACTGTATATTCCTCCCTCTCTCCCTCTCACAACCGAAAACATCTCTTGTTACGGGGGGTGAACACCCAATGTTATAGGGGGTGTTTTCCCCTTGTTATGCTCGTAACGGGGGGTATTTCACCCAAGGGTGGTTTACCCCATAGCAAGGGGTGATGCTTTGCAATGGGGAGAGGGAGAGAAAGAGAGTAAGAAAGAAAAAAAAAAGAGTTGAACAAGAGAGAGAAGGGGAGAGAGGAAGGAAGAAAGAGAGAGACAAGTGGAGAAAAAGAAAAAAAATGATTAAAAAATGAAAAAATATATAAAATTACTATTTTGTCCTTTCATTCTATTACTTTGGACGAAATTTCTGACAGAATAACCATTTAAAAACGTGTTAATACATAGAGAGTTTAAAATGAAACGCGTAAACTTAGAATGACTATTTAGAAACGTATCAATAATTAGAGGGTCTCAAATGTATTTTTTCCTAATGATAAATAACAATTAAATTTATTAAAATTATTATATTAATGATAAATAATATTTAAAAATTATTTAAATAAAAGAAAATATTTGAATAAAAAGAAAAAAATTTGAAAAAAATAATTTTGTGAACTCTCATTTATTTTTATTTCTTATATAGATATTTATAAAAAGAGTTCTTATTTTTTAGTCCTCTATAGACATGCTATAGAGGATTCAGACCCCCTGACATAATGTTTTTAGTTTTCACACCCCCACAAAAAACTTTAGAAAAAATATTCTTGCATTTTGATCACTTTGTTCACTCATATTTACAAATTTATCATTTTATCTTATGCAACAAGACAAAATTGGACAGCAAAGTGTTAACGTTAATGTAAATTATTCAAGCACTACCATTTGCCTATATTACAAAATTACATTTTAAATTCATGTTCACATTATTGCATTCATGTTTTTTTTTTTTTGCACGTTAACGCATCTCCTCTCATCTGTTTGTGTGTGTTACGTTAACGTTAACTCATTTTCACCACCTGACGTATTTTGTTTTTTACTTAAATGTTTAACTTATTTTGTATGTTTACATTAACGCATTTTGTCTATCTTTTTTGTGTGTGTTAATGTTAATATATCTTTATTTTTTGAGATTTTTTTATGAGTTAACATTAACACACCATATAACGTTAACGCATTTTAATCATCGCCATGTGTTTTTTAGTGTTAACATATTTTTAAGAGTTTTGTGTGTTAACATTAATGCATTTTACTATTGTATGTGGTATTTTTTTTTAGTTGGGTGTGCGTTAACGTTAATACACATTTTTTTGGGGTCTCTTTCTGTGTTAACGTTAATACACATTTTTAGATATCTCTTTTTGTGTTAATGTTAACACACTCATGTTGTCCAGAAAACATATGTGAAAAAATCATACAAAATACTAACGTTAACGTAAATACATATTTTTCTGGGGTCTCCTGTGTTAACGTTAACACATTTTTATTATCTGGAAACCCAGATGTGAGAAATCAAAAAATATACACTATCGTTGACATTAATGAATAATTTTGCCCCATATGTTAACATTAACGCATCCATGTTGTTTGGACACCTATATGTGAAAAATCAAAAAGGACACACTAAAGTTAACGTTGATGAATATTTTCACCCGATATGTTAACGTTAATACATCCATGTTATCTAGACACCCATATGTGAAAAAATCAAGTAAACACTGACGTTAACGTAAAAAATGAACATCCCTTCCACCTCCACCACCATTCATACAGCCACCATCATCACCACTGGCACCATTTCCAAACCAGATCTGAAAAATTCAAATCGAGAAAATCCAGATTTGACTGTGTGAGAGAAGGTGAAAGTGTTAATTTGTAGAAAAAATTAAAAAATCAACATAATTCCAGCGTTGTCGCCGCCGTTTGATTGCATCAAGGTCAGTTCTTTCTAGTTTCTCCGTTTTATTTTGATGTTTTGATTCTCAAGCTATTTATTGTTTACAATAACCTTATGCACACAACCTGTTTGCTAAAATGTCCAACTAGCACCATTACTTTTGAGGTCTCTGTGGGTTCGGCAACGACTCAGTAGAGCACCCCATATGGTGGAATTAGGGTTTTCTGCCATTGATGAGATCTGTAAAATCAGATCTAGAAAATCTAGATTTGAATATTCAAATCTGGATTTTCAGATCTAAGGGATAGAGAGAGAGAGAAGACGAACGGCGAAGGTCACCCGGAGTGACTTTGACCACAAAGGAGAAGTTCGATATCGTCCGTCAACTGGCGAAACTCGGGGTCGACATAATCGAAGCTGGGTTTCCGGTGTCATCGGAGGCGGACTTCGAGGCGGTGAAATTGATAGCGAGGGAGGTGGGGAATATTGTTGATGAGAGAGAGAGAGGAGGTTGCTGGCTGAAGAGGGAAGATAGGGAGAGTGAATTTGTCAGGTTGTTAGGATTTATTGAAATATATGTGGGTAAGAGTATAATAGTTTATTCATCCACGTAGTCAATAGTCAAACGATTGAGGAATAACATTATTCTGAAAAAGATCTGACAAGATAATTGTTTTAAAATATTTTTTCCTAAACCACTAGGAATATTTAATAAAAACCTCTTTATAAAATTTGAACCAATAAAAAGTATAAACCATCATTCCTGTGTCTACTAGCGATTCATCTATTTTATATTTTTTGCGCTCTCTTAGAATTTAGAAGTCTACGCTTTTGCTTAAAACCGGAAACTGTGATTAAAACAGCCGCAGATTACAGGAATAAAGCAAAAAAGAAAACCACGGAAGTAAGATGTAAGCGGATTTGTATCTCCTTCAACTTGAAGGTGGTGGTTTCCTTTAAATGCCGTGTGTGCGCGTGCATATATATGCCTATACATGCAAACCCATCTCTCCACATGCAAACTGAAAGAGAAAACCATTTGATTGATTCAGAAGAGAAAAGCTGCTTCGAAGTTTAAGATGACAAGCACCGCTGGTCAGATCATACGCTGCAAAGGTACCTCTTCCAGCTCCTTCAATCCTAATTCCAATTTCTCTGGTATTTGGTCATTGTTTGGTTGATTTGATGATCCAGAAAAGAAAAAGAAAAAAACATCTCCATTTTTTTTGTAATGTTCTTTTGTGATCTGGAGTCGTTGGTTTCTATGATTTGTTGTAATAAAGGTGTTTGATTTGGTGGTGGGTTTATGATTTTGTTGGCATTAATATAGCCGCCGTGGCATGGGAAGCCGGAAAGCCGCTGGTGATTGAAGAAGTGTAGGTGGCGCCGCCGCAATCAATGGAGGTTCGCATTAAGATCCTCTTCACCTCTCTCTGCCACACCGATGTTTACTTCTGGGAAGCCAAGGTAAACCACTTCAAATTCATTTCCCCCTGCACGAGTATAATTTTTGTGGAATTTGCATTTTCTAACATAATTGGTCGCGGATTTCATCAAGAAATATGCTTGTTTTGGTTTTTGCAGGGCCAAACCCCATTGTTCCCTCGCATTTTCGGATATGAAGCTGGCGGGTATATATTTTGATCCTTGTCACTAAGGTGGTGTTTGTTTAGTGCTTTTGTTCCCATGGAACAAAATAAATATATTTTGTTTCTGTTCCCAGAAATCAGAGCACATAAATACTAAACCAATGGGCCCAAATCTCTGATGTAATGGATTTGAGTTCTGATGCAGTGGAATTGAAATATGAATGGGCGATCATTCAGAATTCGATTTTGTTTTATTGGAATGCGATTTCATTACCTCCAACCAAACCTGCATTTGTTTGAATTCTTAATTTTAGATGCCTAAGTTTGTCCTTTTGATTTGATTTTGTTATAGGATTCTTGAGAGTGTTGGTGAGGGCGTGACGGACCTCAAACCGGGCGATCACGTCCTCCCAGTTTTCACGGGTGAATGCAAAGAGTGTTGGCATTGCAAGTCGGAGGAGAGCAACATGTGTGATCTCTTGAGGATCAACACGGACCGAGGGGTGATGCTTAACGATGGAAAATCGAGGTTCTCGATAAACAGAAAACCCGTTTATCATTTCGTAGGTACCTCCACATTCAGCGAGTACACCGTTCATGTCGATTGTCATGCCAAGATCAATCCCGATGCCCCGACAAGGGGTTCGACGGTGTCTGTTTTCGGATTAGGAGCTGTTGGCCTTGCTGTGAGTTTTTCTGTTTAGGTAGCGTTTGGCTTCATGGAATTGGAAATGAATGCAATATCTTCAATTTTGCGCTGCCAAGCACGACCTTATTGGTTTTGGGACTTGTTGATATTGATGCTAATGTTGAGTTTTCTCTCAGGCTGCTGAAGGAGCTAGAATTGCTGGTGCTTCAAGGATTATTGGTGTTGACTTGAATTCTAACAGATTAATGACGGTGGGGTGTGGCTGTACTTGTCGGCATGCCTAGCTAAGACAATGCTTTCAAAACCCACGCGATGAATGTTCTGAACGAAAGAACACTATAGGGTACTTTCTTTGGTAACTACAAGCCTCACTCCGACCATCCCTTGGTTGTCGAAAAGTACATGTCCAAGGTACAGCTTGATCTAATTTCTAAGTAGTTGTTTGGCAAAGCGTTGACGGTTCTTCCTAAGGAATTTGATTTGGTTTTCAATGTGGGCAGGAGCTTGAATTGGAGAAATTCATCACACATGATGTCCCTTTCTCGGACATAAACAAGGCTTTTGAGTTTTGAGTACATGCTGAAAGGGGAGAGAGCCTCAGGTGCATCATTCGCATGGATGCCTAGAAGAAACAGACTTCTGCTTTTTATGTGAATAATACTTTGTTTACTGTTTGGGTTAATTTCCTATTTGGTCATGTAATGTTTGTACCTAAACAAGAGTGAGTTGCCGCATGGATTGCATTTCGGTAGACTTTCTCTTTACCTTTTTTTTTTTTTTTTTTTTTTTTTTTTGGTCCCTAATAAAAATTGCACATTTAAATTTTATGACAAATTAGTTGTTCTGTTCTACCCAAAATCATGAAATATATAATGATTTTACATTATAATTTTGTGAAAATTATTTAGTAAAAATTGGTCAAAGCGAGAATAGTAGGATGTGTCGATAAAGAGTTAATGGCTCTTTGTCCTTTGCTGATATTTTTAGTTCAGAATACAGTGTAACGTTGTTTAAATCTCAGAAAGATAAAATTAATAAATCTGCCACTATTCTCTTAGCTTTGGAATGTACGACCTATTTCAACCTTTAAATTTCAGAATGACCTTTAAACTTCAAATCTCATTCTTCTCCAAAGAAGGAGTTGCACTAAGACTTTCACAAACTCTCTCTTTTTCTTTCTTTGGATTACACTCCCATTCTCATTCTCCATTGCTTGTTTCATTCAAAACAGGTTGAGTAGGAGGGCCACACGCATACCAAGGATAGTGACTGAAAGCCAGTATTCAACCAATCCGCTAGCTGAAGTTATAGACTTCAGCTGCACTAGAATTACTATTATGTAAGATTATGGCATCAATCAATCTTCTTTGCACAAGTTGTTAAATCTAAGGTTTTGATAGATAATTAAGTGTTGATATTTTCATGGAACTAATATTTTTACTAAGTGGTTTTAGATTTATAGTACTATGAAATTAAGAAAATGAATCGTTAAAGAAGAATCGTCAAGGAAAATGTAACAAGTATAAAATGAGAATGATTAAAACGTGAAGAGTTTTGAAGACATTGAAGTTAAGTAAGTGAAGACAACTCTTTACTTATATACTCTTAATACAACCCGAATTAGGATCACGCAAAATACTATAAAATGAGTTAATATTCTATGTGTCGTGATTAATTTATGTTTTTCAGTATGCTAAATATGTGAAATAGTTTTGGTTAATAACCTAAGTGAAAATTTGGTTTTAATGCTTAAAATGTTGAAGTTTTGGGTTAATTCGGTTAACCGACAAAAGAGGTTGGTAGACTAACCAAACCAGTGTATTTTGGAAATGGAATGGGTGACTTAGGGCCCATTTGGTTAGTGTTTCCATTCCATTCCAACCCAACTCAACCCAAAAATGTTGGGTTTGTTTTTTGGGAACGCGTTTGGCAAACACAAAACTCAATCCAACGCAACCAAAAAAATAAGAATTGATTCTCAAAATCCTAAAGAAATCAGAAACAAAAAAAAATTATTTTTTTTTGTGCCCAAAAACCCAACCCAAAGTTTTCAACTTCTGTCTTCATCTGCCGGCCGACCACCACCACCCACCGCCGCCAAAACAAAAAAAAAAGATCTCAAAAAAAATAAATAGTTTTAGGATAAAATCGTTATTAAATACGATTCTGTTCCCAACACAAAACAAAAATTGTCGTTACCAAATGCAATTCTGTTCTCAAAAGGAAACAAAATTCTCAACTCAACCCATTCCAGTTGGGTTGAGAAAGATGGAAACACTAACCAAACATCACCTTACTAATCCATTCGGTCAACCAACAAGAAAGGTCGGTCAACCGAGGAGAACAATAGCTAAAATTAGATGGAGGAGAAACCCTTTGGTCTAATCAATCAACTGACCAAAAATAGTCAGTCAACCAATCAAACCAATGTAGTGGTATGATGGTCATTACAAAGAAGGTCGGTCAACCGACGGCATGGTCCTGGTCGACTGACGAGTCTAGTCAAATTTTTGACTAAGTTTATTTTGGTCAATCCTATCCGTTTTTTATAATTCCAAGATATGTTTTTAAGGGGATTTGAATTAATTTTGTTAATTACTTTGTGATATGTGATCCTTAATCATTTAGTCCATGCATTTTAATATCCTTCTAATTAAAGTGATTTAATTCTTCATATCTCAATGGATTTCGATTTTATAATGTTTCAAGGACAAAAATGAGATTTTCCAAAAATATTTTTAAATGAAAAAAAAATTATTTTGAACATATATGATATATGTGGTCTTAGGGTGTTATTTAATGACATATTATTTGAAAATTAACTGTTAGAGATCTAGTTTCAGGTCTATTTATAGAGACCTGCGGGATTAGTTTTAATATATCAAGAACAATCAGATTTGTGCTTTCTAAGAGAGAGATTATTATGAAGAGAGAGCGTATTCAAATTCTTAATCTAAAGCGACCATTGTTTGCGTCACCAGTTTGCGTTTGTGAAATCATTCTTACTTTTGATGAATCCCGGTGAGATCCTTCTAAACTTTATTTATTGTTTTCTTAGATTATTATAATTCATTGTTTGATTAAGGCATATTAGAAAATCGTTTTTGAACTTAATTCTTGAAAATCTTTTAAACGATTTTTATTGATTATCTGATTATGTGTTACTTTTGTGCTACCTGTTTATTTTTATAATCAGATTTATTTTGTCTCACATTGTATCTACCACATAGTTTTTATTCTGGTCATTAAATGAGTATATCTGTATTAAAGTGACAGAAACTCTTTGTGGGAAGAAACTTGTCATTTTTTGTATTTTCAAATTTGAGTGGATTAGACACGTTTGGATCGATATCTAATCAGGGCAGATAGAATTTCGATCATTTTCCTGTAAAAAAATGTTAGGGTTTGATCTTTGTCCTACAAAAATATTAGGTTATTTTTTTTCTCTTGAAAATAATTAGATTTTGATTCTTCTTGTAATTGAATTAAAATGTGATTGCAAAAGTTTGTCCTAAACCTGTGAACAGATATAGTGGTAGATTAATTCTTAATCTGTGAAAAGAATCAGAGCTTGTAAAGGTTGATTATAAGCCTGTGAGAAGAATCAAGATTGTAAGTAAATGTTTGGTTCCTAACTCGTAAAAGAATCAAGAGTTTAGTGGATTGAGAATCTTTGTAGAGCTTGAAAAACTGAACGTAGGTAAGAGTAGATTGTCGTACCAGGATAAATTCTTTTATACTACATTGTTTATTTATTTTTGAATTGTTTTGATGTGCATTTAGATTAAACACATTTTCGTTGTTAATCAAGATAATAATCAATTTAAGATAATTGATAATTTGTGTTAAGTGTTTAAATTGCTTGAATTTTTTTATCTACCCAATTTACCACCTTCTTGGGTAGTTCTTTGTGCCAACACAAGCATTAACAAAGGAAAGAAAAAGATATAGGGAAGAGAGAAACCTCTTTTAGAGCCGGTAAGATTGAAGGAATGCCCAAAATCAGATGTACAGTATAGTCTAATTAGTTCTAGCTTCCAAACCAGTCCTAGTATGGAGGGATACTATAGAATGAGCTCTATGTTGTCCATAAGGAAAGAAAATAGTCAAAGCCTGGTTCAAGAAGAGTTACAGGCGTAAAACGAAAAAATAAAATAAAATAAAATAATGATGGGGTTGGGGATATTATTTTGAATTATTCCAAAGAAAAAATAAAAAGAAAGGGCCATTCCATTTCGATAAAAAGACCCACACTCAAGTTCCATAGCTTTTGGTCCACTATCCTAATCATGAATTTTCTACCCCTAGAGAGAAAGATCCTTCCCTTTTTGCCCAGTTGTGCGCGAGGACGGACCCTCGACACCAGTTCATAGCCACGTGATCTAATCCTATGAGCTATATGCGCCATCTCGTCTCCATTGGATCTGTTCTCGAGAGTACTCTAAGAAAAAGAACTTTTCTTTCCCCCCCCTCCCCCCAAATTTTGGGTTAAGAAGAGAAGATGTGAAAGCGCGTTTACCTCTAGTTTATCTCTATAAGAATGGTGCGTTATGAGATGTGAGATATAAGCTAAGGACTGTCATAATTGGGGTTTTAAATAAGATTCCTTTTTATTTTATTTATTTTTAGTTTTCATATTGAAAAAGGTAATATGAATAGGATGTGTTAAGCTTTTTAGCATCCTGGTGATGAGCTATTTTCTCGCAGGACCTCCCCTATCCTATCGTCATCGCAATAGAGTTTTATTATCGAGTTTCAGATGGATTTGTGTGGTTCCTTTACGCATAGGACATTAGAATATCGAATCATGAACAAAGAAAGGCATGAGAGAAAAATATAGTGGCTAGTGATTGTGAGATCTCGATTCTTGAATAGAGGGAATACCAACGACCTCTGTCGTCCCCCTCTATTTATTCAAACAATGCTTGTCGCTTGGTTAACTCTATCATTGGTTTCATGATCCCTACAACAATTTAAAAATGCAGATACGCTACTACTATCCCGATGCAACGAAGCTAGGTGGTGCTATTATGGCGGGGGAAGGGTGTTTCAATATTAATTGATTTACATCCCAAAACACACCGGATAATATCCATTTGTTTCTCCTTTCTTCTTCTTATTTTTTCCCCCGAGTTGAAGGTGGTATGATATAAGGGTAAAATTGTTATTTCGGAAATTTTATTTAATTATTTAATCGTTACACATAGCTCTGAACCATAAGATGTAAGTGCTAATAAAAATACTAGAGAGGGTGTAAACTACAATTCGATCAAATTATGTACGAATCTCTTGGGACAAAGTTTATTTAATAAAAGTAAATATTTTTCACAAATTTTATAATTTTGTGACAAAATTTAATTTAAAAATTAATTCTAACTTTATGAAATGAGTAAATGTGGCTTAAAAAATTAATTTATGATGTTTTCTTAGTAAAAAAAATAAAAAATAAAAATGCATAATTTGAAAATTGTTTAAAAAATTTAAGAAATTAGAGACTAAACTAAGGCTAACTCCAAACTTTAGACCCAACGGTGTTAATCGAACTTATGTATGAATTGCAGGATTTGGAACCGATTGACTCTCTCGTCGGCCACCTGAGTGTACCTGACGCAATTCCTCCTAACGACCTCTCTCTCTCTCTCTCTCTTTCCTCTGCCCTTTTAGCTCACGCTCTTTCAGGTACGGTTTCTCTGTTGCTCTCCGAGTACTTCCAATTGCAAACCCTAACCCCCGAACCCTAATTCTAACATTAATCTGCAAATCAAACCGATTCAATTGTTTCAGAACTCTCTATTAGCCCCTTGTAAATCTCCGAAGGTTTTGTGTAATGTGTGGCGCAGCAGATGCATAACGACTTGATTCGCCGCCATTCACTCAGGTGATTGACATCTTAAACGCATTATATTTTGAGAATCATTAGACAATTGGCCTTCGCATTTCGTACCAGCTCTTTTTCGTTAATGTGGATTTATCGAGTTTTCGTGCGCGCGTTGGCGTGTCTGTGTTCACTTGTATTTTCAATTCTGCGGTTTCAGTTCTGTGGATTGGACTGATTGATCGGTCTTGTTCGTTTCTTTTGCTAAGAAATCTGTGTTGTTCATGAATTTCTCTTTGGAATAATGGAAGAACCGACCCCCCCCAAAAAAAAAAAAAGGAACGATGGAAGAACAATAGATGGACGTATGATGAGCTGGTATATTTCCTTTTGAAATTTAGGTTTAGGTGCTCAGATTAAGGTTTTAATTGATGAATATGAGATATTGTTTTGTTCTATTTTATTTTGTGTCGACAATTATTCAAAATAGCATTTATGTTTCCCATTGCATTCTTGAGACTTAAGTATGCTCTGTTACCTGCAATTCCTGTACTGTTACAACATTCTAGTACTAGCTCAACTGAGTGGAGAAGAGAAACAAGACAAGAAAAAATATTACGGTATAACCAAAGTGATTTTTCTTGTTCTCTGATTGAGCAAGACGCTTCCTAATTGATGGTGAACGATGGAGTTCTTTTTTCAACTACTTAATGTCAATTGGATCCTCTTCTTCACCGGTACTGAGCTTGCTTCTTCCTTTGTTTTCTTTTGGCGGGGGAGGGGGGGGGGTGTCTGATTGAAGATTTAGATCAACTACAAGCAAAAGAGATAGCAGTAGTAACTCATGCCAAAGAAGTTATGCTTGTCTCTTACAATATCATAGTAGAGGAAAATTTTTTCATTAGGAAGGACAAGTGGCTTGCGCTTCGACTCTATAAAGATTTAAAATATGTAGAAGATTCTTAGGTCATGATTGTTTATAGCGACAGTCCAAAATGACCGGTTACAAATTCAATTATCTTTTAGGTATCTTTTTTTTTTTTCTTTTTAATTAAAATGGGATTTAAAATTTCGGTTAGAGAATGCTTGCAGTTAGGAGGCTTTAAGTAAGTACCCAATGATGGAAGCTGATATAAGGCTTTAAGGAAAATCATGCATAAGTTGTTACTGATTTTAGGCACATCGTTGCATCACACTTGTTGAAAAGTTCAATTGTACTTTATCCTCATCTCTGCCCTTTCTAGCATTTTTTGACAATTTTTAACATTGCCTTGCCTCCTTTCTCCTATGCTTGAAATATGCTGGCCTTTTAGTTTTATTCTGGACATCTATTGAAGCTATCACATAAAGAAATCCGAATGTTGCGCTTAAGTTATCTGGTGTTTATATTGATGTGATTAGGGACATGTATGGTGGGATAGTTACTAGGGTTCAAACAATAAACGATGATAATTGTGTGTTTTCCTTTTATGAATGTAAGTTTATGGCAAGGGTCAGTGTTAAATCATTGCCTTTGTTTTACTCATAGATGAACTTAAAAAGCATATTCAAGATGTACTACGATGGGGTATGTTCTTTACGGACAATGTAGTAGTAATTGATGGACGGAAGCCTAATACTAAGTGGAATACATGTATTATGACTTTGGTAATATAGAAGACATTAGAGAATGGTAAAATTTGGATAACATGATGTATCTAGGGCTAATACTTTTAGTTACTTATGTTGTATAATTAAGGATAATGTTGAAAGGGAGGACGTTTTTTGTATAGAAGTAAGATAGGATAATGAAAAATGGAGCAATTGGGGTCATATGTGTTTGTATGATATGGCTACAACTGAAGGGATTATTTGTGAAGATTAAGATACTATTAAAACTGAAGGGAAATTTGAGGACATTGCGCATAGAACATAGGGCAATTTGACAATATTATGCATTGAACTAAGGTAGGATGATTAAAAGAAAAGTGCTATTGGGGTCATGTGTACTACATGATTCTGTTAAATTGTAGGGGAAATTTTCTGAAATTGTCAGAGGACTAATGATTTTATGTGGATTGGTTTAGTGATAAACAATAACTATGCTAGTAAGTATGAAGTGCATTAATTTTTTCAAGGTAGATTAATGGTAATGCAGGAATGGATAATATTAAAAATGAGCATATAAGAGAGAGGTTATGAGTAGCACACATTGAGAGTAAAATGAGGGAAAATAGCCTAAGTTGGTTTTGGGCAATGTACGTGGAAGAAGATTGAATGCACCAATTAGAAAATATGATGGATTTTAGGTGGAAGGTACTTCCAGAGGGCGATGTGTGCACTAAACCTAAAAAATTGGGAAGAGACAATTAGGAAAACCTTTGATTAATCTAATTGAGGGGATTCTCTTTAAACAAGCTCTTTGGCAAAATGGATTCACGAACATACTTGTTGGACAAGGGTTTTAGCAATTTATGGTTGTTAGTTGTGGCATGATAATACTGCAAAGAGGATTAGAACAATTCTGAGACTTTGTTTATCTGCCTTGGGGAAAGTAAATGTATTGAAAGTGTTAAACATGTTGCAAGTTTTATTTTACATGTTTAAAAATCTTATTTCCACTGAAGTATGGAATTAATTTTTTGGTTGATTCTCTGTTTTTTATGTGATTAGGGTAGACTTTGGGATACTGAGCTAACCCTTTCATATATACCTTATTCCACTAGATTAAGGTGCATTTCATTGTAGGTCTGATTTGATGATCCAGAACATTTTTGTCCATTACTTGAATTGTTCTTAAAATGAAATCAAGAGCCAATGGGGGACCCAGACCTCAAAGGTCAAAAGTAGTTCAGGGGGAGGGTCCAAATTGGATCCTTATTGCAGGTGGTGCCTTGTTAAGCACGTTATCAATGCGCCTTGGTTACAAGCTGAAGCAGGCGCTTGATGCGAAGCAACCAGACAATACTACCAACAGTTCGAGAGGTCTGTAATTTTTTAAGGATTACCAAGTCATATAGCCTTGTTGCAGCTCTTTAGATTTTTTGTAATTGTTTCAATATGCAGGAAATGCAACATCTACTGATAGAAAGAAGTCAGGGAATCGTCATTTGCATTCGAACGTGTACTTCTCCAATGATGGGGATGGTTGTTTCGATTACCTTTCAGGTATGGAACTTCTTAGGTCCTCAAATTCGAGTTTTAGAGGGTGAAAGGGGTTTAGGCACTGCTTGACGGCCTTTGTTTAAGTACTTTTAGACAAAAAGTAATTCAAAGTAGAAGTAATGTTTGTTGTGCGCTTTAAAAATCAATAAAGTAATATTGCTTTCTTTGAAAAGGGGTTCTTGATGAACCATCCACAAACTTGAAGTTTCTTTCCATGCAGTTTACGCCTAAAATTACTGCACTCATAAAAATCATTGCAATTTTTGTCATTAAAAAATAACAATTTTCATATAGTGCAGTGACTTTGAACTTCTGACAGAATTGTTGTACTTCTCAAAACATTATTGTAGTGAGTGGTTTGGGTGAGAGTGAGTCGAAAAATTTAAAGCCATCGGAAAAAAAACCTTTGAAAAGCAATGTTTTTCGATTTTCACATTATAAGAGACTAGTAATTCCTCGTGCCTAAAGGCACTATATCGATTTTTAAATTTATAAATGTAAAAAAATGGTTAATAATAAAAAATTGACTAATAAAGTATATATATGAAACTCAAAGGGTACAAAATATAATTAAATTTAAGCGCTTTGTGTAAGGCGGGGAAGTGAAATTTTTAGGTGGGATTTTTTCCCCCTAAATATTTCATCTTCTCATTTTAGTTATCGATTCATCCCAAATCAATCTTAAGCCTCTATTAGAAGACATGAAAAAAACATTCTGATTTATTAATAGATTTTGATGAATCTGGACATCTATACTTGAACTTTCTTAACCCTTTATGAAATTCTTTTGGATTAAGATAATGTTTATATGGATAACACTAAGATATTATCTATACATTATCACACACTTTTGAGATTTGATTTTAATTTTAAATAAAACTATTTTTGTTCAATTAGCTTTTCTTTTTTTTTTCCTTTTTTTTTTTTTAATTATTATTATTATTATTATTATTATTATTAAATTTATTATAAAAAGTATATGAAGAAAACGTTACCAAACAATACTTTGGTTTTAAACTCAATTTTCATCGAGTTTCAAATACTGTACTAGATGAGTTTCTTTTATGTTGTTCCTTAACAGGAACCGAAGGTGTCGTCGAAATCAAGCAGCAACAAAATGGCCAATTGGTAACAGGACCTGAAAATGAAATACCTCTCCCTTTAGTAACTGTTCCATCCCGTGAATACAACAAAGAGAATGGCGTGATCTGGACAACCTCTCCGGACCGCCTCGAGCTCCCACAAAAGCCGTTCCACCGCTCCAACAGCTCCGACTCCCCCTGTGTCTCCGAATCAGGCTCCGATATCTTCAGCAAACGGGAAGTGATTCAAAAGCTGAGGCAGCAGCTGAAGAGGAGGGACGATATGATACTGGAGATGCAGGATCAGATCGTGGAGCTTCAGAACTCTCTCAGTGCGCAAATGTCCCATTCTGCCCATCTCCAATCTCTCTTGGATGCCTCGAATGGTGACCTGTTTGAGTCTGAGAGAGAAATCCAGAGGCTGAGGAAGGCGATTGCGGATCACTGCGTGGGGCAAATCAGTCCAAGCGAAAAGTCTTACGAGGGTAGAAATGGGTATTTGAATAATGGGTACACTGAGGTGGTTGAGAATTCAGCAGAGAAGAGGGTTGAGATGCTGAAGAGGGAGGTGGGTGAGTTGAAAGACTTAATAGAGGGGAAGGACTATCTGTTGCAGAGCTACAAGGAGCAGAAGGCTGAGCTTTCGGTGAAGATTAAAGAGTTGCAGCAGAGATTGGACTCTCAGCTCCCCCATATTTTGTAGCCACGCCCATTTCCCCCCCTCCCCTTTTTTTTTGGTGTTTGATTTTAGGTTTTCAAGTTTTGGAAAAGCTTCATTTGTATGTCTTGTTTTTTCTTTGGCTAAAGCTGATTTCGCAGTCATTCTTTGTGATTTTTTTTTTTTCATGTGCATATATGGATGAGGATATAGGTAGATAGATGGCTGAGGGCTTAAAAAGCTCAAAGCAAGCTAAAGGGTGGCCCTTTGTGTTGTGTGTTTCCTTGGTTTAGCTGATTTCATATTGATTCTTTTGCGTTTGTGTAATGCTATGTTCCCTAACACGTCTCAATTTAAGTCAAGTTGAAGCTAAAAGTATAAATTCATTAGCGTATTTTGAACAACATGGTTACTCTATGTAAATGTTTGTCATGTTAATAGCCTTTGGATTTTTTATTTTTTTTTTGGGGGGGGGGGGGGGAGGGGGCGGATTTGGAGTCTCAAAGTTGAAATGAAGATTAACAAAAATATATTAATTTATTTGTATTTGTTGTCATTTTTAATTGTGTACAACTAACCACTGTATATGGCAAATTTTAAAATAATAATAATAATCATGACTTACATTAATTACAATACCTGCACAAATTTATATACAAAATTTACACAATTTATATAAACTACAAAAAAAAAATTATATAAAAAATTTACACAATTTATATGATTACCAGGTATGTCTCCGATATGTAGAATTATTCATTCGATATGTCAAAATACACAAGAATATGTATATATTACATAGGGATAATGTTATTGATCTTCCTTGTCATTTTGCACTATATTAGATAACCCCTCTGTCATTTTGCAAATACCAGATACTTCCCCTATTTTTTTCTCAAACATCACTTACTTCCCTTATTGATTAAAAAATAATATTTTTTTATTATAATACTAATTTTACCCTTCATTATTTAAAAATAATTAAATAATAAAAAATTAAAATACATATATAACCCTTCAATTTATATATATTCATCATTACCTTCTACCACCGCACCCACAACCACCATTACCCACCACCCGCCGCCACCGCCCACCGCCACCACCACCCACTGACACCCTCCGCCGCCTCCTACCGCCACCAATATTTTGATGTAAAAAGATAAATGCCCTTACAAAAATATATTTTTATTCTTTTATTTAAAAAAAAAAAATTCATTAACATCCGTTATATTTTTTAGTTACTCTTTGCACACATTAAAGTGCAATTTAAGACCAATCCAAAATTTAGGGATAAAAGTACCGATTTTCTTCTTTTCTTGATTTTTTAATTTTTAATTTTATTTTTTTCATTTTGTTAAAAAAAAAAAAGAGAGTTAAAAAAAATATTATTTTTTAATGAAAATGTTAGTGTAAAAAATAATGGATGGTGGCGTTGGATGGCGGTGGGAGGTGGTGGTGGGTGGTGGCGGAGGTGGCGGTGGGTGGTGAGAGTTGGGTGGTGGCGGTGGGAGTTGGGGTCGTGGTGAGAGGTAAATATAATTATTTAAAAAGTTAAGGATAAAAAATATAATTTTAAAAATATAGGGATGGTAATAATTTTTTTTAAAAATAACCTAAGGGCAATTTTGTCCAAAGGGAGGTAAGTGGTGTTTGAGAAAAAGATAGAGGAGGTATTTGGTATTTACAAAATGACAGGAAAAATATCTGATATAGTATAAAATGACAGGGGAAGTTAATGACATATATCCGTATTACATATCTGTAAAGTTTTTTTTTTTTGTCTTAAAGTAAGATGTGTTCGGATCAATTTATGAAAATTTTAATTAATCATTTTTGTGGTTAATTTTAAGGGTGCACTCTTCTACATCGATATGATGATTCTGAAATATTTAGGATTAAATTCAAGATTTAAATTTTAAATTATTTTTTAAGAGACGAATTTTGTTTGACAAGATAACGAGAGATTTGTTTTTCTCAACTGGACGAACCTCTATAAACTGTCTATTTGGTAAGTGTGTGTTTATCTGTGCAATTAAGTTGAAGAGAAGAATTGATAGATGGTAGTCGGGGCGGGTGTGGATATTCGGTCATGTCAAATGAATGTAGCGTAGATACTGTGTGTGCTTTCACATAGAAAAGGTGAAGAAGCTCTGGGTATAAATACAAGCCTCTGAGAGATTTCCCGCCAAAACCCACTTCATTCATTCATCTGTCCCCCCGCCTTCTATTATATCAGAAACCCTACTATCCCTTTTTTCAAACCTCCCCAAAATTCCCAAAGAAGCAGCTGATTGCGATGAGGGGTGGAACTGTTCAGATCAATTGGCACGACACCAAACCCGTCTTAACCCTTGATTTTCACCCGATCACTGGAATCCTTGCTACCGGCGGCGCTGATTACGATATCAAGGTAACCCTATTCCGCCCTTTTGCTTCTCATTCATTCCCCGTCTCCAAGATCACCATCTTCATCTTGCTTCTTTGTATTGACCAGGCTAAAGTTTCGGCACTTGATGCATTTTTGTTTTGGTTGTGGTTCTGTTCGGACTAAATTTTAGCTAAAATACTCGCTTTCTGCACTAATCTATACGTATCCCAAATTGCGATTTGATAGTCCGAACGGGATTGATTTAGAGTTTCAACTGGAGTTTCTGTGAGCAAATTGTGTTCCATGGGCAATTATTGGGCATACTAAAAGCAATTTTAGTTGGTTGTTGTTTTCATTGCTGCATTCACATTGTATTGATTTGTTCTGTTTGAATTAATAGTTGTCTACAACTGAATTTCCAGTTATGGTTAGTGGATTCAGGGGAAGAGCAAAAGAAAGTCCCTTCTGCTTCTTATCAAAACAGCCTTTCTTATCATGGAGCTGCCGTAAACGTTCTTCGCTTCTCTCCTTCTGGTAAGTGTCTAAGTCTGTTTTATTCGGTAAATGTAAGCTATAATTTACTATACAAAATTATTAGATAACATGACCAAAATGAGGATAAACAAAGTTGCTTTTTATTTCATGTAATTAGAGAAAATACATTGTGCTGTCTTTATTTCATAATTTAGCTTATTTATGAGGTGATAACTTTGCTTTAAACTTATGCAGGAGAACAACTTGCCTCTGGTGCAGATGGTATGAGCTCCTTAGCCATGGAATCACCTGTTTGTTACCAGATGAAAAATTGAAATGTTTTTTTTTATTTATGTAGCTTTAGACAATGTTTTCCTAAATTGAGTTTCTCTAAATATAGGTGGTGAGATGATCATATGGAAATTCTATTCTACCGATGCTGGTCAATCATGGAAAGTCCTCAAGACATTATCGTAAGCTTTTAACTTAACCCAAGTTATGGTTTATTAAGAAATGGTCATTAGTGTTGAATCCATTACAAGGCATCTTCCGGGGGTGAGTTAGGCCTATTGGGTTTTCTAAAAGTTAGGACTCTTGTCTGATATTGGGTGTGTTGAATCCTGCATCGATGTTGGGTCCCCAATATCCGTGAGGGGACATGTTGAGTCTCACATCGATGTTGGGCCCTTCTCCGATATCCATTCGTAGTGGTTTGTCAAAATCCACCCTGTGCATGAGGGGCCGTGTTGAGTCCCACATCACTTGTGTTACCTGATCCTCAGCTATATATAAAGTATAGGGCAATTCTCATCTTAAAAGGTATGACGTTCTTTGAGAGTGAATTAGGCCCATTGGATTTCTACAATTAGTATCCTTGAGAGGGAAAAAGCTTATGATCGGGTACTCAGAGAAGTTTTGTGGTGAGGTGCTAGATAGAAATAGGTATCCAATGTGTACATTGATGTAATTAAGGATATGTATGAAGGTATAATCATTAGTGTTCGAACATGAGGAGGGGATACTCGTGCATTTCTTATTAATATAGGCTTACATCAAGGATCATTTGTAAGTCTTTACCTCTTCTTTCTAGTGATGGATGAGTTCACAAAATATATTCAAGATGGAGTACCTTGGAGTATGTTATTTGCGGGTAACATAATATTAGTTGATGAAAGTAGAATAGGTCTTAATACTAAGTTAGAAAGATGAAAAGAAGTTTTAGAGTCTAAAGGTTTGAAGGTTAACAGAAACAAGACGGAATACATGCATTGCAATTTTAGTAATGCCTGGAGAGACGGTGGTGCAGTCAAAATTGGAGATAAGGAGGTGCCAAAGGTTAATCATTTTAGATATTTAGGTTCAATGATTTAGAATAATGGCGAAATCGAGGAGGATATTACGCATAGAGTCAAGGCAAGTTAGTTAAAGTGGAGAAGTGCAGTTGGGGTGATTTGTGATCGTAAGATCTCGTTGAAATTTGAAGGAAAATTCTACAAAACTGTTATAAGACCAGCGCTTCTTTATGGTTCAGAATGTTGGACGGTAAAAATGAATCATGTTCAGAAAATTGGGATGACAGAAATGAGAATGTTGCGGTGGATGAGTGGGAAGACGAGAATGGATAAAATTAAGAATGAAACTATTAGAGATAATTTAGGAATAGCACCCATTGAAGAGAAAATTAGAAAAAATCATTTACCATGGTTTGGACATGTGCATAGAAGACCCATAGAAATACTAGTGAGAAAATATGATTTAATTCAAGTGCAGAGGGCTACTAGAGGGAGAGGTAGACCTAAGAAGACGTTAGATGAGACTATTAGAAATAATTTGATGACATTAAATCTGATGGAGGGGATGACCCTTGATCGATGACTATGACGTAAATGGATTCATGTAGCTTACCCTACATAAGTAGAAGAAAGACTTAGTTTTTGTTGTTGTAGTATCTGTAATCATTCATCATTCATCATTCATGTTTTGATTTAGTCATAACCTTACCGACTCGAAGCTTATGCACGTAAAATTATTGACATCAGCCTTGATAGTTTGTATTCCGATACATTTTTGAGGCGAATTCCGTAGCAATTCTTAACTTGTTATGAACAAACATGAAATTAGACTGGCAGCAGATTATCACATTATAACTAACAATGATCACTGAAAACAATATTATTATTTTTCGTTTGCACTTTTGTTGTCAAAATCTAAAGAACAGTTGTTTTGTAATTTGATTTCTAATCAAATCTATGTTCTACCAAGGGGAACTGAATGAAAATTTGTGTATTTAAGAAGCTAAAAAATGTTTATCTGGCATGGAATGGTTTATTGTATAAAATGTTCAGCATAAGACTTGAACTTTACTTGCAAGAGACGTAGGTGTGACAAAGGAATGTGATATTGAGATTCTAAGGTGGTGGCAGTAATTTTCCTACTAGCTTTGTGTCTAAAGCAAGAAGATGAGCTTTATATAAGTTTTCCATTTCTCTTCAATTGACGATCATCTTACCTTATATTCTTTGACATGAAAACTATAGAAACTCAATGGGGGTTAACTCACTTTCAAAAGACACCTTGGAAGAGGAGAATTACCCCCACATTTATATATAGCTTAGGATTAGGTAACACAAGCAATGTGGGATTCAATAAAAACCATGACGAGAGCTATAAAATTAACAGTGAGGGTGAGTAATAAGCAGATTTGGTGAAGTATATAGCCCATGCAAATTGCACAAATCATTAGAATCATTTACTAAGGGCCGTTTGATTGTCTAAATTATCCTAGTTTAATGAATTATCTTATTTTTATGATATATTTCTCCATGTATTTATGATTTAATCATCACTTATTGTTTGCTTGAACAAATTTATTGTTTGCTTGAACAAAGAAATTGTGTTTATGTTTGAATATGCATTTATTCAGTTACTATTTAAATCTTTTATATTTTTAGTAGTGTTATTGTAGGGATCTAATGGCCTATTTACTCCGATGACATCCCTCATAATTTAGCCGACTTTTGTGGCTATATAATTAGGAGAATAGAGCCTATTTATATATACAATTTGTTTTTTTCTTTTTCTATATCATTTTTGGTATCTAGAGCTACAAAAATTTTCTACTCAATCTCTAACCTACTCTCGGCTGGCTAACACCACCACCAACCTCTCTCTTCTCGGCTACAACTTAGTGTTTTTTCTTCAGACCCTAGCACTTTCTTTCGGCTAATACCACTAGAACTTTCCCATAGCCACAACACAACCTCTATCACCGCCGTCGTCGCTTTTCTGTTAGTACTACCTACCGTGTCTAGCACCCAGCTGATGCAAAATCACTCCAGGACTGCAAGTTGCGGCTTGTCCATTGTCGCAAGTTGTGGTCTATTTGTTGCCGGTAAACCGTGGTTGTTCGTCGCCCTTCCGTTTCCACACCGTCGTCCCGTGGCTGCTGCCTGTAGTCGTTTTTCAACATCCGTTGGTGTTCTAGATGTCCTAAACACACGATAATTCTTTTTGTTTATTATATAGTTGGGTAATTGCGTATCTGGTTCTTCTTGTTACATTGTCCTTTCTTTAGTCTTCTCTTGTCTCTAGATTTTGTTGCCAAAATATCGTATAATCTATGCCCATGGCTTCCAGAAAGAAGGAGATGTTCAATCAAAGATCGTTCCTGTCCTACCTTCGGCTGCCCGCCCAGATCCGTCTTGTGACACTAATGCCCCGGTTCAGCATGTAACAACTGTGTTATTAAATGGGACAAATTTCCTTGCATGATCTTACATCTCCTTCCCTCATCTCTCTTCTCTCTATATATATTATTAAATTGTATTACTAAAATAATTATAAAAATTATACTATTAAAATAGCTATCCATTGGTATAATTAAAATTATATTACTAAAATAAGTATAAAAATTATATTATTAAATTACTAAAATAAAAATTATATTATTAAATTACTAAAATAAAAATTATATTATTAAGTATATTTTAACATTCTTTATTTTTAAAATTTAATAGATTTTAAAATTCTACGTACAAATAATTGCCTATCCAAATAAAAGAATTATGAAATTACACAATTAAATTCTTCATTTTAAATAGTTATCCAAATAAAGAGTTTGTAAATGATGAGATTTTAAAATTTAGAATTTTGAAATTTCATGATTTACAAAATTTCAAGGATTTAAGTCTTTCTTTTCTTCGTATTTTTTTTTTTTTTAATTTTTAATTTTTAATTTTTTTTGGTGTATGTTTGTGTGTGAATGTTCACTACGGTGGCAAAAATTTGTGATGGTTAGCAAAAATTTATGGAAAAAAAGAAAGTACAACGTTTTTTCATTTAGTTGGAAATTTGGAATTCACTTTTGGCCGTCCGTCAAAATCATAATGGTGCTGATTAAAATGTTCGTAAGAGGAAAAATTGTGTTAGTATAGTCAGTGTTAGTGTAATAATGGGCTTAGCTCACTTAGCCTATATGGCAAAACCCTAACCCCACTTCCCCTATAAATACTCGTGTATAATTTCTATTCTGTATATTCTATATACATGTAATATTGTATTTCTTTCTCAATATATCAATACATGGTTCATTCTCCACTTCTTAATTATCTTCACATGGTATGAAGAGTAAGTCTTTCTTGGACCTGTTCTATCTAAACATTTTTTTTGGAAACCCTAAAGCTTCCGCCGCAGCTGTCATCTCTTTTCTCCTGCAGTTTTCGTCATTGTTATAGGCTTCATCATCACTCTGATATAAATAACCATCACACCACCGTCTTCGTGTTGTAGAGACGAACACAACGCCACCAAAATCACCGCCATCGGAGTATCGACACACTCACACGCGCCACCAACAGCCTGCAGTACCCCTAACTGCGCTGTCTCGGATTTTGGGCTCTACCGCCTCAACCAGGGCTCCAAATTCACTCCACAATATATCATCGGAACCGTATTGACGAGACGATTCCAACGACACAAAAATCAACCCGATCCAATATCTAACGCGCCTATACGCCCGGCCTGAGGGATCGCGCGTCAGATCCACGCGCCACCTTCTGTCGTCCGCTACGTTAGTTGCCTAGCAAGTGCCACGTCTGACTTCAGCCACATCAACGTTGTCAGCCGCCACGTCATCGGCCACGTCAGCATTTTTTTTGATATTTGCCACGTCAGTGACATGTGTCCACCATGTCATCTTTGACTTTCCCACCACATCAGCGTGCAGTCATCCATCTCCTGCCACGTCACCGGTTCACTGAATAATATTCTTGGGGCCAGTTTAGGCATTTTTTGATCGGTTTTGTTCAAACTTGGACCGGTTTCTGGGGTTTTTCGATGTTTTGATTCTGTTTCCGGCCTCTGTTTTGTAGTTTGAGACTCATAGAATATATTTTCTATTATATCCGTGTGGTTCCTACACCGGTTCACCCGTTTTTCACTTGGTCCTTGAAGATTTAATATTAGTTTGTGTACAATTTCAGGATTCTGGATCTATCTGTGATCTCCATCAAATCAAATTCGGATCATACAATATAGTTATTTTTATATTGTTGATTTGGTTCATTATGAAGATTTGATCGGTTCAAGGGGCTCTTAATCGGTTCTTCACAAGTATAGATCGGTTCCTGGATAATTTCAGCATCCTTAATCCATCCGTGACAATAGTTTCTCCAGGCTCAATAGCGATGTCTGTGGGTTCTTCGCTTATTATCAATGCCAAAGAGGGTTCAGATCCTACCTCTACTATTATCACCATGTTTATTGCAGATTTGACCTCACTCTTCTTTCATATCTTCTCCAACATTGGTAATGGTACAAATCTTTCCCCTGCTCTTTCACTTACTACAAGTAACTCTTCTTGGTTCTTTGATTCTACTTATTGCAATCATATGACATCCGATCCCTATATTTTTTCAACGAAACTCTCCGCTATGAATATCTCTAGTATTCATACTGCTGATGGTTCTCAAATGCGTGTTATTCATACCGCTCAGGTTTCTACTTTCCATCTTTCTGTTCCTGACACGTATTTGATTCCGAAACTCACCTTAAATCTCGTCTGTTGGGAAATTTTGTGAATTGGGATTTGAAGTCATATTTTCTAATAGTGGTTGTCGTGTGCAGGATTCTCGGATAAGAGAAACTCTTAGGACTGGTCGTAAGGTTGGACGCCTATTTGAACTTACCAGTTTGCACCTTCCATCTCCAACTCCATCACCACCACAACCCCAAGTCCCTTCATCAACCTGTGCAACCTCACCACCACTACCGGTTTCCTCATCCTTATCTCCATAACCACCAGCTGATCTCTCACTATCCCAAATGTGGCATGCTCAATTAGGCCACACTTCATCTAACTGACTCAAATCGCTTATCTCTAGTGGTCAGTTAGGTTCAATTCAACATGAGTCATTCAAACGTATCCATTGCCAACTTGCCAAACAACCAATCCTATTTTTCAAAGAGAGTCAGTCTATTTCCCTTGCACCATTTGATCTAATTCATTCTGATATTTAGGGGCCTTCTCTTCATGTCTTAATGGGTGACCTTCGTTACTTTGTTATCTTTTTGGACGACTACTCTCGATATACATGGTTGTTTCTTACGAAACATCGATTCGAACTTATTCCAAATATATTCTGAGTTTTTTTCTATGGTTTAAACCCAATTTTCTAGAAATATCAAAGTTTTTCGCTCAGATAATGCAATGAAATACAAGGATCGTGCTTTTCTTAACCTGCTTCGCAAAAATAGCACGCTCCTCGATCGCTCATGTCCTAGTACATCCCAACAAAATGGATGAGCCGAACGCAAATATAGACACATTCTTGACACAGTTCGTGATTCGCCTACATTTCTTCATCATGTCCTGAGCGTTTTTGGGGTGAGGCTGCCTTTATAGCCGTCAACACAATAAACTGTGTCCCTTCTGCTACAATCCAAAACTAGTCTCCATTTGAATGTCTTTTCGGTAAAACTCCTGATTACTCTGAACTCAGAGTCTTTGATTGCGCTTGTTTTGTTCTTCTCAAACCACATGAACACAACAAATGGAACCAATGGCTCGTCTGTGTTGTTTTCTTGGATATGACATCGAACATAATGGGTATCGGTGCTGGGATCCCATTTCTAAAACCCTTTGTATCTCGCGACATGTTATTTTTTGCGAACATCAAATGTTTTCTTCTTTACGGTCGTTTGACATGTCAATCCTCACCAACTCCAGATTCTTTACTGATCCATCTATTCAATTATTTCCAGATGGTACAGTTCTAGGTATTGTTGAGTTCACTCTAGTACCACCTGTTACGCCCAGCCCTGCACCTTATGCTGAGTCCACCCCAGACCCACCCCAGACCCACCAGGACCATGCCTGAGACTTCTCCTGTGGTCGATGATTCTGTATCAACTGCCTCTGAGACCCACGCTCCAGAACACCCTCGCCCCTCTACCGGGGTAACTCATAATCTACTTTACCTTACTGATTTTCATTGTTTTTCCACTATACTTCATCTGCATGAGCTTCAATCCTATAAGGAGGCTAATACTAATCTTCTTTGGTAGAAAGCAATGGACGAAGAATTTTAGGCCCTCGCTAAAACTCATACCTGGGATATTGTTGATCTGTCCCCTGGAAAAACTCCTATTGGGTGCAAATGGGTGTTTAAAATCAAGACGCTCTCTGATGGTTCTGTTAAACGATATAAAGTCCATCTTGTTACTACAGGATTCGCTCAGGAATATGGTATTGACTATGAAGAGATATTTGCTCTAGTGGCGAGACTAACATCTATTTGTACACTTCTTGCCGTCGCCGCCATTTGAAAATTGACTCTCTTTCAAATGGATGTCAAAAATGCATTTCTCAATGGTGATTTTCTTGAGCAAGTCTATATGCATACACCTCCTGGCCTGGTTGTCCCTAGGAATAAAGTTTGTCGCTTTCGCCGTGCTCTATATGGTTTGAAACAAGCTCCACGTGCCTGGTTTGCTAAATTTAGCACTACTATTCATCGTTTTAGGTTCACACCTAGTTCTCATGATTTGGCTCTGTTTATTTGCTGTACTGCCAACGGTATTCTTCTTCTTTTGCTGTATGTGGATGATATGGTTATTACTGGAGATGATCTATGTGGCATTTCTGAATTCAAAAAGTTTCTCAGTAGCTAATTCGGGATGAAAGATCTTGGCATGCTCACTTATTTTCTTGGCCTTGAAGTCTCATCTATGGATATTTTTTCTCTTAGGCTAAATATGTCTTAGATCTCCTTTCCAAGGTTGGGATCACTGACTCAACCACTACCACTATTCCTCTCTAGCCGAACGTCAGACTTACCCCACTCGATGGTTCACCTCTTCAGGATACCACTCTATATCACCAACTGGTTGGAAGTCTTGTATATCTTACTGTCATTCGCCCTGACATTGCCTATACCGTTCATTAGGTTAGCCAGTTCTTGTCCACTCCTCAGACCACTCATTACTCGGCTGTTCTTCGCATTCTTCGGTATGTCAAGGGTACTTTATTTCA
The DNA here is from genome assembly GCA_016647705.1 of Eucommia ulmoides. NCBI lineage: Eukaryota > Viridiplantae > Streptophyta > Magnoliopsida > Garryales > Eucommiaceae > Eucommia > Eucommia ulmoides. Next base: position 35,463,022 of record CM028339.1, on the reverse strand, counting down.
TGGGCTTAATTTCTCAGCTCAGTCTGCTCCTGTCTTACAAGCTTATTCTGATGTCGATTGGGTTGGAGACCCTACCGACAGACGTTTGATAGGTGTAAAATACCTATCTACTTCTAAACCGAATTTGGTAGTTTTCGAGTGTTTTATTAATGTTTTAGTGTGTTTTTGTTAGTTTTTATATAATTCAGGTGTAGGGACGTTAATGAGCTATAAACGAGCAAAATGGTGGGACAACGGCGAAGAAACGATGGAAAAATACAAGGTTTCAGGATAGCTTAGCCACCACCGCGGTGAGAGTGCAGAGTGAGCTGAAATTGAACAAGTCCCACCGCCTAGGCGGAGAAATGACAGAGAGTTGGTATTGTTTTTACCGCCGCGGCGCTGATCCCCACCGCTGTGGCGTTGAAACGACAGAAAGATCCTGAAGTTCACCGCCTCCTCCACCGCCGCAGCGAAGGACAAACCGACTTACCCACCGCCGCGGCGGTCAGCTCTGCACAGACAGGAAGATATTTTTAAATCTTTTTGAAACCTTAGGCCTATAAATACCACTCTCCCACGTCTGAAACAGGGTTGTTGAACGTTCCTAACCCTAATATAGTGTTCTTTAACCATTTTGGAGAGATTAAGGAGGAGGTTTATCATTTGGAAGAAGACGAAGCATTTACGAGAATGATACTTAGCGACAATGGACCGTTGCACTCTTAGTTTTGATCATTCTTCCTTTGTTTTTCTCTTTGTAATTACTTTTCCATATCAAATGATGTTGAACCACTCTTGTTTTGTATGTTATATGGCTATGATCATGTAGTATTAGATAAAAATTACTTAGGTGTTATTGTAAGTTATGTAATCTTAGTTTGATTGAATATACGTTACTTTAATGGATGTTTGTCTAAATTCGATTGTGTTTACCGTTATTCTTGATATTATGCTTGTTATGATAAACTGAGAATATGAGGTTTGACACTTGGAAGAGGTAACCCTGGATTTGGATTAGGGTTAAACATAACGCGACGTTTTAACGACCCGGGAGGGCATTAGAACGTGTGCAATCCATGACGTTGGTTCACGACTCCTGTGACTATGTGTTCGAAAAGACGTTCAAGGGGGATCTCGGCGTCAACGTGAAGTCATATATTCGTTCGCTTTACACTCGGAAGAGGGAGTGAGCGAGTTATAGATACAGAGATTGTCGGATAGGATAAACACCGTTATAGCTAACTAAACGAAGTCAAATATGTATTACGTGAAAGAAATCAATACCTAGGTAATTAATATAGTTAGAATTAATCTAATAGTTTTCATTTATCTTAGTTGTAATTAAAATACAAACAATTCTTAAAAAGTCGAGATAATATAAGATTATGAAAATCACAGTATTCAATTAAGTTACACGTCCCCAGTGGAACGATATCCGATCTCATGATCATTATACTAAAACTTGATCTCGTGCTCTTGCAAGTAAAGTCAATACGCGATTGATTAAATCCTCGTCCTACAAGTTTTTGGCGCCGTCGCCGGGGAATGTGTTTAACTTGGTTAATATTGTGACCAAGTGGTTGAATATTAATTACAATAATTCTTTTGTTTTATTTTCATTCAATTCATTTGTTTATTTGATTTATTTGTTGTGACTGAGCAGTGTATGCGGCGTAGTGAAAGGATACTGGAAAAGAAAGAAGATCAAAAACCTAAAATGGCTGGTGGAGGTCAAAATGTCCAGCAACCGCCGGTGCCGCAGACACTCCAGCCTCCGGAACTAGAGTGCCCTCAACGAGTCCTTCAGGATTATTACAAACCATTGATGCTGGAGAATTTCTCAGGTATCCGGAGGCAACCCATTCGGGCTAATAACTTCGAGTTGAAGCCCGTCCTAATCAATATGGTACAACAGAACTAATATGGCGGGAATCTTCACGAGGACCCCAATGTCCATTTGGCTACTTTCCTGGAGATTTGTGATACAGTGAAGATTAACGGTGTTTCGGAGGATGTGATCCGGTTGCGGTTATTTCCATTCTCACTTCGTGATAGAGCACGGGGTTGGTTTCAATCTATTTAGCCGGGAAGCATTAACACTTGGGAGGATCTTGCTCAAAGGTTCCTCACTAAGTCCTTCCCGCCTTCCAAGACTTCTCAACTCCGCGGTGAGATTGCGCAGTTTCGCCAAAGAGATTATGAACCGTTGTTTGAAGCGTGGGAGGGGTTCAAAGACTTATTGCGTAGGTGCCCTCGACACGGGTATCAGGATTGGTTCAAACCCAACTCTTTTACAACAGGTTGGACGGCCAAACAAGAACAATCGTTGATGCTGCCTCGGGAGGATCGTTGTTATCTAAAACCCCAACTGAAGCAAATGCATTCTTAGAAGAAATGGCAGCCAATAACTACCAGTGGCCAAACGAGAGGAATACGGGAAGAAGGGTCTCTTCTATTCAAGAGTCCGATCATCTCGCAACCTTATCGGCCCAAGTGTCAAAACTCTCTGAACAAGTGGTTGCTTTGTCTACTAAAGGTGCTTTATCAAGTCATGGAGAGGAGAATGTTGTAAGTTGTTCTCAAACTGGATTGGATAATGAGTTTGAGGAATGTCACTTTTTGAACAATTGAGCCTATACTTTCAGGCCCGCCACCAACATTCCAACTCACTACAATCCTAGTCTTCACAATCACGAAAACTTTTCGTACGCGAATAACCAGAACTCATTGCGGCCACCGCCGGGGTATGGAAACCAAAATCAGGGATATACGTTGCAACCAAATCGTCAAATGCAACAACTTTAATCATACAATCAAAAACCAAATTTGGATGATATGTTGGGTTCTTTTATGAAGGAGACTCAGAATATTTTGCGTGAGACGCATAACCGGATAAACAGTCATGAGTTGAGGCTTGATGCAATTGAGACCACGTGTACGAACACGAATGTAACCGTGAAAACTTTGGAAACTCAACTCGGTCAAATCGCAAGTGCCGTCAAGGATCAATCCTTGGGAAAATTTTCAAGTAATACGGAAATTAACCCGAGGGAATGCAAGTCCAGCGAGGGACGCTGAGTCAGAATTCACGTCTAGCTAGGGACATTAAATCAAACAAATCTTTTTGATAGGTCTTCGAGGGTATGAATCTTGCCCAACTTTTGTATTAATTATTTTATTTTGGAGACCGGAATGGTCTCAGAAAATGTTTGGTGGTGAATCTAGGAGTATGGATACTAAGGGTTGTGTTTTATATTTGAAATCGCCAAGTGGAAGCGAGTCATGAGGCATTTTTGTTGAGAAAAAATGAAAAGAATCAGCAGAAGCTCACCACCGCGACGGTGACAATACAGGATAACCCCATTTTCATATTGATGAGCCACCGCCTAGGCGGTGGGACAACATAAGGTTTTTGTTCTAAAAATATTGCCCCACCGCCACAGCAGAGAATCCCACCACCGCGGCGGTGATACGACAGAAAGTTTTGGTTTTTTTTTAAGGCACTTCACCGCCGCAGCGGTGAATCCCAACGCCGCGGTGGTAACAGCCTCTGTTCGATTAAAAACCCGTTCCCGCTTCATTTGTCCGAATTCCAACCTCCAAAATCCCAAAAACTCTCTAGTTTTCTCCTACCAAACCATTCCAAAACCCAAAATCCCACCTTCCTTATTCCATATTAGAGATTTAAACCTCAAATCATCCACCAAATCTGAGCATCAAACCCCATTTTCGGATTTTTAGGGTTTGCAAACAAAAGGGGCGATTTCGTCAAATTTCAAGCCGTTTGATCCTATTTTGTTCTATCAAGTAAGTGTTTTTCAACTTATTCTTCATGTTTATGATGAAATTATTGGATGATTTGCATCTATATTTAAAAAATGGTTGAATTTGGAGAACACCCAAAACCCTAGGCCTTTTTTCTCGGTTTTTCTTTTCAAGTTTAGGGTTTATGCTTGATCTTTGGTATTGATTATCATTAGAGATGGAGTTTGTGTTGTGTGAAGATGGATTTCTAGCTACATTGTTGATTTTGTGTGAAACCATTGTGGTTGGTATGTGCGGATTGTGAATAGGGTGTTGTATTCTCGACGGTTTGGATTCTTTATATTGGTTTATGTTGTTCGGTTTTGATTGCATTGTTCTATTCTGTGACTGTGATTGCTAGGAACCATGCCAAAATGAGTGGCTTCCAAAAGGGCAAGATGAGGAGTAGCTTCGGAGCCAATCCCGGATTTCGTTTCAACTCGATTTGTATCACAAGCTGCGGAAGAACACTACAACCGTCATGAGCACAAGCGGGCTTGCATTAAACGGTGCGGCTTCAGACCTTTGGAGGCTCTTCCGATGGAGTTTCGAAATATTATTCAAAGAAGGGGATGGGAGCGATTTTGCAGATCGCCTCCCCCGGGTGACGTTGCACTAGTCTGGGAGTTCTATGCCAATGTTGCTGAAGGAATGGACATCCATACAAAAGTCCGAGGCCACCCAATAGATTTCAGTTCTGATCGGTTTAATGTGCTATTGGAAGTGGCGCCACCGGCACTGATTCGAGAGCTAGGTGGAGATAATGCCGAGAGTTTGGAAACCGTTATCTGAGCCTTAACAACCGGTAACGTCGAATGGACTATCACAAAGCCGGAGCAAGCCACCTTCTCGGCTAAATACCTAAATCCGGTTCCGAAGGTTTGACACTATTTTATATGTGGGAATCTCCTTCCAACATCTCATCACTCCGATATTTCAAAGGAAAGGGTTATGACGCTCTACGCAATCTAGTCTAGGAAGCCAATTAATGTAGGATCTTTGATATATTCGTCGATTTTCCATGTGGTCAGAACGACGAAAGCAAGTCTTCCTTTTCCCTCTTTCTTGATTAAACTTTTCCGTCAAGCCGGGGTCGTAATCAGTGTGGATAAATTGTTGGCCCCTGTGTCTCAACTTGATCAATCAACGATAAACAAAATGTGGAAAGAGAGAGCGCCGAGGCATGGCGAAGAAAGAGGGGAAGCACAAGAAGATCATAGGCTGGATGAGGCAGGGTCTTCTAAGGCCCCGGCTTCCAAGGCATCCAGGCAGGCCCCGAGTGATGTGGAGCGTATTTCTCAAGACATCTGGAATATTCAGCTTGACAACTGTGTTCTATGACAAGCGCAATATAATATGGATCTCCGGATTACCGCGCTAGGGGCTTACATGGATCAATGCATGCAGTATCATGATCAAGTGCACTGGTTCTTGTGCGAGCATTTTGGCTATGACATGAGTACTTTTCCGCAGAGGCCGCACATGTCGCCTGACCTTTCACAACCCCACCACAATTCCCTTTCACACAAGGCAGTGGTGGCGATGATGTTCTCCTAGAAGGACAGTAGGAGGTGAGACTTCTACGTCTCATCTCCTAGGTATGTGTTCCAACCCAATATTTTTCGCTACATGCTATATATTGCAATTGGGTTCGCTGCTCAGACAGTGGGGGCACTGCTTCCTTTAAGTTTGGGGGGGTGTTATGGTGTTTATCCATGGTGTTCATCCATTTTATTTTTTTTGTAGAAAAGGATGAACAAAAAATTTGACCAAAATTTTTATCCATGATGTATTAAATTTTTTTGATGTATTATTTTTGGATGTTTATGTTTACATAGTTCCGCTTTGTAGATGTTCTAATTTATAATGTAGATGTTAATTTCTGGTTAAGTGGTATTTTAATTTATGTTTATGCATGTGTAATGTTTAGTTAGAGTATGTATGCTAGTTTTTAGATTTAGAGTATATATGTTAATGAATGATGTTGTATGAGCATGTCAAGTTTTCGAGTTCGTCTGAGCCATGTCTGGATGATGAAAATTATCCTCCAATTGTATATCGAGGTTGGGGGTAATGCCATTCACGTGTGTTTTGTGTGCTTAACATGTCGATTAGGTAAAAATTATTTTGATCCTAAATCGCACGATAACATGAACTCATTATATAATTATTTGAACGATTTAATGACGATTATTTAGTAATAAGTTCATGACAGAAATATGGAATCTAGAACTTGATTGGGGGAGGCTTGAGGCGAAATTATAGGTGAGGTAATTCTGGAGGCATGATTTAGGCCTTCAATTTTATCGCTTGAATCTTTTTAAAACTAACCTGAAAAATTTATTCCCTCGTTCTCCTGTCGAAGCCCATAAACTTTTCAATTCTGAACACATATCTATACTTTAGCCAATTAAATCTTTCCAAATCATTGTCGCTAAGCCTAAAAGTCAAAATTGAGTGAAATCAAGTAGTATTAGTTTATGCTAACTTGAAGTGTGCAGGCGGGATTTCGGACGAAAGTTTATTGGTTCAGTATAAACGTATTCACTTGTCAAAATTTTAGTTCATTTATGCATACTCCTAAAATTGTCGAAATTCGAATAAGTTTGGGGGTGTGTTATGTGTAAAAAAAAAAAAAAACAAAAAAAAAACAAAAAAAAAACAAAACTATTTGAATATAGTTTTTAATTTCGTTTCTTGTGACAAGTGAATACAAAGTTCTTCAATTCTTGTTCAGGGTTGTATTTTCAATATGGGGTTACGAGAGAGTGATATAGCGACAAGCGCTTGTGTCTCGGGTATCGTTTAATCATAACGATTTGCTATTTTCTATTCCTGCGATACCCTTGGTCATTCTCCAAAACCAAGCCCTATTGATCTCTGTGAGTCTTCAAACCTACATTAGTGGATAGTCGAGCCCAGTCAAGCATATGGTTTTCCAAATCCCTTATGGTTTAAGTCATAAACTTAACTATTGAATAATCTTATCCGGTGTTTGAATGGTTATATATTTGAGTTCTCACACACACACATTTCAAACAGATCTAGAATGGTTTTAGCTGATATTGAGTGTTGAAATTCTAGAACACCATTTGGTGTGTGTTATTCCTGAACTTGGTCTGATAAGGGGTTGTTGAGGGAAAAACCATTAGATTTCTTCGATTGAACTTGGAACTTGCATGCCTTTACTTCTTGTTTGTTAATGTTTATGCATTTTTAGATTACTTGTTAGTTAATTAGTGTAGTTAGTTTGTTTTAGTGTTAGGGTGTTTTGCTCGAGTACTAGCAAAATTCCAAGTTTGGGGGTATTTGATAGGTGTAAAATACCTATCTACTTCTAAACTGGATTTGGTAGTTTTCGAGTGTTTTATTAATGTTTTAGTGTGTTTTTGTTAGTTTTTATATAATTCAAGTCTAGGGATGTTAACGAGCTATAAACGAGCAAAATGGTGGGAAAATGGCGAAGAAGCGATGGAAAAATACAAGGTTTTAGGACAGCTTAGGCCCTGTTTGGTAACCGTTTCCATTCCAAAAATTCCCATCCTATTCCCAGATTTTTGGGAATTCTGTTTGGGAATAGCGTTTGGTAATTTTTGTTTCCGTTTCCATTTCATTCTCATTTGAGAATTGTGCCCACTTTTTTCTTAAGAAATGAGAAACAAAAAAAAGTTGTTTCTCATTATTCCCATTCTATTCCCAAAACACATTGTCATTGTTCACCCGCTGGCGATCACCGTCCTCCGCCGTCTGTCGCCGCTGGTAACCGTCTGTTGTCACCCACCCGCCACCGCTGTCCGGCCGTTGCCGGCGCCGTTGTGCCGGCAACGGCGCCATCGCCGTCAGGTCAAAACAGAAAACAAAAAAAAAAAAAAAAGAAGAAGATTTTAGTATAAAATCGTTACCAAATACAATTCTCTTCCCAAAACAAAAAAAAAAATTATCGTTACCAAACGCGATTCTACTCCCAAGAAAACAAAATTCCCATCCCATTCTCATCCCACTGCTGGAATGGAAACAAAAACGGTTACCAAATGCCACCTTCGTCACCGCCGCGGCAAGAAATCCACCGCCGCAGCCGTGAGAGTGCAGAGTGAGCTGAAATTGAACAAGTCTCACCGCCTAGGCGGAGAAACGATAGAGAGTTGGTATTGTTTTCACTGTCGCGGAGTTGAAACGACAGAAAGATCCTGCAGTTCACCGCTTCCTCCATTGCCGCAGTGAAGGACAAACCGACTTACCCATCGCCGCGGCGGTCAGCTCTGCACAGACAAGAAGATTTTTTTAGATCTTTTTGAAACCTTAGGCCTATAAATACTACTCTCTCATGTCTGAAACAGGGTTGTTGAACGTTCCTAACTCTAATATAGTGTTCTTTAGCCATTTTTGAGAGATCAAGGAGGATGTTCATCATTTGGAAGAAGACGAAGCATTTGTGGAGCGATACTTAGCGATACTCAGTTTTGATCGTTCTTCCCTTGTTTTTATTTTTGTAATTACTTTTCCATATCAAATGATGTTGAACCACTCTTGTTTTGTATGTTATATGGCTAGGATCATGTAGTATTAGATAAATATTACTTAGGTGTTATTGTAAGTCATGTAATTCTAGTTTAATTGAATATACGTTACTTTAATGGATGTTTGTCTAAATTCGATTGTGTTTACTGTTATTCTTGATATTATGCTTGTTATGATAAACCGACAATACGGGGTTTGACATTCGGGAGAGGTAATCCCGGATTCGGATTAGGGTTAAACACAACGCGACGTTCTAACGACCCGGGAGGGCGTTAGAACGTGTGCAATCCATGACGTTGGTTCATGACTCATGTGACTATGTGTTCGAAAAGACGTTCAAGGGGGATCTCGGCGTCAACGTGAAGTCATATATTCGTTCGCTTTACACTCGGAAGAGGGAGTGAGCGAGTTATAGATACAGAGATTGTCGGATAGGATAAACAACGTTATAGCTAACTAAACGAAGTCAAATATGTATTACGTGAAAGAAATTAATACTTAGGTAATTAATATAGTTAGAACTAACCTAATAGTTGTAATTTATCTTAGTTATAATGAAAATACAAACAATTCTTGAAAAGTCGAGATAATATAAGACTATGAAAATCACGGTATTCAATTAAGTTACATGTCCTCAGTGGAACGATATTCAATCTCATTATCACTTTACTAAAACTTGACCTCGTGCGCTTGCGAGTAAAGATAATAGCGAGCGATTAAATTCTCGTCGTACAACTTTCAACCACTGGTTACTGTTTTTTTTGAGCAATTCTCTCATTTCCTGGCGTAGTAAGAAACAAATTGTGGTTGCTCGCTCCAGTACTGAAGCTGAATATCGTGCTATGGCTGATGTAACTCAAGAGCTTCTCTGGCTTCGATGACTACTAGCTGACATGGACATCTCTTCTTCTGCAACCACTATCCTACACTGTGACAATATGAGTGCTATTTAGATCGCTCACAATTATGTATTCCACGAGTGTACAAAATACGTCGAAACTGATTGTCACTTCATCTGTCATCACATTCTCCAGAATACGGTTTGTTTACAATCCGTCAGTTTAGCCGATCATGCAACAAATATTTTCACTAAGACTCATCCACCCAGACATTTTGACTCTTTGGTTTCCAAACTCAAGTTCACCTCCCATTTACCGCCTTGAGTTTGAGGGGGGATGTTAGTGTAATAATGGGCTTAACTCATTTGGCCCATAGGGCAAAACCCTAACCCCACTTTTCCTATAAAATACTCATGTATAGTTTCTATTCGGTATATTGTATATACATGTAATTTTGTATTTCTTTCTCAATATATCAATACATGGTTCATTCTCCACTTCTTAATTATCTTCACAGGAAGATGTATCTTAATAGTCGATAATCGAACACCATAAGTGATAATAAGAACATCTAGAGAAAAATCAAAGTCCGTCACAAAAGTAATTGATTCCTATACTCATAATTGAAGTTGTGTTAGTCAGATTTCATCGCAAGGATGTGCTGGACCTCCAGTGGTCTCATGATGGTGCATTTCTCATGTCTGGATCAGTTGATAATTCTTGCATCATATGGGATGCTAACAAAGGTAATAAACACCACCTTACCTTTGTCTATTAATTTGTTCTTCATACTTCGATTATCTGTAACTTTTTCCCTATTCAGGCTCCGTGCAACAGATTTTGGATGCACATTTCCACTATGTTCAGGGAGTAGCCTTGGATCCATTAGCCAAATATGCTGCTTCACTTAGTTCTGATAGAACTTGCCGTATTTATGTTAACAAGCCTCAGACAAAAACTAAAGGCATTGAGAAGGTTAATTATGTTTGTCAGCATGTCATTACGAAGGTGGAACCAGAGCAAACGACTGATGAGTCTAAGGTTAGAATTTTTTTTTCAGCATTTTTGGGTGGATCCCATTGCTGAAATTCATTTCAAATGTGTCTGAAATGCAGTCTGCTAAAAACCATCTCTTCCATGACGAAACATTGCCGTCTTTCTTCAGAAGATTAGCTTGGTCCCCTGATGGTTCATTTTTACTTGCTCCTGCAGGTATGTTTCTTTTGAGTAATTTTTGTGTCAATAAAAAGAGAAATTATTAGATTTTTCTCGAAATAAGTCACTTATAATTTTGATCGTCATTTTTTCTCTTTATTTTTTAGTCATATGAATAATTTTTTATATAAATTAGATTGAATTTATCGAGTTAATATGAACTAGATGTTTGTATGTAATATCATAGTTAAAGTTAAACTAAAATATTGTTAATGACTAAAAAATAAGTCGGTAAAAAATAAATTGATCTATTATTAGGATAAAATAATTTGTTAACCTAAAATAGAAGACCATATGATAAAAACCCCTGCTGTTATTTGCTGCTGGTGATATGGAAGTGTATAACCTTCATGTAAACATGTTTCTCATTTCAGGTTCTTACAGGATTTCCCCTGCTTCTGAACCAGTAAATACAGCTTATGTTTTTTCCAGAAAAGATCTTTCAAGGCAAGATATCTTCTTCAAATTTCTATTGCCCTTGTTTGACTCATTCAAATAAGTTTTTAGTCCAATGGTTAACATCAACTAGATTGAACCTTTGAGTTAATGTTCACTACATGTGAAATTTGTATTTGATATTTTAGTTAATGTTAACTAAAATATTGGTGTCTGCTAACAAATAAGCCAAAAATAAGTCGGTAATGATTAAACAATAAGTTGCTGTATAAATAGGATTAAAAAAAAATAAAAAAATTGAAAAAATAGAGGATTATATAATACGAACCTCTTTTAGGTTTGACCTTGCTAATGGAAATGACACTATCAACATCTTTTTCATGCTGAATTCATTGAAAATAATCATGGTCTCATCTTTACAACATAGTTTGATACATTTTGGTAATTTTACATGACGGGTGGGGTGTAAATTGTAATTAATGTATAAATGCAGGCCCGCTGTATTGCTCCCTGGTGCCAGCAAGCCGGTTGTGGCTGTCCGCTTCTGCCCTATTGCTTTCAGCCTGCTTGGATCAACGCCATGTACTTATGCTAATAACAGTCTTAGAGTGCGTTTGGTTAAGGCATTTGGAAGAAGGAATTTGATGATTTTGAAGAGGCATTTATAAGATTTTCTCAAGAAAATTCATTATGGAAATTTGGCAAATCCCTCTTCATAATTGTCAAATTCCTTCTTTAGGTACCTCACCCAAACACGTCCTTAAACACCTTGTTCTAATTACAATCTAAAATTTTCATGTGTTATTCATGCAGCTCCATTCTTCAAACTCCCCTATCGCCTAATTTTTGCAGTTGCTACCTTGAACTCTCTATACGTTTACGATACACAGAGTATTCAACCAATTGCTGTCTTGACTGGACTTCATTATGCAGCCATAACAGATATTGCATGGTAATAATATACATTGCTTCACATATAAAAGATCTATAACCTTCTCTTTATTATATTTGTTAATTAGTTACCTTCACTTGTTATGCAAAGGTCACCTACTGGAAAATATTTAGCTTTGTCCTCTCAAGACGGTTATTGCACTCTGGTTGAATTCGAGGGTGATGAACTTGGATCACCTGTCCCCTTACCAGGTTTTTTATTTTTATTTATTTATTTATTTTTATTTTTTTGCCTGTTTGCTTAGTTGTCGACTATTCCATGTCTTTTTAAGAAGAAATGCGTTCAATTTTTTCAGAGGAAAAGAAAATTACTGAAAATGACAATAAGAGTCCTATTGAGAAACCAGTGGAGCCGGTGGTAATGGAAAGAACAACTGTGAACGTAAAGAAAGTTACAAAAAATGGGAATAAGAGTCCGATTGAGAAACCAGAGGAGACAGTGGTTGTTGAAACAACAACTGTGAGCAAAGGTGGAGATAGTGTTAAGCCTGAAGCAGAAAATGATGAGGACAAAGAAAAGTCATCGCCAAGTTTAGTGAATACACCAGCACCAAGTAAGCCTGCTAAGCGGCGTATAACGCCCATGGCCATTGATTGACCATAGTTGTTGCTCACTGTCTGTAAATGTTCAATTTTGAAGTTCTTTATATGTAAAATGTATCCAAACAGGGCAGAAAAAGTAGTAGTTAGTAATGGCCCTCAGGAACATGGATTCAATTGTTTTTGTTTTCATCATAATGTATTTCATGTGATTCATTCAGGGAGATATCGTTCTTACTCCCCTGTTTTATTTTTGTTTTATAGTCGAAAGGATACATGATTTTTTTTAATATTTTGTAAAAGATACAATCATGCAAAATAGAAGATAAAACACCATTTGCCATGGAATTGAAGTGATTTTGATCATTCCTTGTGGTCAAGATGGTGATTGTTGGAGCCTGAAGTGGAAGCCACCATATCCGGAGCTTGAGGATTATGATGTGCAGATTTAAAGTGTGAGCCTTGGCTTATGATCTCATTCTTCTTGATCTCTTCCTGAACATGCACATCTTCATCCACAGAGAGTACCACAGTTTGTGGTCCATGTGGACCTTCTACAATGGCTTCCCGAATTTTCAAATGCCCATCAATCGTTACTCTATCTGTTTCTTGAATTGTTCTATTCTTCCTCTTCTTGATGAAGCAGCACAGTGCCACTGAGAGGAACGCAAGAAAAAACAGGCCACCAAGGGAGACAAATATGATTACGATCACTGTTGGGTGGGGTCCCGGAGATGGTGGAGGTGGTGATGGTACAATATGAGGAGGTGGTGGTGGGGCATGGATGGGATGGGGTGGTGGTGGTCGTGGTGCCACCTTTGGAGGGAGAGGCTGCGGTGGTGGTGCAATGGGTTGACGGGGTGGTGCAGCCTTTGGAGGGATAGGTTTTGGTGGTGGAATGGGTTGACCGGGTGGTGCTGCCTTTGGAGGGAGAGGTTTTGGTGGTGCAATGGGTTGATGGGGTGGTGCCGCCTGTGGTGGTGGTAGAGTGGGTGGATGGGGTGGTGGCACTATTGAAGGGGAAGGAGGAGCATGAGGTGGTGTTGGGGGGAAGTATGGGAAGTTGTAGTTTTGGGTATTTGCCATTATCGAGTATTAGCTATGTGATTACTGATTTGTAGTGCAAGGGTTGTGTGTGCGCACTGCCTATTTGTAGTGTTTTTTTATAAAATGAAATGTAGAATTTGCATATACTTCTAAGCATTTGCTTACTTGACTCTCATGCCAAGACTTTGGATGTCTGTCATTGGTTGCATTCAACTACACTCTTAATAAAATAGTTTAATTTTACTGTTACCATTACCATTGGAAGAACTGATTTGCACAACATCAAAGCTTCAAAATTTGAGCTAAAAAAACCCAGTATTTTCAGATGGTTCAAACAGGTTGATGGAGTAAACAAAGAATTATTACCCTCACAAGTATGCCTGCAAATCATAGTGAATCAAAGGGGGTGGCGGCGCGTAGTCAATCGCCAGTTGAGACAACATTATTTCGTTCAACGAATCAGCCACTCCCGGAAGAGAATCATCGCACACAGACACATTGCTTCCATTACTCGTTGAAGTTAAATCAAGAACAGTCACACGAAATTTCATGTTCTTAACCACTTCTTGAACCGTATTCAATAATGCCCTTTTCTTCTTCAATCGGTCTTTCGATTGATGTTCGCTACTCACGTTCTCTGGTGATCTAAACATGAATACGGAAAAAAAAACCCGTCTGTGATGCTTAATTTGAACCTTAAAAAAAATGAAGTTTAGTTCATAAAAGATTACCTCAATTCTGAAGGCCTGGATGTTCTAAAGAAGATCCGTGTTCTATTTCTATCGATGTTTGCTTCAACCCATGATGCCCAAGTCACTAATGCTGTTTGAAAAGCTGTCGAAATTTTCATGCTAAATTTCACCGAGTTACCCGTTTGAAAATAACGCCCCCTATTCCAAAAAAGAGAAAAAAAACAGAAAAAGAAAAAATTAGCAAATTATCCTTCAAATTAGTTAATCATATTATTTTGACCGCACTTATTTATTTTATTGTTTTATTCTTTGGATAGTTTTTGGTCTTTTAGTTAAGTTAATTAAATTAATCTATCAAAATAACGTTAATTAGACATGAATTTACAACTCGATAAATCTATCAAATCAATATTAACTAAACATTGAATCTATCAAGTAAATATTAGAGGTCTTGCAATCAACAACCAAAAGTTGGAGGTTCGGCATCCAGATTTCTGACAACTGTCCAGCCACCGGTGGCCGGAGATTTGGTGATCAAGGCCCGATTACAACCACCTGTAGCCGGAATGCTAGCCGGTAATAGATGACCGGGGGCCAGAGACTCCGATAACTAGCTGCTCCAGCATTAAATGTCAAGTTAAGAGTGTCACGGTTAATGTTAACTTACATATCGAAGAAGCTCTGGGGGACCCACCACTGGCCGGATTCGAATACGAGTACATCCGAATCGATCCACTCCTTGCTGACACTCTCCAATTCGTCCAGTTTCAGCGTGGAGAACACTCTCTCCGGCGCGTTTCCCTGTGGCGAACCGCGCTCCACAAGGAAAACCGACCGGAAAAACTCAACCGTCAGGTTGAATGAATCGAACCTCACACCCAGAAATGCAACCGTGTTCGTGATCAATCTTCCGTTGATTTCGTACAGACTGCTCTTGTTCTTCACTCCACCCATCAGCATACAAACCAACGACTGCCATTGCGTTCTCCCCGTCGAATCACCGACGAACACAACCCTTTTGTCACGAAGGGTTCTCAGAATTCGCGCCGCATTAAAACTTCGAAAATCACAATCTTTGGGTTTCCACCTCCATTTTCGATCGTCTTTATCTAAATTCTGAGCGGCGAAAGGACATTCTGAAGAATTGTACAATGTATATGTACGATCCAATGCCCAATCGCCATGGAAAACATCACACGTCACACCTGTAGAACCATGAATAACTCTTAAATGGTTATGTATTACCAAGCAACCGATTAATGATGCTAGAACTCCAAATAAGGGAGGCAAAAGGGGATCGGCGACTGCCCATTTGAAAGCTACGGCTGCAGTCTGCAAGCACCTCCCTAACCGGCGTGTATTGAAGCCAAGACAAGCGACAATGACCCTCAAAACTATACCGATTATCAGTATTATATACATGAAGTGCGCCGATTTTTGTAGAAGACCCAAAAATATGGGGAAAGAAACAAATCAAGAAACTGAAGTTAGTCTAAATCGACAGCGCCGCCAAATTTTAGCAGCAAAAAACTGATATGAAGGTTTCACCGTTCACGAAATTATGATTGCTTGATGACCCATTAAACAGATTCTTGGCAAATCAAATGGGTATATGGAAGTTGTGGAGAAAACAAACTAAAAAATGCGAATATTGGTAGCTTTTACCGAGAATCTTGCAGGAGTTGAAGTGAGAATGATAAAAGAAGGAGAATTGCGCAAGAAACTATAACCAACTGGAGAGAGCTGCTGTTGATCCGGGGAGTAGAATTGCGGAGTAATAATCCAGCTGAAGAATCGCGAGGTAGAATCAGGAATTTCTTGGGTTTGAGAATTAACAGCAAAATCCGGGAAGGAAGATGGAGGGAGAGTTGAAGAAGCCTGGGGAGAGTTTGCAATTGAGGCGGGTTTGCTGTGTTTAGTTACGTAATTTTGATTGATCACTCACACACACACTCCCTCCGAAAAATCTGTTAAATTCCCTAACAGTATTTTTGTTTTCAAATATAGGTAGGGTTAACGGCACTTTGTGCCTGTGTAGTTTGGCCAAATTGCATTTACACCCTTATATTATTTTCGTTAGCACTTACCCTATATGGTTCGAATTATAGTGCAATCGTTATATTTTTCGTTAAAGTTAACGGTTAAACATAGAAAAATCAAAATTAATAAATTATTTAATATTAAGGGGCGTGTACACGCGCGGGGGGGGGGGGGGGGGGGGGGGGGGAGAGTCTTTTTAAGGTGAAAACTATCAATTCAATTTACTGAGTTTTATTTTCACCAATCACTCTTTTTTCCGTTTTGTGGACTAATATACCCTTATTTAATGAGATTTTAACTTCCTAATATGTGCGAATCAGATCTGGTAACTTTCTAAATATAAGCGGCACTATAATTTAGTTTTAATTACTTCTAAAAACGCATGAACAAATTTGGTAACTTCCGATCAAAATAGTTGAACATGAAACATGTGAATTTTATCACAAATCTATTTGTTGAAAATTAATTTTTTTACACAATAATCATCAAAGGATCATCCTCTTTAAAATGTGATATTAATCATTTTTTTGGATATGTAAATTATATTTCATATAAATGTTACATGTAATATCTTATAATTCATATAACGCCAAGTTGAATGTAACATTTGGTGATTGATATTATTATTTTTTGGAAGTTCTAAATTGGAATGCATGTGTATGCTATATATAATATTAATTGTGATGATAATGTTATATATAACATCACTACATTAATTTGGTATTCCCTATGATTGTTGAATATAACATTCAAGCTAATAGAAAATAATATTAATTAATATTGATAACAAAACAAATTATATGCGTGTTGAATGTAACACGACTTACTGATAAAAATAATTTGGATGTTGTGAAAACTGAAAATTCTAGAAGTATTATGTTGAATGTAACATGAAATATGAAAAATAAAAATTCTGAAAGTATCATGTTGAATGCAACATGAATGTGAAAACTGAAATTAATGAAAAAAAATAGTGAATTTGATATCGTTTTGAAGATTTTACTTAGACAAATTTGAATATATAATGAGATTGTGAAAAAGATGTGTACAACAATAGTTATTTTGATTTTAATAAAACTATTTTGTTGAACATATAAACTCCCAATCCCTATTATATTGCAAGGGTAAATCTGTCCACTAAAAATTAGCGTGTCTTGAATCTGGTATTAAACGATTTATAAAATCTAACTAACGGGAGTTTTTGGTCTAACATAAACTACTTGGAATGCATTAGTAGATGTTTAATATAGGCTTAAGCCGTAATTTTTCCTAATATTAATTGACATATATATATATATATATATATATATATATATATATATATATATATATATATATATATATATATATATATTGTCAATTAATGCCTTTTTTTTTTTTTTCACTAGGTTGGGTTGGGTTAGTTATAAGTTAAAAGGGGAAGTTACTAAGTAATTATGTTTTGCGATGGAAACTAATGGATAAACCCAAGAGGTTTAGATTGTACCGATTGATCAGTCTTTCTGATCACTGGTGGATAAATTTCCCCCTACTAAATGAGCAGTTTAATTTCATATTTTGTGATTTGACCTTATTACTGAATATGCACCTTCAATACGTGTTGTCATCCCTAAAAAAAGGAAATAAAATATGGTAATAAACTACTAATAAAACTAAAAATAAAAACTATAATTTCTCCCAATTGTCATTGTTGTTTAATTATTTTTTTACACCACAATAATTTATAAATCGTGATTTTCAAAATGAGATATTAATATTTTTTTTTGAGTTCTAGATTAGGATGCATGTGAATAATATATAGAACATTAATTGTAATGTTAATGTTGTATATAATATCGGGTTAATAGCAGTTTACCCCCTTGTGGTTTGACTAATTTGTACTTTACCTCCTGTGGTTTGAAAATCGCCACTTAACCCCCTGTGGTCAGATATTTGTTGCACTTACCCCCCTATATCAGGGGGTAAGTGGTTTGAAAATCTAACCACAGGGGGTGTAACTGATGATTTTCAAACCACAGGGGATAAGTGCAAATCGATCAAATCACGGGGGGGTAAAGGTTAATTAACCCATATAATATCACTATAATTTGTATGCCTCGTGAATGTTAAATATACATCTAAGGTAATAGAAATAACATAAATTAATGTTGATAATATCACAAATTATACGAACATGTTGAATGTAACATGACTAAACGATAAAGGTGGTTTAGCTATTGAATGTAAAACTCAATTGTGTTTTGATAATGTATAAGACCGTACTAATTGTAACAAGAATGTCAAAACTAAAAATTCGGAAACTATCATATTGAATGTAATATAAATGTACGAATCTAAAATTAATGAAAAAAAAATAGTGAAGGTGATATCATTTTGAAGATCTTATCTGAATGTATAATTAGATAGTGAAAATAATGTGTACAATAATAGTTATTTTTATTTTAATAAAACAATTTTGTGTGAAATTTAAATATGAAAATTTCAATCCTGCAAATCACGTATGGGAAAATTAGGCATACCAATTTCCGTATTTTTTGAAATTGGACTAAATGGTTTGAACTTTCTGGATACAAGATCGTTTGGTTTAAAATTAAACACTTGGAATCAATTGGTAATTACATTATTAATTTAGGTCCACTTGATAATTTTTCCAAAAGTAAATTTATCATTTTGCAAAATTCTATTAATTATTTAATCATTGCACTTAAGTTTAAATCACAACGAGTAAGTGATGATGAAAGTATTATAGGGTATAAAATCTAATTCAGTCAAATTATTTGAGGCAAAATGTCATTAATCCTAAAATGTATATTATGTTAAACAATATGTTTATTAAACATTAACTCATGTATCTTCGGTTGTTTAAATTTGTAGTGTTTCAATCTGTGTACCTTCGTGTCTTGGGTATTGGATTTGGATGAAAAAAAATAAAAATAGAAATAGATTTATTTTCCCTTTTAAGTATTTTAATTTAGCAAGAACATTATATTTTTGAACAACAGTATTTACACTTTCCAAATCTAATATTATACACCTCCTTATTTATTTAAAGCTAAACAACCCAAGACGTGTTGCATAGTTATGTAATGTGTCTTCCTAAGAGATTTAGTATTCAAAATCCTCTCCCCCAATGTTTGTATTTAAAAAATAAATAAAATTAAAGCCAAACAACAAGAAGGCTGACCACAATTTGCTTCTCGTATCGATGAATTAGAATAGATGTCAATGAGCAACGATTAATGGACATTGGTACTGTCACTGCACAAATTCACATGGACATTGTATAGAATAGAAATCTCCCGGATCCATGATCCAATTTAATCAAGTCATAAACTAAATTTGATAAAAAATAATAAAAAGTTCTACTGAATCTAGGTGGAACATTGAGAGAGAATATAAAATGATTATATTGATATGTGTGAAAAGTACATTGTTACAGAGATATACAAAGGTTCTATATATAAACATGATTAAGGATTTTTCTAGTGAGATTAGAATTTGCTTTTCCTAGTAAGATTAGGGTTTGACTTAGTGGGCCAAGACCCATATACATATAGGAGCCTGTTGATAATTTAGGGCCTGTAGAGACTTGTATAACATCTCCTATTCATCGATCTGCATCTACCTTTATACAGTTAGATACAAAATTATCTATTCTTGAAACATGAATTAAAGGAGTAGATCTTTCAGCCCCTTATTACTGTGGAGGAAAAATATGATTATTTAGGAGAGTTGGATTAACACTAGGGGTGGTCATGGGTCGAAGCTGGGCTTTGCATAGGGTATTATATAAATATATTGATTGGCTTGGGTCAGATTGGCCCTCAAATAAAATTGTTATGCCCAAGCCCAACCCTAAAATTGATCGGGCCTAGATTTATAGGCCCTAGCCTTGCCTATGGACTTAAAACTTAAGCTCAAGTCTTGGAAAAATGGTACTGGACTGGGTGGGTCCTCGAGCCCATGATCAGCCCTAATTAACAACCCCTCTTAAATTCAAGGTGATAAAGTAGATGTGAATTTGAGTTTGAAAACCAGATTGTGAAAGTGTTCGATTAATTGTGCCTTGATAAAAATATCTGTTATCTAATAAGCAAAATGGACAGAGTGAAGGCGAACAATATTTTAGAGAATGTAGTGACAGATGAAACGACAAACAATCTTGATTTGTTTGGTACGCTCCTGTAAAACGTTATTGATAGGTGAAATTTATCCATTTATTTCCAAACCGAATTTGGTAGTTTTTGAGTATTTTTATAGTGTTTCAATTAGTTTTTATTTATTTTTGTATAAATCAGGTGTTTGGAATAAAAATGAACTAAAACGGTTGAAAATCAAGCTAATCAGTGGAATGGTGGTGGAAGAACGATGGAAAAATAAGCAAAAAGGCCTTTCAGCATCTGTAGCTGTGAAACCACCGCTGCAACGGTCAAAGTGCAGAGAGTTGCTGTATTTCCATCATTGCAGCAATGAAACCACTGTTGCAGCTATCAAAATACAGAGAGCTCCACCGCTGCAGCGGTCACCTGCCAGAAAGCCTGTTGACATCACCACTGCTACAGCGGTGAGCCCTACTCCTGTATTTTTTTTAGATATTTTTAGATATTTTGTTCCTATTTATTCACTCCTCCTCATCTATCTTTGGATATAGAACGGTAGAGAGACATTTTTAGGGGAGATTTTGGGTGTGCTTAATACAACCGAAGGAGAAGACCACATTTTCAAGAAGGGGGAACGATCTCGGAGCAATTTTGGTGTCGATTCTTTGAATAACGGCTAGTCTCTTTCGTTTATCTCTTTATTTCTTAACTTTGGTAGTTTGTTTGAGCATGTTGTATATGTGGTTATGACCATTAGCTAAACATGGATTATCTATGGGATTGATATAGTTTATGAAAATGTTATTTGTTTGAATTGTGTTTCGTTAACGATTGTTCTTCATTATTCGATTGTGTTTACTATTCTTGAATTTCCTTTATATGCTTGTTATGATATATTGAGAAATCAGAGTTTGACACTCGGGAGAGCTAACCCTGGATTCAGACTAGAGTTTAAACACACCATGACGATCTAATGACCTGGGAGGGCGTTAGGAAGTGTGCAATCCATGACGTTGGGGTAAGACTCATGTGACCAAGTGTCGTATAGATGCTTGATGGGGGACTTCGGCGTTGACGCGAAGTCGCATATTCATTCACTTTACACTCGGGAGAGGTAGTGAGTGAGTTTATGATACCAAGATTGTCGAATAGGTCGAATACCATTAATGTAAATTAGATGAAATCAAACACATTTAAGTAAATGAAGTTAATCCATAGATAATCCATTCCCCTAAACGTCTCATATTAGTATTATAGAATAATTAGTTAATTAGATTAGTATTTTATATTTATAAACAAAAACTTATTTTTTATCGCCTAAATAAAGTTAGGTTATGACAATTACGGTACTCAACGATAATCTAAACCAATCCTTGTGGATACGACAACCCTTACTCTTCCCATTATACTAAAACTTGACCCGTACACTTGCGGTGAAAGTAGCGACATAATTTCGCGCTATCAATTATTGTGGGTGATATGAAAAACACTTTGACTGCACAATCTAGAATAGTAGCTGGAAGGAGATTCCCATGTTAGAGAGGAGTCAATTAAGCCAAAGTAGTTCTTGTGTTGCATCAGTGATGACACGATACTCAACTTCATTACTAGAACAGACAACCACAGTTTGTTTCTTACTACACCACGGTAAATAGGTGAGTCGCAAAAATAAAATAAAAATAATAACCAGTGATAGAGCATCTGTCAGTAGGGTCCCCAGCCCAGTTGGCATCATAATAGGCCTCTAAGATAGGAGTAGGTTGGGCTGAGAAATGAAACTTGTGAAACAAGGTATCTTTCACATATCAAAGAATGCGAAGAACAACCAAGTAGTGAGTGGTCCGAGGAGCGAAAATGAACTAGATGGCTTGCTGTATGACAACGATAATATCGGGGCTAGTTATGATGAGATATACCAAACTTCTAACAGTTGGCAATAGAGAATGACATCCGGAAGACATGAGCTATCTATTGGAGTAAGTCTGATACTTAGCTACAGATGAGTATTGTTACTGGTGGAGTCACTGATGTCAGCTTTAGAAAGTATATCAGTAGTATATTTAACATGAGAGAGAAAATATCCATCTGAAATAGATGAAACTTCGAGTCCTAAGAAATAGGTGAGCATGCCAAGATCGTCAATCTCAAATTGACCATTAAGAAATTTTTTGAGTTCGAAGATACCACACAAATCATCCACTATAATGATAATATCGTCCACATACAGTAAAATGAGGATAATGTCGTTGTTAGTGTGGCGAATAAACAAGAAAACATGAGTGTTGGATGTGAACTAGAACTGTGGATGGTGGTGCTGCATTTTGCAAACCAAGCACATGGAGCTTGTCTAAGACCATATATTGGGCACGATGAAGGCGAAAAATTTTGTGTTGAGGAGGAGCTAATTAACGAGGGGTACGCATATAAAATTCTTCAAGGATTTGATGAACAATTAAAGGTTGATGTTTTTTTGTAGAACTAACGATTTGATTAAGTGTTTCAGTTTATTAGCTCCAATGATGAAGATATGATGATAAGTAATGAATGCATGCTAAAGAGATGATGGACATTAAGAGACCGAAGATTTTGAAGAATCTAAGGGAAAACAACTTAGGTTAATTTTTACTCTTAATGTATCTCGATTAGGATCACACACGACACAAAAAGTTTTAAAATTTATGTGTGTTTTGATAGGATCCTAATTAGTGAAATTATATGCTCCTATGTGTAATTGAATTTTTTTTTTGATAATTAATTAAAATTAAATTGAAGAATTTAGTGGAGCTAATTGAGAAATGAAATCAATTAAAGGGGCGAAAACGTTGAAGAAAATGAATTAAAAACGAATTTAGAAGAGGCTCCTAGCATTGACAAGTCGACAGGTAAGTCGACCGGAGCATATAGAAGAAGTCTCTGAATCTCCCAATCGACATGTAGGTTGATCTATGCTTAAAAGATGAACTCTCTAAATCGTCCAGTCGACATATGATGGATGGGCGGTCGACTGATGGGCAAAGGAATTTTAGCTTGGTTAGTATCCTGAATCGAGCGGTCGACTTATAGGTGTTGGTCGGTCGACTAATGAGTCTATTTCAGGTTTAGAGGATTTCAAGAATTCTGATTAAACAATAGCCGTTTATGGTTAAGATATGTGAGATATCTTATGGATCTGTACTTAATTAAGATATGGTTTATACATTTTA
Source organism: Eucommia ulmoides (assembly GCA_016647705.1). NCBI lineage: Eukaryota > Viridiplantae > Streptophyta > Magnoliopsida > Garryales > Eucommiaceae > Eucommia > Eucommia ulmoides. The sequence goes on along the minus strand of CM028339.1, from coordinate 35,439,695 downwards.
TTATCCCTATTAATTTGGTCTATTTAATTAAGTTTTCTTTTATTAAAGTGCTTTAATATTTTCTATTTTGATGAATTTCGATTTAAAAATGTTTAAGGACCAAAATGAGATTTTCCAAAAATATTTTTAAATAAAAAAGATCTATTTTGATTACATATGATGTATGGGGTCTTGGGGTGTCATTTAATGATATAATATTTGAAAAATAGTTGTTATAAGATATATATGAAATTTCTATATTTAAACTTGTGAATTTTGAGTTTAAATATTGCTATTTTGGTGGAGAATATTTTGAGCCTAAAATATGGGATAGATTTAAGGGATTTTATTTTGATCTTACGATTTAGTCCATATATTTAAATATAATTATTTCTATACTTTCATTGATTAAGATCAAATTATTTTTGGGACTAAATTGAGAGCTTTAGAAGTTATATTGTTGGTTAAATATAGCCGTTATAAATCTGTATGATATATGAGGTTTATATGTGTCATTTACTGACATAACATTTGAAAATTAGCCATTGGAGGTCTAGTTTAAGGGCTATTAAAAGAGACCTGCGGATTTTACATAAGTGATACACAATATCAAGAACTATTTAGTTCCTACATTTTTCTAAGTAGTTCCTACATTTTTCTAAGAGTTATCATTCTAATATTATACTGAAAAATATTGTGAGATTATTCTGGAGTTAAAGTTCTTGACTTAAAGCGCTAATTTATTTGGCATCACCAATCTGAGCTGTCTAGCGATCTGTTTTGTAATCCATTGGTATTTTCCTGATGAGATCATTCCAAGATTATTTGATTATTATTACTTGCTTGGTGAATTGATCTTTTTGAGAAATCGTTTTTGAACTTTAAAAGCATAAAAATATTTTAAAACGATTTGTGTATTAATCTGATTACGTGCTTAATTGTGCTACCTGCTTTATTTGTTATAATTAAATTTTATTTCCTCACTTTATTTCTATCACTAGTATCGGGACATTAATTGAGTATTAATTAATCTGAGGTGGTAGAAGCTCCGAGTGGGAAGAACTTATCAATTTTTGTAATTGGTAAGTTGTGTGTGGATTAGATACTATTGGGAGTGTCTAATCAGGGGTAACTTGGTTTCAATCTCTTCCGGTAAAGAGATTGATGTGTTAATTCTTCTTTTATAGAATTAATTGTGAGTGATCTGTAAATGTTCCATTCTTACTTGGGAAAAGAATAGTTGGAACGTTTCTGTGAGGTTTTGATTCTTGAGCCTAAGTGATATGTGTGATCTACCTATATATTTTGAAACTGGTTTTGTTAGTTTTAGAGTATTTTTTATAGCATTTTTATTATGTTTTAATTAGTTTTTATTCTTTTTGTATAAATCAGGTGTTTGGGGTGAAAAGGTAGAAAAACGGAGCGTAAATAATCAGATCGAACCAAGAACAATCGAAGAACTATGGAAAAACAAGCACGGAGGCAATATTCTGAAAAGAAGCCCACCGCCGCGGAAAATGTAGAGAGGGCCAATTCTTGCTGGACATCTACCGCCGCAACGCTGAAATCTACTGCCGCGGGGGTGAAACTGTAGGTAAGTAACCACCCCTGTCTCCATCACTGCGGTGATCACTTAACCGACATACTCCACCATTGCGGCGGTAACCTCTGCACAGTTTAGATATTTTTTAGGATATTTTTGAGATATTTAGCCTATGTAATCCCCTCTTCTATCTCATTTTTGGTCTCTCTGGCATGATACCACCCTTAAAACATATCTAGGGGGTGGGTTGAGGAGTTTTAGAGGGAGAGCTCACATCCCAAAGGAGAAGAAGATGACGAAGCGATCGTTGAACGTTCTTAGCGACAAATCTTCGGACTAGGCTAAGTTATTCAATTTCTTCCTTTATTTCATTAAATTAAGAATTTGTGAGCATGTTTAACTCGTGCTTTCTTGTAAATATGGTTACGATCGTTTGTTAAACGTGGATTGTTTAAGGATTAACAATATATTTATAAATATGTGATTCGTATGATTTCGGTGTTTCGTTTATGTTTGTTCTTCGAAGTTTGATTGTGTTTGCCATATTGTTTGTTTATTATTCTTAGATAGATATATCAAGAATTCGTGGTTTGACACTTGGAAGAGGTAACATCGGATTCAGACTAGGGTAAACATAACGCGACGATACAATAACCTGGGAGAGAGTTGGATTGTGGGCAATCGATGACCTTGAGGCAAGACTCACATGACCTAGGGTTGTTAAGACGTTGAGGGAAACTTATTCGTTGACACAAAGTTGTGTATTCTCTCGTCTTACACTCGGGAGAGGTGGTAGAGGAGTTTACAAACTGAGATTGTCGATAGGGTAAACACAACGCAACGATCCAATAACCCGGGAGAGAGTTGGATTGTGTTCAATCAATGACGTTGGGGCGAGACTCACGTGACCTAGGGTCATTAAGACGTTGAGGGAGACTTCTTCATTGACACAAAGTTGCGTATTCCCTCATCTTACACTCGGGAAAGGTGGTGGGGAGAGCTTACAAACTGAGATTATCAAATAGGTCCCACCGTAAACGTAAGTCAAGCGAGATCAAACACATATTTGTAAACAAAGTTAATCCTTAGACAATTCTTTCCCCTAAAACATCTCATTATATTAGTATAGATAATTGTTGATCCTAAGATTTTGATGAACAACTAAGTATTGATGTTTTTGTGGAACTAATGTTTAATTGAGTATTTCAAATATTTAAAGTTCCAGTGATGAAGATGTCAAATTGAATTGATTCTAAGTGAAGATATCAAGATGATGAAGAAGAATTAAGAGTTTGAAGAAATTAGGAAAAACAACTCAGGTAAATCTTAACTCTTAATATCCCATTTAGGAACACACACATGGCACAAAATGAATTTTACCTTTTATGTGTGTTTTGGTTAAGTGTAATTATTTGCTCCTATGTGAATTGAAAAAAAATAATCTTGAATGACTAAAATTAAATATAAGAATACTAGTGGAACTTATTTAAGAGAGAAAATGGAAAAATGGGTGAAATCGTAAAAGAAAGTGAGTAAAAAATAAGATCAGAGAAAAGATCCAGAAGGGAGCAGTCGACTGAGGAGTCGATCGGCCAATGGTGGATGAACTCTCTGAATCGAAGAGTCGACTGACTGGTGAAAACAACTGAACTCTCTGAATCGAAGAGTCGACTGACCGGTCGACCGGTGAAAACAACTGAACTCTCTGAATTGAAGAGTTGACTGACAGGTTGACTGGTGAAAGCATAACAAACTCTCTGAATCGAAGAGCCGACCGAGCGGTCGACCGATGAACTGCATGGGCTACTTCTAGTATCTTTCAGTCGATTGGGAAGTCGACTGAATGCGTAGTTTAAGGATACTGTTTGATCTGAGTTTAAATCCAAAAATAGTCGTTTTTGGTTAAGATTTGAGAGAGATTTTAGGGATATTCTCTATATTTAAGATATGGTTCATATACTAATTAAATCATTTCAATATGGTTAATTAAATATTAATGTTTCTCAATTTGATACTTAAAATGGATTCTATACTTATTTAGTTTGATTGAGAAATATTTTGGGGTTTAATTGAGTGTTTTGAAAGTTGTTATTAAGTGAAATTGAACCTAAATGAAATCCTTATGTTATAAGGGGTCTATAAGAGTTTTTTATTGTCATGACACATGTAAACTAGCCGTTAGAAGGCTGATTACATGTTCCTTTAAATAGACCTGTGAATTTTATTAGAAAAGGAATCATTCTAAGAGAGTTAATCATTCTATATCATTTTGAGAAAGCTTTTATAAGAGTTAGTATTTTACGTTATTGTGAGCTATTTTAAGAGTGATTCTAATAATCAATTGCGATCTATTCTTGCTGATACCGGATTTGAAGCTATACTGTTCTAATAATTATTTCTGCGGATTTCGGGTGAGATATTTCCATATTGTTTATTGTTTATTATTTTATATTTTGGAAATTGATCTTAAAATTATTTTTGATTTTTGAAGAAAATATTCTTTCAAACAATTTATTGAATCTGATTACGTGCTCCAATTTGCTATCCATATTCTTGTTAAAATCAGATTTCTGTATCTCACATATTTTTATCACTAGTTGGGATATTAATTGAGTTTTTATTTATCTGGGGTAGTAGAAGCTCCGAGTGAGATTTACTACTTATCAATTTTTGTATTGGTAAGTTGTGATGAGTTAAATATCGTTAGGGAGATTTAATCAAGGGTAGTTGGGTTTCAATCTCTTCCTATAAAGAGATTGAGGTATTAATTCTTCCTGAATAGAATTAGTATGAGTGTTTTGTAAAAATTCCATCCTTACCTATGAAAATGATAGTTAGAGTGTTTTTTGAGGTTTTGTTTCTTGTGCCTTAGTGTTAAAAAGAATTAGGTTATTCTTTAACTTCTAAAAAGTAGAGGTTCTTCCTTAACCTGAGAAAAGGAAATTGTAAAGGTTGATTCTGAGCCTGTAAAAGAATCAGTGTGCGGGTTTGGTTTCTATCTTTAAAGAGATCTTAGTTTTAGTGGGTGCGACCTCCGTGGAGCTCGGGGGACTGGATTAGGTAAGAGTAGTTTGGTGAACCAATATAAATCTTTTGTGTGCTGCCTTATTATTTTGCTATTTTTGTTATTTGGGTGTGCACTTAGATTGATCATATTATTCCGCTGTGTTATAAAGATAATAATTAATTTAAGCTTAAAATTAATTATTTGATTTATTAAGTTTTATTCTGATATATTTTTTGATTATCCAGTTTACCCCCCTCTTGGGAATTTTACTGGGCCAACAATAATTTAGTTAAATAGTTTAGTTTAACATAAATTTTATACATTCTTTTTAGCCTAGATAAAATTAGATTATGACAATTACAGTACACAATAATAACGACAACCAATCCCTGTGGATACGATCCCCGATCTTAAAGATCACATTATACTAAAATTTTGACCTTGTACACTTGCGAGTAGTCAATATGTGAGCGTGTAACAAACGCTCATCGTATACTAAGATATAAAAATAATTTGGTCGTGATTCTCCCTGTAATAGAATTAGGTTATTCTTGAGCCTGTAAAAAGTAGAGGTTATTCCTTAGCTTATGAAAAGGAAATTTTGTAAAGGTTGATTATGAGCCTGTAAAAGAATCTTTGTGAGGGTTTGGTTTCTACCTTTAAAGGAATCTTGAGTTTAGTGGGTGCGAATCTCCGTGGGGCTCGAAGGACTAGATTAGCCAAGAGTATCTTGGTGAACCAGGATATATTGGTGTGTACTGCATTGTTTATTTCCTTTATTTTATCTTGTGTTGTTTGGGTGAGCACCTAGAACTTATTACACTTATCTGCTGCTGGTAGGGGCGATTTTGTGCACGCCTACTTACGCTCACAAGTATACGAGGTCTAAAGTTTTAATATAGTGGATCTTTAAAGATCAGATATCGTTCTCACAGAGAAAAGTGTGAATAATTGAATTGAATACCGCAATTGACGTAGTCTCGTGTTATCCTGACGACGGAAGACGTGAATTGAAATTAAACTAAGTTAAACTACAATTAGTGGGTTAATTCTAACTAGGTTGATTAATTAGGGATTGATTTCGTTCACTTAATACACGTTTGATTTTGTTCGGTTAACAATAACGGAGTTTAGGTATCCGCGTGAGTCTTGACTCAACGTCATCGATTGCACACTAACTAACGCCCTCCCGGGTCGTTAGGTCGTAACGATGTGATTACCCTAGTCCGAATCCAGGGTTACCTCTCCCGAGTGTCAAACCCTAGATTCTCAAATTCAACCCTAATACCATTACAAGAATATTAATATTGTCTTCAAATGATAAACACAATCGGACTTAAAAGCAACAACTATTAAAGAAACAGATATTAAACCAAATGATTATTTACACAACTACACCTTTCCGTAACTAATATCTAAATTACACTAACATGTTCTTAGCCAATACAACATTAAATCAAGAGGAGATCATCATCATCAACAACAAAAATTAAATACAAAGATGGAAACAAGGGAAGAAAAGCCAAATCTCAAAGTGGAGTAGTCCACTTTTGCCAAAGAACAGTCCTCCCGAGCTTCCTCTTCTCGCTTGATGAACTTCCTCTTCTAGCTCTTCAAGGATTAGACAAGAACACTCTTTACAACTAATCTAATCTACTTCCTAAACTAATCTAATCTAACTAGACGTGGAAGAGATCTCTCAAGAACAACCAAGCCCTCTCCCACGTTTTAGGAGTGTCTAAGGTCTAAGGGTCTTTTTTAGGTTTGGTGGAGAAAGGGGTTAAAAGGAGGGATTTGGAAAATATCTTCAAAATATCTAAAAATAGATATTTCTGTACAGAGTGTCACCGCCTAAGCGGTGGTTTATCGCTTAGGCGGTAGACTTAAGTCAGTTAAGTTCTGTCGGTAACTTCGCCTAAGCGGTGGTTTTTCTGCTTAAGCGGTTGCTGCTGGCATATCATTCTGATCTTTTCTCGCCTAGGCGGTGGTTTTTCCCTTCAGCACTCCAACATTCTACTTCTTTTCCGCCTAAGCGGTGGAACTTCCGCTTAGGCGGTGGTCTTCATTCACCGAAACCCTGTTTTGCACATTTTATTCACCGTTTCTCCACTGTTTTCACTTGTTTCTTGCCCTTTGACGTCCTTTCACCTGTTCTACACTAAAACATAATTAAATATAACTAAAATGCTTGAAAACTAACAAATCCGATTTAGATATAGATAGGTTTTTCACACCTATCAATACCCCCAAACTTAGAATTTTGCTAGTCCTCGAGCAAAACACTAACACTAAACTAAACTAACTAACAAACTAACTAACTAAAAATGAAAAATTAAACTAACACGAAAGAAGTATATGTAGGTAAATATAAAGTTCAATCGAAATGACCAATTTGTTCCTCCTTCAACATCCCTAAATCGGATCAAGTTTGGGAAGTAACCCACACCAAGTGGTGTTCTAGAATTTCAACGATCAATATCAATAAAAACCATTCTAGATCCATTTGAAGTGTGTGTGTGAGAACTCAAATGTATAACTAGTCAAATACTGGATTCGATTATTCAATCGTTAAGCTCATAACTTAAACCGTTGAAGGATTTAGGAAAACCATAAGCTTGATTGGAGTCTACTATCCACTAATGTAGGCTCGGGTATTCACATAAATCAATAGGGCTTGGTTTGGCTTTGGAGAACGACCACGGGTATCACTGGAATAAAAATAGCAAATCGGTTTAATCGATCGATACCCGAGGTAAAATCGCTTGTCGCTATCCTCTCTCATGACCCCACATTTAAATTACAACTCTAAATAAGGAATGAAAATCCTGGTATTCACTTGTCGAAAGAGAAGAAAATGAAAAACTATATTCACGTTTTTATTTTTCCTAATTTAATTCGAATTATTACAGTTTTAGGAGAGTGCAAAAAGAAGTTAGAGAAACACACCCCCAAACTTATTCGAATTTATAAAATTTTAGTAATATGTAAAAAGAAATGATAGAAACACACCCCCAAACTTATTTTTAGGAGCGTGCAAAAAGAAATACGAAAGTGACAAGTGAATACACTAATACCGAATCAATAAAAATTTATTAGAAACCCAACCGCTCACTAAATTTCTCTCAATTTTGCAAATTAGGCTTAGCGACATTGGGTTAGGAAAAATTTAATTGAAAAGAGTATTTGAACATTTTCAGAATTGATTATGTTATCGGCTTTGACAGGGGAAATAAGGAATGAAATTTTTTCAGGTTAGCTAAAACGGTTCAAGCGAAAAATTGACGGCCTAAATCACGTCTCCGGAATTACCTTACCTACGATTCCGCCTCAAGTTTCCCCCAAATTAAGTTCTAGTTTCCTCATTTTCTATCATGAACTTAATAGCGAATAATCAACGTCTAATCGTTCAGATAATTATTCATTGAGTTCAAATGTCATGCAATTTTCGGATCGAGATAATTTTTACCCAATCGACATGTTAAGCACACAAAACACAAAAGGAAGGTGTTATCCTTGACCTCAATATGAAATTAGGGGATAATTCTCATCATCGGGTCTTGGCCTAAATGAACTCACATCTAAACATGCAAACACAACTTTATACATACAGAATTCTAAACTAAATTTTAAAACTAATATACATAAATTAATCTAGGCACTAAACATTCAAAACCAAAAATTAAACTAACTAAACTTAAAAATTTAAAAATTAAAACATTTATAATACATAAATAAATATAGGTTTGTAAAACAAAAATTTTCATTTTGTTCAAAAAATAATAATAGTTGTTCATCATTTTCTACAAAAAGTCAAAATGGATGAACATCTTCTAAACTATCATCCAATCCATACCACTCAGGCCTGAACATGGCAGTGTTCCAATATTAGCGAACCCAATAAACATATAGCATGCTTGTACACAAAATGGGTTGAACACATACCTAGGGAATAAGATTTATTCCCTACTGTTCACCTGAAGACGAATCATCACCATCATCACTTTGGGAAGGAGAATGTGGTCTCTGAAGTAGATGTGGCGGCATAGATGGCATCGGTGGGTAATCGTCCATCTCAAGGACAAGGTCATCCCAAATCTTCCGTTGGACTCGATCTTGTTACCTCGAAAATTGGTCCAGGAAAGAGACAATCTCATATTGATTTTGGAGGACCATCTGAAGCTTGTTGTTTATCCTCTCTTAGGAGTTTTCAGCTCGAGCTCCAGAAGGTCCAACCGTATCGTCTGCTTGCTCTTCCCCTTCCTCAAGCTCAGGCTCGGGTGCCTCTTGCGCCCCAGTCTTCCAGAACTGATTTATCGCTGATAGAGTAAGTAAAGTGATAGGGTCACACTGGCTTCCCCCAGATATAGTCACATCAGCTAATTTGAAAATATAAGTCAATAGTGACGGAAATGAGAGCCCACCCTTTACCGTTTTTGTAGCATGTAAAATCGATGAATAGATTAGAAATCCAATGTTGATTGGTTGTCCGGTCTGAATTTTATAAATCAAATAGGCCCTATCCTTTGAGATGTCTGACAAATGTGATGTCGGCAAGAGGCTTCCACAGATGAAGTGGTGCCAGATTTTTGAAACTGGCTTGAGGCATCTCACCGAAAAGGTCGCGACGTTCGGCCCCTGGTGTTTCCACTTTACTGTGCCAGATGTGATCTTTTGGATGACCCTATGCAAAGTAGGGTCCTGGCTTTCAAGTGACTCCGGTGCCGATAGCCCAAAGAGATGGTTAATGAAGTCGGGGCTGAAGATAATAGGTTGGTTCCGAACTCTTGCTAGATCATCAATGGACTTTGTAGCATTTGTATAGAACTCTTTGACCAAAGCGATCTCGCCTGGGGGTGGCGATTTGCAGAATTGCTCCCAGTGGCGGCTTCGGATTTCATTATGAAATTCCTCTGGGAGATCTTCGATCGGACCGAATCCCCATTGATGTATGCATGCACAAAATGTTTTGTGTTCTTTAAAGTGTTTCGCCGCTTGTTTTGACACAAAGCGGGTGGCATCATAGTCAACGTCGGTCGGCACCCTAGGGTTTAAACTCGACCCTTCTCCTCTGACCCTCTTCTTTGCTGCTCTTTTCGGCATTTTCTACAATCAAAATCACAAAAACCCAATACAACCTCATCATATATGAACATTTGAAAAACATAAACCTCCCTAATCACTTTGTTATGAACACATACATCCCAAAACGAACACCCTTTTGAATGTTTCAAACAAATTTCACAAATGTGACATCCTATATTAGTCCACACACTCAACCAATCCAATTAAACATGAGTATCATCAAGAATCAAACCAAAAACCCATGGAACTACGAAATCGCGAAACTAGGGTTAAGGGTTTTTGGGCAAAATTTCAAAATCCATTGATTTCTTTGATATAATCATGCAAACCAACCAATAATTTCAACAACTAGACTAAATTTAATGCAAAAGAAACTTACTTGTTGAGAATTAATGGTCCAATCAAAAGAAAATGAAGAAATCATACCTTTCACGCAAAATCCTAAATTTTCGGAAATAGGGGTGAAAATCCGATTCTTGGAGGTTGAATCGTGATAGAAATGACCACTTTTGGTAATGGACGGATGATTTTCGAGATTTGCAATGGTTTGGGAGTGAGGTTTTAGAGAGAAGGTGGAGGTTTTGGGGAGAGAACCTTGCGTTTTTAATTTTTGAACGAACGGCCTATTTTTAATAGCAGAAGGTCCACCGCTTGAGCGGTGGAACTCTTTTATTTAAAAATAAACCTTCTGAAAAAATTCCGCTTAGGCGGTGGTTTTTTCACTTAAGCGAAATTACACCAGTATGCAAACGTTTTGTTCTACTGTTAATCTGCCTAGGCGGGGGTTTTTCCCCCTAAGCGGTGGAGCATATTTTGAAAATTTGGTGCATCCTGTATTTTTACTACCTGAGTGGTGATTCACCGCTTGGGTGGTGGGCTGTTTTCACCCACTCTGTATTTTTACCGCCTGAGCGGTGGTTTATCGCTTGGGCGGTTGGCCTTTAGCTCCCACTTTCATGTTTTTCTCAATTTTTTCAAAATATGGCTCCACCCCGTACATTTTCACTTCGCTTGTTCAACATGTTTAAACTTAAAATACTTCCCCAAGCGTCCACACTCCTAAATTCACTGCCGAACACGTTCCGAAGCCATTCCGGCTTCCAAAAAGAATAAATAATCAAATAAATAGTACCAAAAATCGGGTAATTTGATACCCTAAGTTTTGTTTTAAAAAAAAAATAGCGCTTAAGTTACCGTCCCCAGCTGGACTTTTGTGTCACTAAGTATTTTTCACCAAAATTCCCAATAGACAAGGAATTTGGGCTCAAATGCTTAGTCGGATCAAGATCATGGCTTTGAAGTCGGCTTCTCCTCTCAGTCCTTATCGTTTGCAATAAGCTCCATCTCGGGATTGAGATTTAAGAATTCCAATCTTTATCGTTTCTCGCACCGCTTGATCTCATTAACACAATGAAATAAAAATAAAAATTAAAAATAAAAATAAAAATAAATGTCAGGATTAACATTCGCCCACTTAGTCGCAATATCAACTTAGAATTCACACGAATCTCACGTCTACAACGCCAAAAACTTGGTGTGTTGACGGAACTAGGATATGATACATTTGGTTTTCCTATTTAAAACTTAAGTTTTGAGCCGATACCGCGCTTCTTTTGCAATATTCAATTAAATTCAAACTAATCCCCGGCAACGGCGCCAAGAACTTGGTAGGGGCGATTTTGTGCACGCCTACTTACGCTCGCAAGTATACGAGGTCTAAAGTTTTAATACAGTAGATATTTGAAGATCAGATATCGTTCCAACAGAGAAAAATGTGAATAATTGAATTGAATACCGCAATTGACGTAGTCTCGTGTTATCCTGACGACGGAAGACGTGAATTGAAATTAAACTAAGCTAAACTACAATTAGTGGGTTAATTCTAACAAGGTTGATTAATTAGGGATTGATTTCGTTCACTTAATACACATTTGATTTTGTTCGGTTAACAATAACGGAGTTTAGCTATCCGACAATCTCGGTTCGTAAACTCCTCTGCCACCTCTTCCGAGTGTAAGACGAGGGAATACGCGAGTTCGCGTCGACGAAGAGGTCCCCATCAATGTATTAATGACTCTAGGACGTGTGAGTCTTAACCCAACGTCATCGATTGCACACTAACTAATGCCCTCCCGGGTCGTTAGGTCGTAACGATGTGATTACCCTAGTCCGAATCTAGGGTTACCTCTCCCGAGTGTCAAACCCTAGACTCTCAAATCCAACCCTAATACCATTACAAGAATATTAAGATTGTCTTCAAATGATAAACACAATCGGACTTAAAAGCAACAACCGTTAAAGAAACAAATATTAAAACAAACGAGTATTTACACAACTACACCTTTCCCTAACTAATCTCTAAATTACACTAACATGTTCTTAGCCAATACAACATTAAATCAGGAGGATATCATCATCATCATCATCAACAACAAACATTAAATACAAAGATGGAAACAAGGGAAGAAAATCCAAATCTCAAAGTGGAGTAGTCCACTTTTGCCAAAGAACAGTCCTCCCGAGCTTCCTCTTCTCGCTTGATGAACTTCCTCTTCTAGCTCTTCAAGGATTAGACAAGAACACTCTTTACAACTAATCTAATCTACTTCCTAAACTAATCTAATCTAACTAGACGTGGAAGAGAGCTCTCAAGAACAACCAAGCCCTCTCCCACGTTTTAGGAGTGTCTAAGGTCTAAGGGTCTTTTTTAGGTTTGGTGGAGAAAGGGGTTAAAAGGAGGGATTTGGAAAATATCTTCAAAATATCTAAAAATAGATATTTCTTTACAGAGTGTCACCACCTAAGCGATGGTTTATCGCTTAGGCAGTAGTCTTAAGTCGGTTAAGTTCTGTTGGTAACTTCGCCTAAGCGGTGGTTTTTCTGCTTAGGCGGTGGCTGCTGGCATATCATTCTGATCTTTTCTCGCCTAGGTGGTGGTTTTTTCCCTTCATCACTCCAACATTCTGCTTCTTTTTTGCCTAAGCGGTGGAACTTCCGCTTAGGCGGTGGTCTTCATTCACCGAAACCCTGTTTTGCACATTTTATTTACCGTTTCTCCACCGTTTTCACTTGTTTCTCGCCCTTTGACGTCCTCTCACCTGTTCTACACTAAAACACACTAAACACAATTAAATATAACTAAAATGCTTGAAAACTAACAAATCCGGTTTAGAAATAGATAGGTTTTTCACACCTATCAGCTGCTGTAAAGATAATAATTAATTTTAGGATAAAATTAATTGTTTGATTTTATTAAGTGTTATAATTTTTTTCTCTGATATTTTTTAATTACCCAATTCACCCCCCTCTTGGGTAGCTCACTGGGCCAACAATTGGCATCAGAGTTGGTTTTAGCTCGATTAGGCTTAACATTCTAGCTAAATCGGTCACGTGCACACACCATGGATAATATTTTTTGTTTATCTTCTCTTGATGGTGATAGATCTTTATTTGACAATGTTGTGTAGAGATTTAAGAAAGGACTTTATATATCCTTGGTCTACCTAGGACAGTTTGAGGTCATGCTTCGTTGATAGTTGTCATTAGGAGTGAAGGAAATCCCCGCCAACCTGCCCGCCCCGACGTTGGATCAGTTGGATGTCACTCTATTTTGTTTTTTGCACCCGACCTGCCTGCCCCAACAAGCGAGACAAAAAGGATCAGGGTTATCACTCGCATACCCGAATTCCCTGAACCCGACCGAAAATACCCTAAGTATAGGAATTTACCATTTACCCCCATTAATTTAGTATATTACTAAAATACCTGTTGGCCTAGTGGAATTTCCAAGAGGGGGGGGTGAATTGGGTAATTAAAAAATTATCAGAATAAAATACTTAATAAATCAAATAATTAATTTTAATCTTAAATTAATTATTATCTTTATATCATAGCGAAATTATAAAGTCAACTAGGTGCACATCAAACAACAATAATAAACAAATTAAAGATTACAGCACACCAGAGATTTATACTGGTTCACCAAGCTACTTTTGGTTAATCCAGTCCTCCGAATCCCACGGAGAGTTGTACCCACTAATACTCAAGATCCCTTTAAAGGTAGGAACCAAACCCTCACAACGATTTTTTTTATAGGCTCAGAATCAATCTTTACAAAATCTTTTTTACAAGCTAAGGAAGAACGTCTACTTTTTACAAGTTAAAAAATAACCTAATTATTTTTAATACAAAGGTAAAAGAATCAAAACCTCACCAACACTCCAAATATCCTTTTACTCGGTAAGGATTAAACCGTTACAAAATTCACTCAAACTCAATTCTATCCAGGAAGAATTACTATCTCAATCTCTTTACAGAAAGAGACTGAAAATCGGCTACCTTTTGATTAAATACCCCCAACAGTATTTAATCCATCACACTACTCACCAATACAAATTGATAAGCAAATTATCTCACTTGGAGCTTCTATCACCCCAGATAAATTAAAACTCGATTAATATCCTAAATCTAGTGATAGAAAAGTATGAGATTGAAAATCTGATTTTAAACGAAAGATGGGTAGCAAATAATTTAGCACGTAATCAGATTCAAGAAATTGTTTATAAAATATTTTCTTCAATAAAAATCAGAAACAATTTCTAAAGATCAATTTTCAAAAATTAAACAAGCAATGCACAATAGAGAGTAATTGGAAAAATCTCACCCGGAATCCAAAGAAATAAATAGAGCGATGTTACTTCAGATCCGATAGCAGCAAAGATTAGTAGCCAATGATTCTCAATATCGTCTCTTAGAATAGCTCTCACAAAATCTCAAAATGATATCTCTTAGAACAACTCAATATGATCTTAACTCTTTTAGATCTATTCTACTTGTTGATGATATATGAAAAACGCAGGTCTATATATATGAGATATAAATCAGCTCTCTAACGGTTAGTTCCCATGTATCATGATACTTAAATGCTCTCTTAGATCCTTTATAGCATTATGACTTTATTTTGGTTCAATTCACTTAATTATAGCTTTTAAATCTCTCAATTAAGTTCCCTAAATATTTCTCAATCTCAATTAAATAGAATAGAAATAATTTTATGTACCAAATTGAGAAATAATCAAACTTAATGAACTAAATCAATAGGAATTAAATAATAGATGAAGCATATCTTAAATATCATAAAATTCCTAAAATCTCTCACAAATCCAAACCAAAGAAGGCTACTTTTAGATATGAAATCAGAATCCACAATATCCTGAAATTGTGCCCTCAGTTGACCGACAAGTCGACCACTCGATTTAGGATGTAGCCAAGCCAAAGCTGCTGCATTCATCGGTCGACCTATCTATCGGCTTGGAGATTCAGAGGGTTCTATTTCTCTTCACCGGTCGACCTACCTGTTGACTTAGAAATACAGAGAGTTTTATTTCTCTTGACCGGTTGATTGACCTATCGACTTAGAGATACAAAGAGTTTCACCTGTTTTATCTAGTCGACTTACCAGTCGACTTATGCATACTGGATATCTTTTCTAAACTCGTTTTGAACTCATTCTTATTTATGTTTTCGCCCCTTTCACCATTTGTTTTTCTAAATAAGCTCTACTAACTTCTTAAATTCCATTTAAGTCAATTATAGATATTTCTTTTCAAATACACATAGGAGCAAATAATTTCATCTTATCAAAACACACATAAACAATAAAAACTTTTGTGCCGTGTGTGTTCCTAATTGGGACATTAAGAGTTGAAATTTACCTGAGTTGTTTTTCCTAATTTCTTCAAACTCTTAATTCTTCATCATCTTTATCATCATCATTTAGCATCCATTCATAATTTGTCATCGCATATTCATCATTGGAACTAATAAACTGAAACACTTGAACAAACCATTAGTCCCACAAAAAACATCAACATTTAATTGTCTATCAAAATCTTAGGATCAACAATTTCCCCTTTTTTGACGATGACAATTAATTTTGATATTTTCTTCAAAACAATAATATTATCACACTCTCCCTAAATCTAAGGATGGGTTTTATAACTATTTTAAGTCTAAGAATGAAGATTTTAAAAAACATAATTAATAAAGCACAAATTTAAAAAATAAACTTCCCCCTTAATAAAACATTAACTAAAACTCTTCCTTAATAAAACATCAACAAATTCTCATCCTTTGTCATCTTCAAAAACAAAATTTAGGGAGGGGGGAACACACATGATAATTCTACACTAGGCAATAGGGGTGGCCATGGGCCTGGGGGCCTGCCCAGCCCGAACGGTCTGACCTTATTTTTTTAGGGTTTGGGCTTAGAGTTTGAGCCCATGAGCAGGGCCTGGGCCTAGGTATTAGGGCCCGATCAAATTTAGGGTCGGGCTTGGGTAAGGCCAAAAAATTTTAGGCCTTGCCCGGTCCGACCAGAAGAATAATTAAAATATATATATATATATATATACAAATTACACCCAAAACACCCTAATCCCTAATTTCATTTGTTCAAGCCGTTGGAGAGAGAGAAGTGAGAAAGGAGAAGAGTCATGATATACACAAAACCCTAACCCTAAATCACCATTCCCATTGCCGCTGGAGAGTGAGAGAAATCTGACCATTGCCAAGAAGATTGTAGCGCCAAGGTAATATAAGCAAGGAGGCATTCAAGACCATTGTAAAGAAGACTGTGGAAAATATGTCCAGAGCTATGAAGAACTGCTAAATACCCAAGTCTCAGGCCAAGATAGATCATTACATTGAATCGTCACAGTGCAAGTTGACTAAGCTTGTTATCGTAAACTATCTTTCTATTTCTTGTATTGTTTTCCATTTGCAGTTTGAATGTCACCTTGTGGCCAGTCTTGTTGCTCAGTTTTGATGATTAGGTTGGTGCTCAACACAATAATGGGTTTGTGGGAAAAAAAAAGGAGATTTAGTTGACCCAACAAAATCCAGTTATGCCCATGTTTAGTGATCATTTAAACTGTAATTTTAATATTTTTTGGGGTTTTGGTATTGTAATTTTTGAATTTATTTTTTAAATTAAAAAAAAAAATTATAGGGCTAGGGCCGGGCTTTGGTTTTTTTTTTTTTTTTTTTTTTTTTTTTTTTTTTTTTTAAGGGCTGGGCTTGGACGTGAAATTAAGGCCCGACCATAGGGCCAGGCTAGGCTCGAGCCTAGCCTTTGTTTGTAATACCCTAGTCTAAGCCCAACTCGAGCTTGGTCCAGCCCGGCCCATGACCACTCCTACTAGGAAAAAATCATTATGCCTAGCCATACCCAAACCGCGAATGATTTTCACAAACTGATCTTCTACTAGTGGTTTGGTAAAAATATCAGTAAGCTGGTCGGATGTATCAATATACTCAATAACAATATCTCTTTTCTGAATGTGATCACGAATAAAGTGATGTCTAATCTCTTTATGCTTAGTTCGTAAGTGCTGTGTAGGATTCTTACTCAGACAAATAACACTTTTACTATTACAAAAGATCGGGACCTCCTCCATACAAACTTCAAAGTTATTTAACTGTTGCTTAATATATAAAATTTGAGCACAAGAGTTACCAGCTTCAATATATTCAACCTCATTAGTGGATAAGGCTATTGAATTCTGTTTCTTGATTGACCAAGAAACCAAAGCATGTCCTAACAAATGACATGACCGACTTGTGCTTTTTCGCTCAATTTTGCAACCGACAAAATCAGCATTGGAGTAACTTACCAATTTAAAATCATTCCCCCTAGGATACCATAATCCTAGGTTAGTCATCCCCTTTAAGTATCGACAAATTCGCTTAACCGCAGTCAAGTGCGATTCTTTAGGACAATACTGAAATCTAGCACAAAGACAAACACTATATATAATATCAGGTCTACTAGCAGTTAAATACAACAGACTACCAATCATACCTCGATACATTTTTTCATTAACGTTTTTGCCCGTATCGTTTTTTTCTATATTCGTAGGCGTTGCCTTATACTCTTTAGCGTCTTCCAAGCTATATTTCTTTAACAACTCCTTGTTGTATTTAACTTGGTTTATAAATATTCCCTCTTTGGTTTGCTTAATTTGCAATCCAAGAAAGAAATTCAGCTCTCCCATCATGCTCATTTCGAATTCAACGTGTATTATCTTAGCAAACTCTTGGCAAAGATCATCATTAGTAGATCTAAAAATAATGTCATCAACATACACTTGTACTAATAGGATATCAAAATCAGTTTGCTTCACAAATAATGTTATATCACAAATACCCCTTCGAAAATCGTTTTCGATCAAATATCAGCTAAGTCTCTCATACCAAGCTCTAAGAGCTTGTTTGAGCTCATACAAAACCTTGCGAAGTTTAAATACATGATCGGGAAATTTATCACTTTCAAATTCCGGGGGTTGTTCTACATAAACTTCTTTAGCTAGAAAGCCATTTAGAAATGCACTCTTTACATCCATTTGATGTAGCTTAAAATTATGCGAACATGCAAAAGAGAGTAGCATTCTAATTGCTTCGAGTCTAGTAACAGGAGCATAGGTTTCATCATAATCCATTCATTTCTCTTGATTATAGCCCTGTGCCACTAATCTTGCTTTATTTCTAATTACCATACCAGATTTATCCTTTTTATTTCTAAAAACCCATTTAGTATCAATAACTGGATGAAAATTTGGTCTCGGAACAAGACACCATACTTTATTCCGCTCAAATTGAACTAACTCATCTTGCATTGCAGAAATCCAAGATTCATCAATTAACGCCTCATCTATATTTTTAGGCTCAATTTGAGATAATAAAGCAATATTAATTATATCCCTAAGAGAAGAACGAGTACTTACACCTCTTTCGAAATTACCGATGATTTCTTTAATCGAATGTCCTAGTACTGTGTTTATAGCTCTTGGTAAAGTTGAATCCTTTTCCTTAGGTTCCTCCTCTTGTTGGGACTCCTCAGGTACATTATCACCTTGGTTTTGATTATTTAAAATACCTGCATCATCATCATCCAAAACCTTTCTCGATAAAAAATGGATCAGCTTCCTTAAAAACAACATGCATTGTTTCTTCTACTACTAATGTATGTTTATTATAAACTCTATAAGGCTTGCTGTTAGTAGCATATCTAAGGAAAATCCCATAATCAGATTTAGCATCAAATTTAACACAATTATCCTTGTCATTTAAAATAAAACACTTGCATCCAAAGACTTTAAAATAGGAAATATTAGGAGTCTTACAATTCCAGATTTCATATGGGGTTTTGTTAAAACCTTTACGAATTGGTACTTGATTTACTACATGACAAACTGTACTTATTGCTTCGGCCCAGAAGTAGGTTGGTAAGCGATTTTCATTGAGCATCGTTCTAGCCATCTCTTGAAGCATTCTGTTCTTCCTTTCCACTACATTATTTTGTTGCGGTGATCTTGGTGCAGAAAAGTTGTAAGTACAACTATGCTCATCACAATAACTTACTACATCATCATTCTTAAATTATCTTCCTCTGTCACTCACCACCAGTGGCCATTAATGCAAGCATGGACGTGTCTTTACTATCTGAATTTTCTGAGCTACTTGAATCAGTATCATCCCAAGTAGCCTTCATGGATTTCTATTTACTCTTCTTTGTTTTTTTTTTCTTTTTTTTCTTCTTCTTTTCCTTTTCTTTATCCTTCTTCAGTTTGGGACAATCGTTTTGAAAGTAACCGGTCTTGTGACAGTTGTAACATTCCACTTTAGATATGTTGAGGTTTGTTTTTCCACGGAATGTGCACCGAGTCATTCTTCTAAAATTATTTGTGAGAAGTGCTACATTTTTCTCATACTCACTGTCAAGACTTTCATCATCACTGTCAACATCTTCTTCATTTTTTTGAGCTTTTAGTGCCAAGGATTTCCTCTTACTATTTTTTTGTATCATCCTCATATCCTCTAATCGCTGATTCATGAGTCATCAAGTTGCCTATGAGATCATCAATTTCGTATTTGCCAAGATCCTTGGCTTCCTCGATTGTCGTCACCTTTGACTCCCATATTTTTGTTAAGGACCTTAGGACCTTTCGTACTCTATTCTCCATGGAGTATGGCTTTCCAAGTTGGCTCAAGTTATTGCAAATATTGTTGAAGCGACTATACATCTCATGAATATATTCATTTTCCTCCATTCTGAACAACTCAAATTTTCTCATAAGAGCGTTGATTTTTGACTGCTTCACTTGACTTGTCTATTCGTGGGTAACTTGTAGCTTATCCCACATCTCCTTTACATATTTACAACTTGAAACTCTAGAATATTCGTTAGCATCTAAAGAGAAAAATAGAATATTAATAGCCTGAGAGTTTATAGAGAGTTTCTGCTTATCAGAAGCAGTTAGTTGTTCATTTTTCTTCTCAACTCCATTTTCCACTGGAATAAACGGACCATCCTCGATTATTCGCCACACATCGTAATTTGTAGCCTGAAAGAAGGCTATCATCCTATCTTTCCAAAATGAGTAACTTTCACCTGCAAATAAAGGTGGTCGGTGCATAGACTGTCCCTCAGCTAATGTGCCTATTATGTGCACCATGTGATCTTTGTTAGCTAAAAATATCGAGTTAAACTAGCTCTAACGCTAATTGTTGGCTCAGTGGAATACCGAAGAGAAGGGATGAATTAGGTAATTAAAAAATTATCAGAATAATATACTTAATAAATTAAATAATTAATTTTAATCCTAAATTTACTTATTATCTTTATATCACAACGGAATTATAAAGTCAACTAGGTGCATACCAAACAACAATAATAAACAAATTAAATATTGCAGCACACTAGAGATTTATATTGGTTCACCAAGCTACTCTTGGCTAATCCAGTCCCCCGAGCCCCAGGAGAGTCGCACCCACTAATACTCAAGATCCTTTTAAAGGTAGGAACCAAACCCTCACAACGATTCTTTTATAGGCTCAGAATCAACATTTACAAAATCCTTTTCATAGGCTAAGAAAGAACCTCAACTTTTTATAAGTTAAAAAATAACCTAATTCTTTTTAATACAAAGGCAAAAGAATCAAAACCTCACCAACACTCCAAATATCCTTTTACCTGGTAAGGATTAAACTGTTACAAAATTCACTCAAACTTAATTCTATCAAGGAAGAATTACTACCTCAATATCTTTACAGGAAGAGACTGAAAACCGGCTACATTTTGATTAAATACCCGCAACAGTATTTAATCCATCACACTACTCATCAATATAAATTGATAAGAAAATTATCTCACTCGAAGCTTCTACCACCTCAGATAAATTAAAACTCGATTAATATCCTAAATCTAGTGATAGAAAAGTATGAGACTGAAAATCTGATTTTAAACCAAATATGGGTAGCAAATAATTTAGCACGTAATCAGATTCATGGAATTGTTTATAAAATATTTGCTTCAATAAAAATCAGAAAAAATTTCTAAAGATCAATTTCCAAAACAAGTAATGCACAATAAAGAGTAATTGGAAAGATCTCACCCGGAATCCATAGAAAAAAAAATAGAGCGATGTTACTTCAGATCCGGTAGCAACAAAGATTGATTTGTCATCTCATCTTCATCACTGGGACTAATAAACTGAAATACTTGAACAAACCATTAGTCCCACAAAAAATATCAACATTTAATTGTCTATCAAAATCTTAGGATCAATAATACCCTATGTATATATATGGAGATTAGGGTTTTATTTGCTTCTTTATCTCCGCCGCCTCCAATGGATTCAGACTTTCTCTCGAGTCTCTCATTTTCTTGATTTTTTGATCCCTTGTTCTCTTGTTCTTCATAATCGGAGACGAGTCATCATTTATGCCTTCTGATGCGGTGGCAGTGAATGGAATTTGTGGCACTATGGAGACTCCCAGAAAGATGATTTAGAAGAAGATTAGGAGAAAAGAAGGAGTAGGATGTAGTGGTGAAGCAGGGGAAAACCATCGAGGTCGTACTAATTCTTTACTGTATGTCAGGTATGTGTTTAGTTTTGTTTCAAAATTTCAATAATTTGTTTAGATCTTGTTCAAAATTTCAATATATGTTTAGATTTGTTCAGACTTGGTTTATGTTTTCCTTGTTCTTTGTTCGTTGTCTCAAACAAACCCGTAACCCGCCTGTAACCTGAAGACTAGAAACCCTGAAAAAAATTGGGGTAGCGGGGGTCAGGGCAGTCGTGGTTCTCAACCCATACACCTGATCGGGTTGGCCCAAAAAAAATGCCTCTCCCCGACCCGCCCAAACGAATTTCTCCCCTTTGTTGTCATGGATATATTTCTAAAATGACCCATTTTATACCTTGCAACAAGTCAACTAAAGCGTCACATATGGCCAAATTGTTTTGAGGAGACTTGTTCGATTAAATGAATTACCTACTTTTATTGTGTCAAATCGAGATGTCAACTTTGTCAGTTGTTTTTGGAAAGCAGTTTGTAAAAGTTTTTGGTACCAACTTGAAATTCTCATCAGTTTTCAACTAGAAAATTAATGGGAAAACTAAGGTGTCCATCATAGTCTAGGTAATTTGCTTCGTTGTCTAGTGGATGATAAGTTGGGTAATTGATTTATTATTGCCTACTACAGTGTTTGCTTATAATAATTTGGTCATTAACTCAATTGAAAAACGCTTTTTTGAGATTGTGTATGGGTTCTACCTATGCCATCCTATTGAACGTATTCATTTTCCCCCTTATTCTTGCCCTTTTGAGATTGTTGAATCGTTTACCTAACATATTTGTGATCGTCATGCTGGCATTAGGCGCAAGATAGCTGTGTATAATGAAAATTACATATTTCTTGTTGATATTCATCACCGAAATGTAGAATTTAAGAAGAGTGAGTTTGTGATGCTTCGAGTTTTCCTAGAATGATATCCATAACACTCTTTTAACAAACTCCATGTTAGAGCTATAGCGCTGCACTGTATTCTACTTAGACTTCGACCTAATTCTTATTTACTTGATTTATCATCATATATATATTAGTCCTATTTTCCATGTATAATATTTTCTACCTTATTGAGGCGTATTTGAGCTTCCTATTATTTTCACAGGTACTCTTCCTAAAAAATATGTTAATTCGCCTACGCTAAAACCGACGCAACCTCACCTCCCACTATATAGCGATGATAAAATTGAAGAGGTGTTAGAAACAAGATGGGATAATTGTCTTACCACAAGGTGGATTTCAAAGTTATCTTTCCAAATGGAAGGGTCGATCACTCTCAGATTCTATGTGGATTCTAGACTAGGAGTTAAAGCAAATTGCACCTGATTTCTTGAAGCAGTACCATTCTTATAACTCTCTAAAGGCAAGTGTTTTGTAGCCGGGAAGAGTTGATGGAGATCGACTAAGGTCACCGCTTCGAACTTACGTAGGTCAGGTACAGAAAAATCATTAATGTCTTTTTTCTGACAGTAGTCAATTATATTTGTTAATGTAGTTTTTAAGTATCTATAATTCCTATTTTTTAACTAGTCATTAACTACTTGTTATTCATATTTTATTAAGTAACTGTTATTGTTTATCATTCTAAACCTATATGACGAGACTTTATTGTAATGGAAATACTATCTTTAATTGATTGAATATTGAACTAATTGAGCAAAACTCTCTTCTTTTTATTTTTATTTTTCTTTCTAATTGGCATCCTTCATCAATTTATGGGTAGACTTATAGGTCCATACAACTTGCAACCTACTAGAATAATCAATTATGTTTTACTCTAGAAAGTATTTGGTTGTATGAAAATTGGACTTTCAAAATTGGAATTACAAATGAACCCATGTTGAAAACACTTTATTTTGTATACACAGAAATCACATTCTTCGAATAATAAATTTAACTAACTTATAAAATTGAACTTATTAGAAATGCCTACTATAAATTTTTTTAGATGGTCCTATAAACTTATTCATTTGATAAAATATGATTTTATCTAACTGAATAACTAAATAATTGATATTGTTTCATTATCTTTATTCAAGTTATTGTCTTAGGTTTTGAGCATGTAAAGGACAACCATTATAATTTGTTTCTTAATTATCTTTGTAAATCTTTATAATTAATAAGTTGGTTATTTGTTAGTGATGTGTTCATTTCAAAATAAGTTTTTTTTTAGTTCACGCTTCAGGCACGGGTAATTCCCTAGTCTATTACTAATACTTGCATACTTTTATGATTATTTATATACTTTTTAATAGTATATTTATATTCGTATTTATAATACGTCATTATTCAATAAAATTTATGCATCCGTTTTAGGACATTGGTACCAAAATAATCCAATGATATCTGTGTTCAAGGTTCCGTATTAAAAATTTATTATATTTTTTTAAGTCCTCGCAATGCCCAGGGTCTAAAACTAGTACATACAATAAATTGAAGTGTTTCAAATGTTAATCTAACAGCTATATATATACACACACATATAAATATATGCTACCCAATTGAAAGAATTACCTTAATTACTTTCTGCCCAAATTTTAGATGGTCTTATAAACTTATTCATTTGATAAAAACTATAAGATAGACCAACATTGACATCTAATATAAAGTAAGAACTTGGCAAATTTCATGCCAATTTACATCGATCGATGTCAATAGTGAATGTAACATACAATATAAATTAAAAAATTAGTAAATTTCATAAATTTAACATGGATGATAATTACATTTCATTAAAAATAAACTATTCATCAAATTGAATTCCACTGTAATAAACAACAATATGGGCAAAAGTAAATATAACATCCAATACAAACTAAGAACTCGGTAAACTACATTTGTCAATAATTAAAAACAATGTCGTCCACGACTTTAAACGACTAAGACCGGCATCATCTACGATTATAAAGTTGAGTTTCCGTACTGGGTGATTTTTCCATACTTTCGTTCTTTACGACTGCAACCATGTTTACTATGCCCGTTATAGTCCCACAACTACTCTAGTACTTTTTTTTTGGTAAGCAGGATTTTAATATCAAGATATAGGACATGGTCTCCCTTACTACACACCAATAGTTTGAAATGTAGCAATCAAGATCTCACGAACAACAATTACAAAACACATATAGCCTATTATATACACAATTGGGCCAACCAATACTACATACGGGTGCCCTACCAAAATAAGTACACCTAGGCTCGGATCCATAAACTAAGATACATCTACAATCTAACATGCTAGCCAAGATAAAAACCAGAAATGGAGCATTTTCCCTCATCTTGAATGAGAGTTGTATCTAAAGAAAGAGGCTGTCGTCGCTGTTGCCGTGAACCAAAACTGTAATACTGCCAAAGCCTCTCCAAGTTGCAACAAACTATTCCCTTTTTAGGCCCCCTTTAGAGAGACTGATTCTACCCCTATCTCGATTCTAAGTACTTTCAATTATCATGAAGACATTAGATGTAGATAACTTTATGCTTTAACCTTCAAAACTCAATCGGACTATCGTCCGACATTATAACTAACAACGAGCCACAAACTAAAGTGAAATATTGCAATTAAGATGATTTTCACCATTCACTATTAATGAAATTGAACCAGCTTAACGCTGATGATTAATTTTCCCACCATCCACAATTCACGATCACTCTAGGACTTTTGAGCCATGGTTAATGCACTTAAGTGGCTCATGATGTTGCAAACAATTAAAACTTAATGTCAATATAACACTAACTGTATCATTTAATTATTAGTAATTAATTAAAAAGGGAGCTAAGTTCTTACTTGATTATTCCATATCTAATAAGCTACATGATTGTGATTATTCTATATCTAATAAGCTACTGATTCATTGGCCTCAACCTCCTCACCTACTGCAATGTCTTTAAGTTGGGATTGAAATCTTGATCAGTTTCTCCAATTAGAAGCCGAAGGAAAGGCAAGTTGTCCCCTATGTTCCTTCGTCCATACTACAAATAAAAAGTAACAAGTTAGAACACAAAAATATCAACATCAACTAGCAATAACAAATATTTATTTTTGGAAAAAACATATATACCAATGATAACATCTAGCAAGAAAAAATAATGTAACACATACACACAAAAAAAAAAAGAAGTGAAAAACATAGAAAAATAGAGGCGGACTTACAAGTTTGCCACAACAGGTTCTGCGTAGACTTGTAAGTCCGAGCAGAAAGAGGTTGCTCGAACTTTTAAGTTTGAGCAAGTGTATACATTGCGGACTTATAGGGTATGCGCAACACAGGTTTGCATGGACCTGTATGTCTGCTGTCGATAAATCTAGATCTAAAATATTTTTACATGAAAAGCGAACCTTGAGAGTACAACAAAGCTATACAAATACCTAACAAACATAAAATCATACGATTTATAAGCCTAGTATTTTAATAACTAGAAAAAC
This sequence comes from Eucommia ulmoides, assembly GCA_016647705.1. Classification (NCBI taxonomy): domain Eukaryota; kingdom Viridiplantae; phylum Streptophyta; class Magnoliopsida; order Garryales; family Eucommiaceae; genus Eucommia; species Eucommia ulmoides. The sequence goes on along the minus strand of CM028339.1, from coordinate 35,413,750 downwards.
TCAAAGAAGACTAAAATAACCTAAGATCGAATTGTATTGTAATGTAGTTTGAAGAACTTACTACTAGGAATGAAAATGAGTTGCCGAATTTAAAGTGCCAAAGTTTTTGCAAACAAAGGAAATGTCGCCAGAGTTGTTGCGGAGAGAGGAGAAGCAGTCGGCTTGAGCTTGGGGTGTGAGATTGAGAGGTGGCAGGGAGAGTAGATGAGAGAGAGGTAAAGAGATGTTTAAACATTACAGGTGTACAATTAGAAGTAGTTTTTTTTTTTTTTTAAAAAAAGTAAATCCGTTGTTGCTTGTGGTAGTTATTCTTGATCCTCGATACAAGTTAAAGTATGTTGAATGGTGTCTTGGGAAATGTTACGATAAATCCATTGTGCTTGAGTTAATTAATAAGTTGAAACGGTATTTAAATCAATTGTATACTTGGTATTCTGAAAATAGGACAGTAAATGTAAGTGAATCCCAAGATAAAAGTGTACCTCGATTGATTTAGACGTGGAAGAAGAAGATGAACGTAAATCTTTCACTTCCAAATTTCAAAAGCACCTAATAGAAGAGGGTGATATGAGTTACAAATTGGAAATGGATAAATTTTTGCTCTATTCTTGTGAGAAGGAACGTAATAATTTTGATATATTGGGGTGGTGGAAGATAAACTTGACGAATTATCCGATTCTCTCTTAAGTAGCGAGGGATGTGTTAGCCATTCCAGTATCTACCATCGCTTCAGAATATGCTTTTAGCATCGGTAGACGCATTCTTGATCTATTCTGAAGCTCATTGTCAACGAAGATGGTGGAAGCCTTTATTTGCTCTCAAAATTGGTTGCGGCGGTCAACTCTTATCAATCTTAGAGAAACAATGGATCAACTTGAACAATTTGATCTTATTGACGTTGAGGAAGGTAATAAAAAATAGAAAATGTTTGTTACAATTCATACTTTCTTTTCCTTGTTAATGCATTAATTTTTCTTCTTTTTTAATTGTAGATCTTGGTCAACCTTTTTTCCGGAATTAGATATTGTTAACTAGTGACGGATCATCCTTTGAAGTCGATGTTCAGGTAATGGTTTGGTATGGATTGTTATTGGTTATGTTAATTGGTAATGGTATGGACTTTATTTTTAATTTTTTGGGATTGTCATGTTAATGGTTTAAACTATTATTTTTAATTTTTTGGGATTGTCATGTTGTGACGGATCATCCAGAATTAGAGATTATTAACTAGTGACGGATCATCTTTTGAAGTCGATGTTCAGGTAATGGTTTGGGATGGATTGTTATTGGTTATGTTAATTGGTAATGGTTTGGACTTTATTTTTAATTTTCTGGAATTGTCATGATAATGATTTGGATTGGACTTTGGAATGTTTTTTTTTTTTTTTAATTTTTTAAAATATTTGGGATTGTAAGTTATTTTTAATTTTGTATTGTATTGTATTGTTGAAATGTGTTGTGTTGGTGAATTTTGCTATGTGCTAAAGTTATTGATGAATTGTAATTTTTGGACTATTAATTAGGGAATTGTATTTTATAAACTATTAATTAGTGAATTATATTGTGCTATAAAATAATATTTGAAAATATAATTTTTATGTATTATAAAACAACCATTTTGGGCCATTAAGAATTGTGTTGGTTAATGGACTGAAATTGAATTTGAAATAATTCACTAAGGAATTGGGTTGTGCAAAAACATAAAAAAATAAATTCAGACTCAAAACCGAAAACCGCACCGAAACTGATAGAAACCGTAGGGGCTGTTTTTTTCACATATGGAAGATGAACCATCAGGGAGCGGTTTTCAGTTTGTAAAAACTGAAGATCTCGGTTCAGGGACTAAAAATTGGCGAAACTACACCGAACCAAACCGTGTACCTTGAACTCATCGCGAAAACATCTTTGTTATTGCTCAAAGTCGACCCTCATGTACCTTGAACTCCATTATGACTCTAGGTCAAGCAAGATTATCCTCTAAGTTTGCGACAAATACCCTATTAACTAAAGGAGCAAAGAATATAAAAAGAAGAAAAAAAACAAAGTGAGAATGAAAAAACATAAGTGACTTAAAGGACAATATAAATATTCCTCTTTTTTGTTTTTAATTTTTAAAGCCAGTTTTTATTTTTCCAAAAAAAAAATATAAAAGAAAAAGTAAAAAAAAAAAGAAAAACACTAATCGATCAGTACTACTTATGTTAATTTTTTTTTTTTTCCTAGTTGAGACTTGATTCGACTTATATTACTCTAAGTGAGGTTGACAAAAAATGGATGTTAGATTACCTTTCAAAACTTCAATATTATTTTTTAACTATTACATAGATTTTCCTTGGAAAAAAATAAACGAAAAGAGAGGGGGAGGAGGATGTTGTTGAATTAAAGAAACGTAAAAAGAAGACTCCCTAGGTATACATATACATACAAATTTTAAAGAAGGGAGCATCTCCACGGCAGTGCTATATGGTGTGCCATCCTCATTTTAGCTATTTCAAGAATTTTTGGTGTGCCATTGCCCACCGAAAAATAGCTTGCAAGTCTATGGGGGGAATGGGGCGTCCTACTCGCAAGGCTACGCGGAATGGGGTGTCCTACCGTAAAAAAACAAAGCCTCCCATCACCCTACTATGCAATATGCATCCCAATTTTCCCCTCCTATACTTTCCATTTCTTTTCATTTTCTTTTGTATAATGTTCTTTTTAATAAATAAATATTATAGAATCTTTATAATATTCACTTATTATTTTTTAATTCATATGCTTGCTGTTCAATTAATATCAAATAATATTGAATCTGTTCACTTCATATCAATGATTTACTAAAAATACGACAAAAATATTAAAAATAAAATAAAAAATTAACTAGAACATATATATATATATTAGGAGTTTTCTGTTCCATACTATATTATTTTTTTTAATTTAAAAGTGTAAAAAATAGTAAATAATAAAAAAATGACAATTAAATACAAATATAAAATCTAGAAAGTGCAAAATATAATTTAATTCAACATTTTAGCAATAGGAGTGTTAATTTTTAGCTAGGAATTCTTTCCCCTAAAAAAATCTATAATCTAATGTCATCTATCAATCCCCCTCAACTCAACTCTTAAAAAAAACAACCACTTAATTTATATAATACATTATGAGTATTTTTTAATAAAGAAACATAAATAATAACCTAAATGACTCTCCCTTAAAATCCAATTTTATAATACAATTCAGCACTTAAAACTAACTAATTAAGTAGTTAATAAAATAAATTTGTTTGATAATACTTAATTAATTAAATATCATTTAAAAATTTAAGTTAATGGATCTAAAATTTTCAATCATTGGGCCCTCACTTAAATTTTTAGCACTTAATGGGCCTAACGCTTTTTTCTTTATTTTTTTTATTTATATATTTGAACTTTTTAGTATGTTATATGTGTTTTTATTTTATTATTTTGTTCTCTAATTTTTTTTTTTTTTTTTGTATTATCTTGATTTTAGAAAAAAAAATTAAATTTAAGAATAATCATGCAAATTAAATAATTTTTAGTCTTCAAATTTTATATTTATCAAACAAACAAAAAAAATTCAATAGTTAAAATTTTAATTTTATCAGATAAACTTTTGAGTATATTCAACATTTAAAATTTTAACACTTAAAATTTAAGCGGATATCAAATACTGCTTATAATTTAATTAACTCCCATAAAACCCATACAAGAGAGAACTTTTAATTTTTTTTCCACTTTGGGTATATTCTAATGATATTTACAAATTTAAGATTGCACCTTTGATTTAGCGAATTTTATTATTTACGTAATCGCCACCTCAAAAAAACAAAACACACCCCAACACCAACACTCACAAAACACATATGTGCCGCTTTTCAAAGCATTAAATAGGGTTTAAGTTTCTTCCTCAAATTTCAATCTCTCATCATTATTCTTATGGACATCAATCCCCGCAAGCTCAGAAACCCTACTTGGAAACTTGAAGCCTCACTCATGCCAGATCATAATCTTCAAGACCAAACTATCCTTCACCCTCTAATATGGCCATCTTTCTATAATTTCCAAAATCCCCCTCAAATACCCATTTCTTCTCCTTCTCCTTCTTCACTAGCTCTAGTTGTTCTTGTTTATCATTGTTGTGATAAATTATGCGTAATGATTACTCTCAAGGGCACGAGGTCAAGTAATTAGTAAAGTGATCCGAAAATCAAGTATCGTCCACAGGGATTGTAGTTAGAACAAACTAAGTATCACTATTAGAATAACTCAATTTTATCTGGAAGATCGAAGATTTGATTGGTGTCCAAAATAATAAAACAAAACAAATTAAAAGTATTGAAATACTCTCAATGTGAATAAATTATCTAGGGATTAACTTCGTTCACTCGTACATTTACTTGATTTATTCTAGTTTACGCTAATAGTTATCAAACTATTCAACAATCAAGGTCATTCGTGCTCTCTCACTACATCTCCCAAGTGTCAAGTGAGAGAATATGTAAATACTTCAAAACCGATATCTCTATCTAGTATTTAGGTGAAAATATTTGTTACTCCCCAACCTTATGGATTGCTCAAGTTTTAATAATCTCCCGATCTTTTAAAACTTACGTTATATTTAACCTAAGTCCGAACTCGAGATTATTTCTCCCGAGTGTCAAATCTTAAGTTTTCAAATCATCCAAAATATCATATGGAAGCATAGATTGGAAGCATTAAGGAGGTAAACACAATTGAATAGAGAATGATAACCATTAGTAAAACGTAAAATCATTCAAACATAGTACGGGTGAACAACATTAATCCCTAAACAAGAAAAGTTTAGCTACACATTGTCATTTCTAAATCTACAATAGTATATGAAGAATACATAATCAAAATAAACAAACCAAGATCTAAAATGAGAGATAGATAAAGAGGAAAGAGATCCAAATCTGGTTTGTGGAATGATTTCACTTCTTAAAAAACGCTCTAACCCCTTCAAACTAGCCTCTCGATCGGCAATGTAGCTCCTTGGTTTTGTCTGAAAATTGGCTCTCCAAAAGATCCTTCAATCTCACCTCCTTCTTTCTTTTATATTGCCCAAAAAAATAACCTAAATCGGGCTGAAAACATATTTTCTATGTGGAAACGGCGCTGCAGCGGGTTAACGGGGGCTCCAACACCGTTAGGGCAACGAGAACACAACATGAGGCACACTGCAGCGAGTAGAAAATGCGTTGCAGTGCGTAAGAAGCAGAAGGTTCGGTCCGACAGTGCACTGCAGTGTGCTACCGCGTTGCAGAGCGATATGGGCAAACCTAGTGAAGGAGCGTGCTGCATCGCGGTCTAGGCATAGTTCTTGTTCTCCTCGTTCTTTTCACCAAACGCCTTGATTTTCTACCAATTTTACCCAAATCACTTTACCTACAAAAATACACAAAAAAGGCATTAAAAATAGAAATGAAATTCTCAAAAACTATAAAATTCATAAGGGGATAAATGGAGAAATATCAACTTATCAATCATCAACTACCTAATCATCATGAAGATGAAGAACTGGAACCCATGAAAGAGATGATGTTCATGATTGCTTCGATGCAGTCGGTGGACATCTACCCTGCCACAATTCCTATGCCCATTAAGAGTAACGTATGGTACAATGAGAACCCACGGATTATGGCATCGCTTCTCCTTTGGTCAATAAATTGATTTCATCCAACACTTGTTTTTCTATTTCCCGATGACCAGAAAGCAGTCAGAAAAACCAATAGAAGATGATCGGTCAACGAATGAAGATTCAGATTCTATAGAGACTGGTGGTAGGGGAAACTAAAATGGACACAACTTCCATGTTTGATGAGGCGGTTTCGAAAAATCCAAGCAACACGAGTCGATGCAGAGAGAAACCTTAGAAATCGTATCAAACTCGAATCATGGAAGAATCTCTTGTAAGTCCAAAATCGACCCATTCTCTCCTTTCTCCGTCGTTGCTGCGGCGTCAAGCAACGGCACGAGACGTTCCTCCTCGAGCGCCTTCACCACGAACTCCTTCAACGATTTCACGCTAAATTCGTGGCTTGCCAGCTTTTTCTGGGAACTCCACAGCTTTCCATCGGTGTGATCGGTCGATTTTGGACTTGCAGGAGATTCTCCAATGATTTGGGTTTGATACGATTTCTAAGGTTTCTCTTGGCGTCGACCTGTGTTGCCTGGATTTTTCAAAATCGCCTCATCAAACATGAAAGTCGTGTCCATTTTAGTTGCCCTTGGGACCAGTCTCTGGAGTATTTGAATCTTTATTCGTTAACCGGTCATCTTCCACTGGTTTTTCTGGCTGCTTTCCGGTCACCATGAAATAGAAAAGTAAATGTTGGATGAAATCAATTCTTTGACCAATGGTGACACGACGCCACACTCCGTGGGTTCTCACTGTACCGTATGGTGCTCTTCTTGGGAATTGTGGCATAGTAGATGTCTACTGACAACATCGAAGCAATCATGAACATCATTTCTTTCATGGGTTCCAGCTCTTCATCTTCATTCACTTCTTTATGATGATTAGCCAGTTGATGATCAACAAGAGCAATTGGAGCTAGTGTAGAAGGAGAAGAAGAAGAAATAGGTATTTGAGGGGGGGGGGGGGGGGGGGGGGGGGGGGGGGGTATGGAGATTGTAGAAAGATGGCCATGTTAGAGGGTGAAGGGTAGTTTGGTCTTGAAAATTATGGTCTGCCATGAGTGAGGCTTCAAGTTCCCAAGTAGGGTTTTTGAGCTTGTGGGGATTGATGCCCATAAAAATAATGGTGAGAAATTGAAATTTGAGGAAGAAACTTAAACCCTATTTAATGCTTCGAAAAAAAAAAGTGGCATAAATGTGTTTTGTTTGTATTCGTGTTGGGGTGAGTAAAGGTGCAAAGTGAAAAAATATATAAATTAAAAGTTTTCTCTTATATGAGTTTGCAAAGTAAAAAAATATAAATTAAGTGTTGAATTTTAAGTGCTGAAATTTTAAATGTTGAAGATACTAAAAAATTTATTTGATAAAATTAAATTTTAAGTGTTAAATTCTTTATCTGTTTGATAAGTACAAAATTTCGAAGATCGAAAATTATTTAATTTACATGACTATCTATAAATTTAATTTTTTACTAAAATCAAGATAATATGAAAAAAAAAAAATTCAAGAATAAAATAATAAAATAAAAAACACTAATAATATACTAAAAAGTTCAAATATATAAATTATCACAACTCAACAAAAATATAGAATTCAACAAAAAAAAAAAATTAAATCGAAAAATTAATTTTAGGTCCTAACCCTAGGTTTGCTGAGGTGTAAAAACGTCTCAACCATAAAAATTAAAGAAAAAAGTGTTGGGCCATTAAGTGCTAAAAAAATTAAGTCAAGGCCTAATAACTAAAAATTTTAGACTCATTAACTTAAATTTTTAAGTGACACTTAATTGATTAAGTACTATTGATTATAGTTATCAAACAAACTTATTTTATTAACTATTTAATGTAGTTAGTTTTAAGTGCTGAATTGTATTATCAAATGAGGTTTTAAGGGGAGTCATTTAGGTTATTATTTATGGTTCTTTATTAAAAATTATAAATTGAAAAAACAAATAGGAGTAATTCACACACACATATATATATGCTTTCAAAAAAAATAATCAAAATACTCATAATGTATTATATAAATTAGGATGGTTGTATTTTCTCAGAGTTGAGTTGAGGGGAATTGATAGATGACTGATAGGGGTAATTTATCCATTTATTTTCAAACCGAATTTGGTAGTTTTTTAATATTTTTATCGTGTTTTAATATATTTTAATTAGCTTTTATTTGTTTTTGTATAAATCAGGTATTTGGGACGAAAAAGAGCTAAAATAGTTGAAAATCAAGCTAATCGGTGGAACGGCTTTGGAAGAACGGTGAAAAAACGATGAAACGAAATAAGGATTCAAATCAGCACATCCACTGTTGCAATGGTCAGGCAATCGATGCAGCAGTGAAACTACTGGGAGTGGAACGCATCCACCGCCGCAGCGGTCAAGCCACTGCTGCGTCGGTGAAAGTACAGAGAGTCACCTAAGTTTCTGCCAGTTCACCGCTGTAGCGATCAAGCCACCACTGCTGACATACCCACCGCAGCAGCGGTGACCCCTGCACCTGTAAAGTATATTTTTTTAAAAGATATTTTTAGATATTTTGGAGCCCATATCTTCATTCCTGCTCCATTGTTCGGCCATTAGAGCTCATATAGATTAGAATATTTTGAGGGTGTTTTTTGAGAGAGTTCATCCAAACCCAAAGGAGAAGAACACAAAGTGAAAAAGGAGAAGCGATCTCGGAGCGGTTTTAGCATCAAATCTTCAGACAACGGCTAGTTTCTTTCATTTCTCTCTTCATTTCTTAACTTTGGTTTATTGTTTGAGCATGTTTAGCTCGATTCTTATTGTATAAACGGTTATGGTCGTGAGCTAAACATGGATTATCTATAGGATTAACGTAATTTATGAAAATATCGTTTGTTTGAATGATGTTTCTTTAACGGTTATTCTCCACTATTTGATTGTGTTTACCATTTTGTCATGTTTATATGTTTATTTAGATATATTGAGAAATTGGGGTTTGACACTCAGGAGAGGTAACTCCGAATTCGGACTAGGGTTAAACACAACGTGACGATCTAATGACCCAGGAGGGTGTTAGAAAGTGTGTAATCTATGACGTTGGGGTAAGATTCATGTGACTACGTGTTCTAAAAAATGCTAGAGGGGGACTTCGGCGTTATCGTGAAGTCACATATTCATTCACTTGACACTCGGGAGAGGGAGTGAATGAGTTTATGATATTGTCGGATAGGTCGAATACCGTTATTGATAACTAAACGAAATCAAACACGTTTTTGTAAATGAAGTTAATCCCTAGATAATCTATTCTACTAAACGTCTCAATATAGTATTATAGTATAATTAGTTTATTTAGTTAATTAGTTTAGTTTATTATTTATTATAAAATCTACAATTTATGTCGCCTAGATAAAGTTAGGTTATGATAATTACGGTATTCAACGATAATCTCAACCAATCCCTATGGATACGACAACCCTTACTCATTCCATTATACTAAAACTTGACCCGTACACTTGGGGTGAAAGTAGCGACGTATTCATGTGCTACCAATGACATTAGATTATAGATTTTTTAGGGGGAGAGAATTCCTGCCTAAAAATTAACACTCTGTCGTTGTTGCGTCTTCTGCTGTCTTTCAGATAGGTTGACTTTGTAGAACTTATCCACTGAATGAAGATACAATGGCTAGTCTATGACAATCTCAGTAGAGCCCAAATTGACATCAAAGTACTTGTGCAGATTGAAGAAATGATCCATACTCCTCGGAATATTTCACAACTGAGTATCATACTTAAGAAACTGTGTGGCGGTGTCCCTGGAATAGCGGAATTGAAGTGATGGAGATAGGGTTATAGAACTCAAAGCTTTATCCGCCACGACAACAGTTATACCTTTGTTCCCTAAAACTCCAACCCTCAGCACACAAAGTTAGTACTTCCGTTTTTCTAGATGTAATCCCACAGAAAGCAAGTGGGTCTTTATACTGTTGGCTAACATAAAAGAGAATTAGCCTAATGGGAAATTGATATTTGTAGATTTTTTCCTGTCCAGATACGGGGGAAACTCCTTTGGAAGTTCTCTTGGGGAAGCAATTCGAGCATAGTTAAACAATTCTTTTGTTGAAATCAAAAGTGGCATTTGTGGGTTAGTCTCTCCCTCTCTCCCCCATTAAGTACTAGAAGGTCGTCCTGTTGTTCACTCATCACAAGCTATAGAGCTAAGACGAAACTGTCTTCAATCGAATTACACGTTGTAGGAATGACACATGATCTCTCTCTGATAAGTTGATTTTTCATCATTATATCTTCATAGTTAAGTGTTAGCTTTGAGTGAACTTTAGTAGTTATATTGTTAGTTTTTTATATTATTTACTTTTATTATGTAGGAATTTTGAAAAATCAGAGAAATCAAGAAAAATAGATAAGGAGCATAATCTCGCCACTGCAATGCCAAATAGATGTCACTACAACAAGGATCAATTACCGTAATTTGGTACTGTAGCGTCAATTACATAGTGCTACAGTGGTAAGCTTCCGCAATTTGGCGATGCAGCTGGAGAATCTTGGCGCTGTAGCACCAACCATTCTAATGCCTATTTGCTTTAGAAGCGGCGCTACAGCGAGGTTAATGGGGTTGTAGTGCCAATCTACGAATTTGAGATATCCTAAACGATAATTGGCCAATGTTTTGAAATGAGAGATTTATAGATTTGGGAGACTATCTTCAGGATCAGAGCCTTGCTTGAAGATTGAAGACTCTTGGAATTGATCTGATTCTAGTTTTTTCCATCATCTCTTTTCATTTACTTTTTGTGTATGAAAAACTTGAGATTGTTGTTTGTTGAATATTTGAGAACCATGGGTTTATGTTTGGATTTGGATTGGATATTTTGTTGAGTGATATGAACATGCTCGGCTAGATCTTTTCTATCTAGGGGGATTTGAATAGCTTTGTACGAACTATATCTTGAGATTTGAAGATCTTGTTAATTGAATTTGACGTTTCAATCATTTGTGTTTTCTTTATGCTTATTCTCTGATTTATGTAAAAGATAAATTGGATATCATATATGTGTTGGATTAGGCACTTAATAGAGGTAATTTCACACATTGAGACTGAAGAAACACAACCCTGAGTATACGAGCGCAAAAGGCTATGTAGTTTTGGATAGCCATTTGATTGGCCGGACTTAAAGATTGGATAATTAGTTGAATGAAATATAAATATTAATTCAATTAATTATACGAACTACCTTACTCGGTACTCGATAGAGGGAGGGAGGTTAGTATAGAGACCCATGGTTAATGATTGAACCTGAATTTAATTAACAAGCTTGAAGTGGATTAACATAGTTTAGCAAAGTAATGTCAACCTCCCCCCTAGAGCCTTCATTCCATTAAAACAAAATTTTCATTAGTTATTTACTTTCTTTGTTAATTATTTATTTAGTTGTTAGTTTGATCTTCAGCACTAAATCTTTGATAGTTTAGATAAAATTGAGTTATTCTAATAGTGGTACTTAGCTGTTACTAACTACAATCCTAGAGGACGATACTTGATCTTCAGATCACTTTATTACTTGTTCGACCTCTTGCACTATCGAGTACACATAGCACATAATTATCACAACAATCTCCCATAATACAAAGCCAATCTTCAAAAAGGCGTTGGGACCGCCTTAGTATTCATAAAGAATTCCATCCCCAATATCACTTAAAAATCATCCGTGGGAATAATGGTGAAGTTGAAGAACCCATCCCATGGAGCAATTTTTGTGTGTACCGTGTTGGCGACTCCAATCACGGGATGCGCTTTAGAATTCACGGCCTTCAATCTGCTTGAGTACTTCTTGAAACATAAGCCCAATCGATTAGCTTCCTTATCGGACATAAAATTGTGTGTAGCACCAGTGTTAACTAAAGCACGAGAATTTTGCCTATTAATTCGAAGATCTACGAACATGAGGTTTTTTTTCGAGAACTTCTTATTTGTGACCAATTGTCCTTTCAGAGTATTTAACATACGAATTGTACCCATTTGATTAGCATCAAACTCATCTGAACTTTCCTCCTCCTACTCTACTATATATATTCCTCGACGTTCTTTTTCTTCCTGAATCGATGCTTGCAGCGCGGACAAAGCATGCTTGTGTGGATAATTGGATACATAATGATTCTTGTTGCACAAAAAGAAAGAGGTTGGATTTTGTGGGTTTGTCTGCCCTAGGGAGGCTTTTGGTTTGTCAAACCAAATGATGCCCCTGAGTTGTTGAATGATTAGCCATATTTTGAGTATTGACCTCGGCGCGGACTCTTTAAAGGACTCATTGAATTAGAATTTGAGTTGGAGTTGCTTCAATGTCCTGGCTGCCATCCCCGAGATGATTGACCTCCACTTCCTTCATTATGGGAGACATTTTGTCCTTCTTCTTGTCATGGTTAGTGGTAGGTTTATGCGAGTAATTAGTTACTCTTTCTGCAGCAACAAAGGCAATAGACAAATTAGTAGGACGTTGTCTTTGTATTTTCTAACATACCCAATCTTTCAAGCCATCTAGGAACCAAAATAAATTATCCTCTTGGGATATTGTATAAATGTCCAGCATAAGAGCCATAAACTTCTTGATATACTCTCAAACGTGTCAATTCCCACCAGGATGTCTGCATATTTTGTTTGTCACCATAATTTAGCTTCGCCGCTAAGATACATGGAAGCTGTTGTCATATTTTCCTCTATGGAGGTTACTCAGGTGGCCCAAAAGTATTAATCCATATCAAAAAAGAAGTTTTCAAGGTCTTTGGCGTCTCTCGTGCTGCTATATGATTGAGGTTCGGGAATGCGAACCCTCGAAGTAGGTTGTCCAGAGTCTCTAGGAAGAGCTCAGTACACAATATTCCTCAAGCCGTCCGACTTGCCTTGGAGATCAAGCATTGACTTTTTTCCATCAGAGTATGATGGCCAGCGGATGTCACGACAACTAGGCCCATCCGTTATCATGAACTCATTATCATTTTGGGATTTGAAATCACGAAAACTTTTCTTACGCAAATACCCATAATGCCTTGTAAGCTCCCCCCGGGTATCTTTCGCAACCATAAGGTCTTCTTCTACAACAATCAAGTCGTCCTTAGCAACAACAATAGGTGGACAAGAATAAACCACCATTGGAAGATATTTTGGCGACATTCATGAGCCAAACTAATGGTTTCGTGAAGAAAACTCAGAATATATTGAGAGAAACTCATACTCATCTCAATAGACATGAGACTCGTATTGAGAATATTGAGACGATCTATACTAATACCAACGCAACTGTGAATGCTCACGAGATGCAAATCGGTCAACTTGTTAGCACCATCAAGGGGAAACCTTCGAGGAAGTTCCCAAGTGATACAAAAACTAACCAAGGGACTGCAAAGCTATCACTTTGAGAAGTGGAAATAATGTTGAAGCAACAAAGCCACAGGAGGATGGGTCCAAGAAGAAAGCTAATTGTGAAAAAGAGGCTATTATGGATGAGAAGCAGAAGGAAGTTCCAAAGGAAACTCTAGGTTCCATCTTGTTCCCAGACAAACCTCCCATGATCACTTTCTCACTATCGTACCCACAATGGTTTCAAAAGAAAAAAATTGGATAACCAATTTGTGATGTTTTTAGAGATTTTGAAGAAAATCCATATCATTATTCATTTTGTGGATGCATTAGAGAAAATGCCTAATTATGGGAAATTTTTTAAGGACATTATGGCTAAGAAGAAAAAGTAGGAGAAATACGAAATCGTCAAGCTCGCGGAAGAATGTAGTGCGATTCTTCAATGTAAACTACCTCAAAATTAAAGGATCCAGGGAGCTTCACCATCCCTTGTACCATTGGCAGTCCTCATTTTGAGAAGATATTGTGCGACCTTGGAACTAGAATCAATCTTATGCCTTTATCCATTTTTTAAAAGCTGGGGCTTGGAGAAGTGAAGCCCACTACTATTTTTATGCAAATGGTGGATCATTCCCTTACTTATCCAAAGGGCATTGTTGAAGATGTGTTGGTAAATGTAGATAAATTTATTTTTTCGGTTGATTTTGTTGTGTTAGACGTGGAAGAAGACTGTAAAATTTCCATTATTCTTGGGAGGCCTTTCAATGTAACCGAAAAGGCTTGGATTGATGTGCATAGTGGGAATCTAACATTAAGGGTCAATGAAGAGGAAGTGAAGTTCAATATCTTCAAAACCATGAAGTTTCCAGAAGAAAGCTCAACTTGTAATTGGGTAGAAGTGGTAGACTCTTGTGTTAAGGAATTCATTCGAGGGATTCCGCATCATGATCTGTTGGAGCATAGTCTCACAAATTCCCTATCTATGGTGGATTTTGGTGAGGAGGGACATACTAAGGAAAAAATTGTTGTAGATTGCGTTCTAGATCTTGAAGTTTTACCTAGCTAAGAAATCAATGTGGCTCTAGTGGATACTCTCGAGGGGCATAGAGTTCATCAAACGCTTCAAAATTTACCTAAAGGTTGGTTGATTTTTACGCAATTACCCGAGCACCTTCGATATGCCTTTTTCAGTGAGAAATCTACCAATCCGATGATCATTTCACCATCCTTGAGTCAAGAAGAAGAAGAAAAACTGCTCTTTATGTTGAAGATGCACAAGTCCGCGTTTGCTTGGTCTATTTTCAACATCAAGGGGGTAATCCCAACCATATATATGCATAAAATTCTTATGGAAGACTCTTATAAGTCTTCAATTGAGCATTAATGAAGGCTTAACCTGGCAATGAAGAAATTTGTTCGAGTTGAAGTTCTCAAACTATTGAATGTCGAGATAATTTATGCAATATTGGATAGTGCGTAGGTGAGCCCCGTGCAAGTGGTATCAAAGAAAAGAGGGATGACGGTGATTAACAATGAAAATAATGAGCTAATTCCCTTTCAGACTGTCACAAGTTGGCATGTATGCATAGATTATCAGAAGCTGAACAAAGTCACGAGGAAGGATCATTTTTCCCTTCCATTTATCAACCAGATATTAGACCGGTTAGCTGGTTATGACTAGTACTATTTCCTTGATGGGTATTCCGGTTACAATCAAATAGCCATTGCATCGGAGGATAAAAAAAATACTATGTTCACATGCCCATATAGTATGTTTGCTTTTCGAATAATGCTTTTTGGTCTTTGTAATGCTCCCACAACGTTTTAAAGGTACATGATGACAATATTCTCTAATATGGTCGAGAATATAATGGAAGTTTTCATGGATGACTTCTCGGTATTTGGTTCTTCTTTTGATCATTGTCTTCATAACTTGTCACTTGTGTTGGAGAGGTGTAAAGAGAATAATTTATTTTTGAATTGGGATAAATGTCATTTCATGGTGCAGGAAGAAATTGTCTTAGGCCATCGGGTGTTGTCTAGAAGTAGATCAAGCAAAGATAGCCACAATCGAGAAACTTCCTCTATCGGCAAACAAAGGGATTCAGAGTTTTCTAGGCCATGCCAGCTTCTACCGGAGATTCATCAAGGATTTTTCAAAGATTGTGAAGCCTTTGCACAATTTATTTCAAAATGATGCTCCATTTGATTTTGATGATTATTGTTCGAAGGCTTTCAATGCGATGAAAGAAAAATTAATCTTGGCTCCGATTATGGTTACACCCGATTAGAATGAACCGTTTGAGATTATGTGTAATGCCAGTGACCAAGTGGTTAGAGTAGTTTTTGGCCAGCGAAAATAGAAACATTTTTGGACCATATATTATGCAAGAAAAACTCTCAATGATGCACATGATAATTACACGACTACGGAAAAAGAGATGTTGGCGGTGGTCTTCGCTTGTGACATATTTTGGTTGTACGTTATTGGCTCCAAGGTGATCATCTATACGGACCATGCAGTTATCCGTAACTTGTTTGCAAAAAAAAAAGAAAGATGCAAAGTATCGTTTAATTCGGTGGATCCTCTTACTTTTAGAGTTTGATGTGGAGATTTACGACAAGAAGTATAGGTAAAATGTTGTTGCAAATCATCTTTCAAGGCTCGAACTAGAAGATAGTGATGGTGACACGTGTATTGCAGAAGTTTTCCCGAATGAACAACTTTTCAATATTGAGGTAAAACTTCCTTGGCTTGTGGATATTGTCAATTATCTTGGCTGTAAGGTGTTGCCCTGGACTTATCTAGCCTTCAAAATAAGAAGTTTTTGTGAATAATTTCCTATGGAATGATCGTATCTTGTTTAAAAAGTGCACCAATCAAGTCATTTGGAGATGTGTTCCTGAAGAAGAGATCCCGAATACCATTCATCATTGTCATTCATTGCCTTATGGAGGGCATTTTGGTACAACTAGAATATCTACGAATGTGGTTCAATCTTGGCCAACTATTTTTCGAGATTATTACGGTTTTGTGAAGACTTATGAACGGTGCCAAAGAGTTGGTAATATTTTTAGGCGGCATAAGTTGCCTTTGACAAATATATTTGAATTGGAATGCTTTGATGTATGGGGAATAAACTTCATGAGACCGTTTCTTGCGTCCTATGGTCAAGAGTCTATTTTGTTGGCAGTGGATTACGTGTCAAAATGGGTAGAAGTTGTTGCCATGCCAACCAATGATGCAAAGGTGGTGTTGAAGTTTCATCATAAGAACATCTTAATGAGGTTTGAGACTCCTCGGGCAATCATTAGTGATGAAGGAAATCATTTTTGTAATAACATTTTTAATACTATATTGACCAAGTATGGAATGATGTACAAGCTAGCATTACCCTGCCATCCTCCAACAAACGAGCAAGCTAATGTCTCTAATCAGGAGATTAAACAAATCCTTGAGAAGACAGTTCGTACAAATCGGAAAGATTAGACAATAAAACTAGATAATGCTTCGTGGGATTACCGTATGGTGTTCAAAACACTAATTGGAATGTCTCTATATCGATTGGTGTTTAGGAAGGCGTGCCATCCACTGGTGGAGTTGGAGAATCGTGCTTATTGGGTAATTAAGAAGCTCAACTTCGATCTTAAGGCGGCTAGGGAACAAAGACTTCTACAACTCAATGAGTTAGAAGAATTCCAACAAGAGGCATAGGAAAACGCTGGGATATATAAGAAGAAGACCAAGAAATAACATGACAAGCACATCTTGAGAAGATAGATCATTTCACGACAACAAGTACTACTTTTCAACTCCTAATTGAAACTTTTTCTGGGAAAGCTGAAATCGAGATGGTCCGGACCATTTAAGGTGAAGCAGGTGTTTCCGCTCGGTGCTATGGAGCTTGAGGATCAAACTAGAAAATCATTCTGAGTGAATAGTCAAAGGCTCAAGCATTACTATGGTGGAGATGACTAGTTAGTGGAACACATCTCACTAGTCGATCGAAATTGAGGTCAATAGTTGAGTTTAGCTAAGGACGCTAAATTTAGAGCTTTTTGGTAGGAAACCCAAGCATTTTTTTTTTTTTTTTACTTTGTTGTTTTTAAAAAAGAAAAATGGGGTATAAGGAGAATGTTTGGGTTGGAGCTGGGTATTTTGGGTTGTAGCAGAGGAAGAAAATGAGAAAATAAATCGATATAATGAGGACATTCGGGCTGCAACCGGGTATTCTGGACTACAACGAAGAAAAACAAGTAGATTTGGTCAGAATGTTGGGGCTGTAGCATAAAATCATGGGGCTACAGCGAGAAAATAAAAAGAGAAATCAATGAAATCCAATAGAGAGTTGGTGCTGTAGCGTGAGATCACTGTACTAGAGAGCTAATATAGTGTCTTTTAGTACTGCAGCGCTAACCAAATAGCCAAATGGCGCTGCAACGTGAAACCTATAGTCTGAATTTTAGAGCCCTTTGGCAATGCACCGCTAACCATACGGCGCTACAGCGTGACCATTCTGTTATGAAAAGAAACCCTTATGCAAATTAGTGCTATAACGCCATTTAGTTTATGCTGCAATGCCGTTGCACGTTCATTTGAGAAAATTCAAGCCCAATTTTCACCCTCAAATTGAAACCACCATTTTTCTTCCTCCCAAAACACTCCCAAATCAAAACCCTAACCCAAAAATCCACTCACATTTCATCCTAAATCTCAAAATCACCCTCAATCATTTAAGATTTGCTCAAGGATTCTGAAGTTCGTCATTTTTCTCTTGCTAAGGACTCCATGTAAGTGCATTTTAGTTGTGTTTTGACATGTTTAATGGTGTGACAATTAGTGGTACATTTTTGTGGATCTTGGCAATGATGAAGATTTAGTTGAAATTGTGAGTGATTCTTGACTTGTTGTGTAGACTATTATGAAATTTTGGGTGATTGTCGAAAGTGTAGTGATTTTTCAAAAATTTGGGTTGATTGTTGTTGACGGTGGTTTGTGGCATAGTTGTTATTGCGGTGTGGATTACTTGATTGCGAAATGTTTTCCATCCCATCTCATGATGTCTTGAAAAATGTTGTTAAAACGATTGACAAAGAATAGTCAAGGCTCCACGTCTAAGTCATTTAATTCAACAAAAATTGTATCTATTGAAGCCGAGGAACGTTTTGACAATTCGATTGTTAAGAGAGTGGGATTAAAGGAAAAATAATTTGAATTTATGTCATCACACCACCCCAGATATTATTAACATCATCGAGGCTCGGAGATGGAATTTTTATTGTCAACAACCAGGCGCTGTGGCAATGACGGTAGTGAGAGAATTCTATGCCGACGCAAAAGAAGCGACATATTGCATCACAATGGTATAGGGGAAACATATAAACTTTGATAGTAAGACTATCAACTGACACTACAAAATCCCTATCCCTGATGTGGATTCACTCTTCGAACTTGACGAAATCATTGATCTTGACGAGGTAACAACTTCGATTGTTGGAAAGGTGGTCGACTAGTCTATTGTGAGGGGGACTTGAACAACCTTCTTGACTAAAGAGCTTGAGACATCACTGAAGATTTAGTACTACTTTATCTGTGCCAAGATAGCCTCTACTTCTCATTTAACTGAAGTAATCAGAGAATGGGCCTTGATGCTTTACTGTATTCAGAATGATTTGTCCATCAATGTTGGGAGCTGGATCTGCACCGCCATTTGCCATGCTGTAAACAATCTCGCGGTTGGTCTTTCATTCCTAACTCTCCTAACGGAATTGATTGCGGTAGCGGGTGTAAGCAGAGATGGTCAAGTGGTGATTTAGCCCAAAACACCTCTTAATGATAACGTAACCAATCGTATCCTCAAGAGTGAGACTGAGATGGATGATACGGAAGATTCATCCTGACCACCTCTACCACGAGCTATACTCCGCACCTCTTCATCTAACATGTAAGCATTACTTCAGCAGCATGGTGCGCAAATCGACGCTTTGATGGCTCGACAGACGATTCAGGAGCAAGCCATGCATTTTCGAGTGGACTACGAACACCAATAGAATCGCCAGAAAGTAGAATATGATGCTTTTTGTTGTCAAACAATGGGTTAAATGTTAGCTCAATTAGGCTTGCAGATGGGACAGGGTCCTCGACAGTCTTTAGTCGCCATACCAGCTATGCTTGCCGCCGCCACCGCTACCATACCAGGATGAAAACTAATAGGAGGCGAGACATTAACTCTCACTTCCTATGTATGTTTTCTCGTTCCCTTCACACTATAAATGGTCTTCCCTTATCATTGAGGACAACAATTGGTTTTAATCTGGGGGGTGGATAACATACTTTGCTTCGTGTGTTTTTACTTATGTTAGCGTTGACTTTTTTTTTTTTACCTAAAAAATAAATTTTGTTGAATTGTTGAGTTGTTCCCTAAACTCAATGATCGTTAACCAATGATGAAATTATCTCTTATGTCACTTTTCAAGATCTTGTGTAATGTGTCCCTTGTGTCTTCTGTATGCTTGACATGAGGTGAGTATAAGAAACTCTTGTTTCTAATATTGACATGCACGAAAGATGTTGACATTCAACATCTAGGTGACCAGAGGACAATTATTCATCAAACTAGATTCATGACATATTAAGGAATCTAGAACCCGGTTCAGGGAAACTTGAGGCGAAATCATAAGATAAGTAGTCTAGGAGAGATGATTTAGGCATTTCTTTTGCATCGCTTGAGCCTTTCCAAGCCTACCTATGGAATCTCATCGCTTTGTAGTCCCTTTCGAGCCTAACATCCATTTTGTTTTTCACCCGCATAAATCTCCCTAATCCAAATCAATACTAGTCCCTACACTATAGGCATATCTTGAATCCTTACTTTTCTTGTGTAGACTTTGGGATAAGAAAGTATGGGGGTTTGAGTTGTGACGAACTTTGAGGGACTCTGTATTTTCCCTTGTGGTTTAATCTCTAGTTTGATCGATATTGTATAAAAAAAATTGTTTACAATTCAATTGTTATTATGTGATAATTATCTTTGTTGGAATAAGTGGGTGCCAGGGGAATTGAATATAATTGGGGATAATTTATGAGTGTCTGTTGAAAATTCATGAGGTCCAAAAAGGTAAGTAACGTGCCTAGGGTGAACCGAGCCTAAATATATCATTCCTCGTCTAACCATTACCTTAGCCGGACGTTACAAGCAAATAAAATCCTTTTTGATCTCCGACACTATTTTAGCTTACATTAGTAGATAGTGAATCTAAATTGAGCCTACGAAATCTTAATCATATAAAAAAAAAAACATCATGAAACTCCTTGGTTGATAAACGAATCCGATTACCATTTGATCGAATGTCAGGGTCTTAGTGCATGCTTTAAGAAACTTGTGTGTTTTTGTATAAACTTCAATTGCTGAAAATCTAGAACATCACAAGGGATCACCTTATATTAGAGATTGAAGCATTAGGAGACGTTGAGGATAAAAGAATGATCATTGGGAGAATGCAGAACACTCACTAATTTTTTTAGGCTTAATTTTAGTGTTTTTTCTTGGTTGTTTTGTTTTAATTATGCTTGGGACTAGCAAAAATCAAAGTTTGGGAGTATTTGATAAATTGTTTTTTCATCGTTATATCTTCATAGTTAAGTATTAGTTTTGAGTGACCTTTATTGATTATAGTGTTAGTTTTTTATATTATTTAATTTTATTGTTTAGGAATTCCGAATAATCAGAGAAATCAAGAAAAATGGATAAGGAGCTGAATCTCGGCGCTGCAGTGAGGATCAACTACCGTAATTTGGCGCTGCAGCGGTAAGCTTCCACAATTTGGTGATGTAGCAGGAGAATCTTGGTGCTGCAGCGCCAACCCTTCTTACGCCTATTTACTTTAGAAGCGGTGCTGCAGTGAGGCAAATTGGGCTGCAGTGCCAATCTATGGATCTGAGATATCCTGAATGATAATTGGCCAACATTTAGATATGTTAAGAGGGTTAGAGAGGAGCAGACTGTTATGGAGATGAAGAAGAGAGAGATTTGCAGATTTGGGAAACTATCTTATGGATCAGAGTTTTACTTGAAGATTGAAGACTCTTGGAACTTCTCCGATTCTAGTTTTCCCATCCTCTCGTCTTTTTTAGTTTTTGTGCATGAAAAACTTGAGATTGTTGTTTGTTGAATATTGGCGAATCATGGGTTTATGTTTGGATTTAGTTATTGATATTTTGTTGAGTGATACGAACATGCTCGGCTAAATCTTTTTTTATCTAGGGGGATTTGAATAGCTTTGTACAAACTATGGCTTGAGATTTTAAGATCTTGTTAATCGAATTCCATATTTCAGTCATTTGTGCTTTCTTTACGCTTATTCTCTGATTTATGCAAAAGATAAATTGGATATCATAAATATGTGATATTAGGCACTCGATAGGGGTAATTTCACACATTGAGACTGAAGAAGCACAACCCTAAGTATACGAGCGCAAAAGGCTATATAGTTTGGGTAGCCATTTGATGGGTAGGACTTAATGATTGGATAATTAGTTTATTTTGAATAGACATATTAATTCAAGTAATTATATGAACTACCTTACTTGGCACTCGACAGAGGGAGCGAGGTTGTTGTTCCGGTGAGTTACCCAAGAGGGGGGGTGAATTGGGTAGTATTAAAAATTATCAGAATATAACACTTCAAAAATCAAACAATTAATTTTATCCTAAAATTAATTATTATCTTTTATAGCAGTAGATTATGTTTTATTAACTAGGTGCACACCAAACAACAAGATATAAATAATATAGCACACATAAATTTATACTGGTTCACCAAAGCACTCTTAGCTAATCAAGTCCCTCGAGCTCCGCGGAGAGTCGCACCCACTAAAAATCTAGATCCCTTTAAACGTAGGAACCAAACCCTTACAACGATTCTTTTCGCATGCTTATAATCAACCTTTACAATTCCTTTTTACAGGCTAAGAAATAACCTCTATCTTTTTACCGGGTAGAAGATTAACCTAATTCTATTATAAGAAGAATCACAACTTAATTCTTTTTATACCATAGGCTCAAGAATTAAGCCTCACACAAATACACTCCAATATCCTTTTGCCCGGTAAGGATTGAACTGTTATAATCACTCACCAATTCAATTAAGGAAGAATTAACATCTAATTTTTTTATACTCTAAGCAAAGATTAAAACCTTAATCTCTTTATTGGAAGAGATTGAAATCAGCTACCCTTGATTGGATACTCCCAGTAGTATCTAATCCGATACTCAGCTCATCAATTAAAAATAATTGATAAGTGATTTTCCCACTCGAAGCTTCTACCACCCCAGATAAATTCAAATTCAATTAATGTCCTGATACTACTGATAGAAAAGTGAGAATTTCAAAATTTAATAAATAAAGATGGGTAGCAAGTAGTTAAGCACATAATCAGATTTTCTCAAGAAATTGTTTCAAAAAATAATTTTCAATAAAAAATCTAGAAAATAATTTTAAAGATTAAATTCCAAATTCCAAATAAAAGAATCAAGCAACAATTAATAGTAAGTAATTTAGAATGATCTCACGAGGATTCTATCAAAAGAATAATGATTAGAATAACAATGATACTTTTAGATCGGTAGTAGCAATAATCCACAGCAAATATTTCTCAAGAACAAATCTCAAGAAAGATCTCACAATACATTCGGTATGATTACTCTTAGAAAGCACGAGAGTTGAATAACTCAGAATGATTTGGATTATTTTGATTTCTATATATGTTTAGAAGTGAAAAACGCAGGTATATTAATAAGGGAATTAAACAAGCGCTCCAATGGATAGTTCCCATAAATTATGACATTTAATTATACCAATAGACCCTCTATATCATAATGATTCATTCCTGGTATGATTCACTTAAAATATCTCTTAAAATATTCAATATAGTATCTCAAACTTTTACTCAATCTTAATTAGATAAAATAGAAAGAATTACATGTACCAAATTGAGAAATATCAAAACTACTTGAACCATATCTATAGGGATATTCAAATATTAAATAAATAGCTTAAAATATATTAGATCCCTAAGATATCTCGCATATTTTAACCATAAATGGCTAGTAACGGCTGCTATTTGATCAAAATCTTCGAAATCCTTTTAACCTAAAACAGATTCATCTGTCGACCGACCGAGGCCTGTTTGTCAATCGCCTGATTCAGGATGTAGCCCAAGCCAAAAACTCTTTGCCCATTGGTCAACCTCCCATATTCATCTGTCGACTAGACTATTCAGAAAGTTTTACAAGTCGACCTATTTGTCGACTTAGAGATCCAGAGAGTTCCTCTTTTGGCCATAGGTCGACCTGCCTGTCGATTGACCGATGCAGAGTGTTCTTTTTTAAAGCATAAGTCGACTTACCTGTCGACTGAATAATTCAGGGAGTTTGCCTCATAACCATAGGTCGGCTTACCTATTGACTATCGTTTCTAGAACTCCTCTCTCAATTCAATTTTAATTCATTTTCTTCGACATTTTCGCCTCTTTAACCGATTTCTTTTCTCGGTTAGCTCTACTAAAAATCTTAAATTTAATTTTAATCAATTATCTTTATTTCTTTTTCATTTACACATGGGAGTAAATAATTTAACTAATTTAGATCCTATAAAAATACACATAATTTTGAAAAATATTTTGTGTCTTGTGTGATCCTAACCGGGGTACATTAAGAGTTAGAATTTAACCTGAGTTGGTTTTCCTAGATTCTTTAATTTCTTCAAACTCTTATTTTTTCATCATCTTTGTTATCATCTTTAGCATTCTCACAATATCTTCATAATCATTTTCATCACTGGAACTAATAAATTAAAACACTCAATAAAATCGTTATTTCCACAAAAAACATCCCTAAATCCAAGGATGATTTCTTTTAAATAGTTAAAGCAAAGTAATGAAGTAGTGGCGAAATTTCACGTCGCCACTTTCACCGCAAGTGTACGGGTCATGTTTTAGTAGAGTGGGAAGAATAAGGGTTATTGTTTTTACAGAGATTGGTTGAGATTATTGTCGAGTATCGTAATTATCATAACCTAATTTTATCTAGGTGACAAAAATTGTAGTTTTATAATTAATAAATACTAATACTAAAATACTAATTATACTAATTAAACTATATTACTATATTGAGATGTTTAGGAGAAAATATTATCTAGGGATTAATTTTATTTACTTAAAAGTGTTTGATTTCATTTAGTTTACAATAACGGCGTTCATCCTATTTGACAGTCTCTATATCGTAAACTCACTCACCATCTCTCCTGAGTGTAAGATGAGTGAATATGCGACTTCATGTCAATGAAGAAGTCCCCATCAACGTCTTAACGACACTAGGTCATATGAGTGTTGCCCCAACATAATGGATTGCACATTTTCTAACTGCCTCTCGGGTTATTAGATTATCGCGTTGTGTTTACCTTAGTCCGAATTCGGGGTTACCTCTCCCGAGTGTCAAACCCCGATTTCTTAATATATCTAAACAAGCATATAATGGAAATACAAGAATGGTAAACACAATCGAATAGCGAAGAACAACTGTTAAAGAAACACAACTCAAACAAACGACATTTTCATAAATATTATTAATCCCTAGAAAATATTTGTTTAACTCATGGCTATAACCGTTTATACAACAAGAATTGAGCTAAACATGCTCAAACAATAAACCAAAGTTAAGAAATGAAGAAAGAAACGAAATAAACTAGCCATTGTCCAAAGATTAGACTCTAAAACCGCTTCGAGATCGTTTCTCCTTCTTCACAACGTGTTTTTCTCCTCCGAATTTGGTTTAACACTCCCCAAAACTTTCTCTAAGTATTCTAAACCCTAAGGGGTCTCTTCTTAGCCGAAAGAGAGAGGAGAGGGGAAGAAATAGGAAACAAAATATCTAAAAAAAATGTCTAAAATCTGTGTAGAGTGACTGCCGCGGCTGTGGGCATGTCGGCAGTGTCACCGTTGCGGCGGTGGAAGCAGAGAAGTTCTGTTGTTTCACTGCTATGGCGATGCATTTACAGAAAGTTTAGGCCATTCTCTGTATTTTGACCGTTGCGGTGGTGGGCTGCAAGTTCTGAAATTTAGCCTTTTTTCTCTTTTTCCATCGTTCTTCCACTGCTCTTGATCTGATTTGATCGTTTATGATCCGTTTTCATCCATTTTTACCCTACACACTTGATTTATACAAAAACACATAAAAACGTATTAAAACATAATAATACGTAATAAACATACTCGAAAACTAATAGGTTTGGTTTGGAAATAGATAGGTAAATTACACTAATCAAATACCCCCAAACTTGGAATTTTAGTAGTTCTCGAGCGAAACACACACACACAATACAAGAAAATATAACAACTAATTACAAAATTAAAAACTAAAAATGAAAAACACTAAAAACAATAATATGGAAGTTTTGAGTATCATCTACCGGCCAAACGATTGTTCTCTCATCGGCCCCCAATCCTATCAAATTCAAGAATAAAACACACCACGTAGTGTTCTAGAATTTCAACATTCGATGATCGTAAGCACCATTCTAGATCCTATCAACGTGTGTGTGATAAAACTCAATTATACAACTATCCGTCGATCAGATTGGATTATCCATCAATAAAGCTCATGACTAAAACCAGAAAGGTATAGGGAATCCATAAGCTTGATTGGATTCTATTCTCCACTAATGTAGGCTAAGAAATTCAAAAAGATCAGTAGGACTTGGTTCGGTTTTGGAAAATGGCCAAGGGTATATTGGAAATAGAAAACAGGTTAACGTCGTTAACTTGACGATACCCGAGGCACATGCTTGGCACTCTCACACTCGAACCCCTATAGATAAATTTGAAATAACCCTGAACATATATTTACGAATTTCGTACTCACTTGTTAAAAGAAACGGAAAAAAAAACCTGTATATACATGTTTTTCTTTTTCTTACATGAACCACACCCTAAAACTTATTCGATTATTACAATTTCACGGGTGTGGTTAAAATGAAAGAAAAAAAATAATACAAATGGGTACTCAAATAGTGAACCAATTTAAAAGTTCTCCCTAAACCCAACCGCTCACATTAAATAACATACACGAATGCTAACTTGATTCACTCAAATTTGTGCTTTCGGTTCGGCGATATAGGATTGGAAAGAATTTAATTGGCCATGGTATTAGTTAAGTGTTCAGAATGGAAATGGCTTTCTGACTTCGACAGGGTAACAAGGGATAAACATATAACAAGGTAAGTTTCAAAGGCTCAAGCGATCAAATAAATGCCTAAATCATATCTTCTGAACTACCTCGCCTAGGATTTCTCCTCGAATTTCTCCCAAATCAAGTTCTGGAATCCCTATTGTCTTGAATTTGGGTGACAGATAATCATTTTCAAATTGATTGGATAGTTATACATTGAGTTTATGTGCTCGTGCAAATAGGATCTACAATAACTTTTACTAAAACGATACGTCAAGCACACAAAACATGCATGAATGAGTTTTACGCTCGACCTTAATAAACAATTAGGGTACAGACTCATCATTGAGTAATAGCCCAAATGAAGTCAAAACTCAGCACACAATAATAACTAACTTAAACAAACAAGCACACAATAAAAACAAAACAACATAAACTACAACTAAAACATATACTAAACATACTACACATTACCACCGTACTTAAACGGGTAATGTCCAAAACAACCCACTAGCGATCCCAATAGAAGCATATAACATGATAATGAAGATGGGAGTTTAGAACACGTACCTGGGAGGCGAGAGAATCTCGCTTCCGAATCAAGTCGGCAGTGACGGATCTAATTTTTTTTTTTTTACCTTGGGTTGCCTCCTAAGAAGCGCTTGATTTAAGGTCTTCAGCCTGACATGGAGAAGTGCTCGTCAAAGAGCGGCTTCCACCCATAGTACGTGTCATACAACACCGCGTATGGGTCTTGGTTTTGAATGCCCTCAAGACTGGTGATATTTGGCTTTGAATGGCTCGAGCTTTCAACTCGACTTAGCTCTGATTTATGCGCTTGGTTGGCATGAATGTACTGAGCTGAAAACGGGGTAGGATAGGTGAACCACATCGAATCCTCGTAGATCCGATCGTCTTGGATCAAGTACAACATCACAAATTGGAATTCAAATCGTGAAAACTCACAACGATTAATATGTGAATCTCTATCGCCATTCCACACTTGGGTTATCTTTTTCTTAGCATGATCGTCTTTGCTCTCACTCAAATGTCTTCCGTTTGTATCCGGCTCTTCACGGTGGCTATCACATGATATGGCATGCTTATTTCTCAGTGCCACCGTGTCTAACTCGGCCTTAATGCAGCAGATTAGATGACCGATTTGCATCTTATGGTCGCATCGAAGTTAGCGCAGACCGTCTAGATATTGTCAAGACGATCCTCATGCTCGTTCAGCCGGTCATGCGTTTTCCTCAAGAATATCTGAGTCTCTCCCATAACGGTTGCGAGCATTGCCTCCAAGTTGGGGGAAGACTCTACATCTTGAATCTGAGTGTCAATCCATGGTGCCGTGGTAGTGAAACTATTCCCCCAGCTTTGGTGACTTAGTGAATAATTCCAACAGTGATAATCATAGGCCGCCAATTCCTCCAACGACCAAATGGCTTCATCCGCGATAAGGTCGTAGAAAGAGGAGTTATTTTTTCCTCCTTCCACCCATGTTCTAGTTGCGGCTGATAACCCGTTGAGGAAATTCAAGAGTTGACATTCCCTCGGGAACCCATGATTTGGAAACCGAAATAGAAGCACGCTATAATGATCCCAAGCATAATAAAATGCCTTAGAATCTTGTTGAAAGAAATGCATCAATACTCGTCGATCTAACATCTTTAGGTACCCTACATAAGAAATAAAAACAAAACTACAAACAAAAATGTTATACATAAAGTAAAATGGCTAAATTAAAATAAGGTCATTTACACACAATATCAGCAATAATCTAAAACACAATCCTCGGCAACGGCACCAAAAACTTGGTGGCGGAATTTCATGTCGTCACTTTCATCACAAGTGTACGGGTCAAGTTTTAGTAGACTGGGAAGAGTAAGAGTTATCGTTTCTAGAGGAATTGGTTGAGATTCGAGTACTGTAATTATCTTAACCTAATTTTATATAGGCAATAAAAATTGTAGTTTTATAATTAATAAATACTCATACTAAAATACTAATTATACTAATTAAACTATATTACTATATTGAGATGTTTAGGGGAAAATATTATCTAGGGATTAACTTCATTTACTTAAATGTGTTTGATTTCATTTAATTTACAATAACGGTGTTCGTCATATTCGACAATCTCTGTATCATAAACTCACCCCCCACCTCTCCCGAGTGTAAGATGAGTGAATAAGAGACTTCCCATCAACAAAGAAGTCCTCCTCAACGTCTTAACGACATTAGGTCACATGAGTCTTGCCCCAACGTCATGGATTGCACACTTTCTAACTCCCTCCCGGGTTATTAGATCGTTATGTTGTGTTTACCCTAGTCCGAATTTCGGCATTATCTCTCCTGAGTGTCAAACCTCGATTTTTCAATATATTTAAACAAACATATAATGGAAATACAAGAACGGTAAATACAATCGAATAGAGAAGAACAACCGTTAAAAAAACACAACTAAAACAAACGATATTTTCATAAGTATTATTAATCCCTAGACAAAATCCGTTTAGCTCATAACCATAACTGTTTATATAATAAGAATCGAGCTAAACATGCTCAAACAATAAATCAAAGTTAATAAATGGAGAGAGAAACAAAAGAAACTAGCCATTGTCTGAAGATAAGATACTAAAACTGCTTCGAGATCGTTTCTCCTTCTTCACAATGTGTTCTTTTCCTTCGGATTTGGTTGAGCACTCCCCAAAACTCTCTCTAACTATTCTAAACCCTAAGGGGTCTCCTCTTGGTCGAAATGGAGAAGAGAGGGGAAGAAATAGGGAATAAAATATCTAAAAAAAAAAATCTAAAATCTATACAGAGTGACGACAATGGTGGTGGGCATGTCGGCAGTGTCACCGCTGCGGCGGTGGATGCAACGGTGGAAGCAGAAAAGTTCTCTTATTTCGCCAATACGGCAGTGGATCTCACCACTGCGGTGGTGGATTTACAGAAAGTTTAGGCCATTCTCTGTATTTTGACCACCGCGGCGATAGGCTGCAGGTTCTGAAATTTAGTCTCTTTGCTCTTTTTCCACTGCTCTTGATCTGATTTGATCGTTTATGATCCATTTTCATCCATTTTTCACCTCACACACCTGATTTATACAAAAACACATAAAAACGTATTAAAACGTAATAATACATAATAAACATACTCGAAAACTAATAGGTTCGGTTTAGAAATAGATAAGTAAATCACACCTATCATGAAGATAATCATAAGATTTTTAATAAAGAACAAATTTCAATATATAATAAACTCCCCCTTAAGATATTCAACAATATAATTCAAGTTCCGCCTTGAGACATTCATTAAAACATATTAAAATATCAACTAATTCTCTCCCTTTGTCATCTCAAAAAACATTGGGGAGGGGAACTACAAAGAAACACTACTCTAGGCATACATATAATATACTTGAAAGAGTAAACTTAAAGTAATTAAATCAGAATATATATATTACTCTTTAAAAACACATTGAATCAACCCATAAAATCAACTTTAAGCACAAAAATTATTTTCAACAAATACCATGTGGATCATCATTAGGGATAAAAATCTAACTAAATAGATCAAATCTAGCTAATCCATCAAAATTCATACACTAAAAAGTTAAGTTTCACCAAAAACCTAGATTAGCTATTACAGACCAAAATACTAATTATGGGGCTTGTCTAAATAACATATTTAAAAAGAGAATAAAAGATAAAATCTAACGAGGACTCTGTCTAGAAAACTAATAATATAGTCCCATCGGATTGATGGCTGACTGCTGAGGATACTGAACTCCTGGTTGAACACTTGATCCTGGAGTCATTTGCTGATGATAAGACATTGACAGTCCAGCTCCTGATGGTCCGGCCCCAGATAGCCCTGCAATAGATGGTCCTCCAAAGTGCTATTGTGCTCCAAGCATAGGCTGACCTGTAAAGTATGGTTGAGCATTATACTGCTGCTGGTATCCATGATGTGATGACTATATAAATTAAAACATTTGTTCTAGATTTCCTGTGATTTTCCCAAATTCAGCTTCCATATTCATATTCATTTGGACCATTTTATTTTCTAACCCATCCATCCGATCATCCATCATATTCGCATGTACCCATAAATCATCAATCTGTTCTCGAAGAAAATCCATCTTCTCATAAACACTCATTTCTTCCTCATCACCGTCTTTTTTGCTCACAACTTGCACTCTTTGCTTTTTCTGAGTTATCTTCTTTACCCATCTATTTCCTCTGTACTCATATCTCATTAATGAAACATTTCCTACATTAATCCATCTAGGTGTGATTGTCATGAATTTTTCTTCATTAGGATCAATTTCAACTCCAAAATGATCAAACAACCTTTGAAGTGCATCAACATAGGGTAACACTACAGAAGGTTTCTGAACATGATATCTCATATGATCCATCATGATATGAGCCAAATCCACTTTTCTACCTTCAATAATCTTATTCATCAAATAAAGATAAAAATCATTCACATTAGCATGACTTCCCCCTCTAGGCACAATCGTATAGGTTAGCATTAAATAAATAAATTGATGCTCAATGGCTAGTGATCCTGCTTTGTCACCCTCCAGGTCAAACTTTTGTGCAATTGTCGTTCTATTAAAATTTGTTGATAGCCAATGGGAGGTATTGTATGCAAATACGTCGCCTCTAGGTAATTCTAAAATATCACATAGTAATCCCCTATTAAATCGAATCTCTTTTCCTTTAACATAAGATGTCATCTCAACATTATTGTAAGTAAGATTACTATAGAACATTCTTACTCATACCGGCAACCATTCGTTTTTTTGGGTGACAAAATCGGTCCATCCCAAATTTCTAAAATACCCCTCAACATCAATATTTTTCTCCCTTAAATTAACAAAGTCTATAGGTTTGCAACCTAGAACCTTTCGGTTGACAAACCCCTCGTTATATCTAACTTCTTCCTCCTTCTTTCAAAAATATTCATTGTCATACGTAACTCTTTGAGCACACTTCTTGATTTTAGGCATTTTACACAAACTTGAAACAAATCATCCGAGATAACTCAAGAAATTTAGCCTAGACAGAGAACCAATTGAAACCCTAGAGAATAAAGAAAGAACCAACCTTTTTGTGAAGCAAGGAGCCACCAAATCTCAGATTCAAGCCCTAGACCTTTAGATCCGACCCAAAGATCTTCTAATCCAAGCCAAGTTGAACTATGTTCATGAAGTTTAGGAGTGAATGGACTTGGGAAAAGAAGGGTCTTAGATTCGGATGAAATGAAATGAACGCGTGCAGGGTATTTAAATCTCGTAACTATCGGTTGACCGCTTACTTATAGTTAGTCGACAGATAAATGCAATGCCTCTTTCTCTTTTCCAGCCTACTACTGTCTTTTCTAGCCTGCTACTGTCGGTCGACTGATGATCCACTACCGGTCGACTGTTTGACTTTTATTGAATTTAAGCGTTAATTTGACCAACTTAGCTCAATTTTTACCCCTAATTTTGATCCACATATTTTAAAAAAAAAAATATTTTAATTACTCACACACCCACACCCACACCCACACTCACATATCACATACGTCCAAGTTTCAAAATGAACAGGTTCAGTCTCCCTAACGAAATTAATAAACTTAAAATTTAAAAAGTTTGACATACCTGGATCATCATTGGGAGAAATTGGTGCGTGTACCTTTGGTGGATTACTAATTTTTGATTTGGTATCCTTTGATTCCACCAATACTTAATTTGTCCTCTTAATTTCTTCCTTCTTAGCAGTGGCAATTTTCTGAATTGATTTGTCAAGAATTTCTTTGCATTTGTTTGGTGCTTTAGACTACTTTTCCTTATTCTGTTTTGGCACAACTTTCTAAATGAACTTTTTCTTGTACTGGTATTTTGCCGTTTGTTGTGGATAATCTTTGTCAACTCTCACATATTGAGCTTGTTGTTTATGTACTCTTCTATTTGGCACGTGCTGATTCTTCTTATTAGGTACATTGAACCTTAGTTCCCTCGTCGACATAGAATATTCATTATACTTTTGTGTCTGTTCAAATCTCCTTGTTGGCATATAATATTCATTGTATCTTTGTCTAAATCTCCAATTGGTACCTTCACCAAAAATTTCTCTTTTTGGTATCCAATTGTTTCTGGATTCGACAGGATAACCATGTAATAAATAACAAGATTTTTCATAATTACCAAATTTACCACAATAAAAACACTTAATACTGTTAGCACGCCTCTTCGGATAGTCAGTGTTTCATACGGAAATATAATATTGTTTGCGATTTTGAGAAGCAACTTTAGTAGCTATTGGTTTTCCAATCGGTTTAGTACTCTCAATATCCTTGAATTTATCCATTTCTTCTTTAAACTCATTTTGAGTCTTCTCAAGTAACCGCTCAGTGGTGCTAACGTTTACCTGTATACCAAAATTTGACACTCATTTTCAACAGAATGAATTTTCACACGAGCTCTATCAAGCTCACACCTTACATTATCCAATTCAATACTCAAGGCCCCATTCAAGGTTTTAATACTTTTCCTTTTAAATTCATTCTGTTGAAGATCATAAAAATCATTTTTCAAAACCTCAGTCTCATCCTCAAGAGACTCAATTTTCTCACGCAACTTACTAATTTCAGATATAGTATTTTTAAACTCAACAGTTTCAAAATATTTGTCTAAATTCTTTTTCTTGAGAGATTTGACAGTACTAAACTTCTTATTTTCAAGAGTTTCAATTTTTTGCTCTAGTTTAAAATTCTCTTTTCCAAAAACATACATAAGAGCAATATGCATCTTAATAGCCTTATCTGCATTCTCATCATTGCAAATTATATTAGTCTTACGAGAAGAACAATGACTATCAGAAGAAGTCGAATCAACAGTAGTACATATAACATCAGAATCAAGACACTCCATGTGATCGTGTTTAGCTATATTGTGAAGTATATTGAGCTAAAACCACATCTGATGCCAAATGTTGGCCTAGTGAGCTACCCAAAAGGGAAGGTGAATTGGGTAGTATTAAAAATTATCATAATATAATACTTCAAAAATCAAATAATTAATTTTATCCTAAAATTAATTATTATCTTTTATAGCACCAGATTATGTGTTATCAACTAGGTGCATACTCAAACAACAAAATATAAATAATTCAGCACACAGAAATTTATACTGGTTCACCAAGCTACTCTTGTCTAATCCCGTCTCCCGAGCTCCGCGGAGAGTCCCACCCACTAAAAATCTAGATCCCTTTAAAGGTAGGAACCAAACCCTTACAATAATTCTTTTCGCAGACTCAAAATCAACATTTACAATTCATTTTCACAGGTTAAGGAATAACCTCTATCTTTTTACCAGGCGAAAGATTAACCTAATTCTATTATAGGAAGAATCATAACCTAATTCTTTTTATACCTTAGGCTCAAGAATTAAACCTCACATAAATACACTCCAAATATCATTTTATCCGATAAGGATTGAACCGTTACAATTCACTCACAAATTCAATCAAGGAAGAATTAACACCTAATCTTTTTATACTCTAGACAAATAACAAAATATCAATCTCTTTACCGGAAGAGATTGAAACTAGCTACCCTTGATTAGAAACTCTCAGTAGCATCTAATCCGACATTCAACTCACCAAATAAAAATAATTAATAAGTGATTTTTTCACTTGGAGCTTCTACCATCCCAGATAAATTCAAACTCAATTAATATCCCGATACTAGTGATAGAAAAGTGAGAATTTCAAAATCTAATAAATAAATATGGGTAGTAAGCAGTTAAGCACGTAATCAATTTTTTTCAAGAAATTGTTTCAAAAAATAATTTTCAATAAAAAATCCAGAAAACAATTTTAAAGATTAAATTCCAAATTCCAAATAATAGAATCAAGCAACAATTAACTGTAAGTAATTTGGAATGATCTCATCAGGATTTCACCGAAAGAATAATGATTAGCATAACAATGATACTTTAGATCGGTAGTAGCAATAATTTACAACAAATATTTCTCAAGAACAAATCTCAAGAAAGATCTCACAATACACTCAGTATGATTACTCTTAGAAAGTACGAGAGTTGAATAACTCAGAATGATTTGGATTATTTTGATTTCTATATATGTTTAGAAGTGAAAAACGTAGGTATATTAATAACGGAATTAAACTAGCCCTCCAATGGCTAGTTCCCATAAATTATGACATTTAATTACACCAATAGACTCTCTATGTCATAATGATTTATTCTTGGTATGATTCACTTAAAATATTCAATATAGTCCCTCAAACTTTTACTTAATCTCAATTAAATAAGATAGAAAAAACTACATGTACCAAATTGAGAATTATCAAAACTACTTGAACTATATCTATATGGATATTTAAATATTAATTAAATAGCTTAAAATTTATTAGATCCCTAAGATATCTCGCATATCTTAACCATAAACGGTTAGTAACGACTACTGTTTGATCAGAATTCTCGAAATCCTCTAAAACTGAAAAATATTCATCTGTTGACCGACCGAGGCCTGTCTGTTGACCGCCCAATTCAAGATGTAGCCCAAGCCAAAAACTCTTCTCCCATCGGTCGACCGGCTATATTAATCTCTATACTGGACGATTCAAAGAGTTTTACAAGTCGACCTATCTGTCGACTCAAAGATCCAGAGAGTTCCTCTTTTGGCCATAGGTCGACCTACCTGTCAACCAACCGATGCAGAGAGTTCCTTTTTAAAGCATAAGTCGACTTATTTGTTGACCGAACAATTTAGGGAGTTTACCTCATAACCACAGATCGACTTACCTGTTAACTGATCGTTTCTGGACCTCCTCTCTCGATTCAATTTTAATTCATTTTCTTCGATGTTTTCACCTCTTTAACCAGTTTCTTTTCTCGGTTAGCTCCACTAAAAATCTTAAATTCAATTTTAATCAATTATCTTTATTTCTTTTTCATTTACACATAGGAGCAAATAATTTAACTAATTTAGATCCTATAAAAACACACATAATTTAAAAAATATTTTGTGTCATGTGTGATCCTAACCGGGATACATTAAGAGTTAGAATTTAACCTGAGTTGTTTTCCCTAGGTTCTTCAATTTCTTCAAACTCTTAATCTTCCATCATCTTTTGCATTGTGACAATATCTTCATGATAATTTTCATCACTGGAACTAATAAATTAAAACACTCAATAAAATCGTTAGTTCCACAAAAAATATCAACATTTAATTGTCTACCAAAATCTTAGGATCAACAGAGGTTACTATAGAGAACCGTGGTTAACGATTGAACTTGAATTTAATTAACAAGCTTGAAGTGGATTAGCGTAGTTTAGCAAAGTAATGTCAAACCCCCTAGAGCCCTCATTCCATTAAATTTTCTTAAATCAAAATTTCCATTAGTTATTTACTCTGTTTGTTAATTATTTATTTAGTTAATAGTTTGATCTTCAACACTAAATCTTTGATAGTCTAGATAGAATTAAGTTATTCTAATAGTGGTACTTAGTTGTTTCTAACTACAATCGAAGAGGACGATACTTGATCTTCGGATAACTTTATTACTTGTTTGACTTCGTGCACTTGTGAGTACACATTGCGCATAATTATCGCAACAATATCCCATTATACAAAGCAAATGTGCAAAAAGGCATTGGGACCACCTTAGTATCCATAAATAATTCCATCCCTAATATCACTTAAAAATCATCCATAGGAACAATGGTTAATTTCAGAAACCCATCCTACAAAGCAATCTTTATGTGTACCATGTTGACGACTCCAATCATGGGACACGCTTCAGAATTCATGGCCTTCAATCTCCTTGAGTACTTCTCAACACGTAAGCCCAACTGATTAGCTACCTTATCGGACATAAAATTGTGCGTAGCACGTATTAGTGTCGACTAAAGCACGAGAATTCTGCCCATTAATTTGAAGATCTACGACCATGAGGTTCTTCTTCGAGAACTTCTTTGCGACCGATTTTCCCTTCATAGTATTTAATAGACAAATTGTACCCATTTGATAGGCATCAAACGCATCTGAAGTTTCTTCTTCCTACTTTACGATATACTTTCCCCGACGTTCTTTTTATTTATGAATCGATGCTTGCAATGTAGATAAAACATGTTTGTGTGGATAATCGGATACATCATGATTTTTATTGCACAAAAAGTATGGAGTTGGATTTTTGAGGGTCTGTCTACCTCAGTGAGGCTTTTGGTTTGTCCAACTAAATGATGCCCCTGAGTTTCTGAATGATTGGTGATAGGTAGAAAATACCTATCTACTTCCAGACAAAATTTGGTAGTTTTCGAGTGTTTCAGTAATATTTTATGCCTTTTCTATTTGTTTTTAAGTAAATCAAGTATTGGGATGTACTCAAGTGATAAACAAACGAAGCGGTGGAAAAATGGTGAAACAATGGTGAAAGAAGCAAGGTTTCAGGATAGCAATCCCACTGCCGAGGAGGTGGAGATTCATGGAGATTTATGCAGAAGTCACCGCCCCAGCGGTCAGGCCACTGCTGAGGCGATGAAAGTCCCTTGTGCTATGCTAATCTTACCGCCGAGGCGGTGAAAGTCCAGAGAGCTCAATACTGCCTTCACTACCACCACAGCAGTGAAGTTAATCGACCTAGTTCACTGCCGTAGCGGTAAACTACAGCTGAGGCAGTCTCTCTGTGCAGAAAATATTTATTTTTCAGATATTTTGAAGCCTTCTATTTAAACCCCTTTTTCCCCTATTTGTAAGGGACGTCCCTAACATTAAACACTTGATCTTGGACTATTTTGAAGAGCTCAAAGAGGATATTCACATATCGGAAAAGAGGAAACACTTTCGGATCGATCTTTGGCTACTATGGACTATTCCACTTTAAGATTTGATATTTCTTTCTTTATTTCTATCTTTGTAATTTAATGTTTTATTGTGAATGATGATGAATCCCTTTTGTTCTAATGTTTCAATGGCTAAGATTATGATAGGCTAGATAAAAATTATCTAGGGATCGATATAGTTCATGTAAATACACGTTTGATTGAATATATGTTTCTTTAACGGTTGTTTGTCTAAATCCGATTGTGTTTACCATTTTATTACAATTTTAATATGTTTGTCAACGTATTAGGGTTGGTTTTGAGAATACGAGGTTTGACACTTGGGAAAAGTAACCCCGGATTCGGATTAGGGTAAACACAACGCGACGATCTAATAACTCGGGAGAGAGTTAGAAAATATGTAATCCAAGAGGTTGGGTCAAGACTCATGTGACCTAGTGTCATTAAGATGTTGAGGGGGACTTATTCGTTGACACGAATTCACATATTTACTCATCTTACACTCGGGAGAGGTGGTGGGTAAGTTTAAGATACCGAGATTGTCGGATAGGATAAATACCGTTAGTGTTAACTAAACGAAGTCAAACATATATTAAGTGAATGAAATCAATCCCTAGGTAATCCACTTAATTAGAACTAACCCAATAGATTTTAGTTTAACTTAGTTTAAATATTTAACTTAAAACATTTCTTGAACCGTCGAGATAATATAAGACTATGTTAATTGCGGTATTTAATTAATCAAACAAGTTTTCCAGAGGACGATACCCGATCGAAAGATCTACTATATTAAAACTTGACCTCGTGCACTTGCGAGTATATTAAGACGTGAAAAAGCGAGACGCGTCCAAGTAGCCAGATTTTGAGTGCTGACCTCGGCGTGGGCTCCTCAGCAGACTCCTTGAATTAGAATTTTGAGTTAGAGTTGCTTCAACGTCTTGGTTGGCTTCCTCGAGATGATTGACCTCCACTTCTATCATTATAGGATACATTCTTGTCTTTCCTCTTGTCTTGGTTAGTGGTAGGTTCAGGAGAGTAATCAGTTACTCTTTCTGCAGTAGCAATGGTAGCAGAGAAATCAGAAGGATGCTATCTTTTTATTTCTTGACATACCCAATCTTTAAAGCAACCAAAACAACTAGTCATCGTGGGACATTGTACGAATGTCTAGCATGAGATCCATAAACTTCTTGACATAGTCTCAGACGTGTCTGGTCTGTTTTAGCTCTCTCAATTGTCATCGAGCTATGTACTTGACATTTTTCGCAAGAAATTATACTTTGAGTTTATATTTAATGCCTTCTCTAGTATTGGTGGTGCAGCGTCCCACCAGGTCGTCTGCATATTTTATTCGCCACGATAATTTAGTTTCTCCGCTAAGATACATGGATACTGTTGTCATCTTTTCCTCCTTGGAGGTTACTCGGGTGGCCTAAAAGTAGTGCTCCATATCAAAGAGGAAGTTTTCAAGCTCCATGGCATCTCTCGTGCCGCCATAGGATTGAGGTTCAGGAATGCGAACCCTCGAAGTAGGTCATCCAGATTCTCTAACAAAAGCTTGTACACAACGTTCCTTAAATCATCCAACTCGCCTTGGAGATTGGAGACTCACTTTTCCGTCTGAGCATGATGGCCAATGGATGTCGCAAAAACTAGGCCAATTTGTTCAATCAGGTGATCGATTTGGGGGTTCTATGATGTCTCTTCCCCATTAGCATTGGGGCGTCGCAAATGAGCTATAGCAACGTCAATGCGGGAAACGCTTTGTTCAAGGGTGTCAAGACGATCTTTCATCGACCTGGTATTTTACCAACGTGGTCAGGCAACGGATTGGTCCGTTGCTCTAATACCAAGTGTCATGGGCTGAGCCTTTCGAGGCTGGAAAGCGAACTGTGTGATGCTAACTGGTGAATCACCTAGTAGCAAGCCTGAAGATTAAAAGATCTTAAATAGCGGAAGTAGTTTCAATAGCAATAAATTTTTCTACAACAACACATGCCGACAATGTAGAGAGAATACAATTACAATAATAATAACAATTGTATTAATATCAAAGGCTACAAGATGTGAAAGACTTGAATGACTTTAAGAGCATGTCCTTCCACATCATACATACCTACATTAGGTATAACTCACACACATTATAAATAGGAGCTACCATAAAAACATACCAAGGAAAGATGAGATGAGAAGTGGTTAAGTGGAAACGATAAAACTAGGGTTCGTATACAGAAAATGGATTATAAAAACTTGTGAATTGGATTTAGTAGAACTATCAAGTGTCTATCAACATTTCATAGATAGCTGTCAACACTTCCAAAATCAATCCATTAGCAACAACTATACAAATTCAACAAATTTAGATTCAACAAATTAGCAACAACAATCCAAGAACTCAAACAATTCAGATACTTTTCATTCAACATGCATTATTCTTGAGAGAGAGAGATCGAATTAATTCGACCTGAATGAAAATTCACCATGATTAGCCGAGATTAGCATGGTGGGTATCATACAAATTCAACAAATTAGGAATTTCAATTTTGAAATCCACCATAACAATGAAGATTCTTATGAAACCCCAACGCAATTCCCATGCAATTCAAATCACAATCTCTAAACATTAAAAAGATAGAGCAATTACAGTTTTCAAATCTTCACATAATTGACAGTAAAATCTTCACAATCACCTGTTGCCGATAATTTCAAGTTTTCAAATCACTGACAGAAAACAAGGGAAACATCTAAATTAACTACTCTTCCAGGTTTTCAAACAGAGAGTCCAGATTAACCTAAAATCAAGCCCTAATTTAAACACGTAACTGGTTACCATGAATTTTGCAAAACACAAACAAAATTGAAGAACTCACTCGGCAAATAATGAGATCGATTGCCATCATCATCGTACTCTTTTTCACCACTTGCTCTATTTCTTTTCGTATCTTCTTCTTCTTCTTCTTCTTCTTCTTCTTCCTCCTCCTTCTCTGCTTCTTCCTGAGCAGCTTCTTCGGCTTTGAATTGTTGTTCAGTGATATAAAACTCGACAACCTCAGAATCTCTAGCACCGTCGTTTAGTCTATGTTCGAGCTCCTCAGCATATCCAACCCCGTTTCTTTGATTTTCTTTTGGATTTCTGGTTCAAAACATATTTTTCTTTTAATTGAAAAAATCCGAACTCCTTCAACAAATTGAAATAAGTAAAAAGGGTTGGTTGAATTTTTGGCTTAAAAACTTAACTTAATTAATTAAATAATAATAATTATATTTATTAATTATATTTATCAAATAAACTGGATTAATTAAGTATTTAATATAATTAGTTTTAAGTGCTGAATTTGGTTATCAAACATGTTCTAAGTATCTCTTTTTTTGTCAACTACTGTTCGACGCTTCTACAAAGTATTTCGGGAATTAAAACTTGAATTTAATCCTAACAACACCAGATTGATGTGGAGGAGTGCTCGTTCGGAAAGATGATTAGTCAAATGGTGCATAAGTTGACCCAAAACTTATCATAAATAGAAAAAAGAAATCTAAGTTGAATGAAGTCTCAACTAGAAAAAAAAATAAAATAGCACGAGTAGTACCGTTCGATTAGTGTTTTTTGTTTATAATTTTTCTTCTTTTTATTTTTTTTTTTTTTTTTTTTTTTTTTTTTTTTTTTAAGAAAACAACGTGTTTTAAAAAAAAAAAAAAAACAGAAAAGTGGAATATGTATATTGTCCTTAACTTACTTTTAATTTTTCGTTCTCACTTTTTTTTGTCTTTGGTCCTTTAGTTAATAGG
This sequence comes from Eucommia ulmoides, assembly GCA_016647705.1. Classification (NCBI taxonomy): domain Eukaryota; kingdom Viridiplantae; phylum Streptophyta; class Magnoliopsida; order Garryales; family Eucommiaceae; genus Eucommia; species Eucommia ulmoides. The sequence continues at coordinate 35,372,866 of CM028339.1, read as the reverse complement.
GTATTTGTCACAAACTCAGTGGGTAATCTTGCCTGACCTACGTAATGGAGTTCAAGATTCATGAGGGTTGACTTTGAGTATGACAAAGATGTTTATGTGACAACTTCATGCTTTGTTATACTACCACCACTAATCGTGACATCTGTTGCCATCTTCTCCATTTTTGGCCAACCACGCACATTAACTACACGAGAGGTCAATCTCTACTCATTCGGGTATTGGTCACTTATCTCCATATCATTTGCTTTATTTGTCACTTATCTCCATATCATTTAGCAAATGACTACAAAGCTTCTATATGTACAATATCATTACGGTATAGGGTAATTCTATATGTACATAATTTTTTTTTTTTTTGACCTACTTGTTAAGTATACACCTATAATGTTCAAACATCTATCTCTCTCATCTACTCTCTCTGCTGCCTCTTAAGTTCACACCCCAAGCTCAAGCCGACTGCTTCTCCTCCCTCCACAACAACTCTAGCGACCTCTCCTCTCTCCGCAACAACTTGGGGGCCTCAATTTCGACAGCTCCTTTTCATTTTTGGTAGTAAGTTCTTCAAACTCCATTACAATACAATTCGATCTTCGGTAATTTTAGTTTTCTTTATATATTTTATAGTTATTCAAATGCTAGGGTTATAAATCGTGTGATTTTACATTAGTTGGGTATTCGTATAGCTTTGTTGTACTCTCTTCAAGGTTCGATTTTCAAATAAAAGTATTTCAGATCTAGATTTATTGATAGCGAGCTTATAGGTCCATGCAAACCCATGTTGCTCAGACCCTGTCAGTCGACAATGTACACAGATGCTCGAACTTACAAGTTTGAGCAACCACTTCTTACCCGGACTTCGCAGAACCTGTTGTGGTGAACTTGTAAATCCGCCTGTATTTTTTTTGTATGATTTTCACTTTTTGTGTGTGTGTGTGTGTGTGTGTGTGTGTGTGTGTGTATGTGTTATGCTATGTTTTGTTGCTAGTTGTTATTGTGGTAGATATTTTTTTCTTCCAAAAATATTTTTTTGTTCTTGCTAGTTAATGTTGATATTTTTGTGTTCTAAATAGTTACTTTTTATTTGTAGTATGGATATAAAGGAACATCTAGGGGGCAACGTGCCTCTACTACGGCTTCCAATTGGAGAAACCGATCAAGACTTCAATCCAAACATGAAGATTTTGCAGTAGGTGAGGAGGTTGAGGCCAATGAATCGGTGGCTTATTAGAAATAGAATAATCACAATCATGTAGCTTATCAAATATGGAATAATGAAGTAACAACTGAGCTCTCTGTTTACTTAATTATTAATAATTACATGCTACAACTATTGTTATATTGTCATCAAGTTTTAATTGTTTGCAACATCATGAACCACTTAAATGCATTACTAGCTCAAAAGTACTAGATATAAAATAATCACAATCATCTAGCTTATTAGATATGGAATAATTAGGTAAGAACTGACCTCTCTCTTTACTTAATTATTAATAATTACATGCTACAACTATTGTTATATTGTCATCAAGTTTTAATTGTTTGCAACATCATGAGCCACTTAAATGCATTAACCATGGCTTAAAAGTACTACAGTTGCCGTGGGACTATAACGGTCATTGGGAACATGGTTGGAGCCGTAGAGAACGAAAGTATGGATGAATCTCCCAGCACGGAAACTCAATTTTATAATTGTAGACGATGCTAGTCTTAGTTGTTCAAAGTCGTAGATGACAACGTTTTTAATTATTGAAAAATGTAGTTTACCGAGTTCTAAGTTTGTATTGGAAGTTATACTTACTTTTGCCCACATTTGTTATTTATTAAAGTGGAATTCAATTTGACGAATAGTTTATTTTTTATGTAATGTAGTTATGAAATTTACTAATATTTTAGTTTATATTGTATGTTACATTCACTATTGTCATTGATGTAAATTAGCGTGAAATTTGCGAAGTTTTTACTTTATATTAGATGTTACATTCAATGTTGGTTTGTCTTATAGTTTTTATCAAATGAATAAGTTTATAGGATCATCTAAAATTTGGGCAAAAGTAAGGTTAGCAATTAAGGTAATTCTTTTGGGCAGTATATGTATTTATATGTGTATTTATACACACACATATAAATATAATAAATTGTTAATATTGTATATACTAATTTCAAACACTTCAATTTATTGTATGTACTAGTTTTAGACCCTGAGCATTGTGTGCGCTTAAAAAAATATAATAAATTTAATATTGAAACATGAACACAGATATCATTGGGTTATTTTGACAGCAATGTCCAGAAATGGATGTATAATTTTTATTGAGTAATGACGTATTATAAATATCGAATATAAATATATTATTAAAAATTATATAAATAATGATACAAATAAAATAATATTTTTACAAATTAACTTTTACTAATATACTATAATATAACAAACAAATAACCATAAAATTGGGATTAATTTTATCAATTTTGGCAAGTCAACAAATTCTAATTTAATTAATTTATATCGTACTTGTTTTTGGGGCGCTGACTGAACAATCCCAAATTGCGGCCAAGACCACCAAATAAACCTACTAATATTCATGTGTACCCAGCAGTCCTTTTGTTATTTTTGTGACGGAAATACCCCTTGTATTATATGTGGTAGTGTAGACTCCTTATATAGCGGAGCTAAATTTGGTAAACAACACTAATATTCATGTGCACAATTTGCTTCGTTTTTTCCTCAGATTTCCATGTGAAAAAAAAATAAAAAATTGCAAACAAAAATGTTCATTTTATTCTCTTTGAAATGAGATGTTAGTCACATTTTTTAGACATATTTAACATGATGTATACGAATGTTACATCTAATATTCAAAAAAAAAGTTATGATAAATTTCGTATCATTAATGTTACATGTAACATTAATGTTGCGTGTAACATTAAAACCAACCCAATATCAAACCTTTCAAAAGAAGTTGGTACCTACACCTTGTTACATATAACATTTAAAAATTCTGGAAATATCATTAATGTTAATGTTATATGTAACATCAATGTTGAATGTAATATTAAAACTAACCCAACATCAAATCTCCCCAAAAAATGTGGTAACTACACTTTGTTACATGTAAACATTCAAAAATTCTAAAAATATCATGTTACATGTAACATGAATATAAAAACTGAAACTAGTTAATTATATTTTTTGGACATATTTAACATAATACACACAAATGTTATATGTAACATTCAAAAAAATTATGATGAATTTCGTATCATTAATGTTACATGTAACGTCAATGTTGCATATAACATTAAAACCAACCCAAATATCAAACCCTCCCAAAAAGGTTGATAACTATACCTTGTTACATGTAGCATTCAAAATTCTGGAAATATCATATTACATGTAACATGAATGTGAAAATTGAAACTAATGAAATTTTTTTTAGTGAATTGGATATTATTTTAAAGATCTTGTTTAGATGAATCTGAATATATAATTAAATTGTAAAAACCATGTGTACAATAATAGTTATTTTTATTTTAATAAAATGATTTTGTTAAATATGTAAACTCTTAATCATTATTAAAGAAATTTTATTGCCGCATATATTGAAAATAACATATTACATGTAACATGAATGTAAAAACTGAAACTACTTAATCATATTTTTTAGACATATTTAACATGATGCACACGAATATTACATGTAACATTCAAAAATGTTATGATGAATTTCGTATCATTAATATTACATGTAACATCAATGTTGTATATTACATTAAAATCAACTCAATATTACCCCCCCCCCCAAAAAAAATAAAATAAAATAAAAAAAATTGATAACTACACCTTGTTATATGTAACATTCAAAAATTCAGGAAATATCATGTTACATGTAACATGAATATGAAAGCTAAAAACTAATGAAAAAAAATAGTGAATTGGATATTGTGTTGAAGATTTTATTTAGACGAATCTGAATATATAATTAAATTGTAAAAAAAATATGTACAATAATAGTTATTTTCATTTTAATAAAATGATTTTGTTGAATATGAAAACTCTCAATCCTTATTAAGGAAACATTATTGCGGCATATACTGTAAGGGTAAATTTATCAACGGAAAGTGTACAGATCAGATTTTTGGGACTGTGTTGCGCAAATAATATGTAACTTGGGATTTCTTGGTTTATTATCTAATTAGTGAGTTCAACCAGTAATTTGATGGTATTTTTGGGTCCTCTCGGTATTTTTTCCTTTTTTTTTGTGGAAATATTTTTTGAATCACAATTATTTTTTAAAATAATTTAAAATGTGGAAAAAGAAAATTAATCATATATTTGTACATTAATTAAAAATAAATTAATCAAAACAAAAAATGATAAAATTGAGTGGGACCACTCATTATTTGATATATAAAAAAATTTGAAAAACTCACCAAAAAACTTTAAAGAGACAATTTCTAACATCATTAAAGGCTTCTCTTTCCTTCCACGTTTAAGTATAAGTATTAGACTAGGGCCCTGCCTGAAGGTGTGGACTAAAAACAAATATTTTTAAATGAACACATCACTAACAAATAACCAACATATTCATTATAAAGATAGTTGAGAAACGAATATAATGGTTTTCCTTTACATGGTCAAAACTTAAGACAATAACTTGAACAAAGATAATCAAATAATATCAATTATTTAGTTTTATAAAATCACATTTTAAAAATATAAAAACCATTATAAACAACATAAAAATAAAAAGAGAAAATATCTGCAATTAAACTTCATCATTACCTAGAAAAAAAACTAGAATAGGTTTAGGTAACATATGACTGCATCTTCAATCCTGTCAAATACATATATTTCAAGTTTCTAAGAGAAAGTAATGTTGTACGGTGTAAGGGAGCATGCCAACACATACCTCAGTTACCTTTCTATAGAGATGTTGGGATGGTAGGCAGAGATTGCGGAACCATTATGGCAACCATACTTTCCTTTATGTGAGAGGTGACTTTGACGACCTTTTGAGTGGGAGCATGATGTCACTCATGCCCTAGGAGTGTTGACCTGAGATGGGCGGGGAGATCTGGAACGGAAATGGAAACCCAGGCGAGTGTAATGACCTGCAGCAAGTTTATAGAGAGGCCTATCCGACCGATCGATTCTGGAAACCCCAGACTGGTAGCATGTTCGAGGACATGGTACCCTAGTGTCTTCTGGCTGAATTTCTCCTCATCACACATATTGTTTGTTTGAACAAAGAAAGTGTTAGTTTATGTTTGAATATGCATTTATTCAGTTACTATTCGAACCTTTCTATTTTTATTAGTGTTATTGTAGGGCTTTAATGACCTATTTCTGGTTCGGTTACCCAGCCAAAACCGTTTACAAGAAAACTCTTGAAACCCGTGTGAATCGGCCGGTCGAACCGGTAAACAGTCAAACCAGAATGCTTTCCTTGCAATCGGCTGGGTTTTTGAAAGTTCTGTTGTTAAGTATGAAATCCCCAACAAAAACTCCCAAACCCTAATTTCCCATTCTCCTTTCCTCGTTCTGTGCTGCTGTGGCTTGCGGGCTACCTTCTTCGAAGCCCCTCGTTGCCATTTGCATTTTCGTTCAGCCTTCGGTTGAGCGTAGCCCCATTTTCTCCTGCCCAATTGTTATCCTCTTGTCCTCACTCAACAGTCCATGAGTCCAAGCTTCAGAATTCCTAGCGATATTGCAAGGAAATTGGGTTTGAAGTGGAGGTAAACGACTTCGCGTTGCCAGTATCGTTGTCGGCACCGCCGTCGTGGATACGGCTGAAGATCGGGAGAATCTTCTACTGGAGGGGAACCATGTAATGGTGACGGTCCCTCTCGTGTCTGGGAAATCGCAATTTGTACCAATGAGGGGTGGTGTTTAGGAAATCTCAATCGCAATCACAATGTTGGTTTCTATTGTTTCTATTCTAACATTGATTTAATTAAAATTAAAATTCTTCATTCCATTTCCATAATTAGTTAAATACTGATAATATAGGGTTAATATTAATTATTAATTCTTTACTTTATTGTTAATACTAGAAAAATATAAGATTTTATTGATAATTTAATTCAGAGTTATCTATTTTTATAGTTTTTTATTGTTAAAAATTAATTTAATTACATATTTATGTAATAATGACATCATGGTTCATTACGGTTCACCCGACTGTTGAACCAGTGACTTGTGACCTAGTCACTTTTCCGGTTCGATGATCTGTCCGAGTTTAATAACGTTGCTTCTACGACTATATAATTAGAAGAATAGAGTCCATTTATATATACAAGATTTTTTTTTCTTTTTCTATATGATTTTTGATATCTAGAGCTACAAGTTTTTCTGCTCAAACCCTAACCTACTCTCGACTAGCTAATGCCATCAACAACATCCTCTTCTCACGACCTAGTATTTTTTCTTCAAACCCTAGCCCTTTTTTCGACCAATACCACCAGAACTTTCCTTTGACCACAACTCAGCCTCCATCAGCGTTGCCCAACGATGCTTGCCATGTCGCCGTTGTGCTTCTGTTAGTGCCGCCTACCTCATTCAACACCCATCCATTGCAGGTTGCCATCTAGCGCTGCCATCGCGACATCACTCTAGGATAGCAAGTTGCGACCTATCCATTGCCACAAGTCGTGGTCTATTTGCCGCCGGTAAACCGTGACTCTCCGTCGCCCCTTTCCTTTGTCGCACAATTGTACCGTCGCTCCTACTCATCGCTGTTGTTCAACACTTGTTGGGGTTCGAATGTCCTGAATAATCGGTAGTCCTTTTATTTATTGTATGGTTGGGCAACCGTGTATCTGATTACTGTCATTATATTATCCTTTCTTTTGCCAGAACACAGTTAGCCCTCTCTTGTCGAATTGATTGTTGCCAAAATCTCGTATAATTTGTGCAAACAGCTTCCAGAAAAGAAGGAGATGTTCAATTAGAGACCATGCCTATCCTGCCTTTAGCAACCCGCCCAGATCCATCTCATGACACTAATGCCTTGCTCCAGCGTGTAACAATTCTGTTACTAAATGGGACGAATTTCCATGCATGGTCTTCCATCTCTGTCCCCCATCTCTCTTCTGTCTCTATATGTTATTAAATTATTTCACTATAATAGGTAAAAAATTATATTATTAGAATAATTATCTAATGATACAATTAAAATTAAAATTATATTACTAAAATAAGTAGAAAAATTATATTATTAAATTACTAAAATTATATTATTAGTTATACTTTCACATCTTCTATTTATTGAAATTTAATAGATTCCCAAATTATATGTAAAAATACTTGATTATCTTAATACAAAATTATGAAATTATACAATAAAATTCTTTATTTAAAATAGTTATACAAATAACGAATTTATAAATGATGAAATTTTAAAATTCAGAATTTTGAAATCTCATAATTTACAAAATTTCAAATATTTATCCGTTAAACAAAGCACCCCAAGTTCCTTTCTCTTTCTCTCTCTCTTTTTGGTGTGTATGTGAATGTTCACTGTTGTAGCGAAAATTTGAGATGTTACCTTCTTAGCAGAAATTTATGGAAAAATAGAAATCACAATGTTTTTTTTCTTCATATAGTTGGAACTTTAGAATGCGCTAGCCTTTGGCTCTGTCAAAATCATAATGGTGCTGATGAAAATCTTTGAAAGAGGAAAAATGGTGTTATTATAGTCAAGAAGATGTATCTAAAACAGTCGATAATCGAATTCCATAATTTTTTTTGGTATATTTATTGGGGGAGGAGGTTGAATTCTTGACCTTCCACAAAAGATGCTAGGACATATCCACTAGGCTACAAGCCTTCGAATGAACACCATAAGTGATATCAAGAACATTTGGAGGAAAATCAAAGTAGGCAACAAAAGTAATTGATTCCTATAGTCATAATTGAAGTTGTGTTAGTCAGATATTCCAGTGGTCTCATGATGGTGCATTTCTCATGTCTGGATCAGTTGATAATTCTTGCATCATATGGGATGCTAACAAATGTAATAATCATCATCCTACCGTTGTCTATTAATTTGTTGGTCATACTTCGATTATCTGTAACGTTTTTCCTATTCAGGCTCCGTGCAACAGTTTTTGGACTCTCATTTCCACTATGTCCAAGGAGTAGCATGGGATCCAATAGCCAAATATGCCGCTTCACTTAGTTCTGGTAGAAGTTGCCGTATTTATGTTAACAAGCCTCAGACAAAACCAACAGGTATTGAGAAGGTTAATTATGTTTGTCAGCATGTCATTACAAAGGTGGAACCACAGCAAACAACTGATGATTTCAAATGTGTCTGAAATGCAGTCTGCTAAACATCAATGAAACATTGCCGTCTTTCTTTAGAAGATTAGCTTGGTCACCTGATGTTCATATTTGCTTGCTCCTGCAGGTATGTTTCTTTTGCTAAATATTGTGATTGCTTGATGACCCATTAAGCAGATTCTTGGCAAATCAAATGGGTAGATGGAAGTTGTGGAGAAAACAAACTAAAAAATGCGAATAATTGGTAACTTTTGTTGGGATTTAATCCTTATAGATCTAAATTTATAACACCTAATACAACATGTCGAATCATCAAAAGTTCTATATTAATCACATAAGTTTGCGTACTTGGATCGATTACGATCAATTGACTACTGATGCGAAAATCAGCGACAATCGATCATGAGAAAGACACGGATCGAGCGGGAACATGGTCTTCCTCAACCAAATGTCCGGAGTTCCTCAATAGGATTCACGATTCACTTCTATATAGGGAGAAGGAAGCTGTCAAGACGATTTGGTATGTTGGGGACCATAACCCTAGTATTATCTATTTATAGTATAATAAGGGTTCCCATAATCCCCTAATCACTCCAACAGTTTTCGGCATCTACTCATTTAACCCACATTCTTTTGAGTAGTCTATGAGCTTACCCAAATTAATTAAATTACTTAATTTAAGCCCATTAAATGTAAATAGCAAATATTTTCCCAAAATTAAATTAGGAAATAAATTTTCCTAACAATTCTCACTTGGGCTACATATTATCCTTGAAACAATTATATCACAAAATTCTTTAGGCGTGTGCATCTGTATGCTATTTATCCTTAGACTTCTCCTTAAATAATCTGGTCCATCTAATATACTAGCAATGGAATTACCGCAGCTCGTGACTAAACCATGACGATCACCATACTAATATATTTAATGACATAGATCAAATGTGGATGAGTAGTATGAAATTACATGCAATGTGATCTCAGACATACCTATTTCCAACTGGTAGAACTTTAATCTTTAGTAAAATCAATCCTTATTCTTTCTATCCTTATGTTAAACCACAATTAGAAAGAATACATTCAGAGTAAATAAAATTTAATCCATCAAGTCTATTCTGCAGAAATTAAATATACGTATCTAATAGAAGAATATTCAACAAACACAAACTCCCACTAAACCAGCACATCATCAAATGAAACCACACCCATACGAGCAGTGTGCTCATGAAATACCTTAGGTGGTAAACCTTTAGTGAGCAGATTCCCAATCATGGATGTTGATCCTAAGATTTTGATGGACAATTAAATGTTGATATTTTTTGTGGGACTAATGGTTTGTTCAAGTGTTTCGGTTTATTAGTTCTAGTGATGAAGATGCGATGACAAATTATGAATGGATGCTAAATGATGATGATAAAGATGATGAAGAAATTAGGAAAAATAAATCAGGTGAATTTCAACTCTTAATATCCTAATTAGGAACATACAAAACACAATTTTTTATTTTTTATTTTTTATTGTTTATGTGTGTTTTGATAAGATGAAATTAGTTGCTCCTATGTGTATTTGAAAAGAAATATTTATAATTGACTCAAATGGAATTTAAGAAGTTAGTGGAACTTATTTAGAAAAGAAAATGGTTAAAGAGGTGAAAACTTAAATAATAATGAGTTCAAAACGAGTTTAGAAATGAGATCTAGTATGCATAAGTCGACTGGTAGGCCTACCAGACAAAGCAGACATAACTCTTTGTATCTCTAAGTCGATAGGTAAGTCCACCGATGAAGAGAAGATGAACTCTCTGTATTTCTAAGTTGACAAGTAGGTCCACCGGTGAAGATAAATTAAACTCTCTAAATCTCCAAATCGATAGATAGGTCGACTGATGAACGCAGCAACTTTGGCTTGGCTACATCCTGAATTGAACAGTTGACTGAGTGAGATAATTTTCTTATCAAATTGTATTGGCGAGTATAGTGTCGAATTAAATACTATTGGAGGTATTTAATCAAAGAGTAGCCGGTTTTCAATTTTTTCCTGTAAAGAGATTGTGGTAGTAATTCTTCCTGGATAGAAGTGAGTTTGAATGAATTTTGTGACGGTTCAATCCTTACCAGATAAAAGGATATTTGGAGTGTTGGTGAGATTTTGATTCTTTTACCTTTGTGTTAAAAAGAATTAGGTTATTCTTTAACCTGTAGAAAGTAGCGATTCTTTCTTAGTTTGTGAAAAGAATTTTGTAAAGGTTTATTCTGAGCTTGTAAAAGAATCATTGTGAATGTTTGGTTCCTACCTGTAAAGGAATCTTGAGTTTAGTGGGTGCGAATCTCCGTGGGGCTTGGAGGATTGGATTAGATAAGAGTAGCTTGGTGAACCAGGATATATCGGTATGTACTGCATTTCTTATTTTCTTTATTTTATCTTGTATTGTTTGGGTATGCACCTAGAGCTTATTACATTTATCTGCTGCTATAAATATAATAATTAATTTTAGGATAAAATTAATTATTTGATTTTTGAAGTGTTATTTTTTCTCTGATATTTTTTAATTACCCAATTCACCCCGCCTCTTGGGTATCTGGGCCAATAATTGGCATCAGAGTTGGTTTTAGCTCGTTAGGCTTAACATCCTAGCTAAACCGGTCACGTGCACATACCATGGATAATATTTTTTGTGTATCTTCTCTTGATGGTGATAGATCCTTATATGATAATGTGATTTATGATTCTTGTGATTTTAGTGGTAGTAATGGAGATGATGATAATGAAAATATCTATATTGTTATAGAAAAGTTATTTTCTTTCACACTACTTTTTACTAAAGAGAGCTTGAATTTAAAAAAAAAATTGATTATTTTGAAAATGGTAGAGAAAGTGTTTGAAAATCTAAAGTGCATTTGGATGATTATCGTGGTACAAAAGAGTTTTCAGACGTTGTTTTTGAAATTAATAATTTGCTCTCTAAAGTGGATTCTCTTGAAAATGAAAATAGAGTTTTTAAAAATAATTTTAACATGATTTCCAAGTAAAGGTTAGATATTGTTTCTAAACTCGATTTACTTAAGAAAAATTTTGAAAAATCAAAATCCAACCTGAAGTCTATTTCGAGAAATTCTGAAAAAGAGTTTTCTAGGCAAAGTGGGTATGTTTCATAATCTCATCCTTCATCACAAGCCAGTGATAATTATGTGGCTGTTGTTAGAAATGATTCGTGTTTTACATCTCGTGCTTTCTATGATAAATTGGATTTGAGACGTTATTATTGTAATAGAGTTGGGCATTTTAAAGTATCATATCCGTTTCGGAATCCTAATTTTATGTCTAACAAGGACGGATTCAAAATGAAATAAATACTGTAGAGAAATATTGAAATCTCTTGTGTAGAATTATATAATGTCGGAAGTGTACCTGAACGAGCAAACAAAGAAATTATATCAAAGCCAAGACATGACATCACCAAGGATCCACAAGCGACTCATACAAAGCGAAAAGATGCACCAAAGACAAAATGTGAAGTTGCAAAGAAGCCACAAGAGAAATGTGCAAAGAGAAAAGTTGTACAAAATTCAAGATGAGATATCACTAGGAAGCCACAAGCGATACATGCAAAGGGAATCATCAATAAATCAAATGGAAAAAATCAAAGGTTGAGAGGATACGGACAAGCAAAGAAGAATTGCGCACCTAAATCAATCATCGGTATAAATGAGGTAAAGAGCAAAGTTGTCCCAAAAGATAGAAAAGATACTCCTAACCCTCCGCATTTTAAATTCATTAAATTTGTTAAAGAGGAAAGTGCTCAAAGTGCTCAGAATTATCATGTAATGTTTGTTTGTTGTCTTAAAAGCATTACATGATAATTCTGAGAATCACATTTAGTTAAGGGGTATTTACATGTTTTTACAATGTACTTATATCGAGTAAAGATATGTGTTAATTTTGAAACTTGTTACTTGATTTAGAAAATGAGTTATGTGAATTAAGCTAATATTTTATGCATCTTAAAATGATATCTTGATTTATTAATGCATAATATCATGATATATTAAAGGTTTTCAAATGATTATTGTTGAAAAAGGGAGCTCAAAATTTTATAAGATAAATATGCATTTATCCATGTTTAAAGTATGTATTATTTTGATAGCTTCATAAATTATTATTGAGAAATGTTTCATGTCCTAGTGCATTAAATATTACATATTTCTTGATTCTATCTACATGAAAGATATTGATCGGTATCATGAATAAAGCATGTTGAATAATTAAGATTATATAATTTCATGCTATACTGTTGAAGTATTTTGATTGCCTCAGGTTTATTCTCCTAAGCATGAATTGACTTGTTTACAATTATATATGGGGAGAAGTATTTATAAGAGGGGTAATATTATGTCATGATTATATTGAAAGATGAGTTTTGTTGAAAATCAAAAGAGTTAATATGCTTGTGAAAAATTAAATATCATGCTACATTACTAAGATGTTCTGATTTCCTTAGGGGGAAATTACATTTCTAAGGGATGTTTTAGTGTTCCCCCCTCCGTAAATTTTGTTTTTGAAGATGACAAAAGGGGAGAATTTGTTGATGTTTTATTAAGGGGGCGAATTAGTTGATGTTTTATTAAGGGGGAGTTTATTTTTAAATTTGTGCTTTATTGATTATGTTTGTTTTTTTAAATCTTCATTATAATGCTTAAATGTGTTATAAAACCCGTCCTCGGATTCAGGGGGAGTGTTGTTATATTATTGTTTTGAAGAAAACATCAAACTTAATTGTCAATATAAAAAAGAGGGAGATTGTTAATTCTAAGATTTTGATGGACAATTAAATGTTGATGTTTTTGGTGGGACTGATGGTTTATTCAAGTGTTTCAGTTTATTAGTTCCAGTGATGAAAATGCGATGACAAATTATGAATGGATGCCAAATTATGATGACAAAGATGATAAAGAATTAAGAGTTTGAAGAAATTAGAGAAAACAAATCGAGTGAATTTCAACTCTTAATATCCCAATTAGGAACACACACGGCACAAAAAAAGTTTTTATTGTTTGTGTGTTTTGATAAGATGAAATTATTTGCTCTTATGTGTATTTGAAAAGAAATATTTATAATTGACTTAAATGGAATTTACGAAGTTAGTGGAACTTATTTAGAAAATAAAATGGTTAAAGGGGCGAAAACGTAAATAAGAATGAGTTCAAAACGAATTTATAAAAGAGATCTAGCATGCATAAGTCGACTGGTTGGTTGACCAGACAGAGCAGACAAAACTCTCTGTATCTCTAAGTCGACAAGTAAGTCGACCGGTGAAGAGAAGATGAACTCTCTATATCTCTAAGTCGACAGGTAGGTCGACCGGTGAAGATAAATTGAACTATCTAAATCTCCAAGTCGACAGATAGGTCGACTGATGAAAGCAACAACTTTGGATTAGCTACATCCTGAATCGAACGGTCGACTGGTTGGTCGACTGGATGCGCAGTTTCAGGATATTGGAGGATTCCGAATTCATATCTAAAAGTAGCCGTTTTTGGTTGGAATTTGTGAGAGATTTCTGTGATTTTATGATATTTAAGATATGCTTCACCTATTATTTAAATACTATTGATTTGGTTTATTAAGTTTGATTATTTCTCAATTTGGTACATAAAATTGTTTATATTCTATTTAATTAAGATTGAGAAATATTTGGGAGACTTAATTGAGAGATTTAAAAGCTATAATTAAATAAATTGAACCAAAATGATGTCATAATGATATAAGGGGTCTAAGAGAGCATTTAAGTGTCATGACACATGGGAACTAGCCGTTAGAAAGATGATTTATATCCCATATATATAGACCTGCGTTTTTCATATATGATTAAGAAGTGAGAGTGATTAAGAGATCATTTTGAGTTGTTCTAAGAGATATCATTTTGAGATTTTGTGAGAGCTATTCTAGGAGACGGTCTTGAGAATCATTTGTTATTAATCACTACTGCTATCGGATATGAAGTAACTGCATTCTATTTATTTTTTCGATGCATTCCGGGTGAGATCTTTTCAATTATTTTCTATTGTGCATAGCTTGTTTAATTTTTGGAAATTGATCTTTAGAAATTATTTTTGATTCTTTATTGAGGAAAATATTTTATAAACAATTTCTTGAATCTGATTACGTGCTAAATTATTTGGTACCCATCTTTTGTTTAAAATCAAATTTTCAATCTCACACTTTTCTATCACTAGATTTGAGATATTAATCGAGTTTTAATTTATCTGCTGTGGTAGAAACTCTGAGTGAGATAATCTGCTGATCAAATTGTATTGGGAAGTAGTGTGTCGGATTAAAAACTATTGGGGGTATTTAATCAAAGGGTAGCCGATTTTTAGTCTCTTCCTGTAAAGAGATTGATGTGGTAATTCTTCTTGGATAGAATTAAGTTTGAGTGAATTTTTGGACGGTTCAATGCTTACCGAGTGAAAGGATATTTGGAGTGTTGGTGTGGTTTTGATTCTTTTACCTTTGTGTTAAAAGAATTAGGTTATTCTTTAACCTGTAAAAAGTAGTAGTTCTTCCTTAGCCTGTGAAAAGAATTTCATAAAGGTTAATTATGAGCCTGTAAAAGAATCATTGTGAGAGTTTGGTTCCTATCTGTAAAAGAATCTTGAATTTAGTGGGTGCGAATCTCCATGGGGCTTGGAAGACTGGATTAACCAATAGTAACTTGGTGAACCAGGATATATCGGTATGTACTGTATTGTTTATTCCTTTATTTTATCTTTTGTTGTTTGGGTGTGCACCTAGAGCTTATTACACTTATCCGCTGCTATAAAGATAATAATTAATTTTAGGATAAAATTAATTGTTTGATTTTTGATGTGTTATTTTTTCTCTGATATTTTTTAATTACCCAATTCACCCTCCTTCTTGGGTATTCCATTGGGCCAATAATGGAGTTTGTTCCCATATGTTCTATAGATAGTATCCTACTCTGAATTCTATCTTTGGCAACTAGAAACTTGATCAAAATTAGAATATGCAATGATCTCCAAATGATATGTCTTCCAATAAGAGGGCATGTAATTTTATGTTTTCTGTAAATACTTTATAACCTATTTGGATGGTTTCCAGCGATCTATCCCAGGGTTACTTAATTATCTGCCCAATATTCCAAATATGGACCCTAAATCCGGACGTGTACATGGTTGAGTGTACACAAGACTTTCTTTTGCCAACGCATAAGGAATCTTCTATATTTTTTCTTTTCCAACTCATTCTTGGGGCATTGAGTGAGACGAAACATTTCTCCTTAGGCAACAGGAGTATTTCCTAGTGCACAATATTTCATGTCAAATCTAGCAAGCACCTTATCGATATAGCTCTTTTGTGATAACCCAAAGGCACCCTAAGAGTGATCTCGGTGTATCTTCATTCCTAATACAAAAGAGACATCCACAAGATAATTCTTGGTTAGAAATCTCTTGCTTTCGTACAATAAACCTATATTCTTGCAAGCTATCAATGTGTCATTGACATATAGCACTGGAAATATTGAATTTACTCCCACTAAACTTGTGATATACACAATCATAATCTACATTTACCTCAAAACCATATGTGATAATGATTTGACGAAATTTTTGAAACCATTGACGGGAAGGTTATTTGAGACCATAAATGGATTTCTTTAGCTTGCAAACCATAGACTTTCGATTGCTTAATACAAAGTTTTCTAGCTACACCATATATATCGTTTCTTCAATGCCTCAATTGAGAAATGCAGTCTTTACTTCCATCTGATGTAGCTTTAGATCAAAATGAGCCATGAGTGCCATTATAGTTCTAAAAGAGTCTTTCGAAGACAGTGGAGAGAAAGTTTGTTTATAGTCTATGCCTTCCTTTTGAGTAATGCCTTTGGCGACTAGACGAGCTTTATATCTCTCGATGCTACCCTTTGAATCCTTTGTTTTAAATACCCATTTACAATCAATGGGCTTCGCACCTTCAGGTAACTCGACGAGATCCCAAACATCATTGTCTTTTATGGACTTCAACTCATGCTTCATGGCATCAATCCATTTTTGAGAGTTAGAACTGCACATGGCTTGACAGAAGTTGATTGGGTCATCCTCTGTTAAACCAATGCCATCCTCATGTTCTTGGCGAAAGATAATATATTCATCCAAAATTACACTTCTCATCTCCTTAGTGGATTTCCTTAATGACACTTCTTGAGGTTGTTGAGTTTATTCCATAGGTTGTGTTTGAGGAAGAATCTTATTGTTGTCTTGTTCTAGAACAATGTCAGGAATAGGAGCCTAAGCCTGAACATCATTATCTAGAGTTAGAGTAGTATCTTGAACAACGATAGGTATAGAGACTTGATCACCGTCAATAACATGTTCCTCTTCAAAGAAAACTGTGTCTTGAACAACAATAGGTACATAGACCTGATTCCTGTCAATAATAAATTCTTCTTCGAAGACAACATTCCTTATATTTCCTTTCTCCTGAAACTCAACATCCTCAAGGAATATTGCATTTCTTAAAGAAGGATCTTCATGTGAGATCGTAAAGCTTAAATCCTCTTGATTGTTTAATGTACTCAACAAAGCAGCAGCTAACGATTCTTGAGTCCAATTTTATTTTATTTGGCCTATAAGCCCTTGCCTCAGCTGGACAACCCTAAACATGTAGATGCCTTATGCTAGGCTATATGTATAACCACAGTTCATAAGGGGTTTTATCCACCACTTTAGTTGGTACCCTGTTCAGGATATGTGCTGTAGTTTTAAGTGCTTCTTTCCAGAGTGATTATGGTAAAGAAGAATGCATTATCATACTTCTAACCATATCCTTAAGCGTTCTGTTTCGTCTTTCAGCAACATGATTCATGCCAGATTTTCCTGACATGGTGTACTGTGGGATGATTCTGCACTTCTTTCGGAATTTAGCAAGGGTCTTGGACGTTATTTTCCTGATCCGTCAAATCTCCCGTAGTATTCACCACCAAAATCCAATTTGACAACCTTAATCTTCTTTCCAAGTTAAAGTTCAACTTTAGCTTTAAATATGCCCAAGGATCGAGACTTCTCATGAATTAAATACAGGTACCCATAACGATAGTAGTCGTCTATGAATGTAATAAAATACTATTGTCTATTCCAAGATGTCGTAGGGAATGGTCCGCAGTATGAATTAGTTCTAAGACACCGGAACTCCTATTGGCACCTAATTTCCTCTTTACGCATTCAATACCAACTTTTAAATTTGTTAAATTGAGGGGATCAATAATTTCGTTAGAAATAAGAATCTCTATTCTCTGGTTAGAGTTATATCCTAGACACTTGGGCCAAATTATAGTGGAATTCTCATTAGCTAATTTGCGTTTTATATCAGAATTAGTTGTATGGAAGGTTTTATTATGTGAAGCAATAATATCCAACAATTATAGATTATTAATTAACGAAGTAGTTGTAATGATATTTGAATCTCGAAAAAGAATGAGATTATTTTTTCCAAATGAACAAGAAAAACCAAATTTGTCCAAAGTAGAAATAGAAACCAAATATCGTCTAAATGACAGAACAACGTATGTCTCTTTCAAATCAAAAAGTAACTAGTGTTTAAATATAATCTAAAAGTCGCTATTGCCTCAACAACAGCTGTTTCACCATTGCTCACATAGATATATCTTTCAGCATCAAATGACTTTCGATTCCATAGGCAACCTACATCTATATACTTCTATGAGTAGTAGGACCAGAATCTACCCATGAAGTTTAACTAGGTATAAAAGCTAAATTAACCTTAGAACAAACCAGAGTAAGAAGCATACTATTCTTTACATGTCATATGGCGTACTTGGAATACTCTCTTCTCATATGTACAGCTTTCTTGCAGAAGAAATAGGTAAATTCCTGATCTTAATTTTTTTGCAATTTGGACTGTTGTGTTCCAACTGCAGCTTCCTGACCTTTATCTCTTTGTCATTTTTTTACCCTTAGAGGTAGTGGCTAAGTGAGCACTTTCTGTCCTTTCTCGCTTAATTATTTTCTTGTTCTTGCACACAGTCAGATAATAGCCCATTAAGCGTCCATTTATCCTTTCGAGTATTATAACTCCCCGTAAACTGACTGTATTGTGCAAGATGAGCAATGAGTGCTAAATGCACGAGTTAGTCCTTAGACAACTCTAACTTTAGTGCCTTTAGTTCCAAAACGACATTAGACATTTCCATAATGTACTCCCTTATGTTCCCCTTTCCTTTATACTTTATCGAGACAAGATCAGCTAAAAGCGTACTTGTCTCTGCTTTTTCCTTCTTTACAAAATGTTTTTCTATTTCTTTAGGAAATGTCTCAACAGTTACTTCATCGGATATACTGCCCCCGAATGTTTTTGGAATACTACATTTGATTATCATAAGACTTATGCGATTAGAACGGTTCTATCTCTCATATTTCCTTTTAGCCTTAGGGGAACTTTCTTCAATGAGAAGTGAAAGTTGTTCTTTTCTTAGCGTAAAGTCAAAATCCACGTAGACGAGAACAATTGAAATGTTCTCTCTCTAATCCTTAAGGTTTGTGCCGTTAAGCAATGAAATAGAATTTATGTTAGCAGTAATAGTAACAATAACTAAACAGAAACGAAAATAAATAAACACACATACAAGTATGTGTTAAAATAATAAAACATAACATGAACAATTAATCCAAATTTGGGGACCCATCTCAAGATACCTAGCACAACAGTAATTCCTATTCTTTGGACAAAAGAATTAACTATAATTGATACTCTCAGCGCAGGAATCAAATGTTGATAATAGATCTTGTCAAATAGTAAGCCTTTCTTTCGATCGACTTATTTTTCACATGAAAACTTGATAATCATCACACATTTATTCCCGCATGTATGTTTATTATTTAGCCAATCAATAACCTTCCATTGGGCCGATTATTGATTACATAGATAATAATCATATTAATCTCAAACAATGTCTATTATTTAGTTAAATGACAACCTTCCTTTGGGCCAATTATGGTTCTCATAAACAACAAACATCAATATTTATTATTTGGCCAAACAATAGTCTTCCTTTGGGCAGGCTATTGCTAACATAAATAATAAGCACTTATATCTCAATATCCTAAAATAAAATAAACTACACAACAGAGATTACTTTGATAAAATATTATTTTATTTTAATTTATTTTAAGATACAATATTATGTTAGTCAACTGTCCTCAAGGTTTATTGATCGAATGCCATGCAAAAAGTTAAAGTTTCTGACGTTGGAGTATTCAATCAGTCGACTGGTCCTTAAAATTCAACTGACCGAACCTATCTTTAAGTAGTTGATTGACTGACCATGAAAATCCGATCGACCGATCGGTCATCCCAGAAATATTCGGATCCTAAATTAGTCGGTCTACTGACCGAAAAGGTTCGGTCGACCGAATTGGACAACCTTGGCATCTTATATTGATCAGTTGACTGACCATAAATAGTCAATTGACCGATCGATCAGAACCCAAAAAAAAGGCATCATGAATCAATCAGTTGACTGACCACGAAAGGTCAGTTGACCGATCGATCCAGAACCAGAAACGCCCCTTTACTAAATCAGTTAATCGATTCCTAAGAATTAGTTGACCAATTCAACCTTAATTCAATCAGATCTGATTTCAATCCCAATTTGGACTACAATTCAATTCAATTATGAAAAAACTCAAAACGAAAAAGTTGTAGATCTTGTTTTGAGCTTTCTACAAAATCTTGAATCACCTCAATCAGAGTTCGTATGTGAACGTTATGGATAAAAAACGAACACTTATCAAAATTGTCTGAACCCTATATGCACCAATCGGTTAATCGACCAACAGGGGTTGGTTGACCGATTTGTTTAAATCTAGTTTGAATCTGAAGTTTTTGCAGCAAAAACACCCCAAAAAATCCAAAAATTGGGGTTTTTTCTTTCTTTAGATTCGTAATATTTAACAAAAAATCAATTAAATCATGCAAAACACATAAAAACATTAATATTTTCTCTCACTATTTTCACAAATAAACAAACTTTAGTGAAGAAAACACAAATCCTAAAATTCTACGAACTTGAAAAATTAAAGAACCCTAATGATTCAACATGAAGTAGGTTTTGATACCACTTGTTGGGATTTATTCCTATAGATCTAAATCTATATCACCTAACACAACATGTCGACTCATCAAAAGTTCTATACTAATCACATAAGTTTGCATACTTGGATTGATTACGATCAGTTGACTTCCGATATGGAAATCTACGACAATCAATCATGAGAAAGACACGGATTGAGTGGGTATGTGGTCTTCCTCAACCAAATGTCTGAAGTTCCTCAATAGGATTCGCGATTCAGTTCTAGATAGAAAGAAGGGATCCGTCAAGACGATTTGGTATGTTGAGAACCATAACGCAAGTATTATCTATTTATATAGTGTGATAAGGGTTCCCATAATCCCCTAATCACTCCAACAATTTCTGGTATCTACTCATTTAACCCAATTTTTTTTTAGTAGTTCATGGGCTTACCCAAATTAATTAGATCACTTAATTTTAGCCCATTAAATTTAAATAGCAAATATAATTACGTTAATAATATGTTGCTCAAAATTATATTGGAAATAAAATTTCCTAACAGCTTTTACTGAGAATCTTCTAGGAGTTGAAGAGAGAATGATAAAAGAAGGAGAATTATGCGAGAAATTATAACTAATGAGTGTAAAAATGGTCACTCCGACGTAACCAATTGAAGACCACCACATGCCCGCAACTCCCTGTAAAATTTAAAGCGCACCAAAGTTTGAGTATGGAAAATGTTTCGGGCAGAAGAACATCCCCAACCGTGCCAGCAATCCCAAATGTATCAGCACTTTCCAGGATAGGTCAGCAAGCCATTACTGGGATGGGGAACCTTTTCCTATCTCGGTGTTTCTCATTGCAACAGTACTCTTTTCTTATGTCGACTTCAAATAGCTTTTCAGGCAAAGCCCCACTCCTCATCTCCGATTATCCAAGGAGGGCAGGGCAAATGAGCTCTATACTCTCACTCTTCCCTTTTTCGGCTATCCAGGAAGGCCAAGAGCCAAGATCCTCATCTCGACTGTAGCAGGGTTGTGTCTTCATCAGTTTATAAGATTGGCTCAATTCTCTATCTCCTAGAATATCCTAAAATATCCCAAAACATCTCCTAAATATCCCAAAATATCCACAAACATCATTATGGCTTTCTTCCCCAATCAAAATATCTCCAAATGTCTTCTGAACATGGCCAAAACAAGAGCCCCTTAACATATTTCCATTGTCTATATACTAAGTTGAGACCATGATGTGATTTTAAGGAGACATTAACCCATGCTTAAGTCTCTAAGATAATCTCTACCTTGCCTATAAAAAAAGGTATTTTGGTCCTTCTCTTTTCGGCCTAGAAGGTTTTTGGGCTCTTTCCAATAGAGGCCATCCCCTTTCCAGCCAGGGACCCGTCCACAGATTAGAAGCTACACTGATCGAAGATTTCCATTCCAGGCCTCTTCAACTCTATCCAGGGTTGATCGAACCATACCACGGGTGTCAAACATAATTGTACATCAACAGTTTGGTGCTATCTGTGGGAACCACTACTAAAAGCCTACCTCCAATCATCCTTAGCTCTCATCTTGGCTAGTGGTTAGATAAATACAAGGTTTGGTCAGTATTTATGGCCAAGAGACCTTGACAGTATGGTGGATAGCAACTCGGCAGGCAAAATATCGAGAAACTCCAGGCTAGATGCAAGGACTATCCTCCCCGTCCCGGAGAAAGAAGAACATGTACTCTCCATTAATAAAGCAGACCCGTCAACTCCACCTACCAAACCCCGTACTGGACCACCTCCTGGGGTTGCAGATGCAGTGCGACTTAATAACTTTGAACGCTAGTTGTTTCAGTTTCAAACCTGCCTCGACACCATCCTCTCTCGTTTGTCACCAGCCCTAAATCAGTGGGGACCGATTCTCTGGAACACAGAGGAAGAGGAATGCCACTTGCCACCTGCCACCAGCTCCAGACCGAGGGGGACCGATTCTCCAGCATGTAGGGGGTGAGGATCCTCACTAGGAATCAGATCGTGTCATCCATTCTGAAGCGTATGTTTTAAGGGAACAACCTCGTCCACGCGATCGACTAATTAGAGAACGGATTCTGGCTCCACCAGCCATTTTTGATTTTGCAACTTTTCCTTTACGAGCTTTCCAGACATAGGATCACCATGATCACCAGACGGGGAGAACTTACAGTAACGTCACCCGTGCAGATCGTAGAGCTCACCGTACTTAGGAGGTTGACTTCCACTATTATCTCGCTGAAAGGCAGGGATCACGAGTGGCTGCAAGTTACCTGGCAGTGCTATCCAGGGGAGAAACAATATTAGAATGGAACGTTGCCGAGATAGAGGCAGCTCTTGTGCAGATACGAGGCCCTAAGGGGGCTACTGGACTCCATTCAAATACAAGGTCCCCTTTGTTGACGATATAGTGTTTGGGGTAGTCCCTTATAGGTTTCCCAGTTTGCAAATAACCTTTACGACGGGAGTATCAACCCCAATGATCACCTCTCCATTTTCATTGCATTCATAGACATGCATACAACGTCTATGGTGGTAAGGTGCAAGTCATTTCACCTCATACTCACCAGAATGGCCAGCACTTGGTTCTGAGAGTTGCCTCTAGCTTCAATCTCTACGTTTCCTTAACTGGAACAACTCTTTTTAGCTTGATTTGACTGTTCCCAGAGAAGGCCCAAAACGGCAACTCACTTTCTCACCCTCGAACAGGAAATTGCCAAAATTTTGGGTGATTTCGTTGCACAATGTCACAGGGAAAGTTTGACCAATAGTAATATTCCAAACCCTATGGCTTTGAATGCCTTTATTGATGGCCAAAGGCACCGGAGACTATCATACGATTTATGCTCTTATCTTGCGCTAAATCTAGCCATTGCCCGTGCTTGAGGTATAAGCTTCTATGAAGTAGACCTCAGGAAAGCTATGAAACGGGAACGAGAATGGAATCAAAAGCAAAAGGGCCGACTAGAGGAAGGGCTAAGCAGGGCATAGGGATTGCAGAGGTTGCAGGCGGAGGGGCAGTTAGGACCTCTTCTCGGGGATCGCAGGCATCCTACACCCCCAGGGAATTACCCAGGGTTGATGCCCTCACTGCATCCATAGCAACAATTTTTGCTTAAAATTCGGGGAGGGGATTCTTCTTGCCGTCTCCTCCCCCTAAAGGAAGACCCATGGGGAAAGCCGTTTCTAAATATTGCGAATTCCACCGTGACTGTGGACAATCAATAGATGAATGATTCTAACTCTGAGAAGAGATCGAGGCCCTCCTAAAAAGGGGGCACTTTGGTCATTGGTAGCGTGTGAATACGCCGCTACTTTCACTCACAAGTATATGAGGTCAAGATTTAGTATAGGTCAGGAAAGTTAGGTTTATCGTGTCCACAACAATTGGTTGTGACTATTATGGAGTACCGTGCTTGTCATGACCTAATTTTATCTAGGCAAAAATAAATTGTATTTATAATTAATTAATACTACTACTAAGTTAATTAATCTAATTAAAATAACTATACTAATATTACTATGAGATGATTTAGGAAAAATATTGCCTAGGGATTAACTTTGTTTACAAAAATGTGTTTGGTCTCGTTTTAGTTTACGTTAATGGCGTTCGGGTATCCGACGATCTCGGTTCATAAACTCACTTGTCATCTCTCCTGAGTGTAAGACGAGTGAATACATGACTTCGCGTCAACGAAGAAGTCCCCTTCAACGTCTTAACGACACTAGGTCGTGTGAGTCTCGCCCCAACGTCGTTGATTGCACACTTTCTAATGCCCTCTCAGGTCGTTAGATTGTCGTGTTGTGTTTATCCTAATCCGAATCCGAGGTTACCTCTCCCGAGTGTCAAACCCTATATTCTCTAATTATCTAAACAAGCATAATATCATTATAACATGACAAACACAATCGAAATTATTATAAAACACACATTAACGAAACACAAACTTAAACAAACAACACTTTTATAAATTTACATTAATCCCTAAACAAAAACCCATTTAGCTTATGGCTATAGCCAACTATACAATGAAAATAGAGCTAAACATGCTCAAACAACAATCCTAAGTTAAGAAATAAAGAAAGAAACGAGATAAACTTACCCTAGTCTGAAGATTTGTTGCTAAAAAGGTTTTGAGATCGCTCCCCCTTCTTTGCTTTGTGATCTTCTCCTTAGGATTTGAATGAGCACTCTCGAAACCTCTCTCTAAAATGTCCCTAGTCTAATGGGGCTCTAATGGCCGGAGGAGAGGAGATGAGAGGAGAGGAGATGAAAGGGTATAAATAGGGAAAATATCCTAAAAATATCTAAAATCTGGTGCAGTGCGATAGCCTAGGCGGTAGGATTTACTGCCTAGGCGGTGGGTATGTCGGTTTAGTGATCGCCTAGGCGGTGGAATAGTGATCCAAGTCTCTGCATTCTAACGGCCTAGGTGGTGAAACTGCAGTGAGTTTTAGCTTGGCTTTATACTTTGACCGCCGCAACGATGGTTTGGTCGTTGCGGCGGTGATTGCAGGTTCTGAATTTCATAATCTTGCCTCCTTGCTTGTTTTTTCACCGTTCTCCGACCGTTCTCGATACGATTTCATTGTTTATGCTCCGATTTCATACCTTTTCACCCTACACACCTATTTTAATACATAAAGAATAAAAACACATTAAAATGTATTAAAACGTAGTAAACGTACTCGAAAACTAACAAATTTAGTTTGAAAATATATAGGTAATTTACACCTATGAAATACCCTCAAACTCTGAATTTTGCTAATCCTCGAGCAAAACACCCACACAATACAAGAAAATATAAAAACTAATTACAAAATTGAAAACTAAAAACGAAAAACACTAAAAACAAAAATGTGTAAGTTTCAATTATCATCTACCGGCCGAAAGATTTTTCCCTCATCGGCCCCCAATCTTATCAAGTTCAAGTATAAATCAAACCATGTAGTGTTCTAGAATTTCAACGTTCAAAAATAGTAAGCGCCATTCTAGATCTTGTTTACGTGTGTGTGATTAAACTCAAATATACTACTATCTATTAATTAGATGGGATTATCCCTAAATATAGTTCATGACTAAAACCTTTATGGTATATGGAATGCATACGCCTGACCTAGGATCTATTCTCCACTAATGTAGGCTCGGAGGTTCATGAAGATCATTAGGGCTTGGTTCGGTGTTGGAATAATGGCCACGGGTATATCGAAAATACAAAACAGGTTAATCGTCGTTAACGTGACAATACCTGAGGCACATGCTTGTCTTTCTCACACTCAAAACCCCATAGTTTAATTAGAAACAACCCTGAACATACGTTTAAGAACGCATTACTCACTTGTCATGTAAAAAAGAAACGTAAATATTTTTATTTTTTTTCATAACACACCCCCAAACTCGTTCGAATTTTTAAATTTTAGGAGTCTGCAAAAATGATTAAGTAACACACCCCCAAACGCATTCGAATTTCTATAATTTTAGGAGTGTGCAAAAAATATAGACAACATACGACAAGTGAGTACTCGAATACCAAACCAATTTAGAAGTTCGCCTTAAACCCAATTGCTCACATCAAGTAGCGAAATGCTAACTTGATTCACTCATATTGTGCCTTCAGTTTAGCGACGTAGGTTTAGAAAAAGCTAAATCGGCCAGGGTATTTGTTTAAATGTTCATAATTGAATTAACTTTTAGGCTTCAACAGGGTAATGAGGGATAATGATATTGCATGGTAGGCTTAAAAAGGCTCAAGCGATCCAATGAATGCCTAGATCATATCTCCTAAATAATCTTGCCTAGAATTTCACCTCAAATTTCCCCCAAATCATGTTCTAGAATCCCTATTGTCATGAAATTGAGTGAAGGATAATCGATTTCAAATCAATTAGATAGTGTTATATTGAGTTTATGTGCTCATGCATTTAGGATCTACAATAACTTTTACTAAGACGATACGTTAAGCACACAGAACACACATAAATGATCTTTACTCTCGACCTCAATAAACAATCAGGGATAGACTTATCATCGGGTAAAGTCCCAGATGACATCAAAAGTTAGCACAAAACAATAACTAAACTAAACAAACTAATCCTAAACAAGCATGCACATGATAAAAACAGTAAAACTTAACTAATAACATAAACAAATACTAAACATACTAACACATCACCACCAACTTAAAATAGGTGATGTCCAAAAAGACGCGTCAGCGATCCCAATGACTGTATATAGCATGATATTGAAGACGGGGGTTTAAAACACATACATGGGAGGCGAGAGAATCTCGCCTCCAACCCAAAATGGCGGAGATGGATCTAACTTATTTTAGAACTTGGGTTACCTCCCAATAAGCATGTAGTTTAATGTCCTCAGTCCGACACATGCCCTCAAGACTGGAGAGATGTTGCAATGAAAGAAATGCAAGAGTACATGTCGATCTAAGATTTTCAAGGATCCTGCAGGAAAACAAAAACAAAACTACAAAGAAAATTTATAAACACTAAAAAATGCCTAAATTAAAATCAAGTTATTTACTCACAATATCGACAATAACACAATCAAATCAATCCCCCGCAATTGTTACCAAAAACATGGTGGCGATCGCCAAAAACTGAATTTGACGAACTACCAATCTCCGGCAACGGCGCCAAGAACTTGGTGACCGCAATTTAAGTTTTTCCACTTTTACCGCAAGCGTACATATCAAGTTTTAGTGACCTTTAGGTCAGGTATCGTATCCATAGGGATTGGTTGAGATTATTATCGAGTACCGTGATTGCCCTAACCTAACTTTATCTAAGCGCTAAAAATAGAATAGAAAATTAAATACTAATACTAAAATACTAATTTAACTATACTAATTACTAATACGAGATAGTTTAGGGGATGGATTATCTAGGGATTAACTTTATTTACTTAAACGCGTTTGATTTCATTTAGTTTACAATAATGGTGTTCGACCTATTTGACAATATCGGTATCTAAAACTTCTCCACCACCTCTCCCGAGTGTAAGACAGGGGAATACACAACTTTGTGTCAATGAAGAAGTCCCCTTCAACGTCTTAACGACCCTAGGTTGAGTGAGTCTTGCCCCAACGTCATTAATTGCACACAAAAGCTCAGTTAGTAAACTCCCCCATCACGTCTCCTGAGTGTAAGACGAGGGATATAACGCAACTTTGAGTTAATAAAGAAGTCCCCCTCAACGTCTTAACAACTCTAGGTTATGTGAGTCTCGCCCCAACGTCATTGATTTTATGCATTGTGTTTACCCTAGTCCGAATCCCGGGGTTACCTCTTCCGAGCGTCAAACCCCATATTCTCGACATATTTAAACTAGCTTATAAACATGAAAATATGATAAGCACACTCAAACATTGAAGAACAATCATGAAAGAAACACAACTAAAATAAAACTACGTTTTTATAAATGATATTAATCCCATACATAATCCATGTTTAGCCTATGGCCATAGCCATTTATACAATTGAAACTAAGCTGAACATGCTCAAACAAATATCTAAGATAAGAAATAAAAGGAAAAACGGATGAACTTAGCCGATATCCGAAGATTAGCCGATAAACCGTCTACCGATTGATTCTCCTTCTCCGCGTGGTAATCTTCTCATTCGGATTTGTTTGAGCACTCCTTATACTCTCTCTATACTATAAACTAAGCCCTAAGGGATGTAATGGTCAAAGAGAGGCAAGAGGAGAGAAGAGGAGATGATATTTAAAAGGAAAATATCTAAACTGTGCAGAGGTCACCGCTGCGGCGGTGGGCATGTCGGTTCACTATTCGCCAAGGCGATGAAAGTGGTGCTAGAATGGGAAAGCATTCTATAGTTTCACCTCCTAGGCGGTGAGTGGCCGGCAAGAATTTCCCTTCTCTGCATTTTCACTGTAGCGGCGGAGGTTTGGACTCTACGGCGGTGGGATTCTTTTAGAATCTTGCCTCCTTGCTTGTTTTTCCATCGTTCTCCGACCGTTCTCGATACAATTTCATCGTTTATGTTCCGATTTCATACCTTTTCATCCCATACACCTGTTTTAATATAAAAAGAATAAAAACACATTAAAATGTATTAAAACGTAATAAACGTACTTGAAAACTAACAAATTCGGTTTGAAAATATATAGGTAATTTACAGTTATTATGTCCGCAAAGATAACGCAAGCTTCAGAACCATGGCCAACCCCCACTGAGAAGAGAAATTGAAGAATTTGACGATGAAATGCATATCGATGGTGAAATCAATGTGATAGATGGTGGCCTCAGCCTTGGGAGAGAGACTACCTCTTCTTGGAAGAGGCACATGGGTAAAGCAAATAGAAAAGTTGACGAGGACGGGTATGAAGTGAGCACAATTGATGTTTCCTGCAACATCATCTCCTTCAATGAAGTTGATCTCTGAGGGGTTTATACCCCTCATGTTGATGCCTTGGTAATTTCTGCCCTGATAAATCACTACAAAGTTGGACGAATTCTGATCGATGGTGGGCATTCCGCGGATATCATTTTCAAATATGCTTTTAACCAAATAAATGTGAGTTCAAGTTCCATGAGACCCACTACTTCCCCCTTGTC
Source organism: Eucommia ulmoides (assembly GCA_016647705.1). Classification (NCBI taxonomy): domain Eukaryota; kingdom Viridiplantae; phylum Streptophyta; class Magnoliopsida; order Garryales; family Eucommiaceae; genus Eucommia; species Eucommia ulmoides. The sequence goes on along the minus strand of CM028339.1, from coordinate 35,343,860 downwards.
AAGTTTGGTGGGAGGTAGTAAATTCCGTGGGTTGGGCCTCCATTCCCTTCAAGATCGGCATGACGCCTACCTCAGCCATAGTCTATATTAAATTCCACATCATGGACTGACCTTCTCCTTACAATACAATCATTGGGTGACCCACCTTGGCAGCGTCAAAATTCGTATCCTCCTCTTACCATATATTATTAAAATTTTCTACAAAAAAAAGGGTGGGAGAGGTGAGGGGTGATCAAGAATCCATTAGGTCTTATGCCAGAAGGGTACTCGAGAAGAAGAAATAGCAATTAATGGTCGGGACCAGGAACAGTGAAGTCGAACTTATGGCCTTGTCTGACCCCAGAACCGTGCCTATCGATTACCCCTAAGATAAGGAACCCTGTCCACGTCCTCATGAATACCTGGTAGAAGTACCTATTCATCCTACCATTAAAGGAAGAACTATCCAAATTGGGTCCAGACTCAGCCTAGCACAATGAGAAGAATTAACTGATATTCTCAAAACGAATTATGATATGTTCGCTTGGTCCTACAACGAGCTTCCTGGGATTGACCCAAGAGTTTCCATGTACCATCTTCATGCTAACCCTTACTATCCCCCGGCGAGGCAAAAAGAAGGAAATTCCACCCAGAGCGCCAAAAGCTCATTGAACAAGAAATTGATAAGTTAGTGAAATCTGTCGCGGTGGAAGATATGGAATTTCCCAACTGGTTCTCCAATGTTGTACTCGTACCTAAAGCTGAAAACAAATAGCACATTTGCATAGACTTCAAGGACCTTAATAAGGCGTGCCCCAATGATTTTTTTCCTTTTGTCGAGAATAGACTTGGTCATTGATGCTACGGTGGGGTAAAAACTCTTAAGTTTTCTAGACGCTTACGCCGGATACAACCAAATTCCCATGTTCCCTCCCGACAAGAGAAAGATCTCCTTCATTACGAAAAGAGGCACCTACTGTTACAAGGTAAGGCCCTTCGGTCTTCACAACGGCAGGGCTACCTACCAAAGGCTCGTCAACAAAATGTTCAAGGAGGAGATTGGTTTAACAATGGAAGTTTACATTAACGATATGCTCGTAAAGAGCACCAAAGCATGTGACTATATCAGCCATCTCCAAAATTGCTTTAACAAGCTTCGAACTTCTCGCATGAAGTTGAACACCACTAAGTGTATTTTTGGGGTTTTAGCGGGGAAGTTCTTAGGCCACATGGTGTCCTAGAGAGGTATTGATGGAAACCCGGATCAAATTAGTGTCATTCTCGAAATGGCATCTCCACGAACAAAGAAGAAAATTTAAATGCTCACAGGAAGGCTGGCCACCTTGAATCGTTTTATTTTACGATCTTCCAAAAAGTGTCTTCCATTCTTCAAAGTTTTATGAGGCAATAAGGTATTTGAGTGGGTAGCGGAATATGAGGCTACCTTCCTAGAGCTTAAAATATACCTCTCCTCGGCGTTGCTGCTGAGTACGCCCAGGGATATAGAAGAGTTATTCATGTACATCGCCGCTTCAAACACTATAGTCAGCGTGTCATTGGTCCGAGAAGAGGAAGGGATTTAAATGCATGTGTATTATGTGAGTCGAGTGTTAACTGATGCCGAAACAAGATAACAATGGTTTGAGAAGTTGGCCTATGCCTTTCTCATTGCATCACAAAAATTGAGGCAATATTTTCAAGCCCACGTGATCGTTGTACTATTGACCAACTCTTGCGGCAAGTTCTTCGCTCACCTGATGTTTTTGACCAGCTCATAAATTAAAGCCTTGAACTTGGCCAATTCTACATTGAATACCAGCCTAGGACAACCATCAAATGACAAGTCCTGGTCGACGTTATCGCCAAAATGACTTTCCTAGAAGGGCCCATCCCAAAAAATCATGACCCTGTTCGACTAGAGGCCTACCTTGGCTGGGTAGAGGTGTTGGTCTAGGAAGGGGCACCTTCTTATCTTGGAACAAATGAAGATCTCGGTTATAGCAAGTGGAAGCTGCTCACAGATACTTCCTCCAATGTGGGGGAATGTAGGGTCGGAATGGTCGTAGTAGCCACAGATCGAGAAGAGATTGAATATGCGCTCCAATTGGGATTCTAAGCTACCAATAATGAAGCAGAGTATAAAGTCCTTCTTGCCGGACTCCAATCAGCAAGAGAATTCATTACTAAAAATCTACAAGACTTCTATGATTCACAACTCATTGTAAATCAAGTCAAGAGTGAATACGTAGCCAAGGATCCAAGTATGATCGCCTACCTTGGGAGGGCAAAGATATTGATGGAAAATTTCAAAAAATCCAAGTACGCCAAATCTTACAAGAAGGGAATCGACACGTCGACGCTTTGGCCAACTTGGCCAACGCTGTGGAAATCACCCTGAAAATGAGCATTCCCGTAGAATATTTGGAGGAACAAAGCATAGCAATTTCTAACCAAGTGACCACCATATGAGCTCTTTCTGATACATCGACTTGGATGGATCCAATAAAGGAATACCTCCTAAATGGAACACTCCCCTCTGATCGAGCAGAGGCCAGGCGACTACGGTACTGGGCATCTAGGTACACTATCGTTGATGGGTTGTTATATCAGAGATCCTTCTCGGGCCCATTCTCCCGTTGCCTAAGACCAGAAGAATCTAACTACGTGATAAGGGAAATCCACGATATGATATGTGGAAACCACTCAGGAGGAAGGTCTATGGTTCACAAGCTCATTCACCACGGATACATCAAGATGGACATGCTCAAGGACTTCCTGGAGTTTGTCAAAAAATGTGATAAATTTAAGAGATTTGCCTTTCATCCCCAGCTACCTCCAACCATTCTCATCCCTATGACGAGTCCTTGGCCCTTCTCCTAGTGTGGCATTGACCTTATCGGTCCATTCCCCTAAGGGACCGGGCAGAGAAAGTTCATCGTTATCACAATTGACTATTTCATGAAATGGGTGGAAGGTATTCCACTTGCACAGATCACCAAGAAAAGAATAAGAGATTTCATATGGGAAAATGTGGTGTGTCGCTTCGGAATACGCAGGGCAATCGTCTCCGATAACGGGAAGTAATTAGACAAGGACCTCTTCGTGGAATTCTATACTGAGTCGGGGATTCATACCCATTTTGCGTCACCAGGGCATCCTCAAGTCAACGGACAAATGAAAGTTTCCAACTACACAATTCTCCACAAACTCAAGACCAGACTTGATAAATCAAAGGGTAGATAGGTGAAAGACGTATGCCCCGTTCTATAGGCTTACCATACTCTAGCAAGAACCCCCACGGGAGAAACTCTTTTCGTAATGACTTTTGGGTCAGAGGCGGTAATCCCTGTCGAAATCAACGTGCCCTCTTCCCGAACATCAATGATCTTCAATCTAGATGAAAACAATACATCTTTGGCCCTTAACCTTGATCTTCTTGAATAGAAAAGGGAACCTGCCCGTGTTCGACAAGCAGTTTATCAACAAATGGTAACCAGGTACTACAATAGAAGGGTCTGTCCTAGGTCATTCGACGTTAGACACCTCATTCTTCGAAAGTTACCCTGGCTACCAAGAATATGACTGCCGACAAACTTGCCCCATCTTAGGAAGGGCCATATCGCGTTACCCGTATTGCCCGTCTTGGCACCTATGAATTGTAGACATTAAATGGCATCCCCTTAAGGTACCATTTGAATGTAGAACATCTGAAGCACTATTACCTCGGAGAGGAGGCTCTGATGGGTTTGTAAAGATTTTTACTTTTTTTGAAGACTGTAAAGAGACTACTTATGAATAGAAGAAATGTTTTGTTCCACCAGTTCTTTATTCTCCAAATTTTATCTGTGGTGGTGAAGTGCAACCCTCATCCCATCTAGGGTTGGGATGAGTAGCCCTCCCCACGAATTTCCAAATTACATGTATACCGAGATAAGCAACCCTCCGGGACATCTAGGATGAAGACGTGCTACCCCCAGCTCCAAGTTAGCAAAAAGCGGTATCCCGATGCTCAACGTCAGGGGTAGTTTTCATAAAGGAACCCATCCTGATGCACTACGTTAGAGGTGTAACCAGAACTTCTCCATAGGTCGGCAGTATTGGCCTGGGGACTAATAGCTATCATCCTCCGACGACGTTGTTTCGATCGGGTCTAAAGACCTATTGGTACGTATCTCACTGCTGACAACTGAGCTAATCTCAAGTGATACAAAAGGAAGGATGCCCCTGGAAGGACAATTTGGGATAACCTGATAAGGGTCAAGGATGAGCCCTACTAAAGAGAACCCACTTATGATCGGCCATAGGAGGCCGACCTAAGGTCACCCCCTTAGGGACTTCAAGGGCTATACTCTATACAGGTACCACCCCTGGGATTATAACCTACCACCCGAGCGTTTCTCGGATGCTAGGCTAGGAGGTAGAGAAGTTATGGATATGGTAAAACAACATGAAATAATGCCTTTCCTAAGAAGGGGAGGAATGATATCTTCTTGGCATGTAAGTTTGAGAAGGGACACGCAATTTCTTCTTAGTTATTTGTTCGAGAAGAGGTTTAAAACCAAATGGTAGAGACTTGAATTTTTTCAAGCATATCTTTAGGCAAAAATTACACATGTGTTGCAGATTGTCCGCCCAGAGCAGAGTACTGCCGAGGTCAGGAAGAAAGACAAAAGGATGTCCAATTGCCTAAAATAAATGGTAAAGGGTAAAAAACAAGTGTTATAGCTAAAAATGCCCAAGTCCTAAAAAATAGTTGAGAAGAAGACATAATGGTTAAAAAAAGTCCATAAATTTCCAAGTCTTTGAAAATGACCGAGCAGGGCTTAGGTCCATTACCGAGATGAGTTCAAGTAGTTCGCCAAGCAAGAACCCAACCGTATGTTCTATCAACTTTCTAAGGCCTCTCCACATCTTGGTGTTTTCACGATAAGGATGGGAACAAAACTCATCTGTCGAGAAGAGGAACCATTTCTACTCCAAAGGGTACGAACTCTCCAGTGATAGACAAGAATGAAAAATTCCAAGGCATGTATGCACAAACTCAAAAGCAGTATGGAAAAATCACAAGTGTTCAAAATCTTTTGGGCAGAAGTGAGGGAATGCCATTAATTTATTCAGTGTTCATTACATCCTAAACGAGTCCCAAGGCCCACAACAAAAAGGCCCTTTTCAAGGCAAAGGATCCTAGGATGCCAAAAAGTACAATCATAAAAAAAAATTAAAAAAAGAAGAAGTTAAATTCAAGTTTTCGGATTCAAGATTGAGGGGTTGGGATTGAGGTTTATTCTTGATCGATGGGGGACGGATCGTCTTTGCCTTCACCGATAGGGGGTTCATTCTACCCAGGCATAATTTTTCCTGGTACAGTGTCCGTTTCGTTCAGGTCGGTATTTACTGCCCTTGTCTCGGTTTCAGCATCTCCTCATTTGGCTCCAACCTCCCCTATCTCTGCACCAACTCCCGCCATCACTACGTCTCCACTTCCATCTTCGATCGCAACATTTCTCATCTCAAAGCCAGCGCCTTCTTCAAGATCAGAATAATCCATCCCAATGTTGTCCACCAAGAAATCGGAGTGTTGCTGGCGTAAGTTTCGGATTGTATACCTATGACTACTCTCCACCATCTCGACAACCATGAGCATTTTCGTGTGAGCATAGTCTGAAAACTCCTTCCATTCGCTTATAGCGTTCTCTTTAGCTTTGAAGTTGCTAGCAGTATGTTCCTTTTTCTTCATCATCTTTTCCATTCTCTCCCTAATGGCAACGCGGTTAGCCTTCAGCCTGCCATAACGGGATTCAAGGGTCGTTTTTGCCTCAGATAGCTTTATCTTTTCCTCGGTTTCTTTTTTTACCTATTCCTTGGCAGTTTCTTCATTAGCCATCATTATCTTTCTCAACTCATACCACAGCTTTGCCTGATCTACATTCTATCTATGTTTCTTACAAAGTTGTCTACGCTTTTCGTCAACCTTTTGCTCCCTCTCAAGGGCAGCAGTGAGGCATCCAGACACAGAAGAAACCCTAGATAAGACCTATAGAACATAAGAAAGAAGAATGGGTTACATCGTTGCCCTAAGAACAAGTTAAAAAAAAAAAAAAAACAGGTAGCTTTTGGCATTAGTCCTACCAGTATCATGTCTCTCTGCAGTTTGGTTTGGGTCTGGGCATATGTCTCGGCACTTATTTGTTCTGTGTTTTTGGGAGAAATGACATGGTTAATATAAGTAAACAACATCTTTGGGTGCTCAAGGGCTCTTTGCCCAAGAAAGACGCTTGTATTCGGGGTTAGGTGGTAGCGCGGGAAAAGCACACCGCTACTTACACTCGTAAGTATACGATGTCTAAGTTTTAGTATAGTGTGATCATTAAGATCGGGTTATCGTATCCACAGGGATTGTTGTCATTAGCGTTTGTTGTGACCTAAGTTTATCTAGGCGAAAAACAAATGTAATTAATTAATTAAACTAATACTAATATAACCTAAATTAACTACACTATTATGTTAATATTTATGAGGGTGAAGAATCACCTAGGGATTAATGTGTTTATAAATACGTGTTCGATTCCGATTTACTTCCGTTTACGTTGTTCGACCTATTTGATAACCTCGGTACGTAAACTCCACCGCCACCTCTCCTGAGTATAAGACGGAGGAATACATGACTTTGAGTTAATGGAGAAGTCCCCCTCAACGTCTTAACGACCCTAGGTCACGTGAGTCTCACCCAGCATCATTGATTGCACACAATCCAACTCCCTCCTTGGTTATTGGATCGTCGCGTTGTATTTACCCTATCGACAATCTCCATTCTAAAACTCCCTCGCCACCTCTTCCAAGTGTAAGACGAGGGATATAACGCAACTTCAAGTCAACGAAGATGTCCTCCTCGACGTTTTAACGACCCTAGGTAGTGTGCATCTAGCCCCACGTCATCGATTGTCCACGATTCAAACCCGACCGGGTTATAGAGTCGTGGCGTTTGTTTACCTTAATCCGAATCCGGGGTTTGTCAAAACCCTGTATTCTCCATTGATCAATAAAAGCATAATAAACAAACAATACGATAAATACAATCAAACTACGAAGAGCATTCACAAACGAAACACCAAAATCATCCAAACAACGCATTTATAAATATAGTGTTAATCCCTACTACAATCCATATTTAACTCGAGGCCATAGCCGCATATACAATAAAGTAACGAGCTAAACATGCTCACATACTCTTACGATTAAGAAATAAGGAAAAACAATCGAAGAACTTAATCTCGTCCGAAGATAAACCGCTAAGAACGCTCTACGATCGATTCGCCGTCTTCTCCACTTCGGGATGTGAGCTCCACACCTAAAACTCCTAAATATACCCTTAGATATAGCCTAAGGGGCTAAAAAATCCATGGGGGCCAGAGTGTCCACCAGCCAATGGGGAGGAGAGAGGATATTTATAGCAAAAATATCTCAAAAATATCTAAAAATATCTTAAGATTGTGCAGGGAAAATCTGCCTAGGCAGTGGAAATTGCGCCTAGGCGGAGTTAGGTCGGTTCGGTCTGATTGCCTAGGTGGTGAAGTAGGCGGTGGACTGGGAGAACATTCTATTGGATTTTCCCCTAGGCGGTAGAATTTCTGCCTAGGCGAGCGGCTGTTAGTAGCCCTTCTTCGTCTTTTGCTGGATTTCTGCCTAGGCGATAGAATCTTCGCCTAGGTGGTCGTCCGTCAGTAACATTTTGCTCTTCTCTACATCTTCACCGCTTAGGCAGTGGTCTGGATGCCTAAGCGGTGGGCCTGTTTCATCTTTTAGCCTCCGAGCTTATTTATCCACCATAACTTCGAATCGCTTTGTTTCGATCTCATCGTTTTAGCTCCAGTTTCCGATCTTTTTTCCCCACACACCTGAGTTATACAAAAAGTATGAAAACTAATTAAAACATAATAAAAATAACTATAAACATATTTGAAAACTAAAAAAATTGGATTGGAAATAGATAGGTTTTTCACACCTATCACTAGGATTGGTCTTGTAGTGGAGACTTGGCTTGGCTGAGGGGCTCCAGAAGCCCCCTCAGTCCTTGTCATCTTTTCTCCATTCGCTGCAGACCTCCCAGCCTTCATTTTTCCCTTATCTTGACTTACTCCAACAATGCCCTTCCCGGAAGAGGGCGTAGGGGCCTGTTCAAGTTGCAGGAAAGTCTCTTTCCCGGCAGTGGCTTCGGCCTCTCGCCGCTGCTGTTCTCTCTTGCTTATTCTTCTCAATAAACTCTCTACCCCAGGAGGGGCCTATCAAGTATAGCTCGTCTTGTCATTCTCTTCCCCTTCGTCGATAGTTCTCCCTAGGGAACTGCCACCTGAGGAAGGGTACTTTTCATTTTCTCGACCTCGGCCTTTGCGGTGGCGGCTCTCTCTTTCTACAGGTTTGCCAATGCTACCTTATCCATCTCTTCCAAAATAGGGTAAAGAGCTGGATAAGTAAAAGGTAGAGGAAACGATAGAAGATTCAAAAAGTTAACAACTTTCGAGAAGGGGAAACATTACCATTCTTGGTGCTCTCCTCGATCACTAGTATTAGTAAGCCTGGAACGCAGTAGAAATGGTGACAGTACAATGCCGAATCCAACAGCTCTTTTATATTTTTATACTCTGTCTCCTAAAATGACATTTTTTTGTTGTTTGATCATAGCACTTGGTCGGACTCTCTTTCAGCTCGCCTTTTTTGGAACTGTTCCATGAAAAAAAAATAGAAGAAAGGGAAAAAATGGTCAAAATATTAAAAAATAATTGTGCAATCAATGAATCACTCACAAATGAGGACACTCGCACCTATAACACCCCTTTCCCAGGGAATGGGGTTGACTCTCTCCTCATCGGGACCAAATTCCTAGCCTGTTCCTCCTAGGAAAAAATACTAGAGCTTCTAATTCTTCACTGATTCCTCTAGGCCGGAACGAAATTGTCGCCGAGAAGCTACATTATACTACCCCTTCCTCGAAGGCATGGATTTTGGGAAATAGAGAGATTTGAATAGATCTAAGGACGGTTCCAGTACTTCAGCCTTTAAAATGATAAAAGAAGCTACGAAGGCTCGAATGTAATTAGGAGCAAGCTGTGATGGACACAACTTGTACTTCGAGCATAAGGTCTGAATCCAAGGATGGATTGGAAATCGTAAGCCTCCACGCAAATGCTCCATATACCATAATAAAACCTTCAAGAGAGGTGCAATACCTGTCCTCAGAATGAGGGAGATGGGTCACCAGCCCTTCTGGGATGGTATATTTGTTCTGGGCATCTCGGATTTTCTTCTTCGTCATCGTCGTTTCGATCCCCCAAACAGGACTATCTCCTAGAACCGCCTCCTCTCATGTTTCGACCTCGTCCTCCAAACATAGAGTCATAGTGGGGCCACTACTAGACCCAATACCATCGTCGCTGTCGTAATGGCTGCAAGGCTCTGCACCGCCCGAAGACCTTGCCCTTTCTTCTAGGCAGAGAGGCAAAGCCAATTGAGGGTTTATCTGTCAAAGGGGAAAGGCATTTAGGGCCTTCCCAAAGATGGAAGACCCCGACACCGACATAGAAGTAAAATAATAGGAAGAAAAAGACATTTTGGAGAAGAGAGGAGTTCCCGACAGGTTGGTGCTCTAAAGAACGCAAACGTGTGAGAAGAAGTGCAGGTAGCCTCTTTTATGTAGTAGGAAAATAAGTGCACTCCCAATCTCCACGACTGATGACGCTATGGAAACGATTGGAAAATGTATACCGTTCAGGATCCGTGCAACCACGTATCCCCTTCCTGCTAGTTAGCTAGGTGGAACGTTTATTCGCATTAAAAAGGCATCGCTCAAAGGACGTAGGCGTGATGGGATGCGGGCATAACCATTCACAACTTTATCAAAATCTAGGGTAGTCCATTCGTTGCTGTTCTCGGGCCGTCCACTTGTATTCTCGGGCCTTCTTTTCTATTCTTGGGCTAACTGTTCCCATCTCGGAATCAACCATCCCCTTCTTAGAAAGAAGGCTTGACCCTCATACAATATCCCTCGAAGATCGAATAAGGTCACTTACATCTCAAAAAGCTCCAATTAAAGCGTTAAAACTCCAGAAAAGGCTCACAATAGAGTCCTCAGTCTTTTAAATTTCTTTTCAACACTAGGGACTGGGGGACTACTGAAGAGTGTAAAAATGGTCACTCTGATGCATCCAATTGAAGACCACCGTATGCCTGTAACTCCCTAAAAAATTTAAAGCGCACCGAAGACTAAGTATGAAGAATGTTCTGGGTAGAGGAACATCCCCAATCCGGCCAACAATCCCAAAGGCCTTAGCACTTTTCAGGATAGGTCAGCAAGTTATCACCGGGATGGAGAACCTTTTCCCATCTCGGTGTTTCTCGTCGCAACAGTACTCCCTTCGTACGTCGACTTCAAATAGCTCTTCAGGAAAATCCATTCTCCTCATCTTTGATTATCTAAGGAAGGCAGGGCAGATAAGCTCCATACCCTTTCCCTTCCCATTTTCGGCTATCCGAGAAGGGCAAGAGTTAAGATCCTCATCTCGGTCGCAGCAGGGTTGTGTCTTCCTCAGTTTATAAGATTAGCTCAATTCTCTATCTCCTAAAATATCCCAAAATATCTCCTAAATATCCCAAAATATCCACAAACATCATTACGGCTCTCTTCCCCAATCAAAATATCTCCAAATATCTTCTAAACACGGCCAAAACAAGAGCCCCTTGGCACATTTCAATTGGCTATATGCCAAGTTGACACCATGTATGATTTTAATGAGACATTAACCCATGCTTAAGCCTCTAAGATAATCTCCACCTTGCCTATAAAAAGGAGGGCATACAATTGCCCAAAGGTAGATGAACTTTACTCATTCTTGGCAATCACTATATAAACTCTCCCCCCGTACACTGATTCTCACGCCGAATAGGACACGCCCGGACCATCCTGGAATGTCTTTTGTGCAGGTTTCTAGGTGTTCCTCTTCCCAAAACTGCTTAGTTTCAAGTGTTGGTTCATCTCTCCAAGGATCACAAGGTATTTTGGTCATCCTCTTCTCGGCCTAGAAGGTTTTTAGGCTCTTTCCAATAGAGGCCCTCCTCTTTCCGGTCAAGGACCTCTCCATGGATCAGAAGCTACACGTATTAAAGATCTACATTCCAGGCCTCTTCAACTCCATCTAGGACTGACCGGACCATACAGCTAGTATCGACCAAAATTCGACATAACAATAACCAACAAGAGAGAGTTGCTGTTAATCCAGGAAGTAGATTGCGGAGTACTAATCTTGTAGAAGAACTGCGAGGTAGAATTAGGAATTTCTTGGGTTTGAAAATTGATGACAAAATCCGGGAAATAAAATGGTTGGTGAAATGAGGCATCCTGGGGAGAGTTTGTAATTGAGGTGGGCTTGTAGTGTTTAGTTATAGAATTAATGTTAGTTACGCAATTTTGATTGATAATAACACACTCTCTCCCTAACAATATCTGTTGAATTCCTTAACATTATTTTTGTTTTTAAATATAGGGTTTAATGTCACTTCCCCATAGAATTCGATCAAATTGCATTTACACTCTATATACCTTGCACATCACTCCTTAGGAGTGGGGAAAACTAATGAAGGGTAATTTCTCCGCCCACTCATAACCACTCATAGCCTCAAATGCGGTAGGAAAAAGACCCCGAGGAGACCGTTTGACTAGCCAGCATTCACCATACACATTGACTACACCTATTCACTGAGTAGAGGTTAGAGGGCACTTGTCTAGTGATGACCACCGCCTAGCGACCAGATCTAGGGTATTGTGGACCTCATCCATGAAGACCACCACCCAACGAGCGAAGGCATTATCGACCTCTTCCATGGCGTCCACCACCTAGCAACCAGAGTTAGGGCGTTACCGACCTCTTCTGTGATGACTACCATCCAACCAGAGCTAAAGTGTCGCTGACCTCATATGGACGACCACCACCTAATGACCAGCCAAGGGGTTCTCCACCATGATAGTTGTGCTAGTCACCGACCAACGACCTCTGAACAATGACCTCCCAGGCTACTAAAAAGAGCTTTATCTTTCCCATAGGCTGAGCTCTATCTTCTGTTTATCTAGGCCAAGTTACGGGCTCCCTCTGATGGGCTGAAAGACAAAGCGCAATGTCCTAAATTATGATGCGCTTCTTCTCATTGACCACACGTCGGATTATCATAATTAACAACACTCATAAACCTAATTTGAGAAGATAATCAGCCTTATCTCCTATAAAGAGCAGGGCATTCAATGACTTGATTTCTTACTCAAGGTAATTATATATCTTTTTCTCCCAATTTCTTACTCTCACGCTAGGGGAACTTCGCGAGGCATATCCCAGTGGGTTTTTTTGCAGGTACAAGCTTGGAATTGTGGACATTTTATTGTTGAGTATTTCCACGGACCGCCTAGTGAACACCGAGGACTTGAACTGCATCTGAATAGGAAAACTCTACCCGGACACTGGCCCAACCAACTGGGGGTGTTCACCAATTTTAAACACAACAACTTTTATGGCAAATAACGTGTATTGATACACTAGTGTTCGTCACATTAGATAAAAACTAAGTAATCCTGATTTTTTTTTGTAAGCAATAATTGCCTATTTTTTGAAAAGCTGATGTAACGAAATGTGATAAGATGTGTTTTTATGAAAATTGGTAAATAATCTTAATATATCCATTGTTGTTGAATCCAACATTTGTTTAAAACTACCTAAAAATAGATATTTGAATTTTTGTTATTGAATTCAACAAAGAAAGTTTTACAAAATTATTACTAGCATTTGGTATGGTGTTGAATTTAACATTTGTCTATAACTACTTCAATAAATAGTCATATGGATTTATAAGGTTCAATTCAACAAAAACATTTCCACGAAACCAATTAAAAATGACATTTTAGTGTTAAATTTAACATCTGTCGAAAACTACTTCACAAAATAGAGATATAAGTATCATTGCAAACCCTCAATCCGATGATTAATATTTTTCAATTAATTATATCATTTACTAAATACAAGTCAACCCTTATAATATTTTTCTCAAAGACCACTCAGTTTCAAATGGACTCTTGGACTACATCTCATCACCCTTATCTCACTAATTTCAGAGACTCCAACTCTACTAACTTTCCATAGAGCCTAAGATATATCCATACCAATCACTACCTTTTCCAATTGAAAGACATATAAAGATATAGGGAAAACAGACTTGTAGCTACCTCCAATAGTAACCTTGGATCAAGGTCCTGAACACCTATTTTTTTCCATGATTGAGCCCATCCTAATATACCAAAATAGCCAATGAGTTCTTTTTTCCTTTCATTTTTCGTACTAAGAAAAACTTCTTTTCTAAAGTGCATATAACGTTTATCATCGATTTTGAAAAAACAATGTCATCAATTTAATTCTTTGATTTTGCATCCTAGTTATCTTTTGAATCACTTGAGAATGACCATTCTTGATTTGGAAATTCACTATAAAGTTTAGAAATTGGATCATTTGAATTACTTTGGCAAAACGACTCTACAACAAGCTTACCATATTTCGAGACAAGACAACCATATTTGTTGATTGACGAATTCTCTATGAGATTAACATTGGGAGACGTTTCTATCACAACTCTCGAGTTCAAATCACCAACTGATGAGAGGTTCGGTGCACCCACTTGTTCCAAGCCTTTAGTTAAATCTATCGGTAATACACCTTGAATACCACTTGACCCCACTAAGTCCTATTCCCTAAGAATCAGGTTCATAATCATATCTCTAAATTCCAATCTATTCATAGTTATAGATAAACATAGATGTTTCCATAATTGATCACTTTTTCTACTCTATGCAATACTAGTTTGATTCTGTATATAATATCCCTATTAGAAGCAGAGATCTCACTGTTATCAAGATCTTTTGGCGATTGAACTATTGATAAATTCATAGGACTTGAGGAAGCAGGGTTTAATAAATCAGTATCTTACCCTATCATGGCAAAAGAAGGCTTGAAAGTAGGGGAAGAAACAACTAGTTCACCATATGTAGATCCTATACCGCCTCCTTCTTTTTTAGCCTATTTTTGTTTTCGACACTGAGTGCCTGAGATCACTTATTGAACGAAGCCAAACAAACGTGAATCACTTTAGTTTTCACTCTAATTCCATTGAGAATTCTTATAGTAGTCAAGGCTTCATCCAAAGTCGTAAATTGAACAAATCCATATTTTGATTTTGTTCTAATCCTTTTCTGCATTGGGATATAGACATCACGCACCTCTCCATGCCACTGAAACATAAATTTTAAGCCTTTAAAATACATTGAAAATTTTACCATTAACCTATTAAAAATAATTAAACAATTAAAAAATAAAATACATTAATATCCCTTTAAGTTTTTATTTTTTACTTTACTCCTTACCTTTTCACAAATAACATCAATACCTATTTAACTTTTTTAAGCCCTATTTTTTTAACAAAGCAACAACAACAACAACAACAACAATTTATCCTCATTGGTCATCTTCTTCTTTCTTCTCTCTCTCTCTCTCTCTCTCTCTCTCTCTTACTCCCTACACCTGTGCTCTAAAGCACAGATCCCGTCTGGTCTATGCTCCGGTGCATAGCTCGGGACACTTTGGATTCCATATTTCCATTCATTTATCTTATTTTTAATTTTTCTTAAGATTTAAAAAAAAAAATTGTGTACAAAATTTTATTTGTGGGTGGCGTTGAAAAGATGGTGACGATTATAGCATTCGAGAGGATGGTTGTGGATGATTCCAAAATGTTGCTTGCACTAGAGTATTATCCGTCTTGGGTTGTGTTTTCTTAGTGACAACGGTTGAACTTGAGCTCTTAATTTTACTCTCTCTACATCTCTATGTACGCCCTAACTCTCTATATCACTATCTATCCAAGGGGACTAATGGGTGTGTTTTTTCTCTGAAATTTAGGCCATTCCACAAAGGTGACATCGCGATGGTAGAGGAGGAGGATGAGGTAGCAGAAAGAGAAAGGTCAGTGGTAGATGGGGTGGGGGTTAGGAACAAAGTATTGTTCAAATGATAGGTGTAAAAAGTAAATTTTTCAAAAGGGCGGGGGGGTATTAGTGAATTATAAAAAAATAAAGAATAAAAAATATATTTCTAAGGGTATCATCTCTTTTTATAAGAAAAGAATTGATCAAAGGCGTGACCGGTATTTTTCAAAAGATATGGGATGTGGTTTTGAACAAAATGACAAGGGAGGTAAATGGTATAGACCCATTGAAGCACCTTGATTTTCCGAAAGGAAAAGAATATGAAATATTAAAGCATAAAAGGAGAAGGAGTTTTTAAAGCGTCACTTTTCTTAGGAAAAGTGCTTAGGACATTTCAAAATAAGGAGTCGCCACCTTGCATTTAATTTAAATGGTATGTGTTTAGAAAACAATTTAAAAAGGTCTAAATAAAATTAACTCCAGAAACATAATCGAACCAAATATTCATTTAAGAGCTCGGGGGTCGGTTACACTCGACGAAGGTGTTAAGCATCCCAAAACACCCGTTCGAAAATGATACCTTATATCCAATTAAGTCCAATTAGTTTTAAATCCGAATGTTATTTTGTTTTGAAATCTTTTCCTTCTTATAAAATCTTTTTGGCATTTTTCTAATTAAGACGAGACAAATTTTTTGGTATTTTTTGGGAATGTTCCCCCTGGTATGATCTCTTATCAAATATTAACCAATTCGACAAGGATGGTCACTGAGAGGTAGTTTTATGTATATTTCTGAGCGATTTTTTTATTTTAAATGGGCAATTAAAATAAGTGAAAAAATAGAAGTATGAATACAAATACAAATGATAATATTAAGACTAGTGTGTTATGAATTTAGTTTATGCAAGATTGTATGAAATGACTTAAAAAAAACAAGTTATATGATTTTTGTGCAAGAATAATTTAAATTTAAACGTGACAATGCAAATGGTATGAATACAGGAATAAATCAAAGAAACTATATGAATTATTGTGATTATATGTGGAAAATATTTAATTTATCTAATATATATGAAACATGCAAGTGGTGTACATGTCATAACTAAATGAGAGAGAAAGTGGAATGGATTATAAAATCTAAAAGAACTTATATGCATATAAAAAATTGTAAGTTTTGAAAGTGTCATAAACATGTCGTTTAAATGATACAAGAAATAAATGTGGATTATGAAATCTAAAAAAACCTACATGTAATGAAATATAAAAAAGTGTAAGTAATGAAAGTATCCTAAACATGTCGCCTAAATAATACAAGAAATAAATATGCAAATGATGTATATTTTAAGTTTACCCAATTAATTTAAATCAATCCCAATTTGAATTCCCTCAATTTCTACGGATATGAGAATTGAGGTAAGATTGTGAAAACATGTTTGTCAAGATTAATCTTTCGAAAACTTAGGCGGAATCTGACGAAATGGTTTACAGAGGGAAGATATTTCCCAAAACTAATCGTTTCTAAATTCCACTCTAATTGGAGATTTTATTATTACTTTTTTTTTGGATTTTTTAGTTTTTTTATTTTTATTTTTATTTTTTATTTTTTTATGACAAAGGAAAAATAAAAAAAATAAAAACGGAAAAACAAAGAATGAAAACATCCTTTACCTAACGCTAGAGGATTAAGTTTAAGAACGAGAAACCCATCCTGGCATTTTCATCGGATTATCGGACGACTTATTTTTTAGTTTATTTTTATATGAATTGCTAAAAAAAAAAAAAAAAAAAAAAAAAAAAAGAACAGTGAGATAAAGGGTGTCCTTGTGTAATGCTCAGAAGTTCATATTGAGAACAAGAAACCTCGTCCCGACGTTTTCATCGAGTCATCGAACAATTACAAAATAAATAAACTTATAGGAATTTAATATTGCGAGAAACAATGAAATATATATATATATAATAAATCAGGACGGGTATATTCACAGCCGTCGGATGAGAGACAAACTCTTATACATTTTCTAACGGTTGGATGGCTTTTATTTTACACACTCCACACGTTTTAGGGTTTGGGATTTCTTTTTCCGCTTTGTTCTTTCTCCGTCACCCACCGAAAATGAAGCTACTCTCTCAATCTGTCTCCATTGCCCGAGCGATCAGCGGCGGTTATCTCTATTGTTTTCATCTCCACCCCATCTCCGCCTGATTTGTCTCACTTTCTCGCTTTATTCTACTGCCCGATCTCGCAGATCGGTACCTCCCTTATCTTCTCCATCGTCACCTCCCTCATCTTTGCGGTCGTTATTTCTTTCATCTCCCCCGATCATCGGTCTTGGATTGTTCATCACTGTCATCGCCCTCATCTTCTATTCCCTAATCTTCATATTCTATTCCATAATCCCTGAAAATCAGTCATCCCTAATCTCTGCCCTAATCCTTGAAAATCATTCTTGCCTAAATGAAATCCCTCCATCTCGCGTCTATAAAACCCTCGCATCAGACGACCTTCACAACAAATCGGTCTTTGCTTTATCGGATCAACTGCAAAGGTCACTTTTTGATTTCATATTGGCAAGGTCAACTTCTATTTTATGTTTGCTTTGGAGTTCTGTTGGCTACTGTTCTTAGTGTTTGTTACTGATTTCTTGTTCTAATTGAATTCAACAATAATTCATCCCAATCTAAGAATGTGATCTAATGTTTGACATTAATTAGATTATTGATTTGATACCTAAATTTATATTCTGATTTTATATTGATTGCTCTATAATCATATTGAGCACCACATGTTTGATGAAATGCTTGAATGATGAACAATACTACTGATTTCATGTTTGATCTAATGATAGTAGGTTTGTCAACTTAAGAATGTGATATTACAAACATAGAACGGGCCTAGTTGAAAATAGATTCCTTTCCCGTAAAATTACATCTCATTAATGTGTACCTTATAGTATAGATAAGCAAATATATTTACAGTGGCTGCATAAATTAGGGTTATTCGCTTGACCAATTTAGAGAGGGAGAAGATGATAGCATGTTGCTTCAGTAGGTCAACGATTATAGCTCAATTAGAGCTCTATTTCGAAAGAATTTTAAAGATTTCACTATTTTTCTGTAAGATTATTTTTGATTCTAGAATAATTAAATTGTTCAATGCTTTCAACAGTCCATAGAATAATTATGCTTGATCAAGCAATATATTTGTTGCTGACAGAGAGATATATTATTTATTTTCAAGTATTGTTTCCTCATCTTCTTTTGCTATTCATTGTATTTGGGGTCTTACAAAAATAATATTGCTTATTGATAAAATACTACATTTTATTAAGAGTGAACAGTCTTAGTTCTTCCCAATTTGTTACAAAATTAAATTCTTCGTGTTATTTGGAAGGTGAGTAATGAGATTTAACAAAAATCAAAGCATTGCTGCATTGGTCCTGTTCGTGTTCCTGCCTCTGTTTCTGTCTTGTTTCTATTTATGTTCTGTTTCTAACCTGTCATGTTAAACTAATGAAATTTGCAAATGATTTGTTTTTTAATTTGAGTTCAGGGACTTCCCGACTACCACTACCATCTTCAGGAACCACGGTTGGGAGCCACAAACCGCCGCCATCACGATTTGGAATTCGGTATACGCAAGGTATTTTTGGACTAACTGAACCCTACAGCTTTGCTACCTAGCTAGATATGTTTTACGACGACAAACCTTAAGAGTAGCTATTTGAATTCTTTTGTACTAATAATCTCATTCTCGGACAATCTTCTATGCGAAATGAGATGTCAAAGATTATTCTGTCCCTATTTTTATTTCTGTTTCTGTTCCCTATTTACCATTCTTGTTTATGTTTCTATTCCCTGTTTCAGTTTCTATTTTTTGTTTTTGATCTGGCTTCTGTTTCTGTTCTCTGTTTTTGTTTCTGATCTTGATTAAATATTATTCATGAGGTATCTCTTTGGGAGTATTCTGTATTCCAATTGAAATCTTAACATAGACTTTTTTTTTATTTTTTACACTACTCTACAAAAAAAGAAAAAAAAAAATAATGTCTCAATCATACATAACCCAACATTTCAAAACTTCAACCAATCATACATAACCCAACATTTCAAAACTTCAAAAAAAAAAAGAAAAAAAGAAAAATCAATGTTCCTGTTTACCATTCCTGTTTATGTTTCTATTCCCTGTTTCTGTTTTTGTTTTTTTGTTTCTGATCCTGCTTCTATTTCTGTTCTCTGTTTTTGTTTCTGATCCTAAATGTGTTCATTTTTTTAAATACAAAACTATTTGTCGTTTGTTGTGAACTCAGATTTTTGTTTAGTTGATTTATGTTTTGTTCCCTATTTTTGTTTCTGTTTCTGTTTTTTGTGTGTCCTTTGCCATGTTGTTGAGAACATATTATCAAGAGTTTGATCCTATAGTTTTATTTTGTTGTGAACTCAAATTTCTGTTTAGTTGGTTTATGTTCTGTTCCCTGTTTTTGTTTTTGTTTTTGTTTCTGTTTCTATTTTTCGTGTGTGTCCTTTGCCATGTTGTTGAGAACATTATCAAGACCTTGATCCTACAATTGTATGTTGTTGTGAACTCAAATTTCTGTTTAGTTGATTTATGTTCTATTCCCTGTTTTTGTTTTTGTTTCTATTCCTTGTTTCTGTTTCTGTTTTTTGTACTATGTAAAATTGCACTAATTGGATTTATTTTGTTATAATTGAGTTTATATTTAAGAGAAATATATTTTTTGGGATTATTTTGTAGAGAAAGTTACATGTTCCTGTTTGCGTTCCTGTTTCAGTTTCTATTCCTGTTCCTGTTCTTGTTTTTGTTCTTTTGTTGTTTCTATTTCTGTTGCTATTCTGTTCCTGTTCCTGTACCAGTTTCTGTTATGTTCTGTTCGTGTTCTCTGTTCATGTTGTGTTTATTTCTAAATTTGGTTGATTTTTTTTGCTTAATTGCCTAAATATTAGGTTATTTATTTCTCAGATTTATAATTTTGTTCTTTTTTTCCTTGTTTTGTTCCACTTTTGTTCCTATTCTGTTCCAATTTTGTTCCTAATTTGTTTTTTTATATATTATTTTATATTTTTCCTAAATAATAATTATTTAATATATTATTTCAATGTTCTTATTTATTTATTTATTTATTTTCTGTTTTATTGTAGAATTAGAGGGAAGAGAGACAAGCTAGCGTTGAGAGAGAGAAGCTGCTGTAGAATCAGGTTAAAGCTTAGCTCTCGAATCAGGTAAGACATTCTTATACCATTTAAGTTTCATGTATACACTTTATTAGCTATTTTTTTATTCTACAATTTCATTGTTAGCTTGAGATTTGGAACCCTAGTATTGATTTCCTTTGTGTGTTGGTTTTTTGTTTGATTTACTTATGTTACGATTATTGTCCTTTAATCTCAGGCAATATGGTACGACTCGCTATTGTATTGAGAACGAGTGCTGGGTTAGAGTTGCGTAAGGAAAACAGTTCTACTATTACAAGCCTTATTTACAAAATTGTCCCGTGCGAGAATATGGAATGAATAAGAGTTTAAGTGCTAGGCGTTTGCAGAATTATAAGTATAAAATTAGTGACAGAGATATAATGAACCAAATTGCTGATGGTTTGCCATTAAATTGGACTGTTGCAAAAGAGAACGTATTTGAGAATCATCAACCTCTTACTGCATTTGAATTTGTGCAATTTTTAGAGGCTGAGCGGGATGTGCATCCATTGTGGAGAGAATTCGAAAGAGGAAAAATGAATGAAAACAAGAGTGTCAGAGAGCATATACTTAGAAAAGAGCGTCAGTACTACAACCTAAGACGTAGAAGGTTCCAACCAAACATTGCAGTCTTGGTGTATGCAATAGTGCGCACCCTACCTTCTTCATGGCCTAGAACTAGAGTTTATAGAGCCTTAAGGAAAGAATTCCTAGACCTGAGAGCATTAGGAAAGTTGTTAGAGAGTATCGAAGACGATCAAATATGCTTAAAGGCGCTAGAGGATTACGAGGTTCAACTACAAATGGGCAGCTAGAACAATGAAATTGTACCCTAAACCGACAGTTTTAAGGTATAAATAATTTTTAACCTATTTTGTATACAAAATATATGTTTTTTAAATTTTATATCTAATATATATATATATATATATATATATTTTCTTTTGTCAAGTTGTTTGTTCTCTTCGGTGGTTGAAGATGTTTCGACTTTGTTTAGTTTTATTTGAATAATAGATAATTTTTAATTTTTACGTTATGTCATTAATATTTCTAGAATAATACGATTGTTATTTTTTATGTTGTCATTTATGTTGTTATTTTTAAATTATAGACATGTGAGTTGATTTCTTTATTTTGTTATATTTAAATTTATATTATCTTAATGAAATGGAATTAATGTTATATATTTATACTTTGTTGATCTTTTGCTTATGTACAATTTTTTAAGTAATATGCCAATTATTTAATTAATTTTTTAGTTTCTTTATAGTTCGCATTGAATATTTTATTTTTGTATCTTTGCCATGCAAATGTGATGTATTGTTTTCTAAAAAATATATTCGTTTTATATTTTTCAAGGAAAAATATTTAGCTATGGAAAAACAGAAGGGGAATAATGACAAATCGAAAGCAAATTCGACTTCAAATAGTAGAGGAAAAGAGAAAGTGTGTTTTACTTCAAATAGTGCAAATGTCGGGAAGGAGAACGTCAATAGTAACGTGGTATGTATGTAATTACTAAGATTACTTCGAGTCAATTATTTTTAAATTTTAATTATCATTGTTTTATCATCCAAACATAATCACATGTTTAATCTATAAAATATAAACTAATCTTACAATACACTAGAGATTTGAAATAAACTATAAAACACAAATAATAAACGAAACAATGATATAATAAGAACCAAAATATCTATTGTAATAGAAATATATCTAAGAAATATACACATTGTTTATAAATAAATCATAAACCAAATGGAGAATAGAACCATAATAAAAAATAAAATTATGAAATAATTATCTTCAAACGATTGTTTCGTTTTATTTGAATAATGGATAATGCTAACATGTTAACTTGATCTCTATCAGCAACAACAAAAATGATTTGATTGTATAGATTATTCCTATGATCATTAACAATAATGTTTCATCCATATGATCAAATTGAAAAGAGAACCACTAAAGAGCATGAATCAAATAAGTAAAACGAGAATGAGAGACAAAACTTGATTGACATTACAATACATTCAATCGGATAACTTATCATTATAATTAGTTATCATTTTAAATATATAGTTGTTTATCTAATCTGATTTTGTATTTATACTCTTGCATTTTGCGTGATATTGAGTTGATCATATTCTTATTTATACTCTAGCGTATTGTATTCTATTTATGGTTTTATGTAGTACCTATTTTAGTTCATACTTTGTTACACACTCCTCCACTTTCCATTTTCATTTCTTTAATCTACAAAATTGAAGAATCAAACCTATGTTACCACTAGGTATTCAATGATAATGTCATATCAAAAGTTGCTCTAGCCCAACGAATGTGAAGGGAATGAGAGAGGCTTAGTTGTTCGATTCTAGAATGTCAAAAAGGTGGAACATCTCGCTCAAGTGATATTTCAAGAACATTTAGCCCAAGAAACATGTTAAGAAGATCTCTGGCTCAACGAGAACGAAGAGAACGGGAAAAAGTTGATCAAGAGGGGAGTGATCGCTGTAATAAAGATAATCGTGAATGCTTGGAAGGAGGTCAATCGTTTTTGGAAGAATTATCAGAGCCTACGCCAAAACGAAGAATGGTTACACAAGTCTCTGTGTCATCGGCAAGCACAAGTCGATATACTCCTATAATTCTCCGTGATCAAGTTACTGAGCCAGTAATGGAATATGAAATGGATTCCACTTTCAAGACCAATCTGACATTACCTTCTGAATATATAGTACCTAACAATAATGTCATATCAAAATGTGCTATAGCTCAACGGGCACAGAGAGAACGAGAGAGATCTGATCAACGAAAGTTTTAGAATATTCAATATTTAGAAAGGGATCATTCACTACTAGAAGAATCATCTCAGCCTCCACTGCAATGAAGAATGATTTTATAATCATGTGGGCTATCAGTGATTACGAGTCCATGTACTCCTGGAATTGTGGATCTCATTATGGATTGCACTACTCCATCATCCATGGAGTATAAAATGAATTCTATTGTTGAACCAAATTTGCCTTCTTCACGCAATCTTATGGAAACGTTTGATACCGTGGCTCCGAATGAATACTCAGCGCCCGAAGTTGAGGAACCAGTTGTATTGTCTGATATAAGGTATTATACTAATTCATTATTTACGTTTTTAAGTATTAATGTTTAAAAGCACTAGATGTATAAAATTTAATACTTGCCAGCTATAGGTCAACTTCAACGTGTCAACATTTTGTCGAGAATCACGATACTGATCGTGTAGGAAATTTATCTATTAACGCTAGGATGGTTACAAATTTGATTCTTCATTCTATCAGTATAATTGATGATACATGCCTTTCTCTGTGCGGTAACCCAGAACCTTTTGTTTACCCAAACTTAAATGAAACCTTGGTCGTAGCAGTTAAAGAACTAATTCTACCTTCTGGGAGTATACGGTGAGTTTATTTTTCATCTTATTCATCTAATTATATACGTCATTCACATATATGGTATTAAGATCTACATAATAACTTTGTTATTCATCAAATGTAGGCTGCCAAATACTACCAAGGAGGAGTTCTACGATTATCAAGATATTGACGAGGTGAACAATCCATCTGTCGACCGTGATGTTTATACAAGTTCAAATTGACACTCTCTTGGTAGAATGAATGTCATGTGTCCTCATTGTTCTGCGTTACACTGGATGGATGAGAGATTAACAAAATCATCCGAACGACGTCATCTTTTTGGTACATGTTGTTTACAAGGAAAAGTTGGGTTTCCACTACTTCTCACAACTCCTCCCCAAATTAAAGCACTATATGATGGTAATGATGACATATCAAAATTATTTCGACATTATTCGAGAGAGTATAATGCAAGTAACGCTTTTACAAGCCTTGGTGATAAATTGGATACAAGACTACTTTCTGGAAGAGGCTCAACAACATTTACTATACATAGAGAATTGTGTCATCGGATAGGAACATTAATCCCCGAACCGGGACAAGATCCCATTTATTCTCAATTGTACATCTACGATCCTGATTTCGCTTTTAGCATGAGAAGCCATAGAAATCCTCATTTGAGATTAGATGTTTTGCAAACTATTCAAGATACATTGTTGCAACATAATGCATTTGTAGATAAATTTCGTCAAGCTTTTGCAAGTTTAAATCAATTGGATTTGGAACAACAAACGTTGCTTGCTTTTCTTCACTATACTGCCTCTAACGATCGTTGGAGATATAATATGCCGACAACGAATGAGGTAGCCGTCATATTACCAGGGGATGGAACTGAGACCAGTGCGATGAGAGGTGTTGTTCTACATTTAAAGGGGAGTAATGAACTAATGCAAATCAATGAATGTCATCCGGCTTATCTACCATTGCATTACGTTTTGTTGTTCCCTTTTGGTGAGCTTAGATAAGAGCCTGAATTTAGACAATGTGATGTGATTCACGGTCGACACACAAACGCTCGACTAACTCAAATGCAATTTTATAGCTACCGTATGTTTGAAAGGCCAATAGAGTATTCGACAATTCTAAGGGGAGGAAAATTATTTAAAGAGTTCTTGGTAGATGCTTGGGCTGCAACTGAGCAAAATAGGTTGAATTACTTTAGGCAACATCAACCAAACCTTCGTAGTGAACTCTATCAAAGTCTTACTGATGTAGCATTAGATGGGATGGAACCTAATCAAATAGGTCAATGAATGATTTTGCCATCATCTTTTATTGGTAATCCAAGACATATGTTTGAAATCTTCCAACATTCAATGGCTATAACTGTAAGACCCCGATTTCCTAAAGACAAAGAGTTTTGGTTGCATTTTTATAATATTTCAAAAATAGCAGGGAGGATTTTGAAAATAAAGATGTAATTTAAAAAGTTTAGGGGACCAAATGGTAAACTTCCAAAAAACATTAAAATAAAAATTTGTTTTAATTCAAAAACTTAACTAAAATAAAGGGGTGAATTTATGATTTTAAGAAAAAAATTAAAAACTTGGTTGGGGATTTAAATAAGGAACTTAAAGGAATTAGGGGGTGGTTAATGTAAATAGGATATATATATATATATACACACGAGAACCGCCGGTGGGAGCTAGAGATGTAGAGAACTGGACGGAGGCTTTGACGTGGCAAGCTAGGATCAAACGCAACCACCCAATTCATGCAATTCACTCATGTAAGAAGGATCGAGAAGAAAGAAAACAGAAGGAAATCCGAGAAAAATAGAGAAAAGAGAGAGAGAGATGAGAAGGTTTTGTCGTCGCCGGCGGTGTGTTCAGTCCGGTCGTGTGTGGGTGTGCGTCGCCATCGTTGTGTGGGGGTTAGGTCGCCGGCAGTCAGCGACAATAATGGAGAGAGAGAGAAATCGTCGGCGGTCGGCTGAACCAGGAATCAAAAACAGAAAAAGAAAGAAGAAACAGAGGAGAGAGAAAGATTGTCCGGCGGTCCGAGGATGGTTCGTCGGCAGTGAGTGTTTCGGTTGGCCGTTCAGCGTGTGTGTGTGTGTATGTGAGTTCGGTTCATCGTCGGTTGTGGGTTACCGGCGTGGGTTATCGGTAGTTCGCTACGGAGGTGTGAGATCGTCACCGTTCGTCGCTGATGTTTGGTGAGTGGGTATGTATAGTTGTGTGTGCTTCAACAGTATGTGGGTGTGTGTCGTGTTTATGGACATGATTGATGAAGGGTGGTCGGCGATGGCGTGAGTGATCGTTGAGGGTATTCGGATGGCGAGGAGAGAGAGAGAGGGGCGGCCGAGCAGAATCAAAACAGAAAAACGGAAAAAAAAAAAGAAAAAAAAAAGAAAAAGAAAAAAAAAAAAAAAAAAAAAGAAAAGAAAAGAAGGGAAATTGCAGAAACCACCCTAGGAAAATCCAAAACCCATCGTGTGGTTGGCAAATGTTTCGGAAACAGGTAAAACTTCAATCGATTATTAATTCTCGTTAAATTAAATTTTAATTAGTGTTATAAATCCTAAAATCATAATCATTTCGTGACGATTAATTAATTTTAGGTACGTGGTACATAAAATTAGTAACGATTTGGTATATAAGGTCTGCATTGCATGATTAGAATGTTTTAGATAAGATATTAATTTAGACTCTGTCACTATTAGATTCGCAGGTAGTGGCGTCTAGATAGAGTGCGGTCAGTGTCAGTTTTGCAAAACGGATATCGAGGTGAGTGTACTGTCTTCTTGCCAGACTATTTTTCTATAAATATATGTGATGAGATATGTGATTATTTAAACTGTATGAATTTATAAATAATATGGATCAAGTAGGATTTGAATAATTTGGTAAATTGGATTTCGATGGTTTTCAAAAAGGAAGGTGAAAATGAATTTCTGTTGGATTTTGGTGAAATCAGACGGTGTTTTTTTAAAAGAGAATAGAAAACATCGATTTCCTATAAATGCCTGGTTTTTCTAAAAATAGAGGGTGGAAAAGTGATTTTAATAAAATCAGACGTTTTCCTTAAAAGAGAGTGTGATATATGATTTTTGAATTTAAAAGTTGGTTTTGAGAGAAAAGAGATAGACGTGGTAATTAGACGATATTTATTGGGTTGTGATTCCTTGATGCTGTATCTGATTTTGACGATGCCATAGTTGTTTCTCCCCGTAAGGGGTGTGGATTATGTTCTTCCCCGTAAGGGGTGTGGATTATGTTTCTCCCCAAAAAGGGGTGTTGATATTTCTTAGGACGACATTTCTATGGATGTTACGGTACCGTTGCAACTCCCGATCATGAGGTTAAAACGATCACTAGGACTGACCAGTGTGTGGGTATTGGAGGTGTGTGTTTGAGATTAGTGCTTAAAATCTGGTGTTTTACGTATATTGGTTGGTTTGATATTATTTATTATGATAATTGGTAGGACTTTATATTAGATGGAACTTATCTATATTGCTTTATTGTTATTGCTTATATACTTATGCTTGATCCATACTAGATTGTGGAAATATTTAGAAAGTATTAATATTTTCGAAATATTTTACTAAGAAGGCAGTACACTCGTAGGTACAACGGCTAGGAGTCGGTCCCCTACTGGCACTAGGTAGAGCTATGTGATAGAGTCATATAGGCGCTCGATAGAAGCTGTCAAAGGTGAACCTATAAAATATTCATGGATAAATACTTTCAGTTCATAAATAATGGGACGGACGTGTCCCCCCATAATTGATGTTTGTATTATTAGGTGTATGTATAGTTTATTTCATTAGTTTAGTTGGGATTTTAGTGATGTCATGTTGTAGTCACGCCAGCCTTGGGATGACGGGTGTCCGGGACGGGTTGTGACAATTTTGGTATCAGAGCCTAGGTTATAGGTTCTGTAGACTTGTTAAGAGATGTGTCGATAGAAGATCATGAGATAGGAGGACGTGCCAGTCGTCTAGTCAGTAGGGGACATGAGATAGGGTGTCAATAGGTAAGCCTGGTATGTGAGTGTTAGGTCTTTTATTTTATTAGTTTGTGCTTTGGCATGGCGCATGGAGGGTTGTTCTTTTGGGTAAGCAGCGATATGACCACGTGGTTATATTGTTGGGAGGGATGTCTTCCACAAGATAAGAAGGTTAAGTTAAACAAACCACAAATTACGTCGTTATCAATATACTAGATGATATGGCAGAACACACTTAAGTCAAAATAAAAAATAATATTCAAAGGGAGTAAATCGCTTTCTGGGCAATCTGGAAGGAAACTGCAACGTTACTGGACAAGAATTTAGTTGGGTAGCACTTTTTAGATTGATTGATAGACGGAGTAACAGTTGTGGTACGTAGTAAGGTAATAGGAAACGATATATCTTAAGTAGCCGATGATTGAGGATCTAAGAGGATAGTAGGTGCCTATAGATATAATCCATTTGAGTAAGTGATATAGAATTGCAGGTGGAGTCAAATTTGGGATAAATAACAATATGTAATGTTGGGAAGGCATATCTAGTACCTCAGCTAGTCTGATAGTGGGTTTAGGAGGTTAGCGAAGGGTTAAAGAAAGGATATCACAAATCAGTACGCAGATGCTGTTCATACAAATTCCGGCAGTGGATATTGTAATAGCTAGGGATCTTCCCTATGTAGTTTTGAGAATGGACAGGGTGCTTGTAAGCATGATTGGTAACTGTGATTACTATTAAATAAGTTTCATAATGATAAGGAGGGGAATGTTTGGCACATAAGTTGGTTAAGTATACTGGTGTTAATGAATGTGGGAAATTGAGATTTGAAACTATAGTCTTGGGACTTTAAAGGTGATTGTTATGTGATAGGAAAAATGAGTGAATTAATTTAACTCGATGATGGATTCCATTTTGTTGAACTTAAATAATCTTGGGTGAAAAGAAAAATAAATAAATAAATAAATAAAATAAAATAAAATAAATTAATCGTTGGATATTGGGGGATTGGAGTAAGTTTGTTTGCAGTTTAGGAAATTTTAATGGAAGAAGAAGTCGTCACAATAAATTAGAATATCAACTAATGATTTAGGTAAATCTGGTATGTGTTTCCATAAGGATCTGGTGTTCGTAACGTAAAAACTAGAATGGGTTACTAAGACAGTGACTAGTGCAGTAAATATGACTAGTACTCTTAAGGCATAGCATTTAAGTGAATCCAAAGGAAGCCAAAGTGGTGAATTGACGGAATATGGAGAAGGCCGAGAACATGTGACTGGAATTCGAAACTTTATGGAACTAGTAGAGATTGTATTCGTTCTAACATTTAGTGACATCTCCTGTATGACGAGATTTGTGCTTTAAGTCGGAAAAAAAAAAAAAAAAAAAAAAAGAAAAAAAAAAGGGGGTTGCATATATTAATGTCGAATAGAGATCTTTGTAAGTCTATCAGGTAATCGGTCGGGTGACCACTCAAATGGAGCTGGTAGGTATGAAGTTGACATTTAGCGATTGTAGGGTAGAGGCGCATAAGTAGATGTCTAATTGGAAACGATAAGAGTAGAGGGGAATGATGATGGTCACAGTGCTGACTATAGCAAATATTTCAGGTCAAACATTAGTGAGGTGATTGCTCATATTAATTTATGGGTTAAGTTGAGGCCCTAGTAAGTTTAGTGGGCGACTGGTCGAACAGTAACGCTGTTCAGTATTGATATTTACCATAGTATGGACATGTAAGGGTAGGATGTTCAGTTAAGAAAGTTTAGCAATGCAGTGGAAATTGACCGTAGAGCTTATTAGCGTGTCTGAGGGAATGAGGAAGTTTGGGAATTTGAAATAAAACGTGTAAGGTTGATAATGTCAAGTTACAGGCAAGACCTTAAAAGAGGTGCATGGAATAAGATATGCAATACCCTAGTAATATTAACTATATTGTAATGGCATGCACATGATTAGTAGATTGGGAATGGAAATGGGAAATCACGGCATTTGTTATCCGGTGATTTGTTAGTCAAGTTAAGGTCAAGAAGTAACGAAATCTCTAGGTGGGCTATTGTAGCCTTGACCTATACCAGAAAGAAAATGGAGAGGAGTTCGAGGAGTGTTTCCTGATACATATGTTCAATATATATATTGATAGGATTATTCGATTGCGTGATGCACCAATTTAATACAAATATTAAAAATTAAGTTGGGACAAGATATTCTTTAAAAAAAATAAATTAAAAGAGATAAGGATTAGTAATTCTAGGAATTTTATTAACTGGTTATTCGAAATCTTGAAACTGAAATTCTGAAATCATAGGTGTTATCGCCGCATGGTGATCTGAATAATAATTGTTATCAAAGTGAAATAAGTCGTCAATATATGAACAACCCATGAAGGGAAACCGTAGTGTCAGGAGCTGATAGTTATTTGAACATGTAGGTTAAATTTTTTTTTCATACTCCTTTAATTGCCCAAGTGGAAGTTGATACATTGTAAATACGATTCAGGTGTTAGAACATATGTTAAGCGATTGTGTCCTGGCAGTTTCTGGTAAGGGGGATGATTGTGTAATGTTAATAAAATCTGTTATGCTAATAATTATCTTGTCATTAATCATGGTGGCATCGCATAAAGTGTTGTATGAAAAAGATACAGGATTCCGATTTGATAAATTGAACTGAGATAGGGAAACGAAACTTCTGTGGGATTTAGAATAGCCGATGTGACTACTTTCTTTTACTGGAAATTAGAAGTTATTGAGATGTTACGGGACAAGGAGAATTTAAAATATCCTTGAGATGATATGTGCACATGATATAATATTTTATAGTTAGTAGCTAATAATTATTATAATGTATCGATTTTGTTGTGACTGAGGCATACCTATGTCCTTTGAATCGTATATATACGTGGATATATGTTTAAAGCAAGTTAGGCAGAGGGAAACAAACTTCAAGTACGTGACCACGTCAGGGACTTGATAAAATGTTGAGGTATGAAATGAATTGTTATAGATTATTTGTTTGAAATATTTGAGTTATAGTTATGTGGGTTGGAGATATTTAGGGATTATGAAAGATATCGATATGAGTATTAGAGAATTGAGGTAGGTATCGGGGTTAATGATTGTTGAGTTATCCGTGTTTATGAGATTGGTGACGATTATAGTTAGGTTAGGTGCGGAATGGAAAATATTATTGCAACGGACGACTAGAAAATGTCGGATGAAATAGATAAGTGCTGGTTACGACGGAATGAAATAGAAATATTTTCAGCAGATAGTGTTGTTACTAATCTTGATATTATCAGAGTAGCGTAGTAGAAGCAGTTAGGAACATGAGATTCTTCGACAGTGAGTGATCTGTGTTAAGTGTAATCGACCAAGTACACCTTGTTGGTTGGATGATTATGATTTGATGAAAAAGTTGGTGGTTATAAATTTTGGACAATTTGTGATGTTAAGACTATCTATAGGAAACAGTTGTTCTAGAATCACATGAGATGAGTATAACTTTGTGATGCGACTTTGACGTATTAGTAGCCTGACATAAATTTCGGGACGAAATTTCTTTTAGGATGGAAGAGTTGTAAGACCCCGATTTCCTAAAGACAAATAGTTTTGGTTGTATTTTTATAATATTTCGAAAACAGCAGGGAGGATTTTGAAAATAAAGATGTAATTTAAAACGTTTAGGGGACCAAATGGTAAACTTCCAAAAACATTAAAATAAAAATTTGTTTTAATTCATAAACTTAACTAAACTAAAGGGGTGAATTTATGATTTTAAGAAAAAAATTAAAAACTTGGATGGGGATTTAAATAAGGAACTTAAAGGAATTAGGGGGTGGTTAATGTAAATAGGAGATATATATATATATATATATATACACACACGAGAACCGCCGGTGGGAGCTAGAGATGTAGAGAACTGGACGGAGGCTTTGACGTGGCAAGCTAGGATCAAACGCAACCACCCAATTCATGCAATTCACTCATGTAAGAAGGATCGAGAAGAAATAAAACAGAAGGAAATCCGAGAAAATAGAGAAAAGAGAGAGAGAGAGATGAGAAGGTTTTATCGTCGCCGACGGTGTGTTCAGTCCGATCGTGTATGGGTGTGCGTCGCCATCGTTGTGTGGGGGTTAGGTCGCCGGCAGTCGGCGACAATAAGGGAGAGAGAGAGAAATCGCCGGCGGTCGGCTGAACCAGGAATCAAAAACAGAAAAAGAAAGAAGAAACAGAGGAGAGATAAAGGTTGGTCCGGCAGTCCGAGGATGGTTCGTCGGCGGTGAGCGTTTCGGTCGGCCGTTCAGCGTGTGTGTGTGTATATGTGAGTTCGGTTCATCGTCGGTTGTGGGTTGCCGGCGTGGGTTATCGGTAGTTCACTACGGAGGTGTGGGATCGTCGCCGTTCGTCGTTGACGTTCGGTGAGTGGGTGTGTATTGTTGTGTGTGCTTCGGCAGTATGTGGGTGTGTGTCGTGTTTATGGACGTGATTGATGAAGGGTGGCCGGCGATGGCGTGAGTGATCGTTGAGGGTGGTCGGATGGCGAGGAGCGAAAGAGGGGCGGCCGAGCAGAATCAAAACAGAAAAACGGAAAAAAAAAAGAAAAAAAAAAGAAAAAGAAAAAAAAACAAAAAAAAAAAGAAAAGAAAAGAGGGAAAATTGCAGAAACTACCCCAGGAAAATCCAAAACCCATCGTGTGGTTGGCAAATGTTTCGGAAACAGGTAAAACTTC
This sequence comes from Eucommia ulmoides, assembly GCA_016647705.1. NCBI lineage: Eukaryota > Viridiplantae > Streptophyta > Magnoliopsida > Garryales > Eucommiaceae > Eucommia > Eucommia ulmoides. Next base: position 35,311,531 of record CM028339.1, on the reverse strand, counting down.
AATCGATTATTAATTCTCGTTAAATTAAATTTTAATTAGTGTTACAAATCCTAAAATCATAATAATGTCGTGACGATTAATTAATTTTAGGTACGTGGTACATAAAATTAGTAATGATTCGGTATATAAGGTCTGCATTGCATGATTAGGATGTTTTAGATAAGATATTAATTTAGACTCTGCCACTCTTAGGTTCGCAGGCATTGCCATCCAGATAGAGTACGGTGAGTGTCAGTTTTGCAAAACGGATATCGAGGTGAGTGTACTGTCTTCTTGCCAGATTATTTTTCCATAAATATATGTGATGAGATATGTGATTATTTAAACTGTATGAATTTATAAATAATATGGATCAAGTAGGATTTGAATAATTTGGTAAATTAGATTTCGATGGTTTTCAAAAAGGAAGGTGAAAATGAATTTCTGTTGGATTTTGGTGAAATCAGACGGTGTTTTTTTAAAAGAGAATAGAAAACATCGGTTTCCTAGAAATGCCTGGTTTTTCTAAAAATAAAGGGTGGAAAAGTGATTTTAATAAAATCAGACGTTTTCCTTAAAAGAGAGTGTGATATATGATTTTTGAATTTAAAAGTTGGTTTTGAGAGAAAAGAGATAGACGTGGTAATTAGACGATATTTATTGGGTTGTGATTCCTTGATGCTGTATCTGATTTTGACGATGCCATAATTGTTTCTCCCCGTAAGGGGTGTGGATTATGTTTTTCCCCGTAAGGGGTGTGGATTATATTTCTCCCCAAAAAGGGGTGTGGATATTTCGTAGGAAGGCATTTCTACGGATGTTAGGTACCGTTGCAACTCCTGATCGTGAGGTTAAAACGATCACTAGGACTGGCCAGTGTGTGGGTGTTGGAGGTGTGTGTTTGAGATTGGTGCTTAAAATGTGGTGTTTTACGTATATTTGTTGGTTTGATATTATTTATTATGATGATTGGTAGGACTTTATACTAGATGGAACTTATCTATATTGCTTTATTGTCATTGCTTATATACTTATGCTTGATCCATACTAGATTGTGGAAATATTTAGAAAGTATTAATATTTTCGAAATGTTTTACTAAGAAGGCAGTACACTCACAGGTACAATGGTTAGGAGTCGGTCCCCTACTGGCACTAGGTAGAGCTATGTGATGGAGTCATATAGGCGCTCGATAGAAGCTGTCAAAGACGAATCTATAAAAGGTTCATGGATAAATACTTTCAGTTCATAAATAACGGGACGGGCATGTCCCCCCATAATAGATGTTTGTATTATTAGGTGTATGTATAGTTTATTTCATTAGTTTAGTTTGGATTTTGGTGATGTCATGTTGTAGTCACGCCAACCTCGGGATGACGGTTGTTCGGGACGGGTTGTGACAGCAACGCGATACCACCATCACCTTGACATGTTTTTTACCATGACTGTGAATCCAAGTTGGACAGAAATCACTGAAGCTTTGTTACCACATGAAACAGCAATTGACCGTCTAGACTTAATTGCCCATGTTTTTGAGTTAAAAAGAAGTGCTCTAATGAAAGAGATTGAAAGCACTCGAGTATTTGGAAAAAACGTTGCCCATGTTTTTACAATTGATTACCAGAAACGTGGTCTGTTGCACATGCACTTACTTATATTTCTTGATGATGTAGAAAAAATTCGAACGTGCGACCAAGTAGACAGAATAGTTTGTGCTGAATTTCCAGATTCAAATAGAGATCCAGAACTTTTCGAGACTGTAAAAAAATACATGGTTCACAGACCATGTGGTGCTCGAAATTGTTAAACCCCATGCATGGAGAACGGCAGATGCACTGAGAGATATCCACGAGATTTCACGGAGTATACAACGATGGATGAAGACGGATATCCCATTTACCGTCGTCGTGATGATGGTAAAGTTTATACAGTGAAGGGACAACAAGTTGATAATAGAGACGTTGTCCCATACAATCCGTACCTTTCCAAGACGTTCGACTGTCATATTAATGTTGAAGTATGCGCTGGAATTAGGTGTATCAAATATATCCACAAATATATATATATATATATATATATATATATATATATATATATATATATATATATATATATAAAGGAGGTGATATGATGACATTAATTTTGGGAATGATGGATGAGATCAAGTAATATCTTGATGCAAGATATATTGGACCGTTTGAGGTGGCCTAGCGATTGTTGAGTTTTCCTTTGCACTATGAGAATCCAACAGTTGTTCGATTGGCGTTCCATTTGCTTGGAATGCATCAGGTTGTCTTCAATCCTACTGAAACAATGGAGTCTATAATTTCTCGAGCTCAATCACAAAAGTTGACTAATAGAATTTTTTGCATATTGTGATGTAAATACTTCTGCACGTGTGTATACTTATCAAGAGTTTCCCTAGCATTTTGTTTGGAATAAAACTGAAAAATGTTGGAAGCCACGACAGAGGGGATTTGCCATCGGCAAGATGTATTTTGCGCCTCCCAATTCGGGCGAACGATTTTATTTGAGTCTACTATTGACTGTAGTCAAAGGGCCACAATCATTTATATGTCTACTCTTTGTTAACAATGTGGAACACGCAACATTCAAAGCTGTATGTGTAGCAAAGGGGCTATTGGAAGATGATGGTGAATGGATACAATATCTTCAAGAGGCGTCTATTATGAGTACTGGATATCAACTGAGAAGATTATTTTGTGTTATTCTCACACAATGTTCCCCTGTAAGTCCATGTGAATTGTGGGATCAATTTTGGATGCATATATGTGATGATCTCCCACACAAACTTCGTATTTTGTTTTCGATACCCATCCCAAGCGAGGCACAGATTAAAGACTATGGTCTATATCTTTTGAATAAACTACTTCAAGAATCGGGCAAGAACTTAATAGACTTTCCGCTGATTCCACAACCTATCCAAAATTGGAATATGGTAGTTGGAAATAGATTGATATAGGAACATCGTCAAATGCAAAGTGAAGCGCAACAAGAGAATGTGCAATGTAATATTGATCATCTCAATGAAGGCTAACGTGTTGCATACGAAGCAATCACTTCATCAGTGTTTGGAAATCTAGGAAAAATGTTCTTTTCGAATGGTGGTGTTGGTACAGGAAAGACGTTTCTATATAATACCATAGCAACAAAATGTTGTAGCCTCGGTCATATTGTCATTACTGTGGCATCGTTCGGTATTGCATCTCTACTACTTAAAGGAGGTCGAACTGCGCATTCCATATTTTGCATCCCTCTAGATATTCTTGATAATTCAATTTTCCATTTCAGTAAACAATCGTTGCATGACCAGTTGTTTAGAGAGACAAAGTTAATTATTTGGGATGAAGTTCCGATGCAACATAAGTACTGTGTTGAGTTTGTGGATCGCATGCTACGAGATATTTGCAGTAATCCAAATCCATCCGGGGGTATCACGGTCATTCTTGGATGAGACTTTCGGCAAATTATTCCTATCATACCTAATGGTGTCCGTCAACAAATTGTGGCAGCATCGTTGAGACGTTCGTACCTTTGGAATGAAATACATGTCTTAACTTTGAATTTAAACATGCGCCTAAATAGTAGCAACATTGAAAATACAGAGTTTTCGAGATATTTACTTCAGGTAATATTTCATTTAAACATATTTTAGCATTCTTTCATTTGCAATAGATTACTTATATATGCTTTGATACTAAATTATTCATTTATATTTGTTTTTTCTCTAAATAGGTTGGCAGTGATCCGCATAAAATCATACAGCTGCCATCAACCATACACAAGTGTCGTGATGTGGTTGAACTAATATCTTCAGTTTATCCACATCTAGGTACACCCAGTGTTGCTACCCCTACATTTCCAACTGAACGTTCCATCCTTTCTGCAAGAAATGACGATGTTAGTACTATTAATTCAGCTACTTTAAATATTTTTCCTGGAGAAACGATCACATATCTGGCCGCAAATAAAATGTCTGAAGATGATGGAGTCGATCGTCAAATTAAAAATCGTTATCCTAATGAGTACTTGAATTCCTTAGATCCTCCAGGATTACCTCCATTCAAGTTAGATTTCAAAATTGGATGTCTAATTATGTTATTGAGAAATATCGCACCAAGTGATGGACTTTGTAATGGCACACGATTAATGGCTGTCAGGTATTCTTTACGTGTAATAGAATCTCGAATATTGATAGGGATAAAGCAGGAAATTTGGCGTTCATTCCGAGAATATCCTTGACGCCATCATCTTCTGAATTTCCTTTTCAAATGACAAGGCACCAGTTTCCAATTCGTTTGGCGTATTCTATGACAATAATTAAATCACAAGGACAATCAGTGAAATTTGTTGGAGTTGATTTGAATACACCGATTTTTAGTCACGGTCAACTATATGTGGCCTTATCAAGGTGTACATCATTTCATCGATTAAGTGTACTTCTCCCCGAATATGGATCTCTATCCATGACAAATATTGTTTATCCTGAAGTATTATTGTAACTGTAATTGTCTCAATTGATGCAACATTTAAAGTTGAATAACAAAATAAATTGATATAATTGTCCAAATAGATGATGTATGTTTTATGCTCGTGCCTTCAGGCACGGGTTATATGCTAGTATATATATATATATATATACCTGTTTTGTCCAAGATTTCCCAACGCTTGGGTTTTTCCTCTCTTGCGGATAACTTCCCGAAAGGGCTCTTGTTAAGAGTCACTCTCTAAGAGTTTTTTCCTCTCCATTTCAAAATGAATAAACTAAGAGAAGGCCGGCCCTATTTATAGGAAAAGTTCGGGTGTGAAAAAAACTTAGGAAACCATAAAAACTAGGTTTGGCCACCTAAAACCTAGGCCAAGTTGGACAGGGAATGGGTAAAAAAGAAAAAAAGACAAAAAATAGAAGCTTTAGGACCTGCGGGCACGTGAAACATTGCGCCTACTGCCCCTCTCTTATTCGGCTGCCACATGGTAGCAGGGCCCATACCCTTCTCTCTCTCTCTCTCGCCCCCCTCTTACCTTTCTTTCTCCATCGGCTGACTAGTGGGGGCCCACGCTTACACTCTCTCTTTCTTTTTTGCCTGACACACGGTAGAGGGCCCACCGTTTCTCTCTCTCTCAATCCTCTTTTCTCAGGGTACAAAGGGGTGGGGCCCTTACCCATTTTCTCCCCCTCTTTATTCTTTCTCTTTTTCACTTTTTGATTTTCTCCCTTCCATGTTCTTTCTCTTTCTCTTTATCCTTTTTTTTTTCTTTCTTATTCCCTTTTCAAGTTTTTTTTTTTTTAGATTTTTTTTAAAATAAAATAAAATAAAAAATAAAATAAGGAATAAAATTTTTGCAAGACAGTTACAATGTCATGCCTACAATTGCTCTTCTTTGTCACATGTATTTGACTTGCTTGATAAAGATAAGAGACCATATCATTTTAATCCTCCTATTTTCTAGATTTTTCAAATTAGTTTTTCTATTTTTTAAAATTTTATAACAAAATGCAGATTTTTTTTTTTAAAAAAAGGCCATTTTCAGGTTGTGATGAAAAATGATAAGAACAAAATATTGATGGATTGTGACCGAACTCTAAAAGTGTTGCCTACGTATATTGACAATGCTAAGAATTAGGTCATGCATAGTTCATTATATGCCCCAGGCGGGGTGATTGATGAATACAAAATAAAGTAGTACTCACGGAGAGGTAATGCAAAATATAAAAAGCCATCACAGAGAGGCTGATGAAAAAATGGAAAAGCCATCATGGGGAGGCAAAGTGCAACATGAAACGCCATCATTAAGAGGCAAAATACTAATGAAAAGCCATCACAGAGAGGCTGAATGCAACATGAAAAAAAATCATGTAGAGGCAAAATACAACATGAATTGCCATCATAGAGAGACAAAATGCAAATGAAAAGCCATCAAAGAGAGGCATATACAAAATGAAAAGCTACTATGGAGGGGCATAAAGAAAATTGAAAAGCCACGATCGAGGAGCACAATGAAAAATGAAAAGCTACCATTGAGCGGCATAATGCAAAATAAAAAGTCATCACAGATAGGTATAATGCAAAATGAAAAATCCATCACGAAGAGGCATATTGCAAAAATGAAAAGTCACCACGAAAGGGCATAATACAAAAAAGAAAAAGCTATCACGGAGAGGCATAATGAAAAAATAAAAAGCCCTCACGGAGAAGCAAAATGTAAAAAGGAAAAACCATCACGGAGAGGCATAATGCAAAAAGAAAATGCCATCACGAAGAGGTATAATGAAAAAATTAAAAACCATTACGGAGAGGCTAAGTGTAATATGAAAAGTCATCACACGAAGAGGCCAAGAATAAAAATCCATCACGAGAGGCTGAATGCAACATGTGATGCTGTCACAAGGAGACAAGTATGAAATAATTACAAGATATAAATTGTGCCCTAGCCTACGATTGGGCTGCCAAACTCAAAAACTCCCTAGATGTGGAAAAATTCTATATAAATTGACAAATTCTATATAATGTGCCCCAGCTTGGGGTTGAGACGAAATAAGGGACAAAATATATAAAATGTGCCCTAGCCCATGGTTGGGGTTGACACTTCAATAACCGAACCTTTACAGGTGGTTTACGTACCTTAGCATTACGCCAAGAATCAGGTTAAGCATAATTCACTGAAAACCCTTTTTAGGGCAGAACATATACTTGGATGCTCATTTAGAGTGTTTGAATTTTCAGCAATAAGAGTTTCCAATTTGAGTCAGCCGGAAGCTGAGAGAACCCAATGATAAGGGAATTCATGCTCCCGGCCTCTTTGAGATCCCTGTAAGTAGACCAAATTACACTTCCAAAACAAAATATTAGTCTGAAAAAATTGGTCACCTTTGATAACTTGCAATTTCATTCCCCCATTTTCTATCATAGTCACTATGTTGATGGCGCTTGACTTTCTCAAGGTGATTCGATGAGATTTCTTTATTTGAACTTAGCAACTTCGCCTTCCAACTAATGGGCAGGACCTAACATGCCTCATCAAGGTCATCTTGGCTTGGCCTATTGGATTCTTGTCTTTCTAAATTTCTAGGTACTCTGTTGCTTGGGGTTCTAAAACTCTTGCATTTGTGTTTTCTCAAGTCCTGCAAAACTGATTTATTCCAAAAAAATGGGCAAAATATTGAAAATTACTAAAACAAGTACCGTCAATACCTGATATGATTTCTTATGAGATTTTGAGTCGGATTGTAGATAATATAGTTCCAATACATTTTCAGACAACGACTAATGTTTTTTTTCACAAATTCTGATTCCATTCAAATCCATCAAGTTTTTATCTAAAAAAATTGTTGTTTGCCCACCAAATTGGCCCGAAGTAGAAACCTTGAGAACCAATCTATCAATTTTCTTTTCTCTTCAAATATTTTCGTATTTGCACTAGTGCTTCTTGCGCGGTTAGTAGTTTGACTATTTTACCCTCTATTTTTGCCATTTTTTCTTTTTTCTTTCTCCCCATTTTTTTTACTTTTTTACTTTTTTTATTTTTTTATTTTTTATTTTTTAATTTTTTTTTTTCACATTTGTTTTGAGAAATAGATGATCAAACTTACAATGGTTCGGGAGGTAGTCAAGCTTAGAAATTAACCTAGTCTTATTTGCGAATTGAGATCTTATTGCAACTCAAGAATCCATCAATGATGGAGTAATTAAATATGGTGTCTAACAGTGTTGGTTGATGGTGACAAATTCTCATTTTTCTAGCTTTGATATACATCGAATGATTGGATACCGATATTACATTTGAGAGCTTCTTCATTGGGATTATTGATTTGGAATGATTGTGCTTCCTTTTCACCATTGAGTCCGATAGCAGGCATGCTAGGATGTTTACACCCAATTTTATCAGTTCACTAAAGGACTAATGGAGACAGCTTGATCAATTTGCAGCAATATATCAAAATATCTTCAGGGCAACAAATTCTAATCTTGCATTTTGAATCCTCCGGCACCTTTGAATTGCTATCAAATTTGGTCAAAGGCCTTTTAGATCTCACCATCATTTGTCAGAAAATAATATTCCTTTATTTCTATTCCCATTGGATCATGGTCTATATCTATATTGAAATAATATCTCCGCGTCCTCGCTCAGTCACATCACGTATAACATATGCAAGTAATTTTGGCTACTTGAAAGAGTAAGATTTAAGCATTAGACCATAGTTTGAATAAAATAGTATTTCATTTATTGAAATTGAAAAATCCATTACAGGGTAAATATTTTTTCATCCAAAAGACCAACGGGATGGAAAGGTGAGTAAGAAAAAATGTTTCAATTTTATTAAAACAACCTTACAGATTGAATGTGAACAAGGATCCCAATTTTTGCAGCCTTTAGATTTCTCAACTTGATACTCAGGCACATGGCTCGCTTCTATCGTCGCCAACATTTTGGTGAAGATCGATGATAGGTGGAAAATACCTATATACTTGTAAATCCGAATTTGGTAGTTTTCGAGTGTTTTAGTAATATTTAATTGTGTTTTTGTTAGTTTTTATGTAATTCAGGTGTAGGGACGTAAACAAGTGACAAACGAGAGAAACGGTGGGAAAACAATGAAGAAACGATAAAGCAGCAAGGTTTCAAGAACAGCAGACCCACCGTCGCAGCGGTGAAAATGCTGGGAGATGCTGAAAATGAACAAATCCCACCGCCGAGGTAATGAAAGTGCAGAGAGTTGGAGCCTGTTTCACAGTCGCAACGGTGATCCCCACTGGTGTGGCAGTGAAAGATCAGAGAGTTTAGGAAACTGGCCGACATACCCACCGTCGCGGCGATCATCTTTACACAGAATTAAGATCTTTTAAGATATTGTTAATATTTTTGGACTCTTGCACCTATAAAACTTGTTCTCCCACTTCCAATGAAGAACTCTTGGACGTCCTTAACCTTAAGACTTGGTCCTTGGCCAATCTTGAAGAGCTCAAAGAGGATATTCATCATTCGGAGAAGTGGAAACTCTAGCTAGGGATCGATATATTTGTGTAAATACTTGTTTAATCTAATATATATTTCCTTAACAGTTGTTTGTGTTTAAATTTGATTGTATTTATCATTTTATTATGATCTTAGTATGCTTGTTAAGGTATTAAGGTTGGTTTTGAGAATACGTGGTTTGACACTCGGGAGAGGTAACCCCAAATTTGGACTAGGGTAAACACAACGCTACGTTCTAACGACTTGGGAGGGCGTTAGAAGGTGTGCAATCCATGAGGTTGGGTCAAGACTCACGTGACTTTGTGTACAAAAAGACATTCGATGGGGATTTCGGCGTCAACGCGAGGTCATGTATTCATTCACTAAACACTCGGGAGAGGGAGTGAATGAGCTTTAGATACCGAGATTGTCAGATATGATAAACACCATTATTGTTAACTAAACAAAATCAAACATGTATTAAGTGAATGAAATCAATCCCTAGGTAATCAACTTAGTTAGGATTAACCCACTAATTGTAGTTTAACTTAATTTTAATTAGTTTAATTTTAAATAATTCTTTAACCGTTGGGATAATATAAGACTATGCAAATTGTGGTATTCAATTATTTAACACCATCCCTGTGGAACGATATCCGATCTTAAAGATCCACTATATTTAAACTTGACCTTGTGCACTTGCGAGTAGTCAATATAAGAGCGTAAAAATCTCGTTGTACAATCGACTTCACCACTCCCTGAATGTACATGCTCAAGCAGCAAATTCCACTGGCAATTTGGTGTAGTAGCCTCAATTGTTTTGTTTGGAAACGTGAGGGCCCCCATCCGTATGAATTTTTGGATCTTGTCTTTCAAGTGATAACACTGCTTGGTCATATATTCTCTGGATCCTGAGTGGTACTCACAAAAAACATTTGAAAAAGTGGCTTTACTTCCAGGCTTCGGCTCGTAGGTTGGAAGAGGTGTCAGCATCCCCTGCATCAAACAATTCTAGCACAATTAGGTGATTGAGACAGAAAGGTCTAGTCGTTCATTTTTACTATTTTAAAAGTTCCCCCAGTAACACGAGATGGATAGCATTGGTCGTATTGGGTTCCTGACTTCAGGGTGTGGTTAGGAATTGGAGTTGGGGAGTTTTGGTTTGGCTGATATGAAGGCGTATGGTAAGCGGGTGTTTGGTAGGACTTGGGATAGTATTGGGGAGTGTGGTTTTGGTAAGGAGGAGGTACATTCTAGTATTGGTAGTAGCGGGGACAACTTTAGGAATATGCCTGGTTCTGGGGGTAATTTTAATTTTGGCAATTTTTAGGGAGATGGTTAAGGTATTGGTGGTTTTAATTTAGGTAATTTGGGGAATAAGAATCTTGGTTTTTTTTTGGGTGAGGGGTTTGCTAGGGGGGAAATAACAACAGCTACCTCATCTTTTTTCTTCTTTGGTGGAGCCGACCTTTTTATCGGATCCGGTGATGCCCCTTCAATCTTTCCATTCCTTACTTCTTCTTCTATCACCGCGGTTTGCTTGATCGCATCGCCGAAGGAGGCCACTTCTATGCTTGAAAGGCCCTGATAGAACAACGACGTATGAATTGATTTGAAAATCTCTACCTGGGCCTCCATACTCAGTTTGGGGACAACCTTGGAAGCCTCATCCCTCTAGCGGCGATGTACCTTTGAAGTATTTTATCTTTTCTCTTTAGTATATAGTATAATGTATTACGATCCGATGAGGTATTCTTATTGTACACATACTACTGACAAAAGGCCTCAACCAGATCCTCGAAGGCCTTAATCTATGATAGGTCCAGGGTTATATACTAGATGAGAGCCGATCCATTTAATAATCGATGAAACATCTTGATAGGTGTGATCTACCTATCTATTTTCAAACTGAAATTGTTAGTTTTTAAGTACGTTTATTATATTTTTAATACATTTTAATATATTTTTATTCTTTTTGTATTAAAATAGGTGCGTGTGGGTGAAAAGGTAGGAAAACTGAGCATAAACGATCAAATCGTATCGAGAACGGTGTAAGAACGGTGGGAAATTGAGCAATGAGGCAAGATTCTGAAAGAATCCCACCATCGCGGTGTCCAGACTTCTATTGCCGCAGTGAAAATGCATAGAATGACTATCTTCCTAAACGTCCATCGCTGCGACGCTAAGATCCACCACCGCAGTGTTGAGAATACAAGATCTCCATTATCTACTGCCGACTCCACCACCTCAGCGAACATCAAACTGACCTACCACTGTCGCGGTGTTGAATCCCACTGCTACGGCAGTTAGCTCTACACAGTCTTAAGATATTTTATTAGATATTTTACCTATTTAAACCCTTCATCTCCTCCTCTATTCCGGTGAAATCACCCCCTCAAGGCCTTATACTATATTTTGGCTAAATATAGGTTGTTTAGGGATTATTAATAAATTTATGAATACGTTGTTTAGTTGAGTTTGTGTTTTTTTTGCGGTTGTTCTTCGATGTTTGATTGTGTTTATCATTCTTGTTTGTTGATTATGCTTAGATTTATATATCAAGAATTTGGAGTTTGACAAACCCAGGTTTCAGACTAGCGTTAACGAACGTCACGATCTAATAACTTGGGAGAGAATTGGATTGTGTACAATCGATGATGTTGGGGTGAGACTCACTCGACCTAGGGTAGTTAAGATGTTGAGGGGGACTTCTTCGTTGACATGAAGTCGCGTATTCTCCCGTCTTACACTCGGGAAAGATGGCGAGGGAGTTTTAGAACTAAGATTGTCGATAGGGTAAAAACAACACGATGATCCAATGACCTGCTCGGGAGTTGGATTGTGTGCAATCAATGACGTTAGGGCGAGACCCACGTGACCTAGGGTCGTTAAGACATTGAGGGAGACTTCTTCGTTAACACGAAGTCGTGTTATATCCCTCATCTTACACTCGGGAGAGGTGGCGGGGGAGTTTACGAACTGAGATTGTCAGATAAGTTGAACGCCGTTAACATAAACTAAAACAAGATTGAACACATATTCATAAATGAAACTAATCCCTAGACAATTTATTCTCTCAAAACTATCTCAATATTTGTGTTAGTATAGTTAAATTAGTATTTTAGTATTAGTATTAAATTATATTCCATTTTTATCGCCTAGATAAAATTAGGTTACGATAATCGCGATAGTTAATAGTAAATCTCAACCAATCCCTGTTGATACGATACCTGGCCGAAAGGTCCATATACTAAAACTTGATCTGTATACTCGCGGTGAAAGTGACAAAGCATAAATTGCGGCCACCATATCTTTAGGCAAAGATGACCATGGACTCCCAATTCCTACTTGTATATGATGACATGCCATTTTGGGGGGGCTAGTAGCATCATATTTCATGAACTCCGGGACTACAAAATATTTCGGATACACCACCCGAGGCGGTGCTGATAGCTCCCCATACGTTACTTTTCTAAAAGACGTTTCTCTTTTCAATTGAAGAGTGATTTATTTACCAACAAATAAAGTACTTTTATATTCAAATATTTGTGTGTTTTAAGTATTCTTTTAGTTTAATATGTTTTCGTTGTGTTTTGTAGGGGAAACGGTGCAAAATACATACAGGTGCAATAACTTCTAAGCCATTTTCTACCACAATGCAATCCGATTTTGGAAAAACGCAAGACATGAAAGTTGTAGATATACTTATTAGATTTTCATATATTTTAGAATCATATTAATCAGAGTTTGGATGAGAAAGTTATGGTCAAATTACTCAGACGTCGGTGTTGCCCAAAGCGCGCTGCAGCGCGAAAAAGGGAGCTGCAGTGCCCTTCCATCAGTGTTGATAGGCTGGTTTCTACCCATAGCACACTGCAACATGCTAAAATGTGTGCTGTAGTACCGTCTGCAATGACCTGTAACCCAAAAACCTACTTTTTGAGCTCTATCAATACCCATTTATACCTCAAACACAAGGGGAACAAAGAGGAAGAAGAGGAGGCGATTTTGGGCGAGAAAACACTCGATGGTGGGGATTTGTCATGAGATTTGAGGAAAAAAAAACCATTAGTGGCACTTGGAGTTGGAAGATTTGAAGTTCATATCCCACAATAAGATTTTCTCTTCCCTTCTCTCTCTCTAATCTTTTGTTTTAAGTTTGTATTTGTAATATTGTGTGAAAATGTTTACATTTATGAATTTATTGAGAAGATTAGCTATGGATCCATCTATGTTGTGTTTGTAATTTAATCTACGGCTTGATGTAATCTCGTTTTGAACCATATTTAGACTATTTTGTTGATTGCTAGTTTTAATTCCATTTTATATATCTCCTAGGCTTAATGTGTTTGATTCATGTGGCCAATGAGTTAGATGATGTTAAGTTACGAATTTTATACTCAAGAGATGTTGAATTTGTAATCTAATATGGGAGTGTATAATTTAGGTTATTGTGAGTCTGGGAGGAAATCAACACCTAGGAATTCAAGTTGAGAATTTAGGATCTTATGAAATCGGGAGATAATTGAGTTTTAGGTTTATCAATTAGAATCTCCATTCAATTATGTTTATCTTTATAATGCTTTCAATGTATGCTTTCACATGATATTTTGGTTGAATTGAGAACTTGATATTTGACACTAGGGAGAGGTGGTAGTGCGTGACTACGTCGCTACTTTCACTGCAAGTGTATGGGTCCAGTTTTAATAGAGTGGGAAGAGTAAGGGTTGTCGTATCTACAGAGATTGGTGTAGACTATCGTTGAGTACCGTAATTATCACAACCTAACTTTATCTAGGTAATAAAAATGTAGATTTTATAATAAATATACTAAATTAATTAACTAATTATACTAATTAATCTAATATACTAATATAGTGGTATGACGTTTATGGGAAATTATTGCCTAGGGTTTAATTTCGTTCACTTAAACGTGTTCATTTCAATCTAGTTTACATTAATGGCATTCATTCTATCTGACAATCTTGGTATCGAAATCTCATTCACTACCTCTCCCGAGTGTAAAGTGTATGAATATGTGACTTTGCATCTACGTCGAAATCCTCCTCGAGCGTCTATACGACACTTGGTCACATGAGTCTCACCCCAACTTCAAGGATTGCACACTTTCTAACTCTCTCCCGGGTTATTAGATCATCGCGTTGTGTTTAAACCCTAGTCCGAATCCGGAGTTACCTCTCCTGAGTGTCAAACCCCTAATTTTCAGTATATCTAAACAAGCATATGAACATGGAATAACGGTAAACACAATTGGATAAACACGAACAACCATTAATGAAACATAAATTTTATTCAAACAACATTTTTGTGAAGTACATCGATCCCTAGATAATATATATTTAGATATAGATGGCCCTAACCGAATATAAAACAAGAACTATGCTAAACATACACAAACATTTAACCAAATCAAGAGAGAAAGAGACAAACGAGAAGACTAACCATTATACAAAGATCGGTCGCTAAAACCACTCTGAGAATGCTTCCTCCTTCTTCGCGTTGTGATCTTCTATTGGTCGAATGGGCTTGGAGCTTTTAAGACTCCCGAAAATGTTTACACCCTATTTTGGGAGAATAGGGACGATATTTGTAGGATTCAAAATATCTCAAAATATCCTAAAGTATCTTAAAATGTCAGGCTCTGACCGCTGCAGTGGTCGATAGGTCGGTTGGATTTTTCGCGTTTGACTGCTGCAGCGGTGGAGCTCTCTACATTTTGACCGCTGCAGCAGTGGCGTGACCGCTCGGTGGAGCTTCAACAAACTCTCTGTATTTTCACTGCTGCAGCAGTGGTTCATGATTGCAACAGTGGATGCAGGCTTTGAATATATCTTTTTTGCTCTTTTTCTCCACCGTTCTTCCACCGCTTTGATCGTTTATAGACCATTGTTGTCTATTTTCACCCCAAATACCTAATTTAGACAAACTAAATAAAAACATATTATAACATAATAAAATGCTATAAAAATACTCAAAAACTACCAAAACTGGTTTGAGAATAAATAGATAAATTACACCTATCAAATACCCCCAAAATTAGAATTTTGATTGTCCTTGAACAAAACACTCACACTAAAATAAAAAACACAACTAATTAACTAACAAAAACAACCTAAACACAAACAATCTAAACATAACGTTATGCGAGTTTTGAATTCATCTATAGACCAAAACATTTTTCCCTCAACAACCCCCAAATATTATCGAGTTTAGGAGTAAAACGCACCATGTGGTGTTCTAGAATTTTGACATTCAATAATGATAAACGTCATTCTAGATCCTTTCAACATGTGTGCACTAGACTCAATAATATAACTATCCAAGACCGGATTAGATTATCTAGCAACGAAGCTCACGACTTTAACCATAAATGATTAGGATATCCATACGCCTGATTTGGTTATACTTTCCACTAATGTAGGCTTGGAAGTTCAAAAAGATCAATAGAACTTGGTGAGGTTTTGAATATGGCCAAGGGTATATCGAAAATATAAAACAGGTTAACGCTGTTAACTCAACGATACCCAAGGCACAATGCTTGGCACAAAATCACTCTTGAACCCGCTTAGATAAATTTGAAACAACTCTAAACAATCATTTAAGACCGACGTATTCACTTGTCAAAAGAAACAAAAAAAAATCTATATTTACATTTGCTTTAAAGTACCACACTCCCAAACTTATTCGATTATTACTTTTTCACGGGTATGGTTAAAACAAAAGAAAAATGACAAGTGAGTACTCGAATACCGAACCAATCAAAAATTTGCCCCAAACCCAACCATTCACTTCAAGTGGTATACACGAATGCTAACTTGATTTACTCAAATTGTGCCTTCAGTTTAGCGATATAGGTTTGGAAAAAGTTCAATTGGTTAGGATATTTGTTATGTATTCAGAATTGAAACGGCATTATAGGCTTCGATAGGGTAACGAGGGATAAATGATATTATATGGTAAGATTCAAAGGCTCAAACAATTAAAATAAATTCCAAAATCATGTCTCCTGAACTACCTTGCCTAGGATTTCACCTCAAGTTTCCCTTAGTCAGGTTCTAGAATGCCTTAAATTGTCATGAGTTTGGCTAATGGATAATTGTCCTCAAATCAATTGAATAACTATACATTGAGTCTACTTGCTCGTGCAAAATAGGATCCACAATAATGTTTACCAAAACACATTATCAAGCACACAGAATAGACATGAATAGGAATTACCCTTGACCACGAAAAAAAACTAGGGGATAATTTCATCATTAGGTAATGGCCCAGATGAACGTAAAACTTAGCATGCAACAATAACAAATATAAACACATTCTACACTAAACAAACATGTACACAATAAACTAAACAATATTTAAACATACTAACATACTACATATCACCCCCAAACTTAAAACAAGCAGTGTCTACAATGACCCAATCATCAATCTCAATATTTGAAATAAAGCATGCTGACGAAGGGGGTTTAGAATACGTACTTGAGAGGCGAGAGAATCTCACCTCTGAATCTAGTCGGAAGTGATGGATCTAATTTATTTTGAACTTGCGTTACTTTCCGAGAAGCGCGTGGTTTATTTTCCTCGGACCAACATAGAGAAGTGTTTGTCAAAGAGTGGCTTCTGCCCATAGTAAGTGTCGTACAACAGCACATATGGGTCTTGATTCAGAATGCCCTCAAGACTAGTGAGATTTGGCTTTGTATGGCCTGAGCTTTCAATAAGATTCTCCACCGGCTCATGTATTTGGTAGGCATGAAAGACAATTGCTTTTGGCAGCAAAAGACAAGTGAGCCACATCGGATCCTTGTAGATGTGATTGTCTTGGATCGGTGGTGATATTACAATTTGGACCTCAATGGTGAAAAATCACAGTCGTCAATCCATGCTTGGGTTCTCATCTCATTCGAATAATCATAGTTGAACTCTCCCAAGTTTTTTTCGTGCGTTTCAAGTTCCTCGTGGTGGCTTTCAATGAATGTGGCATTTGTATCTCTCAGGGCCACCACTTCTGACTCGGCCTCAATTAAACAGATAAGATGACCGATTTGTGTCTGAAAAGACGTTACAATTGCATCGATTTCAGCGCAGACCATCTCAATATTATCAAGACGATCTTCGTGCTCATTGATTCAGTCATTTGTTGCACTCCAAAAAGCCTGAGTCTCCCCTATAACTACAACAAATATTTTTTCTAAGGTGGGGGAAGACTCTACATTTTGGTCCGGGGTATTAATCCATGGCGCCAAAGTGTTGGAATAATCCCCCAAGCTTTGATAACTTGGTGAATAATTCCAACTCTGATAATCAAAAGCCGCCAATTCCTCCAATGACTAAAAGGCTTTATAGGCGGTTAGTTCGTAGAAAGAAGTGGTACCCTTTCTTCCTTCCACCCACGTTCTAGTTGTAGTTTCTAACCCGTCCAGGAAATTCGGAAGTTGACACTCCCTCAAGAGACCATGATTTGGAAACTGGAATAGTAATTCCTTGTATCGATCCTAAGCACAGTAAAATGGCTCATAATACCATTGAAAGATACGAAAACTACCTGTTGATCTAATATCTTCAAGTACCCTACAGGAAAAACAAAAACAAAACTCCGAAGAAAAAATTATAAACAAAAGAAATACCTAAATTAAAATCAAGTTATTTAGTCACAATATCAACAACAATCTAAAAGTTAATCTCTGGAAATGGCGCCCAAAACTTGGTAGCGTGAATATTGCGTTGCTACTTTCACCGCAAGTGTACGGGTCAAGTTTTAGTAGAGTGGGAAGAGTAAGGGTTATCGTATCCACAGGGATTGGTATAAACTATCGTTGGGTACCGTAATTATCATAATCTAATTTTATCTAGGCGATAAAAATGTAGATTTTATAACAAATATACTAAATTAATTAACTAATTATACTAATTAATCTAATATACTAATATAGTGGTATGACGTTTATGAAAAATTATTGCCTAGTGCTAGGTGTAAATTACCTATGTATTTTCAATCCGAATTTGTTAGTTTTTGAGTATGTTTATAGTTATTTTTATATGTTTTAATATGTTTTTATTATTTTTGTATTAAAACAGGTGCTCGGGGTGAAAAGGTATGAAATTGAAGAATACACAATCAATTCGTATCGAAAACGGTGGAAAAATGAGCAAAGAGGCAAAAATATGAAGGAAGCCCACCGCCTAGGTACTGTAGAAGTAGAGAAAAACAAATTGTTGTTGACTGCCCTCGGCCTAGGCAGAAATTCCACCGCCTAGGTGGAAATCCTATAGATTATTTTCCTAGTCCACCGCCTCGATGAAACACTAACGAACACACAACCTATGTTTAGCCAATGGCCATAATATTACATACAAATTAAAATGGCGTAAATATGCTCAACAACTACCAAAAATGAAGAAAACAAAGAGAAGAAAGGAGCGACTTAGCCAATATCTGAAGAATAGCTGCTAATGATCGCTTCTCTCTTCATCCTTCACCTCGGGTTGAGAGCTCTCCCTAAAAAATTCCTTATCCTAACCCTAAAATATGGCCTAAGGCCTTAGGGACCTAAGAGGTCTGAAGAGAGGAGGAGAGAAGGCTTTAAATAGGCCAAAACATATCTAACAAATATCTATGTTGTGCAGAGGCCTCCGCCAAGGTAGTGGAGTATGTCGGTTAGTGTTTCGCCGAGAAGCTAGAGCAGGCGGTGGACTGGGAAAACAATTTGCCGAATTTCTGCCTAGGTGGTGGAATATTCGCCTAGGCCGAGGGCAGTCAACAACAATTTGTTTTTCTCTGCTTCTTCACCACCTAGGCGGTGGTCTAGATGCCTAGGCGGTGGTCTAGACGCCTAGGCGGTGGGCTTCCTTCATATTTTTGCCTTCTTTCTCATTTTTCCACCGTTCTCCGACCGTTCTCGATACGAATTAATCGTTTATACTCTAATTTCATACCTTTTCACCCCATGCACCTGTTTTAATACAAAAAGAATAAAAACATATTAAAACATATAAAAATACCTATAAATGTACTTGAAAACTAACAAATTCGGATTGGAAATACATAGGTAATTTATAGCTATCACCTAGGGATTAACTTTGTTCACTTAAACGTGTTTATTTCAATCTAGTTTACATTAACGGCGTTCCTCCTATCCGACAATTTTAGTTTCGAAATCGCATTCACTACCTCTCCCGAGTGTAAAGTAAATGAATATGTGACTTCGCGTTAACACCGAAGTCTCCCTCGAGCATCTATACGACACTTGGTCACATGAGTCTCATGCCAACATCACGGATTGCACATTTTCTAACTCCCTCCTGGGTTATTAGATCATCGCGTTATGTTTAAATCCTAGTCTGAATCCGAGGTTACCTCTCCCGAGTGTCAAACCCCATATTCTCAGTATATCTAAACAAGTATATAAACATGGAATAACAGTAAACATAATCATATAAACATGAGCAACCATTAACGAAACATAAAGTTTATTCAAACAACATTTTCGTGAAGTACATCGATCCCTAAACAATATTTGTTTAGCTATACATGGACCTAATCAAAATATACAATAAGAACTACGCTAAACATACAAAATTATTGAACCAAATCAAGAGAGAAAGAGAGAAACGAGGAGACTAGCTGTTATCCAAAGATCCGTTGCTAAAACTGCTCCGAAAACACTTTCTCCTTCATCGCGTTGTGATCTTCTATTGGTTGAATGGGCTTGGAACTCTTAAGACTCCCGAAAATGTCTACACCCCATTTGGGGAGAATAGGGACGATATTTATTGGATTCAAAATATCCTAAAATATCTTAAAATGTCAGGCTCTAACCACTGTAGCGGTGGATAGGTCGGTAGGATTTTTGGCGGTTGATCGCTGCAGCAGTAGAGCTCTTTGTATTTTGAACGCTAGAGTAATGGCCTGACTGCTGCAGCGGTGGAGTTTCAACAAACTCTCTGTATTTTCACCGCTGCAGCAGTGGTTCACCGCTGCAGCAATGGTTGCAGTGGTAGATGCATGCTTTGAATACGTCATTTTTGCTATTTTTCTCCACCGTTCTTCCACCGTTTTGATTGTTTATGGACCATTTTAGTCCATTTTCACCCCCAAATACATTATTTAAGACAAAACAAATAAAAACATATTAAAACATAATAAAACAATGCAAAAATACCTGAAAATTACTAAAACTGGCTTGGGAATAAATAGATAAATTACACCTATCAAGAGGTAATCTTGGGTTCGGACTCAGGTTAAACACAACGTAAACTCTAATATATCGGGAGATATTTAGAGGTTGCGTAATCCATAAGGTCGAGTTTATTGAATTTTTCCCCCTAAATACTAGATAGGGATATCAGTATTGAAGTGTTTACATATTGTCTCACTTGACGCTCGAGAGAGGTAGTGAGAGGGTAATAGTATGCGGACCTTGATTATTGAATGAACGGAATTAACCAATAATTAATTAATAGAAAACATGGGAATAACGAGATGAAATCAAACTCCTGGAACAGTGTGCATAGAAAATCCATATTTTATTTTATTTTTATTATTTTTGTATTTATATTTGTTTTAATTATTTTAGCTTTAAAAAACTAAAAATATGGACGCCTATATAAAGTTAGGTTAAGAGAATCGCGGTACTTAACGATGATCTAAACCAATACCCTGTGGATACGACAACCCTACTTTTCCTATACTATTAAAACTTGACTTGTACACTTGCGGTATTATAGCGACAAATAAATCGCTACCATCAACTTTTCTACGGTTCTCTCCAATTCCTCCGTTTTCATAACCCAGGCCAGAGGGGGTTCATTATCTTTTTTCCTATTCTCGATTTTAGTGGTCGGGACGGCTGACTAGTATTTAGATCATTAGGTGGAGTAATGACTCTCTCCGGGTGAATGAGAATTTGCGGTGCAGAGACGGTCGGGCATTCTAGTAAGGCCTTATAGACATACCCTTGGTTAGGATATGCTGGTGCTCTAGTAATACACGTTTGATTTCGTTTAGTTAACAATAATGGAGTTTAGGTATCCGATAATCTCGATTCATAAACTTCTCCGCCACCTCTTCCGAGTGTAAGACGGGGGAATACATGACTTTGTGTCGATGAAGAGGTCCCCCTCAATGTCTTAATGACTCTAGGCCACGTGAGTCTTGACCCAACGTCATCGATTGCACACTAACTAACGCCCTCCTGGGTCGTTAGGTCGTAACGATGTGTTTACCCTAGTCCGAATCCAGGGTTACCTCTCCCGAGTGTTAAACCCTACATTCTCAAATCCAACCCTAATACCATAACAAGAATACTAAGATGGTCATCAAATGATAAACACAATTGGACTTAAAAGCAACAACCGTCAAAGAAACGTATATTAAACCAAACGAGTATTTATACAACTACACATTTCCCTAACTAATCTTTAATTACACTAACATGTTCTTAGCCAATACAATAATAAATCAAGAGGAGATCATTAATATCAACAATAAACATTAAATACATAGATGGAAACAAGGGAAGAAAAGCCAAATCTTAAAGTGGAGTAGTCCACTTTCGCCAAAGAACATTCCTCCCGAGCTTCCTCTTCTCCATTGCTGAACTTCCACTTCTAGCTCTTCAAGGATTAGCCAAGAACACCTCCTAAACTAATCTAATCTACTTCATAAATTACCTAAACCTAACTAAGGTGGAAGAAAGCTCTCTAGAACATCAACCACGGCCTTCTCTCACGTCTAAGGGTCTTTGAGGTTTGGTGGAGAAAGGGGTTTAATAGGTAAGGTTTGGAAATATCTTTCAAATATCTGAAAATAGATATTTCTGCGCAGAGTGTCACCATCTAAGTGGTGGTTCACCGCTTAGGCGGTGGCTTAAGTCGGTTAAGTTTCTGTCGGATCTTCGCCTAGGCGGTGGTTTCTCTGCCTAGGCGGTGGCTGCTGGCATAACATTCTAATCTTTTCTCTCCTAGGCGGTGGTTTTCTCACCTAGGCGGTGGTTCATCCCTTCAGCACTCCAACATGCTGCCTCTTTTCCTCCTAGGCGGTGGTCTTCATTCACCGAAATCCAATTTTTTCATATTTTGTTTACCGTTTCTCCACCGTTTTCACTTGTTTATCGCCCTTTAACGTCCCTTCACCTGTTTTACACTAAAACAAACTAAAACACAATTAAATATAACTAAAATTCTTTAAAACTAACAAATTCGGTTTAGAAATATATAGGTTTTTCACACCTATCAATGATGTTATGAGAATACGGGGTTTGACAAATCCTGAATTCAGACTAAAATAAACGAACGCCACGATCCAACAAGCCGGTCGGGAGTTTGATTGTGGACAATTGATGACGTTGGGGCAAGACTCACGTGACCTAGATTCGTTAAGACGTTGAGGGGGACTTCGGCGTTGACGCAAAGTCATGTATTCCTTCGTCTTACACTCAAGAGAGGTGATGGGAGAGTTTTAAAACTGAGATTGTCGATAGGGTAAACACAACGCGACGATCCAATAACTCGGGAGAGAGTTGAATTGTGTGAAATCGATGACATTGGGGCGAGACTCACCATCTAAGGTCGTTAAGACATTGAGGGAGACTTTGGTGTTGACACAAAGTCGCGTATTCACCCGTCTTACGCTTAGGAGAGGTGGCGGAGGAGTTTATGAACGGAGATTATCATATAAGTTGAAAGCCATTTATATAAACTAAAACGAGATCAAACACGTATTCGTAAATGAAATTAATCCCTAGACAACCTATTCTTACAAAACTATCCCAATATAGTATTAGTATAGTTAAATTAGTATTTTAGTAGTAGTATTAAATTTTATATTCTATTTTTATCACCTAGATAAAGTCGGGTTATGACAATCACGGTACTCGATAGTAATCTCAACTAATCCCTATGGATATGATACCCGACCGAAAGGTCTATTATACTAAAACTTGATCCGTACGCTTGCGGTGAAAGTGACAGCGCTTAATTTGCGGCGACTAAGTTTTTGGCGCCATTGCCGGGGATTGTCTTGTTGATTGTTATTGATATTATGAGTAAATAACTTAATTTTAATTTTGGCATTTTTTAGTGTATATAATTTTTCTTGGTAGTTTTGTTTTTGTTTTCCTGTAGGATGTTTGAATATGTTAGAACAACAGGTACTCTTGTGTTCTTTTCATTGCAAAATCTCACCAGTCTTGAGGGCATGTGTCGGGCCGAGGACATTAAACCAAGCGCTTATTCGGAGGAAACCCAAGGTAAAAAATAAGTTAGATCAAACTCCGTCAATTGGAGTCGGAGGCGAGATCCTCTTGCCTCCCAGGTACGTGTTCTAAACCCCCGCCTTCAATATCATGCTATATACTATTATTGGGATCGCTCATGGGTCATTTTGAGCAATTCTTGTGTTAAGTTGGTGGTGATGTGTAGTATGTTTAAGTATGTGTTTATGTTTTTAGTTAAGTTTTACTGTTTTTATATGTGTGCATGCTTCTTTTGGATTAGTTTGTTTAGTTTAGTTGTTGTTTTGTGCTGAGTTTTGACATTATCTAGGCCTTTACCCGATGATGAGTCTATCTCCTGATTGTTTATTGAGGTCGAGCGTAAAGCTTATTCATGTGTGTTCTGTGTGCTTAACGTATCGTTCAGTAAAAGTTATTGTAGATCCTAAATGCACGAGCATGTAAACTCAATATAGCACTATTTAATTGATTTGAAACAAATTATCATTCACTCAATTTTATGACAATAGGGATTCTAGAACTTTATTTGGGGGAAATTCGAGGCGAAATCCTAGGCGATGTTGTTTAGGAGATATGATTTAGGTATTCATTTGATCGCTTGAGCCTTTTGAAGCCTACCATATAATATCATTATCCCTCATTACCCTGTCAAAGCCTAAAAGTCAATTCAATTCTTAACATTTAAACAAATACCTTAGCCGATTTAAATTTTTCTAAACCAATATCGCTAAACTGAAAGCACAATGTGAGTGAATCAAGTTAGCATTTTGCTACTTGATGTGAGCGATTGGGTTTAAGGCAAACTTTTTAATTGGTTCGGTATTCGAGTACTCGCTTGTCGTATGTCGTCCATATTTTTTGCACACTCCTAAAATTGTAGAAATTCGAATGAGTTTGGTAGTATGTTACTTAATCCTTTTTGCACACTCCTAAAATTTAAAAATTCGAACGAGTTTGGGGGTGTGTTATGAAAAAAAATATATTTGCGTTTCTTTTTTACATGACAAGTGAGTATGACGTCCTTAAACGTATATTCAGGGTTGTTTCTAATTAAACTATGGGGTCTCGAGTATGAGAGAGCCTAGCATGTGCCTCGGGTATCGTCACGTTAACGACGATTAACCTATTTTGTATTTTCGATATACCCATGGCCATTATTCCAACACTGAACCAAGTCCTAATGATCTTCATGAACCTCCGAGCCTACATTAGTAGAGAATAGATCATGGGTCAGGCGTATGGATTCCCTACACCTTAATGGTTTTAGTCATAAACTATATTTAGGGATAATCCCATCTAATCAATGGATAGTAGTATAGTTGAGTTTAATCACACACACACTTAAACAGGATCTAGAATGGCACTTACTATTTTTTAACGTTGAAATTCTAGAACACCACATGGTGTGATTTATGCTTGAACTTGATAGGATTGGGGGCCGATGAGGGAAAAATCTTTCGGCCGGTAGATGATAATCAAAACTTACACATTTTTGTTTTTAGTGTTTTTTCATTTTTAGTTTTCAATTTCGTAATTAGTTTTTATATTTTCTTGTATTGTGTGGGTGTTTTGCGTGAGGACTAGCAAAATTCTGAGTTTGGGGGTAAGAAGATGAAGAGGGAAGTGATCGTTCGACGGTTCTTGCGTTAATTCTTCGGATATAGGCTAAGTTGCATGTTTCTTCTCTTTGTTTTCTTCATTTTGGTAGTTGTTGAGCATGTTTATGCCATTTTACATTGTATACATGGTTATGGACATTAGCTAAAGATAGGTTGTTTAGGGATTATTAATATAATTTATGAATACATTGTTTAATTGAGTTTGTGTTTTGTTTCCGGATGTTCTTCGTTATTTTGATTATGTGTGCCATATTGTTTGTTTATTATGTTATGAGAATGATGTTATGAGAATACGGGGTTTGACAAATCTCGGATTCAGAATAGAACAAACGAACGCCACAATCCAACAACCCGGTCGAGAGTTAAATTGTGGACAATCGATGACGTTGGGGCAAGACTCACGTGACCTAGAGTCGTTAAGATGTTGAGGGGGACTTCGGCGTTGATACAAAGTCACGTATTCCCTTGTTGTACACTTGGAAGAGGTGATGGGGAAGTTTTAGAACTGAGATTGTCGATAGGGTAAACACAACGCGATGATCCAATAACCCGAGAGGGATTTGGATTATGTGCAATCGACGACGTTAGGGAGAGACTCACATGGCCTAGGGTCGTTAAGACGTTGAGGGGGACTTCGGCATTGACACGAAGTCCGGTATTCCCACGTCTTATACTCGGGAGAGGTGGCGGAGGAGTTTATGAACTGAGATTGTCGGATAAGTCGAACGCCGTTAATATAAACTAAAATGAGATCGAACATGTACTCGTAAACAAAACTAATCCCTAGACAACCTATTCTCTCAAAACTATCTCCATATAATATTAGTATAGTTAAATTAGTATTTTAGTATTAGTAATTAATTAAATTCCATTTTAATCGCCTAGATAAAATTAGGTTATGAAAATCACGGTAGTCGATAGTAATCTCAACCAATCCCTGTGGATATGATACTTGACCGAAAGCTCCATTATACTAAAACTTGATTCGTACACTTATAGTGAAAGTGGAAGCGCATAAATTGTAGCCACCAACGATCCTCGTGCTGGTTGATCCGATCATTTGTTTCCCTCAAAACTCTC
Organism: Eucommia ulmoides; assembly: GCA_016647705.1. Classification (NCBI taxonomy): domain Eukaryota; kingdom Viridiplantae; phylum Streptophyta; class Magnoliopsida; order Garryales; family Eucommiaceae; genus Eucommia; species Eucommia ulmoides. Next base: position 35,285,621 of record CM028339.1, on the reverse strand, counting down.
TGAGTTTTCCCCAGAACAGTAGCGAAGATTTCTTCCAGATTGGGGGAAGACTCCTGATATTTCCTCGGTGTGTCAATCTATGGCGCCGAAAGATTGAAACTATCCTCCAAGCTTTGATAACTTGGTGAATAATTCCAACACTGAAAATCAAACTCAGCCATGTCTTCCAACAACCAATAAGCTTCCTCCGCGGATAATTGGTTGAAAGAGGTCATACGAATTCCTCCTTCAACCCATATTCTAGTTGCGGTCTGTAACCCGTTAAGGAAAATCAGCAGTTGATATTCTCTAGGGAAACCATGATTTGGATACTAGAGTAGCAATTTATTGTATCGGTCCCAAGCACTATAAAACGGCTCAAAATCCAATTGAAAGAAACGCAAAAGTACCTGTCGATCTAACGTCTTCAAGCACCCTATAGAAAAACAAAACAAAACAAAACTACAAATGAAAAATTATAAACAAAATAAATGCCTAAATTAAAATCAATATATTTACCCACAACATAAACAATAATCTAAAACATAATCCCCGGCAACGGTGCCAAAAACTTGGTGGCGGAATATTACGTCGTCACTTTTACCGCAAGTGTACGGGTCAAGTTTTAGTATAGATGGAAAGGAGTAAGGGTTGCCGTATCCACATTGATTAGTTGAGATTATTATTGAGTATCGCGAATGTCATAACCTAACTTTATTTAGGTGATAAAAATGAAGTTTATAATTAATTAATATTAATACTAAGTTAATTAAACTAACTATACTGATATTATATTTAGATGTTTAGGGAAAACATTACCTTGGGATTAAATTTGTTTACAAAAATGAGTTTGGTCTCATTTATTTTACAATAACAGCGTTCAACGTATCCGACAATCTGTGTGTCATAAACTCACTCGCCATCTCTCCCGAGTGTAAGACAAGTGAATATGCAATTTCGCGTCAAAGAAGAAGTCCCCCTCAATGTATTAATGACACTAGGTCACATGAGTCTTTCTCCAACGTCATTGATTGCACACTTTCTAACTCCCTCTGGGGTTATTAGATTGTCGCGTTGTGTTTATCCTAATCCAAATTCGGGGTTACCTGTCCTGAGTGTCAAACCCCGTATTCTCTAATTATATAAACAAGCATAATATCAAAGAATAACGGTAAACATAATCAAAATAGCTAAGAGCAATCATTAACGAAACACAAACTTAAACAAACAACGATTTCATAAAATATATTAATTCCTAAAAAAAATCTATTTAACTCATGGACATAAACATTTATACAATGAAAACCGAGCTAAACATTCTCAACAACCTACCAAAGTTAAAAAAATAAAGAGAGAAATCGAAGAAATTAGCCGTAGTCCAAAGATTTGCCACTAAAACCATCCAACGATCGTTTTTCCTTTATTGCAACGTGTTCTTCTCCTTCGAAATTGGTTAAGCACACCCCAAAACCCTCTCAAAATATTAGGAACCCTAAGGAGTCTCCTATGGCCGGGGGTTGAAGAAGGAGAGAGGAGAGAGGCATAAATGAGGAGCAAAATATCTAAAAAAATATCAAATAGATGTGTAGAGTAACCGCCGCGGTGGTAGGTATATCGGTTAAGCCATGGCCTTGGCAGTGGACTCGGCGGTAGGATCAGGGACCATCCTGTTCTTTCACTGCCTCGGCGGTGGATGTTCAACAAGAATAAGGCCCTCTCTGCATATTGACCGCCGCGGCGGTGAGCTGATTTTCTGAATTATGCCCTCATGCTTGTTTTCCCACCGTTCTTGCACCGTTCTTGGTCTGATTTGATCGTTTATGATTGTTTTTCATGTCTTTTCACCCCACACACCTAATTTATACAAAAATACACAAAGGCGTATTAAAACGTAATACAACGTAATAAATGTACCTGAAAACTAACAAGTTCAATTTGGAAATAGATAGGTAATTCACACCTATCAGATAACAAAATAAAATAAAACATTTAGACTTGGATTAATTGGACTTATTCTGGCATATTAGGTTCGACCCTTTGAATATCCCCAGTAAAGTCGCCACCTGACGCGCTTCGATTTTTCAAAAGGAAAAGAATATAAAATATTAAAGAGTAAAAGGAGAAAAGGCTTTCAAAGTGCCATTTTTCTTAGATAAAGTGCTTAGGCTATTTTAAAATAATAAGTCACCATCTAGTATTTTATTTAAATGGTGAGCTAGGTTACCGAATTTTTAGAAAATATTTTAAAAAGGCCTAAAATTGACTCCAAAAATGCGGTAAAAAGATTCATTTAAGAGCATAGGGGTCAGTTACACTCGGGGAATGTGTTAGGCATCCTATGACGCGATTCCCAAAATGGTAACTTATATCCAATTAAGTTTAATTAGTTTTAAATCTGAACATTATTTTATTTTTAAATCTTTTATTTCTTATAAAATCTTTTTGGCATTTTTGTAATTAAGGTGAGACAATTTTTTTGTGTTTTGGGAATGTTCCCCTGGTATGACCTTTTATCAAATATTAAGGGAATCGACAAGGATGGTCTCCGGGGATAGGTTTATGTATATTTTCGAGGGATTTATTAAATTTAAATGGGTCACTAAAATAAGTGAAAAATATGAAGTATGAATGCAAATACAAATGATAATATTAAAACTAGCGTCATATGAATTTATTTTATGCAAGAGTTTATGAAATGACCTAAAAACAACTTATATGATTTTTATACAAGAATAATTTTAATTTCAATGTGACAATACAAATGGTATGGAATATGGGAATAAATCAAGGAAACTATATGAATTAAGGTGATTATATGTGAAATTTTTTTAATTTATCTAATAAATATGAAAAGTGCAAGTGGTGTACGTATGCGTTGTAACTAAATGAGAGAAAGTGGCATATTTAACGAAATCTAAAATAACCTATATGCAAGAAAATACGAAAAAGTGTAAGTGGTGAAAGTGTTTTGAACATTGTCTAAATTATATAAGAAATAAATATGGATTATGAAATCTAAAAGAACATATATGTAATGAAATATAAAAAGTGTAAGTGGTGAAAGTGTCCTAAACATGTCATCTAAATAATACAAGAAATAAATATGCAAATAATATTTATTTTAAGTTTTCCCAATTAATTGAAATAAATCCCAATTTGAAATTCCCTCAAATTCTATGGAGATGTGAATCGAGGGAAGATCGCGGAAACAAATTTGTGACGATTAATGTTTGCAAAACTTTAGCAGAATCCCACGTAAAGGTTTTCCGCGGGAAGAGATTTTCTAAAACTAATCGTTTCTAAATTCCACTCTAGTTAGGGAATTGAGATGAGGTAATGGAAAAGTCTTCCATGATTTATCGAATCGTCAGATTCATCCTAACGTTTGTAAAGATTAATTATTACAAACTAAGATTTTTTATTATTTCTTTGGATTTTTATATAATTTTTTTAGGGTGGTTTTATAACAAGGACAAAATTACAAAAAATAAAGAAAAAATAGAAAAATAAGAAATGAAAACATCATTCACCTAACGCTCGGTGATTAATTTTAAGCACGAGAAACGTATCCTGGTATTTTCATCAGGTCACCAGACGACCTTTTTTTTTTTTTTTTTTTTTTTTTTATGAATTGAAATAAAGATAAAGAAGAATACAATATATATATATATATATAAACCACCGAGATAAAGGGTTTCCTTATGTAATGCTCGGAGGTTCAGATTGAGAACGGGAAATCTTGTCTTGACGTTTTCATCGAGTCATTGGACACTTACAAAATAAATAAATATGCAGGAACTTAATATTGCGAGAAATAATGAAAGAATTAAAATCAGAAAATATTCCTATTCTGTCCAAGATTTCCCGACGCTTGGGTTTTTTTCTCTCGTAGATGGCTTCCCTATCTAAGAGATTTTTCTGTCAATTTCTGAATGAATAAACTAGGAGGATGAGGGTTTTATTTATAGAAAAAGATCACGTGTGAAAAAAACCTAGGAAACCCTAGAAACTTGGTCTGGCCGCCTTAAACCCAGTCCAAGTTGGATAGAGAAAGGGTAAAGAATGGAAAAAGACCAAACATAGAATCTTATGGACCTGCGGGTGCGTGAATCCATGCACCCACTATCCTTCTCTTGTTCGACTGCCACGTGACAGCGGGGCCCATGCCCTTCTCTCTCTCTCTCTCTCTTACTCTCACCTTTCTCTCACCATCGGCTTACTAGTTGGGGCTCGTACTTACACACATACTCTCTTTCTTTTCGCTAACACACGATAGGGGAGGCGCACCTCTCTCTCTCTTTCTCTCCTTCCTCTCTTCTTGGCTAACAAGGGGGTGGGGCCCACGCCCCTTTTGTCCCTCTATTTATTCTCTCTTTCTTACTCTTCTATTCTCTCTCTTCTATGTTCTCTTTCAATCTCTCTCCTATTTCATTTTTCTTTCTTTTTTTTTCTTTTTTTTTTTTTGTGTATTTTCTAAAAAAGAAAATAAATTATGAAATAAGAAATAAAATTTTTGCGAGACGGTCAAAATACCGTGTCTACACCCATATATATATATAAGAATAATTAGCAACTTTAAAATCACAACCCGATTATAATTTTCTAACCAATATTTTGCATTTGTTTTTAGAGTGTAATCTTTGTTGAAATAATTTAAAAAAATATTGTCACTTAATTATAAGAATAATCAGTAGCTTTAAAATAAGACCGTGATCATAATTTTGTTTTTATCAATATTTCGCATTTGTTGAATTCAACAAATTCTTTTCAAATAATGTGCTATATTTTATCCCGATCAAAACCATTGACTCTTTCCTTGGGAAACTGAACGATTAAACATGATGTCATGATTACACCTAGAAAAACTAACAAACCTATTTTAAAAGAAAACAAAATTTAGCAATTTACTTAAAGCCCAGAGGTATATTTTTTTTATTTTATTATTTTTTTTCTATTTTTTAACAAAAGAAAAATCTAAATGAAAAACAAACTAAGGAAAATGGTTAAAAGCTTCCAAGTTTATCTCTAACTTCACCACGATCATCATATCCTCCAAGGGAGATTCCAAACACTTGAGATCAACTCCATCAAATTGTGAGAAAATACTCACATTTGCTCCTCTCCCTTGGTGCATATTGCAACTTATAGTCGTTGTTTGTAAAAAACCTCTTACAGTCTTCTACTCAGGGTTTGTAGTGATACATTTCTGGGCAATCTTCAAGAATGAGTGTCACTGCTTCTATCAAATCCATCTCCACAATCACCCTGAGATAATCTCGGGCTACTACAATCATGATTCCTATGTGAATGCTTCTGAGTTCAGCCTCAATAGCTGTGCATAATGGGAGTTATGCGTAGTATCCCAAGAGCCAGGCACCTTGGTGGTCCCTTTGAAGGCCCCCAATTCCTCATTTCCTTAGATTTCCACTGGCACTTTCGTCCGTGTTGAGTTTATAATATCCTGTCATAGGAGATTTCCAATTAATGCCAGTAAAATATTTGCATCATCTAAGGGGTTGGGGGGAGAGAAGGCTTCCAAAAGATCTCTATGTAAGACTGATATTTTGGAATCTACATGAAAAGCCTCCCTAATTGAACCCCTAATGGATTATTTGTTTCGGTCTTTCCATACTTCCCAAATGATAGCAAAGAAAGATCGTCTCTTTGTGGATTCCTGTACAAAACTTTTGTAGATAGGTTTAAAGATTTCATAAGGTTTAGAGTACTCCCTTTTAAATGTTTCACAATCTAATCAAGAGTATCCAGTTGGAGATCTTTCTTTAGGTTCTCGTTCTTAAGAAATAGTAACCAAACCACATAAGCCTTTGGGTATTTCCTAAGACTGTGATCCATTGTTTGTACAGAGTTAGAACATCTTACAGATGGAGATAAAACATCATTGGACCATTTCGTCCTCAGATAATTTGTCAACAACTTCCTATGAAAGATGATCCAGATAAAAAAAAAATTGAGGTGCCTTGATTTTCCAGATCCATTCCCATTTAGAAATTTTGTTGTCTTTAATAGCATTATTAGTGATTTCATAGGCAGAGGCAGTGGAGAAATTCCTGAATTTTTCAAATCCCAAGTAGGTTTATCATCCTTGGACAGGTCCGGGCTGGTATTGTAAATGTCTTTGATCTGATCCTCGGTCAACAAATATCTGATTGGTAGCAAAGACTAGTCGCTAAAATCATCTATGATGTCAGTGACTTTAAGGTCAAATTCACTTTGTAATTCAACATTTCCAAGGGGATCTCTACCACACCACATGTGTATCCACAGATATATATAGATGTACCATCCCCAACAATTCACTTGTTTCTTTTCAGGAGAATATGTCTAGTGTTCCATATTGTTTTCCATATGTGTGATCTACTTTTCTTATTAATCCAAGTACTAGGGTTGTTATCCTTTTTTTTTTTTCTAAATAATAAGTGATATGGAAAAACTTCCTCTCACAACTAACATAGGTGGATATAAGTGTGGAGCCTTAACAACTCGAGTTGGGTCAGTAACCCGACCAAGAATATATAAGACCCAATGTATTGTTTGGGCTGAGCATGACAGGCCCATCTGGGAAAGGACTTCGATAATCTACTATACAAATTAAAGAGCCCCATGAAGAGGCCCATCAATGGGCAGTCTAAAGCCCATGGTGTTTAGGTCAAAACAAGAGTAGGTCAGCCTATGGTAACGGTCACTCCTATGCATGGGTATGTTATGAGACATTAACTGTAATGCCTCACATTAAGTAGAGCACGTTATAGAAATCATCTCCTGGATATATGGAGAAGATCATGGATATCTACCACGCCGTTAGGAGAAGATCTCATAACAGTCGACCTCACTAATGAAACGGTAGAGGATAATCGGGCCTATATAAAGGGGAAGGTATCATTGTTTATTTCTTGTGATTCAATCTGTGCAGTAGCCTTCTCCATTACCAAATTAACTTATTCTCACGTTGGAGGTTCTTTGACTGATACTACATCGGTGTCTCCCTTCTAGAACTAAACGATTTTTGCAAGTTAGAGGAAGAAGGCGAAGAGATTTTTGACTCGTGAGAAGTTGTTTGCATGTGCTGAGAATTTCTAACAACATCATTTGACGCTGTCTGTGGAAAATGCTAATGAAAAGCTTTCCGTCGCAATGATGAGACAACCACGAGCAAGAAGAGCAACACTACACCAAAGCAGTGACCTGCCACTGTAGGCTGACAATGAAGTACCCATAAGAACATATGAAGAGGTTTATGTTGATCCTCTACTAGCAGTGTAGAGCATATATGTAAAGATTGACGCTTTGATTGGTAAAATATCAAAGACGGTGGATATGATCAAGTACATGGCGGAGCTAATCGCTAAACGCAAGCCACAACCCCCAACTGCCGATGATGATCTAGGAGAAGAAGCAAAGTTTGCAGGGTCAACTTACCTACAATCCTAAAAGAAGCGAGCTGCCTAGGGAGATACCAATAATTAACAGTAGAAGAGAAGGGTGTACACCTAAACGAAGATTGTTGATTCACTCCATTAGCTCAGAAGCAAGGTGGAGAGCGATCTTTCCTTGGATGAATTGGATATGTTGTTAAAAGGCACTGAAATGTCGTTCACTTCAGATATCTTGGCTGTACCACTCTTAGAGAGGTTTGATCTCATGAAGTTCGAGAAATACGAGGGGAAACCAGATCCTGTGGACCACATCTGCTAGTTCAAGCATGTCATGAACTTATGTGGAGTAAGCGACTCAGCACTTTGGAGAGGTTTTGCGACGACTTTAAAGGGCTCTGCCCTTAAGTAGTTGCATACACTCCTATCTAACTCCATCTCATTGTTCAAAGAATTTGGGAAGATGTTTATCAACCACTTCATAACCTGTCAAAGGTTGATGAAGAGACGTGATTATCTCCTGGTCATGTGTCAAGAGAAGGAAGAGTCTTTGCGCCAATACATGAGCCGATTCAACGAAGAGCTGACTTGCATTGAGGGGTGTGATTCTTACCTTATCATCAATGCATTTACTTCTGAGTTATTCCATGGAAGATTTCAAAACTCTCTCACCAAGAAAAACCCCAAGGGAATCTATGAGTTAATGGAGAAAACTAAGCCCTATATGAAGCTGGAGGATATCAAGCTTGCAAGAGAAGGAAAAGGATATGCCAAAGATCAACCTAGGTAAAGCAAGAAGGACTACAGCAGAACAAAGGGCAGCAGCTAATACAAGCGTAAAGATTGGCCCATGGGCTCAGGTTCCAGACTAGAAGGTCGTCAGAAGCCAAACCTCGCTGGTGTACGGATGTCGATCTCCAAAATCCTACATGAGATTCGTGTGTCCAAGGTGGTTCAATGGACCCTTAGGCGGACTACCAATGTAAGATCCAATTTTTTGTTATACATATTTTCAATTTCATTTTTCTAACATTCGAAAAGTACTTGGGTTTAGTTTGTTATTTTAAATTTCACTTAAAAATTTTTAGAGGCCATTATGGCATTTAAAAATTTAGTTATAAGTACCTTGAGAGTTAATATGTTAATTTTTTATTTGATTTCAAAAAACTTTAAGGGTTGATTTGCAATTGAAAATTTTACTTTTAAGAGTTTAGGGTTTTAATAAGTATTTATAATTTGTTTTGGAGTTATATTTGTAATTAATTATATTGGGGAATTATATATGTAATTAAAAAAAATCATGTTATCCTTATCAAGTTAAGGTGGATGTAATTGATAATGTTATATATATATATATATATATATATATATATATATATATATATATATATATATAAAAGGAGAAAAATGTGGCTTTTGTAAAATGAAACCATACACGCACACGCACTCTCTCTCTCTCTCTCTCTTTCTCTCTCTCTCTCTCTATATATATATATAACCCTTCTTCTAGTCTTCTTCCCACAAACAAAAAAAAATAATAAATAATTAAAAGTCACCATCCTTCCATTGTCTTCTCTTAAGGTAAACCTTTTCTTATTTCTCTATTTTTAATGCATGTATAATTATGGGTGTGCATATATATAACTATATATGCTTATGAGTATATTACATACGGGTGTGTGTTGTGTGTGGATATATAAAAATATATACAATTTATGAAAAACTTAATTTAAAATTTAATTATTAATTTTTGCAAAATATTATTTGTAGTATTTGATTGACTAGCAATATTGTTAATATTTTTCTTCGTTAAAAAATTATAAATATAATTTTTATAAATGTAACTATAATATAATAGTTGTAAAATTAATTTTGGGTTGAGAAAATAAGGCGTTTAATTTTAATAAATTTTGTATAATTACTAAATTTTAGGAATAGGAAAAATTGCATGTAATATAATGCATTTCATTATATATTAAATTTATTTAGTTAAATTCTTAATTTAAGCCCTATCGTTGTTAGGTTAACAAGCGACGCCGACTACGATAGTATTTTGAGGATAGCATAATAATGGTTCAAATATTGAGGTAAGTGTACTATCTTCTATGTAAATTTCTAAATTATATTTTCGTATATAATTGTGAAAAAGAAAAAGTTTATTAAAATGAATTATTTTATAACGTTAAATGAATCGAGTAAATTTCTAAACGTGGATTTTTTTTTTTTAATTTTTTTTTACTACAATGGTATAGTGTAATCCCGACAGGAGGGCATGTCCTATTGGATGTTGTTGGTCCTAAAAAGAGAGTATGTCATGTAGGACGTTGTGTTGTGACTTGACAGGAAGGAAAGTTCTGCAGGTGGTTGTGGTTGTTGTTATTATTGTTGACGATGATGATTATTATCATGATATGGTGGTTTATACCTGATAGGTGTAAATTACCTATATATTTTCAACTCGAATTTGTTAGTTTTCGAGTACGTTTATAGTTATTTTTATATGCTTTAATATGTTTTTATTCTTTTTGTATTAAAACAGGTGCGTAAGGTGAAAAGGTATGAAATCGGAGCATAAACGATCAATTCGTATCGAGAATGGTAGGAGAACGGCGGTAAAAGAAGCAAGACGACAAGATTCTGAAAAGAGGCCCACTGCCTAGGCGTCCAGACCACCGCCTAGGCAATGAAGAAGTAGAGAAAACAAAAATAGGCTACTAATAGCCCACCGCCTAGGCAAAAATCCAATAGAAAGTTTTCCTCGTCCACTACCTACTCCACCGCCTAGACGAACCTCAACCGACATACTCCATCGCCGCGGTAGTGGCCTCTGCACAGTTTAGATATTTTGTTAGATATTTTTGAGCCTATAAATACCCTTATCTCCTCTTCTCTTCCAACTTCTTTGGCCCCTAAGGCGTTAGGCTATATTTTAGGGTTAGGTTTAGAAATTTTTGAGGGAGCGCTCTCAACCCGAGATGGAAGATGAAGAGAGAAGCGATCGTTCGATAGTTCTAGCACAAATTCTTCGGATATCGGCTAAGTCGCTCGTTTTTTCTCTATGTTTTCTTTATTTTGGTAGTTGTTGAGAATGTTTAGCTCATTTTACATTGTATAAACAGTTAGAGCCATGAGTTAAACATAGATTGTAATAGGGATTAACGTATTATTTATGAAAATGTAGTTTTGGTTGAATTTGTGCTTCGTTTATGGTTGTTCCCTACAATTTTGATTGTGTTGCCGTGTTTTCTATAATTATATGCTAGTTTAGATATATTGAGAATACGGGGTTTGACACTCGGGAGAGGTAACGCCGGATTCGGACTAAGGTTAACATAACACGATAATCTAACGACCCGGGAGGGTGTTAGAAACTGTGCAATCGATGACGTTGGGGAGAGACTCACGTGACCTAGAGTCATTAAAACGTTGATAGGGACTTTGGCATTGACACGAAGTCACGTATTCCCCTGTCTTACACTCAGAAGAGGTGGCGAGGGAGTTTACGAACCGAGATTGTTGGATACGCCGAACGCCATTAACGTTAACTAAAATGAAATCAAATGCATTCAATTAAATAAAGTTAATCCCTAGGCAATCTACTCCCCTAAACAATCTCAATTTAGTATTTATAGTATAGTTAACTTAATTAGTATTTTAGTTTAGTATTGGTAATAATTAAATTCCATTTTTGTCGCCTAGATAAAGTCAAGTTATGACAATTGCGGTACTCGATAGTAATCTCAACCAATCTCTGTGGATACGATACCCGACTGAAAGGTCCATTATACTAAAACTTGATCCGTACGCTTGTAGTGAAAGTGGCAGCGGTTAAATTAGCGGCCACCAAGTTTTTGGGGCCGTTGCCGGGGATTGGAAGGAGTGTTATTATTGATATTGTGAATAAGGAACTTGATTTTAATTTAGGCATTTTTTAGTGTACATTGTTCTTCTTTGTAGTTTTGTTTTTGTTTTCCTACAGGATGCTTGAAGATGTTAGATCAACAGGTACTCTTGTGTTCCTTTTGTTGCAAAATCTTACCAGTCTTGAGGGCATGTGTTGGGTCGAGGACATTAAACCAAATGCTTCTTGGGAGGCAACCTAGGGTCACAAATAAGTTAGATACATCTCCGTCGATTTGAGTCGGAGGCAAGATCCTCTCGCCTTCCAGGTACGTGTTCTAAACCCTCGTTTTCAATATCATGCTATATACTGTCATTGGGATCGCTGATGGATCGTTTTAAGCAATGCCTATTTTAAGTTGGTGGTGATGTGTTAGTATGTTTTAGTATGTGTTTATGTTATTAGTTAAGTTCTGTTTTTATTGTATGCATGTTTGTTTAGGATTAGTTTGTGTAGTTTAGATGTTTTTCTATGCTAAGTTTTGCTCGATGATGATTCTGTCCCCTGGTTGTTTTGAAGTCGAGCGTAATGTTCATTCATGTGTGTTCTGTGTGCTTAACGTATCGTCTTAGTAAAAGTCATTGTATATCCTAAATGCATGAGCACGTAAGCTCAATATAATACTATCTAATTGATTTGAAACCAATTATCCTTCACTCAATTTCATAACAATAGGGATTCTAGAACTTGATTTGGGGGAAATTCGAGGCGAAATCCTCGGCAAAGTTGTTTAGGAGATATGATTTAGGTATTCATTTGATCGCTTGAGCCTTTTGAAGCCTACCATGCAATATCATTATCCCTCATTACCCTATCGAAGCCTAAAAGTCATTTCAATTCATAACAATAGGGATTCTAGAACTTGATTTGGGGGAAATTCGAGGCGAAATCCTCGGCAAGGTTGTTTAGGAGATATGATTTAGGTATTCATTTGATCGCTTGAGCCTTTTGAAGCCTACCATGCAATATCATTATCCCTCATTACCCTATCGAAGCCTAAAAGTCATTTCAATTCTGAACTCTTAACACATACCCTAGCCGATTAAACTTTTTTCAAACCTACATCGCTAAACTGAAGGCACAATTTGAGTGAATCAAGTTAGCATTTCGCTACTTGATGTGAGCGGTTGGGTTTAGGGTGAACTTTTAAATTGGTTCGGTATTCGAGTACTCACTTGTCTAATGTCGTTCATATTTTTTTGCACACTTCTAAAATTGTAGAAATTCGAATGAGTTTGGGAGTGTGTTACTTAATACTTTTTGCACACTCCTAAAATTTAAATATTCGAACAAGTTTGGAGGTGTGTTATGTAAAAAAAAAAATTACGTTACTTTTTGACATGATAAGTGAGTACGATGTTCTTAAACATATGTTCAGGGTTGTTTCTAATTAAACTATTGGGTTTCGAGTGTGAAAGTGCCAAGTGATATGCCTCGGGTAACGTTAAGTTAATGACGTTAACCTATTTTCTATTCAAATTTACCCTTGGCCGTTAAACGAAAATCGATCCAAGCCCTATTGATCTTTTTGAACCTCCGAGCCTACATTAGTGGAGAATAGATCACGGGTCAGGGGTATGGATTCCCTATACCTTAATAGTTTTAGTCATAAACTATATTTAGGGATAATCCCATCTAATCAATGGATAATAGTTTATTTGAGTTTAATCACACACACACTTAAATAGGATCTAGAATGACGCTTACCATTTTTGAACGTTGAAATTCTAGAATATCACATGGTGTGATTTATGCTTGAACTTGATAGGATTGGGGGCCGATGAGGGAAAAATCTTTTGGCCGATAGATGATATTCAAAACTTACACATTTCTTTTTTCAGTGTGTTTTCATTTTTTTAGTTTTTAATTTCGTAATTAGTTTTTATATTTTCTTGTATTGTGTGGGTATTTTCCTCGAGAACTTGCAAAATTTCGAGTTTGGGGGTATTTGATAGGTGTAAATTACCTATATATTTCTAACCCGAATTTGTTAGTTTTCTAATATGTTTATAGTTATTTTTATATGTTTTAATATGTTTTTATTCTTTTTGTATTAAAATAGATGTGTGGCGTGAAAATATATGAAATCAGAGCATAAACGATCAATTCATAACGAGAACGGTGGAAAAATGAGCAAGATGGCAAGATTCTGAAAAGAGGCCAATCGCCTAGGCGTCCAAACCACCGCCTAGGCGGTGAAGAAGCAGAGAAAACAAAAATAACCTACTAATAGCTTACCGCCTAGGCAGAAATCTAGCAGAAAGTTTTTCTCATCCACCGCTTACTCCACCGCCAAGGCAAACCTTAACCAACATACTCCATTGCCGCGGCGGTGGCCTCTGCACAGTTTAGATATTTTGTTAGATATTTTTAAGCCTATAAATACCCTTCTCTCTTCCTCTCTTCCAACTTCTTCGGCCCCTAAGGCCTTAGGCTATATTTTAGGGTTAGGTTTATAGATTTTTTAGGAAGCGTTGTCAACCCGAGGTGGAAGATAAAGAGAGAAGCGATCGTTCGACGGTTCTAGCGCAAATACTTCAAATATCAGTTAAGTCGCTTGTTAATTCTCTTTGTTTTCTTCATTTTGGAAGTTGTTAAGCATGTTTAGCTTGTTTTACATTGTATAAACGGTTAGGTCCATGAGTTAAACATAGATTGTAATAGGGATTAACGTATTATTTATGAAAATGTAGTTTTGGTTGAATTTGTGTTTCGTTTATGATTGTTCCTTATAATTTCAATTGTGTTGTCGTGTTTTCTATGATTATTTGCTAGTTTAGATATATTGAGAATACGGAATTTGACATTCGGGAGAGATAACCCCGGATTTGGACTAGGGTTAACACAACACAACAATCTAATAACCCGGGAGGGCGTTAGAAAGTGTGTAATTGATGAAGTTTGGGCGAGATTCATGTGACTTAGAGTCGTTAAGATGTTGAGGGGGATTTCGTTGTTGACACGAAGCTACGTATTCCCCCGTCTTATGCTCGGAAGAGTTGGCGAGGGAGTTTACGAATCGAGATTGTCAGATACGCCGAACGCCGTTAATGTTAACTAAAACGATATCAAACGCATTTAAGTAAATAAATTTAATCCCTAGGCAATCTACTCCTCTAAACAATCTCAATTTAGTATTTATAGTATAGTTAACTTATTTAGTATTTTAGTTTAGTAGTGGTAATAATTAAATTTCGTTTTTGTCGCCTAGATAAAGTCAAGTTATGACAATCGCGATACTCGATAGTAATCTCAACCAATCCCTATAGATATGTTACCCAACCGAAAGGTCCATTATACTAAAACTTGATCCGTATGCTTGCGGAGAAAGTGGCAGCGCTTAAATTACCGGCCACCAATACCACATGTTGACTCCTTCTATTGGAGATATGGAATGACCCTGACACTGATGGAAACCTTAGATTGTTCAGTTATACAGGTTACGGTACTGTTATAACTCTAAATCGTGAGGTAAAACGATCATATGGTTAGTAGAGAAATATATGTGTGGTATTTTATTACATATCAAAATAATTTGATTAGTTAATTTAAATGCATTTGTTTTATTATGATGATAGCTACGAAATTTTATTTTGGCTCAGTGTGTGGTTATATTTATATTATGTTTTGAAAAGTGATGTTTGATAATTATGCTTCATCTATAAATTGTTTTTATATTTTGAAGACAGTACACCAATAAAATATTTGGTGTCAGGTACTCTAGTTAGAGACTGATCTACTACAGGCGTTAAATAGAGTCAAGGAGTGATGTGACAGTTTAAGGCAGTCAGGGCAGGTGTTAGTATCGAGAGGTTGAACTTTGTAGTTTTGTTATGGAATAGTTGGTTATATGTGTATTCATTAAATTTTGAGTTGATAAAATATATTATTATTTTATGATAATGGCACAGCGGTAGCGTGGTGGTAGAGTGGTTTTCTTTTTTACTTTTACTTGTCCATAGAAAGAGAGAAACCGTGTTGCGGCCCTAGGAAACCGGACCATTACAGTTGGTATCAGAGCTTAGGTTATAAGTTCTATTGACTCGATGTTATTGTCGTGTTAATAGTGGGCCATAGGATAGGTCATTGAGTTGTGTGGTCAATTTGGAACGTGAGTTTGGAGTCATAAGGAGTACATAGCATCAAGTACTATATTAAATCAATGGTTGTTTATTTTCACTAACTAGAGGGTAATGCATATGCATTAAGCACTACATTATATTCATTTTTTTTTTCATTTGAGGTGAGTAAATTTTAGGACGAAATTTCTTTTAGGGGGAAGAATTGTAAGACCCAATTTTTGGTTATGCATATTTTCGATTTTTTTTTTTTTTTTTTTTTTTTTTAACATTTGAAAAGTATTTGGGTTTAGTTTGTTATTTTAAATTTAACTTTAAAATTTTTAGGGGCCATTATGGCATTTAAAAATTTAGTTGTAAGAACCTTTGAAGTTAATATGTTAATTTTTTATTTGATTTCAAAACAATTTAGGGGTTGATTTGAAATTGAAAATTTTACTTTGGAGAGTTTAGGGTTTTAATAAGTATTTATAATTTGTTTGGAGTTATATTTTTAATTAATTATATTGGGGAATTATATATGTAATTAAAAAAATATATATATTATCCTTATCAAGTTAAGGTGGATGTAATTGATAATGTTATTTATAAAAAATAAAAAAAAAAATGGAGAAAAACGTGGCTTTTGTAAAATGAAGCCACCCAAGCTCTCTCTCTCTTTATATATATATATATATATATATATATATATATAACCCCTCTTCTAGTCTTCTTCTAAAAAAAAAATGCCACCATCCTTCCATTGTCTTCTCTTAAGGTAAATCTTTTCTTACTTCTCTATTTTTAATGCATGTATAATTGTGTGCATATATATAACTATAGATGCATATGTGTATATTACATGTGCGTGTGTGGTTTGTGTTTGGTGTATGTATATATATAAAAATATATATAATTTATGAAAATTTTAATTTAAAATTTAATTATTAATTTTAGGAAAATATTATTTGTAGTATTTCACTGACTAACAATATTGTTAATATTTTTCTTTATAGCAAAATTAATAATTGATAAGGTTTATCAATGTAACTATTATTTTATAGTTGTAAAATTAATTTTGAGTTGAGAAAATAGGGCGTTTAATTTTAATAAATTTTGTATAGTTAAAAAAAAATTGGGAATAGGAAAAATAGCATGTAGTATCATGCATTTCATTATATATTAGATTTATTTAGTTAAATTCTTAGTTTAGGCTCTATTGTTGTTAGGTTCACATGCGACGCTGACTACGACAGTGTTTTAGCGATAGCATAATAGCGGTTCAAATATTGAGGTGAGTGTATTGTCTTCTATGTAAATTGTCAAATTATATTTTCGTACAAAACTGTGATAAATAAAAGGTTTATTAAAATGAATTATTTGATCGAGTAAATTTCTAATTGTGGAAAGTGATTTTTTATTTATTATACTACTATGTCATAGTGTAATCTTGACTAAAATATGTGTGCCGTATTTTATTACATATCAAAATAATTCAATTAGTTAATTTAAATGCATTTGTTTTATTATAATGATAGTTGTGGAATTTTATTTCGACTCAGTGTGCGGTTATATTTATATTATGTTTTGAAAAATAGTGTTTGATAATTATACTTCATTTATAAATTGTTTTTATATTATGAAGACAGTACACCGATAAAATATTTGATCTCAGGTACTCTAATTAGAGACGGGTCCACTACTGACGTTAGATAGAGTCAAAGAGTGATGTGACAATTTAAGGTAGTTAGGGCAAGTGTTAGTATTGAATGTTGAACTTTATAGTTTAGTTACAAAATAGTTGGTTATATGTGTATTCATTAAATTTTGAGTTGATAAAATATATTATTATTTTATGATACTGGCGTTGTGAAAGCATGGGGCTAGAGTAGTTTCTCTTTTACTTTTACTTTCTATAGAAAGGGAGAAACTGAGTTGCAGTCCTGGGAAACCGGGCTGTTACAACCAAGTCGAATAGGAAGAACATATCAAAGTACAGTGATTTCCATAGGGACCATGGTCATGACACAAATAACTGTTGGGAGCTAAAGAAAGAAATCAAGTAGCTAATTGACATAGGTTAGTTACATGACTATTTACAAAAGTGATCGAAGGATAGAAAAAGGCCTAGAAATAAAGGCCGCTGCGAAGAAAACTTTGACAAGGAGTGCAAAGAAGATCGTCCCGATAAAAATCGCGTAGTGGTATTCATGATAAACTCTACTAGGCTGGCAACAGAAGAATCCAATTGTGAGTGGAAAAGGAAGGTCCGTGAAGCAGCACTAGAACGCTGCTACGGAGAAGCGATGACAATAACCACAAATCCAGGACCAGTCATCACATTCTTTGATGAAAATTGTAAGGGGATCGCTCACCCCCACGAATATGCCCTCGTCATCACTCTCTGGATTTCCAGCTTCTAGGTAAGACGGATTTTGGTTGATAATGGCAGTTCCGCTAACATTATCTTTGTGGACACATTGAAATAGATGGGAGTGCCCAGTTCAAATGTTAGTTCTACCAAGACTGTCATGGTGGGATTTATTGGGGCCCTCAATTCCCTAAGAGGAAATATAACTCTATCAGTCACTGCGAACAAGGAGGAAAGATGATATACAAAGGCTACAGAGTTCATGGTAATGGACTCTTCATCACCCTACAATACGATACTGGGATGCTCATGGCTACATGTGATGAAAGCTGCAGCATCAACATACCACCAGTGTATTAAATATGTAAAGGATGGTTTGTGGCAGTAATATGTGACAATTAGGTGGCTTCAAGGCAGTGTTTTGAAATAGCTATGAAGGGCAGGAAGAAGTCTTTATAGCAATTAAATCAAGAGAAATGAGGAACTCCGTCAAATTACTCGCCTCATGAAGTCGATGATTTAGAGAACACCCCAGCGTCATCCAACCTTCCGAGAAAGTACGGGACGTCACCTCTAATAAAGGAACTCAGAAGCTAATAATTGAAGAATTCCTAATTCGGACTGAGGCAAAGGAGATCAGTATACTGCTCAATGTGAATTTCGATGTCTTTGCCTGGTCTCTAGAAGATATGAAGGGCATTAGCCCCGATGTTGCAGTTCACCGCCTTGATATCTCCAGATCTTATCATCCAGTCCGGCAGAAAATGAGAACTATTGATCCTAAGATTTTGATGAACAATTAAGTATTGATATTTTGGTGGAACTAATATTTTAATTGAGTGTTTCAGTGATTTACAGTTCCAAGTGATGAAGATGACAAATTAAATGGGTACTAAATGATGAAGTTGAAGATATTGAAGAAATTAGGGAAAACAACCGAGGTAAATTTTAACTCTTAGTATCCCATTTTGGAACACACACATGACACAAAATATATTTTCTCATTTATGTGTATATTGATTAAGTTAAATTATTTGCTCCTATGTGAATTGAGAAGAAATAATTTTGGATGACTAAAATGAAATATAAGAATATTAGTAGAGCATATTTAAGAGAGAAAATGGTTAAAGGGGCGAAAACGTAAAAGAAAAAGAGTTAAAACCGTATTTAGAGAAGAGATTCAGAAGACGATAGTCGACTGGTGAGTCGACCGGACCAAGTAGCTGTAACATCCTATATCTCTAAGTCGACCGACAGACCTACCGGCTAAGAAGAACTGAACTATCTGAATCAACAAGTTGACTAATAGGTCAACCGGTGGAAGAAAGACCAACTCTTTGAATCTACAAGTCGATTGAGCGGTCGACCGATGAACTGCATTGGCTACATCCTGAATCTCCAAGTTGACGAGGCAGTCGACTGAATGCGCTATTTCAGGATATTGTTTTATCCGAGATTAAATCTAATAGTAGCCATTTTTTGTTGGGATTTCAGAGAGATTTTGGGGATATTCTCTATATTTAAGATGTGGTTCATATATTAATTGAATCCTATTAATATGGTTAATCAAATATTAATGTTTCTCAATTTAGTACTTAAAATAGATTATATTCTTATTAATTAAGATTGAGAAATACTTTGGGGGTTTAATTGAGAGATTTGAAAGCTATTTTTAAGTGGAAATTGAACCAAAATGAAGTCCTTATGATATAAGGGGTCTATAAGAGCTTTTAATTGTCATGACATATGTAAACTAACTGTTAGAAGGCTGATTTCATATTCCTATATATATATCTGCGAATTTATGATATAATCAATCATTCATTGAGAGAGCTAAAAGCGTTTATATCATTTGTGAGCTTTTATAAGAGTTATCATTTTATGATATTGTGAGTTTTTCTAAGAGTGATTTTGAGAATCAATTGTGATCAATTTTTGTTGATACTGGATTTGAAGCTACATTGTTGTAATCATTATTTCTATGGATTCCGGGTGAGATCTTTCCATATTACTTATTATTTATTTTTTATTCTATATTTGGAAATTGATCTTAGAAAGTGTTTCGAATTTTTGAAGAAAATATTTTTACAAACAATTTCTTGAATCTGATTAAGTGCTACAATTTGCTACCCTTATTCTTGTTAAAATCAGATTTTTGTATCTCACATTTTTCTATCACTAGTTAGGATATTAATTGAGTTATTATTTATCTGGGGTAGTAGAAGCTCCGAGTGAGATTTACTTCTTATCAATTATTGTATTGGTGAGTTGCGGCAGGTTAAATACTATTGGGGGTATTTAAACAAGGGTAGTTGGGTTTCAATCTCTTCCTGTAAAGAGATTAATGTAGTGATTCTTTCTGGATAAGAATTGCGTTGTGAGTGATTTGTAAAGATTCCATCCTTACCTATGAAAAGGATAGTGGAAGTGTTTTGAGAGGTTTTGATTCTTGTGCCATAGTGTTAAAAAGAATTAGATTATTCTTTAGCCTATAAAAAGTAGAGGTTCTTCCTTAACTTGAGAAAAGGATATTGTAAAGGTTGATTCTAAACCTATAAAAGAATCGGTACGTGGGTTTGGTTCCTACCTTTAAAGAGATATTGGTTTTAGTGGGTGCGACCTCCGTGGAGCTCGAGGGATTGAATTAGCCAAGAGTAGCTTGGTGAACCAGTATAAATCTTTTGTGTGCTACATTACTACTTTGCTATTTTTGTGGTTTGAATGTGCACTTAGATTGATAATATTATTTCGCTGTGTTATAAAGATCATAATTAATTTAGGTATAAAATTAATTATTTAATTTATTTAATTTTATTCTGATTATTTTTTTAATTACCTAAATCACCCCCCCTCTTGGGTATTCTACTAAGCCAACAATTGGCATCAGAGTTAGTTTGGCTCGAATTTTTTAGCTTATAAAGATCATATGAATTGTCTTGATTCTAAAATTATGTGTGCTACTGTTAACTCTGCCTTTCCTAATAGTCATTGTTCTGATAATGAGTTTGCCATTATTTGCAATGATGAGAACACAGATAAAGCTATTGAGACAGTTATTTCTCTTACTTATGTTTTTTAAAAAGAAAATTTTAAACTAGAGCAAAAGATTGCAACTCTTGAAAATAATAAAAAAATTTAGTACTATCAAATCTCTCAAGAAAAGGAATTTGGACAAATATTTTTGAAACTATTGAGTTTAAAAACGCTTTGTCTGAAATCAGTAAGTTGTATGATAAAATTGAGTCTCCTGAGGGTGAGACTGAGGTTTTGAGATATGATTTTTATGATCTTCAACAGAATGAATTTAAAGGAAAAAATCTTGAAACTTTGAATGAGACCTTGAGTATTGAATTGGATAATACAAGGTGTGAGCTTGACAAAGCTCGTTTGAAAATCTATTCTGTTGAAAATGAGTGCCAAATTCTTAAGAATGATCTTGAATTTATGCATAAAAAGAATTTTGGTCTACAGCTAAACGTTAGTACCAATGAACGGTTACTTGAGAAGACTCAAAAGGAGCTTAGAGAAGCAATGGATAAATTCAAGAATGCTGAGAGTACTAAATGTTTTGAAAAACCAATAGTTACTAAAGCTGCTTCTCAAAATCGCAGAATTTATTATGCTTCGGTAAGAAACACTGACTATTTGAAAAGGCAGACTAACAGTATTAAGTGTTTCCGTTGTGGTAAATTTGGTCATTATGAAAACTCTTGTTATTTGATGCATGGTTACCTTGTCGGATCAAGAAATAACTGGATACCAAAAAGTGAAAATTTTGGTGCAGGTACAAATCAAAGATTCAGACAAAAGTACAATGAATACCACGTACCGATAAGGAGATTTGAACAGACAAGAAGGTATAATGAATACTATGTGTCGACAAGGAGATTTGAACAGACAAGAAGGTACAGTGAATATGCCATGCCAAAGAGGGAATTAAGGTTCAATAAACCTAATAAGAAGAATCAACATGTGCCAAATACAGGCGTACAGAAGCAACAAGCTCAATATGCTGAGCTGACAAATCTTATCCACAAGAAATGGCAAAATACCAGCACAAGAAAATATTCATTTATAAAGTTGTGCTAAAGCAACATAAAGCACCAAACAAAGGCAATGAAGTTATTACTGAATCAGCTCAAAGAACTATTGTTCTTAATAAGGAAGAAATTAAGATAAAAAATCAAGCATTGGTGGAATCAAAAAATGCGAAATCAGAAATTAGTAATCCACCTAAGGTACACACACCACTTGCTCCCAAATATGATCCAGGTATGTCGAAATTTTTAAAGTTTAAGTTTATTACTTTTGTTCGGGAGACTGAGCCTATTCATTTTGAAATTTAGATATTTGCAATATGTGTGTGTGTGTGTTTAAATGTGTGAGTAAATATTTTTTAAATATATGTGGATCAAAAGAAGAGGTAAAAATTGAGCTAAGAGGATTAAATTAGGTTTAAATCGAACAAAACAGAAGAGAGCAGTTGACTCATCAATCGACCGATGGTTTTAGATTAAAATATCGAGAGTCACTCTGAGTCTATTAGTCGACTGGGTGGTCGACCGATCGTGTCGGGATATAAATACTTAGACTTCTTTATTTCATTTCATCCGAACCCTAAAACCTTTCTTCTCTCAAAACCCTTCCTCTCCCAAGTTCGTCCAAGCCTAAATGACACGAAATCCGTCCATTTCGGCTTATATCTGAAGATTTTTTGGTTTAATCAACAAGACTAAGGCTTGGATTTGTGTGGTAAAGGTTGTTCTCTCGCGAAAACATGTTGGTCCTCTGCCATTCCAGGGTTTCGACTGTTTTTGTTGTTTGGCCTTAGTTTGTTTTGCTATTTTTGGATTGGTTGGTTGTGTGGCCTTAATTTCTTGAGATATTTTAGTTGGTTGTTATAGGATTGTGTGAAAAATGCCTAGAATCAAGAATCGTGCAAATAGGGCTAAGTTTGATAATGTTTTCTTTCGAAGTAAAGAAAAAATACAATGATGAATTTGTTAATCGTAGGGTGTTAGGCTTCAAACCCATTGATTTTGTTGAGTTAAAAGAGAAAAACATTGATATCAAGGCATATTTTAGGAATTTAGGATGGGTTGATTTTGTCACCCAAAGACATGAGTGATACCGGTATGGGTGCAGTTGTTTTACAATAATATGACCTACAATAATCATGAGAATAAATCTTTTGTTAAAGAAAAAGTAATTCGTTTTGATGCGGTATTATTAAGTCATATTTTGGAAATACCTAGAGGAGTCCTATTTCTGCTTAATACCCCTCACTGGCTTTCGATAAATTTCAATAGAAGGGTAACTGCTGAAAAATTTGATTTAGATGGAGACAAAGTAGGATCATTGTCCATTGAGCATCGATTCATTCATTTGGTGCTAACCTATTCGACTGTGCCTAGAGGGAGAAGTCATGTAAATGTGAATGATTTTGATTTGTACTTGATGAATGAAATTGTGGAATGGTGGAAGTTGGATTTGGTTCCTATCATGATGGAACACATGAATTATCATGTTCAGAAACCCTCAGAAATACTACCATATGCTGATGCACTCTAGAGGATATTTGAACACTTTGGAGTTATGATTAATCCTGATGAGCAGATATTTTTACAACCATACCTGGATGGATCAATATTCAAAATGCTTCGTTGAAAGAGTATGAGTTTAGAGGAAATAGATGGGTGAAGAAGATGACTTAGAGAAAGTAGGGAATGTATGCTGCAGATAAGGAAGAAGAAGATGAAGAAAAGATAAGCATAGATCAGAAGATGGACTTTCTTCATGATTAGATTGATGACTTGGGAATTCATGCGGATTTGATGGATGAGAGGATGAGTGGGCTGGAAAATAAAGTGGTCCAGATGAGTACAAACATAGAAGCTGGATTTGGAAAAATCACGGAAAATCTGGAACAGATGTTTCAGTATATGCAGTCCATTAATCATGGGTTCCAGCAGCAATATAGTGCTCAGTCACATTTTTCCAGCCATCTTATGTATGGATCACAACAGTCCTTGGAGGACCTACTGCAGCCAGACCATCAGGAACAAGACTATTTGGAGCTGGGCCATCTGGAGGTGTTCCGTCAACGCCATTTCATCAGCAGATAACTCCAGGATCAATCATTCAACCAGGTGTTCCATATCCGTAGCAGCCAACCACTAGTCTGAAGAGACTTTACTACTATTTCTCTGGACAGAGCCCTCATTAGATTTTATTAGTGTGTTGTTATTTAGATAAGATCCACAGCTATATTTTTTGGTCTGTAATAGTTAATCTAGGTTATTTGGATTTCCTTAACTGCTAGTGTTTAGATTTTGATTACCTAGATTTGATCTAACTAGTTAGATTTATTATCTTTAATGATGATCCACATCATATTCGTTGAAAATGGTTTTGATGTGTTAAATGAATTTTATTTCTTTCAAAAATTGAGTTGGTGTGATATTTATCTTTAAGTGTTAATGTTTTGGGCTTAAAAAGTTATTTATTTAAATAAGTTTTAATTTTTAAAGTTGATCCAATGAGCTTATTATGATGATTGCCTAGAGTGAGTTCTGTGTGTTCCCCCCAACCTAAATTTTGTTTTTGAAGATAACAAAGGGGGATAAATTAGTGATATTTTATTAAGGGGGAGTATTTTAATGTTTTAATTAAATATTTTTTATTTATGAAAAATGGGAAAAATTAGTAATGTTTGCTTTATTGAGTATTTTAATTTGTGCATTATTGAAATCTTCATTATGATGCTTTAATGAGTTAAAGGACCCGTCCTCGGATTCAGGAGGAGTGTGGCTATATTTTATTTTGTAGAAAACATCAAAGTTAATTATCATCATCAAAAATGGGGAGATTGTTGATCCTAAGATTTTGATGAACAATTAAGTATTGATGTTTTGGTGGAACTAATGTTTTAATTTAGTGTTTCAGTGATTTATATTTCCAAATGATGAAGATGACAAATTAAAAGGATACTAAATGATGAAGTTAAAGATATTGAAGAAATTAGGGAAAACAACCTAGGTAAATTTCAACTCTTAATATCCTATTTAGGAACACACACATGCCACGAAATGTATTTTCTCAATTATGTGTGTATTGATTAAGTTAAATTATTTGCTCCTATGTGAATTGAGAAGAAATAATTTTGAATGACTAAAATGAAATATAAGAATATTAGTGGAGCTTATTTAAGAGAGAAAATTGTTAAAGGGGCGAAAACGTAAAAGAAAATGAGTTAAAAACGTATTCAGAGAAGAGATTCAGAAGACTACAGTTGACTAGTGAGTCAACCAGACCAAGTAGTTGTAACATCTTGTATCTCTAAGTCGACCGACAGGTCGACTGGCCAAGAAGGGCTGAACTCTCTAAATCAACAAGTTAACTGATAGGTCAACCGGTGAAAGAAAGACCAACTCTCTAAATCTACAAGTCGATCAGGCGGTCGACCGATGAACTGCATTGGCTACATCCTGAATCTCCCAGTTGACTGGGCAATCAACTGAATGCACTGTTTTAGGATATTGTTTTATCTGAGATTAAATCCAATAGTAGCCATTTTTTGTTGGGATTTGAGAGAGATTTTGGAGATATTCTCTATATTTAAGATATGGTTCATATATTAATTAAATCCTATTAATATAGTTCATAAAATATTAACGTTTCTCAATTTAGTACTTGAAATAGATTCTATTCTTACTAATTAAGATTGAGAAATACTTTGGGAGTTTAATTAGGAGATTTGAAAGTTGTTTTTATGTGAAAATTGAACCAAAATGAAGTCCTTATGATATAAGGGATCTATAAGAGCTTTTAATTGTCATGACATCTATAAACTAGTAATTAGAAGACTGATTTCATAATCCTATATATAGACCTGCGAATTTCTGATATAATCAATCATTCATTGAGAGAACTAAAAGAGTTTATATCATTTGTGAGCTTTTATAAGAGTTATCATTCTACGATATTATAAGTTTTTCTATTAGTGATTTTGAGAATCAATTGCGATCAATTTTTGTTGATACCGGATTAGAAGCTACATTGTTCTAATTATTATTTTTGTGGATTCCTTATGAAATCTTTCCATATTGCTTATTATTTTTTTTTATTCTATATTTGGAAATTGATCTTAGAAATTATTTCTAATTTTTGAAGAAAATATTTTTACAAACAATTTCTTGAATCTGATTACATACTATAATTGATACCCATATTCTTACTAAAATCAGATTTTTGTATCTCACGTTTTTCTATCACTAGTTGGGATATTAATTGAGTTATTATTTATGTGGGGTGATAGAAGCTCCGAGTAAGATTTATTTCTTATTGATTATTGTATTGGTGAGTTGTGACAGGTTAAATACTATTGGGGGTATTTAATCAATGGTAGCGGGGTTTCATTCTCTTCTTGTAAAGAGATTGAGGTAGTGATTCTTCTTGGATAGGAATTGCATTGTGAGTGATTTGTAAAGGTTCTATCCTTACCTATGAAAATGATAGTTGGAGTATTTTGAGAGGTTTTGATTCGTGTGCCTTAGTATTAAAAAGAATTAGGTTATTCTTTAGCCTGTAAAAAGTAGAGGTTCTTCATTAACTTGGGAAAATGATGTTGTAAAGGTTGATTCTGAGCCTGTAAAAGAATCGGTGTACAGGTTTGATTCCTACCTTTAAAAGGATCTTGGTTTTAGTGGGTTCGACCTCCGTGGCGCTCGGGGAATTAGATTAGCCAAGAGTAACTTAGTGAACCAGAATAAATCTTTTGTGTGCTGCATTACTACTTTGTTATTTTTGTTGTTTGAGTGTTCACTTAGATTGATAATATTATTCCGCTGTGTTATAAAGATAATAATTAATTTAGGTATAAAATTAATTGTTTAATTTTATTCTAATTATTTTTTTAATTACCCAATTCACCCCCCTTCTCTTGGGTATTCTACTGGGCCAACAAGAACATTCAGTCTAAAGAAGGAAGAAGTAATCAAAGTTGAGGTAAAGAGGCTACTCTCAATTGGCCACATAAAGGAAGTAAGATACCCAAAATGGCTAGCCAATTCGATCCTCATCAAAAAGATAAATAAAAAATGGAGAATGTATGTAGACTTAACTTATCTTAACCAAGCATACCCAAAAGACTGCTACCCAATTCCAAAGATAGACCAAATGGTGGATATAGTTGTAGGGCATCAACAGTTGACCATGATGGATGCCTATACATGCTATAATTAAATTCACATGGATAAGAAAGATGAGGAAGGGACAGCATTCATCACCCCAAGAGGTACTTACTGCTACAAAGTAATGCCATTTGGTTTGTGAAATGTAGGAGCAACATATCCGCGGTTGGTGAACTACATGTTCAAAGATCAGATCGGAGCAACTATAGAGGTGTACATAGAGGATATGCTGGTCAAGAGCTCTAAGAAGAAGGACTATTTGAGGTATTTGGCAGAATCTTTTGTCATTCTGAGGAAGTTCGACATGAAGTTAAATCCAGAGAAATATGCTTTTGTAGTCGCATCTGAATTTTTTTTGGGTTTCGTGGTCAACCAGTTTGGCATCATGGTAGACTCAGGTCAAATAGATGCAGTCAAGAACATGAAGTCCCCTGTAAACATAAGAGAAGTTCAAGTGTTGATAATAAGATTGGTGACCCTGAACAGGTTCATCTCTAATTTACTGATAGGTGTGCCCCTTTCTTTAAAATTTTAAAGGGAAGCAAAATCTTTCTATGGAGTGAAGACTGTGAACATAACACCTGTGGCAGTAAGTGTAATACTAATGAAAGATCATACAAGAAGGCAGAGGCCAGTTTACTACAATAGTAAATTGTTGGTCCCCATAGAAACTCGCTACACTGAATTGGAAAAGCTCGCCCTAACTCTAGTCACCACAACAAGTAAGCTTTGATCGTACTTCCAGGCACATGAGATCAGTATGTTGACCTCATACCTACTCCGAGCTGTAATGAACAAGCCAGAGGCTTCTGGATGTCTCATGAAATGTGTTGTAGAGCTTGGTGAGTTCTTTATCAAATATAAGCCCAGAACTGCAATCAAAAGACATGCCTTGGCGGACTTCATTGCTGAGCTGACTCCTCTAGTGAAAATTGCAATGGAAGATGGAGAGTGCCCTAATCACTCATCTACGCTATGGAAGTTGTGGGTTGATAGGGCCTCAAACATGAAAGGGTGTGGTGTAGGCATAATCTTGCAGACACCCCAAGGAGATCAACTTAAAAAGGCAATGTAGCTCGACTTTCGTACCTCCAACAACGAAACAGAATATGATGCAGTAATTATTGGGTGAACTCTTGCCAAAGATTTAAGAGCCCAACATCTGGAGGTTAAATCAGACTCCTAATTTGTGATCAATTAAATTAATGGAGTATTCACAATTAATGAAAAAAGATTGTGCCTTTATGTTGACAAAGTGAAAGAGTTAATATCTCCACTCCAGAGCTATAAATTTGAAGTTGTTTCAAGAGTTGAAAATGAAAAAGCAGATGCTTTATCAATATTAGCTTTTGTATTTGGACCTAATCAGTGATCTAAGATGGTGGAGTTCCTTGAGCAACCATCTATAGCAGCACCAGCTAACTATTGTGCATGCATAGGTTAATTGGATCAAGAAAAATACTAGAGAACCCCTCTAGTTTGGTACCTAAAGGAAGGAACTCTACAAGAGGACAAGGACTTTGCCAGGAAAGTGGGTAGAAGAACTCTCAAGAGTATTGCGGGCTTACCGAACCACTCCAACGTCTACCACAGGAAAAACACATTCCTTCATGACTTACGGAACTGAAGTTGTTGTCCCAATGGAGATAGGGCTATCGTCCAGACAAGATGGCACAATCAACCTAGTGGAGAATGAAGAGGTCATACAAGAAGAGATGGACCAGTTGGAAGAGAGACATGACAAGGTATCAATAAGAATGACAGCTTACAAGTCAAGGAAGGCATGGATGTTCAACCATGCAATGCATCCACGATACTTTGCGGTAGAAGCCCTGGTACGTCGGAGAATAATGTCGTCTCGCCCAGAAGCTTGATTGGGAAAGTTAGCTCCTAACTTGGAAGGCCCTTACTGAGTTACCAAAGCAAACAGGCCAGGGACCTATTGGCTGGAAGATCTTGATGGTGTGGCAATCCCTAGGCCTTGGAACATCTCTCACTTACGGAAGTACTTCATATGAGTTTTTTGATCATTCTCTGATTCATGTTTTTTATTGATCATTCTGAAGTTGTTTTTTCTCTTTTTGAGATATATTCTTTGAATAAAGCAAATATATATATTTTATCCATCAATTTTGAGACACCTATTATTGTGATACTATGATTCTAATGACATCTACAATATTTAGTGAATTGGAACTAAGTGTAGGACAAACATTTGACATTAAACTCAGAAAAAACTGAGCAATTCAACTCAATATGAGTAGAGTTGATCAGCTTACTCATTCACAAATGAGCAGAGTAGGTCAGTTTACTCACTAAAACTAAGCAATTCAGCTCCACATAAGCAGAGCAGATCAGCTTACTCATTCACAAATGAGTAGAGCACATCAGTTTACTCACTAAAACTGAGCAATTTAGTTCAGTATGAGCAGAGCTGATCAAGTTAATCATTCACAAATGAGTAGAGCATGTCAGTTTACTCAGTAAAACTGAGTAATTCAGCTTAGCATGAGTAGAGTATATCAGCTTACTAATCAAAATAGAGCATCTCAACTCAGCATGAGCACAGTAGATCGGCTTATTCAGTCATAAATAAGCGAGCTAGTCAGCTTACTCATTCACCACTTAGTACAAAAACTAAGTATAATTCAAATAACTGAGCATCTCAACTCAACATAATCTCCATGATCAAAGAAGATCGGCTGGCATAATGCCTAAAGAAAGGAGGACAGGACAGCTCACTCAATGTTAGTTGAGTGGATCAACCCAGCCTTAGACAGCACAACTCATTCTATACAGTGCAAAATTAGCTCACCGTTTGTAACTCCTAGTTTTCAAGACTAAGCGAAGCGAACATAGACTTATTAGTCACAAAAATCTGCATCAGACACAAACTTCTTATAATCAACATCACTAACTTAGTCAAGAAAAAATGTCCAGGAAACTTAGTCAAATTTCCACTGACTCCATGGTAATGAGTAATGAGTTCAAGACTAGAAAATATCTTAAGAAGGTTGTTATAAACCAAAATGAAAAATATTTTCTTAATGGAAGGATTCGTATGATGGTCTATTTGATTACTCTTCATGTTGTGACACTAGGTAGGTTTGTAATTTGAAATTTTTACTTATTGCCTAAAGCCTAAAATTAATTCATAACTAGCTTAGTTTTGTAACCAAGTTATGAAGGAGGACAAGCAGGAGGGCAATACAAACAGTTAACACACAGCAGCACAACACAATCAAGATGAACAACCCCATTTTCTATGAATTAAAAGAAGGGGAGGTACATTGCTAAAAAAACAAATAAATAAATAAATAATAATAATGGAAAAAAAAAAAAAGAGGAGGAACATAAGTTTGTTCGCCATACAAAAAAAAAAAAAAAAAGAATAGAAAACATGTCCGTTCCAAAAACAAAAACAAAAAAGAGAAGTTTTTTTTCTTCTTAATTGGAGCTGATTGGGTAGAATCATTCCGACCTAGGAGAGGTAGGCGAACCTAGGTCTTAAGAATTCGAGATAGAAAAATAGAAATTGTGCTTCTCATATTTGTTGATCTTGTTGATCAACTCTCGGATCTTGGCTTTTTGCACCTCGTTTTTCACCACAAGCTTGTCTTGTTTCACTTTAATAATGTCAGTAAATAGATTGTGATAATGAAAATCAGTAGCCAAGTCACACTTACTCCTCTCAGATTTCTTCAGCTCCTCTTTAAGCTCATGGATATGAGAAATTGCACGAAAATGGGTTGCTTCCATAGCGGCGAAAACAACACTAGCATCTTCCAAAGCGCAAAGGCGAGGGTACTCCTCTGTAGCAATCTTGGCTTTGGTCATCAGGGTACAAAAGGTCTCACCCAGCTCGATTTTTTTCTGTCTTTTGAATTAAAACTCTTCAAAGGAAAAAGGTGTTGGCCTCGATAAAGAAAGGGATGGACATGCCTTTGTTATAGAATGAGAAAAAAAAAAGAAAAAAATATTTAAGAATGCAAGATTGAATAAGAGAAAACATTTGGATTTATGATGGAAGAATTGAAGCTTGGTTTGACTTTAAATAGTCAAACTAATGAAGAGAGAGAATGAAATGAAACATAAAAAATGAGTGCATTAAGTTCACGAATAACGTATGCTGATAGATTACGTACTATAATTATCAGTGTAATTTCAAGAATTAAATGGCAGCTACTGTCTTAAGCAAGGTCATGATGATAAAAACAAATGTATCATTATCAAAATTAATTACAGACATAAATAATAATAATAATAATAATAATAAAAATTGAAAAGATAGAAAGTCAGATCACGGAATGGCACTCTGATTAGTGACATTTGGCTAGACAAAAATTAGCACAACAGCTATGTTAACTAGTAGAGCTTGAGCCAGGACTTAGACTGAGCTTGTGGCAGGCTGGTCAGGAAGGACTAGAGCTGAGCTATCCAGCGGTACCTCAGCAGTTGGTGTAGATAAGTGCTTCTCATCCTCAGCGGTTTTTTCCTCACCATCAGCGGTGTTTTCACCTTCTGGTGCATTCCTTAGCTCAACCTCCAAGAAGGAAATATCCATATTCGGATATTTCTCTGACACTCTCTGCTAGTAGAAGCTGAAGCTCACCATTTGAATCTCTTTAAATCTTCTTCTAAATTCAGCCCAAAGGTCCTTGATCATCTGCTCAGACTCATTCACTTTGGCCTTCAGCTCAGTAGCCAGCCTTTATACCTCTTGTGTTGATCAGGAAACTTCAGTTTCTCCTGATCTAGCTCAGCTAATACACGTTCTTTCTCATTTTGCAGTTGCTGGAGGGCATTCTTTTTTTCTTGAAATTTGTCTTCCTTCACCTGGAAGGCATCATCTTTGACCTTAAGATCAACTTCATTTTGATCAATTACTAAGCGAACTGAGCTAATCTCTTCAGTCAAGGAGCTGACTTCATCCCCCAAAGATGAGTTATCTCTTCTCAAGACAGTGTTTTCCATCTGAAGTTTTTTGTTCTCTAAGTAGAGTAGCAGATATCATTGCTCCTCTACAGTGCCTTCATTTACTCATTGGCAGAACGTAGCTCTAGCTCGAACCTTTCTTGAGAAGACCTCACTAGATCTCGGTCTGTCGCCAGACTCAGCTTTTGTTCCTCTAAAGTACGGGTTCTCTCTTCGAGCTTGTTGGACTTAGTTATCCAATGCATAAGTTGGGCATCCAACTCATTTGCATCATCACCACTGTTGGCCAAAGCATATGATATATCGATGCTCTTGGAGCAAGGGCAAAGAAATTAATAAACAACTTGCGAAAAACAAAAAACTTGTCAAAAGACATAACAATTACCTGAAGGAGTGCACAGATTAGCATCCTGAACAGTTCAGCTTTATTGTGACCATCAGTCATTTCTTTGCCTTTGCTCCAAGACCTCTCGTACAGAAATTTGATGGCATTATCGAAGATTTCACATCGGCCTAGTACTAAGGGACTAACCTCTTGGATCAGCTGGAAAATTTGCTGCTTGGACATACCACGACCGCTTGATTCACCGTGGCTGGAAGCTAATGCTGGAGGAGGTTGGCGATTAACTGATGAAGGCTCTGTAGTGGTGTGATTATCAGTTGCCTTTACAGCAGGCTTCGACTCTCTGACCGCTGCAGGAATAGGTGCTTAGAGTGTTGAACCCGTCACGGATATAACCCTGCGCCTATGAATGCTCAAAGGCTAGGAGTGGTTATGGGAGTGGTCATCAGATGCAGAGACCTTTAGGAAAGTAGGTTGAGGTGAAAGATTGGCAGAAGGTTGGGCAACGGGCTGAACTGGTTGGCTGGCCTCTAATGGAATAGAAAGCTTAGCAGCACGATGAGCTGCCAGTCTTGCAGCAGTAGTAGGCTGGGATAATGATTGCCCTAGTGGAATGGAAAACTTCTTCACAAGCCTCTTCCTTTTCCTTCCAACTTGCAACTCTACTAGCTCATTGAATTGAGAAACGTCTATTTCTAGTCTGATGAATGGACGATGAGCCAAAATTTTGTAGGATCGTTCTGTTGGTACAAGCAACCTTCTCAAGCCTCCCTCAACTCTAGCTGTAAGGCCAAGGCTTTCGCAAGCTGTTTCACCTGTATAAGAAATTTCAAAAAAGACATCAAAATTACTAGTACAGAATTTCAAGGAATCGAATTGAAAACAACAAGAAAATTACTTGGGGGAATTGAAGCGCCTCGATACAACAAAAAGTTGCCCCACTTCTTCAGGAGAGAATTCCCAATCACCTTCAAAGAAGAGATACCACTGTTGCCAATCTGTCACCTTAACGGGAAGGTCGATGATGAAAGAAAATTTATTAGGGAAAGAGTAATAATATATCCCAAGATTAGAAAGGAATTTAAGGTGTCCTATACTCCTGATTGTATCTACGAAAAATGAAGGTTTCATTTGCTTGAGCAAGGGCAATGACTCCCATGATTTGGTGAAAGCCGTTAGGGGTTAACTGGGCAGGGGTTATCTCCAATTGATGAAAAGGATTACGAAGAAGATGGGTAAATGGAAGAGTGAGTCCGTACTCAAACATCCAAAAAGAGGCATATTTCATCCTCCTGGGTGTCGTAGGGACGTTCGTCTTCAGATGGAACCCTAATCGACATAGATGGATGGATGTCATACTGTTACCTAAATGGTGCAAGACATTCTTGTGCAACCTTGCTCGCACCATGATATCCCTAGTTTTTTTAGGGATTGGAGGGCTGAGCAGCTTGGGCTGTCGTCGTTCGCTCCGCAAGGGGATTCTATGACGAACTAGCCTCAGCAGGACTACTTGATTAACTCAACGACATCCTAGGGCAAAGCAGGCAACAATCAAAACAAAGAATACGAAGAAAAGCAATGCAACCAAAGGATTTGGGAAAGTTGAGAACTTACGCGAAATGGAAGTGATCTTTTGTCTCTCTTCTCTTGAATTGTCACGAAAGTCAGGAAGACAAATGTTATGAAAAAACTCCTGCTCACAACTGACATAGGTGTGGAGCCTTAACGGGTCAAATCGGATCATTGACCCGACCCGGAATATATAAGACCTAGTGTATTAATTGTGTAGGCCGAATATCACAGGCCCATCTGGAAAAGGACTTCAGATTTATTTCTAGAATGCTTCCTGGAAAACTTGAATCCTAATTGACAAAAAAAAATGGATTTTTCCCTTACCAACTTGACTATGTATGTCTTGGCTTGGGTGAAACAAGCCAAGATCTCATATGAATCTCCAGGCTTGTATATGGTAGTTTGATTTCTTATTTTAATTCTTGAAAAAAGGCTGGTATATACCTCTAGGAGTTTATTGATTACTACTATTATATTGGGATTTTCATCTTTTATTTCCTGAAAATAAAAATACCATTTGGGCAGGTGGGCCAATCATATATGTCTAAACATATAATTAATTACAATATATATATATATATATATATATATATATCCTCTCTGTCTCTCATCATTATCATCATGAAAAAACATATAAAGCAGTCATAGAGAAATACATACACGCATGCATATGTAGCTGCAACCGCACCCTCATATTACGCTCAAAGTCTCACACACATGTGGATGTGTGTATTATATATATAGGGTTTTGTGTGTGTGTGTGTGTGTATATATATATATATATATATAACAAAGCACACACTCATGAGTTCAGATATGTACAAATGCGTAAGACAAAGCACGCATGTACGTACGCAAACTCGATCATGATCGATGGATCCCTTTGGGTGTTATGATAATCATTATAATATAAACATATAGTTTGAAATTAACGTCACTGCATGTTTTATTCATTTCCCGGGAAAGAGAATGCCAAACAGACTTTCCGGCCACCATCACAAAACCCTCCATTTGTTTAATTAATATACATATATATGATGTAGAGGCTACCGTTATGATTATTCCGACGCACTTTAGTCAACAAAATCCTAACAACTCTTTTTTCCTTTTTCTCCTAAAACCAGCGTCACCACTCTAATTATCCACCTTCTCTCCTACTATTTTTAGGATGATCCATTGTTAATTAATATTATTAATTTCAAGAGTTTAATCAATATATATATATATATGTGTGTCCGCGCGTGTACTTATTTTCAGTTTGTAAAATTGTAATAGGTTGTTCTGTATAATTCTTACAGATTGAAGGTTGAATTTTCCCTTTAAAAAATATATTCCATGGATTCATAAAAAATTTAGCTATAGGTCAGAGCTAGAAATTATATATAGCTTTCTAAATTTTGATTTAATTTATTATAAATAACCGGGAAAATTCTTGTTTATCAATAACAGTGCATGATTTGAACTGGAATACTATTTATAGTCTCTTTATCTGCGGGATGGTTTCGGAAAGGACGAAAATATGGGACTTGAAACGGTAAATTTTCTAATTTGATTAATTTACGTGCCTAATTAAGTACATTTTAAAGTGTAGTTAAAAGCTAAAAAATATATAATTTACCTTTTATTTCTCCACATATATAGCAATAAACATATAATACTCACAACTCTGCGCTGCTCTCTAATCAATAGCAATCATCTCCTGCGGTTGAAACACAGGGAGTCACCGGCTTCATCCCCTCGGCCAAACCCACCGTACCCCCGCGTTTCAGCCAATGAGGAGGCAGCATCGGCAGTGGCCAAACCAGCTGCCTTGGCAGTAGCCGCCGGCCAATCTGGGACAACATCACTGATTGGCGGGGGTGGCTGCTCCGGCGGGGCTTGCAGCTGACGTATCTGCCTTCTCAAAAACTTGACATACAGGACGGCCTCGTCAAGCATGGAAGCCGTGTCCATTTTAGTTCCCCCCGGTACCAGCCTCTGCAGAATCCGCATCTTCTCACTGATCTTCTCTCTCCGGTGACGCGCCGCCACACTCTGTGGGTCTTCACTGATCCGTACGTTCCTCCTCTTGGGCTTGTGAATGGTCGCCAGATCGATGTCCACCGGCTGCATTGAAGCGATCTTGAACATCATCTCTTTCATGGGTCCCAAATCTTCCTCTGGATCATCTTCATTCACTTCTTCATGAGCAACTGGAGCTAGTGAAGAAGGACAAGGAGAAGAAGTGGGTAATTGAGGGGGGTTCTGGAGATTGTAGAAAGATGGCCATATTAGAGGGTGAAGGGTAGTTTCGTCATGAAGATTATGATCTGCCATGAGTGAGGCTTCAAGTTCCCAATTACGGTTTCTGAGCTTGAGGGGATTGTTTTCCATAAGAATAATGAGATTGAAATTTGGGGAAGACTCTGAAACCCTATTTAATGCTTTGAAAAAGTGGCATATATGTGGTTTATATGAGTATTGGTGTTGGGGCGGGGGGGTGGGGTGGGCGGGCGGGCGGGGGCGGGGGGCGATGATATAAATAATGAAATTCACTAAATCAAAGGTGTAATCTTAAATTTGTAAAACATCACTAGAATCCATGTACCAAAAGTGGAAAATAAAAAATAAATTAAAAGTTCTCTCTTATATGAGTTTGATGAGAAGTTATTAAATCATAGGCAATGTATGCTTAAATTTTAACTACTGTAATTTTAGATGTTGAAAATATTTAAAAATTTATTTGACAAAATTAAAATTTTAATTATTGAATTCTTTTTGTCTATGTCATAAATATAAAATTTGAAAT
This sequence comes from Eucommia ulmoides, assembly GCA_016647705.1. NCBI lineage: Eukaryota > Viridiplantae > Streptophyta > Magnoliopsida > Garryales > Eucommiaceae > Eucommia > Eucommia ulmoides. The sequence goes on along the minus strand of CM028339.1, from coordinate 35,249,092 downwards.
TGAAAATTATTTAATTTATATAACTATCCTTAAATTTAAATTTGTACTAAAACAAATTTGAGAAAAAAATAATAAAATAAAAATATCAATAACATATTAAAAAGTTCAAATATATAAATTATTATAAGTCAACAATATATAGAGTTCAACAAAAAATAATTAAATCAAAAAATTAATTTTAGGTCCTAACCCTAGGTCTTTTGAGGGGATAAAGATGCCTCAACAAAAAAAGGTTCAAGAAAAAAGTGTTGGGCCACTGAAAAATTAAGTGAAAGTCCAATGAATAAAAATTTTAGACCTATTAATTTAAATTTTTAAGAGGCACTTCCATTAATTAAGTAGTATTCATTATCGTTATTAAACAAACTTATTTTATTAAATACTTAAGGTAGTTAATTTTAAATGTTGAATTATATTATCAAACGACATTTTAAGGGAGAGTCATTTAGGTTATTATTTGTGTTTCTTTATTAAAAAATCTAAATTGAAAAATAAATAGGATTAATATATATATATATATAGATAGATAGATAGATAGATAGATAGATAGATGGATATGCTTTCAGAAAAAATCAAAATACGCAGAATGTATTGTTTAAATTAGAATTAATTGAGTTCAATGGAGGGGAATTGATAGATGAATTAGTTATAGATTGTTATTATTTTTTTAAAAAAAAATTGTTCATATTTTTAGTAAATCATTGATATGAAGTGAACTAAATCATTGTCATGAAGTGAACGGATTCAACATTATTTGATATTTATTTAACAACAAGCAGATTAATAAAAATAATAAGTATCAATATAGTGTAACTGAAGTGGTACAGTTCGTTTTAGTTAAATCAGCTGAGAGATCTCTGTAAGGTTAAGAGTTTGAATTTACGGAAAAATATTTATTGAGATGAACAGTTATGCACTCGGAATAAGATTAGTCTCACACTTTGTATGGATGTAAAGACATTCGTGGTTAATAATAAGTGAATATTATAAACATCTTATAATATTTATTTATTAAAAAAAAATGGAAAGAAATGGAAAATATAGGGGGGGAGAAAATTGGGATGAATAGTGGGTACCACTTTGGATCCAGTGATGTGATGGGGGGCCATGATTGAGAGGCTATTTCTGGGAAATATACTTTAGGTAAAAAGAAAAGCATTTGTAGTGAAGACTAGCTAATTAAGGTAGCAAAAGTAGGACACCCCATAGACTTGCGAGTTACTAGCCATTCTTTAATTTGGGCAGCATATATATACATGTGTAATTAGCTGTTAGATCAACATTTCAAACAGTTCAAAATTTATTTTATGTACTCGTTCCGCGCAATAAATTTTTAATATTAGTTAAAAAGTTAGAAGCATAAAGTGCTAAATATACTAATTCATTTGATTTATATAATGATTTGGGATATCTCAAATAATTGACGTGGGATAAAAATCTAACACCCACTCTTAAGTGTAACCCCCGGTTTACACAAATGATTTGATTACGAGAGAACAATGAGAAATGTGCAACCTTCGACTTATGCGGAAGACTTGTCTATGAGAGAATGAGAGACTCATAATCTTAGATCTGATACCATGTTAGGAGATTCCATCTTAAAACCATATAGTTTTAAGTGGAGTAATTCCTTCAATTTATATAGTGGATTGGGAACTTTCAAATAATCGATATGGAATAAGAATCTAACACCCACCCTCAAGTGCAACCCCCGGTTTGAACGAATGATTTGACTACGAGGGAACGATGAGAAATGTGCAACCCTGACTTGCATGGATGATTTAACTACGAGGGAAAGAGAAACTCATAACTTTGGATTTGGTACCTAGGAGATTTTATCTTAAAACTATATAATCTTAACTAGAGTAACTTCTTTAATTTATATAATGGCTTGGGAACTTTCAAATAATCGATGTGGGATAGGAATCTAATAATATTGAAGCATGAACACAAATATCATTTCGTCATTTTGATAGCAAATGCCTGAGAATGAATGTATAAATTTTAGAGAGTAAGACGTTTTATAAATATTGAATATAAATATACTATTAAAAATTATATAAATAATCGTCAAAGTGGAATAATATTTTTAAAAATTAACTTTTACTAATATACTATAAAATAACAAACAAATATTCATAAATTAAGATTAATTTTATTAATTTTTGCTAGTCAACAAATTCTAATTTAATTAATTTATATCGTATCCATTTTTATTTTTATTTTTTTGAAATATGTTTTGAATCACAATAATTTTTTAAAATAATTTAAAATGTGGAGAAAAGAATTAATCATATATTTGTATTAATTAATAAATTAATTAATTAAAAAAAGGTTGACAAAACTGAGTGAGTTCACTGATATATAAAAAAATAACACCCCATAGACTTATGAGTTAGTAGTCATGTAGCTGTTAGCTTAACATTTCAAACACTTCAAAACTGATTGTATGTATATGTATAGCTTTGGAGGCCTCTTTTTACGTTTCTTTAATTCAATAACATCCCCCCTCCCCTTCTCTTTTCGTTTTTCTTTCATAAAGGAAATTTAAATACTAGATAAAAAATGATATCGAACTTTTGAAAGGTAATTTAACTATCTAAGAGATGTTGGTCCGGCCGATAAGGAGATGTGTCTTCTGTTTTTTGTTTTGCAAAATATTTCAGAAATTAAATTTTAAATTTAATCCTGAATACAACAGGCCGATATGAAGGAGTGCATTCTTAAGATCTTCAAGGAAGGTAATTAGTCTAGGTGTAATTAAGTGAGCCGAACACATTTTATCTTAAATAATATATATATATATATATATATATATATATAAGGAAAAAACAACAACAGTGAGAACGAAAAATTATAAGCGAACAATATAAATATTCCTCTTTTCTGTTTTTAATTTTTTTTTCTAGTTGGAACTTTGATTCAACTTAGAGTTCCTTTATATATATATATATATATATATCGTTCGCTTATAATTTTTCGTTCTCACTGTTGTTGTTTTTTCCTTCTTTTTATATTCTTTGGTCCTTTATTAGTTCCAAGTGGGCATTTAGAGAGAGAGAGAGAGATAGGGGTGAATGGGCAGGCATTGATTACTAGATATACAAATGGAAGAAGCAAAGGGTAAAGGGCACCTAAAATTCACGACCACCATTTGCTCCTCCTCATAGTCTGGACTTTGGCAGTGACATGTTGTTGGCTTTCTATTTTGGGTAAAAGGGATTCCTACCTAGGCCCTACTCCCCCCATAAATGGTACTTATTTTGCTCTTCCAAATCTCCAATGTAATAATGTGGTCATTTATGATAAATTTCATTTATATATAGTCTAATAATTTAGTTGCCTTTTAATTTAAACTCTCTAAAGTATGAATGTAAAAAAAAAAAAAAACATTTAAATTTTTCGTTCAAATGGGACGAAATTAGGGATAAAATTATAATTTTATATTTTTAATTTTTACTTCTATTTTTTTCTTTGTTGTCTTCTTCTTCTCTATTGTTTTATGTCCTACAGAACTCCATGAGAATCCCTATAACTCCACTTTCAGCTCTCACAAGATTTGCTTTACCTTAACCATCGCCTACACCTTGAACTCCTGCGAAAATCTGAACATAACGATTGTACGAGATCCGGCACATCGTCGACAATCTATATAGCACTACCGCCACATAGAGGATTATCGTTGGCAACAAATCAATCGGATAGAGCATCAATTGCCTGGTGAGTTTTGAGCCTAAATGTCGGCTCTATGGAATGGGTTTTTGGTCTGGGTCTGGTTATTGACAACCGTATCAGCATTAAACTCAAACCCTAATCAGACCACAATCGCCGCAACCCCATCTCTCTAGTGGCGTCAAATAGGACTTCACATTCATCACTACTTCTACCCTAGTTGTCCATCGTCGGCAAAAATGTCACCTACAACGGAAGAAAACATAGTTGCAAAGAAGGTTACATCGATCCTCAAATCTCACTTCTCTATTGTTGAAGAAACAAAGCAATGATTCCACTTCTGTATTGAAATTGTGTATATTTCTCATTCATACCATTCTTCTTGAATTACAATGAAATATATAAAGCTTGATTCTAGGGTTTCCCTAGAATCAAGCTATTACATAATCTAATTTAAGAAAAAACTGTTACATATTTAGGAAATAACAATTTCTACCTTATTTAACATTCTTCCTCAAGTTGGTGCATAGATGTCTCACATGCCCAACTTATCTAGAAATTTTAAGAATACTCGATTTGATACTACTTTGGTGAGGATGTCAGTCAACTGATCATCTGATCAAATCTTAGGTAATTCCATAATCTTTCCATCCAATTTTTCTGTAATGAAAAACCTGTCGACCTCGACGTCCTTTTTACGGAGATGTTAAACTGGATTATATGCAATGTCACATCCTGCTTTATTGTCACAAAATAATCGGATATGTTGCTCATATAGATAACTCAGATCCTGTAAAATGAGTTTCAACCATAATGTCTCTCAAAGCACATTTATCAAACCTTTGAATTCAGCTTCTGCACTTGAGCAGGCGATAACATTTTGTTTCTTGCTTTTTCATGTCACAAGATTACCTCCAACAAATGTAAAATATCCAGAAGTAAAGCGTCTGTCACCCGCATCACTAGCCCAATCAGCATTGGTATAGGCTTCTATACTTCAATGATCTGCGTTTTTAGAGAATAATAATTTTTTTTCCTGGAGCAAACTTTAGGTATCTCAAATGCGAATAACTGCATTCATATGTTATTCTCCAGGGTTATGCATAAATTGGCTGACAATACTCAAAACATAAGTCAGCTCAGGCTTGGTATGAGATAAATACAACAATCTTCCTACAAGTCTTTGGTATTTTCTTTTGTCAACTGGTACTTAGTTGGGTTCAACACATAGTTTTAGACCTTATTCTATTGGTGTATCAATTGGTTGACATGGTGACATACTAGTTTCTCGCAATAGATCTAGTGCATATTTTCTTTGAAATAGAATTATCCCTTTGTTAAATCAAAATACTTCAATCCCGAGAAAATATTTTAGAGGACCTAGATCGTTCATTTCAAATTCTTTTGACAAATAATTTTGCAAGACCTTCATTTTATTAGTATCATTCCCTGTAACTACCATATCATCGACATATACAATGAGCGCAATTATCTTACCTTGCTCCCTTTTTCAGGAAAATAGTATGATCTGAGTTGCTTTGATGATAGCCAAAGGCTACCTTAGATTTAATAAACCTTCCAAACCATGCTCTAGGAGATTATTTCAGCCCATACAATGATTTTTTTAGCCTGCAAACCTTTTGGATGTATCTTTTGGGTATTATGCATCCTAGTGGGAGATCCATGTAGACTTTTTCAAATAGTTCTCCATGCAAAAATGAATTTTTTACATCAAATTGTTGTAAGGGCCAATCCAAGTTGGCAGCTTAAGAACGCAGAACACGAACTGTGTTGATTTTGGCTACAGGCGCAAATGTTTCTATGTAGTCAATCCCGTAGGTTTGAGTGTATCCCTTTGCTATCAGTATTGCTTTAAAGCATTCAATCGTGCCATCAGCCTTGTACTTCATGGTGTAGATCCACCGACATCTAGCCAATTTCTTTCCTACTAGAAGATCAACTAGTTCTCATCTTTCATTCTTTTGCAAAGATTTCATCTCCTTGTTCATAGCTACTTTCCACTTGGGATTAGATAAGGCTTCCTGCACACTGTTAGGAATAGATACAACAGATAATTGATTCACAAATGATATATTTGATTCTAACAAATGATGGTTGGACACATAACGACTCATGGGATATTTTACTTTAATAGAGAACTTAGGTTCATATGTGGATTTAGGAATTACTCTTGTGTGGCGATATGGTAACTGTCTTCTGTGTGGCTCAGGAACATCTTCAGTAAACGATTGGTATGATATGTTAACTGGGGATAAAGCTACATTTTCTAGAACCTTGATTTTTGACTGAGTTGGAGAATGATCCACCTCTTCAGTTATTTGTTGCTCATCACTTTTTTGATCTAATCTCATACTACTTATCTCCAATTCACCAATTTCTTCATTTACTCCAGTCTGTGAGCCATTATCATTGGAATCCAATGTCATATCAGTTATCTCTAGGTTACCCCTATCTTAATTATCATAATCTAGACTTTAAATTTCCTTCATTATATCTTCATTGAATAATCGACGTGTTGGGGGATGATAACACCGATATCCCTTTTGATAAGTAGCACACCCAACAAAAACACGTCTCAATGTTTGAGGAGTTAACTTGGTGCGTTGATACTTGTGTAGATGTACAAACACCACACATCCAAAGACATGGAGAGATTAACTTGAGAAGACTGAAGCTATAATCCCATCATTTAGAGTTTGGAACGGTGTTTTGAAATAGATGGTGCTAGAAGGTATTCGATTGATTAAATAAGCTGTTGAAGTTAAAGCTTTGCCTCAATAAGAAAATGGTATATGGGCTTCAATTAGCAAAGCTCGAACAACCTCCAACAAGTGTCAATTTTTTCACTTGGCCACTCCATTTTGTTGAGGTGTGGTGGAGCAAGTTGTGTGATAGATCATTCCTTGTGCTTTCAAATAATGTTGAAATTCAGTACTCTAATATTCTCCACCATTATCACTGTGAAGAACTTGAATTTTTCGATTGTACTCAGTTTCAATCCTTTTATGAAACTTTTGGAATAGCGAGTTCACTTCACTTTTGGATTTCATCAAGCAAAATCACGTCATCCTGGTATAATCATTAATAAACGTTAAAAACTAACGTGCCCCTCCCAAAGTATTGACTTTCGACGGAACCCAGATGTGAGAACGAATAATTGATAGGTGTAAATTACATATCTATTTTCAAATCGAATATTGTTAGTTTTCGAGTACGTTTATTACGTTTTTAATATGTTTTAATATGTTTTTATTCTTGTTGTATTAAAAAAGGTGTGTGGGTGTAAAAGGTATGAAATCAGAGCATAAACGATCAAATTGTATCCAGAACAGTCAGAGAACGGTAGAAAAACAAACAAAGAGGTAATATTGTGAAGAAGCCTACCGTCGCGGCGTCTAGACCTCTGTCGCGGCGACTAGACCTCCACCGCGGCGGTGAAGATACAGAGTGCACCGATTCTTGCTAAACGTCTACTGCCGTAGAACTAAGATCCACCACCACGGCGGTGACAATGCAGGATGTCACCAAGTCCACCGCCTTTTCCACCGCCTAGGCGAACCTTAAACTAACATACTCCACCGCTGCGGCAATAAATCCCACTACCGCAGCGGTCAGCTCTACACAGTCTGAAGATATTTGTTTAGATATTTTGCCTATTTAAACCCTTCCTCTCCTCCTCTCTTCCGGTGGAATCTCCCCCCAAACCTTTAGGCTATATTTTAGGGTAATTTTGAGAGATTTTTGAGGGAAAGCTCTCAACCTGAGGTAGAAGATGAAGGAGGAAGTGATCGATCAACAATTTTAGTGCCAATTCTTTGGATATCGGCTAAGTTGTTCGTTTCTTTTATTTGTTTCTTTATTTTGGTAGTTGTTGAGCATGTTTACGCCATTTTACATTGTATACATAGTTATGGCCATTGGCTAATATAGGTTGTTTAGGGATTATTAATAAATTTATGAATACGTTGTTTAGTTGAGTTTATGTTTCGTTTGCGGATGTTCTTCGTTATGTTGATTGTGTATGTTGTATTGTTTGTTTATCATGTCTATAATAATGTTATAAGATTACGGGATTTGATAAACCCTGGATTCGAATTAGGGTAAACACAATACGACAATCTAACGACCCGGGAGGGCGTTAGAAAGTGTGCGATCGATGATATTGGGGCGAAACTCATGTGACCTAGAGCCATTAAGACGTTGAGGGGGACTTCAGTGTTGACACAAAGTTAGGTATTCCCCCATCTTACACTCGGGAGAGGTGGACAGGGAGTTTATGAATCGAGATCGTCGGATACGCCGAACGCCATTAATGTTAACTAAAACAAAATCAAATGCATTTAAGTAAATAAAGTTAATCCCTAGACAATTTACTTCCCTAGACAATCTCAATATAGTATTTATAGTATAGTTAACTTAATTAATATTTTAGTTTAGTATTAGTATTAATTAAACGCATTTTTAGCCGCCTAGATAAAGTCGAGTTATGACAATCGCGGTACTCGATAGTAATCTCAACCAATCCATGTGGATACGATACCCTACCGAAAGGTCCATTATACTAAACTTTGATCCGTACGCTTGCAGTGAAAATGGTAGCGCATAAATTGCGGCTACCAATGATCATAAACGAAAGTGGACTTTTATTCAACCGTAATGGAAAAGAAGCACGATGTCTCTTTGCAAGTTCACAAGTCTTACAGTGAAAGCTAGAAATATCGACTCCTATTTTATAGGTTGGGAAATAACTTTTTCAGATATCCAAAAGAAGCATGGCCAAACCAGCGATGTCATAACCATATTTCTTTCCTTTTTTTATATTCAGAATCAGCCATTGCCAAAGCTTGTCGTAGGCTTTTGGTACTGTTTGATTCCAAGTCTAAGTAATACAACTTCCCTTGTCTAATACCATGACTAATTATTTTCCTGGTTTTTATGTCCTTAAACACACAAAAATCAGTCCAAAAAATGACAACATAAGATAAAGTAACGGTTATTTGAAAAACTGACAAAATGTTATAATTTAAAGATGGAACAACTAAGACAGACTTTAAATTTAAAGTATTGGTGAGAATTAAAGATCATTCCCTAATGACTGGGGTCAAAGTTCCATTGGCAGTAGAGACAATTTTTTTGAGTAGAATGATTAAGTGATGTGACTTGTCTAGAATCATATGTTATGAGATATGTTGCACCAGAATCAATTATCCATGCATTATTCAAAATAGGTGTTGAAGTGTTTAAAATCTTACTACCATTGTCTACAGTTACAATTGTTGCACTAGAGTACTTTTGGTGATTTTTCTTTGCGCCTGCCGGCTGCCGCCCGTCGAACTAATGAACATGATTTATTTTTTTTCACTCATTTTTCTACTCTTTTTTTTTTTTTTTTTTTTTTTCGGTTGCTTTTGTTTTTTCGATTTTTTTTTCTTCTTGCGTCGGTAGCTAGGGTCTATCCCTTCATTCTTTCCCTCACTTCTTCCTCTCTCTGTTGTTAACCGTGTGGCCACCGGTGGAATTGTTGAGCCACGTGAACGGATCGGAATTGGCGGATCTTAGTGGTAGAGGTGGCGATAGGTTATCGATTCTGACTGGTAATGGAGCCGTGGGAATCGGATAATTGAGATGAGAAGGCCGAAGCCGAAGGATGAGGCGTAGCTGCTGCTGTCGAGGCTGGAGATGAGCGATTTCGATCGGGAAGTAGATGTGCCGGTGATACTGCGAGCTGGGGAGGGGCGATTTCGACCGGGAACTGGTGTCGAGGCTGAGGAGGGGCGATTTCGACGGAGATGAGAACAATCACTTTCTTCGATTAATAAGTTGCTTCTTCTTTGTTGAGTTTTCTTCAGGTGGCTAGAGCAAGAATCTCTCTGCTTTATCAAAGGATTGTTTTTTTTTTTTTTTTTTTTTTTTTTTATAGGGTTCAGATCTGGACATTGGTTGGGCGAGTTTGACTGGTAGCGATACAGATTTGCGGCGACGACGAGCGGATGGATCTGAGGTGGACTGAGTGGCAGCGACGATTGTTGAAACTAGGTCACTGATGAACGACAGCGTAAGTAGCAATGTCAACGGTTGCTGGATCTAGATTTTTGAGGTTAGCTGATCAACGACGGCGAGTACTGACCACTGACGGTGACAGAAAAGGACTTAGGTGATCGGATCTGGATTGTAAGGTGGCTGCGGCTAGGGTGTGTGATTTTTTTATTTTTTATTTTTATTTTTTAACTTGGCTCTGATACCATATTGAAATTGTGTATATTTCTCATTCATACCATTCTTCTTGAATTACAATGAAATATATAGAGCTTGATTCTAGGGTTTCCCTAGAATCAGGCTATTCCATAATCTAATTTAGGAAAAAACTATTACATATTTAGGAAATGACAATTTCTACCTTATTTAACATTCTGGGTGGATCAAACATTGTGTTCTGTGATGTAATTCTGTTAGTAAGAGGGTCTTTTGTTGTGTTGATTTTTAAACTCTTGCCATCATACATTCCAATAAGATTGAGAGGAAGGGTTGAGGTAAAGAGAAGAATTGAAGAAAAACAACATATACATAGCAACATATTTGATGGAGTCCCTGAGCAATTCATAGCTTCAAGAACTTCTCTCCTAATCCCCCTCTCTTTTCCTCCCCATGGCTCATCACCTCCGCAAACACTTAAGCCTTCTTATCAGCTTCTTCTATAGCACCAGTCACCAAATATATCTCCAAGCATAAAAAGAAAGAAGCATTAATACAACTATGCTTTCCACCGATGTAGAGATGCTAGAAAAAGGAGGAGGAATAATAGTGGGAGATCTGATTTGGGAGAGAAGAAGATGGAGAAGTAGAAGAAGAACCGAGAAGAACAAAAAAAGAAAAAAAGATAAATAAAAAAAAGGAAAAAATAGCCATTTTTTTTTTTTTTATATAAATTTACATTTTTATCCCTAATTTCGTAGTTTATATTGTGTGTGTTGAATTCAAGATTTTGATGAATAATGAAGTATTGATATTTTTTGTTGAACTAATGGTTTTATTGAGTGTTTCAAATTTATAATTTCATATATTTGATTAAGAACAAGATTTGTTGAAGAAAACATAAAGGGTGAAAGATGAACATGATAAACACGTGAAGAGTTTTGAAGACAATGAAAAAAACTAGGTGAAAACAACTATTTACTTATGTAGTCTTAATACAACCCAAATTAGGATCATGCACGATACTTAAAATGAAGTAATCTTTTGTGCATCATGATAAAAAGTGATAAGTTTAAGATCCTAAAATGAGAATTTTTTTTTGTGCTCCTTATTTGAAATGATTTTGATAAATGACCTAATTGAAAAATGTGTTTTAAAGTATAAAATGTTGGGTTTTTGGGTCATTTCAGTCAACTGGAAAAAGGGGTCGGTCAACTTATCAAAACAATGATTTTGGAAGTAGAAATGAAGTCCTACTGATCCAATCGCTCAACCGAGAAAAGCAATCGGTCAACCATTTGAAATAATAGCTGAAATGGGTAAGTAAGTGAGTACACTGATCGAACCGGTCAATTGAATGAGTCAATTTATGAAATGGAGAAAATTGGAACCTCACCAGTAGAGTCAGTCAACCAATTAGGTGTAAGGCCAATGGTTATTTCAGTTTTAGCAAAGGGCGGTCGACCAAATGGCTGTGGTCGGTCAAACGATTGTCTTAGTTAATGTTTTGATTGATTTGGTCTTTTGGTAAAAAAACTATCCATTTTTTATGATTCCAAGAGAGGGATTTGGGGGATTTGAGTGATATTCAACAATGTTTGAATTGTTATGTGATTCTTATTGATTTAGTCCACATATTTTGAGATTATCTTAATTTAAATGATTTAATACTTTCTATTCTTATAGTTTTAAAATGAAAATTTTTTTGTGGACCTAAATAAGTGTTTAAAAGAATATTTTTAAATGAAACATATCTAAACTGATAGGATATGTTATATGGGGTCTTAAAATATCATTTTATAACTTATCTTTGAAAAACTAGTTGTTGAAGGGCTAGTTCTGGATTTATTAAATACGACCTGCGAAAATAAGATTAGACACATCAAAAACATCAATTTTGAGATTTTATAAGAGTGAGATTTTTGCTGAGATTTTGACGAGAAAATTTATTCAAGTTCGTGATCTAAATCACTTGTTGTTTGGCATCACCGATTTGAGTTCTAATTGCGATATTATCATTATCTTCTGTGTTTTCCGATAAGATATGTCCAAGCTTTATTATTTTCTTTCTAAAGTCATATTTATATTGATTGTTTGATTGAGGATTGTTAAAAAAATGTTTTGAACTTAAAAGCTTGAAAATCCTTTAAATGGGTTTTTACTTGATTATCTGATTACGTGCTTAATTTGTGTTACTTACTTATTTATTTAATCAAATTTTATTTTTCTCACATTGTATCTATTACATAGTAATTATTTGGGTCATTAATTGAGTATATCTGTATTAAGGTGGTAGAAGCTCTTTGTGGGACGAAACTTACATTTTATTTTATTTTGGTATTTATGAGTTTGAGAGGATTAGACACGTTTGTGGCAGTGTCTAATCAGGGTAGCTAAATTTTGATCTTTTTTCTATGAAAAAATATTAAGGTTTAATCTTTGTCCTATTGAAAAGGTTAGTTTATTTTTTCCCCTTAAAAAGAACTAAATTTTGATTCAACTTGTAATTGAATTAAAGAGTGAATTGTAAAGGTTCATCCTAACCCTTTGAAAAGGATAAGTGAGAGAGTGTTAGATTGATTCTTAACTTGTGAAAAGAATCAAGGTATTGTGAAGGTTGATTCAAAGCCTGTGAAAAGGATCGAGAATTGTAAGGTTTGGTTCCTACCTAGTAAAGGAATCAAGGGGTTTAGTTGATTACGAGTCTCCGTGGAGATTGGGAGACTCGACGTAGGTAAGGGTAGCTTGCCGAATCAGGATAAACTCTTGTGTGCTGCTTTGCTTTATTTCATATATTGTGTTTGGGTATGCACTTAGTATTAAATACATTTCCGCTGCGTATCAAGATAAGAATTGATTTAGGGAAATTGATTACTTGTATTTACAGGACTGAATTATTTAAATTTTTTAAACTACCCAACTTACCTTTCTTTTGGGTAGCTTTTTGGGCAAACAATTGGTACCAAAACTGGTTTAACTCATTTGACTTAATATCCTAGCTAAAAAAGATCACATGGTTGATAGGTGTAAAATATTTACATATTTCCAAATCGGTTTTCTTAATTTTCGAGTACGTTTGTAGTTATTTTTATGTGTTTTAATATGTTTTTATTCTTTTTGTATTAAAACAGGTGCGTGGGGTGAAAAGGTATGAAATCGGAGCGAAAACGATGGGATCAAACCAAAGCTGACGAAGTTACGGTAGATAAATGAGCAAGGAGGCAACATTGTGAAAGAATCTCACCGCTTAGGTGTCCAGACCTCTGCCTAGGCTGTGAAGATACTGAGAACATTTCCAAGTCCACTGCCTACTTCTTCGCCTAGGCGGTCACCAAACCTGCAAAGTTGGTACAGGTACTGTAACTTCAAGGCTATTTTGAACTATGATTCAATCCTATTTTGGAAACACTCAAAATATATAAGTTGTAGATCGTTTTCTTTTCTTTCCATAAGTTTTTGAATCACCTTAATCGAATTTCGGATAAAGAAGTTACAGTCTAAATAAAATGCCAACCTGCAGTAACTTCGCCTAGGCGAAAATTCGGCAGAAAGTTAACTGACCTAACTTCGCCTTTCCTTCGCCTAGGCGAAAACCTCTACACGGAATAGATATTTTGTAGATATTTTTTGGCTCATTTTAACCCTTCTTAAGCTCCTAAGGCCTTAGGCTATATTTTAGGGTTAGGATAAGGGATTTTTTAGGGAGATCTCTCAACCCGAGGTGGAGGATCAACGAGGAAGTGATCGATCGACGTTTTTAGGGGCAAATCTTCGGATATCGGCTAAGTCGCTCATTTTTTCTCTTTGTTGTTTTCGTTTTGGTAGTTGTTGAGCATGTTTAGCTCATTTTACATTGTATAAATGATTAGGGCCATGAGTTGAACATGATTGTAGTAGAGATTAACGTATTATTTATGAAAATGTAGTTTTGGTTGAATTTGTGTTTCGTTTATGGTTGTTCCTTATAATTTCGATTGTGTTGCCGTGTTTTCTATGATTATACGCTAGTTTAAATATATTGAGAATAAGGGGTTTGACACTCGGGAGAGGTAACCCCGGATTCAGACTAGGGTTAACACAACACGATAATCTAACGACCTGGAAAGGCGTTAGAAAGTATGCAATCGATGACGTTGGGGCGAGACTCATGTGACCTAGAGTCGTTAAGACGTTGAGGGGGATTTCGGTGTTAACACAAAGTCACGTATTTAAGTAAATAATGTTAATCCCTAGGTAATCTACTCCCCTAAACAATCTCAAATTAGTATTTATAGTATAGTTAACTTAATTAGTATTTTAGTTTAGTATTAGTATTAAATTAAATTTCATTTTTAGCACCTAAATAAAATTAGGTTATGATAATCGCGATACTCCATAGTAATCTCAACCAATCTCTGTGGATAACATACCTGACCGAAAGGTCTACTATACTAAAACTTGATCCGTACACTTGCAGTGAAAGTGACAGCACTTATTTAGCAGCCACCAATGGTGCACCCCATAGGCACTCTAGGTGATGGTCAGTCTATGAACCATGCACCTTTGTTTGTTGGTAATAATTATTCATTCGGGATGGATAGAATGATCGCTTTTTCTTTAAGCTACTAATTATGATATATGGCTGGCCATTGTGGATGGTCCATTCATTCCGAAGGAGAATGGAGTGATTAAGAAGAAGGAACAACTAAATCCTCCTGATAAACCAAAATTGTCTATCAATTCTCAAGCTATTAATATTTTGTTTTGTTATTTAGACGAAAATAAATATACAAGGGTTTCAGGTTGTGGATCGGAAAAAGAAATGTGGGACACATTGCAAATCACATATGTAGGGACAAATCAGGTAAAACAGTCCAAGATCAATGCCTTAGTTCATCAATTTGAGCTATTGAGAATGGTTGAAGCATAATTAATTTCAGAAATGTACACGTTATTCAATAATATCTGCAACTCCCTTGGTCAACTCGGAAAACCTTATTCTATGGAGGACAAAGCATGAAAATTCTAAGATCATTGACAAAAGTCTGGGAGCCAAAAGTAACTGCAATAGTGGAGGCTAAAGATCTCACAATTTACATCATTGATGAGCTTATTGGTAACCTAATGACCCATGCGACTGCTATGGGAGGATGAAACATGAAATATAAAAATAAAGTCCTTGACATTGAAAGTTCAAAAGAATGAGGAAGGAGATGATAGTGATGACATCAGTCTTGACATCGAGCAAGAAATGATGTGGTGTTTCTCACGAAATATTTTAGAAAAATGACTTGACCAACGTTCCATGGAAAGAAAAATTTCCATATGAATAATATCGAATGCTTCAACTATGACAAGAACAGGCACTTCCAATCCAACTATCCCGAACCAGAAAAGGAAAAAGAGAAAAAAATAAAGGAAAAGAAAAAGGTGAAGAAGAGTAATAAGAAATCAATAAAAGCCACATGGGATGACTTCGAGTCGACTAAACTCCAAAAAATTGTACAGTAATGATTCATCTATGTTTGTTTTGATGGTCACTGGAGATGAGGTAATAAAATGTTCTCCTTCTTGCCCTTAGAATTCCATGATAATTTGATAATTATCAAGAACTAATGCATGATTACAAAAACTAGTGTTCTCAAATTAAGACCCTACAAAATACAATTCACACACTTAACAAACAAGTGATGAATTATGAAAATGAAAACATGAATTGAAATCCAAAGTTACATATTTACCTTCGATTGTTCTCAAATTTACAGGTAGTGAAAATAATTTAAAAATGCATTTGGGGAGTTCAAGAGAAATATTTGATAAAGTTGGAATTGGGTTTCAGAAAAATGTTAAACAAAAGCGATTTTGTTGATCTTAAGATTTTGATGAACAATTAAAGGTTAATATTTTTGGTGGAACTAATGGTTTGATTAAGTGTTTCAGTTTATTAGTTCTAATGATGACAAGTAATAAATGCATGCTAAAGAGACTGACAAAGACGATGGACATTAAGAGATCGGAAATTTTTAAGAATCTAAGGGAAAATAACTCAGGTTAATTTTTACTCTTAATATATCTCGATTAGGATCACACACGACACAAAAAATTTTAAAATTTATGTGCATTTTGATTGGATCCTAATTAGTGAAATTATATGCTCCTATGTATAACTGAAAAGGAAATATTGATAATTAATTAAAATTGAATTTAAGAATTTTGTGGAGCTCAATGAGAAAAGAAATTAGTTAAAAAGGCGAAAACGTCAATGAGAATGTATTAAAAATGAATTGGAGAGAAGTGTTCAATAATGAAGAGTCGACTGATAAGTCGATCGAAGTGTATAAGACAAACTTCCTAAATCAATTAGTCGACAGATAGGTCGACCTAGCGTATAAAGTGAACTCTCTGAATCGATTAGTCGATAAGGAGGTCAACCTGTGCTTGGAGCATGAACTCTCTGTATCGTTTGATCGACAGACAGTCAATTACCGGTCGATCGATGGGCAAGAAATGTTTTGTCTTGGCTAGTATCCTCAATGGAGCGGTCGACTTAAGGGTGTTGGTTGGTCAACTTATGGGTCTGTTTCAGGTTTTACGGAATTTCGAGATTTGATCCAAAACTAGCTGTTAACTAGCCGTTATTTGGTTACCTGATTAAGTGATTTTAGGGATATGGATATATTTAAGATATAATACTCTTATTTTAAAATTCCTATAGATTTGATACACGAAATTAGTGTTTTTTAAATTAGTCCTTTTAATATTTTCTATCTTATCGAATTGGGTTTGAAAATTCTTTTGAGGGACTAAATTGAATATTTTGAAAGCTATTATTAAGTGAAATATACCTTAAATGAAAGGTATCAATATATGGGGTCTGTAAATGATTTTCAAAGACATATCTTGTGAAAACTAGTCATTATAGGACTTGTTTCAAGTGGTTATAAATAAACCTGTAGATTTCATATAATTAAAAGACACAATATCAAGAACTATTTAGTTCCTAAGCTTTTCAAAGAGTTATCATTCGGATATTAGACTGAAAAATATTGTGAGATTATTATGGAGTTAAAGTTCTTGAGTTAAAACATTAATTTATTTGGTGTCACCAATCTGAGTTGTCTAGCGATCTGTTTTGCAATCTATTGGTATTTTTCTGGTGAGATCATTTCAAGCCTATTCTTTAATTCAGTATTTGATTATTATTACTTGCTTGGTGAATTGATCATTTTTAGAAATCGTTTTTTAACTTTAAAAGTATAAAAATCTTTTAAAACGATTTGTGTGTTAATCTGATTACTTAATTATGCTACCCGCATTCTTTATTATAATTAGATTTTGTTTCCTCACTTTATTTCTATCACTAGTATTGGGACATTAATTGAGTATTAATTAATCTAAGGTGGTAGAAGCTCCGAGTGGAAAGAACTTATTAATTTTTGTAATTGGTGAGTTATGTGCAGATTATATACTATTGGGAGTGTCTAATCAGGGGTAACTTAGTTTCAATCCCTTTCGGTAAAGAGATTGAGGTGTTAATTCTTCTTTTATAGAATTAATTATGAGTGACTTGTAAAAGTTCCATCTTTACCTAGGAAAATGATAGTTTGAGCGTTTCTGTGAGGTTTTGATTCTTGAGCCTAAGGTATAAAAAGAATTAGGTCGTGATTCTTCCTATAACAAAATTAGGTTATTCTTAAGCTTGTAAAAAGTAGAGGTTATTCCTAAGTCTATGAAAACGAATTTTTAAAGGTTGATTTTGAGCCTATAAAATAAACTTTGTGAGGATTTGATTCCTACTTGTAAAGGCATCTTGAGTTTAGTGGGTGCGAATCTCTGTGGGACTCGGAGAACTGGATTAGCCAAGAGTAGCTTGGTGAACCAGGATATATCGGTGTGTGCTGCATTATTTATTTTCTTTATTTTATTTTGTGTCGTTTAGGTGTGCACCTAGAGCTTATTACACTTATTCGCTACTATAAAGATAATAATTAATTTTAGGATAAAATTAATTGTTTGATTTTTGAAGTATTATTATTTGGATAAATTTTTAATACTACCTAATTCACTCCCCTCTTGGGTAGCTTACTGGGTCAATAATTGGCATCAAAACTTATCTAAACCGGTCACGTGCACACACCATGAATAATATTTTTTGTGTATTTTCTCTTGATGGTGATAGATCCTTATATGATATTGTGGTTTATAATTCTTGTGATTTTAGTAGTAGTGATGGAGATGATGATAATAAAAATATCCATATTGTTATGGAAAAATTACTTTCTTTCACACTACTTTTTGCTAAAACGAGATTGAGTTTAAAAAGAAAAATTGATTCTTTTGAAAATGGTGGAGAAAGTGTTCGAAAATCTAAAGTGGATTTGGATGATTATTGTGGTACAAAAGAGTTTTCGGACGTTACTTTTTAAATTAATAATTTGCTCTCTAAAGTAGATTCTCTTGAAAATAAAAATAGAGTTTTAAAAAATAATTTTGACATGATTTCCAGGCAAATGCCAGATCTTATTTCTAAAATTGATTTACTTATCAAAATTCGACCTTAAGTCTATTTTGAGAGATTATGAAAATCCTTTTTTTAGGCAAAGTGGATATGCTTCATCGTTTCATCATTCATCACAAACCAGTGATAATTACGTGACTATTGTTAGAAATGATTGTTGTTTTACATCTCATACTTTTTATGATAAATTGAATTTGAGATGTTATTATTGTAATAGGGTTGGGCATTTTAATGTATCATGTCCGTTTCGGAACCATAAGTTTATGTCTAACAAGGACGGATCCAAAATGAAACGGATACTAAAGAAAACTATTGAAATGTCTTGTACAGAATTACATAATGTGGGAAGTGGACCTAAAGGAACAAACAAAGAAGTTATATCAAAGCCAAGACAGGAAGGCACCAAGGATCCACAAGCGACTCATACAAAGCGAAAAGATGCACCAAAGACAAAATATGAAGTTGCAAAGTAGCTACAAGATAAATGTGTAAAGAGAAAAATTGTACAAAATCCAAGATGGGATATCACTACGAAGCCACAAACGATACGTGTAAAGGGAATTATTAATAAATCAAATGGAAAAGATCAAAGGTTGAGAGGATACGGACAAGCAAAGAAGAATTGCGCACCCAAATCAATCATTGGTATAAATGAGGTAAAGATCAAAGTTGTCCCAAAAAAAAGAAAAGATACTCCTAACCCTCTGCATTTTAAATTCATTAAATTCGTTAAAGAGGGAGGTGCCCAACTTGCCAAATAGATAAGTTTGTGATGGTTTCTAAGACCTATTTTCAATGATGTGTTTATTTGTCTTAGAAATATTATATGGTGATTCTGAGAATCATATTTTGTTAAGGGGTATTAATATGTCTTTATATGTTTATATCAAATAGTGATCATATGTTTATTTTAAAGCATATTATGTGATTTAGAAGATTAATCGAGTGTTTGTGATCTCACTAAACAGTGCTAATTATTTGTTGCATATGCATTTTAGTAAGATTATTTGTATAATGTGTTGACATTAATGTTATTTACTTTTATACAAATAAATTGAATTAAACTGATTTTGTATGCATCTTGACTTATTAAAATGCATAATATTTTATATTGAGGTGAATTGAATGACTTAATTGGATCATGATAATACTTGTATGGTTAATATTAATATGAAAACATAAGAATTCTTTTTGATTCCATATCTGATCATTTGAATACATGGCATATTAATCTATGCTTAAATGTTTCAAGTTAATATTTTATGAGAGAAATATGCATTTATCCATGTTTAAAGCATGTATTAGATCTATATTGATTGATCCTAAGTTATTCTTGAGATATGATTCCAATTCTAGTGCATTAAATATTACATGACTTGATTTTATTTAATAGGAAGACATTATATGGTATCACGAGTAAGACATGAGAACTTAATTGAAATTATATGATTACATGCTATATTGTTGAAGCATTTTGATTGTCTCAAGTTTATTCTCCTAAGCGTGAATTGACTTGTTTACAATTATATATGGGGAGAAGTGTTTCTAAGATAGGTAATATTATATCATGCTTATATTGAAAGATGAGTTTTGTTGAAAATCAAAAGAGTTAATATGCTTGTGAAAAATTAAATATCATGCTACATTACTATTTTGTTTTGATTACCTTAGGGGGAGATTACCTTTCTAAGTAATGTTTTTGGTTCCCCCCTCCCCAATTGTTTTTTTTAAGATGACAAAGGGGGAGAATTAGTTGATGTTTTGTTGAATATCTTAAGGGAGAGTTTATTATATATTGACATTTACGCTTTATTGAAAATCTTTTGATTATCTTCATTACTTTGCTTTAATGAGTTAAAGAACCCATCCTCCAATTTAGGGGGAGTGTGGTTACATTATTGTGTTGAAGAAAATATCAAAGTTAATTGTCATCATGAAAAATAGAAAGATTGTTGATCCTAAGATTTTGATGAACAATTAAAGGTTGATGTTTTTGGTGGAACTAACGGTTTGGTTAAGTATTTCAGTTTATTAGTTCTAATGATGACAAGTAATGAATGCATGCTAAAGAGACTGACAAAGACGATGGACATTAAGAGACTGAAGATTTTGAAGAATCTAAGGGAAAACAACTCAGGTTAATTTTTACTCTTAATGTATCCCGATTAGGATCACACACGATACAAAAAGTTTTAAAATTTATGTGTGTCTTGATAGGATCATAATTAGCGAAATTATATGCTCCTATGTGTAATTGAAAAAGAAATATTAATAATTAATTAAAATTGAATTTAAGAATTTAGTAGAGCACATTGAGAAATGAAAATAGTTAAAGAGGCAAAAACGTCAATGAGAATGTATTCAAAATGAATTGGAGAGAAGTGTTCAGCAATAAGGAGTTGACTGAGAAGTCGACCGAAGCGTATAAGACAAACTTGCTAAATCGATCAGTCGACAGATAGGTTGACCTAGCGAAGAAAGTAAACTTTTAGAATCGATTAGTCGACAGGGAGATCGACCTGTGCTTGGAGGATAAACTCTCTGTATCGTTCGGTCGACGGATTGTGAATTATTGGTTGATTGATGGGCAAGAAATGTTTGGCTTGGCTAGTATCCTGAATGGAGCGGTCGACTTATGGGTGTTGGTCGGTCGACTTATGGGTCTGTTTCAGGTTTTATGGAATTTTGGGATTTTATCCAAAACTAACCGTTATTTGGTTACCTAATTGAGTGCTTTTAGGGATATAGATATCTTAAAGATATAATACTCTTATTTAATATTCCTATAGATTTGATACATGAAATTGAAGTGTTTTTCAAATTAGTCCTTTTAATACTTCCTATCTTATCGAATAGGGTTTGAAATTTTTTTTGAGGGACTAAATTAAATATTTTGAAAGCTATTATTAAGTGAAATATACCTGAAATGAAAGGTATCAATATATAAGGTCTATAGATGATTTTAAAAGACATATCTTATGGAAACTAGTCGTTATAGGACTTGTTTCAAGTGGTTATAAATAGACCGGCGGATTTCACATTATTAAAAGACACGATATCAAGAACTATTCAGTTCCTAATCTTGTCTAAGAGTTATCATTCTGATATTATACTGAAACATATTATAAGATTATTCTGGAGTTAAAATTCTTGAGTTAAAGCGCTAATTTATTTGGCGTCACCAATCTGAGATGTCTAGCGATCTGTTTTGCAATCTATTGGTATTTTCCTGGTGAGATCATTTCAAGCTTATTCTTTAATTGAGTATTTGATTATTATTACTTGCTTGGTGAATTGATCTTTCTGAGAAATCGTTTTTGAACTTTAAAATTATAAAAATCTTTTAAAACGATTTGTGTGTTAATTTGATTACGTGCTTAATTGTGCTACCCACATTCTTTATTATAATCAGATTTTGTTTCCTCACTTAATTTTTATCACTAGTATCTAGACATTAATTGAGTATTAATTAATTTAAGATGGTAGAAACTCTGAGTGGGAAGAACTTAGCAATTTTTATAATTGGTGAGTTGTGTGCAGATTAGATACTATTAGGAGTGTCTAATCTGGGGTAGCTTGGTTTCAATATCTTCCGGTAAAGAGATTGAGGTGCTAATTATTCCTTTATAGAATTAATTATAAATGATTTGTAAAGGTTCCATCCTTACCTAGGAAAAAGATAGTTGGAGCGTTTATGTGAGGTTTTGATTCTTAATATTAAGGTATAAAAAGAATTAGGTCGTGATTCTCCCTATAATAGAATTAGGTTTTTCTTGAGCTTGTAAAAAGTAGAGGTTATTCCTAAGTCTGTGAAGAGGAATTTACAAATGTTGATTCTGAGTCTGTAAAATAATCTTTGTAAGGGTTTGGTTCCTACCTATAAATGAATCTTGAGTTTAGTGAGTGCGAATCTCTATAGGGCTGGGATGACTGGATTAGCCAAGAGTAATTTGGTGAACCCCGGATATATCAGTAAGTACTGCATTGTTTATTTCTTTTATTTTATCTATTGTTGTTTGAGTGTGCACCTAGAGCTTATTACACTTATCCGTTGCTATAAAGATAATAATTAATTTTAGGATAAAATTAATTGTTTGATATTTTGAAGTGTTATTATTTGGATTAATTTTTAATACTACTCAATTTACCCTCTCTCTTGGGTAGCTCACTGGGCCAATAGATTTCATAAATTCTTTTCTGAAACCAAGAATATTTTTAGATGTTTTAAATGTAATATTGTGGGGCCTTACCATTAGTCAATATTTTTCAAAAGTATCTAAATGCAGATAAGTTTGGATTCCTAAATGAACAAAATTTATCCCAAGTAACAAAATTGGATCCACTTAGCCGGGGTACCACTTATGAACTATTTGAGGTGCTCCTTGTAGGTTATTCTGAAGATATCAATATGCAAGGAAAAATTGTTCCTGGATAGTGGTTGTTCTCGACAAATGACAGGTGTCAAATCTAAATTCACATATTTTACACCTAAAGATAGAGGTCATGTGATGTTTGGAGACAATACAAAGGGTAAAATTATCGGTATAAGTAATATTGGTAATAGGTCTACTACTATTGAAGATGTATTTTTAGTAGACAGTCTTAAACATAATCTACTTAGCATTAGTCAATTATATGATAACGATTATAATGTGATTTTTTTTTTTTCATAATAGATGCATCATTAAGAATGAATATGATAGTAACATATTACTTATTGCATCACGTTTTGAATTTATTTATACATGTTTATTTGATGATTTTTCTTCTCAAAATTTGTCATGTTTAAATGCATTATTTAAGAATAGTTGGTTATGGAATAGACGTCTTGGGCATGCTAGTATGGAGTTGATTTGCTATTATGGAGTTGATTTTAAATCTCACAACCCGTCCACCCGAGGCTAGTGTGACTACAACATGACATCACCAACACCTAAATAGTAATAACCAAATTGAATAACAATATATACCCACTGTATAATACAAACATCTATTATGCGGGACATAGCCGTCTCACAATTTTTACTCGCAAAAAGTATTTGTCAATGAACCTTTTATAGGTTCGCCTTTGACAGCCTTTCCCAAATGCCTAAATAACTCCATCACGTAGCTCTACCTAGTGCCAATAGGGGACCGACTCTTAGCCGTTGTACCTGCGAGTGTATTGTCTTCTTAGCAAAATATTTTTATAGTAATAATAGTTTATTCTGCAACATCTAAATAGATCAAACTTAAATATGTAAACATTACATAGTTCGCCAAAGTTTTTATAATATTAGCGGTGAGAATAAGGCACTATATATAAGTTCCATGCAAAATCACTTAGTATACGAATCATGCCAATCATGATAATAAATCACCCAGTATAAGCAAAATACCACATCTCAAAATATCCCCTCAAACACACACACACACACGCTGGCCAGCCCTAGTGATCGTTTTAACCTCACGATCGGGAGTTTGCAACGGTACCGTACCATCCGTAGGATATGCCTTCCTAAGAACACCCATCACTCCGCCGAAGTGGATAATCACTGCGCAGTATAAACATCTAACATCACTCTATCGAAGCAGATAAACATCACTCCACAGAAGCGAATCACATCACTCCGTCGAAGTGGATCACATCACTCTGCCAAAGCAGATAAATACCATAGCATTGTCAAATTAATAACGTCATCATCAATTCATAAACTAATATTATCATCTAATCAATGTCGGCAAAACTCAACCATCACTCTCTATTTCCAGAACTGATTTTTTAATCCAAAATCATATATTTCTTTTACTTAAAAAAACGTCTGATTTTTTTACCATAACCATTTTTCCACTCTCTTTTTAAACTACCGAATCCAATGAAAATTATTCTTAACTTTCTTTCGAAAACTATTGTAACCTAACGAAAATCCATTTTTACTCACTCATCCTAAAACCTGCTTGATCCATATCGTCTTGTAAAATCATTCAGTCTCAGTACAACCATTTTGTGTGAAAAATAATTTGGCAAGAAGACAGTACACTCACCTCGTGATCCGTTCCCAAAAGCTTTTGCTAACTACTCTCTACCGAAACTCCGGTGCCTGCGAACCTAATAGTGATAGGGCCTAAATTAATATCGTATTTAAAATAACCAAATTAGATGAATGTAGGTCCTAATTTTCCGTAATTTTCCCACATTTCATTACGAAAACTATTATTCATTTAATTCTGCTCTGTTAAGTTTACTGTACCAATTTATTAAAATTAGCGATTATAAAAATGTTATCACGATCACGACAATTACTATTACGAATGCGAGAAAAATCTTAATGCCCAACAATTTAATTTAATCAATAATAGTATCCGATAGAAATATTACCTGTTCCGAAACGTTCACGGGCCACGGGATGAATTTCGAATTTTATTGGGGTGTTTTTGTAATTTTTTTATTTTTTATTTTTTTTATTTTTTTTCCGGTTCTATTTCAGTTTGAGCACCCGCCGGACCCCCTCTACTCCGGCCGGGCCCTCACTCCTCCCACCAAACTTTACTACCAACGTCCATGCACACGCACACACAATGCCGAAAACATCCCATACTCACATATGCGCAGTCGCCGGAGGAACGATGACGAACTCACCAACGGCAGCAACCGAAACCTGTCACCGCTGATCCTCTCTCTCTCCTCTCTCCTTGCCAACTCCGGCGACCACCACCCATATGGCTCACCGGAGATCACCCCCCTCACATGCACGTTGAATCCGAACACCCATGTGCACACACACACCCCTGTAACCGGCACACACTGCCCTGCTGGAGAACCTTCCACCGTCGGCGATCCGAGCAGCAACCCTACACACCCTCTCATCTGAACACAACCACTATGAGTACACTCTCTCATACCTACAATCGCCGGGTGATCAGACAAGATCCATTCCTGCCGTCGATCACGAACCCTGCTCCGATCCTTCCTCTCTCTCTCTAGATTTTCTGAAATTCCTTCGGATTTCGTCCCATTTCCCGATCTTCCTTCATGATGTTGGTATTTATATGCATGAACTAAGTGGGTGAAGGTTTGATCTGATCTTGCCACGACGCCGGTCTCACTCTTCCCTGTTTCGGTTCCACGATCGGCCAGCAGCGCACGTCACCCACATGTGTATATGTATAATATTTGTTTTTAAAAAAAAACAACATTTATTTTATTACCCTTTTCTCCCCCCAACTCCTTTACATCCTTATTTTAGCCCAATGTACTATTTACAATTTCCTTAAATAGCAATTTGAACCCAATTTTTTTTTTTAATTTTTAATTTAAGTGGCAATTTGAAATCCCCAAAAAGTTTAGAATAAATATTTCTATATTTTCAATTTGACCCCTAGACTTTTTATTTGAATTTTTAATTGTCCTAGTTTCACCCCGAATTTTTTCCAATTATTCTAAAATACAACTGAAATGACGTACATGCTACGATTGATGTCTTACAACTCTTCCCTCCTAAAAGAAATTTCATCCCGAATTTTTATTACCTTAGTCGAATGAATGCCGGTATCTGTTCCTCATCTCGTCTTCTCGTTCTTGTGTCGCATCTTCCACTGCATGATTGCGCCATATCACCTTGACTAACATAATCGTTTTCGTTCGCCCACCTGATCTGAATGGCTTAAGATTTGGACTGGCTCTTCCCCATAGGTCAAATTTGTCTCCAACTCGATCGATCGCGAAGTCAACACATGAAAAAGGGTCTGACACATATTTCTAGAGCATCAATTCATAGAGATCGTCGTGTAGTCGAGATAATTCTGGCGGTAACGCAAGTCCATACGCTGTCGTGCCCACCCGATCTAAAATTTCATATGGTCCCATGTACTTTGAACCTAACTTCCCTTTCTTCCTGAACCTCATTAATTTTCTTCAGGCTACTAATACGTCAAAGTCGCATCACAAAGTTATACTCGTCTCATGTGATTCTTGAACAACTATTTCCTATATATGGTCTCATCATCCCAAATTGCCCAAAATTTACAACCAACAACTTTTCATCAAATCATAACCATCCAATAAACAAGGTGCACCTGGTCGGTTATACTTAACACGGATAACTCACTGTCAAAGGATCTCATGTTCCTAACTGCTTCCACTGCGCTACTATAATAAAATCAAAATCAGTAACAACACTATATGCTGAAAATATGTCAGTACCGTAAGTCTACTTCAACCCGTCATAACTGGCACTTACCCATTTCATCCAACAATTTCTAGTCGCCCGTTGCAACAATATTTTCCATTCAAAGTTTAACCTAATAATAACTGCCACCAATCTCATAAGCATAGATAACTCAACTATCATTAACCTCGATACCTATCTTAACTCCTTAATACCCATATCGATATCTTTCATAATACCTAAATATAACCAATCTTATAACTACAACTTAATTATATCAAACAAATAATCCATAACAATTCCTTTCATGACTCCACATTTTATCAAGTCCTTGACATGGTCACGTGCTTCCAGTTCGTTTTCACCTGCCTAACATGCTTCAAACATATATCCATGTATATATACAACTCAAAGGACATAGGTACGCCTCAGTTACAACGAAATCGATACCTTCTAATAATTGTTAGCTACTAACTGCAAAATATTATATCTTGTATACATATCAGCTCAAGGATATTTTAAATTCTCCTTATCCTGCAATATCTCAATAACTTCTAATTTCCAATAAAAAGTAGTCACATCGGGCTATTTTTAAATTCCGCAGAAGTTTCGTTTTCCTATCTCAGTTCAGTCTCTCAGATCGGAAACATGTATCTTTTTCATATAACACTTCATGCGATGCCACCACAATTGACGACAAGATAGTTATTAGCATAAATAGATTTTATTAATATTACACAATCATCCCCCTTTCCAGAAGCTTCCACGACACCACCCCTCAATATACCTTCCAACCCCTGAATCGTATTTCCTGGTAAACCATTGATCCATGACCGGAACAAGGTATCCACTTCCACTTGGGCAACTAAAGGAGTATGGAAAATTTTAACCTGCATGTTCAAATAACTATCAGCTCCTAACCCTACAGTTTCCCCCACGGATTGTTCATACAATGATGACTTATTTTACTTTGATAACAATTATTGTCCAAATCACCATATGGCGACAACACCTATGATTTCAGAGTTCCAGTTCTAAGATTTCGAATAACCGATTAATAGAATTCCTAAAATTACTAGTCCTTATCCCTTTTGATTTTTAAAAGAATATCTTGTCCCAACTTAATTTTAATGTTTGCATTAAATTGATGCATCACGCAATCGAACAATCCTATCAATATATTTATATATATTAGACATGCGTATCAGGGAAACCTTTCTCGAACTACTCTCCCTTTGCTTTTCTGGTATACGTCAAGACTACCATAGCCCACCTAAAGATTTCGTTAATTCTCGACCTTAACTTGACTAACAAATCACCGAATAACAGATGCCGTGATTTCCCATTTCCATCTACTAGTCATACCCACGCTATTACAGCATAGTTAATATTATTGGGGTATTGCATATCTTATTCTATGCACCTTTTTTTTTTTTTTTTTTTTTTTTTTTTTTTTTTTTTTTTAAGGTCCCATCTGTAAATTGGCATTATCAACCCTACACATTTTAATTCAAATTCCCAAACTTCATCATTCCTTCAGACACGCCAATCAGCTCTACAGTCAATATCCACTGCCTTGTTAAACCTTCTTAGCTGGACCTCCAACCTTTACATGTCTACACCACGGTAGAAATCAATACCGAACAACATTACCATCTGACCAGCCGCCCACTAAACTTACAAGGGCCTTAAGTTAATATGAACAATCAACTCACCAATTTTTGACCTGAAATATTTGTTATAGTCAGCCCTGTGACCATCCTCATTCCCTTCCACTCTAATCCTTTTCAATTGGACATCTAACTTTTGCGCTTTTACCATGCAATCAATAAATATCAACTTCGTATTTACGAGCTCAATTTGAGTGGTCACCTGACCAATTGCCCAATAGACTTACAAGGATCTCAATTTGACACACACATTAGTACGAATAATTCAAATATGCACAACCCCGCTTTTAATTTCCGACCTAAAGCACAAATCCCGTCATACAGGAGATGTCACTAAGCGTTAGAACGAATACAATCTCTACTAGTTCCAAAAAGTTTCGAGTTCTAATCACATGTTCTCGGCCTTCTCCATATTCCGTCAATCCACTACTTCGACTTCCTTTGGATTCACCTGAATGCTATGCCTTAAGAGCACTAGTCATATTTGCTGCATTAGTCACCGTCTTAGTAACACATTCTGGAAATGTTCAATAAGCTCCTCTCTACTTTCGACCGGATCACCGTTTTACCACGTCACAGCCTCTAATCTTCAATTACAAATACCCTACTAAAAAATCTGATACCCTATCTGTTGCAATCGAGTTAATAACCTATCCATTCTAACTTTTACATTACCAACACTAGATCTTTATGGGAACACCCACCAGGTCTACATAAATCATTAGTTGATATTCTAACTTATTGTGATGACTTCTTCTTTTATTAAAACTTCCTAAACCGCAAACAAACTTACTCCGATTCCCAATATTCAACAATAAATTTTTATTATTATATATTTTTTTTTTTTTTTTTTTTTTTTTTTTTTTTTTACACCACCCCAAGTTATTTAAATTCAACTAAATGCAATCAATCATCGACTTAAATTAATCCACTCAATTTTTCCTATCCCATAGCAATCACTTTTAAAGTCTCAAGATTATAATTTCAAATCTCAATTTTCCACATTTATCAACACCTGTATACTTAACCAACTTATGTGTTGAACGTTCACCTCCTTATCATTATGGAACCTTTTTAACAGCAATCACAATTACTAATCACGCTTACAAGCACCCTGTCCATTCTTGAAACTACACAGGGAAAATCCTTAACTATTACAATATCCACCGCTGAAACTTATTTGAACAGCATTTGCGTACTGACTTGTGATATCCTTTATTTAACATTTTTTTTTCTAACCTCCTAAACCCACTATCAGACTAACTGAGGTACTAGATAAGCCTTCCCAACATTACATACTTTTATTCATCCCCAAATTTGACTCTACCCGCAACTTTATATTACTCATTCAAATGGATTATATCTACACCTACCTACTATCCTCCTAGATCCACAATCCTCGGCTACTTCTTATATATCATTTCCTATTACCTTGTTACATGCCACAACTGTTACTTCGTCTATTAATCAATCTAAAAAGTGCCAACAAATTAAATTCTTGTCCAGTAACGTCACAGTTTCCTTTCAGATTGCCTAGAAAGCAATTTACTCCCTTTGAATGTGATTTCTTATTTTGACTTAAGTACATTTTGCCATATCATCTAGTATATTGATAACGACGTAATTTGTTATCTGTCTAACTTAGCCTTCTTATCCTGTGGAAGACATCCCTCCTAGTAATATCACCACGTGGTCATATCATTGCATGCCAAAAAGACAACCCTCTACGCACCCTGCTAATGCACATCTTTATGAAAGAAATTACCTAACACCCACATAACAAGCTCACCTATTAACACTCTATCTCATGTCCCCTACTGACTAGACGACTGGCACGTCCTCCTACCTCATGATCTTCTATCGACACATCTCTCAACAAGTCTACAGAACCTATAACCTAGGCTCTGATACCAAAATTGTCACAACCCGTCCCGGACACCCGTCTGCCCGAGACTGGCGTGACTACAACATGACATCACCAATACCTAAATAGTAATAACCAAATTGAATAACAATATACACCCACTGTATAATACAAACATCTATTATGGGGGACACACCCATCCCAGAATTTTGACTAGGAAAAAGTATTTGTCCATGAACCTTTTATAGGTTCGCCTTTGACAACCTTTCCCAAATGCCTAAATGACTCCATCACGTAGCTCTACCTAGTACCAATAGGGGACCGACTCCTAGCCGTTGTACCTGCGAGTGTACTGCCTTCTTAGTAAAATATTTTTATAGTAATAATAGTTTATTCTGCAACATATAAATGGGTTAAGCTTAAATATGTAAACATTACGTAGTTCGCCAAAGTTTTCATAATATTAGCGGTGAGAATAAGGCACTATATATAAGTTCCATGCAAAATCACTTAGTATACGAATCATGCCAATCATGATAATAAATCACCCAGTATAAGCAAAATACCACATCTCAAAATATCCCCTCAAACACACACACACGCGTTGGCCAGCCCTAGTAATCGTTTTAACCTCACGATCGGGAGTTTGCAACGGTACCGTACCATCCGTAGGATATGCCTTCCTAAGAACACCCATCACTCCGCCGAAGCGGATAATCACTGCGCAGTATAAACATCTAACATCACTCTGTCGAAGCAGATAAACATCACTCCACCGAAGCGAATCACATCACTCCGTCGAAGTGGATCACATCACTCTGCCGAAGTAGATAAATACCATAGCATTATCAAATTAATAACGTCATCATCAATTCATAAACTAATATTATCATCTAATCAATGTCGGCAAAACTCAACGATCACTCTCTATTTCCAGAACTGATTTTTTAATCCAAAATCATATATTTCTTTTATTTAAAAAAACGTGTGATTTTTTTACCAAAACCATTTTTCCACTCTCTTTTTAAACTACCGAATCCAATGAAAATTATTCTTAACTTTCTTTAGAAAACTATTGTAAGCTCACGAAAATCCATTTTTACTCACTCATCCTAAAACCTGCTTGATCCATATCGTCTTATAAAATCATTTAGTCTCAGTACAACCATTTTGTATGAAAAATAATTTGGCAAGAAGACAATACACTCACCTCGTGATTCGTTCCCAAAAGCTTTTGCTAACTACTCTCTACCGAAACTCCGGTGCCTGCGAACCTAATAGTGATAGGGCCTAAATTAATATCGTATTTAAAATAACCAAATTAGATGAATGCAGGTCCTAATTTTCCGTAATTTCCCCATATTTCATTACGAAAACTATTATTCGTTTAATTCCGCTCTGTTAAGTTTACTGTACCAATTTATTAAAACTAGCGATTATAAAAATGTTATCACGATCACGGCAATTACTATTACGAATGCGAGAAAAATCTTAATGCCCAACAATTTAATTTAATCGATAATAGTATCCGATAGAAATATTACCTGTTCCGAAACGTTCACGGGCCACGGGATGAATTTCGAATTTTATTGGGGTGTTTTTGTAATTTCTCTTTTTTTTTTTTTTTTTTTTTTTTTTTTTTTTTTTTTTTTTCCGGTTCTATTTCAGTTTGAGCACCCGTTGGACCCCCTCTACTCCGGCCGGGCCCTTACTTCTCCCACCAAACTTTACCGCCAACGTCTATGCACACGCACACATAATGCCGAAAACATCCCATACTCACACATGCGCAGTCGCCGGAAGAACGATGACGAACTCACTAACTGCGGCAACCGAAACCCGTCACCACCGATCCTCTCTCTCTCCTCTCTCCTTGCCAACTCCGGCGACCACTACCCATATGGCTCGCCGAAGATCACCCCCTCACATGCACGTTGAATCCAAACACACATGTGCACACACACACCCCTGTAACCGGCACACACTGCCCTGCCGGAGAACCTTCCACCGTCGAAGATCTGAGCAGCAACCCTACACACCCTCTCGTCTGAACACAACCACTATGAGTACACTCTCTCATACCCACAATCGCCAGGTGATCAGACAAGATCCATTCCTGCCGTCGATCACGAACCCCGCTCCAATCCTTCCTCTCTCTCTCTAGATTTTTTGAAATTCCTTTGGATTTCGTCCCATTTCCCGATCTTCCTTCATGATGTTGGTATTTATATGCATGAACTAAGTGGGTGAAGGTTTGATCTGATCTTGCCACGTCGTCGGTCTCACTCTTCCCTGTTTCAGTTCCACGGTCGGCCGGCAGCGCACGTCACCCACATGTGTATATGTATAATATGTGTTTTAAAAAAAAAAAAACTTTTTTTTATTACCCGTTTCTCCCCCCAACTCCTTTACATCCTTATTTTAGCCCAATGTACTATTCACAATTTCCTTAAATCGCAATTTGAACCCAATTTTTTTTTTTTTTTTTTAATTTATAATTTAAGTGACAATTTGAAATCCCCAAAGTTTAGAATAAATATTTCTATATTTTTAATTTGACCCCTAGACTTTTTATTTGAATTTTTAATTGTCCTAATTTCACCCCGAATTTTTCCAATTATTCTAAAATACAACTGAAATAACGTACGTGCTACGATTGAGATCTTACATTAAATTTGTCTAAAAAGAATATAGTACATGGCTTACCTGCATTAAAGTATGCGAAGGATAAAGTATGTGATGTCTGTCAACTAGGTCAAAATGAGAAATAATGTTGCATTATTCACATCCGTAGTGATAGAGACAGAGAATTTAAGAATGATGAGATTATTAGTTATTATGATGAGCATGAGTATGCTCATAACTCTTCAGCACCAAAAACGCCATAACAAAATAGTGTTGTGGAGAGAAAAAACAGAACACTTCAAGAAATGGCCGGAATGATGCTGAATGAGAAACGTCTTCCTAAATACTTATGGGTCAGAACTGTAAGCTTTGCCTTGTTGTTAATAGAGTTTCTATTTGAAGAGGTTTTAATAAAACCCCTTGTGATATTTAAAATGGTAAGACTCCAAATATATCCTACTTTAAAGTTTTTGGTTACAAATGTTTTATCTTAAATGAGAAGGATAATTTGGGTAAATGTGATGCAAAATCTAATTATGGTATTTTTCTCGGGTACGCTTCGGATATTAAAAGTAATAGAATATATAATAAACGTATTTTAGTAGTGGAAGAATTTATGCATATTGTATTTGAGAAATCTGATCCACTTGTATCAAGAAATGTTTGGGATGATGATGATACAGGTACACTAACTAAGCAAAACCAAGGAGTTGAGACGACAAATGAATCACAAAATCCAAAGAATGAGGAGTTAAAAGGAAAAGAGATGACTTTACCACATGCTCTAAATTATTGGTAATTTTGAAAAAAGTGTAAGTACAAGATCCTCTCTTAGGGATACAATTAAGCTTTATTTTTTTATTTTTTTTAATTCTCCGCTTGAGTCTAATAATATTAATGAGGCGTTAACTGATGAGTCTTGAATCTCAACGATGCAAAAATAGTTAGTTTAATTTGAGCGCAATAAAGTATTATCTCTAGTTCCTAGACCTGATTTCCATCTTACCATTGGTACTAAATGGGTTTATCGTATTAAAAAAAATGAAATGGGTATGGTGATTAGAAATAAAGAAAAATTAGTAGCACAAGACTATAATCAAGAATATAGAATTGATTATAATGAAGCGTATGCACCTATGGCTTGATTATAAATTATTAGAATGTTACTCACATTTGCAATAAAGTATTGTCACTTAATCTGTCAAATTTCTCAATAAATAGATTCGTCCGAAAAATCATCAAGTTATTGGTATCTTCGAAATCAGCATTACTGGGATTGATTCTTTTAGAGTGAACATTATTGATTGAAGTTAAAAAAATTAACTTTTGATGGTCAATTCAAGGGTTAGATCGAAGGTCTCTCCAATGTCTTCCTTTTCTTTTTCTGCTCCCTATATTAGGGCAAGAATTCTTCAACATATAGGCATACAAATATATGTTATTTGCACCCACGAATTCTCACTACAAGAAAAAAAAAAAAAAAAAACTTTTATCACGCCTATTATATATAATTTATCTCGTTTTTTGACTAAATCGTGATTATAAAATTATAAATGACATATAATCTTGCTTTAAAAAAAAAATTGTGATAAAAAATATTTTTTATCTCATAATTTTAATTAAGCATGATAGAAAATAATTAGTTTTATCATAGTTTTCATTTTAAAAGAGCTAATAATAAGTCCTCTTCCGCCTTTTGGTTTGCACTTAAATCTTTCTCATGATCTCTTCATTCTCTACCCTAGCAGTCGAAGCCTTTCTCTCTCTCTCTCTCTCAAAATCGCTGACATTTTTCCATCACTGTCACCATCACCAAGCCTTCGTCCTTCATCATCATTGTCTTTAGCCTTCACTTTGTTCTCTCTTCTCTAGCCATCGGCATCATCGTCTTTTCTTCTCGCCATTGCCGTCATCGTCGTCTTACTACATGGATCTGCTATAGGAATTTCAACAATGTTTAATTTCCAACAATTTCCCCCAAATTCATTCACACTGTTAGGAGATTCTAACTTAAAATCATATGGTACTAAGTGAAGTAATTCTTTTGATTTATATAGTGGCTTGAGAACTGTCAGATAAGCGATGTGCGACAGGAATCTAACACCAGCCCTTGAGTGCAACCCCCGGTTTGTACAAATAATTTGACTACAAGAGAATGAGACACCCATAACCTTGGTGCTGATACCACGTTAGGAGGTTCTAACTTAAAACCATATGCCGATAAGTGGAGTAACTCCTTTGATTTATATAGTGGTTTGGGAACTCTCAGATGAGCGATGTGGGACAGGAATCTAACACCTGCCCTTG
Source organism: Eucommia ulmoides (assembly GCA_016647705.1). Classification (NCBI taxonomy): domain Eukaryota; kingdom Viridiplantae; phylum Streptophyta; class Magnoliopsida; order Garryales; family Eucommiaceae; genus Eucommia; species Eucommia ulmoides. Next base: position 35,214,097 of record CM028339.1, on the reverse strand, counting down.
AGTACAACCCCCGGTTTGCACGAATGATTTTACTATGAGGGAATGATGAAAAATGTGACCTTGGCTCTGATATCATGTTAGGAGATTCCAACTTCAAATCATATGGTTCTAAGTGAAGTAACTCCTTTGATTTATATAGTGGTTTGGGAACTCTCAAATGAGAGATGTGGAACAGGAATCTAACACACACATTGCTCCAATTGCATCATTCAATCTTGTAAATAAATCAAATTTTTTCTGTATTTTCGAAAACTGGTAAAAACATTTGTGCACTATGAATCAATTTTTATACATTTTTTGTTGATTCTAATTTCAATTGGTTTCATTTGTTGGTTAAAGGTCCTATCTTGAATATCAGTACAACCAAAGTTGCAGTTATGTCTCTCCCGTATTTGATTTCGAAGGTATGTAATCTGACTTTTTTATTCTCTCAGTTTTCATTACTTTGGATTTTCAACGTTGTTTAGTTTTACCATAAAAATCTTGTTTGAATTTGGCGTTGATCAATGATCAGTATAGGGACACCGTATCAGATGCTCCATTTAAGCTTAGTGGATAAACATCTACATTCAATGAGGCAGTCTGTTGATGAAGAGCTTCTTGTTGTTTCTCAGGTCCATTTTTTCATCTGTTAAATTAATTTCAAATATGGGTTTTTAGTTACTTGCAAACAAATTGACAATCATATGTAAAAGCACATTTTTTTCTATTTATTTTTACATGCAAAAAATCCTTGTTCCCTTTATATTTTGGTTTTCCTATAGAGTTATGTACTTTTCATTTTAATTGGTTTAATGGGTTTATATTCCTCTAGAGTTCCTGTTTTTGCACTTTGGTAATGTGTTATTCTTGTTTCTGGTCCCTGTTTCTGTCCCAAGTTCATTATTTTCATAGGCCAGGACTTGCTCTTCAGGATGTTGGGTTCTTTCTTCTTCTGATTTGTTATTTATCCTCCTCGGTTGTGATATCCCTTTTCATGTGAGCTAACACTTGTCCATATGTTTTGCTTATTTGTTTTTTCTCTTTTCCCACAGGAGCTTGGTCAAGACAGACCTAACATAAGTGAGACGGTGTTCACCTTTGTCTATCGTTAGGTATCAAAAAATTTCAATTTCTTCTTAGGTAGCGTTTGCAAGAAGAGACTTAGGGCTTAGGAATTGAAATTAGAAACGAACACATGTAAAGAACGAAAGAAAATTAAATGCGCTCATTTCTAATTCCAATTTCAAGGCCATAATTCCTTAGCTCTCTCCTTCTCCCTCTCTCTGTCTTTTCCCTCTCTCTGTCTCTTTCTCTTTCTCTTTCTCTCATTGTTGAGTTTAGATTTTGATGTTTGCTCTATCTGTATCATGCTATGGTGCAGTGGAATTTTCGTCCTTAAAGAGCAAAAGAATCTACACTGTTTTAATATGGTGCAGGGTCCTTGCCTTTTTAGTGGTATGTGATGTGTTTTCTTTTTTCTTTTTTATTTTAATTTATGTGTGTTTAATGAAAATATATATGGTTTAATATTTTGTATTTCTACGTCTTTATCAAGGAAAAACTATGATGAACATGGACGTTCTTGGACCAATACGACAGCTTAAGACTGGCCCTGACTGGGTTAATTTTTTATTTTGTTTTTTTTGTGAGATAATTAACCAAAAAAAAATTAATAGTTTGTTCACATTTTCTTTTCAGTTTTGTGCCCTCATTTTACGTTCTGTTCCCATTTTCTGTTCCGTTTTCAAATTTTTTACCTGCTGTTTCTGCACTGCTGATGAATTATTTATTTATTTTTTATTATTATTATTATTTTTTTTGTAACTGTTTTTTGCTGCTGCTGCTGCTGCCGTTTCCAATTTTTGCTGCTGCTGTGCTACTGCTGTTATTTCATTCATACAGGAATCGTTTCAATTGTTTCCTTGCGTTCCTTACAACTAGCGGATCTCTAAACTCAAAAGACGCATCATCAAAGCTGGCAAACACTGTTCTCTTGAAGTAAATCGTCCATGGATCATCAGATATCGCCTTGCTACTTTTTTTTTCCTCACAATAGCTTGTCTCTGCTCTCTCTCTCTCTCTCTCTCCTCCCTGAATTATCTATTGATTTTGGTTGTTGCTCGTTGAATGTTGGTGGTGATGGTGCTTGCTTGTGTGGGAGTCATGTATGGTGTTATGTCTGTTTGCATAAAGCACTGCTGCAAAAATAGGATTGACTGAGATAGTAAGGAGCATAGTGATGCACCTCCTATGTAATGTTGAAGCAATAACTGATGCAGCGTACGCGGTGAAGAAAAAAATTTGCGGATCAAAACTCGTTGATTCACGAAGAATACCGAGAAATTGATTAAAAATCGAAGAACAATCAATGTAAATTATTGGTAAGTAGTTCCAACAGTCAAGCGGCCTTACAAGAATTATAAAGAAAACACCCTAAACGCATAAAATATAAAAATTGCAGAAGAAAACCGTAAACTATTGAAAATTTGCAAAACTACCCCAAATTTCTGCGTAAAAACAAAAAGTGCCATTTTAACCCCCGAAACAATGGAATTTGGCTAAAAAAACGTTGGCGCTATGGAAAGATGGCGTTTTGCTTAGATGGCCATTTCTACCTAGAAAAGTGGTATTTTCTACAAAAAAAAAAAAAAAAAAAAAAAAAAAAAAAAAACGGCTACAATTGACTTTCTGGTCAAACTGGGCCTTTTTTTGGGTCTTTTGAACCTTCGGGTGCTCTCTTTGGGCCAACAAATCTCACTCCTGTTGCACTACATCATACTCCCCTGGGTGGAGAAGATTCGTCCTTGAATTAGAAACTTGCTCATCATCAGAAGTATTGTCACCAGAGTGGGGAATGAGATGCTTAACATTAAAAACATCAGACGTGTGAATATGACTAGGAAGATGTAGGCGGTAGGCGTTCTGATTAAGCTTCTCGACGATCTCCACCGGACTTATTTTTTTAGCAGCAAGCTTGTTGTATTCATGGGTAGGAAATCGGTCCTTAGTTGACAGCCCAACATAATCGCCGACATTGAAGTCAACAAGTCTACTCTTCTTATCCACCTGCAACTTGTATTTATCAGTGGAGGCAATCAATTGCGATTGAGTTTGTGTGTGAACCTACTGGGGCTGGGTGATAAAATCTTCCGTTGTCGCATGAGTGCGCACCTTACTTGGTAAAGTGAGGAGATCAAGAGGGCCACGAGGGACCAATCCATATACAACCTGAAAAAGACTATAGCCAGTGCTACCATTGAGTGAACGGTTGACCACTTCCGTTTGTCCATCAGTTTGTGGATGGTAAGCACTACTAAAATTAAGAGTAGTATGAACTAGGGCTGGCAAAACAAGTATTTACACGATGACACGATACGAGACCAACACGAAATTATCAAGTCTAGGTTTTGCTTATCAGGTATCGGGTCGTTATCGTGTCAGACCCGATAACGCGATAAGAAATAGTATAGGTTATCAGGTTGACTTGATAATCCAATAGGTTACACGATAAGACACGATAAGAATTTCGTGTATTCAGGTTACACGATAACCTAAGATCTAATAGGTTACCCGTTAATTTAATAAATTATTTTTACACCCCCAAATTATCAAATATTATAATTTAGTACCTAATATATATATTCACATTTCCCTAACCCTACTCATTTAGTCAACTTAGTAGGTTAACAGGTCATTAACATGTAATGGGTTAACGTGTAATGGGTAGGTTAATGTGTAATGGAAACCTATCTGGTCTTATCGTGTCGTGTTTACCTGATAGGTTTCGTGTCATCGTGTGACACGAAAAATTATCGTGTCATGTTGTGTTGACACGATAATTTTCGTGTCGTGTTCGTATTTGAGTAGTCTGACACGATATGCTTATCGTGTCGTGTTCGTGTTTTGGTCTTATCGTGTTTCGTGTTATCGTGTAATGACCTGTTACACGACCTGTCATCTGTTTTGCCAGCTCTAGTATGAACCAATCTCCAAAGACTTCGCCAGAAATGACTGAAAAATCGAGTATCATGATTAGACACAATGGAGGCAGGCAACCCATGCAAGCGATAAACCTCCCGAAAATATAAGTGAGCAACATGAACATCATTGGTGGTATGCTTACAAACGATGAAGTGAGTTATTTTGGAAAACCGATCAACCACAACAAAGATGGAACCACGGCCACGTTGTGTGCGCGGAAGACCAAGCACAAACTCCACACTAACGTCTATCCAAGGTTGGCTAGGTATAGGAAGAGGCATATATAATCCAACATTAGTGGACAAACCTTTCGCCAACTGACAAACACGACAATGATCAACAAATCTGCCTACTTCCTTTCGTATAGTCTGCCAAAAATAAGAAGTAGAAACTAGATGCAAGGTACGATCACGGTCAACACGGCCCTAATTGTACAATTCCTGAATGATCTTTAAACGTAAGCTGCTCTCAGGAATACAAAGTTGGAGGCCACGGAAAAGAAACCCATCTTGCAACAAGAAGGCCACGCCACTCTGGATCTTCACTAGAATTGTCCTCTCGCCACTCTGGATCTTCAATAGAACTGTAGAAAAGAACGGGTCTGTAGTATATAAGTCCAAAAAAGAATCAAAACTAGGAACTGTGATCCATATCTCAGCAAGTAAGCTATGACGGCGACTCAGAGCATTGGGCATGCGGTTTAGGGATTCCGCTTTGTGTTTGATCAGAAAAGTAAATTGCTCCAAGTATGATTGCTAAGAGGTATGACGAGATGAAATTTTGTCTTGACTAGAAAGGTGTTTGAGGGCGTCATGGTCTGTAAAAAGTACAAATTCCCGTTGAAAGAGATAATGGCGCCAATGCTTCACAACCTGAACAAGCGCATAGAATTCAACAACCTATGTGCTGAAACGGAGTTTAGTACCAGAAAGTGTCTCACTGAAGTAGGCGACTGGGAAACCACATTGGCTGAGAATCGCGCCAATACCATTTTTTGAAGCATCACAATGAAGTTCAAATAGCTATACAAAATCAGGAAGTACAAAGATTGGTGCTGTGGTCAGCTTTCGTTTGATCTCTTGAAATACGGCCTCAGTATCGGGCGTCCAAGTGAACTTAGTATCCTTTATGCAATCAGTAACTGGCGCTATAATGCTACTGAAGTGAGGGATGAAACGGCAGTAGAATGAGGCGAGACCATGATAACTCTGCACATCTGTAATAGTTTTAGGCTGTGGCCACTACTACATGTCCTATATTTTGGTATTGTCCACAACGAGTCCATCCTTAGACACCGTATAGCCTAAAAATTGAACGGTATCCATTAGAAAAGCACGCTTACTAGTAGCAGCATAGAATTTGTCCTTTCGAAGGACAATCAAAACCTCCCGCAAGTGTTGGAGATGTACCTCTCGATTATCACTATAAATAAGGATATCATCAAAATAAACCACAAGAAATTTATCGATGAAGGGCGCAGTGCTTGATTCATTACTCTCATAAACGTGCTAGGGGTATTAGAGAGGCCGAAAGGCATCACTAGTCACTTATACAAACCCTCGCGGGTTTTAAATGTTGTTTTCCATTCATCACCATGCCTGATTCGAATATGATGGTAGCCACTCTTCAAATCTAACTTGTTGAACACCGTTGCACCCCCTAATTGATCAAGCAAGTCATCCAAGCGAGGTATAGGAAAGCAATAGCGTACCGTGATCTTGTTAATTACAAGACTATCCACGCACATATGCTAAGTGCCATTCTTTTTGGGAGTTAGGAGGGTAGGCACAACACATGGACCAAGGCTCTCTCGAATGTGGCCCTTTGCTAGTAACTCCTCGACTTGGCAGCGCAACTCCTCATGTTTTTTGGGACTTATCCTATAATGCGGTCGGTTGGGTAAGACGGGTCCCGGAATCAAATCAATCTGATGTTGGATGTCATGCAATGGAGGTAATTCGTTGGGAAGTGCTTCAGGAAAGACATCGGTAAATTCTGCCAGTAGTGGTTTAACAACATCTGGGATAGTAGAAATTGTGCTGGCAGTTTTTGTATAAAGCACATAAACAACACCCGATTCTACCATGGCATGTTCGAAGTGAGCTCTGGACAAAAGAGTGATATTGTCTCTAGTGGGTGAGACAATTTTATCTTTACTGGGTAGCAACACCATCTTCTTCCTACGAAACATGAATGAGTACGTATTGGCACGGCCGTGGTGAATAGTCTCTTGATCAAATTGCCAAGGGTGCCCCAGTAAAAGATGATATGCATCCATGGGTACCACGTCATAGTATATCTCATCAATATAGGTTGGCCCAATGGAAAATAAAACCAAGGCACGACAGGAAACAGTGATATCCGTACCTTTATTAAGCTAAGCGAGCTTGTATGGTTTAGGGTGTTGTACTTTCAAACCCAATTTCTTCACTGCCAATTCGGACAACACATTTTTGAAACTACCAGAATCAATAATAAAGTGGCATACCTTCTCCCCAATTGTGCACGTGGACTGAAAAAGAGTAGTGCGGCACTAATCATCATCCGAGGTATGGGGACTCAAAAAGGCCTGGCCCAGCATTAATAACGGGCCGATATCACCTTCTAAAAACTCTTCTTCAACTTAAGCATCATCATAGGTATAAAAAATGGGGCTTGTATCGGTATCCATATCATTAGCAAACAGTCCCCTAGTGTTAGGATTCGCCTTACGACAGTCTACTTGTTGGTGTCCCGTCTCGTCGTAATTAAAGTATATGAGTCCGCCACCAAAATAACCTTGTGGAGGGCGCCACCAATACTATTTTGGGGGAGAACAGACGGTTGTCATTCAGGTCCTGGTTGTGGTTCGGTAGATGAGCTGCCACCGTGACTAGTAAACTGCTTGAATCCACTAGTCGTGCATCGGGCTAACTGTTTCTTAGCCGGTAGCACTCTTTGATGTGCTTCAGAAACTATCATCGGGTTAAACATATTAAGCACGTCTTGCAGTTGGAGTCACAAATCGCCAATATACCTGGAGACTAGTTGGGTTGGGGATTCGACAATCTCTACTCGTGCAAGCAATTGGTAGAAGTCGGTGGTGTAGTCGCTGACAGATTGAGTCCCCTGACGCAGGAGTTAAAAGCGTTGATACCGTTCACGCCCATAGTTGTATGGTAAAAATGCTACTCGCATATGCTTCTTGAACTTTTCCTAAGGGACAATTTTTGATTTGTCGGTGCGTGCCCCCATTGTCTTTGTCTGCTACCACCATGCTTGTTCCCTACCACGCAACCTCATAGTGATCAGTAGAACACAACGAGAATCTGGAACCTCCTTGAATTCAAGAACTTCTTTCACCGTATGTAGCCAATCTAGGAATTGGTCAACCAGAAGTCGACCATGGAATTCTGGAATGTCAACCTTGAAACCAGTCTCCCATCATCGATCTACTGGCCGAGGTTGGTCATAGGAGGCGGCAAAAGGGTTTTCCCCGTGGTCGGAATCGTTATCCACCGAAGTGAACTCGTATTGTGGTTGTGGTTGTGGTTGTTGAAGTGCAGCCAATTGTTGGGTTACTTGGTCCACTTATTGTTGCAATTGTGCAATCTCTTCTCGTCGAAGCACATTTTCCATCGGGGCATCATTGACACGTCTCCTTGCCGGCATATTGCAGGATCGTACCGAAATTGATACCAATCTGATGCAGCATATGTGATGAAGAAGAAAGTTTGTGGATCAAAACTCGTTGATTCACAAAAACTACCAAGAAATTGATTAAAAATCGAAGAACAAACAATGTAAATTATTGGTAGGTAGTTCCAGCCGTCAAGCGGCATTACAAGAATTATAAAGAAAACCCTAAACGCATATATATATAAAAATTACAGAAGAATATCGTAAACTATTGAAAATTTGCAAAACTACCCCAAATTTCTATGTAAAAACAAAAAGTGCCGTTTTAACCCTCGAAGAATTTGGCTAAAATCACATCGGCGTCGTGCAAAGCACAGCGTTTTTCTCATATGGTTGTCTCTATCCAGAAAAGTGGTATTATTTTCTATATATATATAAAAAACAACCACAGTTGACTTTCTGGTCAAACTAGGCCTTTTTGGGTCTTTTTGGCATTCGAGTGCTTTCTTTGGGTCAAGAAATTTCACTCTTGTTGCACTACATCATACTCCCCTGGGAATGCAACAATTATTTTAGTGTTGTCCAAGACTGTTAGTATAGAAGACCTTATAGCATGGGTTTTAAATGTTTTGTATTTAACTGTGCTGAAAGGTATATTTTTAATTGTTCAAATATGAAATACATTTTTTAATTAATTTTTTATAATATTTTTTGTAAAATAGTTGGGTAATTTTTTATTTTTTATTTTAATATAGATATAAGAAACAATCACAGTTTTTAAATTTGATTGTTTTATTATTAAAGATCACGATTTTCAATTGTGATAAAAAAAATGAGAGTAAATATATCAATTTGATACAAAACTTAAATAGATATTGTTGAAATAATCATAGTTTTTTTTGTTTTTTTTTTAACTTTGATCACTTATATATGACTCTTTTAATCTCATTTGAAAACTGAGCTATTAGATGGACTAACCATCTCAGTTTTTAACTGTGATAAAAAAGTCTACCATCTTGGTTTTTAATTGTGATAAAAAACCTACTTTTAATCACTTCTCCATCTATCACTGTCAGTTTTGGAGCCAAACACTGTGATAAAAAGATTTTTATCACAGGTTTTTACCGTGATAAAAATCCCTTCTTCCTGCAATGTCTATCTAAGTCATTGTTCATGAGAGAGAGAGAGAGACTTTATACGCAACTTTTGTTCGTTGAACTCTTAGTTTCTAGTATTGGTACCTAGAGTTGTGACCATTGTATTCTTGATGACAGATGCTCAATCAAACTACAAGCACTGTAGAGAGGCAAAATCTTCTCTAAGGAGATATATATAATAATACGATAGACTCGATCAACCAATTCTAGTATTGTATTATGTTTCCTTCTCTAAAAACAAAAAGTAATTTCTAATTTCTTATTTTCTCACTTTTGTTCAAGCTTCTGTATTTTAAATTTCTTACTGCAATTTTTATTTTGTAACTTTATTGTAATTTGATTGATATATATATATCATTTTATGTAATTATTAATTATTTAATTAATTTTTTATGTTTTTCTAGCAGAAAATATTAAATTGAGAAAAATAAAAAGAATGTTTTGAAAAAATAACATTATAAATATTTGTACATAAATAAATCTTTTTGAATCCGTCCTTTCCTTTCTGTCCCACGCTATCTTCTCGTGCAATCTCTTCCACGAGAGATCTCAATCAGGATAAGCTAACATTGTGCTACACAAAAAATAAATCTTGTGAACTTTTATTAAAAAGTAATTATTTGATACATTTTACACTTCATAAATTCTAAAAATAAAATTAAACATCCATTAGTTTGAATTGGTAAGTTCATAAAAATCAAATCAATAAGAATTGGTAGACAGGGTGTGATCAATTTTTAAAAGAGATGACACCTGACTAATTGTAGTGCCTAGGAGAAAGAAAGAAAGCTAAAAATAAGAGATGAAAATCCAACTTTAAAACCCAAGCCAATAATCAGGTCCATGGAATAACTTGTGTATATATATATATATATTTACACGCACACTACTTTTATACAATTATTTTAATTATATTATTTTACAACTACTTTAATAATATAAATTTGTAACTATCAATTTAACTATACATATTTGAATAAGTGAAATCCCACGTAGAGATTTGAAAATAATTTGTAAATAACACATGTTCAAAAAGAATTTGAAAATAACACCGGTTTTGAAAAGATTTGGATTTTTAATTAAATTTTACAAATTTAATAGATATTAATTTAATAAATTTAATAGATATTATAAAAATCTTTTAGTAATACCCAAATAAAGAATTTTAGTAGTAAAAAGATTATGAAATTCTTTTTAAAGTTAAATCTATTGTTGAATTACCTATCCAAATGCAACTTAAATTTATATCGTTAAAATTTCATAAATTTCTTTTTCCGTTTTAGTAATTTAAAAAAGGGAAAATTATCGTTTACTTCTAAAAAAAACTATTGTTGACCATTTAAACCCATCTGCCTTTTCTTGTACTGAAAACTCTCATTGTCGGCCTTTTCTTGCACCGATTAGTCCCTTTTCAAAAGCGCCCGACGACGAGATTACCGAAATGCCCCTCCCGCCATTTCGGTTGATCCTGATGTCAAAGGAGAACTCGATCGGCAATGGTGATAGCTAGTACAGAGGAAGCAATATGCCGGAGATGAAATCTTTGATCCTCTCAATTAACTTTCCGGCGAACGTCCCTCCTTTTGGAATCATTATTCCAAAGACAATGCCCCGGAAATTGAATGTATTCCAATCATATTTGTTATGAATCGGGCTACCATTATGTGGGCCATGGTCAATCAAATGAACGACTCGTGGTTTTCGTCATTTTCTGGTGAGAAATGTCGGGAGATCCAGTTCATCGCAAGCCGTATTATGAAAATCATGGAGGCCCGAACAGAGGACCAGCGTCTTCAAATGGACTGTGAGAAGATCAAAATGAAATAGATCTCGATCGCAAAAATAGAAGTTTAAACAATCTGACCATTGTTCTCCCTAGAATAAGGCATTTTCCTTTGCACAACTTTGAGATCGAATGTCACAACCCGTCCCGGACACCCGTCATCCCGAGGCTGGCGTGACTACAATATGACATCACCATTTTGCCAAATAAACTAATGACATAAAATATACACACACTTAATAATACAAACATCTATTATGGGGAACATACCCGTCTCGAAATTTACGAACTAAAAGTATTTATCCATAAACCTTTTATATGTTCGCCTTTGACAGCTTCTATCAATCGCCTATATGACTCCATCAAATAACCCTCCCTAGTGCCAGTAGGGGACCAACTCCTAGCTGTTGTACCTGCGAGTGTACTGTATTCTTAGTAAAACATTTTTAAAATAATAACACATTCTAAATATTACCATAATTAAATATGAATCAAGCATAAGTATATAAGCAGTGAAAATCAAGCAATATAGATAAGTTCCTTCTAGTATAAAATCATACCAATCACCGTAATAAATAATAAATCACCCAGTATAAGTAAAATACCACATCTCAAACACACACCTCAAACACACATCTCAAATAAACCACTCCACCACAACACACACTGGCTAGCTGTTAGACCCTAACAATGCTGGAGGACCAAACAACACCGACTTGGTGCGATTTGCTACCGGACATGGTGCATGCGTCATGGATGGGTTCGTTGGCAGAAAGGGCACCAACTTGGTGCTTATCGGTGGGGCAGCAGCGTTGTGGCACAACACCGGCGGGTGTTGGGCAGTGTGGAAGACCTTGGTCCAGGACCAAGGCAAAATGGTGCAACGTAGGTGCAACACTACGTTGTAAACGGTGCCTTGGACGCGGCAACACAAGTTGGAGGAGCGGGGCGGCACTGGACCAAGCTGTTGGGCAAGCGTTGGCAAACTGGTGCGCTGTTGGGCAACGTGGACGCACGTTGGCGGCGTTGGCAGAGGTTGCTGGTAATGGGGTTCTCATTGGGGAGTGACGGGACCAAAGAAAGATCTTGGTGCAGGACCGAGGCAAAATAGTATAACGGAGGCACAACGATACGTGGTAAACAGTGTCACGTGAAGCGGCATGATGGACTGTTAGGAACGACAGTGCATTTTAGTGCGAAAAATGCATACGGCGTTGGGATGTCGTTGGGCAGAACGATGCAACAAAACAGAACGTAGGCGCAACACTACGTTTTGGGCTGAGTCATGTAGCGGCATGACGCACCGTTGGATGACGGTGCATTCTGGTGCGGAAATAGCACACGGAACATTGGCAGTCGTTGGGCGCAACGACACGTTTTGGGCCATGCAGCGGCGTGGAAAAACGTTGGCGAATGTTGGCAGATTAGGGGACGAGATGGCAACGGGTAGACGTTAGGACGATGCAAAAACGCTGGAAGAATACTACCTGGTGAGCTGATGGACTGGTGGTTTCCAGACATGTGCAGTGCGTGTGTGAGCAGTTCTGGGCAGTTCTTGGGCGGTTTTGGTTGGTTTTCAGATAGGAAAACCAACTTCTGTGGTGCTGACAAGTGTAGGGATAGGTGTCGGTAGTCTGCCTATGCAGTTGGGGCTGTCAACTGCTGTCTTCTCCTATAAATACTGTTGTTTTGGTCTGTTTTTAAATGTTGGAATGCTTGCCTGCGGATTTTACAGACAAAGTGTTGTATTTGGTTCCTTGTAACCGGAGTTTATTAATACAAGATTGGATTTTCCCGTAATACGTGTGTGTACTGTTGTGTGGGTGCGTTTCGGTAGTATTTTGGTGCATTTCGGTTGTATTTCGTTATAGGAACGTGTGTGTTTATAATTTGTCGGTGTAATTCCGTTGTGAGGCAGTGCATTCACCGTAACTGACTGATTGTGCCAACGATCAATCCATCACTCGGTTGAAAATTGGTGCTGAAAATTTCGACCCTGTGACAGTGGGTATCAGAGCAGGGCTACGAGTGGGCTCTGCGTCAGTGCACGAATGACCAACAACGTTGGAGGAACGGGCGAAGGCGTTGGACCAAGCTGTTGGGCGTCCATCGACATTTTTGCTGTTGGTGAACAGTAACGAGCAGGATGGCTCCTGCGTCAGGTGTGAACAGTAGACTGGAAGCGTTGGAGGACTACGTCGGTGTGCCACCGACGGCCGGTGAAGTGAACCTGTCCGTGCAGAACGCTGAACTGAGGGTCGACCTGGTGAACCTGCGAAATTCTTTTGAGGAATTCTGTACCGATGCGACGGCCAGATTCTCGTCCATGGAGGAGGACGTTATTACGATGGCCGACGTTCTGAAAAGCAACCTCAAGAGCGTGGAGGATGAAGTTGCTGTTTTGAAGCAGAACGGTGCTGGACAGCGCACGTCAGGGGACAGACCAGCACGGATGAAGGTGCCGGAACCAACGGCAATTTCAGGCACTCGGAGTGCCAAGGAGTTGGAGAACTTCCTATGGGACATGGAGCAATATTTTCAGATTGCTCATGCTCGTGACGGTGATCAAGTCTCCATGTCAACGATGTACATGGTGGGCGACGCAAAGCTGTGGTGGCGAACGCATGTGGCTAACAGCACACGTCCGGCGGTAGCAACGTGGGCAGACTTGAAGAAAGAACTCAAGGAGCAGTTCCTACCAACGAACTCGAGTTGGGTGGCTCGGGATCAATTACGGCGACTCAAGCACACGGGATCGGTGCATGAGTACGTGAAGGAGTTCACATCATTGCTGTTGGATGTGAAAAATATGTCGGAAGAGGACAAACTCTTCAATTTTACTTCCGGCTTGCAACTGTGGGCGCAAGTAGAACTGCGACGGCAGGGCGTGCGTAACCTGCCTACTACTGTGGCAGCGGAGACAGCCTGACCGACTACAACCTGACACGAGATGGTAGCGGAGCATACCGGAAGTCAGGGAGGAAGGGCAATGAGAAAACGAACGAGGGCACAAGGGAGTGGAAAATCAGAGGCGTGTAGGCCGACGTTTCTGATGGACCCCGTTCAAAATCACAACCGATGTCGACTGCTGGTAAGAGCCGGGGTTGTTTTATCTGCGACGGTCCTCACCGGATGAGGGACTGTCCGAAGAAAGAAAGACTGACAGCGCTGGTTCGAGAAAAAATCAGACGAGGACGTCTCTGGATGGGAGACGGCGCACGTCGGTGCAGCGTTGTTGGTGGACAACAACGAGCAGACCAGGAGTGGTCTGAAAACGGGTATGTAATGAACCTGTTTGGGATGTAGGATACCGGAAACAGTCCTATGTCCCTTGCTGAAAAATAATCGGAGGAGGCTGGTTATTTATGGGTTTCCAAATGGGCGTCTGACTTCGTTGGAGGATGGGGAGTGTTGGACCAAGTCGTTAGACGAATGTTGATACTGCGTTGCTGGAGCGTAATGGACAGACCAGGAATAGTCTGAAATTGGCGGGGTGTTGCCGATTTGCAAACGGACACCTTACATTGTTGGAGGAATGTCGGAACGTTGGACCAAGTCGTTGGGTGCACGTTGAAAATACGTTGTCAGTGGACAACAATTCTGACCAGGTGCGGTCTGAAATCAGGTACGTTGTGATTCCTGATTTGGGGCATGGGATTCCGGAAAACATCCTATGCCCGTGCTGAAAAATAACCGACGGTGGCTGGTTATCGTTGAGATCTCCATACGGGGTTTGCAGTGGCAGACTGGTGGACATTCTGGTCATGGACGGTGCTCTGTGGCCAATACGTTGCAACAGATTGCAACGGACTGGTAGAGAAATACTGCTGGCAGAATGAAGAGGCTGTGGCAGTATCATCGGCATAGACGTATGCCAAATTCAGTTGATGCGGTAGTAACTGGGCTGGTGGTCAGTCCGGGTCATGGACGTGGTTTCTGTGGCAAAAATGTTGCAGTTAGGTGCAACGGACAGGGGTCAAGTCGGCAGGCAGATTATGAAGACTGTGGCTGATAAATTGATGAACACGTTGCAGGGAGTTGCAACGGAACAATGCAAGTCTGTCGGCAGATTGTGTAGGCTGTGACAGACGTAATTTGACAAAAACGTTGTAAATAAGTTACAACGGACTTATGAGAGTCTGCGGGCAGAATGAGGAGACTGTGGCGGACAAGATTAACATACATGTTGCAACGGGGTTGCAACGAACTGTGAACATGCTGCTGATAGAATAAAAAGACAGTGGCAGATCGGGTGGCATCGGTGCATGCCAAATCCAATAGATTATGCTAGGCACGATCCAACGAGGACGTCGGGTTCTTTTAGTAGAGGTGGTTTGTTAGACCCTAACAATGTTGGAGGACCAAACAGCACCAACTTAGTGCGATTTGCTACCGGACATGGTGCATGCGGCATGGATGGGTTCGTTGGCAGAAAGGGCACCAACTTGGTGCTTATCGGTGGGCAGCAGCATTGTGGCACAACACCGGCAGGTGTTGGGCAGTATGGAAGACCTCGGTGCAGGACCGAGGCAAAATGGTACAACGTAGGTGCAACACTACGTTGTAAACGGTGCCTTGGACGCGGCAACACACGTTGGAGGAGCAGGGCAGCGCTGGACCAAGTTGTTGGGCAAGCGTTGGCAAACTGGTGCGCTGTTGGGCAACGTGGACGCACGTTGGCGGCGTTGGCAGAGGTTGCTGGTAATAGGGTTCTCGTTGGGGAGTGGCGGGACCAAAGGAAGATCTCGGTGCAGGATTGAGACAAAATGGTGTAATGGAGGCACAACGATACGTGGTAAACAGTATTACGTGAGCGGCATGACGGACTGTTGGGAACGACGGTGCATTTTGGTACGAAAAATGCATACGGCGTTGGGATGTCGTTGGGCAGAACGATGCAACAAAACAGAACGTAGGCGCAACACTACGTTTTGGGCTGAGTCATGTAGCGGCATGACGCACCGTTGGACGATGGTGCATTCTGGTGCGGAAATAGCACACGGAACATTAGCAGTCGTTGGGCGCAACGACACATTTCGGGCCATGCAGCGGCGTGGAAAAACGTTTGGCGAACGTTGGTAGATTAGGGGACGAGATGGCAACGGGCAGACGTTGGGACGGTGCAAAAACGCTAGAAGAATGCTACCTGGTGAGTTGATGGACTGGCGGTTTCCAAACATGTGTAGTGCATGTGTGAGCAGTTCTTAGCAGTTCCTGGGCAGTTTTGGTTGGTTTTCAGACAGGAAAACCAACTCCTGTGTTACTGACAAGTGTAGGGACAGGTGTCGGTAGTCTGCCTATGCAGTTAGGGCTGTCAACTGCTGTCTTCTCCTATAAATACTGTTGTTTTGGTCTGTTTTTAAAGGTTAGAATGCTTGCCTGCGAATTTTACAGACAAAGTGTTTTATTTGGTTCCTTGTAACCGGAGTTTATTAATACAAGATTGGGTTTTCCCTTAATACGTGTGTGTACTGTTGCGTGGGTGCGTTTCGGTAGTATTTTGGTGCATTCCGGTTGTATTTCGTTACAGGAACGTGTGTGTTTACAATCTGTCGGTGTAATTCCGTTGTGAGGCAGTGCATTCACCGTGGCTGATTGATTGTGCCAACGATCAAGCCATCACTCGGTTGAAAATTGGTGTTGAAAATTTCGACCCTGTGACACTAGCCATAGTGATCGTTTTAACCTCACGATCGGGAGTTGCAACGGTACCGTAACATCCGTAGGAATGCCTTCCTATGAAATATCTGTTACGGTAGGAACGCCTTCCTATGAAATATCCATACCCCTTTTGGGGAGAAATATAATCCACACCCTTTATGGGGAGAAACATCCATATCCTATGGGAAGAATCAACACTCCTGAGGGGGAGAAACCACACCCCTTTCGGGAAGAACAACCATGGCATCGTCAAAGTCAAATACAACATCATCGAATCATAACTTAATAAATATCGTCTACTCAACATCGTCAAATCACCACGTCTATCTCTTTTCCTCAAAACCAACTTTTAAATCCAAAAATCATATTTCGCATTTCCTTTTAAAGAAAACGTCTGATTCTATCAAAACCACTTTTCCACCCCTTATTTTTAGAAAACCAGGCATTTTAGAAAAACAGATGTTTTCTATTCTATTTTAAAAACACCGTCTAATTTCACCAAATCCAACAAAAAATCATTTTCAACTTCTTTTCGAAAACTATCGAAATCTTCCGAAAATCTAGTTTACCAACTCACTCAAATCCCGCTTGATCCATATCATTTATAGATTCATACAGTTTAGGTAATCACAAATGTCATCTTATATATATAGAAAATAGTTTGGTAAGAAGACAGTACACTCACCTGGCTATCTATTCCGAACAGTTTTTACTGACTATCTTCTACCGATATCCCAGTGCCTACGAACCTAATAGTGACATGGCCTAAATTAATATTTTATGTAAAATAACCGAATCATGCAATACAGACCCTAAATTCAATAATTTCTCCCGTACCCACTTTTTATTATGAAAAATTGTTATTCAGTAAATTTCGTTTCGTTAGTAATTACTGTACGCATTTGTTAATATGGACGGTGACAAAAATTATCAGAATTAACGATTCCAAATTATAATCCCGTTTGCTAATAATTCAATTTAACAACATTGGTAATCGATTTACATTTTACCTGCTCCGAAACGTCTGTCGGCCGCGAGATGAATTTTGGATTATTTTGGGGTGGTTTGTGTATTTTTCCTTATTATTTTTATTTTATTTTTTTTCCTTCTTCCTTCTTCCTTTCTCCCACTTCGTTTTCCCTGCTTCTGTTTTGTGTTTCTGTTTTCCTTCCAGACGACACATACCCACACCACACCACAGGAGGAGCCACACACACACACTACCAACAAAGACCCACCCCTCTGGCGGCCAAAAACACACACACAACCTATGCCCAGAACACCTATACCCAAACAGCAACAACGTTGCCGACGAACTCTCTCTCTCTCTAACTCTCTACTGCCGGCGACGCTCAAATCACACACACCCTCAACAAAACCCACACCGTTGGCGATCAAATACATACACCAAACCTGCACACCCAGTCGACAGAAAAAATAGAGCACCCACATCCATACCTAACTCGCCGAAAAAAATCGAACACCACGCACACACGTCAACATTCCGAACGACGGGGACACACATGTACATACACTGAATCACACATATACACATACGCGGCAACATCACCGGTGACAGAACAGGGACATTCACACGCCACCGACGAGTTTTCTCTCTCTAACCCACTGTCGGCGATGCCTCACCGGAGTGAACGACCGCACCGTTGCATGGACGGACAACACACATACCTCATACACACAATGAAACATACACCTATATACATATAGTAGCACCCCCCCCCCCCCCCCCCCCCCCCACTTACTGTCCGGACAGTGACGATTGGCCGACCACCGAACAGCGGACAACCAGAACCCACACCGGCAGACCCCTCTCTCTCTTTCCTTCTCAATTCTTCTCCCGTTTTCTCTATATTTCTGCATGTATATGTATATATATATATATATATGTGTGTGTGTATGCATGTCCTAGAAGCCGACCACATGGCCTTTCTCCTCACCACCATTGCCCACCGCTTCTCTCTCTAAACATATAAAAGTGTATAATTGCACTTAAGCCCCCTTTATTTTAGTTAAACATTAAGTTTTATTTTAATGTTCTAAACATTTGCAATTTGGTCCCCTAACTTTTAAATTACATCTTAAATTTTGAAACCCGCCCCGTTATTTTCGAAATATTATAAAAATGCAACTAAAATTATTTGTATTTTAAAAAAAATCGGGGTCCCACAACTCTTCCCTCCTAAATGAAATTTTGTCCCGAAATTTCTGTCAACCCCATAGGGATTTTATTTTATTATTATTATTATTATTATTATTATTATTATTATTATTATTATTATTATTATTATTATTATTATTATTATTATTATTATTATTATTATTATTATTATTATTATTTCCAACATAATAATACGTTAGACGCGCACCACATAATTATGTTAGTCCCACTTCATTTTAGAATAATTAGTCTCTATGCAGGGTCTCATGATCACGAATCACCTATAAGTTTGTAATCATCAAATCATTTCTCCATATTGCAATAATTCTATTTGTCATGGGTTACATTGTATCCAATAACCAACCAACGGGGTGCACTTGGTCAATCACACCTAACCCAGACAGCCAACTGTCAAAGAATAAATTTTTAGTAGGTCCGCGACTTCAATAATTTTCTCATAACCAACCTTTATCCATCTTGTCTAACTGTTCTAGGCAAATACTTTCTTAAGCAATCGCTAACCCAAATCCCACGTGAACTGGCCCGTGAGGCTAACAATTATCGATTACACTAATCATATCAAAATTTTCAATAATCTCGAAAACGACTTATAATTAGCATCACAATCTAATGTTAACTAAATTTATTTATTTTATTTTTTTTATTATTATTTTTTTTTTCCGCCATACGCCAAAACCATATAGATACGTTTCAAATCACGTTGAAATCATCTAAATACTCCTCAAAACACATAGATACTACCCAACCCACAACACTACGTCTCAAAATACATCAACTGGGTTATCTATAAGAATTTCCTTCATGCCTCCACATTTAATTAAGTCCCTAACAAAGCCATGCACTTTAATTATATTTCAGTCTGCCCATTCATGCTTCAAACACATATAAATATGAGTCAAAGTACCTAACTATGTCCCAGCTACAAAATTTTCAATACTTCACAAAAGTTATTCGGAATAATTCAAATTACCCTATCTTTAGGAGATCTCAATGACCACACATACTGACTTCGCCTAATAATTAATAGTAAATTAATACATCTAATCGAGTTCCCTTTTTTTTTTTTTCATTTCGTTTTTAAAAAAAAAAAACCACTCCAACTGTCTCCAATTTTCGATAATTTTCCGTTTTCCTATCTCGACTCAATTTATTTGACTGAAGTTATACATCCTTTCCATACAACACTTTATATGGTACCACTTTGATTATCGAAAAGGTGTCAACTTCCAATTCCCAAAAATTTCGAATCACCGATCAACCGAATTTAATATTTTATCGACATATGCTAGATTTTAATCTAGGAGCCCCTAATCTTTAAACGTATAATCCAACTAATCCTTACTTTTGATAAAAAAAAATTAATTATTTTATCCCACCTTTATTTGACATTTGCATGAAACCGGTGCTTCATGCAATCGAACAGTCCAATCAATATATACTGGGCATACACATCAAGAAAACATTCCTTGAACTACTCTCCCCTTTCCTTTCTGGAATAAGTCAAAGCTACAATAATCCACTTAGATATTTCTATTCAACCTTAACTTTACTACCAACCAAATCACCTAACACAAATGTTGTGCTTTCCCATTTCCATTCTAATCTACTAATAATACTCACACAATCTCAATAGTTTAGTATTACCTGGGTATTGAGTATATTGTTCTTTGCACCTCTTTTAAGGTTTCTTCCGTCATTTGGCATTATTAAAACTACACATTTTATTTCCATTCCTCAAAACTTCGTCATCATTTTTGACACGCTAGTAAGCTCTACAGTCAATTCCCACTGCATCGCTAAGCCTTATTAATTGGACATCCAACTACTGCATTTCTACAATACAATCAGTCAATGCCGATTTCAAAATCAAAATTTCAAACAGCGTTGCCATCTGACCGCCCGCCCATGAATCTTACAAGGGTCTCAACTCAATCTATAAATTAATATGAACAATCACCTTACCGATTTCCGATCCAAAGCATCCGCTACAACGCTGGCCCTTCCTGAATAATAATGGATGGTATGATTGTAATCTTTAATCAATTTTATTCAACGCCTCAACCTCAGATTTTGCTCTCGACTATGCAACTATTCTTGACTCTAGTGGTCGGTGCATATCCCACAAATTTCATCATACAGATAAAGTTACTAAAATGTCAAAGCAACTACAATTGTTGCCAACTCCAAAAGTTTCGAGTTCCAGTTACACTTTTCAGCCTTTCTCATCAAACCATAGCTTTAACTTCCTTTGAATTTACATAAATACTATTTCTCAAGACCACATGTCCCGAATTTACTACTCGATCCTACCAAAACTCACCTCTATTGTACTTGGCATACAATTGCTTTTCTTGCAGGATCAACAATACAATCTAGAGATATCCTATATGCTCTTCTCTACTCTCGATCGGATCACTGTTTTCACCACGTCACAGTCCCTAACCTCCAACTGGTAATATCCTATTCAAAATCTAACACCCTGATCCTTCGCAGTTGATCAAACAAACAATCAATTCTAACCGATGAGTTACCAATAACACCAAGTCTTTGTGAGGATAAACATCAGGTCCAAGTAAATCATATGTTAACAGTCTAATCTATTGTAACGACCAGGTTTCCTAGGGCCGTCACATGATTTCTCCTGCACACAGCTTCTCCCACAGAGACTCCCTATACCTAAAACTAACTCACTCTAATTCTCAACTTTCAGTAATTTTTTTTTTTTTTTTTTACAACGGAAAGTATGAAATGCAACTAAGTACAATCACTCTTCTACTTCAAATTGATTCACTCATTTTTCTACTCAACGGCGTCCACCTTTAGAGTCCCAAAGCTATAACTAAAATCCCAAGTTCCCATATTTTATCAACACAATTATATTTAGCCAACTATCAATTTGACTATGGTGATGATTTTATCTTCCCCAAAAAGACAAACTTAATTTATCCCGGATTTGGAAAGTAATTTCTCTTTGAAACAAACCACCAACAACTTCATATTACTCCGACGGAAAGGACTAAATTTATGCATACCTACTATCGTCACGAACCCACAACTCTTGGCAACTTCTTACATATCATTTTCTATTACATTTATCATATTTACTAGTTCCTTAAATTGTTGCTCTGCCTGCCAACCTAGAGTGTATCACCACATTAAATGCTTGTTTACCATTGCCACAGTTTTCTCACGTCCAAAATTTCAACTAATACGAATTCTCCTCTTGTTTTCATAATCTGACTTAAATGTATTTTGCTATACTATCTAGTAATTTAACAACTACATATTAAGTGCTACGAATAGTCGTCAACGTCAAGTAATATGGTTATTCCTTAATTATAGATCACACATTCCCAACTACTACGATTCTCACAATTGTGATCCTCCCAGTACCACTACCAACAACACAGTATCGCTCGAATTCCACCGATGGTCAATATTACCATTTTGTCACATCATAACTTACCAATGAGTCAATCAACCAAGTACGATGCCAAATGCACTAACTACTGTAACACTTACGTACTAAACTCACCTATTAGCACCCTATCTCATGTCCCCTACTGACTAGACTACTGGCATGTTTTCCTATCTCATAGTCTTTTACTGACACATCAACTGACAAGTCTACAGAACCTATAACCTAGGCTCTGATACAAAAATTGCCACAACCCGTCCCGGACACCCGTTATCCCGAGGCTGGCGTGACTACAACATGACATCACCATTTTGCCAAATAAACTAATGACATAAAATATACACACACTTAATAATACAAACATCTATTATGGGGGACATACCCGTCCCGAAATTTACGAACTAAAAGTATTTATCCATGAACCTTTTATAGGTTCGCCTTTGACAACTTCTATCAATCGCCTATATGAATCCATCACATAGCCCTACCTAGTGCCAGTAGGGGACCGACTCTTAGTTGTTGTACCTGCGAGTGTACTGCCTTCTTAGTAAACTATTTTTAAAATAATAACACATTCTAAATATTACTATAATTAAATATGAATCAAGCATAAGTATATAAGCAGTGAAAATTAAGCAATATAGATACGTTCCATCTAGTATAAAATTATACCAATCACCATAATAAATAATAAATCACCCAATATAAGTAAAATACCACATCTCAAACACACACCTCAAACACACATCTCGAACACACCACTCCACCACAACACACACTAGCTAGCCATAGTGATCGTTTCAACCTCACGATCGGGAGTTGCAACGGTACCGTAACATCCGTAGGAATGCCTTCCTACGAAATATCCACACCCCTTTTGGGGAGAAATATAATCCACACCCTTTACGGGGAGAAACATCCATATCCCATGGGAAGAATCCAAACCCCTTACGGGGAGAAACCACACCCGTTTCGGGGAGAACAACCATGGGATCGTCAAAATCAAATATAGCATCATCGAATCATAACTCAATAAATATCGTCTACTCAACATCGTCAAATCACCACGTCTATCTCTTTTCCTCAAAACCAATTTTTAAATCCAAAAATCATTTTTCACATTTCCTTTTAAAGAAAGCGTCTGATTCTATCAAAACTACTTTTTCACCCCTTATTTTTAGAAAACCAGACATTTTAGAAAAATAGATGTTTTCTATTCTATTTTAAAAACACCGTCTAATTTCACCAAATCCAACAAAAAATCATTTTCAACTTCTTTTCGAAAACTATCGAAATCTTCCAAAAATCCAGTTTACCAACTCACTCAAATCCTGCTTGATCCATATCATTTATAGATTCATACAGTTTAAGTAATCACAAATGTCATCTTATATATAGAGAAAATAGTTTGGTAAGAAGACAGTACACTCACCTGGCTATCCGTTCCTAACAGTTTTAACTGACTATCTTCTACCGATATCCCAGTGCCTGCGAACCTAATAGTGACATGGCCTAAATTAATATTTTATGTAAAATAACCGAATCATGCAATGCAGACCCTAAATTTCGTAATTTCTCTCGTACCCACTTTTTATTATGAAAAATTATTATTCGGTAAATTTTGTTTCGTTAGTAATTACTGTACGTATTTGTTAATATGGACGGTGACAAAAATTATAAGAATTAACGATTCCAAATTATAATCTCGTTTGCTAATAATTCAATTTAACAATAATGGTAATCGATTCAGATTTTACCTGCTCCGAAACGTCCGTCGGTCGCGAGATGAATTTTGGATTATTTTGGGGTGGTTTGTGTATTTTTCCTTATTATTTTTATTTTATTTTTTTTCCTTCTTCCTTTTTCCTTTCTCCTACTTCTTTTTCCCTGCTTCTGTTTTGTGTTTCTGTTTTCCTTCCAAACGACACACACCCGCACCACACCACCGGAGGAGCCACACACACACACCACCAACAAAGACCCACCTCTCTGGCGACCAAAAACACACACACAATCTATGCCCAGAACACCTACACACAAACGACAATACCGTCGCCGATGAACTCTCTCTCTCTCTCTAACTCTCCACTGCCGGTGACGCTCAAATCACACACCCCCTCAACAAAACCCACACCGTCGGCGATCAAATACACACACCAAACCTGCACACCCAGTCGACAGAAAAAACAGAGCACCCACATCCGTACCTAACTTGCCGAAAAAAATCGAACACCACGCACACACGTCAACATGCCGAATGACGGGGACACACTTGTACATACACCGAATCATGCACATACACACATGTGGCAACGTCACCGATGACAGAACAGGGACATTCACACGCCATCGATAAGTTTTCTCTCTCTAACCCATTGCCGGCGATGCCTCGCCGGAGTGAAAGACCGTACCGTCGCATGGATGGACAACACACATACCTCATACACACAATGAAACATACACCTATATACATATAGTAGCACCCCCCTCCCCCCCCCCCCCCACTTACTGTCCGGACAGTGACGATCGGCCGACCACCGAACAGCGGACAACCGGAACCCATACCGGCAGACCCCTCTCTCTCTTTCCTTCTCGATTCTTCTCCCGTTTTCTCTATATTTCTGCATGTATATGTATATATATGTGTGTGTGTGTATGCATGTCCTAGAATCCGGCCACCTGGCCTTTCTCCTCACCACCATTGCCCACCGCTTCTCTCTCTAAACTTATAAAAGTGTATAATTGCACTTAAGCCCCCTTTATTTTAGTTAAACATTAAGTTTTATTTTAATGTTATAAACATTTGCAATTTGGTCCCCCAACTTTTAAATCACATCTTAAATTTTGAAACCCGCTTCCCTATTTTCGAAATATTATAAAAATGCAACTAAAATTATTTGTATTTTAAATAAAATCGGGGTCTCACATTGAAGCTCAAGATAAAGAAGCATGTGTCAGAGAAAAGACTATGTTTCCACTGTTTGTGCATGACAGTTGGGAATATATTTTCCTAATGATTTTTAATATTTACACATTGCACCCTATAATTTGCAATTTGTTGTGGAGAATAGTTAATGCTACATTCAATATTTACATGTGTTGAATATAACATCATATGGTTTTTAACTATGGATACATAAAACAAGAGAACAAATGATGTTGCATTCAATATCCACAGGTATTGAATGTAAACAAATGATGTTGCATTCAATATCCACAGGTATTGAATGTAACATCCAAGCATAATACGATCCATAAAAATATAAGAACAATTGTTGTTACATTCCACATCCACAAGTGTTGAATGTAACATCATATAGATTTTATTTTGAATACATAAAATATGAGAACAATTGATATTACATGCAACACACATGTGTTGAATGTAATATCATGTGGATTTTACTTTGCATACATAAAATAAGAGAATAATTGATGTTATATTCAACATCCATAGGTGTTGAATGTAACATCTATCCATAATACAATCTATACATCCAAAAATAGGATTAGCAAATCATAAAAAATAGGACATTTTACTGATTAATATTGTAAAAATATTAAGTTTACAACATCAAGAATTATGAAAAAATCCATGTGTTTTAATATTAGTATTGAAAGTTATATATAAGGGGTACTTTGGTCAGAAAATGACAAAGGGAACTAATGGTGCAAAAAAAAAAATAGATAGACTTAATTGGTAATTTCTTCTGTATTTTGGGAGTTGGTGGTGCATGCCCCTAAAAACTAAGCATATTCGTAAGAAAAATAAAAAAAAAATAAAAAAATTGTACAATACAATGTTGACTATTAAATGTCGATTTTTTTTTTCACTGTCGAAATAAGTAAGTTATTATTATTTTTTTAAAAATTTAATGTTATTTTTCTTAGTTTGTGCCTTCAGGTATGGATAATTTGCTAGTATGTATATAAATGGAACCAAGGTTCAGATGTGATAGAGAGAAAGGGGATGAGAGAAGAAGATGATGTGCAATGGAGGTTATTGATAATATATACTGGAATTTGATAGTCCTCGCAGCTCTCAAAGACTTGCTCAAAACCTACAAAACTTCAGATAAGTACTGGGGATACTGGTGTGATATCAACCAAATACCCTCCGACTTAAGAATAAGTCAATTAGGTCTTTAGGTGTATCATTATTTAATGGATGTGTACCATATAGACTACGATATTAATAGAATATAAATTACTTGAATGCCTATATTCTCATCTTGTCTTAACAGATCGTCTCTTTCAGATTTTATCTCATCTTTAATGTCTAGATTGCCATTTGAATGTTTGAGCTTTTGTTTGACCATTTAAGATCTCCCAATGGACCATTCTAAAATTGCTACACTCCTTGAGTATAGTCCAGTCGGGTGATAGGTGTCTTTTTGCTAAGGTGGAGCCGATGAAAATTCCTCACATGAGTTGTACTAGGTCCTAGGAGGACTGTCCTACTATGCATAGAGTTATGCTTCTCAGGGAGTGGTACCTATAGAAGGATCGGGCCGGGGTTTGTTTTGGCGAAGCCACTCCGACGTGAGAATAAGAGTTCAGAGAAAAGAGGTATAGAAATGCGTCAAGTAAACAAATGAACTCAAAACATTTGTACATAAAATAAAATATACCTCGGGCTTGCATAGTCTCTGGTATATATAGGTGTTAGATATGATTAGTCAGGCCTAAACATGATTAATTAGGTGAAAGCATTTAGTTAGCTGATAATCTAGGACGTCTAGAAGATAATCACTAGGCTTGGGTATTTAAGCCCATCAATAAAGTCGACGAGCCTCTATCATTCCTGTTGTGGTAAGCTGGTATAGGAGAGTAGAGATTTGTGAAGGGTTGGAGGAGAAACAAGCTAGAATTGGGAGCTGATGGAGGTGAATGGCTAAGTCCCTAAAGAAGGGCGTCTAGGGCATGGCGTATAGCTCAGGACGGCACGCCCCTGTGGGGTACCTTGCTCCTTCCTAGGTGTAGAGAAGATTCCAAGGAGGAGCCATGGTTGACGAATGTTCCAGCATTGCGCTACAGATTTCGAAATGTGTCTAGATCACTAAGAGGATGGACACGTGGCTCGAGCATCAAGTGCTAAGTCAATGGTGCACAAAAAAAACCTCATCAGTTCCCTTTTAGCCTTGTGCGACGAGGGAAGCGAGACGGTCAGGGGTGTAAATTTCTGGATGGAACGGGAGTCCTGAAGACTTTGAAGTATGAGAAATACCTCTGGTCGACAATTTTCGAGCAGTTAACTTTTTCTGGGGAGTGAATTTGAGATAGGTCCCCATACGGCCGAGGTCTAGGGTAAGGTAACACAGTAGGGCGATCGATTTTTTATTTTCTATTTTGAGGGTGATACTTTTTGCACAGTTAATGTTTTTTTGAGGAACTAATTTGAAATAGCCCCTTATCTGGCTAGGGTCCGGGGTCAGGTAGCACGGCAGGCCGACCTTGAATTTTTTTGATTTTCAGAGCGACACCGATTTATCGTGGACAAATTTTGAGCATGGACTGGCCTTCTCTATGGAAAAAATAAGAGCATGCCCTAGGGGAGTATAGGCCACGGGTGGATAGAGGGGCGAGGCAAGCATACCCTTTGGGGTTGCCATGCAAACATGGCAGTCGGCGACCACTGGGCCAGCGATATTGGCCTAGCTTGCAATTGGCTCTCATGTGCAAGCATCACGCTAGCCCGTGGGGCCTATGTTCCTTCTTCTTATATGACAAATTTGTTTACTCTAAGCACTCTGGTTTATGTTTTTCTAGACTATCATGGCCCTAATCTAACAAGGCCCACCAACACCTTCGTATTTAATGCTTGCGTGGGTCGTAGGGAAACCACCCACATCAGTTGTGATTCGGCGTGGTGGTGGTACGACGTGGTCGACTGGCACTACAAGAAAAATGCTTTTTAGCGAGAAACAATTTGGTCCCTAAAAGTACTAGATTCATCACTAAAACTTGTTAACGAGAAAATAGGTTCGTCACCACGGTTGTTGCAGAAACCTCGTCGTCAAAAGTCTTTAATAACAAATTTTGAATTCCTCACTAAAACTATGTATTTAGTGAGAAATTAACTTGTCGCTAATTTTCTCACTAAATGAACTACTTAGTCACTAAAAGTCGTCTTTTGCAACAAAATTTATTTGAATAATTTCGTCGCTAATAGTTAGCAACCAATTTAATTGGTTGCTAAATGTTGAATTATTAGCGAGGAAATCATTCAAATAAATTTCTCACTAAAAGTAACAATTTGCAACAAATTTTATTTGAATGATTTCCTCACTAATAATTCAACATTTAGCAACCAATTAAATTTCTCACTAAAAATAAGATTTTGTAACAAATTTTGCTTAAATAATTTCCTCACTAATATAAGCATACATTCGTCACCATTAGAATTTGGAACAAATATTTAGAATAATACATGTTTATCACATTCAAATTTAAAGAAAAACAAAAACTCATAACAACAACATACATTCCAAACATATGTAAATAAAACTCCCGTAACGAATAAACATGTCTCAATTAAAGATCCTATAACGTAAATAATATCAAACTACATAAACATTTTTTTTGAATTCTCAAACAGTACATAAAAGAAAGTGTGGATAGATACAACTAAAACAATATCATTCTTGTCCCCCACCCCCCACCCACCCCCCAAAAAAAAAAGAATTGTATCACATATCTTCTCTTGCACAAAAATAGTCTTCGTAATTTCAAATGAATGAACAATCAATCTGCATCACCAACAAATGAGATAAATCAATAACTCACATCAATTAAAATAGATTTTTAATTGATTGCCTCTTACTTCGTTAATTGTGAATGACATTGATTATTATTATTCTCAATTCACCCATTGGCATTACTAAAAGACCAATTATCCAGTGTTTAAAAGATCCTAAATATCAAGTGATGGTCTTTTGGCAAGGAAGATCCTATTAAGATTTTAATATCCCCTGGCATCTTACACTGTACTCCTTTTCTTTTTTATCCTAAGAGTTGGACAATAATTATTATTTTTAAAAATAGATTACCAAAATTACAAGGGTAGGGCAATTGGCACTACCAAAAGACCAATCATTCAGTTTAACATCCTAATACCAACTAACAGTCTTTTGGATATTGTGTTATGTTCTTTAAGTACAATTATTTTGAGAAACTACTTATAAGAAAAACAAAGTCAAATGAGATTGTGTTATGTTCTATAAGAAAAACAAAGTCAAATGAGATTTTTCGAAAAACAAAAAAAAAGTACCTCATGCAATGCCAATTCTTTTGAGAAACTACTTATAAATGAATTACCCCTTGACGCATCCTCAAATGCTCCTCAAGAACTAACGAACATAAACATAAGTTTTTAGATAAGAAATTGTGATTATTCTCGATTTTTGTAGTTTATTCTTTACTGCCTCACTATCCTACACCAATTCGTCAGTGATAACAATAACCATGGGCTAAGCATGTTTAACATTTTTGAGTTTAAAAGAAAGTGACAACATTACACTACCATTAATCCCTTTGGTTCAAGCATCATGGACCATCTTCCTAAATCACTTAAACCAGACCACCCTGCACATTGGGTAGCATCTGAAGCAAATTCACCAAAACTCTATCCAACTTCCCATGAAATTGCATGCCCCTCTCTTTTAGCTTTCCATATGAACAAGGTACTAGAGTAATTCAAAACATCCATATGAATATAAAAATCAATATTCTAACAGCATAGAGATAAGCACCTGCCTCAATATCATTAACGAAGCAAGAAAAGAAAATGAACAATAACTTCCAAGAAATGTCCTAGCCTGAAGAAATGTAGCATAACTTCTAAGAGGTAATGTAGGAAATGTAGTATATTTCTTTTTTAAAGTTTGAGCAAATCTATTTAACTTACAGCTTCAATGTCGCAAAGGCCAGCAAACACACAACTTGAGCCATCTCTGAATAATGAATACATTGAAACAAAATCCAAATCAGATCAACAAACAAAATAAAAAATTAAGAATCATAAATAATAAATACCCAAATCAACATAGGAAGAACATGAATAAGTTCAAGATCTGTACACCTAATAAAGAAAGGGAGATGAAGAGAATGAAATATCCTATGTACCTGTGATGGAGATGGGTATATACTTGCGATGTAATGGAAAACACAACAAACAGAAAAATCGAGTTTAGATTTAGCCAAATCAGACCTTATTGGAAGTTAATTTATCCCAAATTAGAAACAAAAACCAATTTCCAGTTAATTGACAATTTCAAGCGATAATTTGGAAAGTGAGAAATTAGGCATCGAAAACAAAAGCAACAACCTAAGAAGAAGGTGATAATTTCAAGCCAATATGAAATACAAAGGTAGTGAAATCATAAGAAATAAGAACACTTGAACAAGAAAACAAGCAAAAGAAGTGAATCAAACCTAAGACAAAGTAGAATTGAGATGGTTGTAATGAATCGGTGACGATTGCTGGCGATTGCTTCGACGGCTGGCTGCGTCGGCGGCGGATGAGAAATTTCGTTGTGATGATGGAGGATGAACCTGGGTGTGGCAGCGATGGGTGTGGAGCGATGGCTGCGATGGTCGTGGCTGGAAGAACGGGGGGGGGGGGAAATGGATTTGGGTGAAATGAGATGACGACTAGGGCTATTGACGAAAAAAATAAGCGGAAGAAGGAAAGATGACTGGCGCCAAAACCAAAACGACGTGGTTTTGGTAAAATAATTTTCATTTTTTTTTGTATTTTTTAATTTAATTTTGATTACATTTTTATGGGCACCATTAATTGACATAAAATTAAATAATTAATTATAATAGGACACAAAATTGTGTCCTAATATAGTTTATATTTTTAGAAAACTATTTTTTGTCATTTTAAATTATATATAGATATTAATTTATTTAATTACTAATTAAATTCTATTAGGACACTATTTTGTGTCTTTTAAATATTTGATTATAGGGGCATAATACATATAGTGTTCCGAAAAATACCTTTATAGGGCACAATACACATAGTGTCCCAATAGATGTGTATTTATAGGCAGTTTTTGTTGTAGTGAACGTGGATGGGGATTCAATTGTGTATGCATATTGTATACTAACATTTGATAATTAAATATAAATATATTAATACTAATATTTTGATAATTAGTGAGGAATTATTTGGTGGTTAATGTTTATATATTATAAATTTTTTAGCCACAAAAAATAATTGTTGCTAATAATTAATTGTTTGTTGCTAAAATTAAATTAAATAATGGTAAAGTATTTGTGACTAGTTTAGTGATGAATTTCATATTTCGTCGCTAAAACTAATTTTCAGTGAGGAATTTTCTGGGTCGTGGCCAATAGTCTTTAGCAAGAAAACCAAATTTTCTTGCTAATACTACCCTTCTTGACGAATTTTATTTTTGTTGCTAAAGTTTGTCGCTAATACTACTTTTTCTTGTAATGTGGTGGTGAACAAGGTTGTTGGTAGCGACCGGCATAGGGTGATTTTAGAAGGAAAAATGATGAAGAAGATGGACATTGAAAACAAAAACTAAAAGATACATTATTGACCCCTAAATTTTTGGATTGGTGTTAAAATAATTTATATTTTAATTTTTAAAGGGTATTAATGTTATTTAATATTAATTAACTATTTTTTTATTACTTTTACCCATTGACCGTTAAATTAAATAGAATATTTATCCATTGTACTTAATTTATAAGCATAGGAGGTGCAAATACAGGCATAAATAATATTGGAGTACAAAGTGCAATTTGATCTAACCATAAGGGTACCAAATGTAATTAACCCTTAATATTCAAACTTATCTTTCTATTTTTTCTTTTGTGTTCAAATAAATAATTTATTTTCAATCAAGTATAAGGAAAAACTCATCATTCATAATTTTATTTAATTAAAAAAAATCCATATATGTTGTTTTTTCATAATTCGATTAAACGGTAACCTACATTGTTAGATTCAATACAAGGTGTTGAATTCAAAAAATTCTAAATTCTGCAACAAAATGTAGATTAATGAATATTGTTTGAAGTTATATTTTTACAATATGGATTGAATGTAACACAATATTTTATAAACACCAATGTGCTTTTTTTGGTACAATAAACACCAATGTTCATAATACATGCATAGTTCAAAATGTTGAATATCACACAATATTTGATCGTTAAATTATATTTGATCGTTAAATTTAGCATGTATCGAAACAATTAATTTTTAAATAAAAACGAATGATAGTTTAAATTTTGAATTCCAAATTAAAATATGTGCAAAATCTAATAAATTAATGGTCAATTATATAAGAAAAAGTATAACTCGTACCTGAAAAGGTAAATATTCTAACATATAACAAATCTCGAAATTTTAGAGAGTATTAATGTGAACAATGACCAGATTGAACTTGATAAGAAAACATCTCATCCAATTTGAAATCTCCGAATTATAGTGAGTACTTTTGTTGGTGAAATTGGGTCAAATTCAAGAATATAATTAATGGCTCATATGAAATGATATTAAGAAATATAACATAAAAGTTCAGGTGAGAACTTTAAAGTAATATTTTTAGAGTTGGAATTATTCAACAAGCCACCAAAGTTTGGGGGATAGTTCCACCGCTTTGGTGCCATGGATTGACATCCTGGACCAACAGGAGGGTTTTCCCCCCACCTTGGAAGAAATGTTCGGTGAATTTATGGGGGAAACTCAAGCTTTCTAGAGGAAAACGAATAACTAGCTCAACGAGCATGAGAATCGTCTTGACAATATTGAGACAACCTATGTTGAAATTGATGCGACCGTAATGTTTCTTCAGATGCAAATCGGTCAGCTTATTTGCTTAATTGAGGCCGAGTCAGAAATGGTGGTACTAAGAGACACAAACACCACATGCATTGAAAGCCACTGTGAGGAACCAAATGCAAGTGGGAGGACATTGGGTTTGATTGTTGATAAAGATCCTAATGAGGAGGAGACACAAAAATTGAGCAACGATGAAGAATCACAAGATAACACTTGTGATTATCCACCGTTAGAGATCCACGTTGTGATTCTGACACCGATCAAAGACGAACATTTCTATGAGGATCCAATGTGGCTCGCTTGTCCACCACTACTTCTAACTCCGTTCATCCATGCCTACAGAGCACAAAATCCAAAGAAGAATCAAGTTGGGAATTCAAGCCAAGCAAATCTAAATCTCGCCAAACTTGAGGGCGTTCAAAATCAAGACCCATATGCGGTATTGTATGACACTTATTATGGGCGAAAACTACTTTTTGATGAGCACTTCTCCATGTCAAGTCGAGGACTTTAAACCAAGCGCTTTTTGGGAGGCAACCCAAGTTTCAAAATAAATTGGATAATCACCGCCAACTTCATTCGAAGATGAGATTGTCTCGCCTCCCAGGTACGTGTTCTAAATCCCATTTGTCACTATAATGCATGATAAATGTTGAGATTGATGATTGGGTCATTATGGATACTGACCGTTTTAAGTTTGGGGTTGATGTGTAGTATTTTAGTATGTTTAATTGTTGTTAGTTGTGTTAGTTTAGTTTAATTATGCATGTTTGTTTATTTAGTATGTTTATGTTGATTGTGTTGTTGTGTGTTGAATTTTGCATTCATCCGGGCCATGATCCAATGATAATATTATCCCCTAGTTGTTTTTCGAGGTCAAGGGTAATACCCATTCATGTGTGTTCTGTGTGCTTGACATGTCGTTTTGGTAAAAGTTTTTGTGGATCCTAATTTGCACTAGCATGTAGACTCAATGAATAACTATTTAATTGATTTGAGGCCAATTATCCATTAGCCAAATTCATGATAATTTTAAGGATTCTAGAATCTGATTGGGGGAAACTTAAGGCGAAATCCTAGGCGAGCTAGTTCAGGAGATATGATTTAGGCATTCATTTGATTCACTTGACCTTTGAAACTTACCTTGTAAAATGTTTATCTCTCGTTACCTTGTCGAAACCAATTAGCCGTTTCAATTCTGAACACATAACAAATACCCTGACCAATTGAATTCTTACCAAACCTATATCGCTGAACCGAAGGCACAATTTGAGTGAATCAAGTTAGCATTCGTTTATGCTACTTGAAGTGAGTGGTTGGGTTTTGGGTGAACTTTTCATTGGTTTGGTATTCAAGTACTCACATGTCATTTTTCTTTTGTTTTAACCACACCTATGAAATTGTAATAATAGAATAAGTTTGGGGGTGTGGTTCATGTTAAAAAAAAAAACATATGTAAATATAGTTCTATTCTAGTTTCTTTTGACAAGTGAGTACAGAGTTCTTAAATATTTGTTCAAGGTTGAGTTTTAAGTGTTTGGGGTTACGAGAGTGAATGAGCGACAAGCGTTTGTGCCTCGGGTATCGTTGAATTATAACAGTTACCTATTTTCTATTCCTGAGATACCTTTGGCTATGTTCCAAAAAATCGAACCAAGTCCTATTGATCTTTTTGAACTTCCAAGTCTACATTAGTGGAGAATAGAACCCAATCAGGCATATGGATATCCTAATCCTTTACGGTTTAAGTCGTGAGCTTCGTTGACAGATAATCCAATCCGGTTGTTAGATAGTTATATTATTGAGTTTCGCACACATACTTTGAATGGATCTAGAATGATGCTTACCATTATTGAATATTGAAATTCTAGAATATTAAAATGATGCGTTTTACTCCTGAACTCGATATGATTCAGGGCCGTTGAAGAAAAATGTTTTGGTCAATAGTTGAATTCAAAACTCATATATCGTTATGTTTAGGTTGTTTGTGTTTAGGTTGTTTGTGTTTTTATTCGTTGTTTAGTCTTTGTGTTAGTTATTTCATTGTGTTTTTTATTTTTAGTGTAAGTATTTTGCTTGAGAACTAGCAAAATTCTAAATTTCAGAGTATTTGATAGGTGAAATTTCTCTATATATTTTCAAGATGAATTTGGTAGTTTTCGAGTGTTTTAGTAATATTTAATTGCGTTTATGTTCGTTTTGGTATAAATCAGGTGTAGGGACGTAAACGAGCGATAATCAAGCAAATTAGTAAGATATTGGGTGAACAATAATCAAGAGAATCAAAATTGGTTGCAGCATTTTCACTACTGCAGCGGTCAAGCCACCGTTGTAGCGGTGAAATGGCAAAAGGCCTACTAGTTGCCCACTGCTGCAATGGTGAAATCCACTGCTACAATGGTTAAATGCCAGCTGTTTTAAGATATTTTTGAGATATTTTGATCCTTGTATTATACCCCTTTGCTCTCCCACACCTAGAGGACATTTTTGGGAGTCTTGAGAGATCCAAGACACTATCAACCAAGAGAAGATCATCAAATCCAAGAAGAGGAAATGTTCTCGGAGCGGTTTTAGCGTCGGTTCTTCGAATAATAGCTAGTATCCTTATTTCTCTCTTTTATTCTTAGTTTGGTTGATAGTTTTGATTAAGTTTAACTTATTTATTATTGTATATGTGGTTATGGCTATGAGTAGCTAAACATATATTGTCTAGGGCTTGATTGACTTAATAAAAACGTTGTTTGTATAAATTGATGTTTCGTTAACGGTTGTTCATTTGTATTCAATTGTGTTTACCATTTTATTACAATAATAGTATGTTTGTTATGGAATTGTGGCTGGTTTGAGAATACAGGGTCTGACACTCGAGAGAGGTAACTCCAAATTTAGACTAGGGTTTAAACACAACATGACGATCAAATAACCCGAGAGAGCATTAGAAAGTATGCAATCCGTAAGGTTAAGGCGAGACTCACATGACCAAGTGTCGTATAGAGAGTTGATGAGGACTTTGGCATTAATGCGAAGTCACATATTCATTCACTTTACACTTAGGATAGGTAGTGAGTGAGATTTTGATACCTAGATTGTCGGATAGATTTTAATACCGTTAATGTAAACAAGATTGAATCGAACACGTATTAGTGAACGAAGTTAATCTATAGAGAATAAATTCCGATAAACGTTATAGTAGTTTTATAGTTTAGTAATTAATTTAGTTTAGTAGATTATAATTATTATGAAAACTACGTTTGAGTCGCATAGATAAAATTCGGTTATGACAATCGCGGTACTTAACGATAATCTAATCTAATCCCTATGGATACGATAACCCCTACTCTTACCATTATACTAAAACTTGACCCGTACACTTGCGGTGAAAGTAGCAACGTAAAAATTGCGCTACTAGTAGTCTTCAGTAGAGTGGCCCCAGTTGCACTAAAACTCACAATAGTTGTGGACGAATCTTCTCATGGTTTTACCCCTGAGGGAAGGAGCAGGAGGAAAAAATCCCGTTCTATAGTTCTCCACGAAGATCATCACTTTGGATGCTGTTAAGGGGTGAACCCTTGCTAGCAAGGCCTTGGGGAAGGAAAAGGCCTCTGGTCCCTGGGCAGAGGTCCTAACCTCCCTTCAACTTGGAGTCTTTGTGATCCCTGAGCTCAGTTCAGTCCTTCCTCAATTCGTCCCTTCTTCTTCTGGACCCATTTTTGGTCTCTCTTGATGTTGTTCCTCAGATCGACCTTATGGAATAAAGTACTCCTATCCAGTGCAATGCATAAATTTGGTACAGGGCGCGAGTAGAGATTGTAGGACAACCTTCGGTGCCTAAGTCCATCGATAAAGGCATTCTGGGCCACGTCATAAAAAAGGTCTTCATAGGCAATGGTTTTTCTCTCAAACCTATCCACATAGTCTCCTAGGTTCTCTCCAAACTCTTGTTGGAGTACGAGAATGTGTGTCACGGTCTTTGGCCTTCATCGGGCCAGGTGTCGGAACCATGAATGGGTTGTTTAGGTAAGGGTGAGAGGAAAAGAGTTAACCTTAATACCACAGAGGCCATGTGCATATCCATGTAGGATTTGAATATGGTGGGGTGGTCCATCGGATTAGCAGTCCTGTCATACTAACTCATTTGGGGTGGGTAAATCGGTAGGGCACCATTTTTTCCATGATATCCTCTATGAAGGGGGACCTTACCTCATCAGGGAGCTTAACTGCTCTTCTTGAATATTGCAGCTGGTGGAGTACTACTTCCACGTCGGTGAGACGACGCTCCAGGATAGCTTCACCTCTAGACGACGTCCTTACTTGATTGGCAGCCACCCTGGCGTATTGTCATCTAGTTGGTGGAAGATAAGAGTCCACTTCTTGCACGCAGTAGACCTGGTGCTTTGATCAGATATTGTGGCTAGACGCTCTGGCCATTTGGAACCTATGATGGTCTTCGGTCTAGTGCTGTTGCGAGGGTGGCGATGACGAGTCCAAAGCAGTAAGGAGAACTTAGTCTCGCTCTCTCACTGCTCGGTCACGAGGTCGAAGTCGGGCCCTCGGTGCACGACCATTAGAATGGATCACGCACTCTTTTGACACTTGGAGGTGCTCCTCCTGCCTTACGGTTTGGAGAGTCGGTTCTCCCTCGACAGGGATCGGTGGCAAGCGGGAAAGGAGGACTTAGAATTAGGTTTGGAACTCGCCCAGGCGGTGTTCCAAGTTGTCGATCCTTGATGCTTCAACGACTCCGGAAGTTTGCCCCATAAAAGCTCCTGAGGGCAATATGGAAAGGCACATCTGCCCTGTGGGGGATAATTTATTTTCCTCAACCAGGACGTGGACTGGGGCCCTAGCTTCCGACATGGGGACCTTTGGCATTTTTTTGTTTGGGGTGCTATTCACAATAGTGTTCTGATCTCTTCACTGATTGATCTAACTAGACCTTGTTATTATCAAGTCTTAACCGAGTAGAGAGTTGATAACTTGAGAAAGGATTTTTATGCGTTTCCCACAGACGGTGCTAAATTGTTGATGTCAAATTGGTCAACACCAATAGTATGGTCAGGTAAAAGGATATGTGTCTTTTTCGTGCTGAGGTGGAGTGGGGAAGTCCTGATTCTTTCTTTTATGGTCAAGTAGTCAAAGATGTTTGGAGGTTTGAGAATGCTATCCGTTTGAGCTAATACCTGCAAAAAGACCCACCAAGGTGTTGCTCAGTGAAATCCCTCTAGCGTGAGAGTAAGAGCTCAGGGGAAAAGAAATCATAAATATGCTTCAGAAGGGTAGTTTAGTATTAAGTAATACTTTTGGGCATTGATGGCCCTACTTTTTATAGGCGAGTTGGGAGATTAGCTCAATAAAATTAGGGGGTGTAAGCTCAGCTAATGTTCGAGCGCGTGAATGAATAAGGTTCTTGGGCATGGGCTGTTTAGCCCTTTGAGGAGAATTCCATGGGCTGGTCATATATGGATAAGAAGAGGCGGCTATGCCCATGGTATTGAAGAGAGCCCTCACTGTGTTCCGAGTCGGAAGAGGGCCATCCCAACTCTACCCTATATTTCGAGTTGAGCAGGCGACCAATCACGCAAGAGCCTACCAAATTATGTTGCCGACTTGGGAAGTGGCTCTCAAGGGAGGCACTGGCCTAGGAACCACCATCTTGAGGGACTACCAAATAGGGGATGTCCAGTTCGAGAATGGCTAGGGGGCTTGGGGCGTTGACTGAGACTAGGGATCCTCTCCATCAATTCTTCTTGTGGCGGGCTGGACAGAAGATGGTGATACATCTATGCTTGGGAAAAGGCTATTGTTAGGGAGTTTCCTTGTCCGGGAGAGCATCTAGGTACTCTCCCTATCCAATGTACAACCTAGAACGGTTCAATGGGTTGAGCTCCGTGAACTGAGCCCGACAGGGTTGTACCCAACTCAGCTGGGGTTTTAACCCATAGATGCCCGTGATCCCTTCTCGGTCAGTACTGATAAGTTATATATATATATATATATATATATATATATATATATATATATATATATATATATATATATTTGTTTATTTATTTAGGTTGATCTCACCATATCAAATCCCTAAGCTATAATAACTCGCCACTAGAAGGAGTGATTGATTATTGGAGGATGTATGGTAGGAAATAAGAGACATCTATTAAAATAGTTTAGGTATGTCTATTTTATTGGGATGTAATTGATAATCAATAATAGAGATGCGTCCTTATGATTGGTCAGGTGGGTGGTTCACATGGACCCCTGAACCTCATAAATACCAAGAGGTGAAGCCCATTTTCATTTATTCTAATATTTCTCTCCACCATATTTTCTATCTGCCATGTGATAAAAGTCAACACACATTACTTGGTTCTTTCAATTTGTATCAAGAGTAAGGTCATGTTAAAAAGAAAAGTTGAGGAACATGAGAGAATATGGGAAATTTTGGGACGAATCAACTTAAAAACAAACATTGATTCTATCCATAAAAATTTGGAAGTCAAAGTCGAGCGAGTAAATTCTTTGATCTGATTGTACAACCGTCATATTCGAATAAAAACACTAGAGGTGAAGATTTTAAAATCATAGCATTGGAAGAACAAAACGGTAATAGTGAATTTTTTTTTTATCGCTCTGTAGAATCTTCCTCTTCCTCATATAGTGTTGGGTTTTGAATAAAATAGAAGATGTTTTTTGGGAAGTTGAAGATTGTATCTCAAGTTTTTGGAATTTGGTTTTGAAAATGAAAACGATAAAAATCGTGGACAACACAATAACAGAACAATCTCAACCAATATAGAAATGAATAATAAACTGGTTGCCTACTATCCGCAAGGATAGTAGGAGGAAGAAAATCAGTCGAATGAGCCGCACATTCCCACTAATGAAGTAGATGCTCTACCATGCGCCCCAAATATGCTTTCAATGTCACGACCAAAGTTTTTGAGCCTTGACAAGTTCGATTCCGACCCAATCCAAATATATAGGGAGATCCAACTTAAGAAGGCTCTCCAGTTTTCAGACGATTCCAGAGAACTCTAGGGTAGTCTAAAGTAAACTGTCTTGTATATTTCTAAATGTATATAGAGGATTCTAGAGAATTCCTTAGGAGATATTTTGTAAGAAGGTTCTAGGCCTTGATTATGGATTGTTGGATCAAATCGATCTTAACCATCCATTCTCATGGCCAAGGCCTATATAAAAGGAGTAATTTATTTGCTCCAAATCATCCCTCGAGCTCGCAAATCATCCTTGTATACTTTCTCTCTAGAGATATAAAGAGATTATTTCTCCCAATTTCTTGCCTTCCCCAATTCCTTCCCTATCTATTTCAAGTCTTCCGCTAGCGATAAAGTCGGTTAGGCTTACTTAGCGCTTCCAACCAGGTGGAATAATGCTAAAGTTGCACAGATTCTTGGGGTAAAATTTTAGTCCGTGACAACTGGTATCAGAACCTAACGCCTATTAGAGATAGTTGAAGGGTTTGTTCTAGGGTGCAAAAGTCATAACCTTGAAGGTTGAAGGCTGTTGGAAGGAATGGAAAAGGTTGGTTCATCTCAGATCGAGGAGTGCGTCCAAGATTGAGTACCCGAGGAGCAGCACCAAGGGCGGTATTGAAGCAAATCGAGGAACCAAGTGTCCAGTATAGAGGCTAAACTAGTAGAAGTGGAGACCGTGGTAAGTAATACTCACTATAAGCTTGAGGACTTCCATAAACAGTTGGACGAGCTAGAGTCGAAGGATGCCACTATCCAAGATGCCATGCGGAGTGCCTTGAATGAACTAGGTGGTTCTTTAGTGGCACAGTTTCAAGATCTTCGTGAGGAACTTATAGGCGAAATAGCTAAGTTCCGAGGTCATGTTGAAACGAAGTTCAACAAAGTTCGGGTTGATGTTGAGGAAATTCACTCAGACGTGGCCTTGTGCAAGCGTACAATCGTGGCAAGAACTAGTATGTGCCAAGATGTTCCAAGGGTTGACATACCCAAGCCACCGATTTACGTTGGAGCACGGAATGCTCACGAGCTCGAGAATTTCCTATGGAGCCTTGAGCAATATTTCGAGGCTACGGGTATAAGGGACGATAATGCTCGAGTATGCATAATAATACATTACCTTACCGATGCATCTGCTTTGTAGTGGTGAAGACGATTCGGGGACATTAAGAAAGGTGCGTGCTGTAAAGATTCATTTGATTAATTCAAGAAGGAGATTAAGTAGCAGTTTTGTCTGACAAATGCAGAAGACGAAGCACGAAGGAAGCTTTGTCGGCTCACGCATACAGGTAGGATCTCGAATTATGTGAAAGAGTTCATGATATTGATCTTAGAGATCCCGGACTCCTTAGGCAAGGATTCCTTGTTCTACTTTCTCGATGGCCTACAATCGTGGAAAACGTTAAATAAGTTGACTCCAAAACACGGTATTTGAAACATTCATTTAAAGGGATTGGGGTCTGTAGAAATGTCATTTTGATCGTCAAAAATAAGAAAGAATTTTAATTTTATTGCAAAATTTAATTTAATTTTATTTAAAAAGAAAAAAGAAAAAAGAAAAAAAAAAAAAGAAAAAGATATAAAAGAAAATAAAATAGAAAATAAATAAAAATAAAAATAAAAGATAAAAAATAAGAGGGAGAAAAAAAGATGGAGGAATAAAAAAAACTTTGAGAGAAAACCCGACTTAGGAAGGAGAAGTTTTGAGAGCAGTGTTGGAGAAAGAAATTTGAGGAGAAAACTTTTTGAGACAAGGTATGAAGAATTTGTAGGTGAAAATTTTGAGAGGTAAGGTACATTTTCTTAAAAATTTATCTTTTTATTTTTATTTTTTTTATTTAACTTGTCTTCATCTCTTAGGCATTCTCCACAACCGTTATTCTCTTTTGGACTAAAATTTATTTTCTTATCGAGCTAAAAAAATGATAAATGATCTTGCGGTAATTAGGTAGACGGATTGTTTTATAGATTTGATGAATACCATATATAAGGATACAATGATTTTGAGTAGACGAGATCCATTCGTGGGCCCGACGAAATT
Organism: Eucommia ulmoides; assembly: GCA_016647705.1. Lineage (NCBI taxonomy): Eukaryota > Viridiplantae > Streptophyta > Magnoliopsida > Garryales > Eucommiaceae > Eucommia > Eucommia ulmoides. The sequence continues at coordinate 35,172,442 of CM028339.1, read as the reverse complement.
CCACTAAACAAAAATAAGGGTAAAAATATTTTCTTTTTCGTAAGAGACTGAGTTCTTGTTGATTGATATTTTTTCATTTTTTATACTATTGTCTTAAAAAAGTAAAAATAAATAAATAAATCTTGTTCATTCCCTTACATTTGAAAAGAACAAGAAATTATATATAGTTTTCGAAAAAATGGCTTAAAACCCTAAACTAAAAGAGTGTTTTCCATACCATTGTTCTTTATTTCTCAACATGTATGAAATTTTAAGACAATAAGTTTCGGAAGACACTTTTTTTAGCTATTGGTGTTACATATAACATGAGTAATTGTTCAATGTAGGGGTGGTCATGGGCCAGGCCGGGTCGGGTTGGGCTCGGGTCGAGTTTTAGCCTGGGTATTACAAAAAAATACTAGACCCTAGCAGCCCGGCCTTGTGATCGGGCCCTACTTTCATACCTAAGTTCGGTTCTACCGAAAACAATCAAGCCCAAGCTCGACCCTATATATATATATTTTTTAATTTAAAAAATGAATATTAAAACATAAACATTAAAAACATAAAATCAAGCTAAACCAATATTACCATTCATATCAATATATATATTTTCTTAATTAATAGTCCTCAAGCTAGGCCAGGCCTAAACAAATTTGGGCTTGCCCAAGTCTAACCCTAAATTTGATCAAGCTTGAAAATCAAAGCCCAAGCCTTGCCAACAGGCTTAAAATTAAAGCTCAAGCCCTAAAAAAATAGGGTCGGGTTGGGCAGGACCCCGAGCTCATGACCACCCCTAGTTAAATGTAGTATCACTCTTAGGCTAAACATCGGATCACATCTCTTAAATTGTGTGTGTGTTGAATACAAAATTCACTCTTTATGACGATGCACATGTTCCGCGTACATTTGTGTGTTGGTGTTACAAATAACACGAACTACTTGTAAAAATAGGGTCTAGGTCTTTCGCGAAGTATACAATCATAACCCTCATATTTTCCTTAGATGTTGAATATAGCATTTGTTGACTATGACAGTGCAAGAAACATCGTGTGATTTCAATTATTTGAAATATCATGTAGTTTCAGGAAAGATATAAAATTCTCTTAATAAAATAATATTTTACCTCAATAAATTGGCATTCTTATTGTATTTAAGATATAATGGTGCCTAGAAAATTTTCATTATTTGATTGTCCCAATATATAGATGTTCAAATATTATTTTCAGGTATAGATGTTTCAAAAATTGACCGAAAATGATACGAAATTAAATTCCATTTTCATGGAATTACTTTTATAGTTGTATATTTTGTTGCAAGAAAATATATATTGCTTGGACTTCTATTCCTAGAAGGTTTTACTGATAGTAAACTAAGAAATATGATGTTTTGGTAGAAACGTTGTCTCTATATAAAGTCCCTAATTGATTACTTTGAGAATTCTCAAATTAATTATATAATTTTAAAATTGGGATTATAAGTGATATGGGAAAACTCCCGCTCATAATTGACATAGGCATTAAGCCTTAAACGGGTTGAATCCAATCTGAATTGTGACCCGTAACAAATAGACCCATTGGGTTATCTGGGCCGAAGTAATGCAGGGCTAATTAGGCGGTACCTTCGACAGTCTTTTGAGCAAGACTGTTGGCCCCGCAAGGAGGCCCATATTTGGGTGCATTCAAACCCATCGTGTCAAAGACCAAGGAACGAATAGGTCAGCCCAACCTGAACGCCTCCCCTACACTTAAGGAGATGAACCTAATTGATAGTAACGGCCTATGTTTAGTGGAGACTGTTACAGAGATCCCCCCTGAAGTAATAGGGATATTGGTTATGTTCTAAGCGATTATGAGCATATCAAGGGATTGACAACCTCTCCAAAGTAACGACAACATATTTCTGAGCCTATATAAAGGGTAGATATCACTGGTAATAGATACAATACAGTCCGTATTTTTAACTCTATATATCATATTAACTTATTCTTACGCTAGAGGTTCTTTGGCCAATACTACACAGGTGTCCCCTGTTAGAACTTATGGTTTTGTAGGTAGCTGGAGGAAGGTGAAGATATTTCTGACACGTGTGGAGCTGTTACATGTACCAGAGATATTTTGGCTACATCATTTGGCACCGTCTGTGGGAAAGTCTAACATAAAAGTTTTTCGTTGTGGCTGTGAGGCAGTTACGAACAAGAGCAGCGACGACAAGTCGAAGTAATGACTTTCTGCAACCATCTAATGCAGAAACTCTAGTAGAACAGCATGAGGAGGTTCAAACTGATCCCCCATCAACCATGCTAAACACTGACGTGAAGATTGATGCTCTTACTGCAAAGATGGCTAAGATAGTCGAGACGATCAAGTACATAGCGAGAATAATTGCTGGCAGCAAGTCGCAACCCCCAGCAGAAAACCATGAAGCTGGAGAAGAAGTAGGATTACCCGGCTATGATAACCCTCAATCTTATGAGGAGCGGCCTGTTGATAGGTGTAAAATACCTATCTAATTCTAAACTGAATTTGCCAGTTTTCAAGTATTTTTTTGAAGTTTGAATATCTTTTTAGCTATTTTTATTAGTTAGGAGTAGGGACGTAAACAATCGACAAACCGAACAAAATGGTGGAGAAAAGGGTAGCTAAAAAGATAAAAAAAAAGAGGTTTCAAAAAATAGCGCAATTCCGCCTAGGCGAAGTATCCACCGGCTAGGCGGAAATTCATCAGAAAATTGAAAATGCTGAAAAGTTGAAATCCGCCAAGGCGAAGTTTCCACTGCCTAGGCGGAAATCCTCCAGAAGGTTGGTAGCGCTGAGAAGTTGAAATCCGCCTAGGCGAAGTTTCCACCGCCTAGGCGGAAATCCGTCAAAAGGTTGTAAGGGCTGAAGTATTAAAATCCACCTAGGCGAAGTTTCCACCGCCTAGGCAGAATTCCGTCAGAACGCTGGAAGTACTGAACTGCTGTAAATCCGCCTAGGCGAAGTTTCTACCGCCTATGTAGAATTCTGTCAGAAATAAAAAAGTGATGAAGTTAGTCCTCCTCCTAGGCGAAGAAACCATCGCCTAGGTGGAATTCTAACTAACATAAACTCCACCTAGGTGAAGATTCTACAGCCTAGGTGTAATTCGCAAAATAGCCTAAAATATCTGTTTAGATATTTTTGAACCCCTAGGCTTATTTATACCCTTTTCCCACATCTGAAACCTATTGTTGAAGAACCTTAACCCTAGTAGAGAGCTCTTAAGCTATATTTTGAAGATCAAGAAGGGGGTTCATCATTCGGACAAATAAGGATCACTTGCGGATCGATCATTAGCAACAGTGAACCGTTTCACTTCCAGATTTGATCGTTTCTCTCTTGTTTTTATCTTTGTAATCATTTTTTCATATATAATAATGTTGAATCCCTCTTATTTTGTATGGTATATGGCTAAGATCTTATAGTATTAGTTAAATGTTACTTAGGTGTAGTTAAAATCATGTAATTGTTAAGTTGAATGAATTAATGTTACTTTAATGTGTTGTTTGTCTAAATCTGATTGTGTTTACCATTATTCTTGATATTATGCTTGTATTGATAAACCAAGAATACGAGGTTTGACACTCGGAAGAGGTAACCCTGAATTCGGATTAGGGTAAATACAACGTGACGTTCTAACGACCCGAGAGGGCGTTAGAACGTGCGCAATCCATGACGTTGGCTAAAGACTCAGGCAACCTAGGGTCGTAAAGGCATTGAAAGGGACTTCTTCGTTGACACGAAGTCGTGTAATCCCCCGCTTGACACTCGGGAGAGGTAGCGGAGGAGTTATCGATATAGAGATTGTCGGAATAGATAGAAAACCATTATAGCTAACTTAATGACGTGGATTATGCATTATGTGAAAGAAATTAATACCTAAGTAATTAGTGTAATTAGAACTAACCCCATAGTTGTCGTTTATCTTAGTATGTTAAATAGAAAACAAACAAAATTTGATTAGTCGAGATAATATGAAATTATTTAAATCGCAATACTCAACCGAATTACACGTCATTCCTAGTGGAATGATATCCGATCTTACAAGATCCATTATATTAAAATTAGACCTCGTATACTTGCGAGTAATAAATATCGCGAGGACGATGGTTGTGAATCCTCGTACGTACAAGTTTTTGGCGCCATTGCCGGGGAATTGGCAAGGTGTTTTTCAATTAAGTTGCTATTGTGATCAAGTAGTTGAATGTTAATCACGATAATTCATTTGCTTTTAAATTTCATTCAATTCATTTATTTATTTGATTTATCTATTTGACTTAAACAGTGCATGCAGCGTAGTCAACGTATTGCTAAACAGAAAGAGGAAAAAACTACCGCTGTGGTCGGGGGACGTGAAAATGTTCCACAACCACTAGAACCGCACGCACTTCAGCCTCTGGAGCAGGAGAGGCCACAACGAGTCCTTAGGGACTATTATCAGCCACTAATGCTGGATAACTATTTAGGGATCCGGAGGCAGCCGATCTAGGCAAATAAATTCAAATTGAAGCCCCCTTAATTAACATAGTTCAGCAAACCTAGTATGGCAGGAATCTTCACGAAGACCCCAACGTCCACTTGGCAACATTTTTCGAGATCTGTGATACTGTCAAGATAAATGGAGTTGCCGAATATGTCATAAGGTTGAGGTTATTTACGTTTTCTTTACGAGATAGAGCAAAGGGTTGGTTTCAGTCGATTCAACCGGGGAGCATTAATACTTGGGAGGACCTAGCAGAAAGGTTCCTCACTAAGTTCTTTCCACCTTCGAAGACTTCTCAACTCCGAGGCGAGATTGCGCAGTTTCGCTAGAGAGATTTTGAGCCGTTGTTTGAGGCATGGGAGAGATTCAAGGACCTATTGAGATGGTTCCCCAACACAGGTATCAAGATTGGTTTCAAACCCAATTATTTTACAACGGGTTGGATGTCCAGACTAGAATGATAGTTGATGCAGCCTCAGGGGGATCATTGTTGTCCAAAACCCCTACCGAAACGAATGCATTATTGGAAGAAATGGCGACTAACAATTTTCAATGGTCGAATGAGAGGAACATGGGAAGACAGGTCTCTTCTATCCAAGAATCTGACCATATTGCCACGTTATCGGCCCAAGTGTCCAAGCTCTCGGATCAATTGGTCGCTGTGTCGACAAAAGGAGCTTTGTTGAGTCAAGGGGAGGAGATAGTAGCAAGTTGTTCTCAATCCAGATTGGATAACGCGTTCGAGGAATATCATTTTCTAAGCAATCATGCCTATACTTTTAGGCCCGCTACTAACATTCCGTCTCATTACAATCCTGGACTTCGTAACCATGAGAACTTCTCATATGCGAACAATCAGAAAGCTTTGCGGCCACCTCCAGGTTATGGAAATCAAGCTTCGGGATGTCCTATGCAATCCAATTGTCAAATGCAACAACCACCAATGCATAATCCGAAGTCAAATTTGGATGAAGTTTTGGGTTCATTTATGAAGAAGACTCAGACTATGATGCGTGAGACGTATAATCACCTGAACAAACATAAAACACGGCTGGACTCAATCGATACCACTTATACAAACACTAACGCCAAGGTGAAGGCTTTAGAGACTCAAATCGCGCAGCTTGCTAGAGCCACTCAAGAGAAACAAAAGGGAAAGTTTCCAAGCAACACGGAAACCAACCCTTGGGAATGCAAGGCGATTAAGTTGAGGAGCGGAAGAGACGTGGAAGCGAGCAGGCCTATGGAAACCGAGCCGTGAGTTTTCGCATGATGAACTAAGAACAAGTGCGGAGGAGGAAGTTGAAGCAAAAACCGATGAAGGAAAGGAGAAACTGAGTAAAGACTTGAAAATGGATAAAAACCAAGAGAAAGTCGAGGAGAGAAAAAAAGATGAAAGGGTGATACTGGGGCGAGTAACATTTTCAGAGAATCCACCGATTCTAGTAACCCCATTGCCATATCCTCAAAGATTCCAAAAGAGGAAGTTGGATGCCCAATTTGAGAAATTTCTTGAAATTTTCAAGAAAATCCACATCAATATACCTTTTGCGGATGCATTGGAACAAATGCCCAACTAGGGCAAGTTCTTCAAGGACATCATGACGAAGAAGAGGAAGTTGGAGGATTACGAAACAATGAAGCTAACGGAGGAGTGTAGTGCAATACTACAAAGAAAGTTACCTACCAAATTGAAGGATCCCGGTAGTTTCACAATTCTGTGTATTATCGAGAAATCTCATTTTGATAAGGCGCTTTGTGATCTTGGGGCGAGTATTAATTTTGATGCCTTCTTCTGTTTATCGGAAGTTAGGACTTGGGAGTGCAAAGCCGACAACGATCTCTTTTTAGATGGCGGATCGTTCGTTAACCTATCCAAAAGGTATCATTGAGGATGTGCTAGTGAAGGTAGACAAATTCATATTTCCGGTGGATTTCGTTGTGCTTGAAATGGAAGAAGATAGAGAAATCCCAATCATCCTAGGAAGACCTTTCCTTGCAATGGGAAAGGCCTTGATTGATGTGCATCACGAAAATCTGACGTTAAGAGTCAATGATGAAGATATAAGGTTCAACATTTTTAGAACTATTAACTTTCCGAATGAACCTCTCAATTGCAATCGAGTTGACGTTATGGACTCTTGCATGAGGGAGTTCTTTCTTGCAAATATAGAGATGGATTTATTAGAGCATACACTCACAAATTCCTTATCTATGGGGGATTTTGGTGAGGAAGGCTCTACCACTGAACTTGAGGTTGTAGACTACGTGCTGACTTTGGATGCTCAATTTAAAGACGTAGCATATCCTATTCATGTGGCGAAGATTGAAGAAGTTGAAAACTTTCCCTACGAATCAAATCTGCCTCACGGTGGATTATTACTCAAGCAATTACCGGAGCACCTTTGGTATATATTTTTGGGAGAGAATTCGACCGATCCGGTTATAATTTCATCAACTCTGATGGAAAAAAAGGAGAGTAAGTTGCTGAGAATCTTGAAGAGGCATCGATCCGCTTTTGCTTGGTCTATTTCGGATATCAAATGAATTAGCTTCTCGGTTTGCATGCATAAGATTTTGATGGAGGATGAGTTCAAACCCTCTATTAAACATCAACGGTGGCTAAATCCGGCTATGAAGGAAGTGGTGAGAGCTGAGGTGTTGAAGCTCTTGAATGCGGGAATTATATATGCTATATCCGAGAGTGAGTGTGTTAGCCTGGTGTAAGTGGTGCCCAAGAAAGGAGGTATGACGGTGGTGAAGAATGATAAGGATGACCTTATTCCTATACGGACTATCACGGGATGGTGTGTATGCATTAATTATAGAAGATTGAATAAGGCGACGAGGAAGAATCATTTTCCTCTTCCTTTCATTGACCAAATGCTAGATCGATTAGCCGGATATGAATACTATTACTTTCTTGACGGCTATTCAGGTTACAATCAAATAGCCATTGCAATGGAGGACCAAGAGAAGACTATTTTCACATGCCCGTATGGAACGTTTGCTTATCGACGTATGCCGTTTGGCCTTTGCAATGCACCGGCAACTTTTCAACGGTATATGATGGAGATATTTTCTGATATGGTGGAGGAGAAAATAGAAATATTTATGGATGACTTCTCAGTTTTTGGGTCGTCTTTTGATCACTGTCTCTACAATTTGGCGCTTGTTCTTGACCGATGTGAAGAGAAAATTTTGGTTCTAAATTGGGAAAAGTGTCACTTTATGGTTAAAAAGGGGATCGACTTGGGTCATCGAGTCTCTTCCAAGGGGCTTGAGGTAGACCGAGCAAAGATTGAAATGATTGAGAAGCTTCCGCCACCGATTAATGTGAAAGGAGTTCGAAGTTTCTTAGGGCATACCGACTTTTACCGGCGCTTTATTAAGGACTTCTTGAAGATGGTGAATCCGTTATGTCACCTTCTTGAGAAGGATACTTCATTTGAATTCAATGAGGCTTGTATAGAGGCTTTCAAAGCGATAAATGAGAAGTTGATCACGGCTCCAATAATGGTCGCTCCGGACTGGGAGTTTCTATTTGAGATAATGTGTGATGCGAGTGACTATGCTGTTGGCGTGGTGTTAGGCCAACAGAAGGAGAAAATCTTCCGCTCAATCTATTATGCAAGTAAGACATTGAATGATGCCCAGGAGAATTACACCACGACTGAGAAAGAAATGCTAGTGGTGGTCTTTGCTTATGATAAGTTCCGGTCTTATATCATTGGGTCAAAAGTGATCATCTAAATGGATCAAGCATCTATCCGCTACTTATTTGCAAAGAAAGATGCCAAGCCAAGATTGATAAGGTGGATTCTTCTATTACAAGAGTTTGATGCTGAAATAAGGGATAAAAAGGGGAGTGAGAACGTTGTTTTTGACCATTTGTCGAGGTTGATTCAAGAAGACGTTGGTGAGGAGTCTAGCATCATGGAAGTGTTCCCTGACGAACAACTATTTTCAGTGGAAAATGTACTTCCTTGGTATGCAGACATTGTGAATTATCTTGCATGTAACGTGTTACCACCTGAATTCACGGGAGCCCAAAGGAAGAAATTTATTTTTGATGCAAAGTATTATCTGTGGGACGAGCCATTGCTATTCAAAAAATGTGCTAATCAGGTGATCCGGAGATGTGTTCCGGAGGAAGAAATGGCTAGTATTTTCTACCATTGCCATTCATCACCATGTGGAGGCCATTTTGGTGCGACTCGGACATCATCGAAAGTACTTCAATCAGGTTTTTACTAGCCTTCTTTGTTTAAAGATTCATATATGTTTGTGAAAACTTATGATAGATGTCAAAGGGTAGGTAACATATCGAGAATGTATGAATTGCCATTGACGTCAATTCTTGAGCTTGAGTTATTTGATGTATAGGGCGTAGATTTCATGGGGCCATTTTCGCCGTCATTTGGCAAGGAGTATATTTTGTTAGTGGTAGATTATGTGTCTAAATGGGTCGAGGTCGTAGCAACACCTACCAATGATGCTAAAGTGGTTTTGAAGTTCCTTCAATAAAATGTCATGACACGGTTCAGGACACCTCGAGCCTTAATCAGTGATAAGGGAACCCACCTTTGTAACAAAATGCCAAGCGCTTTGTTGGTAAAGTATGGGGTTAGATACAAGGTGGCGCTACCATACTACCCATAGAAAAATGGCCAAGCTGAAGTTTCAAACTGAGAAATCAAGCTAATTCTAGATAAAACGGTTCATACTAATCACAAGGATTGGGCGGTAAAGCTTGACGATGCTTTATGGGCTTATCGCACGGCTTTTAAGACACCGATTGGTATGTCGCCGTATCGATTGGTGTTTGGGAAAGCGTGTCATTTTCCCGTTGAATTGGAACACCGTGCATTCTGGGCGATTAAGAAACTCAACTTTGACATAAACGCTTCTAGTGCGCAATGTCTCCTCCAATTGAATGAAATGGAGGAATTCCGGCACTAAGCTTATGAGAATGCCAAGATTTACAAAGATAAAACAAAGAGGTGGCATGATAAAATGATAATCTGAAGGGAGTTCAGTCAGGGCCAACAAGTTTTATTGTTTAACTCAAGGCTGAGACTCTTTCCCAGAAAGTTAAACTCCCGGTGGTCTGGACCGTTCCGGATCAAGCTTATTTATCCATTTGGTGCTATCGAGCTAGAAGGCGAAGACGGACAAACTTTCCGAGTCAAGGGGGAGCGGATCAAGTACTACTTCAAGGATGAAGAGCGAGTTGTGGAGAACATCTCTGTCATTGAAGGATAGAGCCGGAATTCATAAATGTCCATGCTAGGGAGGTAAAACCAAGCAACATCTTTTGATATGTCATCGAGGAGAAAATGGAAAAGCGTCGTGCAGCTAAGCAACCACGAACAGAAGAACCTCCAGCTGCTTCGGATTACAACTCTCTCAAATTTGTCTCAAAGCAGGCTGAGGACCATTACAAAGATCATGAAAGTAAGCGTCCTGGCATTTGCCAGAGGGGGTTTGGACCTTCGAATGAACTCCCTGAAAAATTCAGGACTGTCATTCAACAAAGACGATGGGAATAATACTGTGCTCTACCCCCACCAAGGGAGTTAGCCCTCGTACGAGAGTTCTATGCAAACATTACAGAGGCCACGGGATTTCCAACAAGGGTCCGGAACATTCCAGTTCTATTCAGTGCAGACCATTTCAACGAGTTGCTTGGATTGACGGGGCCAGAAGCCTCCAGAGATTTATCCGATGCTGCCACACCGACAATGATTGCGGTGATTCAGACCCTGACGACGGGAAATGCCCAGTAGAAGAACACATGGCAGGGTCAGGAAATCTTCAAGTCGCGATTTTTGAAACCGATCCCAAAGATTTGGCATCAATTTATTTGCGCCAATCTGCTCCCTACCACCCATGTGTCCTATGTTTCCAAGGAGTAAGCATTTATGCTCTACGACATTGATAGAGGGACGCCCGTCAACGTCGGTTGACACATTTATTCTTCAATAATTTATACTGCTAGGATGAAGAAGGGTGGCCTTCCTTTTCCCTCATTCCTCACTGCTCTCTTTCAACGAGCCAGAGTTCGTATTATGTCCATAAGCCCCTTTCCACCTATAAAGCCACTCGATCCTTTAATGATTAACAGGTTATGGAAAGGATAACCAGGTGAAGGAGAAGAGGATGAGGAAGAGGAAGAAGCCGACCCTTATGAGCCACCGACCCCCACAACCCGCCGCGGCCAGCTCATCCAGATTTCCCGAGATGTCCGTAGTCTCCAGTCCGATATGAGCTAGCTTCAAGCTAATTTTGCTCAGATGGAGAACTACATGGATACCTACATCAGGCAACAAGATCAAAACCAAAGAGTTTTATTTGAACATCTCGAAATCGACATGGCGCGTTATACGCCCGTGCCGCCTTCCGAGACTGATGAGCCGCCACCTCCATCTCTTCCACAATGAACGATAGGTGGTTAGACTAGTATGTCTTCCTTCCTAGGTATGTGTCCACCCCAGTTTTCAATACGTATTTTTCTATTCTGCTATTGGGTTCGCTGCTTAGGCAGTGAGGACACTGCCTCGTTCAAGTTTGGGGGTATATAATATGCAAGCATGTAGTTTTTTTATTTTTTGGGGGGGGAGGGGGGGGGGGGGGGATATAAAGGATGACAAAAAAAAATTTGATGTAAAAGGGACAAAATTCTTTTTGTGTACAAATTTTTGTTTATAATGATATTAATGTTAAAGTTTTGTAAATTTTGAAATTCTTTTTGTTATGCATGTGTAATGTTTAGCTATGCATGTGTAAGGATCATTAGCATAAGTAATGTTAGTTTGTAGAATTAGAGTAGATATGTTAATGAATATAGGTGTACAAGCATGCTGAGTTTTTGAGTTCATCCGAACCATGTCCCGATGATGAAAATTACCCCCTAAATTGCATATTTTGGTCGGGGGTAATGCCATTCACGTGTGTTTTGTGTGATTGGCATGTCGATTAGGTGAAAATTATTTTGATCCTAAATCGCACGATCGCATAAACTCATTCTATAACTAGTTGAACGATTTGACTCTGATTGTTCAGTAATAAGTTCATGACAAAAATGAGGAATATAGAACTTGACTGGGGGAGGCTTGAGGCGAAATTATAGGTAAGGTAATTCCGGAGACATGATATAGGCCTTCATTTTTATCGCTTGAACCATTTGAAACTAACCAGAAAAGTTATTCTCTCGTTCTCCTGTCGAAGCCATAAAATTTTTCACTTCTGAACTTGTTTCTATACTTTAACCAAGTAAATCTTTCAGAACCATTGTCGCTAGGAATAAAAGTGAAAATTGAGTAAAAACAAATAGCATTAGATTATGCTAACTTGAAGTGGGCAATCGGGGTTTCAATTTAAAATGTTTTTGGTTAAGTATAAGAGTATTCACTTGTCAATCCTTTAGTTGTATTTACATGCCCCTAAAATTGTACAAAATTGAATAAGTTTGGGGGTGTATGCGTAAAAAAAAAAAAAAAAAAAAAACTATGTGAATATAGTGCTTAATTTCGGTTGTTGTGACAAATGAATACAAGTTTACTAAATCTTGTTCAGGGTAATATCTTCAAAGATAAGGGGGTCATGAGAGAGATTTAGCGACAAGCATTTGTACCTCGGGTATCGTTAAAATTTTAACGAGTTTCTATTTCTACGATACCCTGGGCCATTCTCCAAAGCCAAACCAAGCCCTATTGATCTCGATGAATGTCCAAACCTACATTAGTGGATAGTTGAGCCTAGTCAAGCATATGGCTTTCCTGAATATTTTAACAAGTTTAAGTCATATTCATTAAATAATCCAATCCAGTGTTTGATTAGTTATATATTTGAGTTCTCACACACACACACATTCTAATTGGATCTAAAATAATTTTAACTGATATTGGGTGTTGAAATTCCAGAACACCACGTGGTATGTGTTATTCCTTAACCGGATCTGATTACAGGTTGTTAAGGGAAGAATAACATGGTTTCTTTGACTGAACTTAGATCTCAAAGGTGTATACTTCTTATTTGTTAATGATTACTTATTTTTAGTTTAGAATGTAGTTAATTAGTGTAGTTAGTGTTATTTAGCATTAGGGTGTTTTGCTCGAGGACTAGCAAAATTCCAAGTTTGGGGGTATTCGATAGGTGTAAAATGCCTATCTAATTCTAAATCGAATTTGCCAGTTTTCGAGTATTTTATTGAAGTTTGAATATCTTTTTGGTTATTTTTATTAGTCAGGAGTAGGGACGTAAACAATTGGCAAACCGAGCGAAATGGTTGAGAAAGGGGTAACCAAAAAGATGAAAAAATGAGGTTTCAAAGAACAGCACAATTCCGCCTAGGCGAAGTATCCATCGCCTAGGCGAAAATTCATCAGAAAGTTGAAAATGTTGAAAAGTTGAAATTCGCCTACGCGAAGTTTCTACCGCCTAGGCGGAAATCCGCCAGAAGGTTGATAGTGCTGAGAAGTTGAAATCCGCTTAGGCAAAATTTCCACCGCCTAGGCAGAAATCCGTCAGAAGGTTGCAAGGGCAGAAGTATTGAAATCCTCCTAGGCGATGTTTCTACCACCTAGGTGGAATTCTGTTAGAACACTGGAAATGCTGAACTGCTGTAAATCCGCCTAGGCGAAATTTCTACCGCCTAAGCGGAATTCCGTCAAAAAGAAAGAAGTGATGAAGTTAGTCCTCTGCCTAGGCGAAGAACCCATCGCCTAGGCAGAATTCTAACTGACTTAAACTCTGCCGAGGCGAAGATTCTACCGCCTAGGCGGAATTCGCAGAATAGCCTAAAATATCTGTTTTGATATTTTTGAACTCCTAGGCCTATTTATACCCCTTTCCCACGTCTGAAACCTGCTGTTGAAGAACCCTAACCCTAGTAGAGAGATCTTAAGCTATATTTTGAAGATCAAGAAGGAGGTTCATCATTCGGAAAAAGAAGGATCACTTGCGGATCGATCATTAGCGACAGTGAACCGTTTCACTTCCAGATTTGATCGTTTCTCTCTTGTTTTTATCTTTGTAATCACTTTTTCATATCTAAGAATGTTTAATCCCTCTTATTTTGTATGGTATATGGCTAAGATCTTATAGTATTAGTTAAATGTTACTTAGGTGTAGTTGAAATCATGTAATTGTTAAGTTGAATGAATTAATGTTACTTTAATGTGTTGTTTGTCTAAATCTGATTGTGTTTACCATTATTCTTGATATTATGCTTGTATTGATAAACTGAGAATACGGGGTTTGACACTCGGAAGAAGTAACCCTGGATTCGGACTAGGGTAAATACAATGTGACGTTCTAATGACCCGGGAGGGCGTTAGAACATATGTAATCCATGATGTTGGCTAAAGACTCATGTGACCTAGGGTCGTAAAGGCATTGAAGGGGATTTATTCGTTGACACGAAGTCGTGTAATCCCCCGCTTGACACTCGAGAGAGGTAGCGGAGGAGTTATCGATACAGAGATTGTCGGAATAGATAGAAAACCATTCTAGCTAACTTAATGACGTCAATTATGCATTATGTGAAAGAAATCAATACCTAAGTAATTAGTGTAATTAGAACGAACCTCATATTTGTCGTTTATCTTAGTATATTAAATAGAAAACAAACAAAATTTGATTAGTCAATATAATATGAAACTATTTAAATCGCAATACTCAACCGAATTACACATCATTCCCAGTGGAACGATATCCGATCTTACAAGATCCATTATATTAAAACTAGACCTCGTATACTTGCGAGTAGTCAATACTGCGAGGACGATGGTTGTGAATCATCACGCGTACACCTGCCCATGCAGAAGTAAGCCATCAGCCAAAAAAAAGGACTTACAGCTGAACTGAGATTGTTGATTCGCATCGACAGATTAGAAGTAAAGTGGATAGGGGTCAGTCTTTGGATGAACTGGATACGTTGTTAAAAGGCAGTGAGATGCCTTTCTCACCAAATATCCTAGCTGTCCCACTTTCTGAAAAATTTGATCCCACAAAGTTTGAGAAGTATGATGGGAGAGCAGATCCGGTGGATCACATCCGCTAGTTTAAGCACGTAATAAATCTTTATAGTTCAAGTAACTTCTTACTCTGTAGAGCTTTCACTACCACGTTGAAAGGCTTAGCCCTTGAATGGTTGCACATGCTCCCTCCGAACTCTATTGCGTCCTTTAAAGAGATTGGAAAGATGTTTATCAATTGTTTCATAACCTATCAAAGGTTAATGAAAGGTCCTAATTTTCTGCTCGCCTTGTGGCAAGAGAAAGGAAAAAATTTGCGCCAATATATGAGCCAATTTAATGAGGAGTTAACTTGCATTGAGGGTCTTCATGAAGAACGTCGCGAGAAGGAATAGAAAGAAGAACATCCCAGAGAGAATCAAGAAGTAATCTTCATGATAAATTCTACTGGGCCAATCACGGGAGAATCCAATGGAGAACGAAAAATGAAGGTCTGTGAAGCTGCTTTGGAGTGATGTTTCAGAGAAGCCATGATGATGACGACTAATCTAGGACCAGTTATCACTTTTTCGGAGGAGGACTGTAAATGGATTGTTCCCCCACATAAAGATTCCCTAGTCATAACTCTATGGAACTCTAGCTTTCAGGTAGGACGAATCCTGATTGATAAGGGTAGTTCTGCTAATATTGTGTTTGTCAGTACTTTGAAGCATATAGGAATACCAAGTTTAGATATAAGTTCCACACAAACTGTTATGGTGGAATTCAATGGTGATCTCACATTTCCATGTGGGAAAATCACTCTATCCGTCACTTCTAACAAGGAGGAACAGGGATACACAAAAGCCAGAGAGTTCATTGTGGTAGACTCATTGTCACCCTACAATGTAATTCTGGGGCGTCCATAGTTGCATACAATGAGGGCGGTTGTATCGACATACCACCAATGTGTCAGGTACGTAAAGGATGGTTCTGTGGCAGTGATATGAGGTGACCAAGTAGCTTCAAGGTAGTGTTTTGCCATAGCGATGAAGGGCATGAGTATGCCTTTATAGCAATCAAGGAAATTCCAGGGAAGAGTTCTATCGGCAAGCTCGATAGAAGAGATTGATGATTTTAGGGAAACACAGGTATAATTCATCCTGCCGAGCAGGTGAAACAGATTGCCTTTAATGGAGGAACTCATGAGTTTATTATTAAAGGATGATTAAGCCAAACTGAGGCCTAAGAGATTAGCGAACTACTCTAAAAGAACCTAGACGTCTTCGCTTGGACTCCCGAAGATATGGAAGAAATCAGTCCGAACATTGTAGTACATCACCTAGATATTTCTAGGCCATACCCTCCAGTCCAGTAGAAAAAAAGGACCTTCAGTCTTGAGAAAGAATAAGTAATTGAAGCTGAGGTTAAGAGACTGCTCTCCATTAGCCACATAAGGGAGGTGATGTAACCAAGATGGTTGGCTAATCCAGTTCTTGTCAAAATGAAGAATGAAAAATAGAGGATGTGGGTGGACTTCATTGATCTCAATCAAGCATTCCCAAAATACTGCTATCCAATGCTAAGGATAGACCAGATGGTCCATGCTGCAGTGGGACACCAACACTCGACCATGATGGACGCTTATACAGGCTACAATTAGATTCGTATGGACCAGTAGGATGAATAAGAGACATCATTTATTACACCAAAAGGTACTTACTGTTATAAGGTAATGCCATTTGGTTTGAGAAATGCATAAGCTACTTATTAGCGGTTAGTGAACCGCATTTTCCAAAATCAAATCGGAAAGACTATGGAGGTTTACTTAGAAGATATGCTCATCAAAATCTCTACGCAAGAAGATCACCTCAGCCATGTAGCCGAGGCTTTTGCTGTGTTGAGGAACTACAATATGAAGTTGAATCTAGAGAAATATCTTTTTGGTGTTTCATAGGCAAGTTCTTGGGTTTTGTGGTTAATCAATCCAGCATTACGGTGGATTCTAGGAAGATAGAGGCTATCAAAAATCTCAAATCTCCTGCAACTATAAGAGAAGTCCAGGTGTTAACTGGTAGATTGGCTGCATTGAACAAATTTATTTCAAAATTTACTGATAGGTGTGCTCCTTTCTTCAAAATTTTGAAGGAAAATAAAACATTTCGGTGGGATGATGACTATGAGCGTGCCTTTCGATCAATCAAAGAATACTTGGGTTTAGTGGAGACATTGGACAAAGTAAATTCATGAGAAGAGTTGCATATCTATTTGGCGTTGGCACCTATGGTAGTAAATGCTGCTATGATCCAAGAGCTCGCAGGAGAGAAAAGATCAGTGTACTACACTATCAACTCATTCATCTCTGTAGAAACTCATTATATGGAGTTGGAGAAGCTATCTTTATCTCTAGTCACAAAAGCTCGCAAGCTTAGACCATATTTCCAAGCGCATGTCATTAATGTGCTGACCTCATATCCACTCTAAGCAGTTATGCATAGGCTAGAGGCCTCTGTTCGTTTTATGAAATGGGTTGTGGAACCTAATGAATTCTTCATAAAGTACAAGCCTAGGGCATCTATCAAGGGGCAAGCTCTGGTTGATTTCATTGCTGAGCTGACCCCTCCATTGAATGAAGAAACTACTTTTCTTGCCCCATGGAAGTTATGGGTTGATGGAGCTTCAAATATGAAGGGGTGTGGTATAGGAATAGTCTTGCAAAAGCTTGAAGGAGATCAACTTGAAAAAGTTGTGCAACTTTGTTTTCAGACCTCCAACAACGAAGCCTAGTATGAAGCTATAATTATTGGCTTGACTCTTGCAAGGGAGATGGGGCCCAACACTTGGAGGGGAAATTAGACTACCAACTGGTGGTTAACCAGATTAACGGGTTGTTCATTATTAATGAAGAGAGGTTACGACTTTATGCTGAAAAAGTCAAAGAGCTAGCCTCCTTATTCCAGAACTGCAATTTTGTGGCCATCCCAAGAATTGAGAATACCAGGGCTGATGCTCTGTCAATGTTAGCTTCCATTTTGGGGATGGATCAAACATTTGAACTGGTAGAGTTCCTTGATCAACCTTCGATTATAACCCCAACTAGCATACATAGGCCAGTTGGATCACGAAGGAGACTGGCGGACTCCTTTAGTTCAGTATTTGAAAGAGGGAATCTTACTAGAAGACAAGGATGCTTCCATGAAGGTCTTATACAAATCATCAAGGTATGTGTTAACCAACAATAGATTGAATAGACAATATTTTTCTTAGCCATTGCTACTTTGTTTAAGACCCAATGAAGCAAACTATATTCTGCAAGAAATACATAAAGGAGTTTGTGGGAATCACCAAGGGGGTAGAACTTTGGTACATAAAGTACTAGGAGTAGGGTATTATTGCCCAACCATGCGTGCTAGTGCATAAGAGTACGTCAGAAAGTGTGATAAATGCCAACGAATCTCCAACGATATCAAAGTTTATGCTCAACGACAAACTTCAATAATCAGCCCTTGGCCATTTGCTCAGTGGGGAATGGATGTTTTGGGTCTGTTTGCACCAGATCCTAGGAATAAAAAATACCTATTCGTGGTAATTGATTATATCACCAAATGGATGGAAGCAGAAGCATTCGCAATTGTGGAAGAAAATAAAGTGAAGAATTTTCTTTGGAAAAATATCATTTGTCGTTTTGGCACATCAACTGTCCTCATTTTTTATAATGGGACACCCTTTACTGGGGGAAAAGTTGCTTGGATGTACAATGAGCTGAAGATACAACACCGGACATCCAGTCCAGCATATTCTCATGCTAATGGCCAAGCAGAGGTGACAAACAGCTCTATCAAAGAGGCATTCAAGAAACGATTAGACGATGCCAACAAAAAGTGGATAGAAGAACTCCTTGGAGTTTTTTGGGCCCACCGTACCATCCCGATATCTATAACTAGAGAAACACCATTATTTCTAACTTATGGAACTGAAGTTGTCGTTCTAGTGGAGATAGGGATGCTACCCAGAAGAGATGCTATGGTTAACTTGGTGGAGAATGAACGACTCATACGAGAAGAAATGGACCAGTTGGAAGAGAAGCGAGATAGGGCACTAATGCGGATGATAGCTTACAAGTCAAAGATAGCGCGAATGTTCAATCATGCAGTCCATCCAAGTTACTTTGCGAATGGAGACCTGGTACTTCGACGGGTAATGTCTCATCGCCTAGAAGCTCGCTTGGGAAAGCTTGCTCTAAACTGGAAGACCCTTATCGTGTTACCAAAGTAAACAGACCAGGAACTTATTGACTTGAAGACCTTGATGGAGTAGCTATTCCCAGACCCTGGAACATCTCTCATCTACAAAAGTATTTCGTATGAATTCCCAAACTTCTAAATTGAATTTCTGTTGATTCAATATTTTGAAATAATTATTTTTGTTTTTGAGAAAACACTTTGAATAAATGAAGTTCATTTTTTCTCCCTTAACTTTGTGACTTTGCATTATTACGGTTTGGAATTTCATAAACACTTCGCGATTCATAGTAACTGTACAACAAGTAACTGAGCATGTAAGCTCAGTACTTAACTGGGCAGTTCAGCCCAGCAAACAACTGAGTTCTCCAATTCAGCGTTTAACTGATCATGTAATCTCAGTGGTAATGCATAGATACGTCGCTACTTTCATTGCAAGTCTATGGGTCAAGTTTTAGTAGAGTGCGAAGAGTAAGGGTTGTCGTATCCACAAGAATTGGTTGAGATTATTATTGAGTATCGCGATTATCATAACCTAACTTTATTTCGGCAGTAAAAATTGTAGATTTTATAATAAATAATAAACTTAACTAATTAATTAATTAAACTAATTATACTATACTACTAATATGAGATGTTTAGGGGAAAAGATTATCTAGGGATTAACTTCATTTACTTAAATGTGTTAGATTTCGTTTAGTTTACAATAATGGTGTTCATCCTATCTGACAATCACTGTATCGTAAACTCACCCACCATCTCTCCCGAGTCTAAGATGAGTGAATATATGATTTTGCATCAACGAAGAAGTCCCCCTCAACGTCTTAACAATACTAGGTCACATGAGTTTTGCCCCAACGTCATGGATTGCACACTTTCTAACTCCCTCTCGGGTTATTAGATCATCGTGTTGTGTTTGACCCTAGTCTGAATTCAGGGGTTACCTCCCAGGAGTATTAAACCCCGTATTCTTAGTATATCTAAACAAGCATATAAATATGACAAAATGGTAAACACAATCGAATTAGTGAAGAACAACCGTTAAAGAAACACAACTCAAATAAACAACATTCTCATAAACTTTATTAATCCCATAGATAATCCAAGTTTAGCTTATGGCCATAACCGTTTATACAACAATAAATGAGCTAAACATACTCATACAATAAACCGAAGTTAATAAATAAAGAAAAAAACGAAGAGAATTAGCCGTTATCTGAAGATTTGATGCTAAAAACGTTCCGAGATCGCTTCTCCTTCTTCACAACGTGTTCCTTTTTTTTCGGATTTGGTTGAGCACTCCCCAAACCACTCTCTACCTATTCTAAAACTAAGGCGACTTTAATGGCCAAAATAAAGGAGAGGAGGAAGGAAATAGGGAACAAAATATCTAAAAAAATCTAAAAGTAGCTAAAATCTGTGCAGAGTGACTGCCGCGGCGGTGGGTATGTTTGCAGTGTCACTGCTGCGGTGGTGGATGCAACGGTGGAAGCAGAGAGTTTCTGTTGTTTTATCACCACGATGGTGGATATAACTGTTGTGGCGGTGGATTTGTAGAGAGTTTATTCCCTTCTCTGTATTTTGACCACCGCGGCGGTGGGCTGCAGGTTCTGAAATTTAACCTCTTTGCTATTTTTTCACCGTTCTTCCACCGCTCTTAATCCGATTTGATCTTTCATGATCTGTTTTCATCCCTTTTTACCCCCACACACTTGATTTATACAAAAACACATAAAAATGTATTAAAATATAATAAAACATAATAAACATACTCGAAAACTAACAGGTTCGATTTAGAAATAGATAGGTAAATTACACCTATCAAATACCCCCAAACTTGGAATTTTGCTAGTCCTTGAGCAAAACACCCACACAATATAAGAATATATAACAACTAATTACGAAATTAAAAACTAAAAACGAAAAACACTAAAAACAATAATGTGCAAGTTTTGAATATCATCTACCGGCCAAACGATTTTTTCCTCATCAGCCCCCAATCCTATTAAGTTCAAGAATAAAGCACACCATGTTGTGTTCTATAATTTCAACATTTGATGATAGTAAGCGCTATTCTAGATCTTATTAATGTATGTGTGATAAAACTAAATTATACAACTATCCGTTGATCGGATTGGATTATCCAACAAATAAGCTCATGACTAAAACCAAAAGGGTATGGGAAATCCATAAGCCTTACATGGGTTCTATTCTCCACTAATGTAGGCTAAGTAATTCAAAAAGATCAGTAGGACTTGGTTCAGTTTTGGAAAACGACCAAGGGTATATTGGAAATGGAAAATAGGTTAACGTCGTTAACTTGACAATACCCGAGGCACATGCTTGGAATTCTCACACTTGAAACCCCATAAATAAATTTGAAATAACCCTGAACATATATTTACAAACTTCGTACTCACTTGTCAAAAGAAACGGAAAATCAAACCATATATATGTGTTTTTTTTTTCCAACGAACGCACCCCCAAACTTATTTGGTTATTACAATTTAAGGTGTGTGTGAAATATGAATGAAAAACAACAAGCGAGTACTCGAATACCGAACCAATTTAAAGTTCACCCAAAACCTAACTGCTCACATCAAGTAGTATACACGAATGCTAACTTGATTCTCTCAAATTTGTGCCTTCGGTTCAATGATATAGGTTTGGAAAAAGTTCAATTGACCATGGTATTAGTTAAGTGTTCAGAATTGAAATAGTTTTTAGGCTTCGACAGGGTAACGAGGGATAAATATTTAACAAGGTAAGCTTCAAAGGCTTAAGCGATAAAAATGAATGCCTAAATCATATCTCCCGAACTACCTCACCTTGGATTTCGCCTCGAATTTCCCCCAAATCAAGTTCTAGAATCCCTATTGTCATGAATTTGGATGACAGATAATCGTTTTCAAATCAATTGGACAGTTATACAATGAGTTTACGTGCTCGTGCATTTAGGATCTACAATACCTTTTACTAAAATGATACGTCAAGCACATAAAACATACATGAATGAGTTTTACGCTCAACCTCAATAAATAATCAAGGGACAGACTCATCATTTGGTAATGGCCCAGATGAAGTCAAAACTCAGCACACAATAACAACTAACCTAAACAAACATGTATACAATAAAAACAATAAAACATAACGAACAATACTAACACATACTAAATATACTACACATCACCACCAAACTTAAAATGGGTAATGTCCACAACAACCCATCAGCGATCCCAATGAAAGCATAAAGCATGATATTGAAGACGGGGGTTTAGAACACGTACCTGAGAGACGAGAGAATCTCGCCTCCGAATCAAGTCGATAGTGACGGATCTAATTTATTTTTGACCTTGGGTTGCCTCCCAAGAAGCACGTGATTTATTGTCCTCGGCTCGACACGGAGAACAACTCGTCAAAGAGTGGTTTCTGCCCATAGTAATTGTCATATAACACTTTATATGGGTCTTGATTTAGTACGCCCTCAAGCTTGGTCGATTTTGCATTGATCGGCTCGACCTTTTAACAATACTCTCTACTGGCTCATGTACTTGGTAGGCATGAAAGAGCGTTGCTAATGGCGGTGAAGGACAAGTGAGCCACATCAGATCCTCATAGATATGATCGTCTTGGATCGGTGGTGACATCACAATGTGGATCTCCAATAGTGAAGAATCACAATCGGCGATCTAATCTTGGGTTTTTGTCTCATTCGATTTGTCATTGTTGAACTCATCCAAGCTCCTTCCGCTCGTATCCGGCTTCTCTAGGTGGCTTTTACATTCGGATGTACTTGTGAATCTCTTAGTGCCATTGCTTCTGAGTTGGCTTCAACATAGAAGATAAGCTGACCGATTTGAGTCTGAAGAGATGTTATGGCCACATCGATTTCGGCGCAGACCGTCTCAATATTGTTAAGACGATCCTTGTGCTCGTTGAGTCAGTCATTCATTTTCCTTAAGAAAATATGAGTTTCCCCCATAACCATGATGAACACTTCTTCTAGGGTAGGGGAAGACTCCACATATTGGTCGGGGGTGTCAATCCATGGCGCCGAAATGTTGGAATTACCCCCAAGCTTTGGTAGCTTGTTGAATAATTCCAATAGTGAAAATCATACTCGGCCATGGCTTCCAACAATCGATAGGCTTCTTCTGTGATTATTGGTGAAAAGAGGTGGTATCGTTTTCTTTTTCTACTCATGTTCTGGTTGCGGCTAGTAACCCGCCGAGGAAGTTCAGTAGTTGACACTCCCTTGGGAAAAGATGATATTGGAACCGGAGTAGCAAATCTGTGTATCGATCCAAAATACAATAAAATGGCTCAGAATCTTGTTGAAAGAAATATATGAGAAATTGTCAATGATCCATCTTCAAGCACCTCGTAAAACAAAACAAAGCTAAAAAGAAAAATTATAAACAATATACAAGCCTAAATTAAAATCAAGTTATTTACTCACAATATGAACAATAATCTAAAACACAATCCCTGACAATGGCGCCAAAAACTTGGTAGCACGTACATACATTGCTACTTTCACCGCAAGTGTACGGGTCAAGTTTTAGTAGAGTGGGAAGAGTAATGGTTGTCGTATCTATAGGGATTGGTTGAGATTATTATCGAGTACCACCATTGTCATAACCTAGCTTAATTTAAGCAGTAAAAATTATAGATTTTATAATAAATAATAAACTAAACTAATTAACTAATTATACTATACTACTAATATGAGATGTTTAGGGGAAAAGATTATTTAAGGATTAACTTCATTTACTTAAATGTGTTTGATTTCGTTTAGTTTACAATAACGATGTTCATCTTATCCGACAATCTCTATGTCGTAAACTCACTCACCTCTTCTCCCGAGTGTACGATGAGGGAATATGCGACTTCGTGTCAGCGAAAAAGTCTCCCTCAACGTCTTAACGACACTAGGTCACATGAGTCTTGCCTCAACGTCATTGATTACACACTTTCTAACTCCCTCCCTGATTATTAGATCGTTGCGTTGTATTTAACCCTAGTCCGAATTCGGAGTTATCTCTGCCGAGTGTCAAACCCCGTATTCTCAGTTGATCTAAATAAGTATATAAACATGAAAAAAGGGTAAACACAATCGAATTAGTGAAGAACAACCATTAAAGAAACACAACCTAAACAAATGACATTTTCATAAACTAAATTAATCCCATAGATAATCCAAGTTTAGCTCATGGCCATAACCATTTATACAACAATAAACGAGCTAAACATGCTCAAAAAATAAATTGAAGTTAAGAAATAAATCAAGAAGCGAAGAGAACAAGCCGTTATCCGAAGATTTGAAGCTAAAACCGTTCCGAGATCGCTTCTCCTTCTTCGCAACGTGTTCTTCTCCTTTGGATTTGGTTGAGCACTCTCCAAACTACTCTCTACCTATTCTAAAACTAAGGGGTCTCTAATGGCCGAAATAGAGGAGAGGAGGAAGGAAATGAGGAACAAAATATCTAAAAAAAAAAAATCTAAAATCTGTGCAGAGTGACTGCCGCGGCGGTAGATGCAGCGATAAAAGTAGAGAGTTTCTGTTGTTTCATCGTTGGGGAGGTGGATCTTACCACTGCGACGGTGGATTTGCAGAGAGTTTAGGCCCTTCTCTGTATTTTGACCGCTGCAGCGATAGGCTGCAGGTTTTGAAATTTAGCCTCTTTGCTCTTTTTCTATCGTTCTTCTATGCTCTTGATCCAATTTTATCGTTTCTGATCCATTTTCATCCCTTTTTACCCCATACACCTAATTTATACAAAAACACATAAAAACATATTAAAACGTAATAAACATACTCGAAAACTATTAGGTTCGCTTTGGAAATAGATAGGTAAATTAAACCTATCACTCAGCATATAATTGGGCAGCTCAGCCCAGTAAACAACTGAGTTATCCAACTCAGAGTTTAACTGAGCATGTAAGCTTAGCATTTAACTGGGCAGCTCAGCCCAGCAAACAACTGATTTTCCAACTAGAAGTTTAACTGAGCATGTAAGCTCAGTATTTAACTGTGCAACTCAGCCCAGCAAACAACTGAGTTTTCCAACTATAAGTTTAACGGAGCATGTAAGCTCAGCATTTAACTGAGCAGCTCAGCCCAGCAAACAACTGAGTTCTTAACTCAGAGTTTAACTGAGTATGTAAGCTCAGTATTTAACTGAGCAGCTTAACCCAGCAAACAACTGAGCTCTCCAACTCAGAATTTAACTTAGCATGTAAGCTCAGCATTTAACTAGGCAGCTTAGCCCAACAAACAACTGAGTTTTCCAACTCAGAGCTTAATTGAGCATGTAAGCTCAGCATTTAACTGGGTAGCTCAGCCCAACAAACAACTGAGTTCTCCAACTTAGAACTTAACTGAGCATGTAAGCTCAGTATTTAACTGGGCAACTCAGCCCAGCAAACAACTAAGTTCTCTAATTCAGAGCTTAACTGAGCATGTAAGCTCAACATTTAACGGGGCAGCTCAGACCAGCACAAATTAAGTTGACCAACACAGGGTTTAATTGAGCATGTAAGCTCAGTACTTTATAGGGTGCCTTAGCTTAGTATCCAATTGGGTTCGCTAAATGAAAATTTTAACTGGGATTGAGCATGTCATCACAGCACCTCAGCCCAACATCAACTGATTTTAAATAAGCACTTCTGCTTTTATCTCAAGATTGGATAAATTTTGGTTGACACAATTCGAGTTATCTATCTGTTGGTCCAGTAGAATACCCACGAGGGAGAGGTGAATTGGGTAATTAAAAAATATTATCAGAATATACTTGAATAAATCAAATAATTAATTTTATACCTAAATTAATTATTATATTTATATCACAGCGGAATTAAAATAAATCTAAGTGCACACCCAAACAAAAATAAATAAATTAAGAAAGGATCACACCAGAGATTTATATTGGTTTACCAATTTACTCTTGGCTAATTCAGTCCTCCGAGCTCCACGGAGGTCACACCCACTAAAACCAAGATTCCTTTAAAGGTAGGAACCAAACCCGCATACCGATTCTTTTACAGGCTCACAATCAACCTTTACAATTTCTTTTTCTCAAACTAAAGAATAACCTCTACTTTTTACTGGTTAAAGAATAATCTAATTTTTTTTAACACAAGGCTCAAGAATCACAACCTCATAAATTACATCAATGGGGATGGGGCCAATCTACCAATAGAATTTTTGCACTTCATTTATCAAAGTACCTGATTTTATATCAGTTTATGGTTTAGATAGGTATACCATATTACCAAATAATCAAACAAATCTACAACTACCATTCAAGGTGAGATTGGAATCCAACCATGGCCTTGAATGAAATTCTGCACTGAATACGAATAAACACGATCGGCCGGAATCTGGCTACTCCAGGGCACACGGCCGGTTCTATTCGCTCCGGGACCGGAATTGTTAATTTCACCATAATAAAGCGTGTTCAACGCGAAATCGTCTCTGAAAGGCATCCAACCCTCGGCTGTAACGAGCTCTCCCAGGGTACAACCTACGAAAACCGTCCGAGAAAACTCCTTCCATGGCCTCCCCAAGTAACTCAGGTGCTTGGTGGGATTGCGGTGGTATATCGCCACGTAGTCATCGGTGCCGTTCACCGTGCAATTTTGGAAGACAAAGCCGGTGGATTGGGCGGGGTCGGTTCTGCCCTGGGCGGTCACGGCGTTTTTCTCGCCCTTCTCGGGGTCGACCAACCTAGGACTGATGAGCAGCAGGCAGTCCTGGAAGACCGCGGCGGAGTTGCCGAAGATGAAGTCGACGTTTCCTTGGATACGGCAGGATTTGTAGTATTGCCGGAGAGATTTGGAGTAGAGAGTGTCCTGGTTGCCAAGGAATTCGCAGTTCTCGATGATGGAGAGATCGCTGTCGGATCTGAAGGCCACCGCTTGATGAGCGTTGGGGCCGGCGGCGTTCTGGAAAGTGATTCCGCTGGCCATGAATCCATCACCAAGTACAGCTGCATGGACCATGGTGACTTCGAACGTTAAACAAATTCATCATTACGAAACTCAAATTTTATTAATAATTTCATATGATCACGTGCTGCTCTTACCAACGGTAGCGCTGCTATATGTGGAAATCCCAGGCTGGCCGGCGTTTAGAGACCCCGTAATGACAGTTTTGCCCATGCCGTCGCCCAAAAACATCACGTTCTTCTTCTTCAGCGGGATCCTGACGGTTTCCTCGTACACTCCGGCCATGATCCGTATCAAAAACCGTCGCGCCGTCTGGTTGTCCGGGGCTGCGTTCACACCCTCCTGAACTGTCTTAAACCTACAGGCTGCGCCACCGCTTTTGCACACCGTCACGTCCGGCTTCAAACCCTGCGGAAACGCGCCGTAATACTTCGACGCCGAATCACCGGACGGTGCAATACCCTTCTCCCAGAAGCCGTCCCTCTCCGTCTTGGGTGGGCCCCACGACTCGGTCCTCGCCCCATACAAGTCGTAGGAGACGATCATGCTCAACGCGTTGCTGGTCAACCCAATCAGAGAATTCAAAAACGTTGTCGCCTCGTCAACCAACCGCGTCCCGTTCACGTACGTCAAACCGGACCAAGCGTCGTAGTTGTACGCAAGACTCGCGCTCATCCAAATGCGCGCGTCCTTGATCTTCCCGCGAGACAGAGCCTTGACCACCATCGATGTCCTGTACTGCGAGTTCCGGAGAACCTCCAGGGCGTTCTTGGCAGCGGAAGTCCGGTTGAGGTTGCCGGCGAAGGAGTCTATGATTGTCTGGACCATGGACTGGGCCTTTCCGATGTCCCGGGAAGAGACCCACACGGCGGATTGGATGATCTGGAGAGGGGTCGGGTGGGCAGGCACGTGATTGGACTGAACAAGCGACGTTTCGCAGGTCTGTGGGTCACGTGTGGCCTTGCATGCTTGCTGGATCTCCGGTGGGTCGGCCGCGGAGGAGGAGGAGAGGAAGAGAGAGAGTAGAGCGAGAGAGAGGAGGGTAGCCATTGAAAAGATTTGGGAGTGGGTATGTTTGATTTTATTGCATGATTTATACACGTTCTTCTTAGTGTGTGTGTGTGAGAGAGAGAGAGAGAGAAAGTAAACTGCAAAATGGGTCAATGGGTGTATAAGAAGATTTTTGGGATGTAAGATTGAATATTGAGGGATTAATTTACGTAAATTAGGTTAAAAATAGTTCTTCCGTCAGACTCAATGTATTAATAGGGCAATAGATAAATATTTTAAACCGGCATGCACCACAACTTCTAAAATACGAAAAAAAATTATCCAATTTATATATATATATATATTTTTTTGTACTATTATCAAAACACATGATTTTTTTTTTCAAAATTTCTGATGTTGTAAAATTAATATTTTTAAATTATATTAATCAGTAAAATGTCATCTTTTTTACAACATTCTATCATAGTTTTTGAACGTATACATAGTATTATGCGTAAATTGTTGGCCTAGTACACTACTCAAGAGGAGGGTGAATTGGGTAGATAAAAAAAATTATCAAAAAAAGAATACTTTAATAATTCAAATAATTAATTTTAATCCTAAATTAATTATTATCTTTATATCAGAGTGGAAATATAAAATCAATTAGGTGCATACCAAATAACAAAAATAAATAATGGAGAGATAACAGCACACTAGAAATTTATACTAGTTCACTAAATTACTCTTGGCTAATCCAGTCCTCCGAACCCTACGGAGAGTCGCACCCACAAAACTCAAGATTCCTTTAAAGGTAGAAACCAAACTCTCACAAATATTTTTTATAGGCTCAGAATCAACATTTACACATTCCTTTTCATAATAACCTCTATTTTTTTACAGGTTTAAGAATAACCTAATTCTTTTTAAACAAAGACTAAAGAATCAAAATCACTCAAACACTTCAAATATCCTTTTACCCGGTAAGGATTGAATTATTATAAAACTGCTCACAAAATAATTTTGTTAGCCCAGTAGAATACCCAAGAAGGGGGGTGAATTGGGTAATTAAAAATATATCAGAATAAAAATTTAAATAAATCAAATAATTAATTTTAAGCCTAAATTAATTATCATCTTTATAACACAGCAGAATAATATTATCAATCTAAGTGCACATCTAAAAAACAAAAATAGCAAAGTAGTAATGCAGCACACAAAAGATTTATACTGATTCCGCAAGCTACTCTTGGCTAATCCAATCCGTCGAGCTTCACGGAGGTCGCACCCACTAAAATCAAGATCCCTTTAATAGTAGGAACCAAACCCGCACACTGATTCTTTTACAGGCTCATAATCAACCTTTACAATTTCCTTTTCCCAAGCTAAGGAATAACCTCTACTTTTTACATGCTAAAGAATAACCTATCTTTTTACAAGTTAAGGATTAACCTAACTCTTTTTTATACCTTAGACTCAAGAATCAAAACCTCTCAAAATACTCCAAGTATCATTTTCCTAGATAAGGATAAAACATTTACAAATCACTCAAACTAATTTTATCCAAGAAGAATTACTACCTCAATAACTTTACAAGAAGAGACTGAAACTTGGCCACCCTTGATTAAATACCCCCAATAGTATTTAATCCGTCACAATTCACCAATACAAAAATTGATAAGAAGTAAATCTCACTCGGAGCTTCTATAACCCTAGATAAACAATAACTTGATTAATATCCCAACTAATAATAGAAATATGTGATATACCAAATATATGATTTTAACAAGAATATGGGTAGCAAATTGGAGTACATAATCAAATTTAAAAAATTATTTGTAAAAATATTTTCTTGAAAAATCAGAAACAATTTCTAAGATCAATTTCCAAATAATAAACAAATAATGCAATGAAAGAATATAATTGGAAAGATCTCACCTGGAATCTACATAATAATTAGATAAGTAATGTAACTTCAAACCCAGTAACAGCAAACATTAATCGCAATTAATTTTCAAGATCACTCTTAGAATAACTGACAAACTCTCAGAAATATATCTCTTAGAAAAACTCACTATTATGATATGATATGATTTCTCTCTTACTTACTGCTTAATTTCGCTAATGAAATTCACAGGTCTATTTAAAGGAACATATAATTAGTCTTCTAACGATTATTTTACAAGTGTCATGACAATTAAAAGTTTTTATAGACCCCTAATATCATAAAGACTTCATTTAGATTCAATTACACTTAATAATGGCTTTCAAAACTCTCAATTAAACCCCGAAAGTATTTCTCAATCTAAATAAATAAGTATAGAATCTATTTTAAGTACCAAATTGAGAAACATTAATATCTAATGAACTATATTAAAAGGATTTAATTAGTATATGAATCATATCTTAAATATAGATAATATCCTCGAAATCTCTCTCAAATCTTAACAAAAAAGGCCTACTTTTAGATATGATTTCGGAATGCACAAAATCGTGAAACAACTTCATCGATCGACTGGTCAGTCAATTGCCCAATTCCGGATGTAGCCAAGGACGTTCATAGGTCAACTTATCTGTCAATTGCTAGATTCAGGGACTTCACTTTCTTCTCATCGATCGACTTATCAGTCGATTGATCAATTCATCATGTTTGTCTTATACCCATCAGTCAACTTATCAGTCAACTCATCTTTGCTGAACACTTCGCTCCAATTTATTTTAATACATTTTCTTCTCTAAATTAACTCTACTAATATTCTTATATTTCATTTTAGTAATTCAAAATCATTTCTTCTCAATTTACATAGGAGCAAATAATTTAACTAAATCAAAACACACATAAATGATAAAAACATTTTGTGTCGTGTGTGTTCCTAAATAGAGTTGAAATTTACCTGGGTTGTTTTTCCTGATTTGAAATTTACCTGGGTTGTTTTTCCTAATTTCTTCAAACTCTTAAATCTTTAATATCTTCAACTTCATCATTTAGCATCTATTTAATTTGTCATCTTCATCACTGGAACTTTAAATTACTGAAACACTCAATTAAAACATTAGTTCCACCAAAACATCAATATTTAATTGTTCATCAAAATCTTATGATCAACAATCTCCCTTTTTTTAATGATGATAATTAACTTTGATATTTTCTTCAAAATAAAATATAACCACACTCTCCCTGAATCCGAGGACAGGTTCTTTAACTCATTAAAACATCATAAAGAAGATATTATAAAACATAATCAGTAAATCACAATAAATTCATTAATAAAATTCACCTTTAATCACACATCAACTAATTTATCCCCATTAATAAAACATCGTCTAAAACTCCCTCTTCATAAAACATCAACAAATTATCCCCATTTGTCATCTTCAAAAATAAAATTTATGGAGGGGGAGAACACATAGATAATTCACTCTAGGCATTCATATAATAGAAGCATATTGGATCAACTTTAAAAATTAAAACTCATTTGAATAAATTACTTTTAAGCACAAAACATCAACACTATGTGGATCATTTTTATAGATAAATATCAAATTTACTCAATCCATCAAAATCCACACTGAAAACATCATTCTTAATCATGCAATCTCGAACTATATAAATGTAAACAAATTAATTCATTTTAAGGAGAAAAATATAATATTTGAAGTACAAAGATATGAAATATCTCTCAATATAACACATACTTATTTAATAAAACTTTCAACTCTATTTTTCAACAATAATCATTAACGCTCAAGAACATAAATCATATCTCAATCAACAACATGCATATTAAAAATAATATCTCGTAACATACTCAATCCCTTCTACAATAATAATCATTTAAAAATTCAGAGAATATAAGACATATAAATATATCCAAGTAAACAATTAATCATGGTCTTGAACAATTCAAATCAGATAAATCGTTCTTTATCTTTTAATTCACCTCAAATAACATGCATTTTCATAAATCAAGATTAATAAAAAAACTTAGTTTAATTAATCTTTTAAATCACATAACATGCTTTATTGACACATGATTACTATTTGATATAAGCATATAAAGACATGTTAATATCCCTTAATTAAATGTGATTTTCATAACCACCAAATAATGTTTATAATACAACAAGTAAACACATCATTGAAAATAGGTCTTAGAAACCATCACAACTTATCTATTGGTATGTTGAGACTCTCCCTCTTTAACAAATTTAATAAATTTAAAATTCGAAGAGTTAGGAGTACCTTTTATATCTTTCAGGGCAACGTTGCTCTTTACCCCATTTATACCAATTATTGATTTGGGTGCCCAATTCTTCTTTACTTGTCCGTATCCTCTCAACCTTTGATTTTTGCTATTTGATTTATTGATGATTCCCTTTGTTCGTATCGCTTGTGGCTTCCTTGTGATATCCCATCTTGAATTTTGTACGACTTTTCTCATTGTACATTTCTCTTGTGGCTTCTTTGCAACTTCACATTTTGTCTTCGGTGCATCTTTTCGCTTTGTATGAGTCGCTTGTGGATTCTTGGTGACTTTTTGTCTTGATTTTGGTATAATTCTTTGTTTGCTCCTTCAGATCCACTTTCGACATTATGTAATTCTACACAAGACATTTCAATAATTTTCTTCGGTATCTATTTCACTTTGTATCCGTTCTTGTTAGACCTAAACTTAGGGTTACGAAATAGACATGATACTTTAAAATGCTCAATCCTATTGCAATAATAACATTTCAAATCTGATTTATCATAGAAAGCACAAGATGTAAAATATAAATCATTTCTAACAATAGAAGCATAACTATCACCGGCATGTAATAAAAGATGAGATGATGAAGCATATCCATTTTACCTAGAAAAATCATTTTCAGAATCTCTCGAAATAGAGTTAAGGTCGGATTTTGATTTTTCAAAATATTTCTTAAGTAAATCGATTTTAAAAACACAATCTGACCTTTGCTTGGAAATCATATCATTTTATTTTTTTTAAAAAAAAAAAAAACTCTATTTTCATTTTCAAGAGAATCCACTTTAGAGAACAAATTATTAATTTCAAAAACAACTTCCGAAAACTCTTTTGAACCACAATAATCATCCAAATGTATTTTAGATTTTCAAACACATTTTCCACAATTTTCAAAAGAAGCAATTTTTCTTTTTAAACTCAGACTATCTTTAGCAAAAAGTAGTGTAAATGAAAATAATTTTTTTATAACAATATGGATATTTTCATTATCATCATCTCCATCACTATCACTAAAATCACAAGAATCATAAACTACATTATCATATACGCATTCACTACTATCAAAAGAGGATACACAAAATACATTATCCATAGTGCGTGCACATGACTGATTTAGCTAGGATGTTAAATCTAACGAGTTAAAATTAGCTCTGATGCCAATTTTTGGCCCAGTAGAATACCCAAGAAAGGGGGTGAATTGAGTAATTAAAATATATCAGAATAAAAACTTAAATAAATCAAATAATTAATTTTAAGCCTAAATTAATTATTATCTTTATAACACAACGGAATAAAATTATCAATCTAAGTACACATCCAAACAACAAAAATAACAAAGTAGTAATGCAGCACACAAAAGATTTATACTGGTTCATTAAGCTACTCTTGGCTAATTTAGTCCTTCGAGCTCCACGGAGGTTGCACCCACTAAAACTAAGATCGCTTTAAAGTTAGGAACCAAACCCGCACACCGATTATTTTACAGGCTCAAAATCAACCTTTACAATTTTCTTTTCTCAAATTAAGGAATAACTTCTACTTTTTACAACTAAAGAATAACCTATCTTTTACAAGCTAAAGATTAACCTAACTCTTTTTTTTATCTTAGGCTCAAGAATCAAAACCTCTCAAAACACTCCAAATATCATTTTCCCAGGTAAGGATGAAACCTTTACAAATCACTCAAACTAATTCTATTCAGGAAGAATTACTAACTCATTCTCTTTACAAGAAGAGACTAAAACCTGGCTACCCTTGATTAAATACCCCCCACAGTATTTAATCCGTCACAACTCACCGATACAAAAATTGATAAGAAGTAAATCTCACTCGGAGTTTCTACCACCCCAGATAAACAATAACTTGATTAATATCCCAACTAGTGATAGAAATATGTGAGATATAAAAATCTAATTTTAACAAGAATATGGGTAGCAAATTGAAGCACGTAATCAGATACAAGAAATTGTTTGTAAAAATATTTTCTTCAAAAATAAAAAACAATTTCTAAGATCAATTTCTAAACAATAAACAAATAATGCAATGAAAGAATATAATTGGAAAGATCTCACTCAAAATCCACGGAATAATTAGATAAGCAATATAGCTTCAGATTCGGTAGCATCAAATATTAATCGCAATTGATTTTCAAGATCACTCTTAGAATAACTCACAAACTCTCAAAAAAATATCTCTTAGAAAAGCTCACTCTTATGATATGATATGATTTCTCTTTTATTTACTGCTTAATTTTGCTAATGAAATTCTCATATCTATTTAAAAGAACATGTAATCAGCATTCTAATGGTTATTTTACAAGTGTCATGACAATTAAAATTTTTTATAGACCCCTTATATCATAAGGACTTCATTTAGGTTCAATTACACTTAATAACAGCTTTCAAAACACTCAATTAAACCCCGAAAGTATTTCTCAATTTAAATATATAAGTACAGAATCTATTTCAAGTACCAAATTGAGAAACATTAATATTTAATGAACCATATTAGAAGGATTTAATTAGTATATGAACCATATATTAAATATAGATAATATCCTCGAAATCTCTCTCAAATCTTAACAAAAAATGGCTACTTTTTTAGATATGATTTCGGAATGCATAAGATCCTGAAAAAACTCCATCGGTCGACTGGTCAGTCGACTGCCCAATTCAGGATGTAGCCAAGGACGTTCATCGGTCGACTTATCTGTTAACTGCTAGATTCGGAGACTTCATTTTCTTCTCATCGGTTAACTTCTTAGTCGACTGATCAATTCAACATGTTTGTCTTATATCCATCAGTCAACTTATCAGTCAACTCCTCTTTGTTGAACACTTATCTCCAATTAATTTTAATACAATTTCTTCTTTAAATTAGGTCCACTAATATTCTTATATTTCATTTTAGTTATTCAAAATCATTTCTTCTCAATTGACATAGAAGCAAATAATTTAACTAAATCAAAACACACATAAATGATAAAAACATTTTGTGTCGTGTGTGTTCCTAAATGAGATATTAAGAGTTGAAATTTAACTAGGTTATTTTTCCTAGTTTCTTCAAACTCTTAAATCTTCAACTTCATTATTTAGCATCCATTTAATTTGTCATCTACATCACTGGAACTTTAAATCACTGAAATACTCAATTGAAACATTAGTTCCACCAAAATATCAATACTTAATTGTTCATCAAAATCTTAGGATCAACAAATTCAATCCAGGACGAATTATTATCTCAATTTCTTTACAAGAAGAGATTGAAACTTGCTACCCTTATATTAAATACTCTCAATAGTATTTAATCTGTCACTCAACTCACCAATTAAAAATTGACATGTGATTTGTCTCACTCGAAATTTTTACCACCCTAGATATATTAAAACTCAATTAATATCCCAAAACTAATGATAGAAAAGTGAGATATTCAAAATCTGATTTTAAATAAAAATGGGTGGTACATAATTAAGCACGTAATCAGATTGATTCAAGAAATTGTTTCAAAAATATATTTTTCAATAAAAAACCAAAAAATAATTTCTAAAGATCAAATTCCAAATATAATCAAGCCATAATAAATAAAAAATAATTTGGAAAGATGTCACTCGGAATCCACCAAAAGAATAATTGTAGCAATGTCACTTCAGATTCAGTAGCAGCAATAAATCACAACAAATAATTCTCAAGAATAACTTTTACAAAAGCTGTCACAATTATCAATATAATTTCTCTTAAAAAAGTTTAATATAATTCTCTTGATCTCCCTCTCTAATATATAAAACGCATGTTTATATAAATGAGATTAAAATAAGCTCTCTAACGGCTAATTCCCATTTGTTATGACACTTAATTGATCTTATAGACCCCTTATATCATTAAAACTTCATTCTGGTTCAAATCACTTAATTATAGCTTTAAAACTTTTCAATTAAGTTCCCCAAATATTTCTCAATCACAATTAAATAGGGTAGAAAGTATTACATGTACCAATTTAAAAAATATTCAAACTTAATAAACCAAATCATAGGGATATCATAATATATGTTGCATATCTCAAATAACATTAAATCCCTAAAATCTCTCGTGAATCCTAACAAAAAAAGGGCGAGTAACAACTACTTTTAGAATAAAATCTGGAATTCCATAATATCCTGAAACAATCTCATAAGTCGACCGACCAAGATCACATTTCAATTGATCGATTTAGGATGTAGTCAAGCGAAGAATTTTATGCCCATCGATCGACCTATCTGTCAACCTAGAGATTCAAAGAGTTCCATTTCTTAACACAGGTCGACCGCTCTGTCGACTTATAGAGATAGAGAGTTCATTTTTAAGTACAGGTCGACCTATTTGTCAACCGAAAGATACAGAGACTTTTCCTTCTATGCTCCGGTCGACTTACCTGTTGACTTATAGATGCTGAAACACTTCTCTCAATTCATTTTTAATCCATTTTCATTGACATTTTCGCCTCTTTAACCGATTTCTTTTCTCGGTTAGTTCTACTAAATACTTAAATTCAATTGTAATCAATTATTAATATTTCTTTTTCAATTACACATAGGAGCAAATAATTTAACTAATTAGGATGGTAAAGTTTTGTTGTGTAGTGAGGGAGACCCATTGTACGCCGAAGGATTCTACTCTCCTTCGTGTATATGACTACTCGCAAGTGTACGAGATCAAAGTTTTAGTATAATGTGATCGTTAAAATCGGGTTATCATATCCACAGGGATTAGTGTCGTTACTATCAAATACCGCGTTTGTCGTGACCTAATTTTATCTAGGCAAAAAATAAATATATTTAATTAATTAAACTAATACTAATATAACCTAAATTAACTACACTAATATGCTAATATGTTTTAGGGTCAAGAATTTCCTAGGGATTAACGTGTTTACAAATTCGTGTTTGATCTCGATTTATTCACGTTTACGGTGTTCGACCTATTTGACAATCTCGGTACGTAAACTCCACCGCCACCTCTCCCGAGTATAAGACGGGGGAATACATGATTTCAAGTCAATAAATAAGTCCCCCTCAACATCTTAATGACCCTAGGTCATGTGAGTCTCGTCCAGCGTCATTGATTGCACACAATCAAACTCCCTCCTGGGTTATTTGATCGTCGCATTTTATTTACCCTATCGACAATCTCCATTCTAAAACTCTTTCGCCACCTCTCCCGAGTGTAAAACAATGGAAATAACACAGCTTCATGTCAACGAAGAAGTCCCCCTCAATGTCTTAACGACCCTAGGTCGCGTGAGTCTTATCCCAACGTCATCGATTGTCCACGATTCAAACCCCGACCGGATTATAGAATTGTGCCGTTTGTTTACCCTAATCCGAATCTGGTGTTTTAGTCAAAACCCCATATTCTCCATTTACCTTTCTAAGCATAATAAACAAACAATACGATAAACACAATCATACTACGAAGAACAAACATAAACGCAACACCGAAATCATCCAAACAAACATATTTATAAATATACCGTGAATCCCTACTACAATTCATATTTAACTCGTGGCCATAGACGTATAAACATATAAATTGAGCTAAACATGCTCACATGATCCTAAGATAAATAAATAAGGAAAAACAATCGAAGAACTTAGCCTCGTCCGAAGATAAACCGCTAAGAACGCTCAACGATCGATTCGCCGTCTTCTCCACTTTGGGATGAGAGATCTACCTCTAAAACTCCAAAACCTAGGCTTAAATATAGCCTAAGGTGCTAAAAAAACCAAGAGAGGCTGGAGAAGGGAGATGAGAGGAGTATTTATAGGCAAAAGATCTCAAAATATCTAATAAATATCAAAGCTGTGCTGCTGGATTTTCGCCTAGGCGAAGTTAGGTCGGTTAACATTCTGTCGGAACTTCACCTCGATGAAGGAAACTTCGCCTAGGCGAAGTTACTGCAGGTTTGCAATTTTGTTTTGACTTCTTCATTCGAACTCTGATTGAGGTGATTCAAAAACATATGGAAAGCTAAAAAAAAGATCTACAACTTCAATGTTTTGAGTGTTTCAAAAATAGGATTACATCAGTCCAAAATTGCATTGAAGTTACAGCACCGATACCAGCTTTGCAGGTTTGGTGACCGCCTAGGCGAAGAAGTAGGCGGTGCACTTGGAAATGTTTCTACTGGGGTTTCCACCTAGGCAGAGGAATTTCCTGCCTAGGCGGTGGGTTGTCAGTAGCCTTTTGTCATTCTCAGCATCTTCACTGCCTAGGCGGAGGTCTGGACGCCTAGGCGGTGGGATTCTTTCATATTTTTGCCTCCTTACTTGTTTATCCACCGTAACTTCGACTCACCTTCGGTTCGATCTCATCGTTTTTGCTCCAGTTTTCTATCTTTTTACTCCACACACCTGATTTATACAAAAAATATGAAAACTAATTAAAACATAATAAAATACTATATAAACGCTTGAAAAACAACTTAATTCGGTTTGGAAATACGTAGGTAGATTACACCTATCAAACATCCCCAAACTTGAAATTTGGCTAGTCCTCGGGCCAAACATACACACTAAAATGAAAAAAAAAAAAAAAAAAAAAAAAAACTGGATTAAATAACAAACAACCTAAAAACAATCTAAACATAACAACATGCGAGTTTTGACTTCTTCTAACGGCCTATTTATTTTTCCTTCAACAACTACCAATTATTTTGAGTTCAAGCAGTAATACACAACATGTAATATTCTAGAATTGCAACATGCAATAATGGTGAACGCTATTCTAGATCTTGTAAACGTGTAAGTGCGAGACTCAATAATATGGCTATACAACGATCGGATTGGATTATCCCTCAACGAAATTTATGAATTAAGGATTACCATAAGCTGAATTGGAGTCCACTCTCCACTAATGTAGGTTTAGTAGTTCATGAAGATCATTAGGACTTGGTTCGATTTTGGTATATTTGGCTAAGGGTAATTTGGAATAGAAAACAGGTTAATGTTGTTAACTTAACGTTACTCAAGGCTTAACAATTGGCACATTCACTCTCGAATCCCCATAGAAAGATTAGAAACAATATTGAACATGCAATTAAAACTGACATACTCATTTGTCAAAAGAAACGGAAATAAAAACCGTATTTACATTTGACTTTTTTTTTTTTTTTTTCAACGAACACACCCCCAAACTTATTTGAATGTTACAATTGAAGGGGTGTATGAAATACAAATGAAAAACAACAAGTGAATACTTAAATACCGAACCAATTAGAAGTTCGCCCTAAACCCAACCGCTCACATCAAGTAGCATTTACAATTGTTAACTTGATTCACTCTAATGTGCCTTTAAATTCAGCGATTTAGGTTTGGAAAAAGATCCACTGGCCATGGTATTAGTTTATGTGTTTCGAATTGAATTTGCATTTAAGATTGAACAGGGTAACGAGGGATAAACATTTAACAATATAGGCTTAAAAAGGCTCAAGCGACAAAACGAC
The DNA here is from genome assembly GCA_016647705.1 of Eucommia ulmoides. NCBI lineage: Eukaryota > Viridiplantae > Streptophyta > Magnoliopsida > Garryales > Eucommiaceae > Eucommia > Eucommia ulmoides. The sequence continues at coordinate 35,133,097 of CM028339.1, read as the reverse complement.
TACCTAAATCACGTCTCCTGAACTACCTCGCCTAAGATTTCACCTCAAGCTTCCCCTCAATCACGTTCTAGAATCCTTAATGTGTCATGAATTTGGTTAATTGATAATCTTCCTCAAATCAATTGAATAAAAATACATTGAGTCTATGTGTCCGTGCAAATTAGAATCTACAATAATTTTTACCAAAAAGCATAGTCAGGTACACAGAATCACACATGCATAGGTATTACCCTTGACTTCGAAAACAACCAGGGGAAATTTCCATCATCGGGTGATGGCCCAGATGAACACAAAACTCAACATGAAAACAACAACACAAAAACATAAACACATTCTAACCTAAACATACATGTAATACAGAAAAACAATAACACAAAAACTAACAATACTACATACAACACATCACCGCCAAACTCAAAGTGGACAGTGTCCTCAGTGAACTCAATCATCATTCTTCAACATATGGAATTAAAGCATGCCAATGAAGGGTGTTTAGAACACTTACCTGGGAGGCAAAAGGATCTCACCTCCGATTCAATTTGGATGTGACGGATTTAACTTATTTTACCCTGGGTTTCCTCCCAAGAAGCGCGTGGTTTAATGTCCTTGGCTCGATATTTTCAGAACGCCCTCAAAATTGGCGAGATTTTGCTTTGAATGGCTCGATCTTTCAATGAAATGCCTCACCGGCTTATGTGCTTGGCCAAGCAACATAAAACGGAATGGAATCCCGTCGAAAGGGATGCATCAATACCCGTCTGTCTAATATCGGCACGTGCCTTACATAAAAAACAAAAACAAAACTACAAACAAAATTATATACAAAGAAATGCCTAAAGTAAAATTAAGTCATTTACACACAATATCAATACTAACGAAATCGCTAATCCCCGGGAACGGCGCAAAAAAACTTGTACGCCGATGGATTCTACTATCCTTAGAAGTATATGACTACTTGCAAGTGTACGAGGTCAAAGTTTTAGAATAGTGTGATCGTGAAAGATCGGGTTATCGTATCCATAGGTATTGGTGTCGTTACTATCGAATACCGCGTTTGTCGTAACCTAATTTTATCTAGGCGAAAAACAAACATATTTAATTAGTTAAACTAATACTAGTATAATCTAAATTAACTACACTAATATGCTAATATGTTTTAGGGTGAAGAATTGCTTAGGGATTAACGTGTTTACAAATACGTGTTCGATCTCGATTTATTCATATTTACAATATTCGACCTATTTGACAATCTCGGTGCGTAAACTCCACCGCCACCTCTCCTGAGTATATGACGAGGGAATACATGACTTCAAGTCAACGAATAAGGTCCCCTCAACGTCTTAATGACCCTAGGTCACGTGAGTCTCACCCAGCATCATTGATTGCACACAATCCAACTCCCCCCGGGCTATCGGATCATCGCGTTGTATTTACCCTATCGACAATCTTCATTCTAAAACTCCCTCGCCACCTCTCCTGAGTGTAAGAGGAGGGAAATAATGCAGCTTCGTGTCAATGAAGAAGTCCCCTTTAACGTCTTAACGACCTTAGGTCCCGTGATTCTTGCCCCAACATCATCGATTATCCACGATTCAAACCCTGACCGGGTTATAGAATCGTGGCGTTTGTTTACCCTAATCCGCATCTGGTGTTTGTCAAAATCTCATATTCTCCATTTACCATTCTAAGCATAATAAACAAATAATATGATAAATACAATCAAATTATGAAAAACAAACATAAACGCAACACCGAAATTATCCAAACAAACATATTTATAAATATACCGTTAATCTCTACTACAATCCATATTTAACTCGTGGATATAGATGTATAAACATATAAATCGAGCTAAACATGCTCACATGATCCTAAGATAAAGAAATAAGGAAAAACAATCGAAGAACTTAGCCTCGTCCGAAGATAAACCGCTAAGAATGCTCAACGATCAATTCGCCGTCTTCTCCACTTTGGGATGAGAGCTCGACCTCTAAAACTCCTAAACCTAGGCTTAAATATCGCCTAAGGTGCTCAAAAAACCAAGAGAGGCCGGAGAAGGGAGAGGATAGGGGTATTTATAGGCAAAAGATCTCAAAATATTTAATAAATATCAAGGCTGTGCTGTCAGATTTTTGCCTAGGCGAAGAAAACTTCGCCTAGGCTAAGTTAGGTCGGTTAACATTATGCCGGAAATTCGCCTAGGCGAAGTTACTGTAGGTTTGCAATTTTGTTTTGATTGTAACGTTTTCATCTTTACTCCAATTTAGGTGATTTAAAAACCTATAGAAAGCTAAGAAAAATATCTACAACTTCCATGTTTTACTTGTTTCCAAAATAGGATTGCATCATAGTCCAAAAATACCTTGAAGTTACAGCACCTGTACCGGCTTTGTAGGTTTGGTGACCGCCTAGGCGAAGAAGTAAGCGGTGGACTTGGAAATGTTTCTACTGGGGTTTCCACCTAGGCGGTGGGCTGTCAGTACCCTTTTGTCATTCTCAGCATCTTCATTGCCTAGGCGGAGGTCTAGACGCCTAGGCCGTGGACTTCCATCATATTTTTGCCTCCTTGCTTGTTTATCTACCGTAACTTCGACTTACCTTTAGTTCGATCTCATCGTTTTTGCTCCAGTTTCCTATCTTTTTGCTCCACACACCTGATTTATACAAAAAATATAAAAACTTATTAAAACATAATAAAATACTATATAAACGCTCGTAAACCAACTTAATTTGGTTTGTAAATCACACCCATCACCCATCCCCTTTTCTAATAAATATTCATTTGCCAAGAAAAGAAAAAGCAAACCGTGGCACTTTAGTCGATGCCTAATCACATTTAAATTTTCAATAAGATTAACAAGGTAGTGTTTGGTCATAAGGAATTGAAGCCTCCAAACTGGAATAAAAAATCAGCGCATTGAAACCTTTTAAATTTTTACATGCACTCATTTCAGATTACAATCGCATTAAAGAACTCTGCCATTTGATCAGTGTGTGTGTGCATGTTTTCAGCAACCTAAAAACTTCTTAGCAATTTTGAAACCTTCAGTGGTTCGGGGTCTCCATACAAGGTAGTAAATAAACTCATGTTCTTCACATGCGACTTGGTTTTAGAATACAATCTTGGTTGCCCAAAAAAAGAAAAAAAAAAAAAAAGAAAAAACAGAGAGAATATTTTATTTGCATATTCCTCTTCTAAAATAGTATAAATTGAAGAGAAAAATTCAAATGAGGCTACTATATATATATATATATACTAGGACATAACCCGTATCTGAAGACACGAATTTTAATTTTTTTTTATTTAAAATTAATTAAATTACCCTATTAATATATACTCCAAGTACTTCGAAAATGAAATTGCAAACTAAACAACCCTTCGGACTAATACCATGTTGAGTTTATATATATATATATATATATATATATATGTATATATATATAACCAATTAAAACACTTTTTACTTTTGATGTTCACCTTTTTAATAGACAATCAACTTGGTATTAAAGCATTCTGAAAATTCTCAAATTATCCATCTCCCAAACATGTTATAGTTCTTGAAGTGACACACAACATTTTGATCTAAAATCGAACAACGAACCAAAATGATTTTTATTCGAACTCATCCCACTTCCAATTCCAGTCATATTCCGCATAGATGGACCTCCAAGATTCGAATTTATTAGTATTACTACCAATGTTAGCATTGGTGTTAGCATTTGATGCACTTGCATAACATTGGTGTTGCCTAATTTAGGCAATTAACCAGTCATGCTTCCTATCGAATAAGCACTCTTAAAAAATTAAAAATATTGACATAATTTGCTTTGTTTATATAACACACTCTAATATTCAAAAGTTATTTTCAAATGAATACAATCAATAATTAATGCAAAAAAAATAAAAAAAATTAGACAAAGCTCCCTCTATTTATATAACATTTGAAATTCTCAACTCCTATTTTATAACAACATAACACTGACAAACACAATCAATATCAGTCAGACATGACAACAACGAATACAATCATATCATATAACAATAAGACCATAATCTACAATATAAACTTTAACAATACAACAAATAATAATTATGTATATTCATTATAAATTTAGTAATATAAGTCCACCACCCAAGACACTGAAGCCCACCATCCAAGGCTACTGGAACCTACCTTAATTATAGTTTGTCAAGCCATAGATTTCTCCATTTGTCTTCAATATTTGAAGTGGCACATGTTTGTATATCGTCTAGTGAAAATCAAACACAATAATTATCAACCGGATAAATAAATTAGAATCATATTTAAGACAACAAATAAATAAGTCCGCTCATGGTTAGGAAAAATTACCTTACACATGGAATCTCAAACCAAAAATTAAAGATGACATTAGAGCATACCAAAAAATTAGAATTTACACTAAATGTTACAAATATAACTCCAGTTTTTAATAATCTTGTAAAAAAATTATCACTGCGTAGGAAAAAAATGACAAATAATTAGATCCCATTTAAATGCATAAGTAAAAAAAATGATAATATTTCTAAAAACACAGGAAGCAGGCAAGAAACAACTATTCAACAGGTACTAGAATAAAAACTAAAAAAATATGTTATGAGAAATTTAGACATAATCCCCTTTCGAACATGACATTAACAAACGTGGCTAAAGACAATGAAACACAACAATAACTAACACAATCATGTCATAAACAATAATCTTTTTCTTGATTATGCAAGTTACAATGGAGAAAACCTATATACTGTTGCAATAAATTATATATGTGGCTATTATATACCCATTAATAGGGTACTACTAGTCAGTCTAAAATATTTTTTTTTGGTATTTCTACGCAACATTCTGAACATTCTATGAATATGTTTACCTTGAGATGCTAATAGTTTCCTTGAGTGCTAATATCCAAGTGGCTTCAATATTGTCATCGGTAATGTACACTATACTGAGTCTTTTCTAAGACTTCCACATGTTAGGACCAGTAAACTTTTCACCTAGTCTTCAAATAATAATATTTGTTATCGATCATAATAAACAAAAATAGGTGATAGATAAATACAATCTAACTTGGTTTTTATAACCATATGAAAAAAATGCCGAAGTGGTGGATTCGGTGGTATTGGATTTACCCTACATCATGGTCCATATATGGCTTGCTTTCTTCACAGTATGGCAAATTTAACACGCAATGAACATTAATACGTATCGACTTATATATTGTGAGCCAATTACTTCCGATTTGTCGTAGTTCAATGAAAAGAGAAAATATAATAAAATATATGGAGAGCTAAAAGAAGAAATCCACATTGTAGACATTTCTAGAAATACAAAAAAAGAAAATTATTTTGAAAATCAAATGGTTCTACAACAGTGCATCTTCCAACATTTATACCCCAATAGACTATAATAATATTTTTTTTGGTCTAAGAAAAGGCTATACAATGATATATGCATTCCATAAAACACATCTCAACAATAGAAATTTCCATTGATACAAAAACCTAAAAACAAACCCTGAACATTATCACTTGCAACTATCCTAACAAAAACCCAAATTCAAATTCTAACAACATGATTAAAAAAAGGAAAAAAAGGTTGTCGGAGTTACCAACACCAGTTACACCATGGTCCCTGGCTCCCTGCTCACTGCAAAAGACAATTGTAATTGATTCTTTCTCCAATAAAATAAAAAGTACACATGTTTAAAACAATATTATATGGTTTGAGCATTGGTTAAATCAAACATTTGAATTATATGAGACCACACAATTTGCAACACCAACCCAATATAACTATGCAAGGTCACATACACAAACACAACTATAGAGCTCTTACCTGTGTAGATGACTCTCCAAGGAGGGAAATTAGGAGGAGCTGGGTCTAGATGTCCAAGTGTTGACGCTTTAAGATAATGAAAACGCTTGAATTATAGATGAGAGTGAGTTAATAAGAGAAAAATTTAAAAATCAGATCTCAAAAAATAGTTTGAGAAAAATTCTCATGGATCTAAAAAAATAGCATGATTGAGGCCAAAAAAAGGGATGGTTAAGAAACTTTAAGGTGTTATGTGTTCAAATACAAAACTATGGTGACCAAAGTCTGATTCTGGTCAAACTTCAGGGGTACAAAGTGTAAAAACATCCAACTTCCCAATATAAAGACCCTTAGTAACAAAGTTCATTTATTAATGATAGGGCAAGCTTAAAAATGAACTCTTCTCATGTTCATTATCATGAAATGAAAATGATGAACACAAAATTTCCAGAACAGGCATGAATAGAGTTAATCAATTAATCATAAAAATTACCTTTGAAGCTTGTATTGGGTTGTACTCCCGCTCATCACGAAAAACTATCCCTAGGTTTCTTTCTCAAAGAAATCGAATCTAATTTGAATGAGTTAAGAAAAATTGTATGTCTAACCATTTCCTCTAAATCTACATTTAGCAGTGAATTGAAATCACATATATAAATTTGATTTGCAAATTTCATTTTTGTTCTATTCTCAGTGAGTGAAACAAAAGCAAACAATTAAGAAACTGAAATTTTCCGCAAAAACTGGGGCAGAAATTTGTTTTTTTCCCCCAGAAAATTGAGAATAGAATTAAAAATTAGAGAACAACTTTTTTCGGTGAGATTTTTAGAACAAATTTCTGTCAGTAAAACAGAAGATCTCTAGCAATTTTTTTTAGACCTAATTTAAAAAATAAAAAAATAAATAAAAATAAAGGCAATTAAGACTTAACAATGAGTAAAATAGTGCAATCAGTGGTTGTTCTAAAAAACTGGAAACTGAACATAAACAGAATATAAGAAAGCACTAAACAAGAAAATCATATGAAACATAGTCTAATACAACAAAAATGACAAAAAAAAACTGAACTAAAAATGCTCTTTTTTTCTTGGATTGGACAAAAGTTGAAATAAAAATGCAAAAATGAACAAACACAAAACTGGGAACAAAAAGATGTGTATCAAAGTATGAAGCAGAAGCAGAAAACTAGGAACATAAGCAGAAAATGAAAAGTGAAGAAAACTGAACAAAACACTAAATAAACTTCACAACAAACTGAAGAAAAATAGAATAAATTTCGAGAACCGAAAAACAATATGTTTCCGTTGTGTTCCCTGTTTTTGTTCTAAGAAAAAACTGAGCATACAAAAACACTAATCAGAAACATAAACACCAAACAGAAACACTAAAGAGAAACGCAAAAAGAGTTGAAAAAAGAAACACTAAACAGAAACACTAATCTTGGGGCAAGAGAGAAGAATGGCCATCGAAACACACTACTGTAAACTAAAACACTAATTCGGATATTAGGGTAAATTAGGGTGAACATGCCTGAATGGAGAAATTAGGTGTCGAACAATGTTGTGAAATTTCATAATAGAAACACTAATGTAAACATAAACAATAACATAAATTAGGGGAAATTAGGGTTGAACATACCTAAAATTTCTGAGATGTAGGAGAAATAGGCGTCGAACAATGTCTCGAAGTTTTAGAACAGAAACACTAATGTAAACAAAAACAATAATGTAAAGTATGGGAAATAAGGGTTGAACCTAAAATTTCTGAGATGTAGGAGAAATATTGAAGCAACTTGTTCAATAAGAGAGAGGAATGGCGATGACGATGGCCGCGGCGACATATTGGTACCAGCGCCATCCAAACCATACCGATCAACCAGCGCACAATCAATAGCCAGGGCCAAACGCCGATCAATTACTACCGAGCGTCGCCATTCAAACCATCGCCGAGCTGCTCGCCGAGTTCTCACGTCGTCGTTAGGGTTCCGTGCTTTTGTTGCATTGTTGAAGAACAAGCAACCAGTAGTAGTGCAAAAAGCCGAAATGAACTATATTTTCGATTCAAATAAGACTATTGTTTTCCCCTGGATAAGTTGATTCAAAGACCATTGTTAATTTTTGATTATATCAGTTCTTTATTTTAATTTATTAACATTGAAAGGAATTTACCATGCACATTGAAGCTTAGACAGTTTTTATTAGGACAGATGCTATACAGTTGCCACTACAAGAAAAATGGCGTTTTATCACGATTTTCGTCCCAAATCAAACCGTGATAGTATGCGGTGTGATTAAAAGTAGACTTTCTATCACAGTTAAAAACCGAGATGGAAGACTTTTTATCACAGTTAAAAACCGAGATATTTAGTACATATAATCTCAGTATTCAAATGTGATTAAAATATCATATATATGTGATAAAATTTAAAAAAACATGATTATTTGGATAATATTTATCTTAATTTTGTATCAAACCGAGATAGTTTCCTATTTTCTATCACATTTAAAAACTGTGATAGTTTCTCATATATATATTAAAAAAAAAATTAAAAGAAAAGAAAAGAAAAGCAGCACTATTATATATATAAAAAAAAAATACTACCAAAAATTGGCTAAAAATGAATTTTATATTTCTAAAACAACTAATGTCATATAGCATAAGCGCTTACTCTTTACGTTCAAAATACAAGTCTCTTTCAAGTTTTCTCCACCGAGCAAACATCAAAAAGAAACCCTCACTGCCACACAGGGTAATCCAATAGCAATACGATCAACATCTATATTTGTTTTACCAAGTGCCCTTGCTTGATCATATGGAGGTATTACATCATATGAGCTAGTCTCTACAAGTTTCTCATCTTCATCCTTGGCAAGCAGTCTCACTTGTTCGGTGACCTTTTTAGTCAGTTTGACCTAGTTAAAAGATTTGAAAGCAGGAAAACAAACCAAAGGTCAATTAACTAAATAAAATTTTCTCGTTCACTTACATTATTTCATTCCTTCTTCTTAACATGCAATTCCTAACCATTTTTTTGAAACCTAGGACTCTGAAGCAAACTAGCGTTGATATTACATATTATAATTGCATAAAGTCTTCCATCTCAATACTAGCATTGTCAAGTCCATCAACATAAAGGAGTCCTCGCTAACTAGTGAAAAACCTTAAAATAAAAATTGTTAGCCATCTCAATTATATGAATAAACAAAACAAGAGAGAAATCAAACAACTTCAAATACCAGGATTGGTGCTAATTGTCCTTTCAAGACAATGAGGCCTTTAGCAAATGCCGCTACAGACGTCTGTTAAAAATGTAAGGCATACAGAACTCAAAGTCACGGAGTTAACAAAGGGATATGCTCACAGGTTGCACAATGAAGATGGAGATTAAGGAACATGCACAAAAGGAAATTCAAGCACCCAACTGGAAAATCAAGATCAAAATACAAATACCCTGAAATTTTGAAGGACAAATAGGAGAAAAGCTCAAACAAATCCAAAAAATTCATAGAATTATTTAATTCAAAACTAATATATAACAGAGAAATCACCTCTTAGTTGTACTGTTATATACAACCTCAATGTGCCCCAAACTAACAGTGGTAGACATACACTCCTCATACCCTCCCTTCATAGTACACAAACCTAGGGGAATAAACCAAATGAGTGATGTTTTAATTTTACCTATGGGACTCATAAAATCTGATTTTGAAATGTGCGGCCATCTTACAGAAAACCATTTGGGTATTCGGGAACAAGAAGACCCCAAACAACCAATTTGGTATCAGCTCTCATAACAACATAGACATGTATTTCAGGGTCCAGAAGCTAACTTGTACACGACCCTTATCTGAACTATATTTTGAGATCATGACGATATGTACTAGGCGAAGCAGGCTAGTACCTTCACCTGTGATTGAAAGAAAAATAGGGAGTTGTAAACATAATTGAATTAGGTAGAATTCATTATTCCAATCCGTTCTCTCACTGAAAATTTATCCTGACATGCAGTCATGCAGCCTAATTCAAGAGACAAAAGCAGTATCCATCAATATATTAAGTAGAATTTTTAGCATTATTCAGAGATTTTCAGAGCTCATCCTCCTTCTTTGGTGTTGTACAACATAATCATATGAATAAACCATTAGTTAAGGACGAATAAAAAGAACAATTGAAAAGTAGGGAGGGGAATCACATAGAAAGCACAAAGGAGTCCTTCACATTCATCTTCAGTTTTGAATTTCAAACATTTCAAACAACCATTAAACGATGTTAAAAGATCTTAACACTAACAATTATGGTATTTAACGTATTTTCAATGACAATGAAGATCTAAATTAAAACTCTGAAGTGGAAATTAAATTTCAGAAGAAGAAGCTTACGAAAATGGAGCACAACGTCCTGATTTGAAGGCATGGATTGAACCACGAAGCTTGAACTACCGCGGATCTGAGGTAGCATCTGCTGAAGATGACTTCATCATTGGCCGAATGCTTCACAGTTGCGGATTGACTGCGATCTTCCTACACCACGGGAGCAGCATCGGAAGCTGTGATGGAGCAGCACCAGAGAAAGAGAGAGAGATCAACAGTGAGATCGAGAGTGAGAGAACTCAACGATTTTGAGATCGAGAGAAAACTTAGCGATGGCGATGGCGATGGCAAATGTGCGATGGCGATTTCGATTTTGATTTCAAGATTGATGGCGATTTCGATGGCGATTTCGAGATAAGAGATCTCCAGAACTGTGATGGCGATGGCAAAGGTGATAGAGAGATCACCAGAGCTGAGCTGTGATGTCGATTTCGAGAGAGAGAGAGGCTACATCGATCGCGAGATAAAGAGAGAGAGAGAGAGCGCGGCTGCGCGGTTGCTAGGGTATGGGAGTGAATGAAGAGATGTTGGATTTAACAGGTAAGAAAAAAGTAGAAGGAAACTTATTATCTCCATTAAAATAAAAAAACTGTAGTGAAAACGGATTACATACTATCACAGTTGATTAAAATTATAAGATAAAAAGATTTTTTTTATCACACAATTGTTTTCAAAGGAGATTAAATGTCATGTATAATTATATAATCACAGTTTATTAAAAAACCGAGATAAATTATATTTACTAAGCGTGATAAAAAGTATTTTTTCTTGTAAAAATTGACAGGAACAACAACTCCACCCTAATTTCTGTGACGCGAGGATGGAGAGGCGACGATGGAGATGGCGGAGCAACGAGAGATCAAATGCTAGAATGGAGAGGTGACGATGTCGGCTATGGCGATGCGACGGCGTGGAGCGGAGGTGGCGGTGGTTAGGAGATGGCGGAGTGAGGAAGAGGGAAGGAGAATGAGGCCGAGCGAGATCAAAGGCTGAGAGGAGGGATTGGGAAGAGAAGCAGGAGGAATGCGAAGGGGATGGTTAGATACGGCAATAGATATGGAGAATGATTAGCTCAGGAGAGAATATGGACATTTGGTTGGGATATTGAGAAATTTGGGAATAATATTTAGGGATTTGGAGATAATTTTTAGGTATTTTTTAAACTCGATTTGATTTTGACCATCCAATGAAAACTGATCAAATGGTCAATAATATCTCTTAATATTATTCAATTTTAACCGTCGGATATTCGATTCAACGGTCTAAAATGTCTCAAATATATAATTGGTCCATATTCAATCTTAACCGTCAGATATTCGATCCGATGGTTCAAAATGTCTTAAAATATAAATATGTTGTGGTTTATAAATATATATATATATATTTCTTGAATTAGTTCGGAAAAAGATTAATACAGTAGAAAACAAGAATGGGGCTGTTGTTGGGAAAATAAACGACTAATTGGAACCCATCCAATATTTAAAAGAATTTTCCATGTTCATATTCCATGATTTACCGTTAATGGACACACACATCTGTGTGAGAAAGACGAAGAACATGATGATGATGATGGAGGAGGAGGAGTAGATTATCAACACTGCACACTAAACGTGGAATAAATAATTGAATGTCCATTATGATAAATGAAATTATTATTAAAATTGCTTAACTAAATGTGTTGACAACTGATTTTTTCATTTATGTTTAACCGAACAAAATTAGAGGGTTCGAAATGGTGTAGTACCTTTGAGAGACATGTCTTGATAAAGATGTAGGATTGAGATTTATGTGCTATTGCGATATTATGCAAAAGAATATATATATAAGATTTAATCATCAAGTTCACCCAGAAAAGGGGGACAAAATAAACAGATGTGAGCTTTATCTCCCCCCCCTCCCTCCCAAAAAAAGAAAAGAAAAGAAACTGATATGATACAAAAACTCACTCAATAATTAGTAGCACAATAACTCAGCTCAGATGATGATGAAGTACTCATGAGTAGCTCATCCAACAACTCTGCCCCCAAGTCATCAAAAACCACCACTTCCTCCTCCTCCTTTTCCACCACCGTCCCTTGCTGTTTCTTCCTCCTCCTCCTCCCCGTCCCCCAGCCGCTCCCCACCCTATTCGTCTCCTTCCACGCTGCCAGCGGTGACCAACCCTGCCACACCCTGTTCAGGGGACATTCCAATCCCTGGAGCGACTCCGACACCCTCTTTGCTGGAAAGTTGATAAGAGCCGTGGGTCCTCGCATCAGCAGAGATGCCTGGTCATAGGCCATGGCGGCCTCCTCCGCGGTGTCAAAAGTTCCCTGTCAAACCCTAGCTCTGTCTGTAGTGGAATCGCGTATCTCTGCACCGTACTTCCCCCATGGCCTGCCTGATGCCTATGTACCGCTTTTCCTCCTTTGCTTAGTTGCCGGAAGATTGAGATTGGTCGCCTAAGCACAAGGAGTCCATCTCCGGGAGAAGGGGTTCGGTGGACAGAGAGAATATCACATCCCTTAAATGCTGGGGAATATAGGTGAGGTTTGAGAAAAATAAACAAGGAAGACAGGGAGAGAACATGATATTTAATTATGGAGTCAACTACCAGGATCTAGCAATGAAACCCTACTAGATTGCAGTTCATCAAAAAATGAAAGCAGTTCTTGGGGTTTAATCCTGCAATCTCATTGTCATTCTATGTTTCTAAAAAAATAATATTTTATTCAGTAAAAGGTCCCACTTGCATCGCCTAATCTACACATTTGAAAAATTAAAATATTTTAGGTGAATTTTATAATAGTGAGATCGACTTTATTTTAATGGTTGTTAGTAACAATTCCCTGTTTTCTGATATATGTAATGTTTGCCCACTGAGCTACAAGAGAGAGTGAATTGGATAATAGTAAAAACTTAAACAAATTTAAATCTTTAAACACTTAATTAATCAAATAATCAATTTTATCTTAAATCAATTATTATCTTGTTACGTAACGGATAAGTGTTTAAACTACGTGCACAACCAAACAAAATGTAAACATTGTAGAACACAAAGATATATCTTGGTTCACCAAGTTATTCTTGGCTAATCCAATCCCTCGAATTCTACAGGGATTCGCTCCCACTAAAACCCAGATTTTTTTAAAGGTAGGAACCAAACTCTTACAACGATTCTTTTATCAAGCTCAGAATCAATCTTTACAATTATCTTTTTCCCAAGCAAATGAAGAATCTTATCTTTTTATCAGGTTAAAGACTAACATAATTCTATTATAGGAGGATTCACCATTTAATCATTTTCCCAGACTCAGAAATAACCTTATCTTTTTTCCAGACTCAAGACTAACCTAATTTTTTCACAGGCTAAGGAGCAAACCTAATCCTTTTACAAGTTAAAGATCAAACCTTACAACTCTCAAAATATCATTGTCACATGTAAAGATTGAACATTTACAATTCACTCAATTTAATTTAGGAAGAAACACAGCCTAGTTCTTTTCAAGGGAAAAGAATAACTTGAAAAGAATATCCTAACCTTTTATGTTCTAGGTAATGATTAAACCTCAATCTTTTTCCCAGAAGAGATTGAAACCCAAGCTACCCTGACTAGATACAGCCCCAGCCGTATTCAATCCGCACAAACTCACCAAATACAAAAAATAAGTTTTATTCCCACTTTTATACCACCTCAAACCAATTAAACTCAATTAATGTCCCTATAATTATTACATGATAGAATTAAGTTAGGAATTCAATATCTGGTTATAACAAATGTGAGTAGCACAGAATTAAGTATGTAATAAGATAATATCACAAAATCATTTTAAAAAGATTATCAACCAAGCAAATATAATATTTTCAAGTCACAATAAGAAATATTATATTGGAAAATCTCACCAGGATAACACCGAAGAATGTAAATTAAATCGCTAGACTGCTTAAATCGGTGACGCCAATCCAATAATCAACGCTTTAGATCAAGAACGTAACACAATATCTCTCTCGAATAAATCTCCGTAGAATGATAATTCTTAGAATACCTTAAGAACTGATAGTTCTTGATTGATGTGTTGTATATGATATGAAATTCACAGGTCCATTTAAACTGTTTTGAAATAGGCTATCTAACGGTTAGTTTCCTCAAGATATGACATTTAAATACCCCTATAGACGCCATATATCATAACCATTCATTCCTAGTATAATTCACTTAGATATGGCTTTAAAATCTTTCAATTAAGTCCTCAAATTAATTCTCAATTTCTAATCGAATATATAGGAAGTATTAAATGTAACAAATTGAAAAACACTTCAGTTTTATGTACCATATCTATAAGGATATCAAAATAAGTGTAATATATCTCAAATATATTCAAATCCTAAGAATATTTGAATCAGATATGCCAAAAATGGCTAGTTAATGACTAGTATTTGAATTAATCCTTAAAATTCTTGAAATTCTAACCAGACAATCGGTTGACCGATCATCAGACCATCAGTCGACTGATCAATACAGGTTATAAATCAAGCCATTTCTCAAACAACAATCAGTTCACCGATCCCCTAAGGGTCGATTGACCGATTAATTCAGGAAGCATTTCTAGACAAATTTTAAGCCCTAGTCAGCTGACTAATCGATACATGGAGTTTCACTTCGGTCCATTAGTTAACCAATTTTACTGGGTCTGTTGACCGATCGATTCAGAGACTTCCCAATTTCCAGCTTACACCCGTTGGTTGACCGATTATTGCTGGAAGATACATTTCTCAAATTATTTCAAGTCCAAACTTCGACGTTTTAATCCTTTAACCGATTTCTTTTCTCAGTTAATTCAATCGACACTAATATTCAATTTAAACACTAATCTTGTTTAGGTCAATTTTTATTTTTCAATTTTACATTGGAGAAAATAATTGAACACTAATTAGGACCTTTAATTTCATCAAATTAAACACATATAAATATAAATCTTTGTCAAGCTTGTAATCAGTTGAAAGTAGCCGATAGTTCGATAATGCAAGTTCATAATCTCGTAGCATGAAGGCATAGTCACTTAGAACTCTTATTTGAGATTCAATGGAGCTAAATGTATACCTTCAAGATATACATAGGTGTATCTTCCTTTTCTTTTCTCTACCACAAGTTTTAATTTGGTTTCTAAAACCTTTCCTTGTTGCATAAACCTAACCAAGGGAAAATGAATAAATGAGAAGCAATAAACAAATAACTTCAGTTGCACAAATTGCTATTCATGGGAGAATGTTACCATGAACACTTGCATAAAGCCTTCAATTACATTACATCATTCAAGTTGATAGAATTTCCATATGCTTTTGTAGCAAGTGTTGATAGGTGTAGATGTGAATACATGCTATCCACTTATGAGTTAGCAAAACCCCTAATGAACCCACAATAAAAAAAAAAAATGGATTTAAATGTAATCCATATAAAATTATGGGACATTGAAAAACAAAAGGTACCATTTCGCAATTTTTAACAATAAAAATAGATCAATTGATTCTTTCTATGAAATAATTAATATCAAAATAATCGTCTAATCAATAAATTTAAATGATACCTGAATCATATAGAATACACTAATAATTTAAAAGACAAATACTACTCTTAAAAAATAGCTTACATAAGGAGTCCATTGGTTTTCTTGATTCTCTATCAACTTATCTAGAGAGGAGTTAATCCATAACAATCGACAATCATTTGATCCAAATCTACTCCTCATTTGCGTTAAAATTTTGGTTTCTCTACAAAGAACGCATGAATATCATAATTAGTCAAGGTCCAAAGCATTTAGCGGAGTGGGGATTTGCCAAAGCCTAAAAGTTTCAAAACGTATGGAGCATCTAAGTAGCGCCTAAACCTTTTTCCAAAGATATGATTCGTTTAATAATTGAAAAGAGATTTGGATTCAAATATGATACTTATACCTTGTTTAATTCCTAAAATTTTTTGTTCCTTGTTTTGTGTTCTCAAAAAATTATGCAACCCTAAAACAAAAACAGAAACACGGAACAATTGTAGCGCTGAAACAGAAACAAAAACAAAAACATTACTTAAGTGCACCTTGGATAAAAAGAACTTATCATAATAGGTATAATTATGTAGAAGTAGGGTTCATTTGAGTCCAATTAGAGTTGTATTAGTATAATATAATAGGTATAAATATTTTAAAAATTATTTTCCTTGATTATTGGCAGTATTGATAAATCTCCTAATTTGGTTTTCCTTGCTCTACAACACATGGATTAACCTTAATTGAGAAATCACTTTCTCATTGCTTCAGCAAAGCTCACTCACCCATATGGCCAGGAAACTGAATAAAAAGAACATTACAAGTTACAACACAAAACAACATCTGGGAACAAAAATTTAACCTGAATACATAGAAGTATAGTTGTGGCAATAAACTAAAAAGTATAACTGTTACAAATTTCCTTTAAACATAAAAAAATAAAAACCAAATTAGTAGATTTACTAATTTCATTAATGAAATTGAGAATAGAATAGAAAGTCATAACACAACAAAAATAAAACAAAAATTTGGGAACATTAGTTGGGAACAAAATAGAAATGGGCAACAAAATAGACCGGAATAGATGTCCATAGAAGTGGCAGTTTCATAATATAAATTCAGGATTACATCAACTGCATTCATCGAGTCATCGCCGCCGCCGCTAGCCTCTGTCTTAAAATCATTATCGTGCACCAAAAATCGGCCATCCTCTCTCTGTCAAATGGCCAGATCTATTCACTTCCAGTTTTGATTTTTCCAGAATCGGGGTTTATTTGGTCTAACAGTAGAGTGAGAAGAGGAATAAGGCTCAAATATGGTTGTGAGAGAGAGGGAAAAAATGAGATCGCAATAGAGGGAACTGATGTTGTAGATCAAACACGACTAAGATGGTAGAGATGTTGAGTCGAGGTAGTGATGGCGGCGTTTGCGAGTCGAGCACGTCGACAATAGAGTGGAGGAGGCGTGAGTTTGGGGTTAAGTAAGGACTAAGCGGTGAAAAAGTGGGTTTGGGAGTCGGAATTGTTTTTATTTTCTATACGTTCAGCAGGTTGTATGAGTAGGAGGACTGAGGATTAGGGTTTTTCATTTTTTTTCCACAAATGCATAAGTAGGAAAGGGGATGAGACTTGGCACCATGGCCAAAACGAAGTCGTTTGGTATAATAATTTCTATTTTAATTTTTTTAATTTAATTTGTTTTATTTCATTTATTAGGACACTATTATTTGTCGTTTAATTATATAGTTCAACTACATTAGGACACAACATTGTGTCCTAATATAGTTTCTATTTTTAGGGCACTATTTTCTTTCCTTTTATATTATATATAGATATTAATTTATTTAATTGCTAATTAAATTTTATTAGGGCACTATTTTGTGTCCTTTAAATATTTTATTATAGGCCACAATACATAGAGTGTCCCGAAAAACACCTTTATAGGGCACAATACATATAGTGTCACAACAAATTTATATTTATGTGACACTTACAATTTTGAGCTTCGAAAAACACCTGTATAGGGCACAATGGACATAGTGTCCCAACATATGTGCCCTTATAAGCAGTTTTTGTTGTAGTGTCTTATGTGTTTTTAGCATGTATTATATGTATGTATTTTTGTGTGTTTATTTGAAAAATGTGTTTTCAAATGAAATTGGATTTGAGATAAAAAATTGGAGTTCAGACAAATCTGGTATTATAAAGGAAATATATAATTGTGTGTTAAATATATATGGCTGGTGGTATTGCAATGATATCATGTGAGGACCAAGGAGATTGGTCACCATGGAGTTGACCTCGGGTGCAAATCCCTAAACTAGCGTGGGGAATACTCCATGTTACGTGAGCATCTCTCTAGATGGTATAGATTACCAATGGTATGGTTCGGTCACCAGAAATCGCAGTGAAATACTTGTTGTGTTTGTGTTTTAAATTCTTCTACTTGAATTTTATAAGTACATGTTTTATTATGATGTGCGGGTGCATTATATATTGTTTATTTATAAAGTTTTAGCCAGGGTATTTTGGTTTATAAAATCACCTATTTCTATGAACATTAGAAAAAGATAAGAAAATGAATGGATTTCCCTACTGACCACGTTGAGCTCACCCTTATTTTGCCTCACATCCTCAAGTAGTACACAGGATAGGAGCAGGAGTGAACTCTGATATGATAGTATGATGCATCAAATTTCTAGCTTTGGTGTATTTGGATCATTTTGGTACATTCTGTCGATATGTACCTTTTTCTTTTAAAAGCATGACATGTGCTAATAGGTCATGTAAGGCCCAAACATTTGGACTGTTGGTTCGTTTGTAACCGTTATTAACTATGTGTCTATTGATGCTTCTAAGGGCTCTATAGATGATATAGTGGCCTAATACAATAATTTAGTTATATTTTATGACAAAATTTCACCACGGTATTGTCAAGTATTTAATTAATTAGTAACATCCACTAGGTATACTTAGTAACTATAAAACCAATCGATGGTAGAAAATAACTCACCTAGTAAAATTAGGAAATTAAATAAACTTAAGCATTACAGAATACGAAAAATCACAATAGGGCTATCGGTCGACTACTTAAGTTGGCCTTCCCGGGGCCTGATTCTCGACCCCAGGGTTTGGGGTGTAACAGGTTTCCCTTTGTTGTATTAGAGCCAAGGTTTTGAGTAGCCTTGGGACTTTAAAAAAGTAAATGTTGCATCATTAATATACACTGAAAAGTTTTCTTTATAGTTCGAAAACATGCCACCAAGAAGGAACACCCGTGCCCAAGTTGCCAATGCCCTAGTTGGAAATGTACTTGTTAGAGAGAATCAGAATTTTATGAAAACCATGTACAAGGCATTCCAAGGAATGTCTACTTATGCCTGGGAGAATCGTGGGGCAAACAATAAAAAACGGATAAGCCTAAGGAAATTCCTAAGGTTGCCAATTTAGCCATTCCGAGGTAGCCTAGATGTCATCAAAGTTGAGTAATGGATAGGGACTATGGGTTATCATTTTGATCTACTCCAGATCCCAGCAGGTTATTGAGTCGAGTTTGCAGCCACTAAACTCAAAGGTGAAGCAGAATTTTGGTAGGAGTGAACCAAGAGGAGCCAGGACACTACTAATATGACTTGGGAGAGGTTTTGTGATTTATTCTATGAGAATTTCTTTCCCTAGTCACTGAAAGAATAGAAGATACAAGAATTTTACAACCCCACTCAGGGAGACATGACAGTGTCAGAGTACGAAGCTAAATTCTCTTAAGTTGTCTTGATTTGCATCGGGAGCTGTATCCAGCGAGATAGAGAGGTTTGTGAAATTTGAGATGAGACTCTAACACAATATCTAGAGATAAGTAGTGGCGGTTTGTGCCCATACCTATTCTCAATTGGTGGAAACAACACTTAGGGTGGAGCTAGATCATCTCCTTTATCTAAAAGAGACTGGGGGTAAGAAGAAAAGAGACAGAAGTTCCCGGAAGATGACTCACAAGAACTAGATCCGTGGCCAAAGTTAGAGCAGTACTAAAAACACCAGCGACAATGGCAGCAGGAGTAGCTCATCTGGAAGTGGACGTTTCAGACCTTATACCTGCTACATGTATGGGTAACCAGGACATGTCAATAAAAATTACCCAATGTTGATACCTAGATTTTGATGGACTATCAAGTGTTGATATTTTTTGTGGAACTAATGTGTTCGTTGAGTGTTTCAGAAAAACAGTTTCCTTTATTGATTTTGTTAAAGATATCATAAATAAAATGTTAAGGGTGAAAAGATGGACAAGGTGAAGAAAAGAAGAGTGTTGAAGACATTGAAGAAATTAGGTGAAAACAACTCAATACTCTTATACTCTTAATGCAACTCGAATTAGGATCACACACGATACTATTAAATGAATTATCTTTTGTGTGTTGAAATAATAAAGTTTAAGATTCTAATTATTGATTAATTATGTGCTCCTTATGTGAAAAAAAAAATTGAAATTAACCTAATTGAAAATAAGGATGAAAGTATAAAAAGTTAAAGTTTTGGGTCAATTCAGTCAACCGAGAGAAGAAAATGGTCAATTGAATCAAGAAGTAAGTTTTGGAGTACAAATAGTGTAGGAAATAACCATCCAACATCAATCGGCCAACTGATAAGAAGAGATCGGTTTACCATTTGAAATAGTGAGGTCTTTGGAATAAAATGTGAAGTCCCTACATCGATCAGTCAATCGACCAAAAGCGATTGATCAATTGATGGGCTTATGGGTGTAAAAGTAGAAGTCTCTAAACCAATTAGTCAACCGATTGGGACTCACTTGGTCAACCGGCTATGTTGGAGCTTGGCAAAGAAAACTCCCTAAACCGATCGGTCAACCAACCGAAAGAGGATCGGTTAACTGACTGACTGTTTTTGATTAATCTGGTTTCTAAGCTATATCAATCGGTCAACCAACTTCCAAGGATTGGTCAACCGACTGTTTCGGTTGAGATTTCGAGGAACTTGGTATTTCGGTAAAAAACTAGTTTTTTTTTATTCCAAGGGAGAATTTCGGGGGATGTGATCTCATTAAACCGGGGATGTGATCTCATTAAAGATATGCTACATATATTTTGATATCCCTATTGATTTGGTCTACATAATTAATGATTCTCTTAATTTAAGTAGTTAAATACTTCCTATTTTTATGATTGAGAATTGAGAAATATTTTATGGACTTATTAAAGAGTTTTAAAAGATAGTTTTAAGTAAATTACACCCTATTTGAATAATTATATTATACGAGGTCTAAGAGTGCCTTTTAGAGACATATCTTTTGAAAAGTAGCCATTGGAGGGCTTGTTATTAGTATATATATATATATATACTTGTGAAATTTAGATGAGATATATCAAGAAAAATCAGGTCCTACACTTTTCTACGAGTTATCATTCTACTGAGGTTTTTTGAGAGAGATTTTGTACTAAAGTTCTTGATCTAAAGCGTTGCTTGATTTGGCGTCACCGACTTGAGCTATCTTGTGATTCTGTTTTTATTCTTTGGTGTTTTCCTAGTGAGATCTTTTTAGGTTATTGTTCTTAATTTAAATTTCATATTATTATTAAACACTTGGATTTAAGATCTTTAGAAAATCGTTTTCAAATTTAAGAGCATAAAAATCCTTTTAAAACCATTTTATGTATTTATCTGATTACGTGTTTTAATTTGTGCTACCCACACTTGTTTATTAATCATATATTAATTTATCTCACATTGAATCTATCACGTTGTAAATTTTGTGACCTTAATCAAGTTTAACTGTATTGAGGTGGTAGAAGTTATTTTAGGGAAGAAACTCATTATTTTTCGTATTTGTGAGTTTGAGCAGATTAGATATGGTTAGGTCAGTGTCTAGTCAGAGTAGCTAGATTTCAATCTTTTCCAGTAAAAAAGATTGAGGTGTAATCTTTGTCCTAAGTGTAAAAAGGTTAGATTATTATTTTCTTTGAAAAGAACTAGGTTTTAATTATTCCTGAATTGAATTAATTTTGAGTGAACTGTAAAGGTTCAATCATTACCTGAGAAAATGATACTTGTGAGAGTTGTGAGGTTTTGATTCTTTCGGTAATAGAATTAGGTTAGTCTTTAGCCTGGTAAACAGATAAGGTTCTTTCTTAGCCTGGGAAAAGGAAAATTATAAAGGTTGATTCTGAGCCTGGTAAAAGAATCGTTGTAAGAGTTTGGTTCCTACCATTAAAGAATCAGGGGTTTAGAGGTCGTGAATCTCCATGGAGCTTAGGAGACTGAATTAGGCAAGACTAGTTTGCTGAACCAGGATATATCTTGATGTGCTGTATTATTTACTTTCTTTATATTTTGTTTAGGTGTGTATCTAGAATTAAACACTTATCCGTTGCGTAATGAAGATAATAATTGATTACGAAAAAATTGATTATTTGATAATTAAGTATTAATAGATCTTTTTTGTTTAAATTTTTATAACTACCTAATTCACCCCCTCTTGGGTAGCTCACCAGGCTAACACCCAGTTCGTTAGCAGCAACTATAGTAGCGTGGCAACTTCTAGGACTCTAGCCAAAGTAATTAGGTGATACCTAAACAGTCTCAATAGTCTGTGCCAAGCTGTCCACCACACAATTATCAAACATATGGTTATCAGCTGCAATATCAGTTTTGTCCTTAGTCTCTACCACAGTATCAGTTACCTATAGCCATATCTCACCAGAATACTCCTCAAGGAGGATAGGGTAGTCAAGGAAGAGGTAATAAAGGAAAATAAAAGGCTCAAGTCCAAAGTTACGGTATTGGCGAGGGAGCTACTGAGGTACAAGGTAGTCATGCCTTGGTTGATGGTATGCTTCTTATCTCTCGCTCATGGGCTCGTGTATTATTTGATATGGGTGCATTGAACTCATTTGTTTCTATTTTATTTGCCTTATTACTTGGATTGAGTGTGGAAAATTTAGATGCACCTTTATGTGTAAATACTCCACTTAGAGATTATGCGGATCTTACTTCGATTTGTCGACGTTGTCGAATCACTATAGTAGACAAGAAGTTCTTTGCCGACTTGATAGTTCTACCAATGGAGCAGTTTGACGTTATCACGGGTATAGACTAGTTATCCATATACAAAGCAATAGTGGATTATCAACTACGAAGAGTAACACTATTTCTAGATGTTAGTACTACGGTTATATACCAATGAAAGAAAAGTCACTCATTCCCTAGCCTATTGCTAAAGGCCTGTTTTGTAGGAGAAATAGAGAGACACTAGTCCTATACATAGAATTAGATAATGAAGTGGGTAGAATAAACTGACTTATGAATCTCTCGACTGTAAATGAATACCTAGATGTATTCCTAGAAAAATTGTTAGGCTAGCACCAGGTAAGGAGATAAAGTTCTATAATAACCTCCACCTAGGTATTACGCTAATTTCAATTACTCCTTATCGAATAGCCCTAATAGAGCTAGCAGAATTATGGAAACAGTTGGAAGAACTAGCTGAGAAAGGGTTTATCAGAAATAATAATTCAGCATGGGGAGCTCCTATTTTATTTGCAAAGAAACATGATGTGACATTGAGACTCCATGTTAACTATTGGCAGCTTAACAGAGTTACAGTAAAGAACAAATACGCTTTACCTAGAATCCCTGACTTATTTGATTAGCTAGAAGGATCCTAATTCTTTTCCAAGATTAACTTGAGATCATGATATCATCAGTTGAAGATCCAAGAGGAAGACATTCCTAAGACGTATTTTCGGACACAGTATGGACAATTTGAGTTCCTAGTCATGCCTTTTGGACTAACAACTACTATGACAACTTTTATAGACTTGATGAACAAGTTCTTTCAACCTTACCTAAATCAGTTCATTGTGGTGTTTATTGATTACATTTTGATTTACTCCAAGACATTAGAAGAGCATGAGGCAAATCTATGGATTGCTTTGCAAACAGTCTGTGACCACCAACTTTATACAAAGTTTGAAAAATATGACTTCTGGTTAACAAAAGTGAAGTTCCTTGGGCATGTTATTTCTTGCTATGGAATTTCAGTTGATCCATCTAAGATTGAATCCATCTTGGATATAGCCTAGACCTCGGAATGTAATAGAGGTTCAAAGTTTCCTAGGATTAGCTGGATACTATCGGTGTTTTCTAGAAACGTTTTCCTGAATTGCTTTACCTATAACCAGACTCACCAATAAGGATGTTAAGTTTAAACGGAGTGATGAATGCGAAACAACATTTCAGGAATTAAATGATAGATTGACAAGTGCCCTAGTCTTGATCATTCCCAACCCAAATGAACCATATGAAGTTTATACTGATGCTTCGGGGAGAGGGTTAGGATGTGTTTTGATACGGCATAGAAGAGTTGTCGCTTATACCTCCAGATAGCTCAAACCTCATAAACAAAATTATCCAACCCATGATTTAGAACCGGCAGCAGTGATCTTTGCCTTGAAGATTTGGAGATGTTATCTTTATGACGCAACAATTCTGATTTTCTTAGATCATAAAAGTCTCAAATATTTGTTCACACAAAGAGAGTTGAATTTAAGGCAAATAAAATGGATTGAATATATAGAGGATTATGATTTCACCTTGCAATATCATCCTGGGAAGGCCAATGTGGTAGCAAATGCTTTGAGTCGCAATCAAGGCATTATGGCGAGTTTGGATTTGATAGATTGGAAGAGATCAATAGTAATTGGATATTACAATCTTCAATACACCGAGAATTATAATCAAGCCTTCATCTACAATACCATTGCTACCCTATCACTCTTGCAGATTATTAAGGAGAATTAGTATCAACACGATCCACTTTGTAAAATGTGGAGAATAACCCAGAATGACGAATATTTTGAAAGATGGGAGATTTATCTGGATAGATCTCTCTATTTTAGAAAGAGAATAGTTATTCCAGATAATCAACAACAAAAGCAAACCATACTGGATGAAGAACACAAGAACCATTTCACCATACATTCCAGCAATGACAAGATGTATTAGGATGTGAAGAGACAATATTAGTTGAGTGGCATGAAGAACGATGTAGCTTAGTATGTTGCTCGATGTTTGATATGTCAGCAAGTTAAAGCTGAATATCAACGACCAAAGGGAGCCCTACAACCACTGCCCATCCCTGAGTGAAAATGGGACCATGTCACTATTGATCTTGTGACCGGATTGCCAAGAATTCTGGAAGGATTTGATGTTATAGAGGAAATAGTAGATCAATTGACAAAAGTAACTCACTTCATACTAGTCAAGACAAAATATTCCTTCAATGGGTTAAACTAGCTTTACATAGACCAGATTGTGAAATTACATGGGATTCCGCTATCAATCATTTCTGATCGAGATCCTCGATTCACAAACAAGTTTTGGAAGAGCTTTTCGAAAGCCCTTGGCACATAGCTCCAATTCAGCACTATATTTCATCCGCAGAATAACGGGTAATCTAAGAGAGTAATTTAGATCTTGGAGGATATGTTACGAGCCTATATCTTGGACTTCAAGGGTAGTTGGAGTGACCATTTGTCATTGGTAGAATTTTCTTATAGTAATAGCTACCAGATTAGTATTGGCATGGTATCATGTAAGGCACTCAATGGATGACTGGTGGCCACTAAATAAGCACTGCCACTTTCATCGCAAGCATACGGATCAAGTTTTAGTATAGTGGACCTTTCGGTCGGGTATCGTATCCACAGGGATTGGTTGAGATTACTATCAAGTATCGCGATTGTCATAACCTAATTTTATCTAGGCGCTAAAAATGGAATTTAATTAATTACTAATACTAAACTAAAATACTAGTTAAGTTAACTATACTATAAATACTAATTTGATATTGTTTAGGGGAGTAGATTGCCTAGGGATTAACTTTATTTACTTAAATGTGTCTAATTGCATTTTAGTTAACATTAACGACGTTCGGCGTATTCGATAATCTCGGTTCGTAAACTCCCTCGCCACCTCTTCCGAGTATAAGATGAGGGAATATTTGACTTCGTGTCAACGCCGAAGTCCCCTTCAACATCTTAATGACTCTAAGTCACGTGAGTCTCGCCCCAACGTCATCGATTGCACACTTTCTAATGCCTTCCCGAGTCGTTAGATTGTCGTGTTGTGTTAACCCTAATCCGAATCCGGGGTTACCTCTCCCGAGTGTCAAACACCGTATTCTCAATATATCTAAACTAGCATATAATCATACAAAACATGGCAACACAATCGAAATTATAATGAACAACCATAAATGAAACACAAATTCAACCAAAACTACATTTTCATAAATAATACATTAATCCCTATTAGAATCCATGTTTAACTCATGGCCCTAACTATTTATACAATGTAAAACAAGCTAAACATGCTCAACGACTACCAAAATGAAGAAAACAAAGAGAAGAAACGAGCGACTTAGCCGATATCTGAAGATTTGCCGCTAGAAACGTCGATCGATCGCTTCCTCGTTGATCCTCCACCTCGGGTTGAGAGCTCTCCCTCCAAAATCCCTAAATATACCCTTAGATATAGCCTAAGGGGCTCAAAAATGCGAAAGAGCAAGAGAGAGACCGGAGAAGGGAGGGAGATGGGGTATTTATAGCCAAAATATCCTAAAAATATCTCAAGACTGTGCAGGGGAAATTTTCCTAGGCGAAGAAAACTTAGCCTAGGTGAAATTAGGTCGGTTCGGCTGATCGCCTAGGTGGTGGACTGGGAGAACATTCTGTTGGATTTTCTCCTAGGGGAAGAAAACTTCGTCTAGGCGAGCGGCTGTCAGTAGCCCATCTTCGTCTTCTGCTGGATTTCTGCCTAGGCGAAGGAAGTTGTCTGTCAGTAATATTTTGCACTTTTCTCAGCTTCTTGACTGCCTAGGCGGTGGGCCTATTTTATCTTTTAGCATCCGAGCTTGTTTATCCACTGTAACTTCGAACCGCTTTGCTTCGATCTTATCGTTTTCGCTCCAGTTTCGTATCTTTTTACCCCAAACACTTGATTTATACAAAAAGAATAAAAATATATTAAAACATATAGAAATAACTATAAACGTACTCGAAAACTAACAAATTCAGATTAGAAATACATAGGTAATTTACACCTATCAAATACCCCCAAACTCAGAATTTTGCTAGTCCTCGAGCAAAACACCCACACAATACGAAAAAGTATACAAACTAATTGCGAAATTTAAAACTATAAATGAAAAACATTAAAAATAAAAATGTGTAAGTTTTGATTATCATCTACCGGCTGAAAAATTTTGCCCTCATCGGCCCCCAATCCTATCAAGTTCAAGTATAAATCACACCATGTGATGTTCTAGAATTTTAACGTTCAAAAATAGTAAGCGCCATTCTAGATCCTGTTTAAGTGTGTGTGTGATTAAACTCAAATATACTACTATCTATTGATTAGATAAGATTATCCTTAAATAAAGATCATGACTAAAACCTTTAAGGTATAAGGAATCCATACACCTGACCTGGGATCTATTCTCCACTAATGTAGGCTCGGAGGTTAATGAAGATCAGTAGGGCTGGGTTCGATTTTGGGAAAATGGCCAAGGGTATTTTGGAATAGAAAACAGGTTAACGTCATTAACTTAATGTTACCCGAGGCACATCGCTGGGCACACTCACACTCGGAACCCCATAGTTATAATTGAAACAACCCCAAACATACGTTTAAGAATGTTGTACTCACTTGTCATGTCAGAAAGAACTGATTTTTTTTTTTAACACACCCCCAAACTCATTCGAATTTCTATAATTTTAGGAGTGTGCAAAAATGATTAAGTAACACACCCCAAAACGTATTCAAATTCTTACAACTCTAGGAATGTGCAAAAATATATGAACGATAAAAGGACAAGTGAGTATTCGAATACTGAACCAATTAGAATTTCGGCCTAAACCCAACCGTTCACATCAAGTAGCGAAATGCTAACTTAATTAACTCAAATTGTGCCTTCAATTTAGCGATAAATGTTTGGAAAAAGTTCAATCGGCTAGGGTATTTGTTAAGTTTTCAGAATTTAAATGGCTTCTGAGATGGCGTTTAGGCTTCTACAGGGTAACGAAGGGTAATAATTTATCAAGGTAAGCTTAAAAGCCTCAAGCGATCAAATGAATGCCTAAATCATATCTCCTAAACAACCTCGCCTAGGATTTCACCTCGAATTTCCCCCAAATCAAGTTCTAGAATCCCTTTTGTCATGAAATTGATTGACGGATAATCGGTTTCGAATCACTTAGATAGTACTATATTGAGTTTACGTGCTCGTGCATTTAGGATCCACAATAACTTTTACTAAGACGATATGTTAAGCATACAGAATACACATGAATGAGCTTTACGCTTGACCTCAAAACAATCAGGGGACAAAATATCCATCGGGTATAGGCCCAGATGATGTCAAAACTCAGCACAAAACAACTACTAAACTAAACAAACTAATCCTAAACAAGCATGCAAACGATAAAAATAGTAAAATTTAACTAAAAACATAAACACATACTAAAACTTACTACACATCACCACCAACTCAACATAGGTGATGACCAAAACGAGTCGTCAACGATCCTAATGACAATATATAACATGATATTGAAGACGGGGGTTTAAAACACGTACCTGGGAGGCGAGAGGATCTCGTCTCTGACTCAAATTGACGGAGACGTATCTAACTTATTTGTGACCCTGGGTTGCCTCCCAAGAAGCGCTTGGTTTAATGTCCTCGGCCTGACACATGCCTTCAAGACTGGCGAGATATTTAATGATCGAACCGCAAGAGCACCTGTTGATCTAACATCTTCAAGCATCCTGTCGGAAACAAAAACAAAACTACAAACGAAAATTATATACAAAAATGCCTAGATTAAAATCAAATTATTTACTCCCAATATCGATAGCAATCAACAAGACAATCCTCGGCAACAGCGCCAAAAACTTGGTGGCCCCTAAATACGTGCTGCCACTTTCACCGCAAGCGTACGGATCAAGTTTTAGTACAGTGGACATTTCGGTTGGGTATCGTATCCATAGGGATTGGTTGAGATTACTATCGAGTATCGTGATTGTCATAACCTAATTTTATCTGGGCGCTAAAAATGGAATTTAATTAATTACTAATACTAAACTAAAATACTAATTCAGTTAACTATACTATAAATACTAATTTGAGATTGTTTAGGGGAGTAGATTGCCTAGGGATTAACTTTATTTAATTAAATACGTCTGATTTCATTTTAGTTAACATTAACGGCGTTCGACGTATTCGACAATCTCGGTTCGTAAACTCCCTCGCCACCTCTTCCCAGTGTAAGACGGGGGAATACGTGACTTTGTGTCAACGCCGAAGTCCCCCTCAACATCTTAATGACTCTAGGTCATGTGAGTCTAGCCCCATCGATTGCACACTTTCTAATGCCCTCCCGGGTCGTTAGATTGTCGTGTTGTGTTAACCTTAGTCCGAATCCGGGGTTACCTCTCCCGAGTGTCAAATCCCATATTCTCAATATATCTAAACTAGCATATAATCATAGAAAACACAGCAACACAATCGAAATTATAAGGAACAACCATAAACGAAACACAAATTCAACCAAAACTACATTTTCATAAATAATACATTAATCCCTATTACAATCCA
The DNA here is from genome assembly GCA_016647705.1 of Eucommia ulmoides. Lineage (NCBI taxonomy): Eukaryota > Viridiplantae > Streptophyta > Magnoliopsida > Garryales > Eucommiaceae > Eucommia > Eucommia ulmoides. The sequence goes on along the minus strand of CM028339.1, from coordinate 35,103,712 downwards.
TGTTTAACTTATGTTCCTAACCATTTATACAATGTAAAATGATCTAAACATGCTCAACAACTACCAAAATAAAGAAAATAAAGAGAAAAACTGAGCGACTTAGCCGATATCTGAAGATTTACCGCTTGAAACATCGATCGATCGCTTCCTCGTTGATCCTCCACCTCGGGTTGAGAGCTCTCCCTCCAAAATCCATAAATATACCCTTAGATATAGCCTAAAGGGCTCAAAAATACAATAGAGCAAGAGAGAGACCGGAGAAGGGGGAGTAGATGGGGTATTTATAGCTAAAATATCCTAAAAATATCTAAAAATATCTCAAGACTGTACAGGGGAAATCCGCCTAGGCGAAGAAAACTTTGCCTAGGCGAAATTAGGTCGGTTCGGTTGAACGCCTAGGCGATGAAGTAGGTGGTGCACTGGGAGAACATTCTGTTGGATTTTCGCCTAGGCGAAGAAAACTTCACCTAGGCGAGTAACTGTCAGTAGCCTATCTTCATCTTCTGCTGGATTTTTTCCTAAGCAAAGGAATCTTCGCCTAGGCAGTCATCCGTCAGTAACATTTTGCTATTTTCTCAACTTCTTCACCGCCTAGGCGGTGGTCTGGATACCTAGGCGGTGGGCCTGTTTTATCTTTTAGCCTCCGAGTTTGTTTATCCACCATAACTTCGAACCGCTTTGGTTCGATCTCATCATTTTTACTCCAGTTTTCTATCTTTTTGCCCTACACACCTGATTTATACAAAAAGAATAAAAACATATTAAAACATATAAAAATAACTATAAACGTACTAAAAAACTAACACATTTGGATTGGAAATACATAGGTAATTTACACCTATCAATGACCATGCCGATCTTCTACTTGTTGGGCAGAGACAAAAGAGAAGATTACCATCAGTCTAGATCTAATTGAGGGGACCGCATAAAAGATCAAGCTCATCCGATAAAAACTCAAGATAATTCAAGAAGTCTCCCTCAATGTCTTAATGACCCTAGGTCACGTGAGTCTCACCCAGCGTCATTGATTGCACACAATCCAACTCCCGCCTGGGTTATTGGATCGTTGCGTTGTATTTACCCTATCGACAATCTCCGTTCTAAAACTCCCTCACCACCTCTTCCGAGTGTAAGACAAGGGATATAACGCAACTTCGAGTCAACTAAGAGGTCCCCCTCAATGTCTTAACGACTCTAGATAGCGTGTGTCTAGCCCCACGTCATCGATTGTCCACGATTCAAACCCCGACCGGGTTATAGAATCGTAGCGTTTGTTTACCCTAATCCGAATCCGGGGTTTTGTCAAAACCCCATATTCTCCATTTATCAATCCAATCATAATAAATAAACAATACGATAAATACAATAAAACTATGAAGAACAAACATAAACGCAACACCGAAATCATCCAAACAACGTATTTATAAATTATATGTTAATCCCTACTACAATCCATATTTAACTCGGGGCCATAGCCGCATATACAAGAAAATAACGAGCTAAACATTCTCACATACTCCTAAGATAAAGAAATAAGGAAAAACGATCAAAGAACTTAGCCTCGTCCGAAGATAAACCGCTAAGAACGTTCCACGATCAATTCGCCGTCTTCTCCACTTCGAGATGTGGGCTCCACCACTAAAATTCCTAACCCTTGGCTTAAATATAGCCTAAGGGGGTAAAAATATGCAAGAGAAATAAGAGAGATACCGGCCAAGGGGGAGGAGATGGGATATTTATAGCAAACATATCTCAAAAATATCTAAATATATCTAAAGGCTGTGTAGGGCAAATCCGCCTAGGCGGTGGAATTTGCGCCTAGGCGGAGTTAGGTCGGTTAAGTCTGATCGCCTGGGCGGTGAAGTAGGCAGTGGATTGGAGAACATTATGTTGAAATTCTGCCTAGACGAAGAAAACTTTACCTAGACGAGCGGCTGTCAGTGGCCCTTCTTTGTCCTCTGCTGGATTTTCGCCTAAGCGATAGAATTTTCGCTCAAGCGATCGTCCGTCAGTAACATTTTGCTCTTTTCTTCATTTTCACCGCTTAGGCGATGGTCTGGATGCCTAAGCGGTGGGCCTGTTTCATCTTTTAGCCTCCGAGTTTGTTTATCCACTGTAACTTCGAACCGCTTTGGTTCGATCTCATCGTTTTAGCTCTAGTTTCCTATCTTTTTGCCCCACACACCTGAGTTATACAAAAAGTATGAAAACTAATTAAAACATAATAAAATACTATATAAACATATTCGAAAACTAACAAATTCGGATTGAAAATAGATAGGTTTTTCACACCTATCATATCCCGATTAGGATCATACACGACATAAAATGTTTTTTTGATTATGTGTGTTTTTAATAGGATCCTTTGTTTTAAGAAAGATAATTGATTAAAATTGAATTTAAGGATTTAATGGAGCTAACCGAGAAAATAAACCGGTTAAAGGTGCAAAAATGTCGAAGAAATTGAATGAAAATTAATTAAGGAAATGTGTTTCAATAATGGTTGGTCAACAAATAAGTCCACCTATGGAAATTACCTGAACTCTCTAAATCAACCGGTTGACAGGTAGGTCGACCTGTGGTTATAAGGCGAAGTCTCTGGATCTTACGGTCGACAGGTAAGTCGACTTGTGAATGTCTCTAAATCGTCTGATTGATAGACAGATAAGTAGCGGTCGACTTATGGGCGAGGAATTTTGTCTTGGGCTACGTCCTAAATTGGGCGGTCGACCGATAGGTGTTGGTCGGTTAACCAATGGCCAGTTTCAGGTTTTGTGGAATTTCAAGATTTATTCAAAAAGTAGCCGTTATTTGTTTACTTGATTGAGAGATCTTAGGGAAATTGATATATTTAAAATATGATACTCCTAGTTGAATATCCCTATAGATATGGTTCAAGTATTTTTGATATATCTCAATTTGGTACAAGTAATTATTTCTATCTTATCTAATTGAGTTTGACAAAACGTTAGAGGGACTTAATTCAATATTCTAAAAGATATTATTGAGTGAATTATACCAGGATTAAGTCATAATGATATATGGGGTCTATAAGTGCTTTTTAGATATAGACCTAATTCCTTATATATAGACCTACGGATATCACATAACAAGAAGACAATATACACAATATCAGAAACTATTCAGTTCCTCAAGTTTTTTAAGAGTCGTCATTCTGATATAATTTTGAGACATCAATTGTGAGATCGATAATTGAGAAGTTCTTAAGTTAAAGCGCAATTTAAGTTAGCATCACCGATCCAAGCTGTCTTGTGATACTACGTGCAATCTATTCGGTGTTTTCCTAGTGAGATCATTCTAAGCTTATTTTAATTGAGTATTTTATTATTATTATTTGCTTGGTGAATTGATCTTTTTGAGAAATTAGTTTTGAATTTTAAAAGTATAAAAAAAAATTAAAAACGATTGGTATGTTAATCTAATTACGTGCTTAATTGTACTACCCGCATTCTTTATTATAATCATTTTTTTTTCTCAATTTATTTCTATCACTAGTATGGGGATATTAATTAAGTATTAATTAATCTGGGGTGGTAGACGTTCTGAGTGGGAAAAGGCTTATCAATTCTGTAATTGGTAAGTTGTGTGCGAATTAGATATTATTAGGAATATCTAATTAGGGGTAGCTTTGGGTTTCGATCTCTTCATGTAAAGAGATTGACGTTTGATCTTTGCCTAAAGTACAAAAAGGTTAGGTTGCTCTTTTCTCTTAAAAAGAACTTAGGTGTGATTCTTCCTGATTTGGATCAATTGTGAGTGAATTGTAAAGGTTTCATACTTACCTGGGAAAATGATACTTAGAGTGATTGTGAGGTTTGATTCTTGAGCCTAAGGTATAAAAATGTTTAGGTCCTGATTCTCCCTGTAATAGAATTAAGTTAATCTTTACCTTGTGAAAGGATTAAGTTAGTCTTGAGTCTGGGAAAAAGATAAGGTTATTCTCGAGCCTATGAAAAGGGATTGTAAGGGTAGATTATGAGCCTGCGAAAAGAATCATTGTGAGGGTTTGGTTCCTACTTGTAACGGAATCTTAAGTTTAGTGGGTGCGAATCTCCGTAGGGCTCGGAGGACTGGATTAGCCAAGACTAACTTGGTGAACTAGGATAAATCGTGGTATTCTACTTTGTTTCTTTACATTATTTATATTTTTTTGGGTATCCACCTAGTAGATAACATATATCTTTTGCTATAAAGATAATAATTAATTTTAGGATAAAATTAATTATTTTATTTTTGAAGTGTTATATTCTCATAATTTTTAATACTACCTAATTCACCCTCCCCACCCACCCCCATTGGGTAGTTCACTGGGCCAACAATTGGCATCAAAGTTGGTTTAACTTGACACACTAAGCTAACAAATATCACATGGAGCACACAATAGGCACACTAGCTGAGAGGCAGTCTATACACCGACCACCGTTGTTTGCAGGGGAAAATTATTTATTCTGGAAAGACAAAATGATAGCCTTCCTTCAGGCCACAAATTATGATGTGTGGCTAACAATCGTGGATGCTCCATTTGTTCCAATGGAAAATAGAGTCGAGAAGAAGCAAGAGTAGCTAACTACTTCCAATAAGCAGAAACTTTCTATAAACTCTCAAGCTATTAATATTTTATTTTGTTCTTTAGATGCTAATGAATACTCGAGAGTTTCAGGTTGTAAATCAGCGAATGACATGTGGGACAAACTACAAGTTATCCATGAAAGGACAAGTCAAGTGAAGAAATCGAAAATCAACACTCTTATAAGGCAATTTGAATTATTTAGAATGGGAGAAACTGAATCGATTCAAAAGATGTACACTCATTGTAACATCATTTGCAATCACTTGAGTCAACTTGGAAAGTCATACTCCATGGAGGATAGAGTTCGAAAGGTCCTAAAATCTTTGATAAAAATATGGGAGTCGAAGGTGACCGCAATTGAGAAATCTAAGGACCTTGCCAAATACGAAATTGATTATCTCATAGGCAACTTGTTGGTGCATGAAACAATGATTACAGGATATGAGGATGATACTGGAAATAGCAAAAAAAAAAATCATTGGCGCTAAAGGCTCAGAAAACTGAAGATGAGGATGGTAGTGACGATATAGGTCTTGACAGTGAGCAAAAAAAAATATATGGCATTACTCACGAAAAACTTTCAAAGAATGATAGGAGAAGAAATTTCAATATGAACAATATGGAATGCTACAACGGTCACAAGATCAATCACTTTCATACTGATTGTCCTTAACCGAAAAATGATAAAGAAAATGAGAAGAAAAGAAAAGAGAAGAAAGAAAGAAAGAAAATCAGGAGGAAAACTACTTGGGATGATTCTGATTTGAGAAGCTCGGAAGAATCTGATAGTAACAGATCATCCATGCTTACCCTATGGCCACTGGTAATGAGGTACCTAAAAGTTCAAGTTCTTGTCTTATTGATTTTGATGATTTATTTTATGTATATCAAGAACTTACGCATGATTATAAAAACCAGTGTTCAAAAATTAATGCCCTTCAAAGTACAATTAATACATTAAACAAGCAAATGGTGGATTATGAATCTGAAAACATTGAATTAAAATTCAAAGTATCGGATTTACATTCAATTGTTCTCAAATTTACTGGCGGCGAAAATAATTTGAAAATGCTTTTAGGAAGTTCATGAGGTATCTTTGATAAAATTAGTATTGGATTTTAGAAAAATCTTAAACAAAGACGTTTTCACAAATTCTTTTCTGAAACCAAGAATTTTGTTAGATGTTCTAAATGTAATATTGTGGGGCATACCATTAGTAAATGTTTTTCAAGAATATCTAATTGCAGGCAAGTTTTAGGTTCCCAAGGGAACTAAAATTGTCCCAACTAATAAGATCAGACCCACTTAGATTGGGTACCACCCGGGAAATCTTTGAGGTGCTTCTTGCAGGTTATCAAATAAACATCTATTTGCAAGGACAAATTGTTCATAGGAAGTGTTATTCTCAACAAGTAACAGGGAATAAAGTAAAAATTTACATCTTTAACACCTAAGGATGAAAGTCATGTGATTTTTGGAGACTATGCCATGAGTAAGAAAGTAAGTTTAAATGAGTTGCTAAGAACTTTTAAGACCTGTGTTGGTTTACATATTTTCTTACTGTCTTAGAATCATTGCATGTTTATCAGAAAATCTTACATACTTAGTTTTGTTTCTCCTTAGAATGAATTAGATTGTTTACACTTATATTATATTATGGGAGATTGCATGCTAAGAATTGATGTTTTTGGTTCCCTTTCCCTATTTTTTTTGAGATGACAAAAGGGGAGAATTTGTTGATATTTTATTGAATATCTTAAGGGGGAGTTTGAGTTATTTTGATAAATATCTTAAGGGGGAGATTACTATATTTTGAAATTTGTTCTTTGTTGAATATCTTATGATTATTTTCATTACTATGCTTTAATGAGTTATAAAACCCGTCTTTAGATTCAGGGGGAGTATGGTTGCATACTGTTTTGAAAAAAATATCAAAGTTAATTGTCATCATAAAAAAAGGGGATATTGTTGATCCTAATATTTTGATAGACAATTAAATGTTGATGTTTTTGGTGGAACATATGGATTTATTGAGTGTTTCAGTTTATAAGTTCTAGTGAAGATATTATCATGAAGAAAACGAACGTTGAAGAGACTGACAAAGATGATGGACGTTAAGAGACCAAAGAAATTGAAGAACCTAGGAAAAATAACTCAGGTTAAATTTTTACTCTTAATGCATCCCGATTAGGATCACACATGACACAAAATACTTTTATGATTATGTGTGTTTTTAATAGTTGCTCCTATGTGAAATTGAAAAATAAACATTGTTTTAAGAAAGATAATTGATAAAATTGAATTTAAGGATTTAGTGGTGCTAACCGAGAAAAGAATTCAGTTAAAGGAGCGAAAAGGTCGAAGAAATTGAATGAAAATTAATTAAGGAAATGTGTTCTAACAATGGTTAGTCAACAGATAAGTTGACCTACGGAAATTAGTTGAACTCTCTGAAGCAGCCAATTGACAAGTAGGTCGACTTGTGGTTATAAGACGAAGTCTCTGGATCTTACGATCGACAGGTAAGTTGATCTGTGAATGTCTTTGAATCATCCAGTCGATAGATGGATAAGTAGTAGTTAACTTATGGGCGAGGAATTTTGGCTTGGGCTACGTCCTGAATTGGGCGGTCGACCGATGGGTGTTGGTCCATCAACCGATGGCTAGTTTTAGGTTTCGTAGAATTTTGAGATTTATTAAAAAAACTAGCCATTATTTGTTTACTTGATTGAAAGATCTTAGGGATATGGATATATTTAAGATATGATACTCCTAGTTGAATATCCGTATAGATATGGTTCAAGTATTTTTGATATATCTCAATTTGGTACATGTAATTCTTTCTATCTTATCTAATTGAGTTTGAGAAAATGTTTGAGGGACTTAATTGAATATTCTAAAAGATATTATTGTGTGAATTATACCAGGATTAAGTCATAATGATATATGAGGCCTATTAGTGCTTTTTAGATACTTATTATTTGAAAATTAGTCTTTGGAAGGCTTGTTCTAATTTCTTATATATAGACATGCAGATTTCACATAACAAGAAGACAATACACACAATATCAGAAACTATTCAGTCCCTAAGCTTTTCTAAGAGTCGTCATTCTTATATTATTTTGAGAGATCAATTGTGAGATCGATTATTGAGAAGTTCTTGAGTCAAAGCGCTATTTGATTTAGCGTCACCGATCCAAGCTGTCTTGAGATACTACGTGCAAACTATTTGATGTTTTCCTAGTGAGATTGTTCCAAGATTATTCTTTAATTAAGTATTTTATTATTATTATTTGCTTGGTGAATTAGTCTTTTTGAGAAATTATTTTTGAATTTTAAAAGCATAAAAATCTTTTAAAAATGATTTGTGTGTTAATCTGAATACGTGCTTAATTGTGCTTTCCGCATTATTTATTATAATCAGATTTTGTTTCCTCACTTTATTTCTATCACTAGTATCGGGACATTAATTGAGTATTAATTAATCTGGGGTGATGGAAGCTCTGAGTGGGAAAAAACTTATCAATTCTATAATTGGTGAGTTGTGTGCGGATTAGATATTATTGAGAATATCTAATCAGGGGTAACTTTGACTTTTGATCTCTTCTTATAAAGAGATTGAGGTTTGATCTTTGCCTAGAGTATAAAAAAGTTAGGTTACTTTTTTCCCTTGAAAAGAGCTTAGATGTGATTCTTCATGATTATGATCAATTGTGAGTAAATTGTAAATGTTCCATCCTTACTTGGAAAAATAATACTTTAAGTGATTGTGAGGTTTAAGTCTTGAGCCTACGGTATAAAAAGAATTAGGTTGTGATTCTCCCTGTAATAGAATTAGGTTAATCCTTAACTTGTGAAAGGATTAAGTTAGTCTTGAGCCTGAAAAAAAAAAAGAAGATAAGGTTATTCTGGACTCTGTGAAAAGGGATTGTAAAGGTTGATTCTGAGCTTATGAAAAGAATTATTGTGAGGGTTTGGTTCCTACCTGTAAAGGAATCTTGAGTTTAGTGGGTGCGAATCTCCGTGGGGCTTGTAGGACTGAATTAGCCAAGAGTAGTCTAGTGAACCAAGATATATCGTGGTGTTCTATTTTTTTTTCTTTATATTATTTATATTCTCTTGTTTGGGTGTGCACTTAATTGATAACATATATCAATTGCTATAAAGATAATAATTAATTTTAGGATAAAATTAATTATTTGATTTTTAAAGTGTTATATTCTCATAATTTTTAATACTACCCAATTCACCCCCCTTGGGTAGCTCACTGGGCTAACATGAAGTCCTTGCGGAAATGTGAGATATCTCTCATGAAGGTGCGACGGTGTCATCACGGGCAAGAAGAGGCAACTTGGGAGATCGAATCAAATATGCACGAGAAGTACTCATAATTGTTCGACAATTAAGGTATGTCTTGAGTTTCGAGAACAAAATTCTTTAAGGGGGGTAGCATTGTAACATTCTCAAATTTTAGATATTATAATTATAAAGTTGTGAGAGCAATTAAATTAAAAAATTTGGTGCAATTAAAAATTCCCTAGTGAAAATCACAAAAATTTAGGTGCCAAATTAACGGAATTAACTTAAAATTAAATTATCTAATGGTTTACCATAGTTTGGGCACATGATTCTTAGCCCAAAGTCTACATTTGGACCACTTAAGATTATTTAAAAATACCACAAATAAAATGTGCAAAAATTGGTAAATTATGAAGCTCAATGTAAATCATTAGAGCCCAAGTTTTATTAGAAAAAACCCAATTTTTTAGGGAGATAAGTGCAATTATTGAGTTTAATATGAATTATTTTATAATTAGGGGTGCTAAATATAATTTTTGAAATCCTTAATGGTTAAGGAATCAACTGTGACCATTTTTTTTTATATATATAAGCAATTCATTACAACCATATTAAAATCTTGTATCACCTCTCCACACATACTGGATCATAATTTAGTTAATGTACTTGTAATTTTGTTTGATAAATCTTTGTTGAGAAGGCTATGTGCTTTGGCCCAGCAGTCATGTAACCAATTTCTTTGGAGAGAGAGGCAGGGAGTTCAAACCTTGACATATATAGGTTATTGTGGTGGAAAATAATTTGCTATAAACTCATCCCGAAATGTTCTATAGCGACTCTCATCCTTCATCCCTTTGAGGAGTGAGCCTAATTACCTCTTGCAAATTGAAAAGAAAATAAAAAAAAAATGGTTGCAAGTAAATGTTCTTTCAAAGCATTAGCCCGATAGGTAAAAGTGAAAAAGGTAAGCCATTTCATCTCCAAGCAACTCCATCAGAGACCAAAAAAATATAATGGTCCCCATTTGCATGCATTGACGTCCATCATGTTTTCTTTTGGGTGATTTGACACTTTACACCCTTGTGTTGTTACCATTATTGTACTTTGGTTTCTACAATTTTAATTTGAACATATTAATATTTTAGGTGACGTTTGATTAATGCAACTTACCTATAGTAAGTAAAGTGAGACTGGGTTAATGTCGTGTTAATCGTGGACCATAAGATATGTTGTTGAATTGAAAAGATCCGCTTAAAAGGTGGTTATTGTCTTTTATATTAATATCAAATTATATTTTTGCATTAAATTTTTTTTTAAAAAAAAAATGTTGTTGAAAATTGACAGTTTTATGATTTTAAATGGATCAAGTAATTTTTTGAAAAATAGGTTTTGATAAAAATACTTGATCTATAACTGGTTTTTGTATTATGAAAACAGCCGGTAAAATAATTCAGATAGATATTAGTCCACTTGTAATATTAGGTAGGATCGGAGTGTGGTATGACTGTTGTGAGTACTGGAATACTTGATAATAGGAATACTTTTGGTGTTATTTATATAATTCGAATATGTGTAATTCAGTCTTATTTTGATTTTGATGCGAGGTTGTCTTTATAATTTTCATATCTAGTTGAAATATTATTTTTTACACATGCATATGAGTGTTGAATTTGTTTTGAGTTCATATGACAGAATAATTTGGTATCATTAGGTGTAATATTTTGGTAGGAATTTATGTCATGCAAATTAGAGAATTAAACGATTATTTTTTTTATTTATTTTTTTTATTTTACTAATAAAAATTGGTTGTTTACTTCTATTGGAAGCTTGTGGTGATATTTTTGCAAGATTATAAAAATTTAAATTGAAATTCATTATTATTATTATTATTATTATTTTCTCAGAGTGTGCAGTAGAAAGATTTAGAAACATAAGATTTTAGAATATAATTAATAAAGACCTTACGATTTTGAGCTATTCCTAAAAAAGAAATTTTGAGAATGAAATTTACTTAAGCGGGTAGATTGTAATATCCCGAAAATTTATATTTTTGTAAATATTATTTTATATAAATTTAATATTTGATTTTTTTTGGGAGATAAGTGTAATTGTTGAGTTTAATATGAATTACTTTATAATTAGGGACTGCTAAATGTAATTTTTAAATCCTTAATGGTTCAGGAATCAATTGTGACCAAGTTTATTATATATATATATAAATTAAGTATCTTGGGAATTAGCTTTTGTTCGTCTGAAAAATATATACGTTAAATAATATTTTGAGCGAGTAAAATATTTCTGTTTGGATTTCGGTTTTGGATTTCAGGTAAAATTTCTAACTCTTTTAATACATGTATCTAATCTCCATATTGTGAGAATTATGTTATTATTATTGTCGAATTATAGATGTTAATTTCTGTAAAATAATTATGATTACGTGAAAATTATGCCTATGTGTTTTATTTGTCGTATTAATTTGATACACGTATTAGAGGGATTAAAATTCTACTGCGCATTTGTTCACAACCCTATAGTTTTGGTTGCAGGGCTGGTGATAATGAAATGGCGCTAGGAATAATATAGGGATTTCTATTTGTAATAATTGTATTTAATATTTACCGTTGTAAAATTTACTTGAAAAGTTCTATAATTATAATTATCGCAATTATATTGTAAAATATTTCTCAAATTTTTATAGAACGAAATAGTTGTCATTCAGTTTTAGCATTAATTCTCCTTAGAGAGAAACCGAATGGTGGTCTTGAAAAATCGGGTCTTTAAAGGTATCGTAACTCATAACCCATGACCCAAGACCCTACCCATATAAAAAAAAAAAAAAAAAAAACCTTTGAATTCACGTGAGAAAGAAAGGCTAGGACCAAGACAAAACCCCCTTTTGCCTTCTCTTTCAACCTCCATCAACATAAGTGAAGAAAAGAAGAGAAGAAGAGAGAGAAATGGAGCAATCGAGAGAGGGAAATGTTAGAAAGAAGGTCTTGGGAGATTTGGAGCAAGAGATTTGAGAAAATCCATACGTGAAATCAAGTCTTGGTAGAGGATTAAGCTCAAAATTGGTAAGGTGCTAACCCCAGAAATTTTTATTAAGAGTTCTAGTATGAATTTTTATGATTTTAAAGGTTAAGATGTAAAGCATATTGGAATTAAACCAAGTAAGACTTGGATTTGGCCATGTATGAGTTGGTTAGGTTGAATTAAACATGATATTTAAGTGAAATCACCATGCATGAAATCTGATTTTATTTTATGGTTTAGAACTTTAACTTTATTATTTTCGGTTTTGGGGGATAAAATTTTAGAAAACCATGATGTAATTGAATTTTAGATTAATTAGTAATGTTTTATATTGGTTTGGGATGAATTTTATGCCTTAGGAAAGTCAAAAACATAGTTTTGGAGCACTGGACATCAAAAAGAAATGAAAAACCAAAATCTGGAAGTTTCAAATTTTGCACTCAGTTCATCTGAACAACCTGTCTTCAAAATTTCATAGCAATTCGTAGAAAAAAATAAAAATATGAAACTTATTGAAAATGAAACTAGACTCAATAAGGATGATTTTGAGCTATTATATTCTGTGTGTTCGAACTTGATATGATACCTTTATAGACCCCGAAACATTGCTGAAAGTAATCCCATTAGATTTTGACAACTTTGTTTACTGAACTTTGAAAAATCATAACTAAATGTAGAAACCTCGAAATTTAGTGATTCAAAGTGTATTTTAAATCTTGAGATGTACATTTTCATACACAAATATAAAACAAACAGAAAAAGATTTTAACAGTGGTAAAACAAGTGGAAAACCTAACTGCTCATAGTAAATTACTCTTACAACGCATAAGACCCCCTTAAGAAATAATAGGATATTAGAGGTACGAGCATAAAGTGATGGTGTTAATGAAAAGATGTTTAATTTTTCTTCCAACAGCTAGATGAGTTGAAGTATGGTGATTCGAGAATGCTAGGTAACCACCTGCATCTCGAGGAAGAGAATTCTATTCATTTTCTCATCTGTTTTTTAACATGCATTATATGTATGTATTCTTATGTGCTTATTTGAAAAATGTGTTTTCAAATGAAATTGGATTTGCGGTAAAAAGTTGAAGTTTGGACAAATTTAGTATTATAAAAGAAATATATACTTGTGTGTTAAATATATCTAGCTGGTGGTATTGCGATGATATCATGTGAGGACCGAGGAGATTGGGTCACCATGGAGCTCACCTTAGGTGCAAATCCCTAAACCCACGTAGGGGATACTCTAGAGTTACATTCGTATCTCACTAGATGGTATAGATTTCCAGTGGTACGGTTCGGTCACTAGGTATTGTAGTGATACACTTGTTATGTATGCGTTTTAAATTCTTATACTTCAATTTTATAAGTAGAAGTTTTATTACGATGTGTGGGTACATTATATATTTTTTTATTTATAAAGTTCTAGCCAGGGTATTATGGTTTATAAAATCATGTATTTTATATAAATATTAGAAAAATGTAATAAAATTGATGGATTTCCCTACTGAGCACGTTGTGCTCACCCATTTTTTCCTCTCGTCCTTAGGTAGTGCATAGGATAGGAGCAGAAGTAAATTCCAGTCTGATAGTACGCTATATCAAGTTTCTAGTTTTGGTGTATTTTGATCATTTTGATACTTTCTGTCGCTATGGACCACCCATTTTTTTTAAGCATGACATGTACTAATGGGCTATGTAAGGCTCAAACATTTGGACTGTTGGTTCGTTTGTAACCTTTATTAACTATGTGTCAATTGATACTGCTAAGGGCTCTATAGATTATATAGAAGCCCAATCCAATAATTTAGTTAGATTTTATTACAAATTTTCACCACGGTATTATCAAGTGTTTAATTAATTAGTAACATCTGCTATGCTTACCTGGTAAATGTAAAACAAATCGATGCTAGAGAAAAAAAAAAAAAAAAAAAAAAAAAAACACCTAATAAAATTAGGTAATTAAATAAAATTAAATGTCAAGGAATACGAAAAATCACAATAGGATTATCGGCGTACTACTTAAGTTGGCTATCCCGGGGCCTAATTCACGACCCTAGGGTTTGGGGTGTGACAATTTAAAACCATAGGATTTATGTAAAATATCACGGAAAATGAAATAATCAAGTTGACTGAATTCAAGCCCATTGGTTGACCGCCTCTGCAATGGTTCAAATTCAGGTCATTGCTCAGTTTCCCATCGGTGATCGCCTTTTCAGTCGGTTGACCAATTTAGCCAGTGGTCTCCCTTCTCAATTTTCTTCAAGCCATTGTTTCCATTAGTTGACTGACCCATACTGTCGATTGACTGAAATGACCAATAGCTTCCTCACACATTTTCTTTAAAGCTACTGTTTTGGTAAGTGAACCGACCATTTTTGTCGAATTATTGAATTAACCAAAATCTTCTCATTTTATGTGTGAAAAATATTTTCTCAATTCAACACTTTATCAAAAATATTTTCATAATTTTAACACTTAATAAAATTTATTAGGATCTTGAATTTATCACTTCTCATGATAACATACATAAGATTACTCATTTTAAATCGTTGTGCATGATCTTAATTTGGATTGCATGAAGAGCGTAAGAGTGATGAGTTGTTTTACATAGGAATACAAAAAAAAAAAAAAAACCTTCAATGCTCCAAAAAATCTTCAATTTCTTCACTTTGCACCCATCCTGAATCTCTTCATAAAATATTTGTCTCGTAAATCTTCAACAATTAACTTTTTTGAATCATTCTTTTTTCTCATTTGAATACATGGAACTTCTAATCCGAAATCACTCAATAAACCCATTAGTTTCATAAAATATCAATGTTCAATTGTCCATAAATGTATTGAAATCAATACATTTTTTTCCTATAAAAAGAAAGATAGAAATTAAAGATGCCATTTTTTTTTTTTTTGCAACATGTCTTGAAGCAACTGATTCTCATTCATCTTTAAATCCATAACTATTCTTTTTGGTTATGAAAAAGATAATCAAGGAAATAGAGAGACACGAGGTTCAAGAGAAGCATCACTTGCTAGGCTAGGCGGAACATTAGTTGAGGCATGATTAGCATTTTGACACTTTAGAAACTGTGATTTTGCATGGTTTTAAGAATTTATCTCTCTCTATATATATATACACACGCGCGTGCACACACATATATATATATACTTGTTCAAGACTATTTAGAAAACTAAAAGGAACTTTGGGCTATTGTTTCTGGTTTACGAAAGATGGATACAGAAAGGTAAAAGGGGGCACATGGAGAGCACTAAGCACCATCCATAAAAGGATTTCTTTGCAGAAGCAGATGCACATCTTGCACTTCCTACAAGAAAGTGAAAAAGTGGACTATAAACTCTTTGATTTCATTATATACAATTGCATTGATTGCTGGCACATCCACAAAGCCGAATAATATTAGCATTGCCAAGTTTTCATTCTATTCTTGGGGTTATTTCCAAGTACATTTCCTTTATAAGGCCAAGCACTTTCTCTATCCTTTTTGTTTGAATGGGATTGTTTTTATCCATGTATGTAATATTATTGCTTTCTTCCTCAGGTTTCTGATGTGTTTGTGGGCGGGAAAGATAAATTGAACCTTTCTAGTATTAATTATGACCATTGAAAGTAATCACCTCACATGCTCATGTTCAGGAAAATGTTTTGAAAACAATATGTTTCCCCTATAGAAAGATAGATAGAACATAAGGAAACACGTCTTTGAGTTAGAATTAATACAGAACATTAAAACAAAAGTTGATGTGTGTAAAACTCCCGCCTCAAACTGACTTAGATATGAAATCCTAAACGGGTCGGATTCGTTATATGGACTCCAAATTAAAGTCATGTAAACCCGCCTGTTAAATGGGCTGGGGCAACATAAGCCCATGATTCAAACACTGATTTAGTGATCTATATGAATATATGGGCGGCCACATGATAAGGCCTATAATTAGGTATGTATAAGCCCAAGGTGTCAAAAACCAAAAGAGGAAACCAATCATTTCAGAGTTTCGGTCTAAACCTATATACGTTAGAATAAGTCTGAATTGACTGTAACAGTCCATGATTAATGGGGACTGTTACAGATATTCTCCCTTAAAGACGGGGATAATGGCTATTATACGTAACGGTAGAAAGATACGAGCAACTAAATGATATTTCCATTCAAGAGGTAACAAGTAAATCACCCCATAAAAAGAAAATAAGGTGACTGGTAATAGGGACTCCGATTGAAGTGTGCAATTTATTCTCACTATATTCAGATTAATTTATTCTCACGTCAGAGGTTCTTTAGTTGACACCACACCGGTGTCCCCTATTAGAATTCACGGTTTTGCAGGTAAAAAGGAAGATGAAAGATTTTCTGGTACGTGTGGAGCTTGACACGTGACTGATAATGTTTTACTACATCATATGGTACCGTCTGTGGGAAAATGAACGTAAAACACTACGTTGCTGATATGAGGCACTTGCGAGCTAGGGCACCAGTGATTATTCAGAATAATGACTTACCACTACCATCAGTCCTAGATGTACCTGAAGAACAACACGAAGATGATCGTTCGCAGCAGTGTGAAGAGATTCTGTCTGATATGATATCTGTTGCAGTAAATATGAATGCAAAGATAGACGCTCTTAACATGAAAATGGCTGAGATGATAGAAAGTATCAAGTACATGGTTGGCATAATCGCTAACAACAGGTCGCAGTTCAATACGAGCACTCATGGAGTCAGGGAGGATGTAGAAACTCCACGATATGCTGATCCCCAATCTTATGAAGAACGACCTGCCCATGGAAAGGCCAGTCATCAACCAAAATGAGGAACCAGTATTCAAACTGAGACTGTTGATTCACATCGACAAATCAGGAGTCAAGTGGAAAGAGTTCGGCCTCTGGACAAGCTGGATACATTATTGAAGGGTACTGAGATGCCCTTCTCCCCGGAAATACTGGCTATCCCACTTTCTGAAAGGTTCGATCCAACAAAGTTTGAAAAGTACGATAGGAGAACTGATCCAGTGGACCATATCTGACAATTCAAACATGTTATAAATTTGTATAATTCCAGCGATTCCACCATTTACAGGGCTTTTGCGACCACTCTGAAGGGATCAGCTCTTGAATGGCTGCATTCTCTTCCCGCGAACTCTATAACATCGTTTAATGAGTTCGAAAAAAACGTTCATCAACCGTTTCATAACCTGCCAGAGGATAATGAAAGGGCCAGATTTCCCGCTAGCTCTGCGTCAGGAAAAATGAGAAACTTTGCGTCAGTATATGAGCCAGTTTAATGAGGAACTAACTTTCATTAAAGGTTATGATACAAACCTTGTTATCAATGCTTTTATATCAGGGTAGCATCCTGGCCAATTTCAAGATTCTTTAACCAAAAAGTGCCCTCGGAGTATAACAGAGTTGATGGAGAAATCCAAGCCTTACATGAAGTTAGAAGATATAAAACTGGCTAGAAAAGGCAGGGGGTTATTTCGTGATCATCTCAGGCAAAATGAGAAAGATATTGGCAAGGAAAAAATTGGCATGTCTGAGAAGCATAAAGACTAAACAAGGAATTCAAATTCCAGGCCAGTAGTTCACCAGGAACCAAGCCTTCCTAGATTGTGCATGCCGATCTCACGGATCCTGCAGGAGATTCATGCGTCTGATATAATTCAATGGTCTCCCAGACAGACCACTAAGTCAAATTGGAAGAATCCCTCTAAGTATTGCATTTCCATAAAGATCATGGTCACAATACAGATGATTATTGGGAGCTTCAGAAGAAGATCGGGTGAATTGCAGAATTGGGACAATTGCGGGATTATATGCAAGATCGTCCCAGGGATAAGAAGAGACCCAAAAATGATAACCGAAGTGAAGAATGTCGAGCAAGAGAGCGAAATGAAGAGCATCCTAAAGAAAATCGAGAGGTTATATTCATGATAAATTCAGTCAAACTGAGTACTGGGGAATCCAATCGTGCACGAAAAAGAAAGCTGCGTGAAGCGACGTTGGAACGTTATTATGGGGAGTGGTTGGCGGTAACAAAGTCATTCCCTATTATCACATTTTTTTAGGATGATTGTAGAGGGATTGTTCACCCTCATGAAGATGCCTCAGTCATATCTTTGTGGATTTCAAGTTTCTAAGTCCGACGTATCTTGATTGATAATGGTAGCTCATCAAACATTATCTTTGTTAGTACTTTAAAACAGATGGGAGTGCCGAGCTCAGACGTAAGCTCAACACAGACTGTTATGGTAGGATTTAATGGCGACCTCACTTCTCCTTGTGGCAAAATTATTTTGTCAGTCACCTCTAATAAGGAGGAGCAAGGTTACACAAAGGCCATAGAGTTCACGGTGATAGACTCCATATCGCCATACAATACCATTCTGGGTCGTCCATGGTTACACGCAATGAGAGCTGTAGCGTCAACTTATCACCAATGTATGAAGTATGCCAGAAGAGATTCAGTGGCAGTTATAAGAGGAGATCACGTCTCTTCAAGACAGTGTTTTGCCATAGCTATGAAGGGAAAAAGCTCTCCTTTATAGCAATCAAAGAAAGTTCATGAAGCAGGTCCACATGTAGACTCGGCAAGAGAGATTGATGATTTCAGATAATACTCCAGTGTGATTCAACCTGCTGAGCAAGTTAAACAAATAACTTTCAATGACGGAACTCAGAAGCTTTTGACTGGCGAATCATTAAGCCAGACCGAGAAAGCGGAGATTAGGAAACTGCTTCAAATGAACTTGGACATTTTTACTTGGTTGCCAGCTAATATGAAAAGAATAAGTACTGATGTTTTTGTTCATCGTTTGGACATCTGTAGATCGTATCCTCCAGTTCAGCAAAAAAGAAGAACGTTCAGTCCTAAGAAAGAACAAGTAATTGAAGGTGAAGTAAAGAAATTGCTTTTTATTAACCACATCAGGGAAGTGACATACCCCAGATGGTTGGCTAATCCAGTTCTCGTCAAAAAGAAGAATGAAAAATAGAGGATGTGTGTGGATTTTACTGATCTGAATCCAGCATGCCCTAAATATTGTTATCCGATGCCAAGGATTGATCAGATGGTTGATGCTGCTGCCGGGTACCAACGCTTGTCCAAGATGGATGCTTACTCAGGTTACAATCAAATCTGCATGGATCAGCAAGATGAGGAAGGAACATCATTTATCACACTGAAATGTACTTATTGTTATAAAGTAATGCCTTTCGGTTTGAGAAATACAGGTGTTACTTATCAGCGGTTAGTGAATCGCATTTTTCAATATCAAATTGGGACTACCATGGAGGTTTATATACATGATATGCTGGTCAAAAGTTCTAAGCAAACAGATCACCTCTCCCATTTGGCTGAAGCTGTTTCTGTTCTAAGAAGGTACGATATGAAGTTGAATCCTGAAAAGTACGTTTTTGGGGTCACCTCCGGCAAGTTTCTTGGTTTCGTAGTTAATCAGCTCGACATTACAGTAGATTCAGGACAAATAGAAGTTGTCAACAATCTAAAATCCCCTTATTTTATACGAGAAGTTCAAGTGTTAACTTGAAAATTGGCGGCTTTAAATAGATTCATCTCAAAATTTACTGATAGGTGTGCTCCCTTCTTCAAAATTTTGAGGGAAAACAAAATATTTCAGTGGGATGATGACTATGAGCGTGCTTTTCAATCTATTAAAGATTATTTGGGCTTAGTAGAAACATTGGCAAAGGTATACCCAGGAGAAGAGTTGAAGCTATATTTGGCAGTAACCCTTGTAGCAGTAAGTACTACACTAGTTTAAGAACATGCAAGAGGGCAGAGGCTGATCTACTACGTCAGCAAATTATTGGTTTCAGCTATACAGAGTTGGAAAAACTAGCATTAGTTTTGGTAATTGCTGCTAGGAAGCTCCGACCCTATTTTCAAGCACATGTAGTAACCATGCTGACTTCATACCTACATAGGGCAGTAATACACAGACCAGAAGCATCTAGACGTCTAATGAAGTGGACTGTTGAGCTGGGTGAATTTTTCATCCAGTACAAACCTAGAACAGCAATCAAAGGGCAAGCTTTAGCTAACTTCATTGCTGAATTTACTTCTTCATTGAATAAAGAAACAACATCCTATTCTGTCGCCCAGTGGAAGTTAGGGGTTGATGGAACCTCAAACATGAAAGGATGTGGAGTAGGAATAATCATACAAACACTTGAGATAGATCAGCTTGAAAAATCCGTACAGTTAGGTCTCCAAGCTTCCAACAACGAAGTGGAGTATGAAGCAGTGGTTCTCGAGCTAACTCTTGCCAAGGAATTAGGTGCTCAGCATCTGGAAGTGAAGTCAGATTCTCAGGTGGTGATCAATCAGGCTAATGGATTATTTCTTATAAACGAAGACAAATTACGCCTCTATGTAGAGAAAGTAAAAGATATTACTTCCCAGTTTCAAAGCTGTAAATTTGAAGCCATCCCAAGAACTGAAAACGCCAAGGCTGATTCTTTGTCAGTACTTGTTTCGACTTTGGGATCAGATCAGAAGTCTGAATTGGTTGAGTTTCTAGATCAGCCATTGATCACTCCAACCCCTTAGTGTACATGTATAGGTCAGTTGGATGAAGAAATTGATTGGAGGACCTCTGTAGTTCAATATCTGAAGAGAAGAGTATCACGAGATGACAAGGATGCCGCTCGAAAAATTGTTTATAAATCATCAAGGTATGTGTTATCTGAAGACAAACTGTATAGGCAATCTTTTTCCCAACCTTTGTTGTTGTGTCTAGGACCAAAAGAAGTGAGTTATGTTCTACAAGAAATACATGAAGGCGTGTGTGGAAATCATCAAGGGGGAAGGTTCTTGGTTCATAAAGTGTTGAGAGTGGAATATTATTGGCTAACTATACACACTGATGCAGCAAAATATGTACGAAAGTGCGACAAGTGCCAACAATTCTCTAATGATATCAAGGTCCAAGCTCAGCAACAAACTCCAATCACTAGTCCTTGGTCATTTGCTCAGTGGGGAATGGATGTTTTGGGTCCTTTTACTGTAGCTCCTGGAAACAAGAAATACTTGTTGGTGGTGATAGACTATTTGACCAAATGGTTTGAAGCAGAGGCTTTTGTAACCGTAGGTGAAAATGAAGTAAAGAATTTTCTCTTGAAATAAGTCATTTGCCGTTTTGGCATACCTGTTGTTCTTATATCCAACAACGGAACTCGATTTATTGGAGAAAACATTGGATGGATGTACAATGAGTTCAATATACAACATCGAACATCCAGTCCAGCATATCCCCAAGCAAACAGACAAGCAGAGGTAACCAACCTTTCAATTAAAGAGGCACTCAAAAAATACCTAGATGATGCTAAAGGTAAATGGGTGGAAGAACTTCCTCGAGTCTTATGGGCTTATCACACCACCCTGACATCTACAACTGGAGACACACCCTTTTCTTTAACTTATGGAACTGAAGTTGTCATTCCAGTTGAGATTGGGGTGCCAACCAGAAGAGTTGCTACTGCTGATTTAAGAAACAATGAAGCCTGCATACGAGAAGAATTGGATCAACTTGAAGAAAAGCGTGATAAGGCATTAATGCGTATAGTAGCTCATATGACTAAGATGGCACGCAAATTTCATCATGCAATTCGCCTAAGGAGTTTTACCATTGGAGACTTGGTACTTCGACGGGTAATGCCTCACCAACCAGAAGCTCGCCTGGGAAAACTTGCTCCAAACTGGGAGGGCCCTTATCGTGTCATTAAAGTTAATAGACTAGGAACTTATTAGCTTAAAGAACTTGATGGAGTTGTTGTTCCTAGACCATGGAACGTCTCCCATTTGCGGAACTATTTTGTATGAGTTCTTTATCTTTCATTTTATTTTTATTTTTTAAATAAGTTGTCTTCTAAATACATTTTTTTTTATAAAAGAAATAAATGTTTAATTCCATGAGATTTGTGTTTTTTAACTAAGTTCTTCAACTCAGAATTGAACTAAGCACATAACTCAGCATAACAACTGGGCACCTCAGTCCATCAAACAACTGAATTTTTCAACTCATAATTTAACTGAGGCAATAGCTCAACATTTAACTGGGCACCTCAGCCCAGTTACAACTGAGTGCTTCAACTCATAATTTAACTAAGCCAACAGCTCAGCATTTAACTGGGTACCTTAGCACATCTTACAACTAAGTACTTCAACTCAGAATTTAACTAAGCCAATAACTCAGCATTTAACTAGGCACCTCAGCCCAGTTACAACTCAGTTACAACTGAGTGCTTCAACTCAGAATTTAACTGAGCCAACAGCTCAACATTTAATTGGGCACCTTAGCCCAACTTACAAATGAGTGCTTGAACTCAGAAGTTAACTGAGCACATCAGCTCAACATTTAACTGAGCTCCTCAGCCCAATATTTTTCTGCATTTTTTAACTCAGAAATTAACTGAGCACATCAGCTCAGCATTTAACTGGGCATCTCAGCCCAGCTTACAACTGAGTGCTTCAACTCAAAATTTAACTGAGCACATCAGCTCAGCATTTACTGTGCACCTCGACAACAATCAGTTGATTTGACCAAAGTTTGGCTGAGCTATCAGTTGGTATTATCAGGAGCAACATTCCGTGCTGAGCTCTCTGCTGGCACCTCGTCTGCTGAACTGGGTAAATCTTGATGTTCTTCGGTTGCTTCTTCTATTTCGTCATCAAGATCTAAGAAGGAGAGATCGGCCTCAGGAAGCTCCTCTGACACCAGTCTTTGCCAGAAAGCAAAGTCGACCTTCTGAAGCCTCTTTGATTCTTTCTTGAAAGAAGACTAGAGGTCGTCAATCTTTTTTTTGGCCTTCTCTTGTGCAGCACACACCTCAGCAGACATTTGCTCTTTTTCAAAATAAAGCCTTTGAAGAGCAACCTCTTTCTCTTGAAACTGATCATGATTTCTCTAGAGGGCAGCATCTTTCTCTTTGATCTCGGCATCCTTCTGGTCAATTATCAGACGGGCTAAGGTAAGTTCCTCCGAAAGGTTACGGGATTCTACTCTGAACATTGTGATTGACGTCCTAAGCTCGTTATTCTCAGAGAAGAAAAGTGCATTACTCTTTTGGAGAGCCTCCCTTTGTTCATTGGCAGATTGCAATTCAGCTCTGAATTGTTCTTGAGAAGATCTGGACAAGGCAAGATCAGTGGCAAGCCTTAACTTCTCATTGTCCAAATCTTGTACCTTAGCCTCAACCTTGCTGAGCTCAGTTATTTGGTGCATCAGTTGGGCATCCAGCTCGTTCTCATCCTCAGCACAATTAACTAGAGTGGAAGACATATGCATACACTGATATGATAAGGTTGTTATTAGATGAGGTCAAACAGTCAGATTACTTAGTAAAGATAGACTACAATGGTGTAAATACCTGGAAATGGGCATAGATCACCATTCGAAAGATTTCGGGTTTGTTCTTGCCTTCAGTTTTTTTCTTGCCTTTATCCCAGGATTGGTCATAAAGAAATTTAATGGTGTCATAGAAAATAGAATGATAACTTGGAACAGAAGTACTAACTTCATCAATAAGTTGACACATTTGTTGTTTAGTCATTCATCGACAGATTCTTTGGCTGGAAGTAAGGACTAGGAAAGACTGATGACTAGTTGTAGGAGGATCAAAAACTAGAGGATCGGCAACAGAAGGTTCTGCAGCAGGGATATCAGCTGATCTAGAAAGAGAAACTGACTTGGAAGCAGAAGATGGTTCCCCTTGAGTTTGCTGAGTGGTGCGAACCAATGATGGAACTGCAATAGGAATAACGCCTCTTCGGATAAGGATGAGAGGTTGGCAGTCATCATTCGATATTGCTACTTCAGGACAATCATGAGAAATGACTTGACATATGGTTAGGCTGCCAGCAACATTGCAAGGAGGCTGGGATGATGAGTGATCGTTCTTTTTGGCGAGTCTCTTTACCGGTCTTTTCCTTTCCGGGTATTGATCTGAAGTTCAGCTAATTCTTGAAGATGAGATGGATCCATTGAAGGTCGGGCGAATGTCTAATATGCTAATTCTATGTAAAAGCGGTCTTTGGGGATTAGAAGCTTGTTCAATTCTTCTTTAAGTCTTGGAGTGAGACCGAGTTTCCGACCAGCGCTGTCACCTGCATTTGATAAATCAATAAATATGAACCAAATTACTTCAGCAGAATTTTAAATAAGAAATAAACTGTTGGGTATATCATTAGTTGGGGAGCTGAAGAGTTTTCGTACCACTGAGGATTGTCCTATTTCTTCATAAGAGAATTTCCCATCTCCAGAAAAGAAGAAGTACCATGACTGCCAGTGTCTGACCTTCGTTGGAAGGTCTATAAGAAACGAAAATTCTTTGGGGATAGAAAGGTAATATCTATCAATTTTGGCGAGGTATTTGAATTGGCTTATGCTTCTAATTATATCAATGAAAAGGGTAACGTCATTTCATCTAGCAAGAACTATGGCTCCCATAATTTGGTGAAAACTATTTGGAGTTAGCTGAGCTAGAGTAATTTCCGTTTGGCAAAAAAGATTACAGATGAGTGGGAAAAAAGGAAAAGTGAGTCCATACTCAAACATCTAGAGATAGAAGCACACCTCATCTTCTCTGGAATCTTGAGGACGTTCATCCTTAGACGGAACCTTAATCGACACAGATAAAGGGATACTATATTGTTCCTTAAATACTGAAAGCCATTCTATTGGGAACTTACTTGCCTCTAGATCTATATCAGGGTTAGAATACGAAGGAGTTTGCACAGTCGCCAACTGTTCCATTGCAAGATTTAACGATGAGCCCACTTCAATGGAGTTAATTGATTGATTTGATGACATTTTGTAAAATAATGAATAGCAACTCAAAATACGAAGAAAAATGTCAAGAATCGAAGGGATGCAAGGAAGAACTTACTCAAAGAAGAAGTGATATTTCGTTTCTCTTCGTCTAAATCGTCGCGAAAGTCAGGAGGACAAATGATATGTGTAAAACTCCCGCCCCAAATTGACCTACGTATTAAATCATAAATGGGTCAGATTCGTTATATGGGCTCTGATAGGTGTAAATTATCTATTTATTTTCAATCTAAATTTGTTAGTTTTCGAGTACGTTTATAGTTATTTTTATATATTTTAATATGTTTTTATTCTTTTTGTATTAAAATAATTGCGTGGGGTGAAAAGGTATGAAATCGGAGTGAAAACAATGTGACCGAACCAAAGCGGATGAAGTTACGGTGGATAAATGAGAAAGGAGACAACATTGTGAATGAATCCCACCGCTTAGGCGTCCAGACCTCTGCCTAGGCTACGAATATGTTGAGAACATTTCCAAGTCCACCGCCTACTTCTTCGCCTAGGCAGTCACCAAACCTGCAAAGTCAGTACAGGTGCTGTAACTTCAAAACTATTTTGGACTATGATTCAATTCGATTTTGGAAAAACTTAAAACATAGAAGTTGTATATATTTGTCTTAGCTTTCCATAAATTTTTGAATCACCTCAATCGGAGTTTGGATGAAGAAGTTACAGTCAAAACAAAAGTGCAAACCTATAGTAACTTTGACTAGGAGAAAATCCGGAAGAAAGTAAACCGACCTAAATTTGGCTAAGCGAAGTTTTCTTCGCCTAGGAAAAATCCTTTGTGCAGAATAGATATTTTGGAGATCTGTTTTGGCCTATTTAAGCCCTTCTCTCCTCCTTTCTTCCATCTTATTCAGCTCCTAAGGCCTTAGGCCATATTTTAGGGTTAGGATAAGGGATTTCTGAGGGAGAGCTCTCAACCTAAGGTGGAGGATCAACGAGGAAGCGATCGCTCGACGTTTCTAGCGGCAAATCTTTAGATATCGGCTAAGTCGCTCATTTCCTCTCTTTGTTTTCTTCATTTTGGTAATTGTTGATCATGTTTAGCTCGTTTTACATTGTATAAATGGTTAGGGCCATGAGTTAAACATGGATTGTAATAGGGATTAACGTATTATTTATGAAAATGTAGTTTTGGTTGAATTTGTGTTTCTTTCTTGGTTGTTCCTTATAATTTCGATTGTGTTGCCGTGTTTTCTATGATTATATGCTAGTTTAGATATATTGAGAATACGAGATTTGATACTCGGGAGAGATAACCCCGAATTCAGACTAGGGTTAACACAACACGATAATCTAACAACCCGGGAGGGCATTAGAAAGTGTGCAATCGATGACATTGGGGCGAGACTTACGTGACCTAGAGTCGTTAAGACATTAAGGGGGATTTCGGCGTTGACACGAAGTCACGTATTCCCTCGTCTTAAACTCGGAAGAAGTGGCGGGGGAGTTTACGAACCAAGATTGTCGGATACGCCGAATGCCGTTAATATTAACTAAAACAAAATCAAACGCATTTAAGTAAATAAAGTTAATCCCAAGAAAATCTACTCCCCTAAACAATCTCAAATTAGTATTTATAATATAGTTAACTTAATTAATATTTTAGTTTAGTATTAGTATTAAATTAAATTCCATTTTTAGCGCCTAGATAAAATTAGGTTATGACAATTACGATACTTGATAGTAATCTCAACCAATCCCTGTGGATACGATATCTGACCGATAGGTCTACTATACTAAAACTTGATTCGTACGTTTGCGGTGAAAGTGACAGCGCTTATTTAGCGGCCACCAAGCTCCGAATTAAAGTCAGGTAAACCTGTTTATTAAATGGGTTGGGGCAGTATAAGCCCATGATTCAAACACTGATTTAGTGATCTATATGAATATATGGGCGGCCACATGATAAGGCCTATAATTGGGTATGTATAAGCCCAAGGTGTCAAAAGCCAAAAGAAGAAACCAGTCATTTCAGAGTTTCGGTCTAAACCTATATACGTTAGAATAAGTCTGAATTGACTGTAACAGTCCATGATTAATGGGGACCATTACAGATATTCTCCCTTAAATAAGGGGATAATGACTATTATACGTAACAGTAGAGAGATACGAGCAACTAAATGATATTTCTATTCAAGAGGTAATAAGCAGATCACCCTATAAAAAGAAAATAAGGTAACTGGTAATAGGGACTCTGATTGAAGTGTGCAATTTATTCTCACTATATGCAGATTAATTTATTCTCACGCCGGGGGTTCTTTGGCTGACACCACACCGATGTCCCCCATTACAATTCACGGTTTTTTAGGTAAAGAAGCAAGACGAAAGATTTTCTGGTACGTGTAGAGCTTGACACGTGACTGAGAATTTTTTACTACATCAAAAGTTGATATCAATACCTTCCAAGATTTTTAATTTTATTATCATTGTCATTTTATTTATTTTTGTTTTTTGTAATGGGGAAAGAAAATCAAACATCGATGGAGCATAGTCATGGTCCCCATTACTTCTTGTTCCATTGGCAATATTTGAATCTACATAAAAGTAGCAAAAGAAAAAATAATGCATTTGCATATACTAAGGTAAGTCATGGACCGACACATTGAACGTCCAATAAGTGATCGTATTGGTACTAATATTAGACCAAAAAAAAAATCACTCTTCAAGTTCGATGCATTCATAAATGCAAATATAACACCAAACATACATTTTCCTTTGCCCTTTTCCAAAAACTAAAATAAAAATAAAAGCAACATAAATTTCACTTTTTATACAGTACTGAACATCACTCTTCTTTGTTTGTTGTTTTTCATTGGTACAATGTATTTTTCTACAATATGTTATTAGTGTATGAGAATTTCAATGACTACATGTTTAGGAAAAAAAACACAATCTTGCAGCAACTGGTTCTCATTCATCTTCAGATCCATAATTAGTCCTTTTTGGCTATGAAAGTAAGAATCTTATATAGAGAGTCGAGGTCTAGAAGAAGCACCACTTGCTTGTCTAGGCAGAACATTAGTTGAGGCGCAATTAGCATTTTGACACTTCTGAACCTGTGATTTGGCATGGGCTTCAAGAATCTCTCTATATATATACACACACACATGTACATGCACACATAGCCATACATAAATTTCCTGTTTCAAGGCTAGAAAACTAAAAGCAACTTTGGACTATTGTTTCCAGTTTATGAAAAGTGGATAAAGTATGGTAAGAGGGACACATGGAGAGCGTTGAGCAATATCCATAAAAGGATTTGTTTGCAGTAGCTGCTCATTTTGCAGCTCCTACTAGAAAGTGAAAACCTGGAAAGTAAACTCTTTGATTTTATAATGTACAGTTGTATTAAATGCTCTCACAGCCACAAACCTAAATAGTAATAACACTACCAACTTTCCTTTCTATTGTTGGGTTGATTATATATTTCTTTTATAAGGCCAAGCACCACTCCAAGAAGAAAATATTTCTATCACACTTATTAAATATAATTTATCTCGTTTTTTAAATAAATGGTGATTATAAAATAATAGATGACATATAATCTTATTTAAAATTTATTATGTGATTAAAAATATTTTTTAGCTCAATTTTTAAATTAAACATGATAATAATAAATAGTTTTTATCACGGTTTATTATTAAAAGTGAGATGTTTTATGTATGGGGGAAAAATGAGAGCTAAACCCGAAAAAAAAAAAAAGCCGCTTCTCTTTAATCTGTCCCGCGCTCAATGCTTCCTTCCTCATTCATTCATCAACCTAGAGAGACGCTCGCATAAGACCTAAGGGCCTAAGGCTACCATCCTTACCTTACTACGCTGATATCTCCCATCATATGAGATTCACTGCCAATATCGCTCACCTTGCTCGCACCATCATCTTCGTTGTGCTTCAATACCTAGTCAATCGGATGTTTCGTTGTGCCACTCTCTAGTTAATTGGACGTTTTGTTGTCACTCTCTCTATTCAATCAGAAGTTGCTCCAACCCTAGCAGTGCCTCTATTGTCGTCTCTCAATCTCTCATGGCCAGGTAAGTCTACAACTTCCTCGCGAAGTACCTCCTTGTTCTCTGTCCCATTGTGAAACTACCAAACCCTAGTTATCTATTCCTCGTGAAGTACCTCATTCTCATCGTTTTGCGTCAAAACCGCTAAATCCTGGTATTTCTTGGAACCCTAACTTCTCCCTTTGAAGACATTTCTCCATCTAATTATATGGGTTCAATTTATTGTTCAAATCAGAAAGTTGGGAATTTTCTATTGTGCTTTCTCTGTCTCACCGTCTTCCTATCAGGTAAGCAACTACTGTTAAATTTTCTTTTTCTTTTTCTTTTTTGGCATCAAGTTTCAATTGTTCAATTCTCAAATAATTAGTAATTACTTGATCGGTTGAGATTGTGTTCGTTTTTTTTTTTTGTTTTTTTTTCATATCTAGTTGATCTGTATGCTTACGAAAATCCTAGGTTTCATTTTATCCCCTCTCCATTAGATGAATTAAGTTTTCTACGAATCCATTATCGTTGAATTGGGTTATTGAATTCCTGTTTCAGTGTCCTCGGACATGTATCGAACACTTCTTCAAGTTGTTTGTATAATATGAGAGTTGTTTTCTTAAGGGATAAAGACACTTTTGCCCTGACTAATGGTTCCGGTGCTTAATTGTCCCTCCATATTGGAAAGTCAACACATTTGTTCCTCACATTTAAAAATATTTCAATTTTGATCCAATTAAGGTCAATGGTTGCGGTCATTCGATCATTTTGGTCATTTCAACTTCAGTTAATTACACTTTACACCCTATTATTTTTAAAATTATATTATTTATCCTTAACTTTTTAAATAATTATATTTATCTCTCACCCTATCCCACCCTCTCACCGCCACCGCCAACCACCACCGTCGCCACCCGCCGCCACCACTTCTACCAACCACCACCGCAACCACCTCCACCAACCGCCACTACCAATTGCCATCAACACCACCCGCCACCGCCAACATCCAACTCCAAACAACCGCTAACCACCACCACCACCGACACCGCCGCCGCCAACCGCCAATCGCCCACCGCCATTGCCGGAGAGATTGTATAATTATATTTTATTTTGTTTAATAAAAGGGTAAAAAAGAAAAAATTATTTAAATAAGGATGTTAGTTTAAAAAGATATTTTATTTTGTTATTTTGTTTAATAAAAGGGTCAAAAAAGTAAAAAATATATTTTATGCTGTTAAACAACATAACAAAATAAATTATATATTTACATTAACATCCTCAGTTAACTAAATCTATTTTTTTTACTTTTTTATTAAACAAAATAAAATTAATTATACTCTCTCTTTGGTGGTGGCGGTGGCGGTGGTGGTGGTGATTAGCGGTTGTTTTTGGAGTTGGATGTTAGCAGTGGCAGTTGGTGGCGGCAGTTGGCAGTGGCAGGTGGTGTTGGCGGTTGGTGTTTGGTGGTGATGGTGGTTGGTAGTGGCAGTTGGCGGTGGCGTTTGGTGGAGGTGGTGGATGTGGCGGTTAGCGGTGGTGGTTGGTGGAGGTGGTGGTGTTGGCGGTGGCGGTGGTTGGTGGTGGCGGTTGGTGATGACGGTGGTGAGTGGTGGTGATGGGTGGTGGTGACAATGAGAGGGTGGGATACGGTGAAAGATAAATATAAAAGGGTAAAAAAATATAATTTTAAAAATAATAAGGTGCAAAATGTAATCAATTGAATGGTAGAAATGACCGTAATAACCTTTGACCATAACCATTGACCTCAATTGGAGCAAAATCGAACAATTTTCAAATGTGAGAGACAAATGTGTCGACTTTCAAATATGAGAGGTAATTGTGCACCGGAGTCATTTGTCAAGAGGCAAAAACGCCTTTTATCTTTTTCTTCTTTATTTATTTATTTATTTTTATTTGTTTATTTTCGTCACTGAGTTTTATTTTTCCAGTTACATAAACTATTTGTTTCTTGGTGATTACGCTGATCGAGGGCAGCATAGCTTGGGGACCATCACTTTGCTCCTCGCTTTAAAGGTAAGTTCCTATTCTTTGTTGTTTAACTTCCTCATTTTATATGATGATGTTCTTTTATTTGACCACCATGCTTTCTTGTTTGTATGATGTAAGATTGAGTATCTTGAGTGTTAATCTAATATATGGACTTCTCCCACTTGGCCCATTAGGGCTTCCACTTCTACTATAAATAGTTATGTATAACATTGTATTGTGTGTATCGTTTTCACAAAATTAATATATTATTTATGTTCTCCACTTCTCAATTATCGTAACATGGTATTAAGAGTAAATTTTTTCTGAACTTGTTCTCTCTAATTTTTATTTTTATTTTGCAACCCTACGCTTCCGCCGCCGCTTTCTTTTTTTTCAAGTGGTTTTCGTCGCTCCTATAGACCTCATCATCGCTCTGATATCAAGAATCACCGCAACACCGTCTTCGTTTTGTAGAGACGAACACAATACCACTAAAATCACCGCCACTGGAGCATCCACGCGCCGTTACGTGCCTCCCAAAGCCTATAGTACTACTAAGTCTCGTCGTCTTGAATTTTGGGCTTTACTGCCTCAACCAAGACTCCAAATCCATCCCAAAATATACCATCAGAATTCTCTCGATGACACAATTCCAAAAAAAGAAAAACCATCACAAAATCTCGATACACGTGCCTCACATGCCAGGAGAAGAGACTAGCAGCCTGTCCACGCAACACCGCCACATCGTCCACATTGTTAATTTCCACGTCAGCTCTAATCATTGTCCAGTCAGCGCCACATCATCAGCCACGTCAACGTTGATCTGTCACGTCATCAGCCATATTAGCGTTAACCAATTGCCACGTCAGTGCTATATCAGCAATTGAATCTACCACGTCTGTAGTTAACCCTACCATATCAGCGCCCAATTAGCCCCTTTGCCATGTCAGCGGTTCTAAAGATATATTCTTCTTTTGATCGGTTAAGGCCTTTTTAGACCAATTTTCTGCAAACTTGGATCAAATCCAGAGTTTTTGGACTTTCTGATTCTATTTCCGGCCTCCGTTTTTCTAATTTGAGACTCATATATATACTTTCCGTTATATTCGTGTGGTTCCTATGCCGATTCATCCAATTTTCATCCAATTTTTTAGGATTTAATATTGGTTCCTCGACAATTTTAGCATTCTGAATCTATATGTGATCTCTGTTTATCAAATTCGGATCATACAGTATAATTCTCTTTATATTATTGATTCGGTTTATCAC
The DNA here is from genome assembly GCA_016647705.1 of Eucommia ulmoides. Classification (NCBI taxonomy): domain Eukaryota; kingdom Viridiplantae; phylum Streptophyta; class Magnoliopsida; order Garryales; family Eucommiaceae; genus Eucommia; species Eucommia ulmoides. The sequence continues at coordinate 35,071,662 of CM028339.1, read as the reverse complement.
AGAGATTTGATCGGTTCAAGTGACTGTTAATCGGTTCATTATGAGTATAGACTGGTTCCTGAATAATTTTAGTGTTATGAATCCATCCGTGGTAGCAGTTTCTCCAGATTCAACAATGATATCTATATGTTATTCACTCATTCTCAATGCCAAAAAGGGTTCAGATCATATTTGCACTACTATTACTATGTCTATTGCAGATTTGACTTGACTCCATCATATTTTCTGCAAAAATAGTACAAACCTTTCCCTTGCTTTCTCACTTACTATAAGTAACTTTTCTTGGTTCTTTGATTCTGCTTGTTGTAATCATATGACATTTTATCCCAATATATTTTTAACTAAACTCTCTGCTATGAAAACCCCTAGTATTCATATTGCTGATGGTTCTCAAATGCGTGTTACTCATACCGGTTAGTTTTCTACTTCCCATATTTCTATTCTGAACATGTATTTGATTCCGAAATTCACCTTAAATCTCTTGTCTATTGGGCAACTTTTGTAAATTGAGATTTGAAGTCATATTTTCTAATAGTGGTTATCATGTTCAGTATCCTCCATAGGAGAAACACTTGGGACTTGTCGTAAAGTTGAACGTCTATTTGCACTCAATAGTTTGCATCTTCCATCTCCAACTCTACCACCACCACAACCACAACCACATGTCCCTTCATTAATCTGTGCAACCTCTCCACCACCACTAATATCCTCCTCCTTATTATCATTCTTATCTCCATGGCCACCAGTGTTTCCATCATTATCCCAAATTTGGCATTTGCGATTAGGCCACACTTCATCTAACTGACTCAAATCGCTTATATCTAGCGATCAGTTTGGTTCAGTTTGGCATGAGTCTTTCAAATGTATCCATTACCAATTTGCGAAACAACCAGCCTTACCTTTAAAAGAGAGTCAGTTTATTTTTCTTGCACCATTTGATCTAATTCATTCTAAAATTTGGGAGTCTTCTCCTTATACCTCGATGGGTGGTTTTCGTTACTTTGTTATATTTGTAGACAACTACTCTCAATATACATGATTGTTTTTTATGAAACATCAATCCGAACTATTCCAAATATATTCTGAGTTTTCTTCTATGGTTCAAACCCAATTTTATAAAAATATCAATATTTTTTTGTTAGATAATGCAATAGAATACAAGGATCGTGCCTTTTTTAACCTCATCATACATAGATATATGATGAGGCGAACACAACCATGGATATATTCTTGACACAGTTCGTGATCTCCTCATTTCCTCATCATATCCTAAGCGTTTTTGGGGTGATGTTACCTTCACAACCGTCTACACAATAAACCCTATCTCTTCCGCAACAATCCAGTACTAGTCTCCATTTAAGCATCTTTTTGATAAACCTCCTAATTACTCTAAACTCAGATTTTTGTGTTGCGCTTGTTTTGCTCTTCTCAACCCACATGAACACAACAAACTGAAACCAATAGCTTTTCTGTGTTGTTTTCTTGGATATGGTATCGAACATAAAGGGTATAGATGCTAGGATACCATTTTTCCTTACGGTCATTTGACATGTCAACCATCACCAACTCTAGATTCTTTATTGATCAATATATTGAGTTATTCCCTAAGGATACAGTTTCAGGTACTATTGAATCCACTCCAGCACCACCATTGTGTTCATCCTAGAACCACAAGGTGAAGCCACTCCAAAACCACCAATTGATCTCACCCCTCAAACTCCAACCATGCTTGAGACTTTTCCTGTTGTCATACCGCTCCCCAGGACCTAATGCCTGAGACAGGGCGCAATGTCAACTTGACATTACCCGACCAACTCACAAATATGTAAATACGCACACGTACTGTTATAAAATATTTTTTTTCCCAAAAATAATATTTACCAAACTCAAACCCCAAAAATACATGTGTCCCCAAAATATTCGTAGCAAAGCTACCAAAACTTAACCTTTCACGGTTCACACTTATCCCGACTATTCTTCTAAAAAGGACACCACCTTCTGATTCTACCTAGTGCTAGTAGCGCACTTGTCTCTAGCTACAGCACCTGAAACCAAATATTTTATCAGTGTACTATCTTCATAATATAAAAATAATTTATGGATCAATCATCATTATTAAATACCATTTTTCAAACATAATATAAATATAATCGCATACTGAGCTGAAATAACATACCACAGCTTTCATCGCAATAAAATAATGCATTTAAATAAGCTAATCAAATCGTTCTAATATATAATAAAATACTACACACATATTTTTTCTACTAACCATAGGATTGTTTCACCTCATGATCGGAAGTTACGATGGTATCGTAACCTGTACGATTGTATCATCTAAGGTGGCTATCAGTGCCAAGGTCATTTAATATCTCCAATGGTAGGAGCAACCACCCTGCAGGACTTGCTTGACAGGTAACAACATATATCCACCCTGCAGGACTTACCTGATAGATAACAGCATATTTTCACATCTCGTAGAACATACCCTCCTGATGAGAAGACAACTATGACATAGTCGGATAATAAAAATCACTTTCTACCATTAAAAATCTACTTGATCCGCGTAACGTTATAAAATAATCAATTTTAATAAACCATTTTTTTTCATTTTAGTTCGAAAATATAATTTAACAATTTACATAGAAGACAGTACACTCACCTCGATTTTGGCACTATTAAAAATACTATCGTCTGAATGCTACGTGGGCGGCGTTACCTGTGAACCTAACAACCAAAGGTTCTAAACTAAGAATTTATTTAAAATAATTCTAATATGCAATGCGTGACCCTAAAATGCACTATTTTTCATTCCCAATTTTTTTAATTATACAAAATTATTTAACGCCTAATTTCTTAAGTTAATATTAACTGTACAAAAATTATTAGAATAACGACTACAAAATTCTTTTCGTTAATAATGTAATTAACAAAAAAACTTTAATCGACTGTTAAATAATTTATTAGTCCACGAAATACTAAAAATTATCGTTTTAGTAAAATTTATAACTTTTATCTTAAATTATATTCTTCGCAAATTAGATATAATTGTATATATAAATATACCCACTATATTTCTCGAACCCACTATGTTGATTGAACCTACGTATATATATTTTTGACATAAATATATATGTATATATCCGTATAGATAGTCCTATAAGTTCAATGTGATATATATATTATTCAGCTATATATATATATGAGACGAAAAAAGAATACCTGCAGCTGAGAGAGCAGTTTTCTTCTAAACTGTACACATATTTATGTATATAAAACACATATATACGTATATACACACATGAGAGTGTGTCGCCTTGGCCTTTTTTTTTTTTTATTAGGGTTTGACATGTATGATCTTCACACATATATATGAAAATATGTATGTGGTGGATAAATGTTTCCTTCATTAAGAAGGAAACATGTCACACCAGAAGTCTTGCTTCAATTTGATTGGTTGAGAAGCCAACACATGCAAAGGGTCTGGCACATATTTTCTGAGCATCGATAAGTGGAAAACATCGTGTAATCTAGACAATTCTGGTGGTAGGGCTAGTCGATAGGCCGACGTGCCAACTCGTTTTAGAATCTCGTATGGCCCTATATACCTCAGACTTAGCTTTTCCTTCTTCCCAAATCTCATTATGCCCTTCCATGGGAATACATGCAAAAACACATAATCACCCACTTAAAATTCCAATTCTCATCTATGTTTGTTAGCATAACTCTTTTTCCCACTCTGAGCAGTCTTCAGTCTTTCCTGAATCACTTTTACCTTTTGATAGGTGTAAATTACCAATCTACTTTCAATCCGAATGTTGTTAGTTTTCGAGTATGTTTAGTACGTTTTAATATATTTTTATGTGTTTTTTGTCTAAATCAGGTGTTTGAGGTGAAAAGGTATGTAAACGGATAAAAAACAATCAAATTGGATCAAGAACCTTGGAAAAATGGTGAAAATGTGCAAAGCCGGTACAGGTGCTGTAACTTCAAGGCTATTTTTTACTATTATGCAATCCGATTTAGGAAAAACTCAAAACATGGAAGTTGTATATATTTCTCTTATATTTCCATTGGTTTTTGAATAACCTCAATCGGAGTTCAGATGAAGACGTTATAGCCAAAACAAGAAAGTGTGTCACCGCCTAGGCGGTGAAAGTGCAGAATCAAGCATAAATTCACTGTTGTACCTTCGCCTAGGTGGAAATTCCTCCACCTAGGAGGTCACCTCTGTGCCAGATTAGATATTATTTTAGATATTTTAGGATATTTTGATTTCTCTTTCTCCTCCTCTCCTCTCCATTCGGCCAAGACACCTCCATAGACCTTAGGAGGATATTTGGAGAGGATTTTGGGGAGCTCAATCTATTCCTAAGGAGAAGAAAACAAAGCAATGAAAGAGAAGCGATCTTGGAACGTTCTGAGCGATAAATCTTCGGACTATGGCTAGTTTCTCTCGTTTCTCTCTTTATCTCTTAACTTAGGATTGTTGTTTGAGAATGTTGAGCTCGTTTTACATTGTATAAATGGTTATGGCCATGAGTTCAACATGGATTGTATTAGGGATTAACATATATTTATGAAAATGTGATTTGTTTGAGTTTGTGTTTCGTTTATGGTTGTTCTTTATAATTTCGATTGTGTTTGCCGTGTTGTAATAATATTATGCTTATTTAGATAATTAGAGAATACGGGGTATGACGCTCGGGAGAGGTAACCCCGGATTCGGACTAGGTTAAACACAACACGATAATCTAATGACCCGGGAGAGCGTTGAAAGTGTGTAATCAATGATGTTGAGGCGAGACTCACATGACCTAGAGTTGTTAAGACGTTGAGGGGGACTTCTTCATTGACGCGAAATCACGTATTCACTCATCTTACACTTGGGAGAGGTAGAGAGTGAGTTGACGAACTGAGATTGTCGGATACCCGAACGCCGTTAACATAAACTAAAACGAGACCAAACACATTTTTATAAACGAAAGTTAATCCCTAGGAAATCTACTTCCCTTAATTGTCTTATATTAATATTAGTATAGTTAATTTATTTAGATTAATTAACTTAGGATTAGTATAATTAATTTTATTCAATTTATCTTCCCCTACATAAAATTAGGTCATGAGAAACGCAGTACTCAATAATAGTCAAAACCAATCCCTGTGGACACGATAACCCTCACTCCCCCGATCTATACTAAAACTTGACCTCATATACTTGCGAGTGAAAGTAGCGACGTATTCACGCGCTACCAAGTTTTTGGCACCGTTGTCGGGGATTAACTTTTTGGTTATTTTTGATATTGTGAGTAAATGACCGAATTTTACTTTAGGCTTTTCTTTTGTGTATAATTTTTTCCTTTGTAGTTTTTGTTTTTCTTTTCCTGCAGGGTTCTTGAAGATGTTAGATCAACAGGTGCTCTTGTGTTTCTTTCAACGGGATTCTGAGCCATATTACAATGCTTGGGATCATTACAAGAATTTACTATTTCAGTTTCTGAATCACGGATTCCCGAGAGAGTGTCAACTACTGAACTTCCTCAACGAGTTACAAGCCGCAACCAGAATGTGGGTTGAAAGTGGAAACGGTACCACCTTTTTCGACCTACTAACCGCGGACGAAGTCCATTGGATGTTGGAAGACATGGCGGCCTTTGATTATCAGAGTTGCAATTCTATGGCACCATGGATTGATACCCCGACCAATACGTTAAGTCTTTCCCTGGACTGGAGAAAATATTCGCTGATTTTATTAGGGAAACTCAGACGTTTTGGAAAGAGACGAATGATCGGCTAAATGAGCACGAGGATCGTCTCGACAACATTGAGACAATTTGCACTGAAATCGATGCGACCGTAACATCTCTTCAGATACAAATCGGTCAGCTAATCTGCTTGCTTGAGGGCGAGTTAAACGTGGTAGCACCCGGCGATTCACAAGCCACATTCAGTAAAAGCCACTGTGAGGAGCCGGAAACGAGCAGAAGAAGCTTGGGAGAGTTCAACTATCCTTTTCCAAATGAGACGGGAACCCAACCATGGATTGATGATTATGATTCATCACCATTAGAGATCAAAATTGTGATGCCACTATCGATTCCAGACGATCACATCTACGAGGATCCGATGTGGCTCACTTGTTTCTCGTCGCCATTAGCAACGTTCTTTCATATCTACCAAGTACATGAGCCGGTGAGGCATGCCGTTGAAAACCCGAGTTGAATGCCAAATCTCTCCAATCTTGAGGGCATTGACAATCGAGACCCCTATGTGGTGTTGTATGACACTTACTACGGGCAGAAGCCACTCTTTGATAAGCACTTTGGCGTGTTATGCTAATGACCATAAACCAAACACTTCTTGGGAAGCAACCCAAGGAAAAGAATAAGTTAGATCCGTCATAGCCGATTTGATTCGAAGGTGAAAGTCTCTTGCCTCGCAGGTACGTGTTCTAAACCCTAGTCTTCATTATAATGCTTTATCATGCCATTGGGATTGCTAACTAGGTTATTATGGGCATTTCCTGTTTGAGTCGGATGTGACGTGTAGTATGTTTTTAGTATGTTTTAATTATAGTTTATGTTTCACTATTTTTACGTGTGCATGTTTGTTTAGGATAGTTGTTGTGTTATGTGCTGAGTTTTGACGTCATCTGGGTCATTACCCGATGATGAGACTGTTCCCTAGTTATTTATTGAGGTCGAGCGTAAAACTCATGCATATATGTTCTATGTGCTCAATGTTATATTTTAGTAATAGTTATTATAGATCCTACTTACACGAGCACAAAAACTCATTATATAACCGTCTAATTGATTTGAAAACGATTATCTGTCACCTAAATTCATGACATTAGGATTTCCAGAACTTGATTTGGGGGAAATTCGAGGTGAAATCCTAGGTGAGGTAGTTACAAAAACATGATTTAGGCATTCATTTTCTCGCTTGAGCCTTTTTAAGCTTACCTTGATATATTATTATCCCTCATTACCCTGTCGAAGCCTAATAACCGTTTCAATTCTGAACACTTAACCAATACCACATGACCGATAAAACTTCTTTCCAAACCTATATCACTAAACTAAAGGCACAATCTAAGAGAATCAAGCTAGTAGATTGCAAATGCTACTTGATGTGAGCGGTTGGGTATAGGGCAAACCTTTGATTGGTTTGGTATTCGAGTACTCACTTGTCATTTTTGTTCATTTTTCACACACCCCTTAAATTGTAACAATCAAATAAGTTTGGGGGTATGTTAGTTGAAAAAAAAAAAAGAAAAAAAAGTCAAATGTAAATACGGTTTTCATTTTCGTTTCCTTTTTACAAGTGAGTACAAAGTTATTAAAATTATATTCAAGGTTGTTTCAATTATATCTTTGGGGTTTTGAGAGTGAGAGAGTGCCAAGCGATATGCCTTGGGTAACGTCAAGCTAACGATGTTAACCCTTTTTTTCTTTCAAATTTACCCTTAGCCATTTGTCCTAAACCGAACCAAGACCTATTGATCTTTTTGAACTTTCGAGCCTACATTAGTGGAGAATAGATCCCAGGTCAAGCCTATGGATTCCATATACCTTCGGGGTTTTTTTGTCATGTTCTTATATGGCGAATAATCCAATGCGATTAACGGATAGTTATATATTTGAGTTTTAAAAACACACACACACACACACACACACTTTAGTAGGATCTATAACAGGATTTACTATTATAAATGTTGAAATTCTAGAACATTACATTGTGTGTTTTATGCCTAAACGCGATAGGATTGGGGGCCAATGAGGGATATTTAGTTTGGCCGGTAGATGATACTCAAAACTTGCGCATATTTATTTTTCGTGTTTTTTATTTTTAATTTTTAGTTGTTATATTTTCTTTTATTTCATGGGTGTTTTGCTCGAGGACTAGTAAAATTCTGAGTTTGGGGGTATTTGATATATGTAAATTACCTATCTATTTCCAATCCGAATGTTGTTAGTTTTCGAGTATGTTTAATACGTTTTACTATATTTTTATGTGTTTGTCTAAATTAGGTGTTTGAGGTGAAAAAGTATGTAAACGGATAAAAAACGATCAAATCGGATCAAGAACGGTGGAAAAAGAATGAAAATGTTCAAAGCCGGTACAGGTGTTGTAACTTCAAGGCTATTTTTTACTATGATTCAATCCGATTTTGGAAAAACTCAAAACATGTAAGTTTTATATATTTCTCTTATATTTCCATTGGTCTTTGAATCACCTCAATCGGAATTTGGACGAAGACGTTACAGCCAAAACAAGAAAGTGTGTCACTGCCTAGGTGGTAAAAGTGCAGAATCAAGCATAAATTCACTGTTGTACCTCAGCCTATGAGAAAATTCCTCCACCTAGGTGGTTACCTCTGTGCCAGATTAGATATTATTTTAGATATTTTATGATATTTTGATCCTTCTTTCTTCTCATCTCCTCTTCATTCGGCCAAGACACCTCCATAGACCTTAGGAGGATATTTGGATAGGATTTTAGGGAGCTCAAGCTATTCCTAAGGAGAAGAACACAAAGCAACGAAAGAGAAGCGATCTTGGAACGTTCTTAGCGACAAATCTTCGGACTACAACTAGTTTCTCTCGTTTCTCTCTTTATCTCTTAACTTAGGATTGTTGTTTGAGAATGTTTAGCTTATTTTACATTGTATAAACGGTTATGGCCATGAGTTAAACATGAATTGCCTTAGGGATTAACATATATTTATGAAAATATGATTTGTTTGAGTTTGTGTTTCATTTATGGTTGTTCTTTATAATTTCGATTGTGTTTGCTGTGTTGTAATGATATTATGCTTGTTTAGATAATTAGAAAATACGGGATTTGACACTGGGGAGAGGTAACCCTGGATTCGGACTAGGTTAAACACAACACGACAATCTAACAACCCGGGAGGGTGTTAGAAAGTGTGCAATCAATGACGTTGGGGCGAGACTCACGTGACCTAGCGTTGTTAAGATGTTGAGAATGATTTCTTCGTTGACGTGAAGTCACGTATTCACTCGTCTTACACTTGGGAGAGGTGGCAAGTGAGTTTACGAACTGAGATTGTCGGAGACCCAAACGCCGTTAACATAAACTAAAACGAGACCAAACATGTTTTTATAAACAAAAGTTAATCCCTAGGCAATCTACTTTCCTTAACCGCCTCATATTAATATTAGTATAGTTAATTTAATTAGATTAATTAACTTAGGATTAGTATAATTAATTTTATTCAATTTATCTTCGTCTAGATAAAATTAGGTCATGATAAACGTGATACTCAATAATAGTCAAAACCAATCCTTATGGACACGATAACCCTTACTCTCCCGATCTATACTAAAACTTGACCTCATATACTTGCGAGTGAAAGTAACGGCGTATTCACGCGCTACCACATTTTCTATTGTCATTTAAGCAATGTAAGGTATCAATAATTTTTGTTCTCCCACTTCAGTCCAACAGACTAGAGTCCAGCATCTTTTGCCATATAACGCTTTATATGGTGTCATCTCGATTGTCGAATGGTAGCAATTGTTATAGGAAAATTCTATCAACGTCAAATAATAATCCCAGCTACTAGGAAATTCTAGAACACAACCCTTAACATATCCTCCAACGTCTGAATTGTAGGCTTTGATTGGCCGTCAGTCTGAGGATGGAAGGCAATACTAAATTTGAACTTGGTACCCGTAGCAGCTTGAAGACTTGGCCAGAATTTTGATATAAATCTTGGATCTCTATCCGACACTATGGAAACTGGCATACCATTTCATTTGACAATCTCGTTAATATACAATTTTGCATACTTGTCCATGGAGTACGTGATTTTCATGGCCAGAAAATAAGCAGACTTAGTAAGTCTATCAATAATCACCTAGATGGAATTATGCCCCTTTTGAGTACGGGACAATCCCAAAATAAAATCCATTATGATATGTTCTCACTTCCACTCTGGGATAGGTAAAGGCTGCAATAATCCACCTGGACACTGGTGTTCGATCTTAACTTGCTGACAAACAAGACACTTGTCAACAAATTCTGCAATTTCTCATTTTATTTCATTCCACCAATAGTGCTCCCTCAAAATCTCGATACATTTTGGTATTTCCTGAATGCATTGCATATGTTGAGTTATGCGCTTCCTCCAAAATATCTTTCTTCATATCAGCATTATTAGGTACACACAGTCTATTCTCAAACATCAAGGCTTCATCATTATCCCTGACGCGATAGTCGGCCCATTGACCATTTTTCACTTTATCTCCGATCTTTCCCAATTGGGCAGCCAACTTCGGTACTTCTATAATACGGTCGATTAACGTTGGTCTCAAGGTAAAAGTCGGAAACAACACTACCATCTGACCAACTGCCAATTAGACTCTTTGAGATCTCAGCTCGGCACATAGGTTAGTGTGAACAATTCGAGGTGTGCCACCGAACCTACCGATTTATGACTCAGCACATCTGCTACAATATTGGCCTTTCCAGGGTGATAATAGATAGTGCAATCATAATCCTTGATCAACTCTATCCAACGCCTCTATCTCAGATTTAGTTCCTTCTGAGTAAACAAATATTTCAAACTCTGGTGGTCAGTGTATGTCTCGTAAGTCTCGGCATACAAATAATGTCTCCAGAGTTTCGAGGCAAACACAATCGTCACCTATTCTAAATCATGCATCGGGTAGTTACGCTCATGATTCTTTAATTATGGAGAGGAATATACAATCATGTGACCATGTTGCATCAGTATACAACCTAGCCCCTAGTGTGAAGCGTTATCGTAGATCACTAAGCCACCGCCTTCTGTCGGGAGAGAAAGTATTAACACCGATATCAATCTATTTTTCAGCTCCTGGAAACTCTATTCACATTTGTCAGTCCACTCAAATTTAGATTCCTTGTAGGTTAATTAGGTCAACAGAGCAGTTATAACCAAACATCACTGTACAAACCCAGAAACTGCTTCGAACTTCCTAGGAATCCCAGGAAGCTTCAAACTTCTGTCATATTTTTTGGCCTTTTCCATTGAATAATGGCTTTGACTTTCTTTGGGTCAACTTGAATACCATTCCCTGAGATAACATGCCCCAAGAATACAACTCTATCCAGCCAAAACTTACATTTACTGAATTTTGCATACAATTGTTTCTCTCTCAAAGTCTACAACACAATCTTGAGATGCTCTGCATGTTCTTATTTATTTTGGGAATAGATCATTATATCATTAATGAACACAATAATAAAATGATCTAAGGAAGGCTAGAAGATCTGATTCATCAGATCCATAAAAGCAGCAGGGGCATTCGTCAATCCAAATGGAATCACTAGGAATTCATAATATTCATATCTCGTATGGAATGTTGTCTTCGATACATCACTGTCTCTGACTTTCAGCTGATGATATCTTGATTGAAGATCTATTTAGGAAAATACCCTAGCCATTTGCAACTAATCGAACAAATCATCAATTTTAGATAATGGGTATTTATTACGAATTGTCACATTATTTAGCTGCATGTAATCGATATACATCTTCAACATGCCTTCCTTCTTCCTTACAAATAACACTAGGCTCTACACGGAGAAACACTAGGTCTGATAAACTCGCGGTCTAATAGATCTTGCAACTGAATCTTCAGTTCCTTTATCTCGATAGACACCATATGATATGGTAAGATTGATATGGGAGAGGTTCCCGAAAGTAACTCAATAGTGAATTCAATTTTCCTTTCCACTGCTAATCCTGGCAGTTCTTCTGGAAATATATCGAAAAAATCTCCGACCATTGGGATATCTGCCACCTGTACCTTATTCTGACTGGTGTCAATCATATTCGTGAAGTATCCCTAACATCCCTTCTTTAGTAATTTCTTAGCCTCTAGAACTGAAATCAAACTGACAAGGGTAATGATTTTGTCCCCCGAAAATATAAACTCTGACTTGCCTAAGACTCGAAAAGTAATTTCATTTTTAAAATAATCTATTGTGATATGATAGTTGGATAGCAAATACATATCCAATATCACATCAAAATTGTGAATACTTAGGATTAATAGATCTACCGATAATTCTCTATCACCAATACGAAGTGGACTGTCTTTATACACACTATCTATCAATATTGACTCACCCACATGGGTAGAGATAATGATATTATATAATAGAGATGTAGGAAATTTTCCTACATGGTCGCCGAAATAAATGAATGAGTAGAACCAGGATCAATAAGTATATGTGTATTTCTATTATATAAGGACATGATACATGTAACCACATCTAGGGTAGCATGGGCATCCTGCTGGGTAGTAGCAAATACATGACCTCGAGTCAAAGGTCTATCGCCTGATCCTCTTCCACGTCCCTGAACACTGATAGGGCTAACACTACCTGCACTACTCGCAGATGGTGTAGGTGTAGCAGCAAATTTTGGACAATTTGGAGATATATAGCCCAACTCATGACAACGGAAACATAATGGGCCTACCATGGGATAGTCCCTAGTGAAATAATCCGGTGATTCACATTGATAGCGTACAGCTGTTCCAGCTCGGCTAACCGTCTGGCTCCTACCCTATCCTTGCTAACCAAAACCCTGCCCATATACATTCTTCTATCGCCCAGAGTATGATTGTCGTGGGCCTCGGCTCCTAGCTGACTGATCGTGTTGATCCTAAGATTTTGATGGATAATTAAATGTTGATATTTTTGGTGGAACTAATGGATTGGTTGAGTGTTTTAGTTTATAAGTTTCATTGAAGATATTATCATGATGAAGTTGAGATGGATGCTAAATGGATGCTAAAGAGACTGACAAACATGATGGATAGTAAGAGACCGAAAACTTTGAAGAATTTAGGGAAAAACAACTCAAGTTAATTTTTACTTTGAATGTATCCCCATTAGGATTACACACGACACAAAAATATTTTAATGATTATGTATGCTTTTTATAGGATCCTAATTAGTTAAACATATTTGCTCTTATGTGAAATTGAAGAAGAAATATTGATTTAAGAAAAATTAGAAATTAAAAAATTGATTTAAGGAGCTAACCGAGAAACGAAATCGGTTAAAAGGGAAAAAACGTCGAAGAAATTAAATTAAAAATAAATTAAGGATTAAGTATAGCAGGATCGATCGACCTGCCTAAATTGATCAGTTAACCGATGAGAAGGTGTTGGAATTGTGCAGTCTCTGAATTAATAGGTTGACCTGTGGTGTATGATCGGTCAACCTATGAAAAATAGATAAACTCTCTAAATCATTCAGTCGATGGAGAGGTCGACCTGTGAAACTCGCTGAATAGTTCGATCGATAGACGAAAAAGCAGAGGTCAACCTATGGGAGAAGAGTTTTTGGCTCGGTCTTCATCCTAAATCGGGCGGTCGACTTACGCCTTCTGATCGATCAACCGACAGTTGGTTTTAGGATTCGAGAATTTCATGGTTTTGATCCAAAAAGTAGCCATTACTAGCCATTTTATGGTTAGGATATGAGAGATATCTTAGGCATCTGATGGAATTTAAAATATATGGTTGATATTTTGTTATCCCTATAGATATGGTTCATGTATTTTAATTATTTCTCAATTTGGGTCATGTAATTCTTTCTATCCTATCTAATTGAGTTTGAGAAAATGTTTGAGGGACTTAATTGAACATTTTGAAAGTTATAATTAAGTCAATTATACTAGGATTATGTCATAGTGATATAAGGGGTCTATTAGTGCAATTTTTGGTCATGATATATGGGAACTAACCGTTCGAGAGCTTGTTCTAATTCTCTATAAATAAACCTGTGTTTTTAAGACTTAAAAAATCTTAATCAATCAAGAATTGAGTGTTCATGAGCTTTCTGAGAGTTATCCTTCTCAGATTATATTGAGTAATTAATCGTGAGATTTGTTCTTGAGAAAAAGTGTTGTGAATTTTGGCATCACTGATCTAAATTTTGTCACGATTCAATCTTCATTCTTTCGGTGATATTTTGGTGAGATTGTTCCACGCTTTAATTCTTTGTTATGATTAAATATTATTTTGCTTGCTTGAATTTTTAGATATTGTGAAATCGTTTTCTGAACTTTAAATTGTATACAAATAATTTTAAAAAACGATTTTTGGAGAAAATCTGATGACATACTTATTTGTGTGCTGCTTATATCTATTATAATTAGATTTTAATGTTTTCTAGGTGAGATCGTTCCAAACTTATTCTTAATTAAGTTTATTGTTATTATTGTTTACTAGTTAATTGACCGTATGAGAAATTATTTTTTAACTTTAAAAGCTTAAAAATCTTTTGAAACAATTTGTGTGATGAAATTATTACGTGCTCAAGTTTGTGCTACTTGCATTATTTTTAAAATCAAATTTTTGTTTCCTCACTTAATTCTATCACTAGTAATTATCGGAATATTAATTGAGTTTAAGTTGATTTGAGGTCGTAGAAGCACCAACTGGGAAGAACTTATCAATTTCTTATAATTGGTGAGTTGTGTATAGATTAGGTACTATTGGGAGTATCTAATCAGGGGTAGTTGGGTTTCAATATCTTCTGGTAAAAAGATTGATATTTAATCTTTACCTGGTGCATAAAAAGGTTAGGTTACTCTTTTCCCTTTAAAAGAGCTTAGATGTGATTCTTCATGATTAGAATAACATTGTAAGTTAATTGTAAAGGATCCATCCTTACTTGGGAAAATGATATTTGGAGTGATTATGAGATTTAATTCTTAGCCTAAAGTATAAAAGAATTAGATTAATCTTTAACTTGTGAAAAAGATAAGGTTATTCTTGAGCCTAGGAAAAGGAAATAGTAAAGGTTGATTCTGAACCTGTGAAAAGAATCATTTTGTAAGAGTTTGGTTCCTACCTAATTAAAAAGATCATAGTGATTAGTGGGTACGACTGTCCATAGAGCTCGAGGGATTGAATTAGCCAAGAATAGCTTGGTGAAGAAGTATAAATTTTAGTGTGATGTTTTCTTTACATTATTATATTTTGTTTTGTGGGTATGTACCTAGTCTATAACACTTATCTGCTGCTATAAAGGTAATGATTAATTTAGGATAAAATTAATTATTTGATTTTTGTAATGTTATTACTTGATAATTTTTATTACTACCCAATTCACCCCCCTTATTGGGTAGCTTACTGGGCCAACAAGATGGTTGTTGGGGCCTGAGCAAATAGAAGTCGAGCTACAGCTCCTCGAGAAGTGTCACCTAGATATCTGTTAGGTAACTCAAATATACTTTTTTTTGTACTGTTCACGATTCTCAGCGACTTCCCATACATCCTTCTTTATTAATTTTGTCGTGTTTACCAATTCTGCATAACTTTTGATCCACCTTCCAGTCAACTTGGAACGTATTTGCAGATCGAGTTATTTCTGAAATCTTCTACATCTTGTTTTTTCAATTTTTACCAAATCAGGAGCAAATCAGGACAAGGCATCGAATTTGATTTCATACTGCAGAATGGTTATCTTTCCCTTTTTCAGTATTATGAACTCCTCCTCCATCTCGAACTGATAGGATTCAGAGAAATATTTTTATTAAATACGACAACGAATTAATCCCAATAAATCTCTTTGTTTGGAACTGAAATTAACCTCTTTATTTCTTCCCACCAATGTTTGGCCTCTCCTTTCAACTGGAAGGTGGCAAGAAGAACTCAACTATCATCAGTAATGCCCATTGCCTCAAATACGTGTCTTACGCTCCTCAACCAATTTTTAGCATCAGTAGGGCTCGCAATTCTCGTAAAATCCGTGGGGTCCAATTCCTTAAATCTCTTCAGGAGTACAGCCTGAGAAGTGGTTGTTTCGATTTGGGCCTTCTGACATTCCGTCAACTTTGTCTACTGCTCTGTCAGTTATACAGCAGCCTGTAAAATTCACTTGACAATATCCAAGCTTTCTTGCATCCTACCTCTATTTTTTGGTGGTCCCGAATTCCCAATACTTTCATTTCACACTCCACAGTTAATATCTGAAATGAACTTTAATAAGTAACAAGGCCAACAAGGAAACTAACAGTGCATGACGAAAATGTACTATTTAATTCAATAAAATAACTACCACTCACGTGTCGAACCCACCTATCGACATCCTATCTCATGGTCCACTACTTACTAGACAATCTGGCAGGTTTACAGAACCTATAACCTAGGCTCTAATACCAAAAACTGTGATACCCCTCCCTAGGCCCCAATGTCTGAGGTCGGGGCGCGACGTCGATTTGACATTACCCGATCAACTCACAAATATATAAATACGCACACGTACTGTGATAGAATTTTTTTTTCCAAAAATAATATTTACCAAACTTGAAACCCAAAAATAAACGTGTCCCTAAAATATTCACAGTAAAGTTACAAAAACTGAACCGTTCACGGTTCACACTTGTCCCGACTATCCTTCCAAAAATGATACCACCTTTTGATTCTACCTAATGCCAGTAGTGAATCTGTCTCTAACTGTGGCAATTGAAACTCAATATTTTATTAGTGTACAGTCTTTATAATATAAAAACAATTTATGAATCAAGTATCATTATTAAATAGCATTTTTCAAACATAAAATAAATATAATCGCACACTGAGCTGAAATAACATACCACAGTTTTCATTGCAATATAATAATGTATTTAAATAAGCCAATCAAATCGTTCTGATATATAATAAAATGTCGTACACATATTTTTTTTACTAACCATAGGATCGTTCTACTTCATGCTCAGGAGTTACGATAGTACCGTAACTTGTACGACTGTGTCATCTAAGGTGGTTATTAGTGCTAGAGTCATTTAATATCTCCAATGGTAGGAGCAACCACCCTACAAGACTTGCCTAACAGGTAATAATATATATCCACCCTATAAAATTTGCCTGACAGGTAACAACATATGTCCGCCCTGTAGGACTTGCGTAATAGGTAACAATATATATCCACATCTCGCAGGACTTGCCCTCCTGACGAGAAGACAACTATGATATAGTCGGATAATAAAAATGACTTTCCACCTTTAAAAAATTATTTGATCCGTGTAATGTTATAAAATAATTCATTTTAATAAACTTTTTTTTTTCATTTTAGTACGAAAAATATAATTTGACAATTTACATAAAAGACAGTATACTCACCTCAATTTTTGCTCTACTAAAAATACTATCATCTAAATGCTACGTGGGTAGTAAACCTAATAACCAAAGAGCCTAAACTAAGAATTTATTTAAAATAATTCTAATATGCAATACGTAACCCTAAAAGGCACTATTTCTCATTCCCAAATTTTTTAATTATACGAAATTATTTAACGCTTAATTTCTTAAGTAAATATTAATTGTACAAAAACTATTAGAACAACAACTACAAAATTCTTCCTATTAATAATGTAATCAGCAAAAAAACATAAATTGTCTGTTAAAAATTTTATTAGTCTGCGAAATACTAAAAATTGTCATTTTAGTAAAATTTACAATTTTTATCTTAAATTATACTCTTCGCAAATTAGATATGTCTGTATATATAAATATATCCACTATATTTCTCGAACCTACGTATATATATTTTTGACATAAATATACATGTATATATCGGTATAGATAGTCCCATAAGTTCAACTTGAAAATATGAAAATAAACTGAGAGTGCATCGCCTTGGCCTTTTTTTTTTTTTTTAGGCTTTGACATGTACGATCTTCACACATATATATATGAAAATATGTATGTGGTGGATATATGTTTCCTTCATTAAGAAGGAAACATGCCACACCACATGTAAGTTTATTTATTAGTTTTGTAATTAATTAATTTATTTATACTATTATCGCTTTTAAAATAAAATAAAAAATACTAATTTTATCCCGAAATTTTTTAAAATCATATTTTAAATAGATTAATAATCCCAAACTTTTAAACGTCAAATTAAAATTAACATATTAGCCCCTAAAGTTTTAAATTCAATCTTTTAAATATCCAAGTAACCCCTAAAATTTTTAAAGTACATATTAAATAGCACAATGCACCTTATTATTTTTTTAAATGTTCTAAAATGCCACTAGAAATATGAATGCGCAAGAACTGAGCTTTACACCTGTGGCCGATGATTCTATACCGATTGCCTCTGAGACCTACACTCCAAATCACCCCTGCCGCTCTACCAGGGTAACTCATCATCTACCTTAACTTACTGGTTTTCATTGTTTTTCTACTATACTTCATCTACATGAGCCTCAATCCTATAGGGAGGCTAATAATAATCCTCTTTGGCAGAAAGCAATGGACAAAAAACTTCAGGCCCTAACCAAAACTCATACTTGGGATATTATTGATCTGCCCCTATAAAAATTACTATTGGGTGCAAATGGGTGTTTAAGTTGAAGAAGCTTTTCTGATGACTCTGTTGAATTATATCAAGCCCGACTTGTTGCCAAGAGATCTGATAAGAATATGGCATTGACTATGAAGAGACATTTGTTCCAATGGCCAGGCTCAAATCTGTCTGTACTCTTCTTGTCGTCACTGCCATTTGAAAATGGGATCTCTTTCAAATGGATGTCAAAAATTCATTTCTTAATGGCAATATTCTTGAGGAAATATATATGCATACCCCTCCCGGCCTAGTTACCCCTCGAAAAATAAAATTTGTCGTCTTCGTTGTGCCCCATATGGTTTAAAACAAGTTCTATGTACCTGGTTCACCAAATTTATCACTACGATTCATCAGTTTGGGTTCACATCTAGTCCTCATGATTTAGCTCTATTTATTCACTACACTACCAACTATATTATCCATCTTTTATTATACATGGATGACATGATTATTATTGGAGATGATCAATGCGGTATTTCTGAACTCAAAAAGTTTCTCAGTGGACAATTCAAGATAAAAGATCTTTGTGTGCTCACTTATTTTCTTCATCTCAAAATCTCATCTAGTTCAGATGAATATTCTCTCTCAGACCAAATATGTCGTGGATCTCCTTTCCAAGGTTGGGATCACCAACTCAACCACTGCCACTACTCCTCTCGAGTTGAACATTAGACTCACTCCACTCAATGGTTCACCTCTTCAGGATGTCACTCTATATCGCCAACTAGTTGAAAGCCTTGTATACCTCATTATCACTCACCCTAATATTGCCTTTATTGTTTATCAAATCAATCAGTTCTTGTCTGCTCCTTAGACCACTCATTACTAGGTAGTTCTTCGCATCCTTCGGTATGTTAAGGGTACTTAATTTCATGGACTTCATTTTTTAGCTTAGTCTGCTCCCATCTTACAAACTTATTCTGATGTGATTAGGTTCCCACCGACAAATGTTCAACCACTGGTTACTGTTTCTTCTTGGGTAACTATCTCATTTCCTAGCGTTGTAAGAAACAAACTATGACTGCTCGTTCCAATACTGAAGCTAAATATCGTGTCATGGATAATGCAACTCATGAACTTCTTTCACTTCGCTAGCTACTCACTGACATAGGCATTTCTTCTCCTACTGCCAATACCCTACACTATGACAATAGGAGTACTATTCAAATTGCCCACAATAATATCTTCCACGAGCGTACAAAACACATCGAAATTGATTGTCACTTCATCTGTCATCACATTCTCCATAATACAGTTCATTTATAATCTGTTAGTTCAATTGATCAGATAACGGATATTTATACTAAGGCTCCTCCACCTGAATGCTTTCACTGTCTGATTTCCAAACTCAAGTTCACATCTTACTTATCGCCTTGAGTTTTAGGGGGGATGTTAATGTAATATATGGGCTTGGCCCATTAGGGCAAAACTTTAATCCTAAGGTCTCTCACTTCTCATATAAATAGTTGTGTATATAATTATAATGTGTGTATGGTTTTCACAAAATCAATATATTATTCATATTCCTCACTTCTCAATTATCTTAACATTGAGAATGTTCACCTGATATGTAGGAATCAAGATGCTGCTGACATCGATCCATTATTTGGTTTTCGTCCTGAGTGCATCCCAACCATTTATTCTCTTGAAATTAATACATTAATGGAAATACATTTGAAAAAAAAAATTAAAAAAAAAATCCTGATTTATTAATAGATTTTCGTCAATTACTGTCTAATTGTTGTATGTTTACCACCGGTCTGATCCCACAGAAAATGAGAGTGTTGAGGGTCTAGGACTTAATGCTAGAGGGCCTGCTCTTGTCACTTTCGGGGTAAGCATGTTATATTTCACTGCACATGTGGCATTTATCTGAAACAAAATACCTCTTTTTTTTTTGTTGGTCTTTATTCTTACAATGCTTTGCTCCAATATAATTGATGCTGCTGTTAGTAGTGATTACAGTCTTCTAACAGGAGTTAACCCCTTCAATGCTTAGTTTCTGTTCTATTTATAGCTTCTGTGTTGTTCCCGATTTGTTTTTAGGGTCAATCCGTCGGTGGTCCTCAAAATCGCAGCTATTTGTTAAAAACTCCCGAAGCCAAAAGTCACTTTCGTTTTAGTCTCACTCAATATAAAAAGGCGGGATGCCAAATCACACGCGCCAATACACGCACCCTGCCAACGTTCCCGCCGAACTGCAGACCGCATTCACCTTCCTATGCAAAAATTCAGAGGTCAGACCATCATGGCGCAGCGTGTCAGACCGCAGGGCGACGTTCTACCCAACAAATCGTTCCACTAAGACGCAAAACTGTGTCATCGTCTTCTTCATTCTAGAAACCCTAATAAAACCCTATAAAAAACCATGTCTTCTTCTACACTGAAGAAAATCGTGTTTTCAAAACACTCTCGAGAAAATCCTTCTTCCTTAAACAAATGTTGAGAACACACTCCGGCGCCCACTCACCTTCTGCTCCGAAAAGAGGTAAAAACCCGTCCATTTCTTCACGATTCTACTCTGTTTTTTGAGACTACTAGTACATCTGTCTACTATTACACGATTTAGTAACTATTCAGACTACACTAGTTACATGCACCTCAAAACATTTTGTGACATGTAACTAGAAACGTATATATGTCATTATCGGAACATATAACTGAATATTACCCTTTTCTGTAAAATTTTCAACTTATATCTACGACTTATATCTCTTTTGTTTATGAAAATAGTAACTTGTAATTAATATTACAGAAATACGTGTTATTATGCACATGCAAAACGTATTCGACATATATCAGAAATATCAAACTTTTTAGTTGCATGATATCATAGACATATAACTAAAAAGTTACATATTATTAGACATGTAACTGAATATTATCTTTTTTTTTGTACTACTTCCGACTTATATGTGTGAAAATAGTTACGTGTAACTAATATTACTGAAAATATGAACTAAAACGAGTTACAAGAAAATATCAAATTTTTTAGTTACATGATATCAGAGACATGTAACTAAAAGTTACATGTCTAATATTACCTTTTTTTGTACTACTTCCGACTTATATGTGTGAAAATAGTTATGTGTAACTAATATTACTGAAAATATGAACTAAAAAAAGTTACAAGAAAATATCAAACATTTTAGTTACATGATATCAGAGATATGTAACTAAAAGTTACATATTATTAGACATGTAACTAAATATTACCTTTTTTTGTACTACTTCCGACTTATATGTGTGAAAATAGTTACGTGTAACTAATATTACTGAAAATATGAACTAAAAACAATTAGAAGAAAATATCACACTTTTAAGTTACATCATATCAGAGACGTGTAACTAAAAAAGTTATATATTATTAGAACATGTAATTGAATATTACATTTTTTTTATACTACTTCCGACTTATATGTGTGAAAATAGTTACGTGTCACTAATATTACTGAAAATACCTGTCATAATGAACATGTAACTAAAAATGTTTGTAATATTTATCATATCTATATATTGAAGCACAGTAACTAAAAAAAAACATCAAAAAAAAGTTTTAAAATTTTATTTATCAGCTACTAATTTGTAGTAACTAAATGTACTTTGTAATAAAATACAACTAACTTATATTATTATAGATCCAAGAAAAGGAAAAGCACCGGTAAGTGAAGAAGAAGATGTAGAAAATGTTCTTTCCTTGACTCCAAGTCAAGAAAAAAAGTAGTACCATCAGTTCAGATCATCATTGAATCAGATGATAGATCTTTTGACCGAACTAAACCTTAGAGACAACTACAAGGAATGTTTAGCCAAAACACCTTTTTGGCAAACATTTAGAGCCCTAATTGAGAAAGATGTCACTCCACAACAGTGTAAAAAAAATTATCACCTAATTCTAGACATCATTTCTCGATATAATCCCTATAAAAATGCATTCAAAATTGCTGGGAAGTACCTCAGGCTGAAGCCCTGTGATGTACGGCTCATATTTGGGATTAGGTCTAGAATAGAAGTGATCAATTGCAACTACGAGACGCAAGTGTCATCAAATTTTGTAATCAGAAACAGACTGGAAGGTGTACCGAAATTTACAGTCTGCATGATCAAAGAGATGGCAAAAAACAAAGTAACGGGTACAACACCACTTAAGGTTAGTGATGTTGTCCGCCTACTATGCGTGCATTTGTTTGCAACTTGTTTTTATGCAAACAAGGGACAATTTATTCCCTATGGCTTGGTCAAGTATGTGGATGACATTGACAAGATGATAACATACGCTTGGTCTGAGTCGATACATGAAAATCTAATGGCGTCTATTCAGTCAGACTACAGTAATCTAGTAGCGGTGAAAGGATGTGTCTTTGTTCTCCCAGTAAGTACATATTCTAACAAAAAAAAATCCTTAAATTGTCAAGTTGCTAAAAATATTATTGTATTCTGACATAAAATACAATCTTTGTTGAAAACAAATGCAGTATTGGTTGTGCGAGCATACGACAATACAAAAACCAATTTCGGGAGGACTGAGAACAATTTCACGTTTCACAAAATGGGATCTAAAGAGATTAAACAAGAAGCTAAGGAAATTGGAATTGCTCTATGTAACACCAAATTAGGTACCAGATCTCTGTTTTTTCTCATATTTCTTGCAAAAAAATACTAAAAAAAATGTAAAGTAGAAAGAGTCAAAACATGCATACAATTACTACAAAAGAACTAGACGCATGTAACTAAAAAAAATGAGAAAATGTAACTGAAAAAACTAGGGAAAAATTGGTGAAATATCTCAAGTTTAAAGTCTAATTATTAGAACATGTAACTGAAAAAAATATAAAACTTTTTAGTTACATATCAAATATGTGTAACTAAAAAGTTATATATTATTGCAATATGTATCTAGAAAAAAAAAATTAGTTACCTATAACTAATAAGAGTAGTTACCTGTAATCCATGTATACGATTACTAAACATATAACTAAATATATGTAAATTATTAGAGACATGTAACTAAAACACTTATATTTATTATTACAGGTTTTGTCGATTGAGGTATCTGAGAAACTGGGTGAAATTCAACAAGGAATTTGCAAACCAGTAGAGAGAAAGACAGCAGAATATGATTCAGATATTGCAATAATAGAAGAGCATAGTGCAAAGGAAAAAGCAACTGATGATACTCATATTGGAAAAACAAGGAAAAAATTAAGGAAATCGGTTCATCTGCCAGATTTACCTAGTTTTGATTTGGGGATTTATAAATTTGACACTAGAGCCCCAAGGGTAGATCGAGAGAAAGAACAATCAAAAGAAAGAATTCTGCGTCTGACAGAACAAAATCAGGAGCTGAAAATGCAGTGTGCCCAATCTGCTGAAAGGATTGAGGAATTGAATGGAGTTATTGAGGTGTTTACTAAAAAACAAGAGAAGTTAGAGAAAGAGATAATGGAGTTGAGTGTGCAGCTTGTCACTCAGCAATATCGTATTGAGCATCCATTGAGAAAGCATATCCAAGACCTCGATTGCTACTACAAACAGTTGGTGGCAAGAAAAGATGAAGAAATTGAGAGTTTAAAAGATCAACTTGCTGGACTTGATGGTAGATAACCAAATGTAAAGGTGAAAGAGTCCTTTGACGATGAAGAATCATACGTGCCAACAGTACATTTGGGTGCAACTTGTGACTTGAGACACAGTCTAACAGAGGAATCGTTTGAGCAGAAATTAAATATTCAGGACATAATGACAAGAGACGCCACGCCACAAATGGAAGAGGCAGTTAGGCTGTCTGCTGATTCGATTGATGATGGAAAAAGACAGCTTATTCAAGAAGAAAGTGCTGTTGTCAAGCCTTCACACCATAAACAGGAAGTCAAATCGAAAGACAAAAAAACTGGTGACCCAAACTCTCTCATCAAATGAATCAAATCAAGATCACGGAAGCAAAAGGCACATGAAGAAGAATATGTGTATAATAATCCTGTGAAAAGGATGAAGACAAGAAAAGATGATGAAGAGAGAGTGGATGAACTCATGGAGGTGGACAGTTATGCAGTCCCTGATGAAGATCACACAAAAATGCCATCAAAGCGGAAGAGTTCTGTTGCGCTGTTCTTGGATGACGAGGACTGGACACTCATGAAGACCATTTATGATCTTGAACAATCAAGGTACTAATTTACATCCAACATAATTTTTTTTTTACCAACTACATGTACTAAATACAGAAAAATATGAAATTCTGCAGGTGTTTTGTGTTTGGAGGTGAAGGAATAGAAGCACAAGTGTCGTTGCGTGATTTGTTTGGAATGCTTGTTGAAACAGAAGTTTCAAATTTTGTAAGTTTCTATAATGTCTCTAAATTCTAAATTTATAATGTTACTCATATATAACGTATAATTTTATTTTATTTTTACTATTTTTGTAGATTATAAATGGATATGCTGAAATTCTAATGAATAAGCAAGAACAAAAGATTACGGAGCTTAGTCTAACGCAACAGACTTTGTTGAGCAAATCATTATTCACAATCAGCTTAGCATGGGTAATTTTGTATATTATTATAAATTTATTATGTTTTAGCGAAAAATATCTAACATCTGATAAAAAAAAATTGCAGAAAATGATGAATGACAATTCAACAAAATACCTCGAAGATTATTTCTATCCACAGTTGGTAAAAGCTTTAAGCGAGGACTATAGATTCATCCATTTCCCAATGAATTCTCCAGGACAAAGTATGATAGAGAACCATTGGACATTACTCGTTCTGGATACGCATGAGAATACATGGAGATTCTATAACTCATTGTAGCCCAGAACTGGAAAACAAGAGGTCGACTACTATTTCAAAGATGCAAGGAAATTGGTATGTCAATAACATGGAACCAATACACATTTGTTTAATTATTATTTTTTATATATATATTTCATATATGTTTGTTTTTTTCATAAATTGTTTGTTGAAACATTTATTAAGAAACATCGAAACCAGGATGCATCAGACCCCAAGTCTGAATCTAGGATGACATATGTCAAGAACACTCCACAACAGCACTCCGGCAGGTTTAAAAAAAACTTTTATTTTCTTTGTATGCTAGTCTTCTTAATTTGATAACACTAATTTTTTCTTAAAACAAATACGATAAAGATTGTGGAGTTTTTGTGATGTACTTCATGAAGCAAATAGCACTGAGGGAGGAAATTGATCCAGAATTCACAAGAGATGAGATTAGAAAAGAGAGGGCATTAGTTATTGAATCTCTGTTGCATCATCCAACAAAATCTTGGACAATGAATGACTATTTGGCAAAAAAATTAGCAGCAAAACCAGATCATCAAGCCGTACGCTAATTATTTTGAACAAAAATCGTTTCATATGTGTAATGTTTTTTTATGGTTTGTTTTCATGCAATTTTTTGCTATCAAAATTCATTTTGCAACTATCGTATTCCAGATGCATGTTTGTCTAATGATTTTCGTACTAATATATTTGATGTTTTTTGGTTTCTAGACAATTATAGTAATCTAGTTACATGTCACTAAACGATTCACATTTATTGTACTACTTAAATAAGACAAAAGTAAATAACAAATAGTTACGAAGAACTAGAATCAATAACATTTAGTCGCACCTATGTTTTATTAAAAATAAATAAGTAATTTAAATAAAAACTAGTTATCAGTAACTAGAATCCCCTAATTATCATTACTTCTAATTACATGTATTTGCACCTCTTCTTTTTTTAAAATATAAAAATAAATACTTTTATATGTTTCAAGTGAATGTGAAAAGGGACACTAAAACACATCATGCGTCATATGTATATTTATATATTTAAATATAAATATATTTATTTATATTCAATATTCATATTTATATATTTAAATAAACAAAAAATAAAAAAATTATTTACAACAAAACACGTTTCCCTAGTTACAAAAGTAACAAAAAATCTCTAATTATGATTAATTATATATTTGTTAATTTTAAAAAATCTAGTTACATATACCTATTCGTGTTCTTTGTATAGATATATACATAGACACTTCTATATATTTTAAAAAGTAAACTGTGAAAAAAGACACTAAAAACATAGGCATTCGACATCACTGCAAAAACCAATATATTTATTATATATTTATAAAAATATATAAATCTCTTTATACCTATATATTTTAATAATTTAAAAATAAAAAATTATTTAAAATAGAATACGTGTCCCTAGTATCCCTATATTTTGTAACTAACAATTGGATTATTAGATTCTTTTAATAATATATTTGTTAATTAAAAAACTAAATTTTAATACAAAACACTTTACTTAGTTACATGTACCTAGAATATTGAACTAAAAAATTAAATCTAGTTACATGTACCTAAACACACCATGCCTCATCGCTTGTACATTTCAAAAAAGTGAAATGTGAAAAGACTAATCACACCATGCGTCAACACTGCAAAACCGACGTGATGGACTCTTAAATGCACTATAATAATAAAAAAAAAACTCTTCATATTTATATATTAAAAAAAAATTAAAAAACACGTGTCCCTAGTTACAAGTAACTAAAAAAAAAAAAAAAAAAACCCTAAAAGTTAATTAAAAAATAAATTTAAAATAAAATATAATAATTAAACGTAATAATTACTTCTATAATTTAGTACTATTAAACCACTATACCTAGTTACATGTACCTAAAAATCTTGAACTATAATTAAATCTAGTTACATGCAACCATAAATAAACTTCCAATATATTCCAAAATAAAAATAAATAAAATGGTAAAAAATAATAAAAAAAATGATTTAAATAAAAATTAATTTAAATTTAAAAATTACTCCTATTAATAATTTAATAATTCCAAAAAAGAATAATTTAACGATAATATACTCACATGTAAAAAAAAAAAAAAACCCACTATGTCTAGTTACATGTACCTAGAATGTGTAAACTGCATAGATTCTAGTAACATGTAATCATGATAAACATATTTATTATATACGAAACGACGTGATGGATGTTGTATGCAGGAAAATGATTCGTATGCTACATATAATCGTTGCTCTATCTAAAAAAATCGACTATAAATACGAAATCGCCGTCGTTCGTGTTCATATCTTCTGCACAAAAAACTCCCAAAGCAAAAACAAATGGAAAACAAGTTTGAGACTTCCATCAAGACATGTTTATCAGAGTACAACCATTTCAGGAAAACAATAGAAGAACTAATGTGGAAACTGGGTGCATCTCAAACAACTTATCAGTGGATGAGACAAAAGAGAGATCAAGCAATAAAAGCGGCAGAAGATATGCGATGGAAATTGGGTGCAGTGCAGTCAGAGTGCCGACAGATGAAGGATGAACGAGATGAAGCACGACGACAAGCACGGTGGAACAAGATAGAGACCAAACTCCAAAAAAGTTTATGTCGACTTTTACAATAACGTTCTCGCAAGACAAATCGCAAACAAGTAGTACCACATCTCTTTTTTGTCTTTTCAAAAGTTTTTATACGTATTTTGTTCAGTGAAAAAGCCTACTTTTGTATATGTCTATGGATGTTTTTTTGTTATATATATTTTGAATTTTTGTACTGTAACCACATATGCCTAAAAAATCTAAAAAAAATTGTTGCATGTTAAACAATGCACAAAAAATCGCAGATTTCAGTGACATGTAACTCAAATTTATTTCAATTAAAATTGAAAAGAACTGAAAAAATCAAGTAACGCTTTCTAAAAAATCAGAAACTGAAAAAGAATAAAAAAAATGTAAAAACATTCTTCAACTAAAGCGCAAGTTTGCACGTTTTCCTATTGTGTCTACCTATTCGACCACACTTACGCTCCTTCACCTCACCCCTTGAAGGGATTCTTTGCTTTTTCGGTCATCTAGGTTGCCTTCTTGATAAATATGGCAATATGACAGGCTCCGTCTGTTCAAAAATAGGTCTTTCCATTGTTGGCACTGGGTATATGCTTTTCGAATAACTCTCACGATAGAAACTACAGTGAAAGTAGTCTTCCACAAAACTATATACCAATGAGCCTGTTCTCATAATTGCTGTACAAGTATGCGAGCACGGGAAGGAATTCAATTGCCACAATTGACACGAACATTTTCTTTTATTTAGGTCAACATAAACAGAAGGGTGGCAGTGCACTTCATAGACTCCTTCTGTGCCCCCGCTAACCAACCATGTTCGACACTCACTTATATGCCGTGACAATTTCGCATCTCAATGAGGACATATAATTCCACTTAAGCGTAATGAATTATTCCTCCATTGAGACATTTGTTCCATTAATGAAATCCTTATCTTGTCAACCATCATAATAATTGGCATATGCTTGTAATTCCTAATCCATGCATTAAAAGACTCAGCCAAATTTGAGGACATCTCGCCATACCTTGTGCCTCGAAAAAACGCTAAACTATATCTTTCTTTTGGCAACTCTTCCATAAACTTCTCCACCCGTGCTCCCCCTTGAACAATCATGTCATCATATGCAACATGGTATAATTCCGGGGTAACTGCATAAGCACACTCAAATAATTTGGCAACAAAAAATTCCTTTGTTTTGGTAGTCTGTTTACTCAATGCAGCTTTCAAGTTCATTTTGAGATGGTGTAAACAAAATGCATGATAACAATGTGGAAATACATTTCGAACTCCTTGAATAATGCCTTTGTGCCGATCAGAAATGAATGTTATGACACGTTCCGGAGGTAATATAACAGACAATTGTGTCAAAAACCAGAACCAATTATCATCATTTTCAGCATCAACAATGGCAAATGCAAGTGGAAACATACCTAAACAAATGAAAAAACAAAAAAAATAACAGTAAAAAATCAAAAAAATTATAAATTTATACAAAAACAAAAAAAAAAAAATATCATGAAAAATATATAAAAATTAGATAAGAATATAGAAGAAAAAGTATAATGTGATTAAAATGGTATAAAAAACTTATATTGTACTTTGTTAACAAATAAAAAAATATTTAAATAAATTATTGACATGTCACTAATATTACATCTTAAAAATGTAATATAAATTGTGACATGTTATAAAAGAAGATACATGTCACTAATTTTACAAATGACTCTAATTTAAGTGACATGTAACTAAAAAATGATT
Source organism: Eucommia ulmoides (assembly GCA_016647705.1). NCBI lineage: Eukaryota > Viridiplantae > Streptophyta > Magnoliopsida > Garryales > Eucommiaceae > Eucommia > Eucommia ulmoides. The sequence continues at coordinate 35,042,127 of CM028339.1, read as the reverse complement.
TAAAATTAAAAAATTTAAAACTTACTTACATATAACAGAAATGTGTTAATTTAAGTACCTTGATTGCCGTCCTTACCACAAGCAGCAAGAAAAACTCATTTGTATCTACCAGTCAAAAATGTCCCATCCAGAAATAACATTGGGCGTATAAACTGAAATCTATGAATACACCCGTGGAAAGCATCAACTCCAAGCCAAGCATGATTGTATGTAATCTCAAGACCATAACTTTTCTTAAACTCATGAAGAATATCAATAGGACGTGTTTCAGGTTTATCCTTGACAGTTTCCAACAAACAACTAGCAACAACAGTAGAACTCATCCTCTTGTTCTTCATAGTTCTATATGCTGCACCACATGCATGTTCATTCAGCAACTCCTTTATCTTAAAAAATCCATTCAAGGTATCAGTACGTGCATGTACAAACCACTTGCAATATCTTGTATCTCTAAATGAACAATATGTAGTGATACGGACTTTATCATTTTTCTTATACTTGTAACTAAATCCAATTTCAATCGAATACTTCCTCAAGACAGTACGAAATTCTTCCGCCCCACCTTTAAAACACTGCCCCACACAATTAATACCTTTTGCCCACTCCAAAAATTGCAAGTACTTCTTCTCATGATGCCAAGAATAAGGCAGCATATCATCATCATCATCATCATAAACACATAGACTTGATTCCCTTGATCCACTTGGACCACTATCTGCTACATTACTTGAACCCCCACAAGATGTAGCACTAAAAACATGTCCAAGGATTATAGTATTGCTCTTTATTACAACTTCCACAAAATCAACACTAAATGATCTAATCAACACAATCATACCATCATAGTCATCTTGATCACATAACATACAGTTTGGATGACCAGGCAGAGAATAATGCATATCAAAAGAGATTGATGACAAGCTATTCCATCAATAGACAACCTTTTCTGCGAAACTAACAAAATTCATCTCACTATCAATTTTCACAATTCCACTGTAATCCTCGTATTTGCACAAAGCAATCGCCAAGTTTGACATTTCATATCTAAATGCAGATATTGCTACAAGAAAAACACAGAATTACAAAATGTAACTAAACTTACTCTAAAACTGGTAGAATGTAACAACTTTTGAACTAAACTCATAACATAAAAAAAAGAACAAAAAACAATACACAATTAAAAATGTAACTAAAAAAGTTACACTAAAACTAGTAGCATGTAACTAAATTTGCATTAAAAAGTTTATAAGGTCAGAACACATATCACACAATTAGTATGTAAACTAAAAGCTTACACTTAAACTGGTAGAATGTAACTAATTTTTCACTAAAAATATCCAGCTAAAGATTCGAACACGTATTCTAAAAATCCAGCAAAAAGGATCAAACACATCAACGAATGTCAAAATCTGTCGCGTTTATCAAACTTATATATCACCTTATTAAAAAGATCTCGTCCTATATGCAAAAAGATTTAAAGATTCGAAAACAAATCAATCAGATACTTTGCGAAAAATACAGTCAATTCATATCCCAAAAAATCAAGATCTAACCAAATTTGCGTCATAAAAACCAACGATCAATAAACAAATCACTAAAAAACAGTGCAAAACAATATATGTTACTTACATTCGATTCGCTGATCGTTAGTCGACCTCCTAAATCAATAGAATCCGAGATCTGCAAAACCCTAGCTCGCCGACGAACAAAATCACCGAAAATAGAAGACAAAACTCTGAAACTGAAACTATATATAGACGCGAATTCAAACTACAACGACTAACGATCTCAAAGAATTGCCCTATACACTCCAAGAACCATACGTGAGCACGCGCGGGACTAAAACATGGGAGAAAAACAGATTTAGGGACTAATTCTAAACCTAATCATAAAAAAGGACTAATCGCAGATTAAACCATATAATTAGGACTAATTGTCAATTTTCCCTTTTTTTTATCACAGGGCACTAAGGAATTTGGCATACCTTTTTGACCTTTACAAGTAAAATCCTAATCGGACTCTAATTTGGTTTGATATTTTCATGACAATAAAGTCCAGTACCAGGTGTTATACGTGTTTTCCTAGGTCCTACAATATCTTGTTTAATGAGAAGCAAACTAGTGTAGCTAAATCATCAAACGAGGTATAATATTGAGCAATATCTTTTGCTTCCACTAAATTAAGTTGGATCATCATGTTTTTCAATGATTTGAAGCATCTTTTTTTACTGTTCTTACCAGTTTTTGTGATAATGTTTCAGCCATATCCCTCTCTACAAATGTTTGTTTTTTTTCAAACACCGATTGAGCATATACAAGTTGATTATCATTTTATTCTAGAGAAAAGTTCAATTCCGATAATTGTACGTTCTGTTTTTTAGCTATTTCTTTTCTAGCTGTTTCTTTAGATTTTCTTTACATAATTTTTTAGTTGATTTAATTCTATTTCTTTTTTTCTTTTGTTCATTTGATGTCTCACTGAATTCAGGAATCGGATTGATGCCTCCTGTTGTTTAACTGGTCCGGAACTGGGAGTGGTGCGAAAATGGCGACAACCGCAAGTAAAGAAGAGAAGGATGGGGGCCTAGGTCATGATAGGTCAAGTTTACAATTTTTGTATTGAAAAACAATGTTATTTTTATTTTTTATGGTGATGTAAACTTCTCGTGTTATTAATAGTTTAGTTGTTTTGGAAATTTATTTATGTTCATTCTTGATAATATCTTTTATAGGATGTAGGCTATTATTTTTATTTATTTATTTATTTTAAATAAGAGAAACAATCATAGTTTTTAAATGTGATAAAAAATAGGGTAGACTTCTCAGTTTGAAGCAAAACTAAGATAAATATCGTCCAAATAATCACAGGTTTTTTTTTTTCATTTGATCACATATATATATATATATATATATATATATATATATATATATATATATATATATGATTCTTTTAATCACATTTGAAAACTGAGATGTTAGATAAACCAACCATCTCGGTTTTTATCTGTGATAAAAAATCTACCATCTCAATTTTTAATTGTGATAAAAAAACCTACTTTTAATCACACCTCCATCTATCACGGTCAATTTTGGGACAAAAAACTATGATAAAAACTTTTTTATCATGATTTTTATCTGTGATAAAAAGCTTTTTTTCTTGTAGTGCACCTTCTCAATCCTTTTTGTTTGAATGAGATTGCTTTTATCCATGTTGATGTCAAAAATCTCCAGTGACCAAATATCTCCTACAACCTACAAAACCGAAAAGCTCAAGGGACGCCGATGTGGTATCGGCCAAAGAACCTCCAGCGTGAGAATTAGTTAATCTATTTTGGGTAAATGTTATATACTTCAATGAATATATAAGTGTGATACCTTCTCTTATTTATAGACCTCTTGTATGGCCGTTTGGTGTTGTTAATCACGCCGCTTCCACTATATGTTGCTATCTTGTAGGGGTTAGTTCCGTATATAGTGTTGTATGGAATAGTGGGGTTGGACTGGTTCTGCTCTCTTGGCCTCCCACTGGTTAGACCTATTTGATGGCTCATTATTGTGGGTTGTTATATTGAGCTTGCCTTAGGATGAGTGCTCGGCTAACTGCAGCCGATTTTATTCGAGGTATTTACTGGGCCATTTTAATAGTATGGTCTGGTCTGAGAAAGTTTTATCCATTATTTTTGGGCTTCGACTCTTGGCCCATCTTGGCCAATGTCCCTCACTTGGCTTATATTAAATGCCAACTACGGAAGCGGGAAATTCTCCAACATCATTTGCCTTCCTGATCTTCGTGACGATTCAAAGAAGTAAGACAAAAGATCATCTTCTCTTCTTGTCAATCCCAGTTCAGTAAGTGTTCTTGGTTTTTGTTTTTTTTTTCTTTAGTTTCTTGGTCAATTTCCTGTCATTTTCGCATTTTCGTTCTCTTTCTTCCTTTGTCTATCTTTGTAATGGCATCTAATCCATTAAACAGTCCTGTGGAGGTTGGTTCGTTGTCAACATCACTCCCTAAAACAGCGACGACGACCAACTTTCTTCCTTCCACCAATTCCCCTGTGAATTGGGGAAATCATGGTGCCAGTAAATTTAAGAAAGAGAACTTTCCGTTATTATGAACTAAATGTAATATTCCTAACTCGATCACCATTAGGATTCTAAATGAGAATGGGCGCCCTTACTCCGCAAAGATGATGAAATTGACCTCTTTGTCTGGATGTTTCACTACAAGAAAAAAAGGTTTTTTTATCACAGTTAAAAAATATCATAAAAAGGTTTTTATCATAGTTTTTGGTTTCAAAACAATCCATGATAGAAAGCGGTATGATTGAAAGTAGACTTTTAATCACAGTTAAAAACGGAGATGGTTAATCCATCTAATATCAAGATTTTCAAATGTGATTAAAAGTGTTATATATATATGTGATCAAAGTAATAAACGTGATTATTTTGATGATATCTATCACACTTTTGTATCAAACTGAGATGTTTACTTTCATTTCTATTACCTTTAATAATAAAAAAATCACATTTAAAAACTGTGATTATTTCTCATATCTATATTTAAAAAAAAAAAATTACCCACCATTTTATGAAAATACTATAAAAAATTAACTAAAAAATAATTTAATATTTGCAAAACAATTAAAATATTAATCACATAAGAATTCTAAATCAACATGAAAAACACAGATAACAATAAGAATCATAAACTTAAATTTCAAGAAATATAAATGTCTAAAACATAAAATTTCTATCAAATATAAAACAAATAAATGAAATAAATAAAACTAATCAACCAACATCTCGGTAATAGAAAGCATCCAAAGGTAAAGTTCAGCTAACTTTTGCCATCGATTGATCCAAAAATAAGTCTTGCAACTAGAAAAAAAAAAAAAAAACAAAAAAACAGCAACTTAAAAAATACACTTGCATCTAAAAATACAGTTAGGAAAAAGTAAACCTGCAAAAAAAAAACAACAAAAGAATAGCTACGAAAAATATACTTGCAATTACGAGAAAAAAAAAACACTAGAAAAAAACAGGTAGAAAAAAAACTTGCAGCTACAAGAAACCAGCTCAAACAATAAACTTGAAGTTATAACAAACAAAAACTTACTAAAAAAAATAAAAAATAAAAATTAAAAAATAAAAAATAAAAAACTTAAAAATAAAAAACAACCTCAAAAAAGTTATTAGACTGTTTTTTCAGCACTGTTCATGGAATTGCAGCTACAAAAATAAATAAATAAATAAAATAAAAATTGTTAGTAAATATTACCCTTCACCATGCACTAATATCATAATTCAATATGTTACTTACTTATAATTGTTTGCACTAACAATCTTATACAAAAAAACATATTTATAGTTAAATATTTAAAGCATAAAATTCCACATGATAATTTAAACATTCAAAAAATTAAATATAAAAAAATTAATTCAGAAGTGGAACTAATAAATTAAATAACTTCCATTAATGGTTGGCATAAGCCTATGGTTTGTGTATTTTATAAGTAATATCTATAAAATTGTAAAAATAACAGGTAATTTCTTGATTTTTTTTTTAGGTTTTTTTTTTAACTCTTTATACCCCTAAAGTTTAACCAAAATATCACTTTGCTCCTTATAGTTCTAAATTTGAACATATAATACCTTAAAGTTAACTAAAAACATGAAGAAAAAACCCAGAACAATACATCAGCAAAACCAAATGAATTGGTTCAGCTGAATGATTATCTTGCACATTAAATTAGATATGCGCCTCAACAAGATAATAACAATCAATTCTATTTCATAAAATCATTTTTCTGCACTTGTAGATCCGCAACAATAAAATCATAAATCATTTTCCGCACAGATAATCATAATGTGTTATACAAGGAAAGAATTTTTACTTGAAATAGAAGAACCTTAAGCAAATAGCTAGGCACTTAGGGTCCATTTGGTAACCATTTCATGCCTATCCCATGTAGTGGGATGAGATAAGATGGGATAAGAATTATGTTTCCTTCTTGGGAGCAGAATCGCTTTTAGTAATGACATAATTCTATTTTGATTTGGGAACAGAATCGCGTCTAATAACGACAAAATCTATTTTGGTCCTAAAAATCAAAGACGAACCCTAAACCACAATCAAGAAATAATCAAGCAATCGAACCTTAAACCACAATAAAGAAATTATCAAGTAATCGAACCCTAAACTACAATCAAGAAATCATCAAGAAATCACCAAGCAATGGAACCTTAAACCCTAATCGAAATCGAAATCGAAATCCTAAACCCTAATCAAAATGGAAATTGAAATCGAAATTCTAAACCCCAATCAAAATCGAAATCGTAACCCTAATCGAAATCAAAATCGAGACCCCAATCAAAATCGAAATCAAAACCCTAATCGAAATTGATGAAATCGAAATGCCCTATAGCGAAATCGATTTTGCCGAAATCGAAATAAATTTCGATTCAGGGTCGAACAAGAAAATCGACAAAATCGATTTCCATTTTGGGTCAAAATCGAAATCGAAATACCCTAAATCGAAATTGATTTCGATTTAGGGTCGAACAATGAAATCGACGACAAACACCACGAACAAGGAAATCGATGACGAGGAATGGAGGAACACGACGACGGGCAAGGATGAGGAACATGACGACAATCCAGGACAAGGAACACGAAGGTGATGAGGAGTAGGACAGACGAGGAGGAGGAGGTCCAAATCTATGCCGAAGAACACGTTAAAGAAAAAGAAAAATGAAGAAAAAAAAAAGGCTTAAAGAAATCGAAACCTAGAGCTCATTAACAATTTCGAAAATACCGAACGTGTCCCTTTTTTTTGGGATAGGAATAGGTGGAAATAACTTTTTTTTGTTTCTCACTTCTTAATAAAAAGTAGGAATGATTCTAGGTTTTGGGATGGGAATGAGAACGAAAATAGATTCAAACGCTATGGCCAAACAGAAATTCCAAAAATTTGGGAATGGGATAGGAATTTTGGGGATGGAAACAGTTACCAAACGGGGCCTTAGTTTTCCATATAACCAAGCTCAATTCAAAGTTTCCAATTAGTGCCTCGCCATAAACTACAATCTCTTCCGGGCAAAACTGCAAGCTCCCAATTTTTTCTGTGATCAATATGAGAATAGAAACAGAAACATGGAAACAAAACAATAGGTATTTTCTTCATTTCCGAAAAATTATTCCCAAGCTTATATAATACGTTTCCGAATGGTGAAACCAATTAATTGAGTGTAGTAATCTTATCGATTATTCATAGGCTTATATAATACAGTGTTTTCAAAAGTAATGTATAACAGTGAGAATGAAAATTTTCTACTGAACAACAACTGTTTTGCTGCAAATATAGCAAAACAACAAGGGTTTCGCTACAAAAACAGCAAAACAACTTAAACGTCACACAAATGAATTACATATTCAAGATAATGACATACATTTTTTGTGAACACATCTGTTTTGATATATATTTAATCCATTCAGCTCTCAATTCGTCTAATTCCTTTTCAGAGTAGGAATTTTTTCCATTAAACTACATAATTCATTCAAATGAGTTAGAGAATAATATTTTTAAAGGATGCAAAGTGCAAAACAAATGAAAAATAAACAACTTATCTCACATTTTCTTGGAAAATGATGTTCTTATCTCTAATAATATCTTTCATGAGTCCTATTACGTAGAAACCAGATTTAAAAGCCGAAGATTGTTGAGGACACTAAATATAACAAAATTTGATAGAACTAGTGTAACAACTGTGCTATTATACATATACATATTATATACATATATATATTGAAGAACATGTTTATTACCTGAATGCACTTCCAAGTTGGAGTTCTTTTTGTTCTTCTTTTGTATATATATATATATATATTGAAGAACATGTTTATTGCCTGAATGCACTTCCAAGTTGGAGTTCTTTTTGTTCTTCTTTTGGTCCTTTCTAATGTTCTAAGGTATATAAAGATTATGTGGAAAAAAAATAGAAAAAAAACTTATAAACATAAAAGGTTATGAGAAAAAAATGCATAAATAGTTCCCTACATAAAAGGTCGTGTAAAAGAAACACGAAATAGAATAAAATGACACTTACATGTTTATTATGAATTCAAGAGCTTTCTTTCCCTTTTTAGGCATATGAAAATAGATACTTGGTGTCACATGATCTCCCACTCCTCTCACCCGACCTGCGTGTTCAAGAGTTTCCAACGCGATGCTAAGAACATCATTACTTCCTTGAGTTTTTAAACTTCCAACTTGAACCTCTTGTGTCAACTTATCCTGTGAGATTGTTATCATACAAAATGATAAGCACAAATAAAATCAATACAAATATTTGAAATAAGTCACGAAGTAATAGAAAATACTATTCTTTCAACAGTCATCCTCGTCACATCATCATATTCGCCATCTTTATTTTGTCGAGCTTTCTTCCAATACAATCTTCTATCTAAAATCTCATTCCCTTCTATGTCAGGATGCTATAAGAAAAACATAATAATTACCAGATATAAAATAAATTTATTGCAAAAGATAAGAGCTATGAAATTGTTTCTTATTCAATTTATATTTTTGAAAACTTACACATTCTTGTACAAGTCTAGCATAGCCTTTTCAACGTAACCCATGGGTATATATATTCTTTGCTCATCTTTCTCTTTAAAACTCACTTAATTTCTACAATGTCAAATTTAACATGTGTAGGTTAAACATCAAATACATAATGTAACAATATAAAAAATAGTATTTATGGTAGTGAATTATTTCGTCGCTACGATACCGCAAGTGTACGGATCCATAGGGATTGGTTTAAATTGTCGTTAAGTACCGTAATTATCATAACTTAACTTTATTTAGGCAATCAAATTTTGGGTTTTTAAATTAATAAATCTAAAACAATTATAAATACAAAAATAAAATAAAATATGGATTTTCTATGCACTAATATTCGAGGGGATTGATTTCATCTCGTTATTCTCGTGTTATCCTATTAAGCTATTATTAGTTAATTCCGTTCATTCAATAATCAAGATTTCTAAAACTCACTCACCACATCTCCCAACCTTATGGATTGCACAAGTTCTAATAATCTCCCGAAACATTAGAACTAGTGTTGTATTTAAACTTAGTCCGAATCCAGGGTTACCTCTCCGGAACGTCAAACCCCATATTCTCAAATCAACCATAATATAATTTACAAACATACAATGAAAGTAATAAAACGATAAACAGAATTAAATGGTGATTATAATTTGATCAATTTAAAACTCGATTACCTCTCAGTCTCACGAGATCCTAAATTCCTAACTCGAATACTTAGGTGGCGTTTGGTAACCGTTTCTGTTTCCATTCCAGCAGTGGGATGGGAATGGAATGAGATGGGATGAGAATTTTGTTTTCTTTTTGGGAGTAGAATCGCGTTTGGTAACGATAATTTTTTTTTTTGTTTTGGGAAGGGAATTGTGTTTGGTAACGATTTTATCCTAAAATCTTTTTTTTTTTTTTTTTCTTTTCTGTTTTGGCCTGACGGCGATGGCGCCGTCAGGCCGCCGCTCCGGCAACGGCCGCCGACGGTTCTCCGGCGTCGGAGACGGCGTGCCCCCCGCCGGCGGTGGCGCCGGCAACGCCGGCCGGAAGACAATGGCGTCGTCGCCGGCGACTTTCGGAAGTGGCCGGAAAATTTCCGGCCGGACGGTGACCGGCGACGGTCGCCGGAGATGACCGCCGGCGGCGGCGGACGGCGGCGGGCAGTAGGTGAATAGTGACCATGGGTTTTGGGAATGGAATGGGAATAATGAGAAACAACTTTTTTTTGTTTCTCATTTCTTAAGAAAAAAGTGGGCACAATTCTCAAATGGGAATGAAATGGAAACGGAAACAAAAATTACCAAACGCTATTCCCAAACAGAATTCCCAAAAATCTGGGAATGGAATGGGATGGAAATGGTTACCAAACAGGGCCTTAGGTGTTGATTTCTTCCCGGATTCACAACAACATACATTATGCACTCCCAATTCCAATCACAAATTCAATCTCTCTTGAGTATGAAATTCACAACCTAATATTGTCTAAATCATAGGCCACACGAATCAAACACATTAGGCTTAGGGAATGCATAAAATGAAATTAAATCTAATAATTGACAAAATATTCACTACACAGTTCAAACGAGATTACATTAAGCCCTAGATCTAGATTACGAACACAACATAGAAACATTTATAACTAATCTTCTTAATAAATTAGTAAATGTAAGTAGTTTAACACAATATTACAAATACGAACTTAAATCAAAAGATTAGGGAGAAGAAAAAGGTAGAGAAAAGCTTATTGTGGATTTAGGCTTCAGATCTTCAACTACGCATGCTACCAATGTGTTTTCTTCATCGATCTCGCATCAAAATGCCATCATCCAGTGTTTTGCACCCAAAATCGCCTCCCCTTCCTCCAAAAATTGCCTCTACTTTTCAAATTTCGGCATCCTCTATTTTGAGCCCTTAAATAGGTATTTATAGGGATGAGAATTAGGGTTTTTAGGTTGAAGATAGCTGCAACACGTATTTTAGTGCGCTTCAATGCAAAAAGGGCAGAAACAAGCCCAAACTTTCAGACGGAAGGGTGCCGCAGCGCCCAAAAAGGTGTTGCAGTGCGCACAAGACAACACCGATGCCCGGTTCATATATCTGCCATAACTTTCTCGTCCCAACTTCGATTGAGGTAATTTAAAAACCTATGGAAAGATAAGACAAACATATAGAACTTCCATGATTTAAGATTTTTCAAAATTAGATTGAATCGTGATCAAAATTTGTCTTGAAGTTACATCATCTACCCTCACTTTGCACATTTTCACCCATTTATTCAAAACCTATAAAAAAAACACAGAAACACATTAAGCTAACAAAAATGGTTGAAAATACACAAATATTTGAATCTAAAAATACTATATTTGTTAGTATATGAATCACTTATCAATCTCCAATGCCTAAAGCAACAAAAAAAAAAGTACCTTAAATTCTCCAAGCCGATACTATGCGATTTGACCTAGTTCGAACCATGGATCGCCTAATAGTATGCGGATTGGAGTAGTTTGGAGTGTGCGGGTTGGCTAGTTCAATCTGTGAACTGCCCAATAGTGTGCGGTTTAGGACTAGTTTTGGGTTGGGTTAATTAATATAGTTAAATAGTAATACAACATAATAAAATCAAAGTTGGAATTGGAGATTGAAATTGTAGAACAACTAAACCGTCTAACCAATAATCAAAGATAGAACTAATACACTGTTGTTGGAGAACAACGAAACCAAAACTGCAGAACTAAATTGAAGAACAGCATAACTAAATAATACAGAAACAGAAGTTTGTGCACATAGTAGAAATAGAAACAGAAATAGTTCGAGAGAAAAAAAAATCAATAGAAACAAAAGAAACTAAATTGGAGAACAATAATGGAATAAAGTAAATAATAATGGAATGAATAATGCACAAAAAAGAGAAAAAACACAGCATGCACAAAAAAAGTGGAGCAATGAAATTGGAAATAGAGCAAGGACCAGCAAAATAATATTGTGAAAAGACAAACCTGAAACAAAGCTTGAACGAGAAAAAAAACTGAACAAAATAGAGGCATTCGGATGATGCACAGATTATTCAATATCAATTGAAATGGAAATAGAAATCTGTAAATTAAAGTGCAAGAAGAATTCCTATTCCACTCCAATTCCAAAGCTCTGTCCAAGTTGGAATGAAGTTCGAATTATATGAGATCATTCTTTTCGAATGGAAATAGAAATCTGGAAATTAAACTGCTACACAAAAGTCTTGAATCGTCTAATAGAGTTCACATAAAATTGAATCAATGAAAGATAGAATCTAGATTTCACACAAATTTGAACCAATGAGTCTTAAATCTTCTAATAGAGTTCACATAAAGTTCAAACAATCAAATTCGAATCTATATTTCACATGAATTTGAACAAATGATACTCAAATCTTCTAATAGAGTTCACAAAAAGTTCAATCAATCAAAGATGAATCTAGATTTCACATGAATTTTTGAACCAATGAAAGGCAAATTAAACCTCAGATTACCTGGCCATTGGTGAGAGGAAGAGAGAGGGGCTGGAGGTCGTCGAGGAAAGATAAACACCACTCCTAGGGATGGAGCGACATCCGATTGACCAGAAAGAGGCATAACAAAGAGGATGATGCGAGCAAGGTGAGTGATATAGTGGTGAGCCTCGTGTGATGGGAGATCGGCATAGTAAGGTAGACATGGTAGCATTAGGTCTTGCGAAGGTTCTTCTAGCTTGATGGATGAACAAGGACAGAAAGTGTATTTTGAGTTTCGACCTGAGCGCGGGCAAAGATTGATGAACAACACCTTTTTTCCCCCTCGGTTTAGCGCTATTTTTTTTACCAACACAAAACATCTCACTTTTAATAAAAATATGTGATAAAACCTATTTACTTATTATTACATTTATTTTTAAAATATGATAAAAATATTTTTAATCACACAATAAATTTAAAATGAGATTAAATTTCACTTATATTTTTACAATCACAGTATACATAAAAAATGAGATAAATTATATTTACAAAGCGTGATAAAAATGCCTTTATTCTTGTAGTGTTTGAGTATAGCCCTATCCTTTCTTTTACTCTTTTTCTTCATGAACTTTTCGTCAGTTAGAAATCACCCCCTTTATTTCCGGGGAAAACAATGTCCCTCTTTCTATCGAAATGGTTAGGAGTGTCTTTTTCCTCAAATTTCTTCACAAAACTAGAAGGTTTTACTATTCAGCCATCAAAAAATATTCGTTCTTTACCGATCATTTATCTTCGGTAAAGAATTAAAAAAGATGGTACCCCTTCTTCAAAGGTGATTGGGAGTTCTCCTCTAGAGATAAAGGGCATCATCTAGTTGTGCTTAAACACTTTAATTTTCAAGTAATATTATCTTTCTTTGCCTTATTTCATTATTTGGAATTAATCTTGATCATTACATTTAGAATGAATGTTTGCGTGCAGGTGAAGAGGCCTGTAAGAGTTTTTGTAGTATCCCAAGAGTGGTGAGAGAGCTATCAAAGCTCTTGCTTCCAACAGTCCATTCCTATAAGGAATTGACGAACAACCCATTCGAACAATACAAAATAGATGCGGAGAAGATGGGTCAAACTAGGGACCTAGCCATTGGAAATCAGAGAAATACGAAAAGAGCGTCAAAAGTGACTTTCCAATCCATCCCTGAGCTACCAACACCACCCATCCAAACTATAATCACTGACTCCAACGATAAGAAACCTTTAAGTTGGAAACGTGGAAGTGGAGTTATCTCCGTTCTAGTTTCTATTCCAACTCCAAGCATTCAGGTCCATATCCCTATTGAAATCTAGGATATTGGGGCCTCTTTCCATGGCACCAAAATCTCGCCAAGAAAACGAAGTCTTTCATGCGAGCAGATGTGTAAGGATTGAAAGAGGTAGGTCCTTCCATCCCAGGTTGCCAAGAGATCTTCGACAACGTTTTTCGTGCCCTCATGGAGGAATCTTGGGACAAGGGTGGAGCTAAAATTGGGACCCAAAGTTGTGTTGAGCTCTTTAGAGCTATTGTATGTGCTAATATTCAAGTATTCCTTTGTATGTGGTCACTTTATATCTTTGGTTGTCGTACCTAATCTGGATATATGTTTCATTTGCAGAGCATCCACTTTACTTCTGCATAAGCTGGGAGCTCTGATGATGTCTCATAGTTGGATACCCAACTTATGCACTAGCTGACGGAGTCAAACAAGTTGGAAGAGTATATCGGTGCTTTCCACGAACAGAATGTTTCCTTAGAAATTGAGCTTGCTATGGAGATATCTTAGAGAGAGAAGGTTAAGGCTGACCTGCAAGCCACAAGTATTCAGTGTGAGGGTTTTCTTCAGGACACCATAAGGCTAACCAGTGAAAACAACATGTTCTTTAATAAGTCTTCATTTTTTAAGGATGAGGTTACCGCCTTGAAAGCTGAGATTGTCGCCTTGAAAGTTAAGGTGAAAATGAAGGATGATGCCCTCCACCGTTCTATTGAAGAGAAACACTCCTTGGGTGTCGAGCCGAGCTCAAACAAAACTAAGGCTGCAGTGTTGGGAGTCAGGTCGGCGGGATTGGCTCGTTCAATGGATAAGCTCACTAGGACCATTGAGTTGAAGGCCAAAGAGACAGATGAGATGGCTAAGACGATCTGGGATCAGATTGATGATATAAGATAGGAGCTCTAGAAGATAGGCTTCAAGTATTACCAAGATCTCGTGAGGAAAGAGCTTCTTAACCTTGATCTTCTTTTTTTGGACAAGGCCTTGGAAGATGATAACAAAGAGAACAAAGAAGTTGAGGTGATTGCACTGCTTTTGAGTCGCGCCCTGCTATTTCCGAGCTCGCTCCAGTGGTAGCTGAGATGGTTCCCATTGCTTCTGAATAGAGCATGTTACTGCTGAGCTGTCATCCGTCATTCCTTCATTGGTCTTATTCTTAATTCAGCTCGCCGTTGATCCAACTCTTCTAGCCTCGGTTGAGCCCCCAAATTGTTTTCCAACTACATAAGGTGGAGGAGTAGAGGTTGTTCTGAGCCTTCAGTTGTCTTTCCGTTTTTCTTCGTTTTGTCTGTTTTTGTAATCATAATAATTTTGTAGTTATTAATTTGCTTAAACAAACACCGCCTCTCTTAGTTTTGGAACTCGTAATCATAATTACCGTACTTCCCCCATGTCTTTTCGTGTCATTAATTGTAATGAATGATTAACATGCCTAATGGTTCATTTCTATTTCATTTGTTGTTTTCTTCATCGGTTTGGCTATTTAAAGCCAAATCATCTGTTGCCTTCTATCTCTATTATCGTTTTTGGCTCTTATTCTTTCTCTCTTTACTTCCTTAATCTTCATTTGCTTTTTTCAAAAATGTCTGCTCGCTTAAACAAAATTGAGGCTGATAGGAAGAAGGAGATCAGAAATGGTTATCGTTTCAGAGAGTTGATGATGAAGGAAAAGACCAATACTGAATAGCATCCCCATCTTTGCTACATTGCGAGGCATGTGCTTATTATCAGTCCTTGGACACAGCTTATTATAGTGCGGTCTCCCAACTTCAGGAGCTCCGTCTTCGTCTGAAGAAAAAAGATGTCTATATTCATGACCTGAAGGGCCAAGTTCATCTTCACAAGGGCTACGCGAAGCTCATGGAAGAAAAGAGAAGTAAGCTTTGGGAGAAAAACAAAGAGAAGAAAGATAAGATCTGCTCCTTGGTACTGGCACTCAGCCAGCATGACAAGCAAGATTTTTATCTTTCTTTTCAGGATGAGGAGGACCTAGGTCCAGTCTTATCACCGGGATCAGACTAATGGTTTTCCTCCTCTCACTGGCCTTGGTTTTAAAGATGTTTTTTTTTCCTTTTTTCTTTTTTCTTTTTTTTTTTTTTTTAAAAATTTCGGTCTGTAATTTAAACAACTTCTCTTCCTTCTCTATCTTTTTCTTCTTCTTTTTTTTTTAATCTTTTTTCATTTTATATATATATATATATATATATATATATATATGGTTTTTTTTTTTATGGTATGGATGAACATTTTCTTTTTTTTTTTTGAAATGATAATTTCGCTTAACATTATGCCACTTATGTGTTCTTTAATGCTTGCATTTATCTGTGATACATACTTTGGCTTGCACTCTGTTTGTGACTTTGCATGCATGGATGCATTTTTTTGCTATTGGATCTCCTTTTTGTTGATGTTTCTTTCTTTCTTTGCCCCCCTTCATAAGTCGTTTATCTGATGAACGAGTTATGAATGTTTAAATGGTTATGAGATGAGAATGATCATCTAATCTAATTTGCTTATGAGATAACTCGTAGTACAATTTATAATTTTTTAACTTTCTTCCTTAATGATTTCTCCCATCCTAGGTGATTTATTCTGAATTAATTATATTCATTCGTTAATTTTTCTCATAGTTAGTGATTTTTCTCAGTATTTGTGATTCATGCCGAACTCATTCTATCAAATTCTCTTTATTTTCACACTTGGTGATTTCTATCACCATTAGCCATTCGTTCCGAACATATCTATCAGTTCATTTTTTATTCTTACACTTGGTGATTTTTATCACCACTGGTGATTTGTTCTGGACTAATCTTATCAGTTTGTACTTCATTTTCACATTTAGTAATTGCACTCACTTACTAGTGATTTATACTGAACTGATTTTATCAGTTCGCCATTAATTTTCACACTAACTGAATTTTTTCACTTTTAGTGATTCATTCCGAACTGATTTTATTAGTTCACCATTAATTTTAAACTTCGTGAAATTTTTACACTTTTAGTGATTCAATCCGAGCTGATTTTATCAGTTCGCCATTAATGTTCACATTTAGTGAAAAAATTTTCTCTTTTAGTGATTCAATATGAATTGATTTCATCAGTTCGCCATTAATTTTCACACCTAGTATTTTTTTTCACTTTTAGTGATTTATTCGAAACTGATTTTTATTAGTTCGCCATTAATTTTGCACTCGGTGAAAAATTTTCACTTTTAGTGATTCAATCTGAACTGATTTCATCAGTTCTCCATTAATTTTCATAGTTGGTGAACTTTTTTCACTTTTAGCGATTCAATCCGAACTAATTTATCAGTTCGCCATTAATTTTCACGCTTGGTGAAATTTTTTTGGCACTTTTAGTGATTTATTCTGAACAGATTTTATCAGTTCACCATTAATTTTCATACTTGGTGAATTTTTTTCACTTTTAGTGATTCAATTTGAAATGATTTTATCCGTTCGCCAATACACATAGTTTTAATTTTCACACTGAGTGTCCATTTATTATCTGTACGCCTTCCATTTTTAGTTATGGATTCTAGACTAATCTTTGATAGTATTTTAGTCATACTTCGCAATTTTGTAGAACCACTATAAATTTTCTCTGGTAGTTTAGTCCAACTGTTTTCAACAAACTATTTTCTTTTTAGGAAGTTTTTGGCATACTTTTTTAGAGAAAACAATCTTTATTCATTAACTTCAATCAGCACAGATTATTCAATAAAGACAAATTCAAATTGAAAAACTTCAAATCAAAAGAAATTCAAACTTCTAGATGAAATACTTTTGTAGATGCCCGATATTCCAAGGTCTCGGAATGGGCACTCCTTCTAAATCTTTTAACCAATATGGTCCTTGGTCCATTTATTTTCGTCATTCGGTAGGGTCCTTCCCAATTAGGGGTTAACAGGTTCCCCAAACGTGCTTCTGAACGGTGAGGCATTACTCGTCTGAGCACCAAGTCCCCACTCTAGAGTACCTCGGTCGAACTACTCGATTGAACATTTTCGCAATTCTAGATTTGTACGCTGCCAATTGCAATGCTGCCTTCTCTCTTCGTTCTTCGAGCTGATCCAAGTACTGAAGCAGTTTGTTTCATTTTTAACAAGATTGATCCTGTCATCACGCCTCAAGGGTAATCCAATCACTACTGAGACTACAGCCTCATCTCCATATGTCATAGAGTACGGTGTTTCTCCCGTGGTTGTCCCTGTTGTTGTCTTGTAATACCAAAGGATTCTTGACAACTCTTCCACTTATTTGCCCATAGTTTTATCCATCTATTTTTTGAGTGCTTCTTTGATGGATCATTATTTTGGGTTGTTATGTTGGGCTTTACCATAGGAGGTGTGTAGGTTAACTGCAGCTCGTTCTATCCGAGATAACTGCTGGGCTGCCTATGTTGGGTCATTTCAATAGTATATGATCTGTCCCGAGAAGGTTTTATCCCTACTTTTTTTGGGCTTGGAATCTTGGCTTCTATTAAACGCCAATTGTGGAAGAGAGAAATTCTCCCACATTACATGCGTATAATATTATTGCTTTATTCCCCATACTTAAGATGTGTTTGTGGCTGGAAAAATAAATTGAACCTTTCCCGTATTAATTCTGAGCATTGAAATTAATCCCCTCACATGCTCATTTTTTGGGAAATGTGTTGGAATCATTATTTTTTATTTTTTATTTTGCTATAAAAAGAAAGATAGAACTTTGAGTGCCTTTGTTTGGGTCGAAAATTGGATGAATAAAAAAATAAAAATAAAAATAGGAAGAAAGATGAAATAAGAAAAGGCTTCTTTGGTAAGAATAGAAAATAGGAAGAAAAAAAATGCATATTAATCAAAACATTTTTTTCAACACAAATTTGGGAGAAAAATGAATAAAATGTGGATGATTTTTTCAAAAGTGAGTAAAATTACAAATATGCAATTGATAATAAAATTTTTAATTTATTTTTATAATGTATGAGGGTAAAATAGTAAATTACATTAAAGTGAATTATTTCCCTCTTTTTATTTTTCTTTCATAACCAAACAAGATTAGAGAAAATAGTTTCCTTTCTTGCGTTTGTGCAATTAAATCAAGTAAACTAGTAATAGTTATTCGTAATTATATTAAGATATGATTAATGAAGCTATGATTGGTAACCACCCATTTTTTGCACAAGATATATTTTTGTATTTGTCTAACCGGTATTTAGAGTATGTAAATGAGGACAAATCTATTTGGATATTGCAAAAAATGTGCAATGTAAATCGAAAAGGTTGTAGTATAATCTGCTAGTTTTCATCTCTTTATTGGAATTTCCGGTAATTGCTCAAAATTTATAATCATTATGTGTGCAAGTTATGAAGGCTTCCACCAACAACCCAAAATGAAATTTATAAAATTCTGATGCCAATTTTAACATGAAATTTAGATTGAGAATTTTTATTTCCAAAATTTATTCTAATATAGATCAAAAGGATTTGTAGAACTCAAAAGGAGCCCCAAAGATATAGCTCAAGGATATTTATTTTTGTATAACTTTAGAAGAAAAATTCTAAATGCATACAAAAACAAGGACAAAATGATAAATTTATAGAATTTCCAGATTTTAAAATTTCACCCTTTACAAATTCTATGAAATTATTAATGCAGCACCTATGGGATTCTCGTTTAAACCCAAACTACCAAATAGACCCTAAGTTTTTTCCACGAACCGACCAGCTGTTTCGGAATATATGGATAGATTTGACTATCTGAACAACAATTACATTCTATATTTATGGCCCCAATAATTTTCGCAAATATATATTCCGAAATTTGAAGATAGTTACTATAATCGATTAATTTAAAATATTTATTGTAAAATCTCCCAATTGATCATTTTGTAATTTTTCTTTTCATCAACAAGTTATACTAAAATAATTGAATTTTTTTTCTAAAACAATATAATGATTATGTATTTTGGATCAAAGAAAAAAATTACGTTATATTGAATTCAACGCTATGTATTTGTTTTAGTGGTTAAATTCAATTGTGTTGAATTCAACACATTAACTCACATTTATGGAACGTTTATAATTCTTTGGAATGTGATTGAGTTTCTGGACACAATTATGTTGAATATAACACCAAAACACAATGAACATATAAGATGAAATACAATATCATCGTGTTGAATATAACGTCTTCTCCCCCTCTACCTTATTGGTTATGTATCCAACAAAATATAACGGTTTTATGCGTGTTGAGTTCAACACAAGTTTCAAATCCCATTAATCGAACTTTCCTAATCAACTAATCATGTTGAATTCCATACAGATTATTGAATTCAACACAATTGTGAATAACTAATTTCAATTTCAAAATTAAATTAACCTTGAATTCAATATGAATTAATTTTTTTCATTCAAAAAATATGATTAAGATGTCATTTTGAAATTTTAAAACATACGATCATAATTGTATAATTTAATCATGTCAAGAACAAAATAAAATTGATTTAGTGCGTAATTACTTGCAAGAGTTTTTAATATAATTAATTATAGTGTTTTTCTTTTGGAAATAGATATTTCGAAAATATTTTCACTACCTTTATTTATTGTGACTGTTTTATTTGAATTCAACTAAAAAAATCTGAATCACATGTTGATCACGAAAATTAGTAATGGGCAATTTTGTCATGCAAAATTCGAAAATTTTAAAAAAATGATTATTCTTTGGTCAAGTCAAAGGAATTATTGGTTCATTTGGATGTTATAGCTATCTATTAGTAACTTGTGTCCAAAAATAGGTCCTGATGGTTATTTTTCCATTATTACTTCCCTAAACAAAAAATTAAAAAAAAATGATATTTTCTTATTTCATAAATTTATTTATTTATTATTTTTATTTTTTTTTAAAAAGGGATGTATTCAAAATGCAATTTGTTTTCAAGCAGACAGAGATAGATAGCTAGGGGTTTGAATTGTTGGAATATTTTCGAGGTTTACGCGGTATAAGGCAAAAAAGAAATATACAAGATTTTTCCAATAAAATCACCTTTTTAGTGTAAGGATGATGATACATACATATGATAATTGATGTTGACAGAAAGGAAATGCAAAAACTCAATCAATAATTAATAGCACAATAACTATGATCAGATGATGAAGTACTCGTGAGTAACTCCTCCAACAACTCCACCCCCAAGTCCTCAAAAACCACCACTTCCACCTCTAATTTCTTTTCCACCACCGCGGCCCCTTGCTGCTTCTTCCTCCTCCTCCTCCTCCTCCCGCCACTTCCCACCCTGTTCTTCTCCTTCAACGCCGTCAGCGGCGACCACCTCGGCACCTCCCCAGACCGGCAGTATTCCAATCCCTGGAGAGACTCTAACACCCTCCCTGCCGGAAAATTGAGGAGAGCCAACGGCCCTCGCATCAAGAGAGCCGCCTGGTCGTAGGCCAAGCCTGCCTCCTCCGCAGTATCAAATGTCCCGAGCCAAACCCTAGCTCCGGCGGCTGTGGAATCACGAATCTCCGCCCCGTATTTCCCCCATGGCCGCCTCCTGACGCCTACATACTGCTTTTTCTCCACCGTTCTATTGCTGGAGCACGAAGAATTCATCTCCAAGAGAGAACGGAGCTGGGTGGACATAGAGAATCTAACGGCTCTTAAATGCCCCCCGGGGGGGAGACATTTATAGGAGAGCTTTCACAAAAAAAAAAAAAAAAAAAAAAAAAAAAAAAAAAGGAAAAAGAAGAGAGGAGAACATTGTGTTTAATTTAAGGAGTCAACTGCCTGGACCTAGCTGTGAAACCCTAGACAAATGAGTTCTATATGTACTTGTTCAATCTTGCCGAGTGCATAAGTGACTTAATCACATTGTCATTCTAAGTTTTCAAAAATCATATTTTATTGAATTATTTAAAAAAGAAAAATAAAAAAAGAAAAATAATGTAGGTCGAACAAATCTGGAAGCAATTTGAAAATCTATGTTCGTGATTACTACAACCTTCCAAATTAAAAATGAATATTGCATGTAATTTTAATTTATTTTTTACTTTAACTTTTTAATTCCAATTTTTAGATTAGAATTTTATGGAAACTAACTTTAGCTATGATATCTTGATATATTTCTAATAAGTTTGATATTGATAAATGCAATACATATATATACACACACGCTAGTGTACCTATGCCCAAATACACTATTTTAAATTAAACAAATCATAAAACATAACAAAGTTATTATGAACTATTTTATTCTTTTTGGTTGGACATTAGACAATTAAAGAATATGAGTATTTCTTATACATGTCCTATCTTATTAAATAGATGTTAGATGATATAAATATTCCTTAAGTAAAAAATTAACAACAAATTGTCCATAATGTTCCTTGAAAATAAACTTATGTTATACTTTTTCTTAGTTGGTGTTTGGTAACCACTCCTATCCCAAAAATTTTTATCCCATTTCTAGAATTTTGGAATTTATATTTGAGCATAGCGTTTGGTAAACTTTTGTTTCCATTCCCATTCCATTCCAAAATGAGAATTGTCCCACTTTTTTGTATAGAAATGAGAAAGGAAAAAAAAATTGCTTCTCATCATTCCCATCTCATTCCCAACCAAAAAAGACATGGTCATCTTCTTTATTCTGCTCCTTCTCCAGCGTTCTTCATCATCTCCATCGTTCTTCATCTGCTTCGTCTGCTCCTTCTCCATCGTCTTCTTCTGCTTCTTCAATCGTGTTCTTCATGTCTTCTTTCCTCCTCCGGTTCGTCCTCCTCCTTTGATTCGTCGTCCTCCTCCGTCCTTCTTCTTCTTCAACCCTGCTCGTTGCCAAAGCATCCCCGTCGCCTCTTCTGGTTCGTCGTCCACTTAGGGTTTCGATTTTGAAATCGATATCAATTTTGAAATCAAAATAGGGTTTCAATTCAATTTCGATTTCGAAATCGAAACCCTATTGTCGGTTTCGATTTGATTTTCGATTTTCAAATCAAAATCGTATTTCGATTTCGATTTCGAAATCAAAATCTAAATGGGAAATCGATTTTGATCTGGTTCGTCTTCATGGTAATATTGGTAGTGGTGTTTACAAAGAAGTTGTTGTTTTTCATCGTGATCTCAATTTTGATTTCGAAATAGGGTTTTTTATTACTTAATGATTTCTTGTTTGTGATTTAAGGTTCGTTCTTGATTTCTTGGATAAAATTGTTACCAAACACGATTCTGTTCCTAAATCCAAAAAAACAAAATTGTCGTTACCAAACACGATTCGGTTCCCAAGAAGGAAATATAATTATCATCACATCCCATTCCCATCCCATTGTATGGAATGGGCACGAAACGGTTACCAATTAACCTTGTCATTCTTTAGCCAAAGATTAAACTACTTTTACATGAAACACTTAAAATATGAAAAAAGAATGTGCATTTCAAGAGAAATTTTAGGGGTACAAACTGTAATTATCTCAAATCTTGAATGAAAAAGTCATCTTTCTATTCCACTACTACACAATACCGCTTTCAATTAAAATATATAGAAATGAGGTGCAATTCAAGACAAACTTTAGAGGTGCAAACTATAATTATTTCAAATCTTAAACTTACAAGTCATCTCTCTATTCTACTACTACAGAAAACTACTCTCTCTCTATAGTCACCACTATATTCTACTATCGTCCAACCTCTATACATCTCTACGGGTCACCGCCTGCCCAACACCTTCATCTCTCTTACAAATCTAAACCAAGTCACTATCAACTGACATTTACTTCTCTCTCTTTCAGCTCGTAAACTCAGTCCGTAATATTAGCACCTAGGCACTGACCCCAAAACCTGAAGCCAACCAGCAATGTCGAACCACAACTATGGTCACCTATCATTTCTACCATTGTCTCCACATTAGATCTTAACTTGGAACATCTATATGCAAAACTCCATCACCCTTTAAAACAATCGATTTATATATATATAATTTGTAAAACTAAAATTTAATTTTTAACTTTATCTTTTATTAATACTGTTTTAATTTATTAAAAAATAAAAAATAGAGGGCAAAACTAAAAATTAAAAAAGAGAAGAAAAAAAGAGCGAACAGAGATAGATAGAGTGTCGGTGAAAAAGGATAGAGAATTATATAATTGTCTTCAAAAAATATAGAACTAGTTTTGTACAATTTTTATCTTTGTAAAAATAAAAATTATAATATATAATTAACATGAAAATATAATTTTGATTATTTTTTATCTTTTATTTTCTTCTTTCTTTTTCTTTTTTTTATAAATTAATCAAACAAATAGAAGATAAAAAAAAAAAATGAATAAAAGAAAGAAAAAAAAAAAGAGTACGAGAGAGTGTATGAAAAATGGATAAAGAGTCAATAAAAAAAAAAAAGAGGAGAGAGAGGAGGTAGAGGGAGCACATGCACATATAGAGAGAGATGTGGAGAGATATATAGAAAATGCAGAACCAAAAAAATACTAAAAGAGTATAAATGTTAATAATATAGGAAAAAATATATTTTACTCCTTTATTTTAACAATTTGACACGAAGGGGTAGGACGAAAGAAATGACAAACATACTTCTAAAGTAACGGATTCTGTTCAATTTTTCTTATAGAATTTTCAATTGGATAAAACTAAAACGAAATTGGAACATGAAGGACCAAACGTGTTATTTCAAAAATCTCAGAGTCTATTTAGACACCAATCCCATATTTAAGGGTCCACAATTAAATGGAAATTTATCTAACCCTAATTCTCATTAATGTCTGGGTTAGTTGTTCCAACCGTCTACAAATATAATTTTTTTTGTCATTTGATCCAATGACTGTCTTTATAAATGAGGTATCTTATTATATATCTATATAATAAAACAGAACGGAATGTATTTTGTCTAACACAATTTGGCTTCATATTTTAAGGACCATGTAGGGAGGAAGTTTGGGAAGTGGTTGCACAACGGTTTGCCCTTAGGTTTATTTATTCTGGTAAATATGGTTTTATCGAATGATTATTCTTTTTTTTCATCAATTAAATTTTTGTTTTCAACTGAAAATTATGGTGAAATTTTTTGTTGCAATTTTTTTTGGTTTTGTAAATTTTTACTGCAAGTTTTGAGGGCAATCTGTTTGTTTGAAGCAATAATCTGTTTGTTCAAACCAAATCATATTTTTCCATTGTTTGGGTAAGTAATATTTGTTATTTTTTAGTTTTGCATAAGTTTGTTGCCGTTGTTTGGGTGACTTACATTCAACATATTCAACTTTTTCTTGAAGTTGAGGATTTAAATTTCAATGTTGTTGAGTCACTACAAGGTAAAGATGTCTTTTTGGCAATTGGTAAACATCTTTGTGGCCCTGTTACAGATAATTAACCTCGTAATTATTTAGGAATATTGTATGTGACAGATTATAGGTATTTAAATTTTATTCCAGATATGATCTTGAACTGTTGTCTTGCAAAACACTCAAATTTTGTTTATCTCAGTGGTCTAGCTATAGTAACATGTTGCCATCATCTTTGCCAATGGAAGCATTACCTAAGTAATATCTGCATCCAAATTTTAAACAATATTTCACAAAATGATAAAAAATAAAAAAAAAATTAAAAATTAAAAAAATCAAATGTTAAATTTCACTCCTCAGATAAAGGATATTTCATGAATATGGGGATAAAAAACGACTTTTCATGTGATTTGTTTGCATACAAGAGTGGGCTTGTGATTTTTTGACCGTCTAAACAAAGGACGTGAAACTTTAATATGGTTTCTTGAGTACTAAATGGAGGATTTAATAAGGTTTTCTTACAGATTATGTTCAATCCGTTTAAATGGTTATCATCATTATTATTATTATTATTATTATTATTTGAGTTGGGTTTTTGTCTCAATTTGTAATGAATATTTTATATCACCCAAACGCAAAATGTGTTGGGGGTGTTCGTATTTGTTTTATTATTTACTATGAGTACAAATGATAAGAATGGTAGTTTTTTTTCTTCTTTTTCCTTTTTTTTTTTCCCCTTAATATGGTACCTTTTGAATTTGAATGTTTGTAGACTACATAGGAGGATGGACTTTTGTTTGATTTTATTTTTTACAAGGTTTATGTCCAAAGAGTTATGAATACCATATTTGAGTGTTATTTATCCAAACTGGTTGGTTCTATTTAAGTTGTGCAATATAGATTGTCATTATTTCACATGTTGGTCTACACAAGAAAGTTAAGTGGGAAATAATTTTTTAGTTCATTTATTTAATTTTTCGATCTACAAATTATTTTGTGAATCATTATTTATTTGATTATTCAATTTTAAACAAACAAGAATTGTGAAGTAAAATTAATTCTTTTAATTTCATTATTTTTTTACTTATTTGTTTTCATTAAAGCCACGAAATGTCTTTGAGTTCAATCCTTTGACAAATGATTTTAATACATGATTCTTTTTTCAAATTTAGAATATATTTTTTTAGTCCGTATCTTCAGGCACGGGTTATACGCTAATCTATTCTAAAAATCACAACATATTTTACATTTGAGATATTTTTACCCTTAAATTAGATATACAAGGGCCAAAATTAAAGGATTTTGGAAGATATTTTCTGCCCTTGGATTAGATCAAAGGACTGAGATAATAGAAATCTTAACAAATAAACGAAAATTTATTTAGATTTTGAAATCAAACAAAATTTAAAATCATTATACTTTTATATCACATAATATTTCTAATCAACTAACAATTTATCCCAAAATATATCCCACAAATCTATATAATAAATTAGGATGTAAAAAGTTTGGGTACGCCAAAAAAAATAAAATTTACACACCTAATTCTAATTCTAAGGTGGTTAAATTAAATTATTTTTTAAATATTTTAAATTTTACATTTTTAATTAATTTTTTTTTTTACACATAAAAATTAATTAAAAATGTAAAATTTAAAAGATTTAAAAAATCATTTAATTTAACCACCTTAGAATTAGAATTAGGGGTTGAACAATTAATATAATGTCTTTAGGCACGGCGGATAGTGTGTGTATATATACATATATATTAACATGATGTTTCGTACATGACAACGAATCTATAAATTAATCTACGAACGGAATCGTTCAAAATTCGCATTTATTTGCTGGGGAGGATTTTACGAAATAAATTAATGTTTCAATTCCTTCAGTTTGAAATTTATTCATGTGAAAGCAATTTGAATGGGGAGGAACTCAAATGAATTATTTTAATAATTTAAAAATTAAATCATTTTGGTATTTTTAAAATATTAATATGTGATATCATTATAATTATACTACAAAATAAAATATTGTTAAGACTCAAGTGAGTGACAAATCTCTAGTTTTGGTCAGTATCAGTCGCTTGTACGCTTACGTGAAATAACTTTCTAAATATGTAAATTAACCTAAGCATATGGACAATAACACACCCCTATCCTACCTATGATCAATCTCCAAATGTTCAATTTCTAGTTTATCACACTTTTACCCTCCTATTTCTAATGACAACACATTATAAAACCTGAATTTGGATTGAGAAATATGAAACACTTCCGATCTACAATAGGGTCTTCTCAACCTTTGGTTCATGTAAAATAATATTTCATGGGTGGGTCTGTGGATGTTACACTTTCAGTATAAGAATTAGT
The DNA here is from genome assembly GCA_016647705.1 of Eucommia ulmoides. NCBI lineage: Eukaryota > Viridiplantae > Streptophyta > Magnoliopsida > Garryales > Eucommiaceae > Eucommia > Eucommia ulmoides. The sequence continues at coordinate 35,015,122 of CM028339.1, read as the reverse complement.
ATAATTCAAGTCTAGTAGAAAATTAACAGAGTCTTGCTTAAGAAAATAATACATGCCTTAGTCTAACAGTCCCCTCCCCCCTGATATTTATAAGAGTGAGAATACTTGTTTGGCAAGTGTTCTCTAAGATTTCGATCAAATTTCATTAGTCCTCACGAGATTCGCAGGATTGAGCGGTTTATATCCATTAAATCAGTTATTCCATCATAATCTTTTTTTATATAGTTGGATTAGGTAACTATGTTGAATAATAGATCAAACTCAAGTTGACGGTATGTATTCCAAGATTGAGCAATCTTGTACAGGCTTGGATAGAATCATCAAACGAGTTAGCATCGTAGTCGGTATTTGAGTCTTCAAGGTCACTTATGACCTTGGTCCTTGGTTTTATCTCAGTAGTCCCCAAGCTAAGGCAATCTTGTTGTACTCGTGAGATACCCCTTGCACGTGTCTATATATCCGAAACATTTTAAAATATCACTCATCAATAAGGTTGTGTAAGAAATTTAATTTGTCAAATTTAAAACCAAAAATAAATAAATAAATAATGTCGTCAAAAATTTACTAATATTTCACCACAATTATAAACTTCAACTTAAAATTGGCAACTTCTCAAAGTTTATGATTGAAAAGTATAATCATGTTAAAATTTTAGGGGGTATGCAGTGTAGTTTAATAATTACAGTTTTGGTCGGTATAAACTTTTGTCTTTTTCCGTCTGCGGATGGCCCACTTATAGTTTTTGATTCCATATTAAAAAATATAAAATGGTCAAATTTCAGATGTATATGGAGGACATCATGCGGGAAACTTACTCTACTGTATTATAATTTATGACAAATAAAACAAATCTAACAAGCCTCTATTACGACTTTTTTTACTCTTTTTATTTTTCTCCTTTTACTTTTCTCCTTCGTTGACCATGTTCTCCGACGAATAATATCGTCGGCGCAGGTGACAATGCTGCATTTGTCCCTCTCTCTTATCTCTCATTGTTTTTCATTCTCTATATGTAAATGCCATTGGTAGCGCATAAATTACATCGCTACTTTCACCGCAAATGTACAGATCAAATTTTAGTATAGATTGTGAAAAGTAAGGGTTGTCATATCTATAAGAATTGGATTAGAATTGTCGTTAAGTATCGCGATTGTCATAACCTAATTTTATCTAGGCGACTTAAATTTATATTTTTGTTAATATAATATACTAAATTAAGTTAATTAAACTAATATACTAATATTGACGTTAATGAAAAATTATTGCCTAGGGATTAATTTCGTTTACTTAAACAAGTTCGTTTCAATCTAATTTACATTAACGGCGTTCATCCTATCCGACAATCTCGGTATCGAAATTTCACTCACTATCTCTTCCGAGTGTAAAGTGAATGAATATGTGATTTCGCGTCAACGCTGAAGTCCCCCTCGAGCGTCTATACGACACTTGGTCACATGGGTCTCGCCCCAACCTCACGGATTGCACACTTTCTAATGTCCTCCTGGGTCATTAGATCGTCGTGTTATGTTTAAACCCTAGTGCGAACTTGGGGTTACCTCTCTCGATTGTCAAACCCCATATTCTTAATATATCATATAATAAGCATATAAATGTGGAATAACGGTAAACACAAGTGGATAAACATGAACAACCATTAACAAAACATCAATTTTATACAAATAACGTTTACATGAAGTACATCGTTCCTTACACAATATATGTTTAGCTACACATGGTCATAGCCTTATATACAACTAGAAACAAGCTAAACATATTCAAAACATTCAACCAAACTAAGAAATAAAGGAGAGAAACAAGGAGACTAACCGTTATCCGAAGATCCGACTGTAAAACCGCTTCGAGAATGCTTTCTCCTCTTGGCCTTGATGATCTTCTCATAGTTGAATAGCCTTGAAGCTCTCAAGATTCTTGAAAACGTCAAATATGTGTTTGGGGGGCAAAGATACGATATTTATAGGATCCAAAATATCAACAAGATATCCTAAAATATCAAAACTGTCAAGCACCTGACCGTTACAGTAGTAGAGAGGTCGGTAGGCTTCTGGCGAGTGACCGCTGCAATACTGGAGCTCTCTGTATTTTGACCGCTGCAGCGGTGGAGAATCAGCAAATCTCTGTATTTTTATTGCTGCAATGATGGTTTCACCGCTGCAGCGATAGATGCAGGTTCTGAAATTGACATGTTTGCCCTTTTTCTCCATTGTTCTTCCACCGACTTGCTCATTTATGGACCATTTTTGTCCATTTTCAACCTAAATACCTGGTTTATACATAAACAAATAAAAACGTATTAAAATTTGTTAAAATGCTATAATAATACTCGAAAACCATCAAAATCGGCTTGAAAATAAATAGATAAATTATACCTGTCAAATACCCCCAAATTTAGAATTTTGCTAGTTCTCAAGCAAAACACTCATACTAAAATAAAAAAACACAACTTAATAACTAACACAAAAACTAAACACGAATAAAAACACAAACTATCTAAACATAACGATATTCGAGTTTTGAATTCAACTATCGACCAAAATATTTTTCCTTTAACAACCCCAAATCATATTGAGTTCAGGAGTAAAACGCACCATGTGATGTTTTAGAACTTCAACATTCAATAATAGTAAGCGCTATTCTAGATTATTTTAAAGTGTGTGTGCAAAAACTCAATTATACAAATATCCATCGATCGGATTGGATTATCCACCAATAAAGTTCAAGACTTAAACCGATAAGAATTAGGATTTTTATACGCCTGAATGGGTTCCACTCTCCATTAATGTAGGCTTCGAAGTTCAAAAAGATCAATAGGACTTGGTTCGATTTTTGGAAAATGACCAAGGGATATCATGAATAGAAAACAGGTTAACGTCGTCAACTTAACGATACCGAAAGCACAACACTTGGCACACAATCACACTTAAACCCCCATAAATAAATTTGAAACAACTCTGAATATACATTTAAGACCGACGTACTCACTTGTCAAAAGAAACGGAAATTGAACTATATTGACATATGTTTTTTTTTTTAATAAACACACCCCCAAACTTATTTGATTTGTTACAATTTGACAGGTGTGTAAATACGATAGAAAAATGACAAGTGAGTACTCGAATACCAAACCAATCAAAAGTTCGCCCTAAACCCAACCACTCACTTCAAGTAGCATACACGAATGCTAACTTGATTCACTCAAATTGTGTCTTCGGTTCAGCAATATAGGTTTGAAAGAAATTCAATTGGGCAGGGTATTTGTTATATGTTCAGAATTGAAACAGTATTATAGGTTTCGACAAGGTAACGAGGGATAAACATATAGCAAGATAAGCTTCAAAGGCTCAAGAGAATGAAATGAATGCCTAAATCACGTCTCCTGAACTACCTCGCCTAGGATTTCATCTCAAGTTTCCCCTAAATCAGGTTCTAGAATCTATATTGTCATGAACTTGGCTAACGGATAATCAGCGTTAAATCAATTGAATAACTATACATTAAGTTTACTTGCTAGTGCAATTAGGATCCACAATAACTTTTACTAAAACGAGACGTTAAGCACACAGACACACATAAATGAGCATTACACTCGACCTCAATAAACAATTAGGGGACAGGCTCATCATCGGGTAATGACCCAAATTAATGCAAAACTCATTACACAATACTTAATACATAAACAAACTAAACCTAAACAAACATGCATACATTGAAACAATAAAACATAACTAACAATAATAAAACATAATAACATACTACAAATCACCCCTAAGCTTAAAACGAGTAGTGTCTACATTGACCCATCAGCGATCCCAATAAAAGCATATAGCATGATAATAAAGACGGGAGTTTAGAACATGTACCTGGGAGGCGAAAGAATCTCGCCTTTGAATGAAGTTGGCAGTGACGGATCTAATTTATTTTTTACTTGGGTTGCCTCCCAAGAAGCGCTTGGTTTATTGTCCTCGGCCTGACATGGAGAAGGGTTGGTCAAAGAGCAGCTTCCACCCATAGTAAGTGTCGTACAATACTACGTATGGGTCTTGGTTTAAAACGCCCTTCAAGACTGGCGAGATTTGGCATTGTATCGCTCGTACTTTCAACTCGATTTGTTGCCGACTCATATGCTTGGTAGGTATGAAAGAATGGTGCTAAAGGCAGTGAAGGACAAGTGAGCCACATCAGATCCTCATAAATGTGATCGTCTTGGATCGGTGGTGGCAACACTTGGTGGATCTCAATTGGCAGATAATCACAAGTATTATCTTGTGATTTTGCATCGTATTCGAACTTATCCAAATTCCTCCCATTTGTTTTTGGTTCCTCGTGGTGGTTTTCGATGAATATGGCTTGTGTGTCTTTTAGTGATACCACTTCTGAAGAGACGTTACGGTCGCATAAATTTTTGCCCAGGTCGTCTCAATATTGTCAAGATGAACCTCATGCTCGTTGAGTCGATCATTCGTTTCCCTCCAAAACACCTAAGTTTTTCCCATAAATTCAGCTAACATTTCCTCCAGGGTGGGGAAAGACTCCATATTTTTGTCCGGAGTGTCAATCCATGGCATCAAAACGGTGAAACTATCCCCCAAGCTTTGGTAGCTTGCTGAATAATTCCAACAGTAAAAATCATACTCCACCATGTCTTCCAACAACCGATAGGCTTCATCTCTGATTAACTAGACAAAAGATATGGTACCGTTTTCTCTTTCAACCCAATTTTTTGTTGCGGCTTGTAACCCATCGAATAAGTTCAGTAGTTGACAGTCCCTCGGGAAACGATGATTGGAGAATTTAAATAGCAGCTCCTTGTACTGATCCCAAGCACAATAAAACGGCTTAGAATCCTGTTGAAAGAAATACAACAATACTTGTTGATCTAGCATCTTCAAGTACCCTACATGAAAAACAAAACTATAAACAAAAAATTATAAATAAAATAAATGACTAAATTAAAATTAAGTTACTTGCTCACAATCTCAATAACAATCTAAAAACCAATCCCTGGCAACGGCGCCAAAAACTTGGTAGCGCGTAAATTACGTCGCTACTTTCACCACAAGTGCACGGGTCAAGTTTTAGTATAGATTGGGAAGAATAAGGGTTGTTGTATCCACTGGGATTGAATTAGAATTGTCGTTAAGTACCGCGATTGTCATATCCTAATTTTATCTAGGCGACTTAAATTTATATTTTTGTTAATATAATATACTAAACTAAGTTAATTAAACTAATTAAACTAATATACTAATATTGACGTTAATGGAAAATTATTGCCTAGGGATTAACTTCGTTCACTTCAACGTGTTCCTTTCAATCTAGTTTACATTAACAACGTTCATCCTATCCGACAATCTCGGTATCGAAATCTCACTCACTACCTCTCCCGAGTGTAAAGTGAATGAATATGTGACTTCGCGTCAACGCTGAAGTCCCCTTCGAGTGTCTATACGACACTTGGTCACAGGAGTCTCGCCCCAACCTCACGGATTGCACACTTTCTAACGTCCTCTCGGGTCATTAGATCATCGCGTTGTGTTTAAACCGTAGTCTAAATTCGGGGTTACCTCTCCCGAGTATTAAATCCTGTATTCTCAATATATCATAACAAGCAAATAAACGTAGAATAATGGTAAACACAATCGGATAAATATGAACAACCATTAACAAAACATCAATTTTATACAAACAACATTTACATGAAGTACATCGCTTCCTAGACAATATATGTTTAGTTATACACGGCCATAGCCCTATATACAATTAGAAAAAAACTAAATATATTCAAAACATTTAACCAAACTAAGAAATAAAGAAGAAAAACAAGGAGACTAGCCGTTATCCGAAGATCCGATGCTAAAACCGCTCCGAGAACGCTTCCTCCTCTTAGCCTTGATGATCTTCTCTTGGTTGAATGGCCTTAGAGCTCTCAAGACTCCCAAAAATGTCAACTATGTGTTTGGGGGTGAAAGAGACGATATTTATAGGATCCAAAATATCAACAAAATCTTATAAAATATCTAAACTGTCAAGCGCCTGACAGCTGCAGTGGTGGAGAGGTCGGTAGGTTTCTGGCGAGTGACCGCTGTAGCGGTGGAGCTCTGTGCATTTTGACACCTGCAGCGGCGGTTTCACCGCTGCAGTAATAGATAATCAACAATTCTCTGTATTTTCACCTCTGCAGCGGTGGTTTAACCGCTGCAGCAGTGGATGCATGTTTTGAAAATTGACATTTTTGCTATTTTTCTTCACCGACTTGCTCGTTTATGGACCCTTTTAATTCCGTTTCACCCCAAATACCTGGTTTATACATAAACAAATAAAAACATATTAAAATGCTATAATAATACTCAAAAACTACCAAAACCGGCTTGGGAATATGTAGATAAATTACACCTATCAGCCATCAACCCCATTCCTTCCATATCAACCCCATACCCCGTTGTCCCCAACCCCTCCCCTGCTCCCCAACCTTCCTCATCATCCTTCTCTATCTCTATCTTTTTTTCTTTCTCTCTCTCTCTCTATATATATATATATATATATATATATATATATATATGAGGATATAAGAGAAAGAAAAAAAAATATAATTGATAATTTCTGTACATAGTGAATGTGTTCTATTCCCCTATAAATAGCCACAAGAGCATACTAAATTAGGAAGAATATAACCTAAATAAATCAGTTAATAAAGTCTTACAATAACGATACCAAAAATAAAAAATAATACATAAATATAATATTTCAACACTCTCCCAAGCTATTGCGAAAATGTTGATGGGCACTAACTTGCCAATAATTAACTCAAGAAGAGATGGTCCTATAGGCTAATGTTTTTAAAACCAGACCAGACATCGAAATGGAAAAATCACTAGGTCATGGATCACCAATTCAACCGGTAGATGAACCGCGGTTAAATCGTGATGTCATAATTACGTCATTAATATATATATATATATATATATATAAACACAAGAGATTAAGGGTCTAAACATAATCAAATAAATAATTAATCATAAAATCCTCCCCAAACATATTAAGTTAAACAAATTAAATAAAATTTATTTTATTATTTAATCTAAATTTCATAAAGAGACAATTATAGCCCTGTGTACGGCGGAGAATTCGCATCCTCCTTGTATTGACTACTCGCAAGTGTACAAGGTCAAAGTTTTAGTATAGTGTGATCGTGAAAGATCGAGTTATCTTATCCACAAAGATTGGTGTCATTACTATGTCATGACCTAACTTTATCTAGGCTAAAAACAAATGTAATTAATTAATTAAACTAATACTAATATAACCTAAATTAACTATACTAATATACTAATATGTTTTAGGGGAAAGAATTGCCTAGGGATTAACGTGTTTACAAATATGTGTTCGATCTCAATTTACTCACGTTTATGGTGTTCGACCTATTTGATAATCTCGGTACGTAAACTCCATCGCCACCTCTCCCGAGTATAAGACGAGGAAATACATGAGTTCGAGTCAACGAAGAAGTCTCCCTCAACGTCTTAATGACCCTAGGTCACGTGAGTCTTGTCCAACGTCATTGATTGCACACAATCCAACTCCCGACCGGGTTATTAGATCGTGCGTTGTATTTACCCTATCGACAATCCCCGTTCTAAAACTCTCTCACCACCTCTCCCGAGTGTAAGACGAGGGATGTAATGCGACTTCTTATCAATGAAGAAATCCCCCTCAACGTCTTAACGACCCTAGGTCACATGAGTCTTGCCCCAACGTCATCGATTGTCCACAATCCAAACCCCGACCGGGTTATAGAATCGTGGCGTTTGTTTACCCTAATCCGAATCCGAAATTTGTCAAACCCTGTATTCTCTATGTATCTAACTAAGCATGATAAACAAACAATACGATAAGCACAATCAAACTACGAAGAACAAACATAAACGCAACATCAAAATCATCCAAACATATATTCATAAATTTATTGTTACTCCCTATACAATCCATGTTTACCTACGGCCATAACTGCATTTACAATGAAAGAACGAGCTAAACATGCTCACATAATCCTAAGTTAAATAAATAAGGAAAAGAATCGAAGAACTTAACCTCGTTCGAAGATTAGCCGCTAAGAACGCTCAACGATCGCTTCGCCGTCTTCTCCATTTTAGAATGTGAGCTCTACCTCTAAAACTCCTAAACCTAAGCCTAAGTATGGCCTAAGGTGCCCAAACGGCTGGGGGGAACAAGAGGAGGGGAGAGGAGTAGGTATTTATAGACAAAATATCTAAAAATATCTAATAAAAATATCTAGGCTGTGCAAAGGGTCACCGCTGCTGTCGTGGGATTCAGCGCCGCGGCGGTGGAGTAGGTCAATTAGTTGATCTCCTTGGCAATGAGGACAGCGGTGGATTTGGAAAATATTATGTTGGTTCACCGCTTAAGCAGTGGTCTGTCAGTAGCATTTGTGTCTTCTCAGCATTTTCACCGCCACGGCGGTGGGCTTGTTTCACAGTTTTGCCTCCAAGCTTGTTTTTCCACCATTTTTCGACCGTTTTTTGTTTGATCTCATTGTTTTCACTCCAGTTTTCTACCTTTTCGCCCCACACACTTGATTTAGACAAAAAGTAATAAAATTAATTAAAACGTAATAAAATACTATATAAACGCTCGAAAACTAACTTAATTCAGTTTGAAAATAGATAGGTAAATCACACCTATCACCCTGCAACTAATAAAGAGATAATATACCTGCAACTATTCTAAAAGATATTTATCAAACTAATAGTGACTGTTTTTGTAAATTCCTTCTTTCTTGCCAATGACACGTACTACCTACTCCTACCACTCATTTTATCCCAAATTCTCAGTCTTATCATTTCATCTTCAGATTCAGGTCAGTCCTTTCATCTTCAAAACCTAGAATCCGCAGGTCAGTCGTTTCATCTTCAAAACCTCCTAAACGATACCATTCCCTTTCTGGTCTTCTCTCTCGATTTCAGTCGCTCACCATTTTTTATTTTCACTGCCCTAAAATTCTTAATCTCAGTCATTCTAGTAGTGGATCTTATTTCTTCTCCTATTTTTTTGTTTAATCTCAGCCAATTGTAAGGGTGGAGTTAGACGGGGGAACAGATTTGGAAGAGAGATGTAGGAAGAACGTCGACGATAGTGGATAATGTGAGGGAAGAAATCAAAAATATCAAAACCCTGCTCGTTCTGTTCAAACCACTCCGGTTCACCGGTTTGATGGTTGAACCAGTTTGAACCTACCAACTAGGGTAAAATGGTTCTAGGTGATGTTCCGAATCGAAATCAGAGCCGGTCAATGGTTCAACCGGTTTGACTGGCTGATCTGATCCAGTTTTTAAAACATTTTTATCGACGTAGTGAGCATATCAGCAGCCTGCTCGGAAGATGGGATGAAGGTAGGTCTGATGATTCCTGATCGAATTTTTTCACAAATGAAGTGGATATCCACCTCGATGTGTTTCATTCTTTTCATAGAGAATTGAGATCGGGGATAGAATTATGGTGGACTTGTTGTTACTGAACAACTTATATGAGTTTCTCATGATAAGTACTCCTAGCTCGATTAGAAGTGAGCAAAGCCAAAGAGGTTTACACATTCCTTGAGCCATGGTGTGATACTCAACTTTAGCAGAAGATTGGAAGACGATGGATTGCTTCGTACTCTTCCTTGAAATTAGGTGTCTTCTATGAAAAGTGCCCAGACAAGAGGTCGAACGTCTATCATTATTCAATCATGCATAGTTAACATCTGTAAAGCAAGAAAGTCTATCATATGTTTTTGTCACATAAAATAGGCCAAGACCGAGGCACGTTTTGAGGTACCAAAGGATATGGTAGACAACATCTAGGCCAGATATTACATATGCTGTTAGCGCCACAAGTCGCTGATATATCAATAGATCTGATAATAATTCTCCCGAGTCTTCCATTAACTTAAGATTTAGATCTATATGAGTAAAAGCAGGTCTATATCCAAGCATCCCAGTGTCTTAAAGAAGATCAAGGGCATATTTCCGTTGGAATAGGGAAATGCCTTGTTGAGACCGAGCAACCTCAATATCAAGAAAGTAGCGGAGAGAGCCCAAATCCTTGATGTCAAAAATTTATTTGAGATGCTTCTTTACCTACTTAATGTCAGGCATGTCGTCTCATGTTATAAAAATGTCATCCACATAAAACTAAGAAAATAATACATTGTCCATGGTGTTGGCGATGGATAAAGTAGGTATAATATGAGTGACACTAGGTAAACCCCATAGTAAGAATGGCTCTATTGAATCGTTTGAACCATGCATAAGGAGACTGCTTAATTCCATAAAGGGATTTTCAGAGTCGACAGACTTTGCTTGAATACTCCCATGTGTTCGAAATCCAGTGAAGGCTTGGTAGTGGAATATTACATCGCTACTTTAACCGCAAGTGTACAGGTCAAGTTTTGTAGAATAGGGAAGAGTAAGGGTTGTCGTATTCACAGGGATTGGATCGAATTGTAGCTAAATACCGCGATTATCATAACCAAACTTTATCTAGGCGATTGAATTTAGGGTTTTTGGTTTTAGATTATATACTAAACTAAATTAACAATTAATTAAACTATAATACTAAGTATACTATAGGGGAATAGATTATCTTGGGATTAACTTTGTTTACTTATACGTGTTTGATCCAATATAGCTTACATTAATGGTATTCAAACTATCCGACAATCAAGGTATCGAAAACTCACTCACTACCTCTCCTGAGTGTAAAGTGAATGAATATGCAATTTTGCGTCAACACCGATGTCCCCATCTAGTGTCTAAACAACACTAATAACATGAGTTTCACCCCAACCTCACGAATTGCACACTTTCTAATACTCTCCCGAGTCATTAGATCATCGTGTTGTGTTTAAATCCTAGTCCGAATCCGGGGTTACCTCTCCCAAGTGTCAAACTCCGTATTCTCAAATCAACCATAATATCATAACAAACATACTATGGAGGTAAAAGAATGGTAAACACAATCAAATACAGATGAACAACCATTAACAAAACACGATTTACTCAAACAATGTTTTCATAAACTATATCAATCTCTAGACACTAGATATTTAGATACTCATGATCTTAACCGAATATTCATTAAAATAAGATATTAACATCATCATTCAATATACAAAATTTAGGAACAAAGAGAGAAATAAAGAACGAAAAGCAAATCTACGAAGTAAAGTGTTCCACTTCTGCAAAAACCGCTCCAAAATAATTTCCTCTTCCTCAAATTGATGTTCTCCTCTTCGTGGTTCTTGATATTGAGCTCTCAAGTATCCCAAAAACGTGTGTGCCAAAAAGTGGAAGTGAAATTGGAATAAAATGGGAACAAAAATATCTAGAAAATATCAACAAACACTTTACAGCTAGGGGCTTCAGCGCTGCAATGGTGGGATGTCAGTAGGTTCACCACTGTAGCAGTGGTAAAACAATGGGCGTTCGGCCCTTCCATCGCTGTACCGATGAGAGCCACCGCTGCAGTGATGATTTGTGATCTTTTTCAACATTCCTCCACTATTTTCCTACCGATTTGCTCGTTTTTTAATCATTTTCGCTCCTAACCCCAACTTTGAACAAAAACGAATAAAAGTGAATTAAAACATAACAAGAACATTCGAAAATTACCAAATTCGGCTTGAAAAGAAATAGATAAATTCCACCTATCAAATACCCCCAAACTTGGATTTTTGCTAGTCATCGAGCAAAGCACCCACGCAATAAAATAAACTACCACAACAATTAATTTACTAAAATACTAAAAATGAAAAATAATTCTGTAAAGAAATTGAGGTCATAATTCTTTCTGAATTGAATTGTTTTGTGAGAATTTTGTAACAGTTTAATCTTTACCGGGTAAAATGACATTTGGAATGTTTGTGAGATTTTGATTCTTTAGTCTTTGTGTTAAAAAAGAATTAGGTTATTCTTGTACCTATAAAAAGTAGAGATTATTCTTAAGCCTGTGAAAAAGAATTTCTAAAGGTTGATTCTGAGCTTGTAAAAGTATCTTTTGTGAGGGTTTAACTCCTACCTTTAAAGGGATCTTGAGTTTAGTGGGTGTAACTCTCCGTGGGACTCGGAGGACTGGATTAACCAAGAGTAGTTTGGTGAACCAGTATAAATTTGTGGCTTGTTGCTATTTTTACATTATTTATTTTTGTTGTTTGGTTTACACCTAGTTGATTTTATATTTCCGCTGTGATATAAAGATAATAATTAATTTATGATTAAAATTAATTATTTGAGTTATTAACGTATTTTTTCTTTGATATTTTTAATTAGCCAATTCACCCCCCCTCTTGGGTATTTCACCGGACCAGCAACATAGTTGCCCAACCATAGAATAAAGAAAAGAAACAGTCATATATTTAAGACATTCGGAACACTAACGAATGGAGAACAATGGTAAAGAGCAGTAGAGATTTACGGATGACGAACAATCTACAACTTGCAGCAATGGACAACCCGAAATGTGCAATTATTAGTAGCACAAGACAAATGTTGGACGGTACCCTTCGATAGTCTGGGTTCGTGAAGAGTGCTGAAAGTGGTCCACAAAGTTGCTAAAGTTGGTTCGCGAAACTAGGGTTCAAGAAGTTGGTTCGCGACTGTGCAAATATGGAGGGTCCTGATCTGGTTGTATTGGGGGCAGCGGCGATTGAGCTAGGGTTAGGGTTTTGCAAGTTCTGAGCTGGTTTAAGGTTAGGGTTTATATGATTTCGCGGCACTATGAATATTGGTTCATGGTGGTGGTGCGAAGACTGGTTTGTGATGGCAACTTCGCTACGGTTTCAAGGCTGGTGGCAGCGACAGGTTGGTGATAGTGACTGGTGGCGGCTTTTAGGGTTTGGGTGAGAAAAAAAAAAAACTTGGTCCTAGATACCAAAAAGAATATAGGAGAAAGAAAAAATATAATTGTTTATTTCTATACATACGAAATGTGTTGCATTCCTCTAATTATATAGCCATAGGAATAGGTGATAAAATTTCAGAAAATAAATGGGTGCAAAAATAAAAGGCTAAAGTTATCTAGGAAGGGTGAAAAAGTAATATCAATATTCGGAAAAGGGTGTATTTATAGAATTACCTCATAATCTAATCTTAGAGGGACCAATTGGCTTTTCATTGGCTGGGCAAGGCTTTACAAAAGCAATTGCATAATTAATGTCCAAGGCTCGAACCTGGACAGGCCTGTTTTTCAGGCCCTACTTCCCAACCCGTGTCCGCTCGCTATTAAAAAAATAAGGTCCAACTATGGTCCTATAAAATTTTCATATAAATAAAAAAATCGACATTTTGATACCGAAATAGATTTTTTCATTTCAAAAAAACAAATCTATATATATCCTAACTAATAATACAAAATCTGAAAATTATCCCAATAATTATGAAGTTATGTTTTTAGGCCATTAAGTAAATCTCAAAAATCGAATTAATCTGATATTTGAATTTCACTAATTCCAGATTTCTAGTTTGCCCTTCTAAAAAATCTCTCTCAGTTACGCGTGCAGCATATACAACTAATGGTGAATAGAATCTATGTTTTTGGATACTGTCAAATACACTTACAATATACAGATCCAGCTATCTATAACCCCGGAAGCAAAAGTGTAGAAATCAAATTTCGAATTCTACGAATTTCTTAAATAGGTATTTTTGCATTTTCTCAAGAAAATTCTGTTTACACATTGTAAATTATTCACGAAGGGTTTTATGAGTGTAAACTTTGGAGTACAACGTTATTCTACCAGGTAAATGTTTTTTTTTATTCTTCTTCAGTTGCATGAAGGCAAGTTTGCTAGTATATCTACAACAACACTTTTACATGGTATTGCAACATAAAAAAAATAAAAAATTATACAATTGATTATTTAATCAAATGCTTTCACTGTTTTATTGAATTTTTCTAAGAACATGGAAGGATTATTGAGTTTTTAAGAGTAACTAGAAATGTATTTACGCAATACCTACGGTAGAACGTCCATCTTGGACTGATAGGGAGATAGTTATTTAACCTCCATTATCTGGAAAACAACCGAGGAATGTGTCACAGGGTAAAAAAATTTACCACGAATTTCTAACCAAGTGATGGCCTGATCGTTGGCATAATCAGTTAGTCACGTTCTTGCAACGTTAGACAACAAAACACACCAAAAACAGATAGTATAAAACGCACCCACGTAAAGACACATAATTATGAGTAAACCCAACCTTGTATTAAACTCAGGAACAAAGAACCAGAATGTCTACAAAATCTGTCTAATTTCGTAGAAACATACTCTCTGCTCTAACCAGACAGTTACATACAATATTTATAGGAACAATATGACAGTTGACATCCCCAACTGCTTAGGCAAAACGTTAACACTTGTCAGACACTTGTCCAACCCACAGATGGGCAGTTTTTCCCAACTTGATCTGTCTAGAACTGCCTGTAACTGCCCATAACTGCACTGTAACTTCCAGTATCTTCCGGCTTTCACGAGCTAACAACTAAGCCCATTATTTTTCCGTTGCTGCAAATTATGCCAACACGTTGCCTGGTTGCCGTCTTGTTCCTTTGTTCATGTCGACGAATGTCGATGCCTTGCCACACTGCCCGACTATTTAGAACATGCCTTGTGCCCATGTTCTGTCTCGTTTGCTTGGCCTTATGCTCAAGTTGGCCCTCATAAATGTTGATCCTAGCGTTGCGCCTAGGATCATCGCGCCTTGTTTCAACGTGCCTGATGTTCGCTCATATCGTCCAACAACATTGTTGTGTGCCACACATGTCAACGCATGCCAATGCCTTCTATCTTGCCTCTGCGTCATCTAGCATTGCTCCATTTAGCCAAGTTAACCAAGACTGGTTAACATGGCCAGGACGTTGGCTTGAACATGGCACCAAAATCTAGCCAACTTCTTATCCTGATCTCAAGCGGTTAACAAACCACCCCTACTAGAAGAGGCCGACGTCCTAGTCGAAGGGTGTTTGTCCCAATACTCTTTTATCTATTTTTTAAACTACCAGAGGGTTATGTCTTTCTCCCAACTAATGCCTGCTTCGGTTGACCCTTTTCTATTGAACAAAGAAATGGATCATTTGGTTCTTTTTACTTATCCCTTCGATTTTGTGATCCAGAATCTTCTCAACATCATTCTCAAACTGTTTACGGATTACAGGTGGTGCTCGCCTCGCCTATTTCCTGCCCAAATCTAGCAAGTACTATTGAAAGGTTTTAGAAAACTTACATGAAATATGGAGTGGATTTTCAACTGGTCCAACAACTTCAGACAGTAAGCAACGTTTATGACTTTCTTAACTACCTCAAATAGTCCATCGTAATTCGGTATCAATCCTCGATGTACCATTTTTCTACTTATTTTCTTCCAGATTTGCGAAGTGAGTTTCAACATTACTCGATCTCCGACTCTAAATTCTAACTCTCTGTGGTACTGATCCGCATACTTCTTCTTTCTCTGACTAGCCTTCACCAAGTTATCCTTGGCCTCATCAATTAGCTCTTGTTTCGCCCGAGCAAATCAATAGGCAGCAAACCAACTTCCACTAGTACACTGGGCAGCCACTTTATTTGGCGTTAGGGGCTGCTGCCTGTTTGCAATTTCAAACAGACTCATTCCCGTTGTTGATGACTTGTGCAGATTGTAGCAGAATTGTGCACTATATAGCAACTCGACCTAGTTCTTTTAGCTTGCTGTTACATAATGTCGATTGTACGCCTCCAGCAATCATTTTATCATTTCGGTCCGTCCATCAATCTGAAGATGGTTTGCTAGGGAAAATTGCAGTTCTGTGCCCATCATATTAAATAGCCCAGTCCAGAAACATCCCGTGAAACGAGTATCTTGATCACTAATTATGTCTTCAAGCAGCCCAAAGTAGTTTAAAACATTTTTGTAAAATAATTATGCCACCACATCGGTAGGACAGGCATGGAGTGCAGGAATAAACACTGAATACTCAAAAAAGCGATTGACTATTACAAAAATTGAATGCATACCATCAATTTTTGGAAAAATAAATATGAAATCCATTGAGACGGATTGCCACGATCTCTCTAAGGTTGACAACGATTGTAGCAATCCAACTTCTTTCTTCTTCTCCAGCTTGTCCTGTTGGCACACAAGATA
The DNA here is from genome assembly GCA_016647705.1 of Eucommia ulmoides. Taxonomy (NCBI): domain Eukaryota; kingdom Viridiplantae; phylum Streptophyta; class Magnoliopsida; order Garryales; family Eucommiaceae; genus Eucommia; species Eucommia ulmoides. The sequence continues at coordinate 34,998,926 of CM028339.1, read as the reverse complement.
AGTCTTGACATAGATCTCAATGTCATCCTCCATCTTCGGCCCAATAAAACAACCAAGATAACAATGCATATATTATTTCAATGCCCGGTTGCCCTACCCAATGAGTGTCATGTGTCTCGCGTAACAGCTCCCTTCTTAGTCCTCATCCGCTTGGGACATAGGGTCGTCTCCCCTTGGCATATAACAACCCATCTTCCACCCAATACTTTCGGACAACGCCATCTTCGATTTGTTGTCAAAGCTTTTGGTAGGAAACATCTTGTAGGGACTGATCTCTAATTCTTTGTGAGAAATCAGTCTCCACCCACGTAATTGATGCAACATATTCTAGAACTTCCTTCCGACTCAACGCATCAACAACCGAATTGGATTTTCCTGGTTTGTGTACCCAAGTAAAATCGAACTCGGCCAGGAACTTTTGCTACCGTGCCTCCTTCGAGGTTAATTTCTTTTGTGTCTTAAAGTAGGTGTTTGACACATTGTCAATCATCATCATGAACTTTGTCCCCATCAAGTAATGCTTCCATGTATCAAGACAACGAACAACTGTCGTTGTCTCTTTCTCATGCGTCGAATATCGTTGTTCAACTTCTTTTAGCTTTATGCTCTCACAAGTAATTGGGTGTCCTTCTCATACCAAAACACTATCGATTGCTTTGTTGGATGCATATATCCATACCTCAAAAGGCACCTCAAATTTTGGCAGTCTCAAAATGGGTTCCGTAAAAACTGCATTTTTTATCCTGTCAAATGCTTGTTCGTATTTCAGAGTCTATTCCCACTTTACGTCTTTCATCAGTAAATCTATAAGGTGATTCACCTTCATTAAATATCCTTGTATGAACTTTCGATAGTAATTCACTAGTCCAAGAAGCAAACTCAGATCTCCAACCTTCTTAGGTGCTGCCCAGTCAACAATGCCTCACACCTTACGTTTATCCATTTGTACCATTCCTTGGCTCACCCAGTGTGCAACTAACATTACCTCTATCAAAACCCGTCCCGGACACCTGTTATCCCGGGGTCGGCGTGATAACAACATGACATCACCTGAATGCCAAACCAACTCATAAAACGACAATATACATACAACAATATACAATAATCTAAATATACATATACAATTTTTCTACTATGGGGACACACCTGTCCCCAAATATAAGAACAAAATAAATACCATGAACCTCTCACAGGTTTACCCCAAACAACTTATCTCAAAACCCACACCCGACTCTATCGTAGGACTTTATCTAGCGCCAGTAGGGGACCAACTCCTAATTGCTCCACCTGCGAGTATACTGCCTTCTTAGTAAAAATATTTCAGATGGACTAAATATAAAATATATAAATATCACATAGCACAAAGAAAAATCATTTTTTCCTATCACCACAGAAAACCACGTACATATGTTTATAATATTTCAACTAAGCAGTAAAAATGAATCAGAACGTCAAAACAACCATATAGTATAATGCAATTGAAGTAATAGATATATCATCGTAAATGGATACACCAAACCAATATAAAATAAAGTATATATAAATGCCATATACGACAAAACACCACATACGACACCACATCACACCACACCACATTACTCCACACCACACCACATCACACCAAATCACACCACACCTCGGCTAGCCATGTGATCGTTTTAACCTCACGATCAAGAGTTGCCACGATACCATACCACCCGTAAGATATGCTTTCCTAGCGGGACATAACAACGTTCCGCTGGATTATGCCAAGTGGGTGAACAACGCTCCGCTGGACTATGCTAGATGGGTGAACAATACTCCGTTGGACTATACCAGACGGGTGAAACACTGGTCCGCTGGACTATGCCAAGCAGGTGAATATCCAACACCAATCTCCACCTCACCTCAACAACAACAACTCATATCCAACTCACTCACAACAACTTTACCTACACTCAACCACATCATCAAATCAATAATATCATCATCAAACTACAAGTCAATAAATAATCAACCCTCTATCGAAGCAGATAAAATCAATAGTATCGTCAAATCAATAACTATATCGTCAAACTACAAATCAATAACATCGACCTTTATCTCCAAAACCAATTTAATTCAAAAATCATGTTTTTTACTTTCTTTAAAAAAAAAAAAAACAATTGATTTCAATAGATTATTTCTTTCCACTTTTCTTTAAATACCAACGAATTTCACATTTTCAAAACACCCAAATCTACTTGATCCATATAAGTTATAAATTTGTCCCCTTTTTTTAATAAACACATTTTTCCATCATATATATGAAAATAGATTTGGCAAGAAGACAGTACACTCACCTGAACTTTTACCGACTATCCTCATCTGGTACTCCGGTGCCAGCGAACCTAATAGTGACAGGGCCTAAATTAATATTTTATGTAAAAAATGTCCTAATCATGCAATGCAGGCTCTAATTTCCATAATTTCCTATTCCCCACCTTTTATTGTAAAATATTACTATTCAACGAGTGTTGTTCCGTTACAGTTTACTATATCGAATTTATTCATGTAAATGGTCTCAATAATTATTACTTCCATTTCGACATTTTCGATGCTAGTAATTAGTTTCATAATCCGCCACGAGATAATTAAATATATATATTAAGAGAGTTCAGAATTTTACCTTCCCCGTATTTTTCTCTGACCACGAGATTGGATTTTTAGATTTTTGTTTGGGGTGATTTGTGTATTTTTCATCCTCTTTCATTTTTTCTCCTTTTTTTTTTTTTTTTTTTTTTTTGTTGTTATTGTGTGTGTGTGTTTCCTGTTTCTGCGTCTGTTCCATTTTGAGAACCAGCCGTCGCCGAACTCTCACTCCTCCCACCGATCTTCACCGTCGACGCTCATGCACACGCACACACGACAATCGACACGTACCACCAGAGGAATATACCCACGCCGACAACCCATATGCCACGATCACTAGCTGCCCAACCACACTGATCGCCTCCATCGGTTGCACCCACCGCCAGCGAATTGGACAATACGCACACAGTAGCACAATACACACGTGCAGACCGTCGACGAGCAACAACGAGCACACACACGCCGTCACACACCCCATCGGCCAACGCTCTCTCTCTCACTAACTCTTACTCGCCGCCGACCACACCGATCATAACCACTCACAACTACACACACACACACACACAAATGCAGATCAAGCAGAGGAGCACACACATATACACCGACAGTTTCACACACATACCCCCGCCGAACAAAACTCACGACACCAGTGAGTTCCCTCTCTCTAACCTACCGCCGGTAACACCCCATCAGAAGATTACACTCACACTCAAACGAACACGGCACCGCCATCACCGCCGGAATACATACACACAGTCGTACCATGTTATAACAGAAAACAGGGAACACATACGATCATCACCACCACCATTCACCATCCCCACCGACAACGGAGTACACAAACTCACCGCTAGCCAACTAACCGACGGTGAAACTCATACACACACACCGGAACAATTGAGCAGAACAACAACCATATACACACAGAGACATAGCAGCCCCCCCATACACACGACGAACATGAGAACCCACCATCGACGGCCAAACCCAAACCTCCGACGACCCACTCTTCCTCAGGTTCTCTCTCTCTTCGATTTTTCTGATCGTTTCTCGACCCTTATCCCGATTTCTATATATAAAATATATATATATATATATATATGTGTGTGTGTGTGTGTATCAAATAACTAACCAATATGGTGCACTTTTCTCAGTAACACCTAATATGGACAACCAACAACCACAACATCTTCTCCTTTCCAGGAGGTCCACGACCTCCGCAATTTCCCATAACCAACATTTATCCATTTTATCCAATTGTTCCATTTAATCAGTTCACAACTCTACCTCAATTTAACATGTAAACCAACAATACACGCAACCAATCTCATAAGTACAGATAGCCCAAAACTCATCAATCTCAATATCTACATCAAAACTTCAATACTCTCATAAACGTTCTATAAATATTACCACAATCCAACGTAATAAATTTTTCGCAATACGCCAAAACCACATCGATACGTTTCAAACCACGCCAAAATCATATACATATCATTCAACACACATAAAGATCACCATACCACATTAATACAAATCAAAATACATCAAATGGGTCATCTATAAGAATTCCCTTCATGCCTCCACATTTAATTAAGTCCCTGATAAGGTTACATGCTTTAATTACGTTTAAACTCTTCCTACAGTATAATTCAAATTATCATTTTCATTTGAAATCTCAATGACCCCCACATGCCGACTCTGCCTAATATTAGTAGTGGATCAATACATCTAGTTGAGTTCTTTTATAACAAAATCCATTCCCAAATAAAAATGTAGCCACACCGGGTTGTCACCAAAACTCAATCATTTTTCGTTCTCCTATCTTAGTTCAGTCTATTTAACTAAAGTTATGCATCCTTTTCGTATAGCACGTGTACAATGCCACCTTGCTCACCGAAAGGTATTTATTATTGTAAACACATTCCATTAGCGCCACAAAATCCTTCTTGCTACCAGAAAATTTCCAAAACGCAACTCTCAACATATCCTCCAATATTTGTATCACACTTCTCGATTGATCGCAAATCTACAAATAAAACGAGGTACCAACTTCTTGGCACCCAAAGTGGTATGGAAATTCAACCAGAAAAACAAAATAAATATCAGCTCCTGGTACTAGAGTTTCTCCTATAGAATTTCTCTAATAGAGAAATTTTACCAAGAATTAGCTACCCGATTTTTTATATTTACAACATGTCGATTTTTATGATGTTAATTATTATATATAAAATTCACCTTTTAAGATATTATCATTCAATATTCCATTTGGAGTTCCTCTGCGGACTGTTCATACAACAGCGACTTTATTTATTTTGATAAAAAATTATCCTCCAGTTACAATACGGCGACAACACTTCCAAAATTAACAATTCAATTTATCAAAATATGGTCAATCTATATATCCTAGAGCAACTATTAATTATCAAGCGAATAAGTCAACAACCAATTTTCACCACACTGGTATCTTATCCCAACTTTATTCAACACTTACATTGAACCGGTGCCTTATACAACCGAATAATCCCATCAATTTGCACTTGACATGTGAATCAAGACTCCTTTTCCCATTCTGGAATAGGTAAAGGCTATAATAACCCACTTGGATAGTAATGCTCGACCTTAATTTTGCTAACACACAAGATACATAACAAAAAATTATGCGACTTTTCATTCTCCTCCAAACTACCAATAATGCTTAAGCAATCTCAATACAGTTTGATATCACCGAGGTGCATTGTGTATATTGGACTATGTACTTCTTTTAAGATCTCTATTGTCAAAATGGGCATCATTAGGGACACACAATCTATTTCTAATCATCAAGACTTCGTCTTTATTTCTGACACAATAATCAGCTCTACGACCATTTTCCACTGCATCTCTAACCTTTCCCAACTAGACATCTAACTTATATGCTTCTGCAGCACAGACGATCAATCAATGTCAATTCCAAAATCAGAGTATTCAAACAGCATAGCCATCTAACCAACCGTCCACTATACTCACAAGGGTCTTAACTCGACACATAATTTAGTGTGAACAACTTAAATGTATTCATTCCAACTTATCAATTTCCGACTTAAAGCATTGGCTTCAACATTGGTCTTTGCTGAAAAATAATGGATGGTGCGATTGTAGTCTTTGATAAATTTTATTGTAAGCAATTTTCCCAACTCTGGTGGTTGGTGCATATCCCACAAATTTCATCATACAGGTAAAGTTACTAAAACGTCAAAGCATCTATAATCACTGCCAATACCAAAAGTTTCGGGTTCAAATTACATTTTTCGGCCTTCTCATTAAACCATAGCTTCAATTTCCTTTAGATTCACGTGAATACTATTTCTCAAGATCACATGTCCCAAATTTACCACTCGATCCCATCCAAAATTCACATTTACTGTATTTGGCATACAATCATCTCTACCGCAACGTCAGTCACACAATCTGAAGATGCTCTACATATTCTTCTCTGCTCTCGGCCAGATCACCATTTTGCCACGTCAAAATCTATGATCTCCAATTGATAATATCCTACTCAAAAATTTAACATCCCGATCTTTCGCAGTTGATTAACAACCCATCAATTCTAACCGATAAATTATCAACACATATCCCATCATACCTTCCTTTTTCTTCACGAATAACACCGGATTTTCATGGAGAGAAACACCAGATCTAAGTTAATCATGTGTTAATAGTCTAATTTATTGTAACGACCCGGTTTTCCAGGGCCGTCAAATGGTTTCTCCTACACACGACTTCTTCTACAGAGACTCCCTACACCTAAAACTAACTCACTCGAATTTTCAACTCTCAATAAATTTTATTACTGATTTTTACAACGGAAAGTATGAAATGCAACTAAGTACAATCACTCTTCTACTTCAAATTAATCCACTCATTTTTCTACTTAACGGCATCCACCTTTAAAGTCCCAAAGCTATAGTTAAAATCCCAAATTCCCATATTTTGTCAACACAATTATATTTAGCCAACTATCAATTTGACTATGGTAATGATTTCATCTTCCCCAAAAAGACAAACTTAATTCGTCCCAGATTTGGAAAGTAATTTCGTTTTGAAACAATCCATCAACAACTTCATATTACTCCTACGAAATGGACTAAATTTATGCACACCTACTATCGTCACAAACCTACAACTCTTAGTAACTTCATACATATCATTCTCTATTATGTTTGTTATATTTACTAGTTCCATAAACTGTTGTTCTGCCTGCCAACCTAGAATGTATCACCAAATTAAATGCTTGTCTAACATTGCCACAGTTTTCTCACGTCCTTATTTTCAACTAATACGAACTCTCCTCTTGTTTTCATAATCTGACTTAAATGTGTTTTGCTATACTATCTAGTATTTTAACAACTGCATATTAAGTATTACAGATAGTCCTCAACTTCAAGTAATATGGTTATTCCTCAGTTATAATCACACATTCCCAACTACTAATATTCCCACAATTGCGATCCATCCATTACCACTACCAACAAAACAATATCGCTCGAATTCACCGACAGCCAATATCACCATTTTGTCGCACCACAACTTACCAACAAGTCAATCAACCATGTACAATGTCAATGCACTAACTAATGTAATGAAATAACTAACACTCACGTACTGAACTCACCTATCGACACCCTATCTCATGTCCCCTACTGACTAGATGATTGGCACGTCCTCCTATCTCATGATCTTCTACTGACACAACCACTAGCAAGTCTACAGAACCTATAACCTAGGATCTGATACAAAAATTGTCAAAACTCGTCTCGGACAACTGTCATCTCGGGGTCGGCGTGACGACAACATGACATCACCTTAACGCCAAACCAACTCATAGAACGACAATATACATACAACAATATACAATCATCTAAATATTCATATACAAATTTTCTACTATGGGGACACACCTGTCCCCAATATAAGAACAAAATAAATACCATTAACCTCTCGCAGGTTCACCCCAGACAGCTCATCTCAAAACCCATACCCAACTCCATCGTAGGACTCTATCTAGCGCCAGTAGGGGACCAACTCCTAATTGCTCCACCTGCGAGTGTACTGCCTTCTTAGTAAAAACATTTTAGATGGATCAAGCATAAAATATATAAATATCACATAACACAAAGAAAAATCATTTTTTTCTGTCACCACAGAAAATCACGTACATATGTTTATAACATTTCAACTAAGCAGTAAAAATCAACTAGAACATCAAAACAACCATATAGTATAACACAACTGAAGTAATAGATATATCATCGTAAATGGATACATCAAGCTAGTATCAAATAAAATATATAAAATGTCATATACGACAAAGCACCATATACGACAAAACACCATACCTCACCACACCATATCACTCCACACCACACCACGTCACACCGCATCACACCACACCTCGACTAGCCATGTGATCATTTTAACCTCACGATTGGGAGTTATAACGGTACCGTACCACCCGTAGGATATGTAAGACCCCGATTTAGCACGTACGTCATTTTAATTTCAATTGAGAGCATTTAGAAAATTTTGGGGAAAAATTGAGTTAAAAAAAATGATAATTGGGTCAAAATTGCAAATTTGGAAACTTATTCTAAATTTGAGATGCAAAATTTGTAGTCGAATTATAGAATAAAAATTTTAGGGATCAAAATGCAATGTAAGAAAATCCTAAAAGATGAATTGGATTAAAATAAAGGCTTAATGGAAGATAGGGGGAGAAAAGTGTAATTTAACCAAAGATTTGTTTTATAAAAATATATATGTGTGTGTGCGTTTGAGAGCTCAGCCGGCCGGCAGGGAGATCGAGAAGAGTGGGGATCAACGTGGCGAGCAATTGATCAATTTCACACCACTATTTCCATGCATATATATATATATATATATATATATATATATATATATATATACCATTTCAATCGCACCACTGAAGAACAATTCATAAATTCATAAATCTAGAGAGAGAGAGAGAAAATCGGAGGAACGGAGCATCGGTGTTGTCTTGTGATCGCCGGTGGTGTGGGAGTGTTTGTCCGATGAATTGTATGTGCGTGTTGTCGTCGCCGGTGTGCATCGTCATTCGACCGGTGAGTGGGAGTAATTGGGTTGGCCGATCAGTGTATGATATGTATGTGTTCTGTTTTCCGTTCCTCGTTATCAAAGATGTAGGAGTCGTCCGGTAGTGAGTGTTCCATGTGGGTGTGTTGTCCGTTCGTCCATCGTGGGTGTGTGGGAGTGATCGGAGTAGTGATCGGCGGGGGAACTCACCTGTGGTGGTGTTACGATTCACTAGCAATCGTGTAGAAGTGAGTTGTTTGGTTCGAAGATGTGCATGGGTGGGGATGTTAAAGTGTGTGTGTTTCGGTGTATGTGTGTGAGCCATCGAGTTTGTTGTGTGGGTGTGGGTGTTGTCCGTCCGACGGTGTGGAGGTCAGCGGGTTGACAACCACCGTCGTTTGGTGAGTAGGTGGTCGACTGTGGGTCGTCGTTCATCCGTGACGGAGTAGATATGAGTGTTTCAGTAGGGGATGGTGTAGGGTCGACGGTGAGGGCGACGAGACATGGGAGGCCTCTGGTGGACGGTAATAGTAGAGAGAGATGAGGTGGTCGGCGGTGGTTAAACAGAAACAAAAACAGTAAGCGCAAACAGGAAGAAAAGAAGAAAGAAAAAGAAGAAGAACAAAAAAAAAAAAGGAAAAAAAAAGGGGAGTTTGCATAAACCACCCCAGGAAAATCCAAAACCCATCTCGTGGTCTCCAAACGATTCAGAAACAGGTAAAATTTCAATCGATTATTAATTTTTGTTAAATTAAATTTTATTTAGTGTTACAAATCCTAAAATCGTAATAATTTCATGACGATTAATTAATTTTAATTACGCGGTACATAAAATAGTAACAACTCGGAATATAAGGTCTGCATTGCATGATTAGGATGTTTTAGATAAGATATTAATTTAGACTCTGCCACTATTAGGTTCGCAGCCATCGACGTCCAAATAGAGTATGGTCAGTGTCAGTTTTGCAAAACGAATATCGAGGTGAGTGTATTGTCATCTTTCTAAACTATTTTTATATATAAATGTGTGTGTAAAATGATTTTATTTAGATTGTATGATTTTATAAATGATATGGATCAAGCACGTTTTGGGTGAGTTGGGAAAAATGGATTTTCGGTAAATTATATTGGTTTTAAAATAAAGTTGAAAAATGATTCATTGGCTTTGGTGATTTAAAAGAGTGAAAAAATATCTGGTCTTCTAATAATGCTTGGTTTTCTAAAACCAAAGGTGGAAAAATGGGTTTTTACTGAAATTGGTGGTACTTTTAAAAAGGAGAGGGAAAAATGCGATTTTGGAAATTCTCCCCGAAAGGGTTGTGGTTTATATTCTCTCCATAAGGGGTGTGGATTTTTGACGATGTGGTGTGAAAATGTATTTCTTCCCATAAGGGATGTGAATTTTTAACTATACTGATGATTTTGATGATTCCATAGTTGTTCTCCCCGAAAGGGGTGTGGATTATGTTTCTCCCCGTAGGAGGGTGTGGATTCTTCCCATGGGATGTGGATGTTTCTCCCTATAAGGGGTGTGGATTATATTTCTCCCCAGAAAAGGTGTGGATATTTTGTAGGAAGGCATTCCTACGAATGTTACTGTACCGTTACAACTTCCGATCGTGAGGTTAAAACGATCACTATGGCTAGCCAGTGTGCGTTGTGGTGGAGTGGTGGTTTGAGATGTATATTTGAGATGTGGTGTTTTACTTATATTGGGTGACCTATTATTTATTATGGTGATTGGTATGATTTTATACTAGATGGATTTAGATTAAACTTATCTATATCGCTTTATTTTCACTGCTTATATACTAGAGATTTTACGAGCTTTGTGGTGTTTATATACTTACGCTTGATCCATTTAGATGTTATAGATATAAACTCTTATTATAAAATATTTTTACTAAGAAGAAAGTACACTCGCAGGTGGAGCAGATAGGAGTCGGTCGGTCCCCTACTGGAACTAGTTAGAGTTATGCAGATCAGGCATTGAAGTCATACGAGAGTAATTTGAGATTAGCTGTCAGAGGATGAACCTAAGGGAGATTCATGAGATTTGTTTTGTTGTTCTTATTTTGGGGTAAATGTATCCCTATAGTATGAACTTATTATATATATATATATATATGACGTGTAGATGGAAGTTTGTATATTGTCGTATTAAGTTGGTTAGTTAAGTGTTGTTATGTCGACGTCACGCCAGTCTCATGGTAACGGATGTTCGGGGTGGGGTGTGACAGGATATGTCTTCCTCGCGGGACATAACAACGCTTCGTTGGACTATGCCAAGCGGGTGAAGAACGCTCCGCTGGACTATGCTAGATGGGTGAACAATGCTTCGCTGGATTATGCCAAGCAGGTGAATATCCAACACTAATCTCCACCTCACCTCACCTCAACAACAACAACAACAACTCATCTCCACCTCACTCACAACAACTCTTCCCACACTCAACCACATCATCAATCAATAATATCATCATCAAACTACAAGTCAAAAAATAATCAACGCTTTGCCGAAGCAGATAAAATCAACAGCATCGTCAAATCAATAACTATATCATCAAACTACAAATCAATAACATCGACCTCTATCTCCAAAACCGATTTAATTCAAAAATCATGTTTTTTACTTTCTTTAAAAAAAACCCATAGATTTCAATAGATCATTTCTTTCCACTTTTCTTTAAAAACCAACAAAATTCACATTTTCAAAACACCCAAATCCGCCTGATCCATATAAGTTATAAACTTGTCCCTTTTTTCAATAAACACATTTTTCCATCATATATATGAAAATAAATTTGGCAAGAAGACAGTACACTCATCTAGTTATCCGCTCCAAAGACTTTTACCGACTATCCTCACCCGGTACTCCGGTGCCTGCGAACCTAATAGTGACAGGGCCTAAATTAATATTTTATATAAAAAATATCCTAATCATGCAATGCAGACCCTAATTTTCGTAATTTCCTATTCCTTGCCTTTTATTGTGAAATATTACTATTCAACGAGTATTGCTCCGTTATAGTTTACTATATCGAATTTATTCATGTAAATGGTCTCAATATTTATTTTCGCCATTTTGACATTTTCGATGCTAGTAATTAGTTTCATAATCCGCCACGAGACAATTAAATATATTTATTAAGAGAGTTCGGAATTTTACCTTCCCTGTATTTTTCGATAGCCGCGAGATTGGATTTTTAGATTTTTGTTTGGGGTGGTTTGTGTATTTTTCCTCATCTTTCATTTTTTTTTTCTTGTTTCTGCGTTTGTTCCGTTTTGAGAACCAGCCACCACCAAACTTTCACTCCTCCCGTCAATCTTCACCGCCGACGCTCATGCACATGCACACGCGACGATCGACACGCACCACTGGAGGAACACACCCACGCTGACAACCTATACACCACGATCACCGGTGACCCAACAGCGCCGATCACCTCCACCGGCTGCACCCATTGCCAGCGAATTGGACAATACGCACACAGTCGCACAATACACATACGCACACTGTCGACGAGCAGCAACGAGCACACACACGCCGTCACACACCCTACCGGCCGGCGCTCTCTCTCTCTCTCACTCACCGCCGGCTACCCTACACCGATCACAACTACTCACAACAACACACACACACACACACACACACAAACGCAGATCAAGCAGAGGAGCACACATACATACACCGACAGTTTCACACACACACACCTGCCGAACTAAACTCACGGCACCAACGAGTTCTCTCTCTCTAACCCACCGCCGACAACACCTCTCCGGAAGATCACACCCATACTCAAACGAACACGGCACTACCATCACTGTCGGAACACATACACACAGCCGCACCATGCTATAACAGAAAACGAGGAACACATACAATCATTACCACCACCGTTCACCATCCCCACCGACAACAGAATACACAAGCTCACCGTCGGCCAACTAACTGACGGTGACACTCTCTCTCTCACACACACACACACCGGAACAGTTGAGTAGAACCACAACCATACACACACAGAGACATAGCAGCCCCCCCACACACGATGAACACGAGAACCCACCATCAACGGCAGAACCGAAACCTCCGATGACCCACTCTTCCTCAGGTTTTCTCTCTCTCTCTTCGATTTTTCTGATCATTTCTTGATCCTTCTCCTGATTTCTATATATAAAATGTATATATATATATAATATGTAATTGTACTTACCACCCTTCAAGTTTTGTTAAGTTATAATTTAAACCCAATCTCAATTTTAATGTTTTTTAAAATTATAAATTAACCCCTCAATTTTTTAAAGAAAATAGTAATTTACACCATCAACTCCGTTATTTTAAAATGTGCTCAAATGCGACTCAAATTATTCGTATATACAAAATCAGGGTCTTACAAACTCCTCATGGAAAAACTCACATTTTTCCTTCTTCATATACAGTTGATTCTCTCTCAGCCTAAAGAGAATCATTTTCAAGTGCACAAGATGATCCTCGAGCGTCTCGCTATAAATCACGATGTCGTTAAGATAGATAACAATAAAATAGTTCAGGAACTCAAATATCACGTCATTTATCAGATTACGAAATGTAGCAGGGGCATTGGTTAAACTAAACGGTATAACCAGAAACTCATAAGAACTGTACAGTGCTACACAAGTCGTCTTCGGTTCATCACCTGCTGCTATTCGAACCTGCTAATATTTCGATCTCAAGTCCAGCTTTGTGAAACACTTGGCTAATGCAAGATGATCAAACAAGTCTGCAATGTTAGGGACATGGTACTTGTTCTTAATAGTCACATTGTTTAACGTTCGTTAATCAACACACATGCATATCGAGCTATAGACTTTATTTTGGAACAAAACCGCTGTACCGTACTGAGATTTGGATGGCTTTATATATCTAGAATTCAAAAGTTCTCCAATCTATTTTCTTAATTCAGCCAACTCCGATAGAGACATCCGGTAAAGGGCTTTGTGTAGGAGACTTTGCTCTGGATTCCAGCTTAATCTTGTGATCAATAGCCCACCTAGGAAGAATGGTCTTCGAGAGTTTTGGGGGCATGACGTCGCTATTTTCCTTCAGAATTTCAACGACAACATCAGGCATAGGGATGCCTCAAAAAACTAAACCAATGGGTGTATACTCTTATTTATTGATTTTTATATATTTACATTTTAACTCTAATAAATATGTAAATTTTTATTTATTTATTTACACTTTCATCCCTCCTATATATATGTGTATAAAGGGAGTTAGAGTTTTATTTCTAATTAGTGATTTCACAGCCATTCCCCCATTCTTTTAATTATGGTTACTAGTTAGAAATTTTAGTTATTGTTACGGGTTAGAAACTTTCATTATAATTATTTTGTAGTTTGGTTTTGTTTTTTAGAATTTATATTTTATATTTTGGTTATATTTTTGTTAAAAAAACAAAGGTCCGCGGTTTCGCAGTTGTGAATTTGTTTTTTATTTTTATAAAATTGAATTTTTTTAAACAATTTCGTGGTATCGCGATTTTGGCTTTGGTTTTAAAACCGTTTAAAAAAAATCGACAGTTTTAGTTGCAGTTTTGGTTTGATATATTTGTAATGATTTTGGTTTAAGTTTTATATAAAATCGGACCATAACCAAACCAATGGCCTTCCTATCAAGCAATTCCACCACTTGGTCGGGTTTGATTTCGATTAGTGCAGGAAAGTAGGTATCCTCGTCGGGCCTCAAACCCGACTTCACTTGCAAAGCTAACAATATGCCAACTTTCCGTTTACCTTTCTTCTTAGACTGTTCACATTTAGAAGTGTGAAAAAAAGTAGGTCCTTCCTCATTCACAATCAACAAGCCCCCAAGATAGGCCATCACCACTACCGTAGCCGCTACCAAGAATTCTATACCTAAGATGACATCAAAATCATCCAAAGGAACGAGTATCAAGTTCACGTTTCCTTTTTACGTATCGATCTTCAATTCGGCACAAGCTAAGTGATAGGTGTGATTTATCTATTCATTCCCAAACCAGTTTTGTTAGTTTTAGATTATATATATATATATATATATATGTTTTAATATGTTTTTATTCTTTATGGTATAAATCAGGTGTGTGAGGTAAAAAAGGATGATAACGGATCATAAACGAACATATCGGATCAAGAACAGTGGAAGAACGGTGGAAAAACAAGCATAGAAGCAATATTCTGAAAAGTAGCCCACCGCCACGGTATGCAAACCACCGCCGTGCTGGTGAATATGTAGAGAGATGCCTTTTTTTGTTGAATATCCACCGCCGCAGTAGTAAAACCCATCGCTGTGGTGGTGAAACTGCAAAGGGATTCTTGATTCCACCGCTTCCTCCACTACTGCGGCGAAGATCAAATCGACATCCCCACCGCCGCGGGGGTTAGCTCTGGACCAGATTAAGATATTATTTAGATATTTTGAGCCCTATAAATCCCTTACTCTCCTCCTCTCTTCCAATTTTAACACCCCCTAAAGCCCTTAGAATATATTTAGGGTTAGGTTTAGATATTTTTGAGGGAGAGCTCACAACCTGAAGAAAAAGAAGAAGAAGAAAGCGATTGTTCAACGATTTTAGCACCAAATCTTCGGATATCGGCTAAGTCTTTCTTTTTCTTTTTCTTTTTTAATTTCGGTAGTTGTTAAGTATGTTTAGCTCATGTTACATTGTATATATGGTTATGGTCATTGGCTAAATATGGGTTGTTTAGGGATTAATATATCTTATGAATATATTGTTTGATTGAATTATGCTTCGTTAGCGGTTGTTCTTTGTTATTTTGATTGTGTTTATCGTTCTTGTAATGTTTGTATGTTTGTATGCTTGTAATGATATATAGAGAATACGGGGTTTGACACTCGGGAGAGGTAACCCCGGATTCGGACTAGGTAACCCCGGATTCGGACTAGGTTAAACAAAACGTGATGATCCAATAACCCGGGAGGGAGTTGGAGAGTGTGCAATCAATGACGTTGGGGCGAGACTCACATGACCTAGTGTCGTTAATACGTTGAAGGGGACTTCTTCATTGACGCGAAGTTGCGTATTCACTCATCTTACACTTGGGAGAGGTGGCGAGTGAGTTTACAAATTGTGATTATTGGATGAGTCGAACGCCGTTAACATAAACTAAAACGAGATCGAACACGTATTTGTAAATGAAGTTAATCCCTCGACAATCTATTCTCTCAAAAGAATATCAATATAATATTTATAGTTTAATTGGATTAATTAGTATTTTAGTATTAGTTTTAATTAATTATAAACTTAATTTATGCCGCCTAGATAAAATTAGGTTATAATAATCGCGGTATTTGATAATAATCTCAACCATTTCCTGTGGACACCATACCCTTACTCTCCCGACCTATACTAAAACTTGACCCGTATACTTGCGGTAAGAGTGGCGTGCATTAATTACGCGCCACCACTAAGCCACTTATAGGTATAGTTTTAGAGTTCACCGCTTTGATCCAGCTAGGATTTTTCACCAATCCTAGCTTAAGGTTGTCAATTTCTCGATGAGCAACGAAGTTGTGAGTAGCGCCACTATCATCCATCGATAGTACTTCATTACTATTTATCAGTGTCCTTATATACAATAAGCTACGTTGTTGTGTCGGGGTCCTCTCAGCATGAAGTGCACTAAGAATCTACAAATGATTGACTTGAGTAGGAGATTCTTTATCGTCATCTCCTGAGTCTTCGACAACAATAGCACTGATCTTCTCTGTTGATTCTAAGATTTTGTTGGACAAATAAAGGTTGATGTT
Organism: Eucommia ulmoides; assembly: GCA_016647705.1. Classification (NCBI taxonomy): domain Eukaryota; kingdom Viridiplantae; phylum Streptophyta; class Magnoliopsida; order Garryales; family Eucommiaceae; genus Eucommia; species Eucommia ulmoides. The sequence continues at coordinate 34,982,425 of CM028339.1, read as the reverse complement.
TTTGGTAGAGCTAACGGATTAATTGAGTGTTTCAGTTTATTAGTTCCAATGATGAAGATATGATGACAAGTAATGAATAGATGCTAAAAGATGATGAAAGATTAAGAGGTTAAGGAATTTAAAAGACCTAGGAAAAACAACTCAAGTTAAATTTCAACTCTTAATATTCTAATTAGGATCACACACAACACAAAAAGTTTTTAAATAATTTTTATAAATATGTGTGTTTTTTATAGAATCCTAATTAGTTAAATTATTTGCTCCTATGTGTAATTGAAAAAAAAAATTAATAATTGATTAAAATTGAATTTAAGTATTTAGTGGAGCTAATCGAGAAAAGAAATTGGTTAAAGGGGCAAAAACATCAACAAAAAATATCAAAAACGAATTGAGAGAAGTATTCCAACATCTATAAGTCGACAGGTAAGTTGACCGGAGCATAGAAGGAAAAATATATGTATCTCTCGGTCTACAGGTAGGTCAACCTGTGTTTAAATATGAACTCTCTGAATCTTAAGGTCAATAGATAGGTCGACCAATGAGCACATAAGTTCTGGCTTGACTACATCTTGAATTGATCGATCGACAGGTGATCTTGGTCGGTTGACTTATGGGACTATTTCAGGATATTATGGAATTCTGGATTTTATTCTACAAGTTGTCGTTACTAGCCGTTTTTTGGTTAGGATTCACGAGATATATTAGGGATTTAATTTTATTTGAGATATGCAACACATATTATGTTATCCCGATAAATTTGGTTCATTAAGTTTGAATATTTCTCAATTTGGTACGTGTAATTCTTTCTATCCTATTTAATTATGATTGAAAAATATTTGGGGGACTTAATTGAGAAGTTTAAAAGCTATAATTAAGTGATTTGAACTAGGATGAAGTCTTAATGATATAAGGGGTCTATAAGAGCAATTACGTGTTATAACAAGTGAGAACTAACCGTTAGAGAGCTTATTTTATTCCCATTTATATAGACCTGCGTTTTTCATATTAGAGTTAGAGATCAAGAGTATCATACTGAGTTTTTCTAAGAGAAATCATATTGAGAATTGTGAGAGCTTTTCTAAGAATTATTCTTGAGAATTATTTGCTGTGAATCATTGTTGCTATCGAATCTGAAGTGACATTGCTATAATTATTCTTTCGGTAGATTCTGGGTAAGATATTTCTAAATTACTTTCTATTTAGTATTACTTGATTATATTTGGAATTTGATCTTTAGAAATTGTTTTTTGATTTTTTATTGAAAAATATTTTTGAAACAATTTCTTAAATCAATCTGATTACGTGTTCAATTACGTGCTACCCATTTTTGTTTAAAATCAGATTTTGAATATCTTATTTTTCTATCACTAGTTTTGGGATTGGTAGTATTTAATCTAAGGGTTGTTGGTTTCAGTCTCTTCCTGTAAAGAGATTGAGGTAGTAATTCTTCTTGAATTGAATTGTTCTGTGAGCATTTTGTAACGATTCAATCCTTACCGGGTAAAAGGATATCTGGAGTATTTGTGAGATTTTAATTCTTTAGCCTTAGTTTTAAAAAGAATTAGGCTATTCTTAAGCCTGTAAAAAGTAGAGGTTATTCATAAGCCTATGAAAAGGAATTTGTAAAGATTGATTTTGAGCCTATAAAAGAATATTTATGAGGATTTGGTTCCTATCTTTAAAGGGATCTTAAGTTTTGTGGGTGCAACTCTCCGTGGGTCTCAGAGGACTAGATTAGTCAAGAGTAGCTTAGTGAACCGATATAAATTTCTGGTGTGTTGCTATCTTTGCATTAGTTGTTTTTGTTTTTTAGTGTTGATAGGTGTAAATTACCCCTATATTTCCAACCCGAATTTGTTAGTTTTTGAGTATGTTTATAGTTAGTTTTATATGTTTTTATTCTTTTTGTATTAAATTAGGTGCGTGGGGTGAAAATGTTTGAAATCAGAGCATAAACGATCAATTCGTATCGAGAACGGTGGAAAAATGAGCAAGGAGACAAGATTCTGAAAACAAACCTACTGCTGCGGCGTCTAGACTACCGCCGTGGCGGTGAAGATATTGAGAAAGACCAAAGACCACTGATGGACCATCACCGTGGCGCTGAAACCCAGCACTGCAGCGGTGAAGAAGAAGAGAACAAAATAGGCTACTGACTACCCAGCGCCGCGGCGGTGAACCAGCAGAAAGTTTTCCCAAGCCACCGTTGTCTCCATCACCTCGGCGAACCTTAATCGACATACTCCACCGCCACGGCGGTGACCTCTGCGCAGAATATTTTTTTTTTTTTAATATTTTGTCTATAAATACCCCCCACTCCTATCATTTTATGCTCTCTCTCTGTCCATTAGGGCTTTCCTAGGGTTAGATAGAATAGAGAGAGAGTTTAGGAGAGTGCTCATTCATTCTCGAAGAGGAAGATGAATGAGGAGCAATCGGATTACAGTTTTAGCGCTAAATCTTCGGATATCGGCTAACTTTTTCCGTTTCTCTCTTTATTTTCTTCATTTTTATAGATTATTGAGCATGTTTAGCTCAGCTTTTGTTGTTTATACAGTTAGGACCACGAGCTAAACATAGATTGTAAATGGGGATTAACATTTTATTTATGAAAATGTAGTTTTGGTTAAGTTTATGCTTGGTTCCTGGTTGTTCTTTGTATGTTGATTGTGTATGCCTTATTGTTTGTTATTCATTCTTAGCTTTACATATCAAGAATATGGGGTTTGATAAATCATGGATTCGAACTAGAATAAACGAACTCCACGATTCAATAACCCGGGAAGAAATTGGATTGTGGACAATCGATGACGTTGGGGCAAGACTCACATGACTTAGAGTCGTTAAGACGTTGAGGAGGACTTTAGTGTTGACACGAAGTAATGTATTCCCTCATCTTACACTTGGGAGAGGTGACGGGAGAGTTTTAGAACTGAGATTATCGATAGGGTAAACACAACGCGATGATCCAATAATCTGGGAGGGAGTTGGATTGTGAGCAATTAATGACGTTGGGGCGAGACTCACATAGCCTAAAGTCATTAAGACATTGAGGGGGACTTCGGCGTTGATTCAAAGTTGGATATTCCCCTGTCTTACACTCGGAAGAGGTGGCGGAGGAGTTTACGAACCGAGATTATCGGATACGCTGAACGCCGTTAATGTTAACTAAAATGAAACCAAACACATTTAAGTAAATAACGTTAATCCCTAGGCAATCTACTCCCCTAAACAATCTCAAATTAGTATTTATAGTTTAGTTAACTTGATTAGTATTTTGGTTTGGTATTAGTATTAAATTATATTCCATTTTTGTCGCCTAGATAAAGTCCGATTATGACAATCACGGTACTCGATAGTAATCTTAACCAATCCTGTGGATACGATACCCGACCGAAAAGTCCATTACACTAAAACTTGATCCGTACTCTTGCAATAAAAGTGGCAGCGCATTATTAGCGGCCACCAACTTTTTGGCGCCATTGCCAGGGATTGGCTTTTTGGTTGTTATCGATATTAGGAGTAAATAACTTGATTTTAATTTAGGCATTTTTGTATAATGAAAAGTACATCAAAATTTCAATGTCAAATAAAAAAAAATAAAAATGGCAGGATAGTTTCAAAAAAGTATTGATTGTGCAAATGAGAGAAAATCTTGTGCAACGCAACCCATGTGGAATAGCGTACTGATTCAACACACTCAAATTTTTAATATCAAAATTATATAACATGGATATATAGTTGATTGTTTTCTCATGGATATCACGAGTTTGTGCACCAACAACAACAAATTTCATAATGTGATTGTTCAAAAATTGGGTTATTTGAAAAAACAAATGTTTTAATAAATGATTTCCTAAAATAAAGATATTTTTTTTAATTATACGCTAAGATGTGTCCGGAACAGTTTACACGTACCTCGACTAATCATTTTACCGGATGATTTTAAGGGCGCATTGCTTTACATCGGCATGGTACATTCAGGATTAAATTCAAAAATTAATTTTCAGAGTGTTCTTTAGAAAAATTGAATCTTAGTTGATAAAAAAATAGACATTTTTTCTTGTCAAAGTGGACAAATTGGACTAACAACTCATTAGTTAAAGTAAACACATTTGACAACAGTTATCTGTGGAAGTAATATTTAACGGATGTGGAGGAAAACAGGAAAGGTATTGACATTTGTATTTGGAAAAAGTATGGCGCCTCAAATCGTTATTAAAAGTGGACAATTTATGGGTTTAATGTGCAAAATGAAAGTTACCATCAAATGCAAAAACAAATAGAAATAAATAAAAAATCAAAACATAAATATATAAGAAACTAAAATTAAAAGATTACATTTAAAAATGAATGACACCTCACAAAATTCTTTATCTTAATTTTTTTTTTTTTTTTCTTTTAACATTTTATTTTGTTTAAATAATTTTTAAGTATTATTTAGCATTAATATAATACATTTAGTGAATTTAATTATCATTTATTATTGCAATAGTAGGTTTAAAAAATTTTAACAAATACTTCTATATTTCTCATTATAAATAAGCAAAATACAACCAAATCTTTCTAACTTTACAAAAATTTTTAGTTGTGTTTGTACAATCTTTGGTTCAAGTTTAATTCAATCAACAATGAGAGACATTATTCACTAATTCACCATTTAAAAAAATATAAAAATTGCTTTAATTTAAGCTAATTTGTCTATTGTTTTTTTTTTTTCAATTTCAATAATTTTCGCTAAGACAGTTTTAGCCTCATCAAAACAACGATGCACAACCTCAGCTCGAAGAGAAATTATGTCATTTACAACTCAAATACTCCAAAAAAAAACATGTAAGAAAAACAACATAAACTACATATATGCAATGCAAATTCGAGCAGGGTTTGTAAAAGTCACATATTTTACCAAATCTTGATGCCCAATCTGCAAAAATATTACAATATAATTCAAAATAAACACTTGGAATCGTGAAGGAACAAACAATTAAGAACAATTAATTCTCAGATTTTCGATTTTTTAGGTTTAATCGATGGGAACACAATATAAAAACTTACCTATTGTTTAGCTATCTCAATTTGTTTGTTCAAGATTTTTTCGCTCAATCGTGGCCCATGTCGGTGCTTCTTCATCGATTGATCTCCTAAAACTCCCGAATCCATTTCCTCTGCCACCATTTGGTATTTTCTATTACATACACACAAATGAAATCAGAAACAATGTACCTCATACTCATAGATGGATGGATCTGAGAGACGGCGATGGAGATGGAGATGGAGACGGCAACGGAGCGGTTATCATCAGGCTGTAGTGAACAACGAAGAAGTGAAAAACAAAACAATTAGAAGTGAACAACGAAGAAGAGTAGGAGAAGAATAAGGGATACTTACCTTCGACAGATGCGAGGGCGATGGCGAGGCATTGGATAGTGGCGCAACGACTTGTGAGGCATGACAGCGATGGATGGGGAGGCGTCGAGAGCGATGTGGGGTGGGGAAGGGAGAGAGATTGAAGCAAGTGAGACAATAAAGAGAGAGAGAGAGAGTGTGTTTATCGATTACGACTGATGAGAGAGGAAGTGAGAATAATAAGGAAATAATTAGAGTGAGAAAGAAAGAAAAGAAGGAAATAATTAAAGGTGGAGAAAAATTAGGAATATCTTAGTTATAATATAATAAATTAAAAAGTGACTAAATTTTTTAATTAATTTTCATGTCTCTATTTAGGAAATTAAGGCCATGGGATGAAGAATTAAGAGTTAGAGAGAGGAAAGAAATAATATACTTTTTTTTTTTGGTCATTATATATATCCTTATAAGTCAAAATGTCCATATATATATATATATATATATATATATATATAACCTTATTTCTTTTTTGACAAAACTAATTTCCTTTTATGTCCTTAATTAATGTATCCTTACAAGCCAAAACGTCCATATATATATATATATATATAACTTCTTCTTTTTTTGACAAACCTAATTTCATTTTATGTCCTTAATTAATGTCGTCTAAATATCCTAGTCAGCATTTATTCGTCTAACAATTGAACTGATTAGTCCCATTTTTAAAAAATCGTACATGTTAAATTACCAAAATACCCTTATATGTGTTTAACCCAAATTTACTCATACTTGCCTTCTTCAGAGCTCAGCCACGGCGTTACCTCCACCGGATGTTCTCTGTTCTCCATGTCCATAAGCGCCTCCACATCCATTGTTGTCGTCCACTTGTATCGTCGTCTCCATCAGGTCCGAGTCGTCTTCTCCATCGTCATCGTTTTCACTTCGACATTAGACATCACCATCGTCGCCGTCTTCGCTTCGCTGTCAGTCATCGCAATCGTCGCCGTTTTCCACCGCCATCGTCGTCATTGCCTGAATGCCATGTGTAAGCTCTCTCTAGTTGTCTCTCTTTCCTTTCTCCTTTTTTTTAGTTTTCAATTTTGATTTTTTGATTTCGATTTCTGAGTTCATTGTTGCAGAAATCCATTTTTATGTTTTTGGGGATGAAATTGTTGATGAGCATAAATCCATTTTTAGGTTTTTGGGGATGAAATTATTTCTACTCCTAATTTCAAATTAATTCATTTTTCGATCTTTATTTTTTGATTTCGAGAACTATTTCAGTTTATGTTCTACTTCAAAGCCCTTTGTTCTACTCCAAAGCTGTGATGTTTTTGTTTGGGTTCAAAATTGATTTTGCATGCAGGTTTCCCACATTTTCACATAAATTTGTATGTAGTTTCATGTGAGATGTTTCGATCTTTATTTTTTGATTTCGATTGTTGATTTCTCTGACATGAATTTGGGTTCAAATTTGATTTTGTTTGCAGGTTTCCACAGCGTTGTATGGTGCAAAGGTGATTTTTTATTGGTGTTTTTTTATGTGATGCGGACTTGAAGTTCTGGTACGTAATTTTCATGTGAGATTTTCAATCTTTATTTTTTTATTTCAATTTTTGTTGATTTCTCTCACATGATTTTGGGTTCAAATTTGATTTTGTTTGCAGGTTTCCATAGCGTACGACGATGGTGCAAAGTGGATTTGATTTGATTTTTTTTAATGTGATGCAAACGTGAAGTTCCGGTAATCATATTTTATCGATCCCCTTTTACTGTTTGGGGTATAATGTTTGAATGTTTGTTGTTTGATGCAGTCTTCAGTTGTGTTTTCGTGTTGTGATCCTCTATCGTGTTTGATTTTCACGTTCGATTTTTGTTCGTTGTGTGATTTTTCAGTGGTCGATTTCAACGATTTTTCTTGAAATGTTTTTTCTTACATTTGATGCTAAATAGAACAGCTCTAGTTAGATCTGATCTTTTTTGTCGATTTTCAATGAATTTCAGTGAATTATTATACAATGTTATATTCAACACGCATTTACTAGGTAATGTTACATTCAACACGCATTTTTCTTGATCCGATTTTGGGTTGTTTTTTAACAACTTCTCGGTTGTGTTTGATCTTCAATATTACATTCAACATACATAATTTGATGAATGTTACTTCTGACATACACGATAGAAAGTGTTACATTCAACACACACACCCCGAAAACCATGGGTTACATCCCACACACATTTTAATTTTAATTTTTTAGCAATTTAGAAGTGTTACATAAAACATGTAAACAGTATTACATTCAACACACACTTTGAATTTGAATTTTGGAAATATCAAGAAGTGTTACATTCAAAGCACATGAATTTTTGTTCTTGTCTTCAATAATTTTGCTGCTGAAGCCATAGAAATTTTTCGTGAAGATATGTTTTCAGTTTTTCTCTTTTTCCCTCATGGGGATTGAGTGTTACATTTAACACGCACAACTGTGTTTAGTTCAAACAATGTGTTTAGATTGATTAGAAGTTTAGTTCTAATAATGTTTGTGATTTTTTAGGATTTAAATTTGGTTGAGTCTAGTTCGGTTAAAGTTTTTGGATAGATGAGAAGACATCTCTTATGGTTCGAGCATTACATTTCAACATGCACTGCATGTGTTTAGTTCAGACAGTGTGTTTGAATTCTTTAGTTCAGACAGTGTATTTTGGATTGATTAGAATATTAGATAATGTTATATTCAACACGTAGACAATGTTATGGAATTCTCTAAAAAATAAAGGGTAAGAAATGTAATTCATGTCATTGAGTTCTCTAAAAAATTGATTTATGTGAAATATTTGGCATTCAATTGTTTGAATTTCCCAAAAAAAATTATTTTTGAAAATATATAGATGGTGTTACATTCAACACGTAGAGACAAATGGGTTTCAATTTTTTGAATTTTCTAAAAAAAATGATTTTTTGAGAATATTAGACAGTGTTACATTCAACACGTAGACAATGTTACATTCAACACTCACTTTGACACTTTGAATTTTGACTTTTGGTAATATTAAGAAGTGTTACATTCACCAAAAATATTGTTTTTGGATAGGTTTGACAAGATCAAAGAGTGTTATATTCAACACACACATTGAAAAAAAAAATGGGGGGTTTGGAAATAAGGGTAAGAAATGTAATTAATGTCATTGAATTCTCTAAAAAATTGATTTATGAGAAATATTTGGGATTCAATTGTTTGAATTTTCAAAAAAAAATATTTTTGAAAATATATAGACAGTGTTACATTCAACACGTAGAAACAAATGGGTTTCAATTTTTTGAATTTCCTAAAAAAATAACTTTTTGAGAATATTAGACAGTGTTACATTCAACACGTAGATAATGTTACATTCAACACTCACCTTGACGCTTTGAATTTTGACTTTTGGTAATATTAAGAAAGTGTTACATTCACCAAGAATATTATTTTTGAATAGTTTTGATAAGATCAGAGAGTGTTATATTCAACACATACATTGAAAAACAAATTGGAGGGGTTTGAAAATCCTAAAACATGCGGTATGTGGTTTGATCTAAAACAAAATAAGGGGTAAAAAATGTAATTAATCTTATTGAATTCTCTAAAAAAAAATGATTTTTGAGAAACAATGGGTTTCAATTTTTTGAATTTTCTAAAAAAATAATTTTTTGAGAATATTAAACAATGTTACATTCAACACGTAGACAATGTTACATTCAACATCCACTTTTGAAACTTTGAATTTTGATTTTTGGTTGAAGTGTTACATTCAACACCCATGGGGTTTTTGAATTTTATCAAGAATAGACAAGTGAAAACAATTGGGGGTCAAAAAAAAATTATGAAGTTTTTTAGGGAGGAAAGTGTAAAAAAGAGTAAAATGTTGAAACTAACGTTAAAATTGGGGATGAAAAATGTAATAATGCTAATCTAAACCCTAGCTCTATCGCGAATCTTCAGAGCCTTTTGTGCAGTCCGTCAACGATGCACAGCGGACGGCACAACCAATAGCGCATAGCGAACGGCGAAGGTGAAAGACAGACCAACGGTAAGAGTCATTCTCTGCCAATCGATTTTAGGGTTTTCGATTTGATGTCTATTGCAAAAATCGTTAGGATTTTAGGGACGAACGGCGACAGTGACGACGACGAGCGTACGATGCACGACGGACGGCACGGCGACGTCGACGTCGACGTCGACGTCGGACGATGACGGTTGACGGCGACGGCGAAGGCGAAGACGACAGTGGACGGCAACGACGAACAGTGGACGGCGGCGGTGGACTGTGGATGGCGAACACGGTGGAAACATTCTGCGAAAATGAAATATGGAATTAGGATTGTGAAAATTGAATGAAGGGTATTTTATTCAGGAAAATAGCAAAAGGAGTTATTGGTGCAAACAAAAATCATTCGGTTGGATCATTACATGAAATCGCAAAATAGGATCCACCCATACGCGCCCTATATATATATATATATATATCCTCATATAAGTGTGACAAGAGTAATTAATTTTTTTTATTTTTTATTTTTTTAATGAAGTAAAAATAAGCTTAAAAATTACAAACATAATTTTTTAAAAATCATATAACAAAATCTAAAAGTGGAAGGCAAAGCCTTCAAATTAATGAGAACACTCCAACACTAAATTTTTTTCTTTCTCAAAATTTTGAGTATATTTAAATTAATAAATGTACTTTTTAATTAATTTCATTATCATAATTCTACTAGTTAATTCATTTCCATAATTCCACTGATTAAATTTAGTTTTTAAAATTGAGTTATAATTGTTTATTACTTGTTCCTTTTCTTTCTATAACATCCCAATTCCTAGAGATCTCACCATTCCAATCTTCTTCTTTCTTAAGATTTTGAGTATATTTAAATTACTAAGAGTACTTTTAAATTAATTTCATTGTCATAATTCTACTAATTATTTCATTATCATAATTTTGCTAATTAAATTTAATCTTGAGAGTTGAATTTTAATTGTTCGTTGTCTTTTCTTTTTCCTTCTATTCTTGAATTGGTATCTCAAATTCATTCATATCATTTCAATCATACAAGGTGTGTATTTATAGCTTGATTCTAGACATAAAACCGTAGAATCAATCTATCATATTGCCCAATTACCCAAATTATAACCTCAATCAAATATCTAAAATAGGAAGTTAAAATTCCTCTAAATTAAAAAGGTAGAATTATTCAACACTTCCCCTCAAGTTGGTGCATAGATATCCCACATGCCCAACTTGTCTAAAAACTTTAAGAATATCCGATTTGAGATTGTTTTGGTAAGGATATCACCTAACTGATCCTCTAATCGAATCGTAGGTAATTTCACAATCTTTCCGTCCAACTTTTCCTTGATGAATAATCTGTCGACTTCGATGTGCTTTGTGCGATCATGTTGAACTGGATTATGCGTGATGTCGCATGCTGCTTTATTGTCATAAAACAGTCGGATAGGTTGTTAAGGAAGATAACCCAGATCCTATAAAAGGAGTCTCAGCCATAATATCTCACAAAGTACATTTGTCAAACCTCTTAATTTAGCTTCTGCACTTGAGCGAGCGACAACATTTTGTTTCTTGCTTTTCCATGTTACAAGATTACCTCATAGAAATATAAAGTATTAAGAAATAGACCATTTGTCACCCACATCACTAGCCCAATCAGCATCGGTATAGGCTTCTATACTTCGATGGTCTGTATTTTTAGAGAATAATACTCATTTTCTTGGAGCAAACTTTATGTACCTCAAAATACAAATAATTACATTCATATGTTGTTCTCCAGGATTATGCATAAACTGGCTGACAATACTCAAGGCATAAGTCAGATCTGGCCTGGTATGAGATAAGTGCAACAATCTCCCTACAAGTCTTTGGTATATTCCTCTGTCAACTGGTATCTAGTTAGGCTCAATACATAGCTTTAGACCTGCTTCTACTGATGTATCAACTGGTTGACATGCTGATATACCAGTCTCTCGTAACAGATCTAGTGCATATTTTCTTTGAGATAAAACTATCCCTTTATTAGATCGGGATACTTCAATCCCAAGAAAATATTTCAGAAGACCTAGATCTTTCATTTCAAATTCTTTTGACAAGTAATTTTGCAAGGCCTTCCTTTCATTAGGATCATTCCCTATAACTACCATATCATTCACATATACAATGAGCACAGTTTTCTTACTTTGCTCCATTTTAAGGAAAAGAGTATGATCTGAGTTGCTTTGATGATAGCCAAAGGCTATCATAGATTTTGTAAAGCGTCCAAATCATGCTCTAAGAGACTGCTTCAGCCCATACAAGGATTTCTTTAGTCTGCAAACCTTTTGGCTGTCTTTCGGGTATCCTGCATCCCGGTGGGAGGTCCATGTCGACTTTTTCAGATAATTCACCATGCAAAAAAAACATTCTTCACATCAAATTGTTGTAAAGGCTAATCCAAGTTGGCAACTAAAGACATCAAAATACGAACTGTGTTGATTTTGGCTACAGAAGTAAATGTTTCTGTGTAATTAATCCCGTAGGTTTGAGTGTATCCCTTTGCTATCACCCTTGCTTTAAAGCACTCAATTGTGCCATCAGCCTTGTACTTCACGATATAGATCTACCGACATCCAACTGGTTTCTTTCCTGGTGGAGGATCAACTAATTCTCATGTTTCATTCTTTTCCAAAGATTTCATCTCCTCGTTCATAGGTGCTTTCCACTTAGGATCAGATAAGACTTCCTGCACACTATTAGGAATAGATACAACAGATAATTAATTCATAAATGACATATTTGATTCTGACAAACGATGGTTGGACACATAATGACTCGTAGGATATTTTACTTTACTAGAGAGCTTAGGTTCATATGTGAATTTAAGAATATCTCTCGTGTGACGTTGTGGTAACTGTCTTTTGTATGGTTCAGGAACATCTTCAGTAAACGATTGGTCTGATATGTTGACCAGGGATAGGGCTATATTTTCTAGAACCTCGGTTTCTGGCTGAGTTGGAGAATGATCTACCTCTTCAGTGATTTGGTGTTTATCACGCTTTTGATCTAATCTCATACTATTTATCTCCAATTCACCTATATCTTCATTTACTCCCGTTTGTGAGTCATTACCACTAGAATCTAATATCATATCAGTTATCTCCAAGTTGCCCCATCTTGATTATCATAATCTAGACTTTGAATTTTCTTTTGGTACTCCCCTTGAAATTCAGGTTCGGAGAAGTACATTGTATCTTCATGGAAAACAACATCCATCGTGATAAATAATCGGCGTATTAGAGGATGATAACACCAATATCCTTTTTTGAGTGGTGTACCCAACAAAAATACATCTCAATGTTTGAGGAGTTAACTTGATGCGTTGATGTTTGTGTAGATGTATAAACACCACACATCCAAAGATATGGGAAGGTAAACTTGAGACAACTGGAGCCATAATCCTATCATTTAGAGTTTGGAACGGTGTTTTGAAATTAAAGGTGCTGGAATGTATCCGATTGATAATAAGCTGCTGAAGTTAAATCTTCTCCCCAATAAGACAATAACTTCAATTAGCAAAGCTTGAACAACCTCCAACAAGTGTCGATTTTTTCTCTTAGCCACCCCATTTTGTTGAGGTGTGGTGGAGCAAGTTGTGTGATGGATCATTCTTTGTGCTTCCAAATAATGTTGAAGTTCAGTATTCTAACATTCTCTACCGTTGTCACTGTGAAGAACTTAAATCTTTCTGTTGTACTGAGTTTCAATCCTTTTATAAAACTTTTCGAGTAGCGAGTTCACTTCGATTTTGGATTTCATCAAGCAAAACTATGTCATTCTGGTACAATCATCAATAAACGTTACAAACCAGTGTGCCGCTCCCATAGTATTGACCTTCGACGGACCCTAGACATTAGAATGAATAATCATAAACGAAAGTGGACTTTCATTCAACCGTAACGGAAACGAAGCACGATGCTCTTTGCAAGTTCACAAATATCACAGTGAAAGTTAGAAACATCGACTCTTGTAAATAAACTGGGAAATAACATTTTGAGATATCCGAAGGAAGCATGCCCAAATCGACGATGCCATAACCATATTTCGTTCCTTTTTTTTATCTTTAGGACCAGCCACTACTAGAGCTTGTCGTATGCTTTTGGTACTATTTGATTCCAAGTCCAAGTAATACAGCTTCCCCTGTCTAGTACCATGACCAATCGTTTTCCTGATTTTGATGTCCTTAAATACACAAAAATCAGGCCAAAAAATTACAACACAAGATAAAGTAACGGTTATTTGAGAAATTGACAAAAGGTTATAATCTAAAGATGGAACAACCAAGACAGACTCTAAATTTAATTTATTGGTGAGAGTCAAAGATCATTCTCCAATAACTCAGGTCGAAGTTCCATTTGCAGTAGAGACGAATTTTTGGGTGGAGTGATTGATTGATGAGACTTGTCTAGAATTATATGTCACGTGGTCTATTACACCAGAATCAATTATCCATGCATTATTCAAAACAGGTGTTGAAATATTTAAAATCTTACCACCATTGTCTACAGTTACAACTGTTGCAGTTGAGTGCTTTTGGTGATTTTTCTTTGCGCGATTAGGATTCCACCATTCTGGATAGCCCACCAATTCAAAACAACGACTTTTGGTATGACCAGTCTTATGGCAATGAATGCATTCAATAATGGGTTGTGCTCGATTTCGAGCCACCACGGCACTAGGTTCAAATATTCTAGTGGATGAAATTTTTCCACTCATCTCCCTTTTTTTTTTTGTTAAGTGGTCGTATGTGTAATTTTCCCATTTCTTTCTTGAATGATAGGCACACAGGTAGCAATTGCAAAATCAAAAACTTCTAGAGAGGAAAAAGACTTTACGACAGTGGGTTCTTGAACAAGCCGTTCGTGTGACGATGCCCTAACTGGATCGGAGCAAGCCGACGGTGTATCTGAAACCGGCGTGAATAGAGATCGATGTACCGAACCTCAATATTCCATCGGAGATCGTGCCGGCGACGATGGATGTGTCAGAGTAGCAGCGGATGTGTATGAGCAGTCAGATCTAAGTGTTCTTAGCGCGCAACTCGGGCTGAGATTGTGAATTTCTTCTTCTTCTTCTTATATTTAGTTTGAGGGTTTAATCCTCGATTATGTAGAGCGAGAAAGAATACGGGCCTTTTCTTCCAAATGAGGAGCTTAGTGTTTCAGATCAGAATGAAGATTGCAAATGTTGGGCATGGAAGACGGCATGGGAATGGCAGCAAAATTCAGGCGACGTAGGCTGGACAGTGGTGAAGCTTTTGGGAGGCCAAAGCAATGATGGAGGAGGCTGGAATAGGGTGGAACAGGCCGATGAGGTTGAAACAGGGTCTGCGAGGCCTGTAAAATGGAGACAGGAGCTGAAGTCTACCCGGAGATGGGGTCGGAAGTGGTCGGCTACACGATTGTGAGTGGTCAGCGAAGGGGTTGAAGGTAGCATTGGCTGCTAGGGCTGAGATCTAGTGGAGGCGGCGAACTTGGATGGCGGCTAGAATTTAGGGTTTTTTTTATTTCGGGGCTACGAAGTCTCAAGAGGAAAAGAGGATTTAGTGTTTTTTCCTTTTTTTTTTTTTTTTTTTTTTTTTAATTGGATGGATTCAATTTGGCTATGATGCCACCTTGAATTGGTATCTCAAATTCATTCATATCATTTCAATCATACAAGGTGTGTATTTATAGCTTGATTCTAGACATAAAACCCTAGAATCAAGCTATCATATTGCCCAATTACTTAAATTATAACCTCAATCAAATATCTAAACTAGGAAGGTAAAATTTCTCTAAATTAGGAAGGTAAAATTATTCAACATCTATAACATTCCAACTCATTCTTTAAATTTCATCAATTTGCATATATAATTCGAACTTCAAATTCCAGCACAACTTATAATTTAGAAATGTTTCATAACAAAGCTTTAGAGTCTAGAATTTGAAAAGACCTCATAACAGCTCCTAAAATATCATCCACTAATATGTGGGATTTGTAATATTTCATGGTCATCACATCTTTCTCTCCTCCTCATTCACATGTTTTCTCTCTCTCTCCGTCGTGTAAGGATGGAAGAGAAAAAAAAATGAAGACACAATGGTGGTGAAGGTTCTGTTGGACACAAAGGTGGTGGTGAAGATGGATAGGACATAGAGAAAAAAAAATAGGGAATAGCGTATTATGCAAATGCATTCATGGATTATTTTTTTTTCCAAATAGTAAGCCCCAAACTTCACTTCCATTTTTAATGCTAAATGTAAAGTTGATTTGAGGATCAAGATCTAGAAATAAATTTTCTTATTTTCTCCAATACACATTTCAATTTTTGTTTTTTTATTTTTATCTTCCTGTTTTGTTTTTAGAAAGTATTATTGTGGATTGACAATGACAAGTTTTGAGTAAAAACTAGAAGAAAAATAGGATTTTGAACTATGATGTTTAATTATTTTTATATTTGTGTAGTATAAACTAATTGAGATTTTTAATTTGATTTGTGCTTAAATTTTAGTGATAGATTTGAAATGGGAGGATCAAGAAAGAAGAAGTCATGTTTATTCATCATGTTTACATGAGATGAGAAACTTCTTATCTTTATTAACTTGAGTTGTTACAAAACTTTCTTCTTAAATCGTTAAGATATTTGACATTTTCATATAATATATACTACTTAATTGTTAATTTTGATTCTTTTTAGGCTTATATTTATTTTTTCTTCGTCTTTATGACATATTTCTTTTAGCAATTATTTCTTTGTGTTGATAGATAGGTGTGACAATAGACTAGATTTAGTTTAGTTTCAATAGAAAACAAAATCAAAATCTTTAAAAAATCTAAAAAGAATACTTAAAAATATAAGCTTAGAAAATGAATGAAGGATAATGGAGAATTGCTCTTCTTCAGCTCATGGTGCTCCTAAAGACACCTTTTTTTTCTTTTTTTTTAATTTGGCTGAGTTCTCTCAAATATTTGTTTATACTTTCTTTTAATAATTTTTTTACTTTTTTAATTTGTGTGTTGAATGCAAATGTTCTCTTCATATTCTAATTCATTGCGCCATTGTGAACTCCTATTTCAATTTGAAGAGTCATGTAGTTAGGATTCTTCAATTGCACTTCTAAAATTTGACATTTACAACAATCTAACCAAATTAAAGCAAATAGTTTATATACTTTCATAAAATACATTAAAACTAAAACAATAACATTAATTATGAGTCATGTGTAAAATTCAAATACAAAATAAATATTAACAGAACCTCTTTCAAGACCCGCATTATATGCGGGTCTAAAACTAGTAGAAGAACCTAAAAGATGAAGCTTTAGCTTAGAATGAACTACATCAAAAGACATGGCTTATCTCTATTCTTATTCATCGCCACCTCATGGCTTCATCCATTTGCCTCATCAACCATCATCCGCTCCTTCCCTCATCAATCAATGACTACACTCCATTTACTCCTCCATCATCATCCCTCATCATCATCCATCATCTGATTCAATTCAATTCTTCCCTTATCAATGAAATCGATTCAATTCAATTTTCCATTTCGAGGCCTACAATCGCCAACAATCGGACAAATTCAATTTGTCAGTTCCTCCCTCATCAATGATTTCATTTTACCGTTTCGAGCCCTACGCGTTTCAAATCTACCTCATATCAATCGCTGCCTCTACCATCATTAAGAAGTCTGTTGTTTGAAATCTCTCTGCTCTCTATCTCCTACTTCATTTATTGTGTTTCATTAGTTTTACATCCTAGGGTTTGTTCTCATTCATTTGCAACGCATGGATTAACAACAAGAAGACCTCATCAACAAGGAATTTATGCGTTATTGGGCAATCAGTGTCGCTGAGAATTGGAGTTATGAAATAGTTAATGAAGGTTTTCTACTTATTCACCATCTTTTTAGTCGTATAAATATATAATGGGTTTGATTATCGCTCAAATTTGTAACCAAATACTCCCTATAATGCTATTTTTTCCGGATTTGTTTTCATCTTACTTTCTATGTTGGTTCTTTGAATTTATTTTTTTCTTTTTTAAAATTTTAATCTTGGTGATGGGAATTTTGCAAGAAAGAATTCAGAAATCATAATGCTTTTGCTAAATAGTTGGAAAATCCTATAAAAAAATATGAAAGAGTTTACATGTTTGACACTGGAATTATTTAATCATCTCAATCAACGTATATAAGCCTTTTCCAGCTTGCATTTTTCTGCCTTATATTAGCGTTTTCACAGAAATTACCTTAGCTTTCTGACATGTATTTTCAGTGATCTTCCATCCACAGTTTCAAGAATTAGCAACTCAATTAAATGATGGATACTCCTGAAGAAGAGAGAAGTTTATTTGATCATGTTACCTGTAGCATATTAGCTTCAGTGGATAAAGTGAACAACCTTGGGGCTTTTACTTTGTATCTTATTTGAGCCGGTAATGTGGCATTTCCTTCCATTAAGAATCTGAGTAAACTGAACAAACAACTTTTATCTACTTTTTTTCTTTGTTGAAGGCTGACTTGGAAGTGGAAAGGCTTGATCAGCTAAAATCTAGCAGAATGAAAGAAATTACTTCCAAGAAGCAAGCCAAGCTGGAAGATGTTTTTGCTCATGCTCACATAGAGATAGATCTAGAGTCTGGTCGAGAAAATATTATAGTGCTGATTGATTCTGGGAATGTTGAGCCTTTTGAATTATTGGTTGACATGGATAATCATATCTTGAAGGCTTAAAAAGAAGCTCAATGTGAAAGAAATATTAGATAGGGTTGAGAAGTGAATGTCAGCTTATGAACAAAAGAGTTGGCTTGAAGACTACAATAGGGTAAATATACTACATTCCCTCTCTCCCATAAATCCTTTGCGTGCATGTTCTTCCCCCTTCAAGTATTTTAAAAGGCTTACATGGTGGGAAAAAAAATTCATTTCTCATGTTAACGTTGCATGGTTTTTCCCCTTTAACTATGCTAGAATTTTGAGGCTCTAAGAAATTATGTCAGGGTACATTGCAAAACAACATTTTGGGTGTTTTTTGGTGCTTAAAATATTGTAATCTATAAATGAACAATTATGGTATGGCCATGCTATTGATTTGCACTGGTGATAATTGGATGATAACAGGTATAATGCAACACTTAATCTCAAGCATGCTGAAAAGGCACATATTTTGGTCAATAACATTTAGGTATGTGTGAAATTGGGCCATATTTTTTGTCACCACTCTTTAGTTTCATGCACTGAAACAGGCTGTGACCAAATTTTGAAGATAATGAAGTTGGTTGCCTCTTTAAGAGTTGTTTTGTATGCGGTGATTAACGTTTTTCCGCCTAATACATTGACCTTTCCTCTTCCTATTTATTTGTTTGTTTCTTTACTTTGTAGTTATGATTGACACTCTGGTCGCAAAAACATGGGCATGGGAACAAGCACGTAGCATTTCCATTTGCTTATGATGGTGTTCCTTTGTTTGCCATGCTACACAAATATGCAATGTTCAGGTATGACGTAGAAGAATATAACCACTGGTAGACTATTGTTCTTGGAAGTGCTTGGAAGAGAGTCGAGAGTTGCGTATGTTTCTGGCAAAGAAAGAACATTAAGTCGTAAACAAAGAGATTGGAGATTAAAACTGCTATTTTCAATGTTGACAACTGTTAATTTTGACCTTGATTACTAAATAAAACACACTATTTTTTTGTTCTTTACCTCTAGGAATACGAATGTTTACACAGTTGAATGTAATCATAAATAGGTCATGTCCTTCAATATAACCTAAAAATGAGTGATAGCACTCCAAAATCAAGAAATTTTCACTTCCTAAGGTGAAATGCAAAACATATTTTGAACAAAAATAATAAGATCAAAAGAGAGCATGCCTCAATCATATGTGGGAGTTCAAATTTTCCCAAATACAAAAATTACTATGGTGAAATTTTTATACTCTAAATCCTAAGTAGAACAATAACATGATTTTTTATATACATAAATCATTAAACCATTTAACAATCTAAACCTTAAATGGAATAATAACATTGTTTTTGATAGACATAAATCATTAAACCATTTGAGTATTATAAACCCTAAACCAAACATACACATAAACCACCAAACCGCTAAGCATATCTAAAAGCTAAACCAAACAATAACATGAATTTTGATACACATTAAACCATTAGGCAAATTTCAAATCCCTAAACCTAACAATAACATGATTTTTTTTTAATAAAAATTGACCATTAAAAGCGCAGTTTTAAATTCTAAATCGAACAACAACATGAATTTTGATACACAAATCATTAAACTGTTTGCCAAATCTGAACCTTAAACCTAACAATAACATGATTTTCTTTATATATATACCATTAAAAACCATTTGATAGTTCTAAATCCTAAATCGAACAATAATGTGAATTTTTATACATATAAACCCATTACATCGTTTGGGAGATCTAAACCATAAACTTAACAATGGGGTGCTCTTGGTTTCACTCGGATGAGAACCAAAAAACAATATTGTTGTCTCTACATTTAAAAGTTAAATTGTGTTCCTACGCAACATATATCATAGGGGTCCCCTCTCAATCCGAACATCCTTATTTTACCTAGAATTATTCAGACTAAAATGTTTTTGTACCCTTTATCAATTAAATCATTTTTATTTTTTTATTCAAATTAACTAATAAATTAAATACATAAAAATTAATAAAATATATAAATACATAATTTTATAACCCGCGCTAAGTGCGGGTATAAAACTAGTTCACTATTAATTGAACATCTTTATTACTACATCCAAATACATTCATCCTTATTAATTAAAGTTTATCCAACTAAAAATAACATCCATGCACAAACACGTGAGCGTGAAACTTAAACGGAAATGACTTGTACCGTCAGAAGCTCTCTAGAGGTCTAATCTATGTCTATATCATATAACAAAAACTAAAGGCCAAATCCTAAGCCTGCAAATGAATAAGAGTTCACCAACTCTATTTTCCTTCCTTCTCATAATTTTGAGTACATTTTAATTAATAGGAGTATTTTTCAATTGATTTCATTGTCATAATTCTACTAATTCAATGCTTTCAATGTGAGTATGTCAAAGGTTTTCAATCCTTTTATTGTCATATATAATTCCATTATAAGGTTCACATTCACTTCACATAATTCTACTAAAAGTTAGAATTTGGGAGGACTCAATCTATTCTCTCTATATAAGAATTCTTTCTTTTTCATCCCATAATTTCACTCCTTAAAATTGTCTAATTTTTTTTATTTTTTTATTTTTTTTTTTCATATTCTTTTGTTTATTCTTCAAACTTTTGCTACTATTTGAACTTGATACCAATACCTTCCCAATGTATATGCCAAAAACTTGTCAACGTCTTGTCATTCAATTGTAAAACAATTAGTTAGGATCATGTGCGATTCTTGATACGAGGGTTTCGAGATTGAGATATTAAGATCAATGTCGAGACTGAAATAGTGCAATCATTCATTGATCTATTGATCTAAAAGGGAGAAATTTATTCATCATTTTTATTTTTATTTATTTTTCCACACGAAATTTGGTATGATTTCTGGAATGAAGTGTTGGATTTTTCTGTATGTGTTTCATTTGTTGTTTTAAAATTATTATTAATATTGTCATTTTATTTTGTTTAAGTGGGTGGGTATACGATATTATTGAATATCATAGTATGAAATAGAACGATTTATCTTTTATAGGTAATTATCCATTTAGAATTAGGGCACCCTATTAAAATACATAAATTTGAACTAATCATATTTCTTGGAATTTTTATGTATTGGTAACTTACTAATGAAATCCAAAATGATGATGCATGTTGGATATTATTTCAGTACCATTTTTAGGGACTCATATTATAATATAAAAAAGAAATCCATGTATCTGTAGAAAAAAAAAAAGAAAAAAAAAAAAAAACAAAGACAACTTTAAATGGGTTGTTGAACCTCTACCAAAAAAAAAAAAAAAAAAAAAAACTCAATCAATTTTATTCCACCCATTTTTAAAAAAAAAAATTACTAAATAAAACAATCAATCCTAATTGATTGGTTACCCAAATTAGACACTCTGAGGGAATATTGGAGATAAAAATTAATGATTAAATAAAAAAGAAAAAGAAAAATAAAATTAAAAAAAGAAGAAAAAAACTTTAGATTGAAATTAAGATAGATCTATTCAAGAGAAATAAGAAAATACTATAAAATGAACATTTTATACGCAAAAAATGTATAAAGTCTTGTGTACTATCTCCTGAATTTAAGTAGCTTATATTTTAAAATAACAATTCAAACTTAAAATATATATATATATATATATATCAAACACAATAAAAAATATAAACAAAATTTTATAAATATAGAACTCTATAGCCTGCGCTATTTTCAGACATATAGCTAGTAACAAACTAAAAGCTAAAGTGTTGGCCCAGTAGAATACCTAAAGAGGGGGTGTGAATTGGGTAATTAAAAATATCATAGAGAAAATACTTTAATAACTCAAATAATTAATTTTTAATCCTAAATTAATTATTATATTTATATCACAGCGAAAATATAAAATCAATTAGGTGCACACTAGGGCTGACAATTCGTGTAACAGGTCATTACACGATAACACGAAACACGATAAGACCCAAACATGAACACGACACGATAAGCATATCGTGTCAAACTACCCAAACACGAACATGACACGAAAATTATCGTGTCAACACGACGCAACATGATAATTTTTCGTGTCATACGATGACACGAAACCTATCAAGTAAACACGACAAGATAAGACTTGATAGGTTTTCATTACACATTAACCTACCCATTACATGTTAACCCATTATACATTAATAACCTGTTAAATTGACACTATGTTAACAAAATGTATTTACAAAAGAAAAAGAAAAAAAAATTGGTTCAACCAAAACAAACCAAACAAGGAAAAAAATTCATCATTACATTTACAATGTCACACAAAAAAAAAAAAATACCAACACAAACATTATTCACAAAAACCCTGATTCAAACGTAGCCCTAACCCTTCAGATCTACCAAAAAAAAAAAAGAAATACGATGATAACAGCTACCTGGAGTCGAACGAACGGCTGAGATTTGAACAGCGACCGTCGTCGTTGTCTTGTGGAGCAACGACGAAGGGAAAGAGAACGAAATAGAGCAGCGACAGTCGTCGTCATCTAGTGGAGCAGCGGCGGTCATCATCGTTGTCATAATGTAGAGCAGTGGCGAAGGGTGAGATAACGTAGTGGAGCAGTGGCGGTCATCGTTGTCGTCTTGTGAAGCAACGACGAAAGGAGAGAGAACGAAGTGAGCGGCGGATGGCGGTAGAACGAATATCAAATGACTAAATGAGTAAGGTTAGAGAAATGTGAATATATATATATATTAGGTACTAAATTATAATATTTGATAATTTGGGGGTGTAAAAATAATTTATTAAATTAATGGGTAACCTATTAGATCTCAGGTTATCGTGTAATCTGAATACACAAAATTCTTATCATGTCTTATCGTATAACTTTTTGGGTTATCAGGTCAACTTGATAACCTACACTATTTCTTATTGGTTTATTGGGTCTGACACGATAACGACCCGATATCTGATAAGCAAAATCTAGACCTGATAATTTCGTGTCGGTCTTATATCGTGTTATCGTGTAAATACCTATTTTGCCAGCCCAAGTGCACACCAAACAACAAAAATAAATAAAATAAAGATTACAGCACACTAGAAATTTAGACTGGTTTACCAAGCTATTCTTGGCTAATCCAGTCCTCCGAGCCCCACAGAGAGTCGCACCCACTAATATTTAAGATCCCTTTAAAGGTAGGAACCAAACCCTCACAACGATTCTTTTACAGACTCAGAATCAACCTTTACAAAAACTTTTTCACAGACTAAGGAAGAACATCTACTTTTTACAAGCTCAAGAATAACATAATTCTTTTTAACACAAAGGCAAAGAAATCAAAATATCACCAACACTCCAAATATCCTTTTACCCGGTAAAGATTGAACCATTACAAAATTCACACAAAATAATTCAATCTAGGAAGAATTACTATCTCAATCTCTTTATAGAAAGAAACTGAAACCGGCTACCCTCTAATTAAATACACCCAATAGTATTTAATCTGTCATTCAACTTACCAACAAAAATTGACAAGTGATTTATCTCACTCGGAGCTTCTACCACCCCAGATAAATTAAAACTCAATTAGTATCCTAAAACTAGGGATAGAAATGTAAGATACTCAAAATCTGATTTTTAACAAAAAAAAAATGGGTATCACGTAATCAGATTCAAGAAATTGTTTATAAAATATTTTCTTTAATAAAAAATCAAAAATAATTTCTAAAGATCAAATTTCAAAAATAATCAAGTAATACAATATAGAAAGTAATTGAAAATATCTCACCCGGAATCTACCGAAAAAATAAATAGAGCGATGTTACTTCAGATTCGGTAGCAGCAATGATTAACAGCCAATCATTCTCAAGATAAACTCTTAGAAAAGCTCTCACAAAAATGCAGTATGATATCTGTTAGCCCAGTAGAACACCCAAGAGGGGGGTGAATTGGGTAATTAAAAAGTTATCAAAAAAATAATAACAATTCAAAA
Source organism: Eucommia ulmoides (assembly GCA_016647705.1). Classification (NCBI taxonomy): domain Eukaryota; kingdom Viridiplantae; phylum Streptophyta; class Magnoliopsida; order Garryales; family Eucommiaceae; genus Eucommia; species Eucommia ulmoides. The sequence continues at coordinate 34,958,355 of CM028339.1, read as the reverse complement.
ATCAAACAATTAATTTTATCCTAAAATTAATTATTATCTTTATAGCAACGGATAAGTATAATAAACTCTAGGTGCACACTCAAACAACACAAGATAAAATCAAAAAAATAAGCAATGCAGTACACACCGATATATCCTGGTTCACCAAGCTACTCTTGGCTAATCCAGTCCTCCAAGCCCCACGAAGATTCACACGCACTAAACTCAAGATTCCTTTACAGGTAAGAACCAAACCCTCATAATAATTCTTTTCGTAGGTTCAGAATCAACCTTTATAAATTCATTTTCACAGGTTTAGGAATAACCTCTACTTTTTACACGCTCAAGAATAGTCTAATTCTATTATAGAGAGAATCATAACCTAATTCTTTTTATACCTAAGGCTCAAGAATCAAAACCTCAAATAAACACTCCAACTATCATTTTCCCAAATAAGGATAGATCATTTACAAAATTCACTTAAAATCAATTCTATCTAGAAAGAATTACTATCTCAATCTCTTTACAGGAAGAGACTGAAAATTGGCTACCCTTTGATTAAATATCCCCAACAGTATTTAATCTGTCACACTACTTACCAATATAAATTGATAAGCAGATTATCTCACTCGGAGCTTCTACCACCCCAAATAAATTAAAATCCGATTAATATCCCAAATCTAGTGATAGAAAAGTGTGAAATTGAATATCTGATTTTAAACAAAATATGGATAGAAAATAATTAAGCATGTAATCAGATTCAAGAAATTGTTTATAAAATATTTTCTTCAATAAAAATCAAAAATAATTTCTAAAGATCAATTTCCAAAAATTAAACAAATAATGTACAATAGAAAGTAATTAGAAAGATCTCACCCATAATCCATCGAAAAAATAAATAGAACGTAATTACTTCAGATCCAGTAGCAGTAGTGATTAATAGAAAATGTTTCTCAAGATCGTCTCTTAGAATAGCTCTCACAAAATCTCAGAATGACATATCTTAGAACAGCTCAATATGATCTCCTAATCACTCTCACTTCTTAATCATATATAAAAATCGAAGGACTCTATATATGGGATATAAATTACCTCTCTAACAGCTAATTTCCATGTGGCATGACACTTAAATGCTCTCTTAGACCCCTTATATCATTATGAATTCATTTTGGTTCCATTCACTTAATTATAGCTCTCAAATCTCTCAATTAAGCCCCTCAAATATTTTTCAATCTCAATTATATATAATGGAAACAATTTTATGTACCAAATTGAGAAATAATCAAACTTAACGAACCAAATCAATAGGAATTAAATAATAGAGGAAGCATATCTTAAATATCATAAAATTCCTAAAATCTCTCACTAATCCCAACTAAAAATGGCTACTTTTAGATATGAAATCGGAATCCATAATATCCTAAAATTGTGCCATAAGTCGATCTGTCTGTCAACTTACCAGTTCAGAAAGTTTTAAAAGTCGACCTGTCTGTCAACTTACCAATCCAGAGAGTTTCATAAGTCGACTTGTCAGTCAACTTACCAATTCAGAGACTTTCACCTTTGGACATAGGTCGACCTACCTGTCGACCGACCATACTAGAATCCTTCCTCAATTCAATTTTAATTTATTTTCTTCGACGTTTTTGCCCCTTTAACCGATTTCTTTTTTCGGTTAACTCCACTACATTCTTAAATTCTTTTTTAATCAATTATCTTTACTTATTTTTCAATAACACATAGGAGCAAATAATTTCACTAATTAGGATCCTATCAAAGCACACATAAACTTTAAAAAAAAAAATTGTGTCGTGTGTGATCCTAATTGAGATATTAAAAGTTAAAATTCACCTGAGTTGTTTTCCCTAATTTCTTCAAACTCTTAATTATTCATCATCTTTGTCATCATCATTTAGCATCCATTCATAATTTGTCATCGCATCTTCATCACTGGAACTTAATTAACTGAAACACTCAATTAAACCGTTAGTTCTACTAAAATATCAACGCTTAATTGTTCATCAAAATCTTAAGATCAACAATCTCCCCATTTTTTATGATGACAATTAACTTTGATATTTTCTTCACAACAATAATACAACCACACTCTCCCTGAATCCGAAGATGATTTTTATAACTCTTTGAAGCATAATAATAAAGATATTATAAAACATAATCAATAAAGCACAAATTTAAAAATAAACTCCCCCTTAATAAAACCTTAACTAAAACTCTCCCTTAATAAAACATCAACTAATTCTCCTCATTTGTCATCTTCAAAAACAAAATTTAGAGAGGAGGGAACACAACCAATAATTCTACTTTTGGTAAACACATAATATACTTGAAAAAGTAAACCTAAAGTAATTAAATCCGGATATATATAACTCTTTTAAAGCACATTGAATCAACTTATAAATTCAACTTTAAAAAATCAAAACTCATTCTAACAAATCAACTTTTAGGAACAAAACATCAACACTGTGGATCATTATTATAGATAAATATCAAATCTACCCAATTCATCAAAATCTACACCAAAAACATCATTCTTAACATGCAATCTCCCACTATATAAGTGTAAACAAACTAATTCATTTTAAGGAGAAAAATATAATCTTTGAAGCACTAAGACATGAAACATTTCTCAATGATAGTTTATGAAGCTATCAATATAATTCATACTTATTTCATAAAAAAATCAGCTCCAGTTTTCAACAATAATAATTAACGCTCAAGAACATGAATAATATCTCAATCATATCTCAATCAATAGCATGAATGATAGCACATTATACAAATAATCCTACTAAAAAACATATGCAACAAATAATTAGCATTATTTAGTAAGATCTCAAATACTCGATTAATCCTCTAAATCACATAACATGTTTTAAAATTAACACATGATCACTACTTGATATAAGCACATAAAAACATGTTAATACCACCTAACTAAATGTGATTGTCATAATCACTATAGAATATTTCTAAGACAATAGGAGAACGACTCATTTAGAATAAATCTTAGAAACAATTATCAACTTACCTATTTGATAAGTCGGGACTCTCCCTCTTTAACAAATTTAATAAATTTAAAATGCGGAGGGTTAGGAGTACCTCTTATATCCTTAGGGGCGACTTTACTTTTTACCTCATTTGAGCTCATAATTGATTTGAGTGCGCAATTCTTCTTGGCTTGTTCGTATCCTCTCTTCCTTTGATTTTTTTCATTTGATTCATTGATGATTCCCTTTGCACGTATCGCTTGTGGCTTCCTAGTGAAATCCCATCTTGAATTTTGTACAACCTTTCTCTTTGCACATTTCTCTTGTGACTACTTTGTAACTTCACATTTTGTCTCTGGTGCATCTTTTTGCTTTGTATGAGTCGCTTGTGAATCCTTGGTAACTTCCTATATTGGCTTTGATATAACTTCTTTGTTTACTCTTTCAGGTCCACTTTCGACATTATGTAATTCTGCACAAGACATTTCAATAGTTATCTTCGGTATCCATTTCATTTTGGATCCGTCCCTGTTAGACATAAACATAGGGTTCTGAAATAGACATGATACTTTAAAATACTCAACTCTATTACAATAATAACATCTCAAATTCAATTTATCATAACAAGCACGAAATATAAAATAAGAATCATTTCTAACAACAGCCACATAATTATCTTTGGCTTGTGATGAAAGATGAGATGATGAAGCATATCCACTTTGCCTAGTAAAATTATTTTCAGAATCTCTTGAAATAGTCTTAAGGTTGGATTTTGATTTTTCAAAAAATTTCTTAAGTAAATCGATTTTTGAATCAAGATCTGACATTTGCATAGAAATCATCTCAATATTATTTTTTAAAACTCTGTTTTCATTTTCAAGAGAATCCATTTTAGAGAGAAAATTATTAATTTAAAAAACAACATCCGAAAACTCTTTTGTACCACAATAATCATCCAAATGCATTTTAGATTTTCAAACACTTTGTCCACTATTTTCAAAAGAAGCGATTTTTCTTTTTAAACTCAAACTTTCTTTAGAAAAAAGTAGTATGAGTGAAAGTAATTTTTTCATAATAGTATGAACATTTTCATTATTATTATCTCCATTACTACCACACGAATCACAAGAATCATAAACCACATTGTCATATAAGGATCTATCACCATCAAGAGAAGATACACAAAAAATATTATCTATGGTGTGCATGTGACCGGTTTAGCAAGGATGTTAAGCCTAACGAGTTAAAACCAACTCTGATACCAATTATTAGCCTAGTGGAATACCCAAGAGGTGGGGTGAATTGGGTAATTAAAAAGTTATCAGAGAAATAATAACACTTCAAAAGTTAAACAATTAATTTTATCCTAAAATTAATTATTATCTTTATAGTAATGGATAAGTGTAATAAGCTTTAGGTGCACATCCAAACAACACAAGATAAAATCAAAGAAATAAGCAATGCAGTACACACCGATATATCTTGGTTCACCAAGTTACTCTTAGCTAATCCAGTCCTCCGAGCCCCACGAAAATTCGCACCCACTAAACTTAAGATTCCTTTACATGTAGGAACCAAACCCTCACAATGATTCTTTTAGCAGGTTCAGAATCAACCTTTATAAACTTCTTTTTACAGGCTTAGGAATAACCTCTACTTTTTACAGGCTCAAGAATAACTTAATTCTATTACAGGGAGAATCACAACCTAATTCTTTTTATACCTAAGGCTCAAGAATCAAAACCTCACAAAAACACTCAAACTATCCTTTTCCCAGGTAAGGAAGGAACCTTTACAAAATTTACTCAAAATCAATTCTATCTAGGAAGAATTACTACCTCAATCTCTTTACAGGAAGAGACTGAAAACTGGCTACCCTTCGATTAAATACCCCCAATAGTATTTAATCCGTCACACTACTCACCAATACAAATTGATAAGTAGATTATCTCACTCGGAGCTTCTACCTCTCCCCCCTCTCCAGATAAATTAAAACTCGATTAATATCTCAAATCTAGTGATAGAAAAATGTAAGATTAAAAATCAGATTTTAAACAAAAGATGGACGGCAAATAATTGAGCACGTAATCAGATTCAAGAAATTGTTTATAAAATATTTGTTTTAATAAAAATCAGAAACAAATTCTAAAGAATAATTTTCAAAAATTAAACAAGCAATGCACAATAGAAAGTAGTTTGAAAGATCTTACCCGGAATCTAGCGAAAAAATAAATAGAACGTAGTTACTTCAGATCCGATAGCAGCAATGATTAATAGAAAATTCTTCTCAAGATCGTCTCTTAGAATAGCTCTCACAAAATCTCATAATGATATATCTTAGAACATCTCAATATGATCTCTTAATCACTCTCACTTCTTAATCATATATAAACATCGAAGGACTCTATATATGGGATATAAATCACCTCTCTAATAGCTAATTTCCATGTGTCATGACACTTAAATGCTCTCTTAGACCCCTTATATCATTATGAATTCATTTTGATTCCATTCACTTAATTATAGCTTTTAAATCTCTCAATTAATCTCTCCAAATATTTTTCAATCTCAATTATATATAATGGAAACAATTTTATGTACCAAATTGAGAAATAACCAAACTTAACAAACCAAATCAATAGGAATTAAATAATAGAGGAAGCATATATTAAATATCATAAAATCCCTACAATCTCTCACAAATTCCAACCAAAAACGACTACTTTTAGATATGAAATCGGAATCCACAATATCCTGAAACTGTGCCATAAGCCGACCTGTCTGTCAACTTACCAGTTCAGAGAGTTTTAAAAGTCGACCTGTCTGTCAACTTACCAATCCAAAGAGTTTCATAAGTCGACCTGTCAGTCAACTTACCAATTTAGAGACTTTCACCTTTGGACATAGGTCGACCTACCTGTCGACCGACCATGCTGAAATCCTTCCTCAATTCAATTTTAATCTATTTTCTTCGACGTTTTTGCCCCTTTAACCGATTTCTTTTTTCGGTTAGCTCCACTACATTCTTAAATTCTTTTTTAATCAATTATCTTTACTTCTTTTTCAATAACACATAGGAACAAATAATTTCACTAATTAGGATCATATCAAAGCACACATAAACTTTTAAAAAACCTTTTATGTTGTGTGTGATCCTAATTGGGATATTAAGAGTTAAAATTCATCTGAGTTGTTTTCCCTAATTTCTTCAAACTCTTAATTATTCATCATCTTTGTCATCATCATTTAGCATCCATTCATAATTTGTCATCGCATCTTCATCACTGGAACTCAATTAACTAAAACACTCAATTAAACCGTTAGTTTCACGAAAATATCAACATTTAATTGTTCATCAAAATCTTAGCATAAACAATATTTCTTAAAAAAGCTCAATATGATCTCCTGATCTCTTAATCTCTCTTTCTTTATATGAAAAAACGTAGGTCTTTATATATAGGATTAGAAACAGCTCTCTAACAGCTAGTTCCCATTTATCATGACACTTAATTGCTCTCTGTGACCCATTATATCATTATGACTTCATTTTGCTTCAATTCACTTAACTATAGCTTTTAAATCTCTCAATTAAATCCCTCAAATATTTCTCAATCTCAATTAAATAGAATAGAAGCAATTATGTGTACCAAAGTGAGAAATATTCAAACTTAATTAACCAAATCAATAGGAATTAAATAATAGGTGTAGCATATCTTAAATATCATAAAATTTCTAAAATCTCTCATCAATCCCAACCAAAAAATAGCTACTTTTAGATTTAAATTTAGAATTCCACAATATCCTAAAACTAACACACCAGTCGACTGACCAAGATCAGCAGTCGACCGCTCGATTCCGAATATAGCCAAGCCAAAGATTATGTGCCTATCGGTCTACCTATCTGTCAACTTAGAGATTCGAAGAGTTTCATTTCTCTTTACTGATCGACTTACCTGTCAACTTACAGATTTAGGGAGTTCCATTTCTTTTCACCGGTCAACTTACCTATCAACTTAGAGATACAGAGAGTTCACATGTTTTGTTCGGTCGACTTACCAGTCGACTTAAGGATACGGGATTTTTTTTCTAAACTCGTTTTTAATTCATTCTCATTGACGTTTTTGCCCATTTAATCATTTTCTTTTCTTAATTAGCTCCACTAAATACTTAACTCCAATTTTAATCAATTATAAATATTTCTTTTTCAATTATACATAGGAGGAAATAATTTAGCTAATTAAGATCCTATTAAAAATACACATATTTATAAAAATCATTTTAAAATCTTTTTGTATTGTGTGTTATCCTAATTGGAATATTAAGAGTTGAAATTTAAACATGAATTGTTTTCCCTAGATTCTTCAAATTCTTCAACCTCTTAATCATTCATCATCTCTATCATCAAATATAAAACCTAAATCGTAAAACGTACGTCATAAATAATTGCCAATTAGAAATCAAAAATTGAAAATGTTAGGGATCAAATTACAATTTTAGAAACATATAAATGTTAAGTTGAACTCATAAAGAAGGCTTTAAGGAATTAGAGGGAGGAAAAGAGTAATTTAAAAAAAAAAGGGTTTAAACACACGCGACGTCGTGCGTGCAAGACCGCCGGAATGGGAGAAGAATGGAGGGGCAACGTGGAAAGCTAGGAGCGTTCTCCAACACTAAATCCATGCAATATATACCCCTTTTGTGCATGGGCATTGATCAAATAGCTCCATTGAGTTCGAAATTAGAAAAAATTCTAGAGAGAGAGAGGATCGGAGGAGGACATCGGGGTTCCGTGATCGGCGTTTCGCCGGTGAGAGAGCAAAGCGTGTATCTCATGGCTGCATGTGTGTGTTCCTGTGGCCGCTGCTTTGAAGCGATCGTGTGAATTTCCGGTGGTTCGCTCGGTGGCCGTGGGGATGAGATCGTCAACGGTGTGATCGATTGCCATCCGTCTCCATCGTCTGGTGAGTATTTATGAGTATTTTTCTCTACTTTTGGTGGGTGTATGCATGCATGAGGATTCTGAGTTGGTCGATAAAGGTTCGGCGGTGTGGGGGGGTCGGTGACATATACCCGGTGATTATCACGGTGGTATCGGTGGTGGGATATTTTGGTACGTTGTAGGAGTATTTTAGTGTGTATGTGCCGGTGGAGTTTTTGATCGTGTAAGTTTCGGTGTGTGGGTGATCGGTCGTTGGTCGCCGGGCGACGGTGGCAGTGTGTGCATGGGTGTGTTCTGTTCATCAGGTGGGTAGGTGTGGGGGTCATCAGTGGAACTGTTGGGTCGTCGGCGGAGTAAGTGTGTGCGTGTGAGGACCATGTGCGTGTGTTCGTTCAGCTCTCCAGTGACGGCTGCAGACGGTGGCAGTGGTCGGCGCTGTTGCAGCATCCGTGTTGACGTGAGTGTGTGTGTGTGTGTGTGTGTGTGTGTGTGTGTGTGTGTGTTCATTCATTCAGCACTGTAGTGTGTGAGCGTTTCCTTGTGTGTGAGAGTGGTTGGCCAACGGCGACGGACAGTGGGTGTGTGATCGGAAGGGGTGGTCGGCAGTCTGACATCAAACAGAAAACGGAAACAGGAAAAAAAAAAAAAAAAAAAAAAAGAGGAGGAAGAAGAAAAAAAAAAAAAAAAAAAAAAAAAAAAAAGAGAGAAAGAAAAAGGAAAAAAAAAAAGAATTTGCACAAACCACCCCGAAAAGAATTAAAACCTATTTCTTGGCCCATGAACGATTCGGGATAAGTAACGTTTTTCGTTAAGTTTATTCCAGGTTATTGAATTGAATTCTAACATCAAAATTTCATAATCGGAATTATAAATTGGGACCGTGTGTATTACTAAATTTTAGGCAATTATTTTAATGAGATAAAAATTACCCAAAACAGTAATTTTCATAAGTAAAATGGGGGAAATGGGAAATTTCGAAACTTAGGATCTGCATTGCATGATTTGATTATTTTGCGTAAAATATTAATTTAGGCCCTATCATTACTAGGTTCGCAAACGCCAACATCCCGGTAGGCTTTAGACGGTGCAATTATTGTAGCACAAGAAGCGAGGCGAGTGTACTGTCTTTTTGCCAAACTGTTTTCTGTATATATATATATAATGACATATGTGTTTTCTTATACTGTACGATTTCATAAATGATGTGGATCAAGTAGGGTTTTTGGAATTGTGTTGGTTTCTAAAGAAGGTTTAAAAATAATTTTCGTTAGATACGAGTAGATTATATTTCTCCCCGTAAGGGATGTGGATTATGTTTCTCCCCGTAAGGGGTGTGGATTATGTTTCTCCCCGTAAGGGGTGTGGATATTTCGTAGAAAGGCATTCCTACGAATATTACGGTACCGTTGCAACTCCCGATCGTGAGGTTAAAACGATCACTATGGCTAACTAGTATGTGCTGTGGTGGAGTGGTGGTTTGAGTTGTGATGTTTATTTATACTGGGTGATTTATTATTTTATTGTGATGATCAGTAGAATATTTATACTAGATAGTTTTGAAATGGAACTTATAAATATTGCTTTATTTTCACTACATATATTGTGAAGACTTTTACACGCTATGTGACATCTAGATACTTGTGCTTGATCCATATTTAAATGATGTACTATTTTAGAATGTATTATTATGTAAAGAATGTTTTATTAAAAGAAGGCAGTACACTCGCAGGCGAAATAGCTAGGAGTCGGTCCCCTACTGGCACTGGATAGAGTCCGTCGACGGTATAGCGAGGGGGAAATTTCGGGAAGTGCGGCCTGAGGCGAACCTAGGAGAGGTTCATTGTCATTTTTACCTTTTGTTGTATTTAAAATATCAGGAACGGGTGTGTCCCTAGTTAAAGAAGCTGTTTTATGACCTAATTTTGTGATTGTATAATTATGAATGCATTATGTCGCCTTCTAGTTTTGGTTTGTCGCTCAGGTGATGTCGTGTCGACGTCACGCCGACCCCATGGGTGACGGGTGCCCGGGGGTGGGAGGTGACATTAAATCTTCATCATATGGAACTAATAAACTGAAACACTTAAACAAATCGTTAGTCCCATAAAAAATATCAACGTTTAATTGTCCATCAAAATCTCAAGATCAACAATCTCCCCTTTTTTTATGATGACAATTAACTTTGATATTCTCTTCAAAACAATAATATAACCACGCTCCCCCTGAATCTGAGGACGGGTTTTATAACTCTTTTAAACATAAGAATGAAGATATTAAAAAAATTATCAATAAAGCACAAATATAAAAATAAACTCCCCCTTAAGATATTCAATAAAACATTAACTAATTCTCCCCCTTTGTCATCTCAAAAACAAAATTTAGGGAGGGTGGAACACATGACAATTCTACTCTAGGAAAACATCATTATGTCTGGCTATACCCAAACCGCAAATGATTTTCACAAACTGATCTTCCACTAGTGGTTTAGTAAAAATATCAGCATGCTGGTTGGAGGTATCAATATACTCAATAACAATGTCCATTTTCTGAATGTGATCACGAATAAAGTGATGTCTAATCTCTATGTGCTTAGTTCGTGAGTACTGTGTAGGATTCTTACTTAGACAAATAGCACTTTTATTATCACAAAAGATCAGGACCTCTTCCATGCAAATTCCAAAGTCATTTAACTGTTGCTTAATATATAAAATTTAAGTACAATAGTTACCAGCTGCCATATATTCAGCCTCAGTAGTGGATAAGGCTATTGAATTATGTTTCTTACTTGACCAAGAAACCAAAGCATGTCCTAACAAATGACATGATCCACTTGTGCTTTTTCGCTCATCTTTGCAAACGAAAAAATCAGAGTTGAAGTAACTTACCAATTTAAAATCACTCCCCTTAGGATACCATAATCCTAGATCAGTCGTCCCCTTTAAGTATCGAAAAATTCACGTAACCGTAGTCAAGTGTGATTCTTTAGAACATGACTGAAATCTAGCACAAAGACAAACACTATACATAATGTCAGGTCTACTAGCAGTTAAATACAACAGACTATCAATCATACCTCGATACATTTTTTCATTAACACTTTTTCCTGTATCGTCTTTTCTATCTTTGTAGCCATTACCATGGGAGTTATATACTCTTTAGCGCCTTCCAACCCATATTTCTTTAACATCTCCTTGATGTATTTAGATTGGTTTATAAATATTTCTTATTTGGTTTGCTTAATTTGCAATCCAAGAAAGAAATTCAATTCACCCATCATGCTCATTTCAAATTCCACCTGCATTATCTTAGCAAACTCTTAGCAAAAATCCTCATTAGAGATCCAAAAATAATATCATCAACATACACTTATACTAATAGGATATCAGAATCAGTTAGCTTTACAAACAAAGTTATATCACAAATACCTCTTTAAAAATCATTTTCAATTAAATATCGACTGAGTCTCTCATACCAAGCTCTAGGAGCTTGTTTGAGCCCAAATAAAGCCTTGCGAAGTTTAAATATGTGATCGAAAAATTTATCACTTTCAAATCTCAGGGGTTGTTCCACATAAACTTCTTCAGCTATAAATCCATTTAGAAATATACTCTTTACATCCATTTGATATAGTTTAAAATTACATGAACATGCAAAAACAAGTAGCATTCTAATTACTTCTAGTCTAGCAACAAGAGCATAGGTTTCATCATAATCAATTCATTCCTCTTGATTATAACCATGTGTCACTAATCTTGCTTTATTTCTAATTACCATACCTGATTCATCCTTTTTATTTCTAAAAACCCATTTAGTACCAATAACTGGATGAAAATCCGATCTCGGAACAAGACACCATACCTTGTTCCACTCAAATTGAACTAACTCCTACTGCATTGCGAAAATCCAAGATTCATCAATTAACGCGTCATCTATATTTTTAGGTTCAATTTGAGATAAGAAAGCAAGATTAATTATATCCCTAAGAGAATATCGAGTACTTACACCTCTTTCGAAATTACCGATGATTTCTTTTATCGAATGTCCTAGTACTGTCTTTATAGCTCTTGGTAAAGTCAAATCATTTTCTTTAGGTTCCTCCTGTTATTGGGACTCCTTAGGTACATTATCACCTTGGTTTTGATTATTTGAAATACCTGTATCATTATCATCCAAAACCTTGCTCGATAAGAATGGATCAACTTCCTCAAAAATAACATGCATTGTTTCTTCTACTACTAATGTATGTTTATTATAAACTCTATAAACCTTACTGTTAGTAGCATATCCAAGAAAAATCCCATAATCAGATTTAGCATCAAATTTACCAAGATTATCCTTGTCATTTAAAATAAAACACTTACATCCAAAAAATTTAAAATAAGAAATATTAGGAGTATTACCATTCCAGATTTTATATGGGGTTTTGTTAAACCCTCTACGAATTGATACTCGATTCATTACGTGGAAAGATGTACTTATTGCTTCAGCCCAAAAGTAGGTTAGTAAGCGATTTTCATTAAGCATCGTTCTGGCCATCTCTTGAAGTGTCCTATTCTTCATTTCCACTACACCATTTTGTTGCGGTGATCTTGGTGCAGAAAAGTTATGAGTATAACCATGCTCATCAATCTTAAACTCTTTTCCTCTATCACTACGAATGTTAATAATGGAGCATTGCTTCTCATTTTGAACACGTTTATAAAATTTAGCTAGAACAGAAGCAACTTCACTTTTCTTAGTAAGAAAAAATACTCAGGTAAGTCTGGAATAATCATCAATTATAACAAACGCATAAAACTTACCACCAAAACTAGTAACAGAGTTAGATCCAAACAAATCAAGATGCAATAATTCAAGACATCTAGACATGGACGTGTGCATCTTTTTCTTAAATGATGATCTAATTTGCTTACCTAATTGACATGCATCACATACTTTATCTTTCATAAATTTCAAATCAATTAGGTCACGTACGAGACTCTTCTTAGATAAGTTAGAGATTAACTCCATACTAGCATGCCCAAGTCTTCTATGCCATAACCAACTATTTTTAGATAAAGCATTCAAACAAGATAAATTTTAAGAATTAAAATCATCAAATGAGCAATTATAAACATTCTTAAAACATGATACAACTAGCAAGATACTATTATCATGATTATTCTTAATAATGCACCTATCATGATCAAATATAACATTATAACCCTTATCACATAGTTAACTAATACTAAGTAAATTATGTTTAAGTCTATCAACTAGTAACACATCTTTAATAATAGTAGTACCATTACCGATATTAACTATACCGATAATTTTACCCTTTGCGTTGTCTCCGAAAGTCACATGACCTTCATCTTTAGGTGTCAAACATGTAAATTTTCCTTTACCTCCCGTCATGTGTCAAAAACAACCACTATCCAGAAATCATTTGTCCTTACTTATTAAAACTTTTAGAATAACCTGCAAGGAGCACCTCAAATAGTTCCCAACTAGTACCCAGCCTAAGTGGGTCCGATCTTGTTGGTCGAGACAATTTTAGTTCCTTTTGGAACCCAAACTTGTCTACAATGAGATATTTTAACAAAACATCTACGAATAGTATGCCCCACAACATTACATTTAAAACATCTAACAACATCCTTAGTTTCAGAAAAGAATTTATGAAAACGTTTTTATTTAAGATTTTTCTGAAATCCAATACCGGCTTTATCAAAAACTCCACGTGAACTTCCCAAAAGCATTTTCAAGTTATTTTCACCGCTGGTGAATTTGAGAACAATTTATTGCAAATTCACCAATTTGGATTTCAATTCATTGTTTTCAGATTCTAGTCCACCACTTGCTTGTTTAATATGTTAATTGTACTTTGAAGGGCATTTATTTTAGAACGCTGATTTTTATAATCATGTGAAAGTTCTTGATAAACATCGAATAATTCATCAAAATCTAAAGGACAAGAACTTGAACATTCAGTTACCTTACCACCAGTGGCCATTAATACAAATATAGATGTATCTTCACTATCTGATTTTTCCAAGCTACTTGAATCAGTATCATCCCAAGTAGCCTTCATGGATTTCTTCTTACTCTTATTTGCTTTCTTCTTTTCTTTCTTCTTCTTTTCTTTTTCTTTATCATTCTTCAGTTCGGGACAATCACTTTGAAAGTGACCGGTCTTGTGACAGTTGTAATATTTACTTTAGTCATGTTGAGGTTTCTTCTCCCACGGAATGTGCGCCAAGTCATTCTTCTAAAATTCTTTGTGAGAAGTGTTATATCTTTTCTCACTGTCAAGGCTTTCATCATCACTGTCATCATCTTCTTCAATTTTTTAAGCTTTTAGCGCTAAGGACTTCCTCTTGCAATTTTCGGTATCATCCTCATATCCTTTAATCGTCATTTCATGAGTCATCAAGTTTCTTATGAGATCATTAGTTTCGTATTTGCCAAGATCATTGGCTTCTTCAATTGTCGTCACCTTTGACTCTTATATTTTTGTTAAGGACCGTAGGACCTTTCGTACTCTATCTTCCATAGAGTACGGCTTTCCAAGTTGACTCAAGTTGTTGCAAATATTGTTGAAGCGAGTATACATCTCATGAATCGATTCATTTTTCTCCATTCTAAACAACTCAATTTTTTTTATAAGAGCGCTGATTTTTTATTGTTTCACTTGACGTGTCCCTTCGTGGGTAACTTGTAGCTTATCCCACATCTCCTTTGCAGATTTACAATCTGAAACTCTAGAATATTTATTAGCATCTAAAGAGCAAAATAGAATGTTAATAGCCTGAGAGTTTATAGAGAGTTTTTGCTCATCGAAAGCAGTTAGTTGTTCATTCTTCTTCTCAACTTTATTTTCCATTGGATTAAATGGACCATCCTCGATTGTTAACCACACATCGTAATTTGTAGCCTAAAGGAAAGCTATCATTCTGTCCTTCCAGACGAATAACTTTCACTTGCAAATAAAGGTAGTCGGTGTATAGACTGCCCCTCAGCTAGTGTGTCTATTATGTGGGCCATGTGATCTTTGTTAGCTAAATGTGTCGAGCTAAACCAACTCTGATGTCAATTGTTGGACCAGTGGAATACCCAAGAGATGGGTGAATTGGGTAACTAAAAATATCAGAGAGAAAATACTTTAATAACTCAAATAATTAATTTTAATCCTAAATTAATTATTATCTTTATATCATAGCGGAAATATAAAATCAATTAAGTACACACCAAACAATAAAAATAAATAACAAAAATAAATAAAATAAAGATTGCAGCACACCAGAAATTTATACTGGTTCACCAAGCTACTCTTAGTTAATCCAGCCCTCCGAGCCCCACAGAGAGTTACACCCACCGATACTCAAGATCCCTTTAAAGGTAGGAACTAAACCCTCACAACGATTCTTTTACAGGCTCAGAATCAACCCTTACAAAATTCTTTTCACAGGCTAAAGAATAACCTCTACTTTTTACAGGCTCAAGAATAACCTAATTCTTTTTAACACAAAGGCAAAATAATCAAAACCTCACCAATACTCCAAATATCCTTTTACCTGGCAAGGATTGAACCGTTACAAAATTCACACAAAATAATTCAATCTAGGAAGAATTACTACCTCAATCTCTTTACAGGAAGAGACTGAAACCGGCTACTCTTTGATTAAATACATCTAACAGTATTTAATTTATCACTCAACTTACCAATAAAAATTGACAAGTGATTTTTCTCACTCAGAGCTTCTACCACTCCAGATAAATTAAAACTCAATTAATATCCCAAAACTAATGATAAAATTGTGAAATACTCAAAATCTGATTTTTAACAAAAATAAAAAATAAAAATGGGTAGCACGTAATCAGATTCAAGAAATTATTTATAAAATATTTTCTTTAATAAAAAATCAGAAACAATTTTTAAAGATCAAATTCCACAAATAATCAAGTAATACAATATAGAAAGTAATCAAGTAATACAATATAGAAAGTAATTGGAAAGATCTCACCCGAAATCCACCGAAAAAATAAATAGAGCGATGTTACTTCAGATTCAGTGGCAACAATGATTAACAGCCAATGATTCTCAAGATAGTCTCTTAGAAAAGCTCTTACAAAAACTTAATATGATATTTCTTAGAAAAGCTCAATATGATCTCTTGATCTCTTAATCTCTCTTTTTATATGAAAAAATGCAGGTCTTTATATATGGGATTAAAAACAACTCTCTAACAGGTAGTTCTCATTTATTATGACACTTAATTGCTCTCTTAGACCCCTTATATCATTATGACTTCATTTTGCTTCAATTCACTTAATTATAGCTTTTAAATCTCTCAATTAAATCCCCCAAATATTTTTCAATCTCAATTAAATAGAATAGAAACAATTATATATACCAAAATGAGAAATATTCAAACTTAATGAGCCAAATCAATAGAAATGAAATAATAGGTGTAACATATCTTAAATATCATAAAATTCCTAAAATCTCTCATAAATCCCAACCAAAAAACGGCTACTTTTATATATAAATTCAGAATTCCACAATATCCTGAAAGTAACACATATCAGTCGATCGACCAAGATCAACAATCGACCGCTCAATTCAGGATGTAGCCAAGCCAAAGATTTTGTGCCTATCGGTTGACCTATCTATCAACTTAGAGATTCAGAGAGTTCAATTTCTCTTCACCGGTCGAGTTATCTGTTGACTTAGAGATTCAGAGAGTTTCATTTCTCTTCACCGGTCGACTTATCTGTCGACTTAGAGATACAGAGAGTTCACCTGTTTTGTCCGGTCGACTTACCAATCGACTTAAGGATACTGGATCTCTTTTCTAAACTCGTTTTTAATTCATTCTCTTTGACGTTTTTGCCCCTTTAATCATTTTCTTTTCTTAATTAGCTCCACTAAATACTTAACTCCAATTTTAATCAATTATAAATATTTATTTTTTAATTACACACAAGAGAAAATAATTTATATAATTAGGATCATATTAAAAACACACATATTTATAAAAATCATTTAAAAAAAAATTTGTGTCGTGTGTGATCCTAATTGGGATATTAAGAGTTGAAATTTAAACCTGAGTTGTTTTCCCTAGGTTCTTCAAATTCTTCAACCTCTTAATCATTCATCATATTTATCATCAAATCTTCATCATATGGAACTAATAAACTGAAACACTTAAACAAATCGTTAGTCCCACCAAAAATATCAACGTTTAATTGTCCATTAAAATCTCAAGATCAATATAAAGCTTAAACCTAAGAAGCTTATAAGAGCTTATTTGAACTCTCATTAATCTTACTAACTTTAATAGAATCATATTTAATGAAAAAATGTATTGATAAATTCAT
Source organism: Eucommia ulmoides (assembly GCA_016647705.1). Taxonomy (NCBI): domain Eukaryota; kingdom Viridiplantae; phylum Streptophyta; class Magnoliopsida; order Garryales; family Eucommiaceae; genus Eucommia; species Eucommia ulmoides. The sequence continues at coordinate 34,941,066 of CM028339.1, read as the reverse complement.
GTATTCAATAAAGAATACAAAGAGTTTGGAAACATTCATTTTATAAGAACTTAAATTTGGACCCAATGAATTTTTCTTTTTCATTTTTTATTTCATTTATATTTATTTTATTTCCTAATTAATTCACAAATATAATATGATTAATTTCCCCATGCACATTTAAATTATTTAAAAAAAATAACTATTATGATTCAAAAACTATTTTTACTCAAAAAAAAAACAATATGATATAAATTAATTAAATTAGAATTTATCAATTTTCAAAGATTGATAAAAATTAATCCTAATTTATTGTCTGTTATTTTATAATATATTAGTAAAAGTTAATTTGTACAAATATAATTTTGTTTTTATGATTATTTTATGTAATTTTTAATAGTATACTTTTTTGGTATTTGTAAAATGTCATTACTCACTAAAATTTACACATCTATCTCCGGCTATTGCTACCAAAATACCCAAATGATATATAGATATCTAAATATTTTATGTTTCAATAGCGAGAATTTATTGTTAACTTTTGTATTCTAAACTTGTGCAATGTGCAGGTCTAAAACTAGTATCATTTTGAATGTGGAGATGTTGTTAATCGGATCCATAAGTCCATCATAGGAAGGCATCTAGTTAGTGGGTTACACGAATTGAGAAGGGACCAATTCATCCAATATTTTACTCGTGAAGGATGGTCGAGTTAGCATAGGTATGTCGGCATTTTCGTTAGCTATCAAGGCCCAAAACTAGCTTTCATTTCTTCCAATTGACACTCCATAGTAGAGATCCTTTGCAGAGGGAAAAATGTTGTGCCTCAGTTAGAGGAACAAGCCAACGTGAGATACATCATGAGGGGACAAGATGGATGGCCTCTTATAGGAGTTCGTCCCCAAGTGGACGTAGCTTTCCAAAGGCCCCTCCCTATGGTGATTAACGTTTTCTTGTCCCACGGAGGCGTGACCCGTGATACAAGATGGGGATCCTAGTTGGGAACCAACCTGATGGACAGCCTGGTCAACCCAAGGTTGTGGTGGCGGTGGGGACTGAAAAATGTTGACGAGTTGGATCAGTTGATGGTTGAATTCAACCACCTGACTCTCAATCTGCTCCAGTCTAGTTTGGTCAATCACTAGAGGGATTTTAGGAACTAGTAGATCCATCGGGGCTTCTTTAGTAGTGAATTATTCGAATTTAGTTTCCGAATATAGGGTTGGATTTTTACGTAATGTGGTACATGAACAAGAATATGGCACCAATTGATGGTACCTTGATTTAAGGAGGATCACTCAGTAAGAAAGAGAGGCTCCTGCTCTACTGTTTCTTGCCTAACTTCTTGCAAGAATTATTACATCTGAGAGTTGACTCCTGGTGAAGAACCTTCGGTGTGAGAATAGGTAACTAGGGTTGAAAATTTTTTATAAATGTTTCTCAAAATTTAGAACTTACCTAGCAATGTCTTATCCTTTAAGTAATTATAAACACTTTTTGGTACGAGGTAGATTCCCAGGAACAATCTTCCATTGGAACTATTAATTTAGATCTTTCGGTCGTCGGATAAGTTGCATGCATTATGCATGGGATAACCCACAGGCATAGGAAAATTGCATAACTATTTGGAGCGGGCATAGGACGATCCAGACGAAATAGATCTAATCATTTGATGGGTCTTGGGTCAACCCGCCAGTTTTGCAGATTATGGATAATGACCACTTTCTCTCGTATCAGTATACATTGAGTATTCGATGTTATAAAAAATGTATAATATTGTCATATGTTTTGTGCAAGAATCTTGTGTTAGAAAATATTTTGTGGGCTAACATTAATTGAATAAATTTTTTTACAAAAACTAGTTAATGGATAGTCTATTATATAACCAACCCAAATAATCAATGTTCATATTTTTATTTGGGTTGTGACATCTTTTATGTAGAAGTCCAATTAAGTGACAAGTGTAGGTTTCGGATTTCGTTGAACCCCGTTATGGGAGGGCCCAACGAGAAACCCTAATATAAATAACTAGGTCTCCTTCCTAGTTTAGATTAAAGGGTTTCTTCCCATTTAGAGCCGCCAATATAATAATCTAGATCATAGATAAGAAAACCTAGTTAGTATTCCACTGCGATAGTTCAATCTCCTGCGATGGCCGAGACAGATACGCTTTCGACTACCATTCTTCATTGTTGTGTCCTATAATTCATGTATGCTTTATAATATTAATTAATTCCATGTTATTTGTGATTATGATATATAATTAACATGAGGTATCAAATCCTACATACATGATTTAGGATCAACAATTGTTTTTTAAAACGTTTTTTTATTTTTTGTTCTTCAACGAAACCGAAACTTATGGGCATGATTTCATGTGTTTTTTCGTTTCGATTGACTGTGAATTTTAGGGGTTTTATTCCTCTTGATTCAAGCCTTAAATAGATATATTATACGTGTTATTTGGTAACGTAATCAGAGAGAATTTCGACGTTGAATTTTTTGCTACGAAACCCTAGAAAAAATTAGATTCACTTTTGAGATTGAGGAACATTGACGCATTTTTTGTTCAATTAAATATTGTAGATAGTTTTTAAATTAATATTAGGTATAAACCCATATAAAATTCGGTATAAATAAGGGTTAAAATTGAGTTTTGAGTTTTGTCCATGGAGGTGTAAAAACCGCATTTTGTTCTTCTTTTTTGGTGGCGATTCTCTTATTTTTTCTTTAATTAATTGATATAGATATGTTATAAATAAGTAGATATACATAAACCCACGAAAAAATTACAGAAAATACTGCAATTTTTGGGGATTGAACGCATCGAGTCAAAACCGAGTCGTGTAACCCAGTTGCAGACCCAGTTGGAGGTTGAAGATGACCTCCAGCCGGGCTGTGGAAGCCCACGCATGTGGATTGGCTTGTGTGGACGCATGGGGTCACATTCGAAACCCATTTTGGGTCCCCTTTTTTCCTATGCACTTATTTTTTTATCCTCTAATTTTTTGTAAAATTTATTTTATTTTTTTAGTATTAAAAATAATTTTTATTTAATTATTACTTATTATGTGATTTAATTAGCATAAAATTATTTTTTGGCATGTTTTTCTGTTGAAAATTTTACAGAAAATATGTTGATTGATTTAGAATGAGATTACAATACTCACTCTCCCTAGATTAATTTTTTTTATGTGTACTCTCCTAATTAGTTTTAATTCACATAGAACTCGTTGATTCACAAAGAATGGCAAGAACTTGAGATGAAGGATTAAGAAAAATCTCAATATTTTATTCAAACAAAAAATATGCAGTCGTCAAGAGGCCTTACACGACATATGTAAAGGAAAACCCTACATATGAAAATTATAAAAATTGTGAAAAGGTCCTTAATTCTTGAAGAATTATAAAATTATCGCATAAAATAAAAAAATGTCGTTTTGAGCCTCGAAATGATAGAATTTGGTTAAAATCACGTCCGGCACTGGACATAGTCTAGCGATTTTGTTCAGGAGGTTGTTTTCACCCAAAAAGATAGTATTTTTTGTAAAAAAAAAAAAAGGGTCACAATTGACTTTCTGGTCAAACCTGGCCTTTTTGGACCTTAGAGTGCTCTCTTTGGACCATGAAATTTCACTCATATTGCACTGCATCACCTTGATAATTGTAAGGGCAGAGGTGGAGGAGACAATTTCTCTGATTACCTTCTTCTCTCTGTCTTCTATGCCGTTGATGGTCAAAATCGAGGATTCTTTGTTGAATGAACTCTAATTTTGGCTTTATCTCCCATCACGGTGTCGAAGATTGTGTTCCTAAGGTGGAGAAGAAGAAGGATTTGCGACCTGCCATGATTTCGAAGGCGGTGCGACACAAGGGAAGCAAAGATACAATTTTGATTTTGTCCTTGAAATTTGGCCTTACATATTGCGAATGGTATGCAATTTAGTATAGATTAGGGATTTTACACTAATTATAGCACGATGTTAAATCTATCTTAGATTTTTTTTATGGTGATTGACACTTCAGTGTGTAGATTTTATTAGAAATCGCAATTAGTAATGGGGAGAAGGTTTAGTGGTCCTTTGGAATTAGAGTGATTGGGTAGTCGATTGTAGTTGCTTAAATTAAGCAGACCGTGCCCACTAGAGTTGATGGGTTTGCGGAAGCACATAAATCTCGTTGCCTACTGGGAAAATAAATGCTTATAAATTATGTACTCAATTTCTATCGCATGAGATGGGTATTTTGAATTTTGGCTCATGCAAGAGTATTGTGGTAGAAATTGATTTTCGTCTATTGATCCGCACAAGCCTCTTAGTTTCCATCCTCCTCAGCGGAGACTAGACTATTGTTTCTAAACAATAGTATTAATAGCAATGAAAATAAGATGAACCAACAAACAAACATTAGTGGTGAACCTTTTTTGACGAGGCTTGAAACTATATTTTTTGTTCATTATTCAGCATATAGTACAATATTAGAGGTAATAGTAAATTGTGAATAAATGTTTGAATTGGGAATATGATCTTGAGATCATAACTTTAGTATCCATTAGTAAGATTTAGGTGTTAATCTTGAATGGACCATGAGAGGCCAAATTATACTAGGCCAAATCAATGTGTAAAACTGGTATTCACGCATTTGCATAAGGTCGCACAATCTTTTAGGAATCAAAAATCCATTTTATGTAATTAATATTAATTAAATTGACAAGTTTTCAACATTTCATTAAGATAAGATTTCTACAATTCTTTATCTCTGACTTTTTTATCAACACATATAAGGTTTTGATCATTGTATGAGTAATATTAGCCAGTGTTTGACATTTTCTACTGCTTTAATGAGTTTAAGTACATAAATGTTGATTTTAATAAAATCATTAGATATCGTATGTGTTATTGAAAGGGTCAAGTAAGAAAAATAAATTTTTAACACATTAATGTTGGGTTTTCTAAAAATCATTCGCAATAGTTTGTGAAATTTACCCTGCGTGTGAGGGGCCATGTTGAATCCCCACATTATTCATGTATTTAATGGTTAGGAATCCTAAAGTGAATCGACTCCTTATCTTTCTATTTGTTATCTTTGTGAAATATTTACATGATGAGTGATATGATTGAAATAATTATATCCTTATTTTATTTTGGTATCCTGATGGAAGCTAAATTAAATAGAATACTATTGAAAAGTGGTCGTAAATAATCAAATACATAATATGTATTCAAGATTCTTAGTGGGTTAAGTATGATGTTAATAATTAATTTGGTTATTACTACACCTTCCATCAACGAAAATGAAATCTTTCATTTTTCGAATTTGGGTTATGTTTAGGGCAATATATTTGCGTTTTGGAATGGAAGAAAAGTACTGAGTTATTTTTGTAGAATTTCGCATGGGTTTCTTCTTGTATTGTTTGGGCCTTAAAGTATTTAATGGGTCATACATATATTCCGATGGGCCTGTTGAGCCATTAATTATTTATTAATAAACAAATCTGATGGAATTACTAATATAGATAAATTATTCATGAACATATGACACGGCCTTAAATCGGAAACACTATCACTGTGACTAAAATATCTTGGTAGGGATCCAAGTTTAGGCTCAATATATAGATATTGATTTTGGGTTTAGGCTTATGTAATATCTCAGCCAACTAGACTTTATTAGTTACAACTTTCGGCCTTTGAGATTTATATTAAGAAACTCATAAAAACACTGATTATGATTAATTATAGTTTTCAAAATTTCAAGCACTTAATTTATTTATTTTATTCTAAATAGAGACTAATTTAATAATTAGTTTAAGAGTGTAGTAAAATTGTTGTTCGAATTCTTGCAACTATAATTGATCGTTGATCATTGAAAGTATATTTTGTAACGTATTTCATCTTATTTTGATCATATGCATATATGTTGCTAATATACATTGTTGTAGTTGGGCAATATTGTTTAATTTTTTTTATTTTAGAATGATTGCTTGTGAATTATTGAGATTATTTTACTAAAGTGATTTAACCAATATAATTTGCAAGTTTTCGAATTCCTATTTTGTTGATGAAAATTTTTTTGAATTAATTTATGCATTCACCTGCCCAAAAGGGGTTATTGTGCAAATTAATTTAATTGTTAGGTAATATTATTTAATTTTTCTATTTTGGAACGGTTGCTTGTAAATTGTTGAGGTTATTTTACCAAAGTGACTTAACAAACATAGTTTGCAATTTTTCGAGTTCCTATTTTGTTGATGAAAAATTTTAGATTAATTTATACATTCATCTTTTCAAATGGGGTTATTGTGTAGATTAATTTAATTATTTGGTAATATTGTTTAATTTTTTCATTTTGAAACGGTTGCTTGTGAATTGTTGAGATTATTTTACCAAAGTGATTTAACCAATATAATTTGCAAGTTTTTGAGTTCTTATTTTGTTGATGGAAAAATTTTAGATTAATTTGTACATTCACCTACCCAAAGGGGGTTATTGTACAGATTAATTTAATTGTTGGGTAATATTATTTAATTTTTTCATTTTGAGACGGTTGCTTATGAATTGTTGAAATTATTTTACCAAAGTGATTTAACCAAAATAATTTACAAGATTTTGAATTCCTATTTTGTTAATGGAAAAAAATTTAGATTAATTTGTGCATTCATCTGCTCAAAGGGGGTTATTGTACATATTAATTTAATTGTTGCGTAATATAGTTTAATTTATCCAATTTGGAATAGTTGTTTGTGAATTGTTGAGGTTATTTTACCAAAGTGATTTAATCAATATAATTTGTAAGTTTTTGAATTCTTATTTTGTTGATAAAAAAAAATTAGATTAATTTGTACATTCACCTGCCCAAAATGGGTTATTGTGCAAATTAATTTAATTGCATAAGAATATTATGTGAAATAAATAATTTGATAAATTTATTTTCCCAAAGACAGTGAATTTTAAAAGATTATTTGTTTCATTATATTTTGAAGGAAATATATGGATTTGAAGGTCAATAAATCCAAACAAGATTGATTTTTAAATCTGTAATTTTTTTTTATTTTGTTGATCCTCATGATTAAAGAATAATTGCTTATTGTAAACTTTACCTAAAGGGGAGTTTATGATAACACAATTGATTCTTATATTGTATTGAGTATATTTAATTGAGCATTTTGCATATTGTCCATAATTGATCTAATTGTAAATTTTTGTGAAAGCAAATTTTTTTTGTTGTGAACAACAATCACGCCACAATGAAATTTTAAATTGATTTCTTGATTTAATTGGAGTCTCTATAATCTTCTTTATTTCGATGATTGTGTCGTGTAAGTATTGATCACTATTGTTATAAAGTTTTCTTTATTTTATTGATCTTCCTGCTTAAAGAATAATTATTTATTGTAGATTCTGCCCAAATGAGAGTTTATAATAACGTAATTGATTCTTATATTGTGTCGCTTATACTTATTTGGGTATTTTGATTCTCTAGTTTAGTAGGAGTGTTTTTTTTTTTTTCCTTTAATTCTATGATATGTTGTGATCGCTATTATTTTGTGTTTTGCAAAATTAAATTTCATTTGATGATCATAATTATTTCATATTATATTGTTGTATATCATATTATTTGAATTGATTATACTAAATCAAAGTTTAAGACTCATAGCATTCAAAGAACATATTGTGAATATAGGTGTCATTGAGTCTTTTGATTATCTAGTTTAGTGGGAGTTTTTTTGTTTTTCTTTTTATTTCGATAATTACGTTGTGACCACTATTGTTATGCATTTTGTAAAATTGAAATATATTTGATAATCATCATTATTGCATATTATATTGTTGTATATCATATTATTTGAGTTGATTATACAATATAGTATCTTAAGATATTGTGTCTTAAGAATTAAAGTTGTATACTTTTGGTTGTCACAAATCACTATTCTGAGATCTCATGATGTATTGTTAGTGACAGATGATTTGTTAAAATTAAGCAATTTTATATTGTTAAGAAATTGCAGCAGTTTTATTTTATTGAGAAACTACAATTAGCAATTTTATTTTATTGAGAAATTGTAATTACAATTTCATTTTGTTGAAAAATTGTAATGAGGATCGATAAGAAACGATGCATATAGATAATGATCACATGTTGGCATTGATTTCTTACTACACTATTAGGCTTACGATCTATGTCGATATGGTTATAAGTATTTGTGAGTATGAAGAATCTTATGTTTGTTGAGATTAACATATAGACCATTATAATCCAATATTAAGATCATATTGGACCGAATAAATATGTCAAGATGTTACTTATAGACCATCATTTTTGTAAAAAATGTGTTGCCACACAAAAATAAATTTTTTCTATAATTAACCCGAGAGTCTTATTTTCAAAATTAAATTTATTCAATTAATGTAATCGAAGTGGGAGAATGTTGAAAAAAAAATTGTAGGTTAACATTAATTGAATAAATTATTTTACAAAAATAGGTTAATGGATAGTTTATTATATAACCAGCCCAAATAATTAGTGATCATATTTTAATTTGGATTGTGACATCTTTTATGTAAAAGTCCACTTAAGTGACAAGTGTAGGTTTTAGGTTTCGTTGAAATCTATTATGGGAGGCTTAACGAGAAACCCTAATATAAATAGCTAGGTTCCATCCCTAGTCTAAATTAAGAGGTTTCTTCTCATTGAGAGTCATCACTACAATAAATTTAGATCATAGGGAGAAAGACCTAGTTAGTATTCCGCTGCGATAGTTCAATCTCCTGCGATGGTCAGAACAGGTACGCTTTCGACTACCATTCTTCATTATTTTGTCTTATAATTCATGTATACTTTAGATTATTAATTAATTCCATGTTATTTGCGATTATGAGATATAATCAACATGTTGGCCCGATTACAATGGAAATTTATTGAGACAATTTGGAATGGAGAGCGTGCAAGCATTAGGGTTTAACACATTGAAATATGTATATATTATACATCAAGTACGTTCGATGGTTTTGTTGAGTGGATGAAGTTCAAAACGGGGACAAAAAAATGCCCATAACATAATGTTTATTTCACTTGAACAGAACCACCAGAAATGTAATAAAATTAGATAAATAGCAAGATCACCCACTACCATTTTCATGATACCTGAGACACATTTTATTGACAAAAATACATTTGCAATATGTTTTTTTAATTCTTTTTATTATTATTATTATTATTATTATTATTATTATTATTATTATTATTATTATTATTATTATTTTCTATCTATCTTTCGCTTTTGTTTTCTATTTTTTTTTTATTTTGTCCCCAAATTTCTATTTTATTTGTTTTAGTTTTATTTCTTTATATTTTTTTTTTGTATATGGTGTTTATAAAAAAAAAAACAAAAAAAAAAAAAAAAAAAAAAAAAGAAAACATAAAATATAACAAAAAAATATATATATATATTTTTATTTTTTTTTTCTAAATTAATTTTTTTTTTCTTCAAAACCTATTTTTCAATTTTTTTTTTTTTTTTTTTTTTTTTTCATTTTGTTTTCTAGATTTTTACTTTCAATTTTTTCTACAAATACCATAGCAAAAAATAAAAAATTAATAAAATAAATGAAATAAAAATATAGAATAAAAATAAAAAATAAAAAAATAGAAAACAAGATATGAGAGAGTATAAAATAACAAATAAATATTAAAAATATGAAATAAACCAAAAAAAAAAATGTTACGACGATAGTTTTGTCAACAAAATATGAAAGAAGGTGTCATAGGAAACCAAACCTAAAAGATAAGCGATATCTCAAGTATTATAAAAATTACAAGAGATCTCTTCGGTATTTAACGAAATAACAAGGGTATCTTCTGATTAAACTCATTTTAATTGAAACTAAATCTTAGGGCATAATCAAATTTTAGGTCATGGTTGGTGGGAGATTGGGCTTCTTAGCAAGGCTCTTTAGTTTTTCACATTTATGATCTCATGTCCTCTTTTGAGGCCCATAAGTACTCTTCTCCTTCCAACAATGAGCACTTGTTTAGCACCCAGGCCTGCATGATTTCTCATTACTTTGCATGCAATTGGAAAGTAATTTAATAGAAATTATAATTTTTGAATTTAATGATTTTGAAAAAAAAAATGACAAATTTTGGGAACAACTCGAGACAGTAAAAATCCTAATAGTTCTAACATTAAAATAACTGTCGGTTGACTGTTGACCCAAAAACTTTTAAAAAAAATTCAGTTTTCAAACAGGAAACTACTTTTTATTAGAAAATTAAACAACCCATAAAGTTGTCTTTAACCCACAAATTATGGAATCTAAAACCCACACCAATCCTAAGGGCATATACTTCTCTTAAATGTGATTATTTTGAGATAAATATGCCATGTGTTTAAAGTTAATTAAGCAAAGATATAAAGCAATAAAGCATTTGAATATATAAAGTAACCCACTACTTTTGCTTGGTGGAGGAATGTATTCCTAAACAATAAATTACAACGCCTATCATTATACTAAATTATCTTATCTTAGTACTTATACAACTAATAATCTCTATGTTATTTTTATTTTATTTTTTAATTATTAGTTAATATTTTTTGTAGTGCAAGATTTGTGTAAAGTAGATTTTGGAGGAATGGTGGGTGCCTTCTGGAGTGGGGTCTCCTCATTAGCAGTAGAAATTGAAGTGTTGAAGGGCCATTGCTAAGAGGGTTCTTGTTCTCCATGACTGTGCCTGCTTTTCTTATGGTGTACTTAGTGATTTGATTGCACTCATGGTGACGTGTAAAATTTTATAAATAATAAATTATTTTAAAATATATATATATTAAAAATATCATGGATACTTCATTTATTACAAAATATAATTGGTAAGTGGTGGAGAAGGATCAGACCTGGAGGGGGCTTCAGGTAAAATATTTGATTTATCCTCATATTGGTTTACTCGTCCCTTTAAATAGGAGCGTTAATGGACATTCCAAATCTATCTCGTGGAGTTTGTTTGCATTACTGTTGACAAGGCTTTCATGGAAATCGGAGGAAGCATCTGGCCCAGGATGTAATAGGAGATTTGTGTGACTCTGCCCACTCTTGGATATCCCAAGTGTTCTAGATGACCTAAGATCGCTATAGACCCAGGAGTTTTGCGCCTCCAGATTTAAAGAAAGGCATCTTGTCGACCGTTCTCATGACGTGTCAAGTCGAGATGGTTATTTTAGGTTGTGTTTGGGTAAGAAATTTGGGGAAGAGATTTAATTTGGATAAAAAAATTCAGAATCCCTTTCTGACAAATACCCTATTTGGGTATTTATGAGAAATAATTTATAAAATCTTTTCCCATAAAAAAATGACGGTGAATGAGGGATTTTGGAAATATTTTTAAGTTGGGGGTCATTTACAAATCCCTTCAAGGAGTGATTTTAGATTCAACCGCCACTGGTCGTTGTTGACCGCCGCCAGCCACCGTCATCGACCACCACCACTTGCGGCCGTGGACTCTACAGTGGTGATAGTGGTTATTCAAATAAGAAAATTATAAAATTACATGATCAAATTCTTTACCTAAAATAATTATTCAAACAAGATATTGATAAATAATGGGATTTCAAAATCTAAGATTTTAAAATTCTTTTATTTAAAAATCCTTTACCCAAAGGCAACCTTAGTTACTTACTTAAATATGTATATTAGAGTACAATAAAATATTAGATACAATATTTATTAAGCATTAAATGTAATTATAAATTTAGAATAACCCAATAATAAAACCAAACTGAAAAAAAAAATTGTAAAAAATAAAATTACTTTTATTCCATATATGTGACGTGGCATATGATAAAGTGGAGAATATGAAGAAGTGCATGGACCAGGAGCGCAGAGAATAGAAACCTTGTAAGAAGGAGGGGAGGGAAAAAGAGTGAAGTGTGGCGCCTCGGGCAGCGTTACGAGCGGCGCTAACGTGAAAGGTGTCGGGAAGTACTGTGACGAAGCCCAAGTGGTTTGTTTTGGGGGAGTCATGCTGTCACGTGCGTGTTACGTGATGGTGTTTGGGTGACAATCCTTAATTTATTTATTTATTTTATTTTATTTTTAAATATATTACTAAACCGAAAAAAAAAAGCTGCTCTGTTCGGTTATGTTTTCATTTCCTGATTTCAGTTTTTGCTCTTAAAATTTTAAGATTAATACATATCGTTGATGCCAAAAAGTGGTGCTGGCCAACAGTATAGTCCGGGAAGAATACCTGAGGCGAGGGTGACCGATAAGACAACAGCAAACTGAGTTCAGGGGTGGTGACGGGCTCCGAGCAGGGCTCCAATCTTCTACACACAGTACCTGCACAAAGACCTACTGGGGTGGTTCCCAGTAAGTCCCTCCGGCGTGAGGATAAGTATTTCGAAGTGGAGGGCTAAAAGTGTAGATTGAATTCAGTAGTCGTCACGTACCTTTGGACAATGGATGCCCCAGTGTATTTATAGGCGCCAGCACTTGATTAGTGCCGCGAATTTAGGGGAGAGGAGCTCAGGTTAATTAGCCTAATCTGCTGGACAACCAATGAGCAGACAGGTCAACCCTCTAATCCTTTGGGCTGGCTTTTGAGCCCATCACTGGAGGCCCATGGGCCATGGCCTCACACCGGCCTGACGAACTCCCGAGTGCTATGGTGGCGAGCAAAGGGTGCCACAGATTGTCAGTTCGGGAGGTCGGACCTCAGCTCTTCAGTCCTGATCTCTTCACTGCGACGACCCTCAGTTCGGCTGGGGGACACCTCAACTCAGTACTGAGGGGTTCTTTAGCCCCCGTTTCGGTCGTTTTTTTATAATTGGGTGAACTTTTGACCCCGTGATGCTCCTTACCAGATTTACCTATATCACATATAAACGTATTTATTAAACATGTTTCTGTTATGAGAATTTTGAGAGTAATTTAAAAATATTTTCTACATTTCTCAAAACTCTAATAAACAAAAAAATATTAATTCCTCTTCACTTCTACAAAACTATTTTCATTATCAACCATTGGCCAGTGTACATTTAAAGAAAAAGAAAAAGTATTGCAACCACACGTGTTTCTTGTTTTCTTTATCATAAATTAAAAAAAAAAAATTCAAGATAATGTTCACTACCGAACATATTTCTATTCTTGAAATACTCTATAATAGAAATAAAATTTTCATCCGAGTTTATTAAAAATAGAAATAGAAATCAAACGCCACCCTAATGTTTCGATCCTGTCTGTTACATACGCATCTAATAGTGTTATTTCAAGAATACAAATTTTATTGCTATTTAAGTGAAACTATTAGAGCGAGACATGAATTATATTGCGCTTTTAAAGTGGTTATGTCCTATTTAGAATATAATCGGACAATAGATTTCAGTCACATCCAAGAAATAACAACATTCAATTTTGTTGGCCGAGATTACGTTAAATTTGCAAACACAAAAATAATCAATGACGAAGTCACCTTGTATCTAGGGAATTCAAGTTCCTCCGATGGTAGAGCTATATAAGGTCAAGGAAGAACTCAAGTCTCCCCCAACTTTTAAAATTTTTCATTTTTATGCTTATAAGTAAAAAAATAAATTAAAATCTTTAAAATTTTAAATAAATTCCTTTTGATCTATATAAATATCTAATAAACAACTACAAAAAAAATTTAGCCCTCCCTCGCCCAATCAATTTTCTTCCTTGAACACTAAACCCCTTCTCAATTTATAAAAACTCACACTTTCATCCTTTTCGTTTTTTGAAAAATAAATAAATAATTAATACTTCTAAAATTTCATATAAATCCCCTCTAATTTATTGAAATTTTTAGTAAACATTTGAAAAGAAATAGTCTCCCTTCAATGAATTTTCTAAATCCACTGTTGGTATGTACCTATATTTGAAAGGTAAAATATATATTTATTGAAAGAAAAACAAAATCTGAAATTAATTAGGAACTAATAGAAATTTGATTGTTGAAATTCAAGCTATTAAGGCGGCCCTGTTTGGTTACTATTTTTGTTCCCTGATTCTTGTTTCTACTCAAAATTTTGGAATTATTGTATAGAAACGCGTTTGATAAACATGTTTCTATTTCCAAAATTTTAGGATTAATTTGAGACTAGTGTCTGAATTCTTTTAAGAATGTGAGGAACAAAAAAATCATTGATTCATGTCCACTCTAACAAAACTATTCCCACCACTACCTCACCGGCCACCATACATTTAAAAGAAAAAGAAAGAACAAATGTTGCAACTAAATGTGTTTTTTAAAAAAATAAAATATAGAATTCTCAATCTTCTCCCTAAATCTGTCCAATTCTGGGTACGCGGCCAATTGAATAGCCAACTCACAATATAAACCCCTCAAGATATATGATTTCCTTTTTGTGTTAAATCAAAATATGCAACGGAAATTACAAGTGTAAATGTATATTTTTTGCATGATATTATAGATGAAAGCAAGTGATGGTAAAGACATGCAAGATCTAGAGAGAGAGAGAGAGAGAATCCAAATTCCCATTTCCCACTTGTAGTTTGAGTAAGCAGTTGTTGGTTCTTGGGAAGTGCCCAAAATTTAACAAACTGGGTTAGAGAGAGAGAGAGATTATGTCATCTTTTCTCTTTTTTGGCCTTTTTATTTATTTATTTTATTTCTGTCGTTAATTAATATAACACCACCACCCCTTTCCCTCTGACCTCTCTGACGTCCCACCACTTTCTCTCCCACTCTCCTCCTCTTTCCCTTACTTTCCCATAATTAAACATTCAACTCCCACCCTCTTCCTCTTCCTCTTCCTCTCCCTCTTCCTCTCTGCTGCAATAACAAGGAAGCAAAACCTTGTTATCTCCTGTCTGTTGATACACTACAACCTGCTAGATCTCTCTGCAAATTTCTAACGGCTGGTGAGTTTGAGTTTCTCTTTTCATTGTTTGATCAGAATTTCTGCATATCTGCTTTCCATTTTTTTTTTTCCGTATATTGGGGGATGAGTTAAATTCTAAACCTTACACGAAGCAGGTGAGCTTCTAGGGTACAAATCTTTTGCGATGCCGCTGCTTTAGATTCTGCTGCTTGTCTGTTTTTTCATCTTTTCATATGAAAGTAAAAACATCAAACCACTGTTTTCAGGTTATAATTCGATTTAATTTTATATTTTTAAATTGTGATTTATTTATTTATTTTACCTGGGATTTAGCATAAACAGATTCGTTTGGGTCGTTATATGTTGGTGAAAAAGAAATATTCCTTATGATATATATAAACATACATACATATGTATAGTTGGTAGCATGCATATAAATTGACATATAAGGAAATATTGAGCCAATGAGGTTTCAACATGTGCTCATCACTTTTTCAAGCACTACGATAAAACATGGAAAAGGTCTCTCTCACTTCAGAAATTAAATACCATATAGAGATCATATCAACCAAGTAGTAACTATGTGGTCTACCTTAAAGGGCTATATATATATATATATATATATATGTAATGATGAGAGTATCAAAAAAGAACATGAATAAAAATGAAGCAAAGAGCACCACACAAAAAGTTATATATAGCTATAGCAATCCTGGTAAGATTAAATGTTTGTTATAAGGGTCTATTTGAAGCATTTATTTTTCTAGCTAGAGATCAACGTTTTTGGAGCTAACGTGGGATCCGCTCAAGGGCCTACTGGTTTAGTAAGTATTCCCCGACCAAAGGCGAAAGGACCGACCCAAGAGTGCAGTTTCCTAACCAAGAACAGTTTTTACATAAGTAGTTTCATATAGATTCATTACAAAATTCAGAAAGAAAAAAACAATAGTCTAGTCATAAATATTTTGATATATGTTTCCGTTTGTCTAGGTTTTGAAAGCGTAGTGTTGCGGGAACAAGTTTCAGGAGCCTATGTATATCAAGGTATGTCTTGTGTTTACTATCTTGAGTTCCCTTTGGAGTAATAGCTGGAGTTTTAATTGTTTATTGTTATTATACGCGTTTACATATTAGAAATCATCAAAAATCCGAGGGTCAAAGTGTAAATAGGAGAGATTAAGTAAGGCACAAAACCCTAGATATTTGAGTTGTAATAGTGCATATGATCTTTAGATGTGAAATACAAAATAGTCACATATATAAATCGCTATGTATTATGCTAGATGCTAATGAATTTAATTAATGCAAGTTAGCAATTTTTTTTTGGGGTGTAGAAATGGTTAAAGAAGATAACTTTGAACGCTAGACCTCCCACTAGAAAGGCACATCATATAACCGCGAGACTCCAAGCCTTTGGGATTGTTGTTCTTCTTATTCTTCAACTACTTATACCTTTCTCAAAATTTTTGCAGGGGATGATGATTTAGCTTAACTCAACAAGGTTGTGCGCTGATTAGAATCATGAAATCATCACAATTTGATCTTGAAGTTGAAGCCGCCTCCGAAAATGATTCGGACATCAGCAGCCAAGTCGCTTCCAACATATCGATTCAACCCAAGGGAAGAATAAGCTCCTCTATCTCCCTCGATCTCTCTCTCACCTTCAACTCAACCAACAATCAGGATTCCGTACAGGTGTCGATATCGAGCACGGAGAGCAGCAACGAGCCTGCATCGCAGAGCACTGCAGCTGCGATCCCCCGTGTCTTCCCCTGCAACTACTGTCACCGCAAGTTCTTTAGCTCACAGGCGCTCGGCGGCCACCAGAACGCCCACAAGAGGGAGCGGACGCTAGCCAAGAGGGCCATGAGGATGGGCGTTTTTGCCGGAAACAGCCTTCCAGCACTGCCGCTGCACAGCAGCTCCCCATTCAGGTCTCTGGAAATCAAGGCGCACTCGTCAGTGCACAGAGATTTCATGCCACCGTTGAGGCCAGTCGACATCAGGGGGCAGTTAGGACAGCCGGTTTTGGTGGAGGATGATGAGGTGGAGCTGATGTGGCCAGGAAGTTTCCGCCAGGTGGCGGAAGGTGTACACGGCATTCAGGGCTTTGTGCCAGCCGGAAGTGCTGACCGGAATTTTATAGAGATGAATTCCCCGGTGGAAATGGATGAACCTCCACCTGATCTCACACTCAGACTCTGAATGGGTAAAAAAAGAAATGATATGGTTTATCACTACTATATGCTATTTTGCTCTCTGTAAATACACCAAGACTTTATATTTGCTACTGCTTTTTACTAGGGTGTGGTTTTGAAGGAGACAAGAGTTCATTTGATTCAAGAAAACACAATATAATTCTTCACAAGGAAGAAGAAAGATGTGTACACATATATATATGAGAGAGAGAGAGTGAAAAGTTTTAATTTATTGTTCTAGAGAGTCATACTCAAAAACCATACAATAATAAGAACAGCGTAACCGCCTTAACCGCCAAAACAAATAATTCAATAAACAGGCTGCAGAAAGAACAGCACAAACAAAAACCCCA
Organism: Eucommia ulmoides; assembly: GCA_016647705.1. NCBI lineage: Eukaryota > Viridiplantae > Streptophyta > Magnoliopsida > Garryales > Eucommiaceae > Eucommia > Eucommia ulmoides. The sequence continues at coordinate 34,923,685 of CM028339.1, read as the reverse complement.
AAAAACAGTACGATATTGCTGTCCCGATATGAAGTTTACCCAGTTTCATATGCTTGATAGCATATACGAATATCAAAACTTTGAGATGTTGTGATACCATCACATGACCCAAATATAGCGACCCAAGTTGCCCCGTGTCCATAATATTAGAAGGAAAAAGAGGTCACTTACCAACAAACTTCCGGGAGCTTCAATTCACTCTCGCATGCTATCACCACCATCATCATCATACTCATCACTTAATTCAAGATCAGCAAGCAATTCTTCGAGGGGCACAGAAGGAACGTCCTCCCCATCAGTCACAGATGCCATTTCTGAAGGCTGATAATCTCTGTTACGATATAATGATACGTTGAACCTCATTTCAGGATTTTCCTCCAAGTCCCTCAAGAACTGTTCATACTCCGAGTGCATCTTCTCTTCCTCGCCTCTGCCTCTAGCAGTAGTGTTATCAACCTCCATGGCGAGAGATTTAAGCTTCCACGAACGAGGCTTCCCACGCTTCCTTTGTCGCTTCTCTTCATAGCTCTTCTTTATCAAAACCGCATATGGAAGTTCAAGCCCTTTGTACTTGTCAAGTTCAATGTCGTTGCTGTTTGCAGCATATAGATCATAGCCAAGAGCATGATCCCCAGGTTTTAAGATGTGACCCAGATGTGTTGTTACCATGAACATTGTATCGTTCTTCCCAAAATCGGATACACGAGCCACTTGAGCATCAGCCAATACATATTTTGAGCCACCGACATTAACTTCAGATGAGCCAACCTCCACATCAAGAACTACATATTCCACAAGTTGCTTACAAGAAAGTAGAGACTTGAAGGATGTCCTCCAATACTGATCGGCATCTAAAAAGCAGTGTCTCAAGGTGGAAGGATCCATTAGGGTAATGTTGTTGCTCACTTTTGTGCAAATGACAAGAGGACCAAGATTCCCCAAACTAGCTGCAACTTTTGGAGGAAGACAGATCAGATCCTCACGGCAAATTGGGCAGATTTCGACAGAGAAAGTGTACTTATAGTTGTAATTGTTGCTCTTTGTATCATGAGAGACAAGTTGTTTATCGTGGCGACTCTTGATTGGAGCAACTTTACCCAAAAATTCAACAAATTTCACGGCATGACTCCGGTTTCCAAAGAAGAAATCAATTCCCTGATCCATCTGCTTGATTCTGATCGCACGAACAGCAGCGTCGTGCTTGAGAATAAGCTGCTCCAGAAAGAAGAAAGTTCGCCTGTGAGAAACGTGCTGTCGCAGTTGCACTGCAGCCACCCATTGGTCTGGGTTAGCCTGAACCCGTGAACAAGATTCACACATCTGATCTTGAACAACATACTCAACAGTATAAGATTGTTCAAGTATTGCACCATTAAGCACCTCTTTTTGAACTTTCAATCTGACTTTGATCCGCTTGGAGTGAGGTTCTGTCCAAATAAACTCAGCATTCACTAATTTAACCTTATTCAAGTTCTTCAATCTCTTCACGCAGAAAGTCAAAAGCTCCTTTGATTCAAGTTGGGCTTTGATCCAAGTTCTTGGTGGCTGTAGATAAGTATCACAATCAGGGCAATGGATGATAATAACATGTTTCTGTAACCCTTCCGTTATGTCAACTTCAGAACGCAAGCACTTCACACACATGTTGGCTGCATTTGGTGCCATGGGAATGCCACACTTGCAGCACAAAACTGTACCAGTGGTTTGTTGTACCACAAACATACCTGCTTCTTGAGCCATGGCTGCCAAAGGTAACATGACAGAAACAAGAATAAGAACAAGGATTTGAAACAGCATACAAATGGTATGATAAACCAATAACCAAAAAAAAAGAGCAGCCCAGTGCACGAAGGCTCAAGCCATTGCGGGGTCAAGAGAGGCTCATGCCATTATTTAAGGACCTTCAGGTCAAGTCAAAATATAAAACTGATTTCAGACAATGGTACCGTACAGGTCTTATATGTTCAGAGCTTATGTTAAGCTGTAATGAATATTTGAGTAAAACTTGAGATTCAAAACCATTGGACCAGTCCATTAATGTAAAGAGAAGAACAAAGTGTTGCACTAAAAAGTAACTAATGTGGGGAGGACAAACAACAAAGAAGATTAGGATTACTAATATATTTTGATTTTGACATTGTGACAAATAAAAAGTAACTGATATTGCTCTAAAAAGTAACTAACAAAGGGAGAACAAAATGTTGCTCTCAAAATTAAATAATAAAAGGCAACTGATATTACGATTTATAGGAATCACTACTATATTTTGACAATGAATATAGTAACCAGTAGCAGATTAGGGAAGCAAGGAACAATTTTTTATTTTCAAGAAACAAATGCAAGACAAAAAAGATAGCACCAAAACCAAAAAGACCTTATGATAAGTCCAATTACAAGTCATTTTAGATATTAATATCTGAAGTATGCTAGGCAATGCAATTCATATGAGTATCTTTCCGATACTCTACTGAATATGCAATTACAGATCACAAATAGAAGCATGTTAGGTCATAACATGACTCTTCATACAGTAGTAAAAGGTGGGGGAGTTGGGGGATCTTGAAAAGTGGCTTAGTAAAAAATCATGCCCGAGATTGAAAATAAGTTAACCCATGAATACAAATGATCGTGAAAAGTGACAAAAGTAACTCAGTTTCGAAGTTAAAAAATGAAAGGAACATGTAGCGCCAACGTTTCTCCCAATGATTTTTTCAGAGATAAAAAATCATCTACGAATCTATGATTGAATTTGAACTCAAATATAGGCCCTTCTCGCCATTGAATTTTTAAGTTCAGAAGCAACAATGAACAAAAAACAGAGGTAGAAAAACAATTGACCACATGTGGGTAACTCCATCTTTTCCCCAATTTCAGCAGGGTTTGCACAATTGCTATTGCTTACTCTGGCAATTATGAATACCAAAAGTACAAAAAATAAAAAAAATAAAAAAAAAATAAATAAATATATAACTTCTTTTAATTGTTGTACTGCCGGAGTTTGGCGAAGGTCTTTTTTTTTTTTTCCGATCAATAAAAACATATATTTTGTTAGATTTCATAAAGCATGAATACGGAATCAGAAAATAATTAAAACCTTACGGCCGACAATTAAGATAACGATGAAAAACTTAATCAACACACAATTAAGGTGTAAATTTATATCCCTAAATCTCAAAGGCTCTAATTTTAAAAGCTAAAGTAATTACGGTGCGATATTAAAAGAACAACGAAATTCATCACAAATTGTAACTTCAAAATCCTCAAATTATAGTGGTATGGAACCAGTGTTAATATGAGATTTGTGTGCGAAGCTCGTGAGTGGCTTATGGCTGTCGTGAGAAAAAAAGAGAAGAGGACAGAGAGCGGAAAAAAGAGATTACCGGTAAGAGATGATTAGCGAGAGCAAGTCGGCGGAGCTCTAGAGATATATGACAGTCTGAGAGGTATTTAACGCGGGCGGAAAGTAAATGGCGGCAGCTCTTGGCAGGAGAGATTTGCAAATTGGAAATAAACTAAAATGAAAAGTCCGAAATCTCAAAACGCAAATTGGAAATCGTGAATCAAGACGATAAAGGCGGATCTGGGCTGGAAAGGCGGCGCTGACGGAGTTGAACCTGGACTCGAGTTGTGGCGGTGGCTTCGCTAGGGCTTGCGAGACTCGAGCGGGAAGCGGCAGCTGGGATAGGTGAGAATACTAAACGAGAAAATGAACGAGAAGAAAAGGCGAAGAACGAACAATTTAGGCTTAACTGTCTTTTTACTCCCTTTAAAAAAGATCTTCTTCCGTTTCAGGGTCGCGCTCCTTTGTATTTGTACTTTGAAGGGCTAACAATTCGTATAACATATTATTAGACGATAATATGAAATACGATAAGATTCAAACACGAATACGACACAATAAACATATCGTATCAAATTATCCAAACACGAACACGAGACAAAAATTATCGTCTCAACATGACACAACACGATAATTTTTCGTGTCACACGATGACACGAAATCTATCAGGTAAACACGACACGATAAGACCTGATAGGTTTTCATTACACATTAAACTACCCATTACACGTTAATCATCTGTTAAGTTGACACCATGTTAACAAAATTTATTTACAAAACAAAAAGAAAAAAAAAAAAAAAAAAAACTAGTTCAACCAAAACAAATCAAATAAAGAAAAAAATCCATCATTACATTTACAATGTTACACACACAAAAAAAAAAAAATTACCAACACAAATATCATTCACAAAAACCCTGATTCGAATGTAGCCCTAACCCTTCAGATCTACAAAAAAAAATGAAATGTGATGATAACAACTACCTGGAGTCGAACGAACGGCTGAGATTCGAATAGCGACAGTCGTCGTCGTCTTGTGGAGTAGCGGCGAAGGGAGAGATAACGAAATGGAGCAGCAGTGGTCGTTGTCGTCTAGTGGAGCAGCGGCGGTCATCGCTGTCGTCGTCTTGTGGAGCAGTGGCGAAGGGAGAGATAACGTAGTGGAGCAGTGACAGTCGTCGTCGTTGTCTTGTGGAGCAACAGTGAAGGGAGAGAGAACGAAGTGAGCGGCGGACAGCAGTAGAACGAATATCAAATGACTAAATGAATAGGGTTAGGGAAATGTGAATATATATATTAGGTACTAAATTATAATATTTGATAATTTAGGGGTGTAAAAATAATTTATTAAATTAATGGGTAACCTATTAAATCTCAGGTTATCGTGTAACCTGAATACACGAAATTCTTATCGTGTAACTTATTGGGTTATCAGGTCAACCTGATAACCTACACTATTTTTTATTGGGTTATCGGGTCTGACACAATAACAACCCGATACCTGATAAGTAAAACATAGATCTAATAATTTCGTGTCGATTTTGTGTCATGTTATCATGTAAATACTTATTTTGTCAGCCCTAATATTTTATCCTCCCGATAATTCTTCATTCACAGCTTCAACTCCATTAAATATTCCCAAAATTCAATTCCTTAATTTTCCTATATTTTTATCTTTAAATTATCTTGCCGATTCTAAAAGTCCAGTTATCTTAGAGTAATTATTCCTTAGTTATAAGTTTTACTATTTCTTTTGAATCACAAAAAGTAAAGTGGGTAAAACTGTTAGGCGTTGGTAAGCCAATAAGTCCGTTGGTCAACCCAGGTAGAGGTAGTCTCGGTGGTATTCCAGTCTACGTTACAAACGCTTTACTTTAGTGAAGATAGAAAATAGTAAAAGCCATAAACTATGGAAGAATTGTTCTGAAACATCTTTAAAAAAAAGTAAGAACACTGTCTCAAACTCCAACCTAGGATCAGGTGCATTTGGTTCTAGTTCTAGATTAGGTCCTAAAGAATTCCATATATCTCTAAGTAATATTGAAGATAGACTTAGAAACTGGAAAGACACAATCCTTCCAAAACAAAACGCAAAAGAAATTTGGAAAATGTCAAAATCTGATTCAAAAATTATCAAACAAATAGGATCTATAGAAAATAAACAAGAATATATTATCAAGACTGTCAATAATTCAACAACCTTTTACTTTGATAATTCAAGACAAAAATTAAGACTACTAACAAGAAAAGACTTATAAACTTTTATTTAAAATTATGATAAAATTCATATGGGATTAGTTCAAGTAGGAATATTTCCTCTAACTATAGAGAAGGATGAAACAAACTCATATGCATTGTCCTTAGGAATTCAAGACATCAAGAATTTGGCGATTTATTGTTGGGAATGTTAGAAGCCAATATAGCCGAAGGACCAATATACTTTGAATGCTATCCAAATATTAGAGTTAACTTAGATGACGAATCATTAGACAAAATTATGAACTTAGATATTCAATCAAAAAATTACAAAATGAGCAAATGATCAAAAAATTTAAAAATAATCTATAAAGTATATTACAAAGTAACAACATCAACAGTCTTTCCAAATGCAAAAAGAGAAAGTCCAAAATGAATGACAACATTTATTCAAGCTAATGAAAATAGAACAGTTTTAGTCTCTCAACCAAGAAAACTTTAATAGAATGAAATCATAATTAGAGGAGAATGAAATTTTCAAAAATTAGTTGAAAAAGTCAAAACTGTAGGATTGTCAAAAACTGTAGCGACAAGTTATAGTCAAGATCAAGATGAAAATGTTACAATAAACTTTCAAACACCCTTAATCAAATCAAGATGCCTTAACTCTGGTTAAACATCCGAAAATTATCAAGATTTAAGAAGAAAAGTATTTCAAGTATTTATACAAAACTAAATAAATATTACAAGTTAAGGAGAATTAATTTTGAAATAAACACACCTCAAGGAATTTATGGAGAAAAATTTGAAAGTTCTTTCTCTCCTACTGTCTCTCAAATCTTAGATGAAAATCAAAGAAATAATCAAATCTTAACAATCAATAGAGAAATTGAAATAGATATGAACTACTTAAGAAAAGAATTTATTCAAGATAGCAACACCGAAGAAAGGAACACATTTTTCAAAAAACATTCTAAAGAAGAAAGAGAAAAAATTAAGTCAAAATGGAAAAAGAAAATAATTAAAGAAAAAAAAAATATACATTTCCTTGACTATTATAAATATTACAAGAAAAAATATGTTCAATTTATTCAAACAAATAAGAAAACATGGAAAATAATAGACAACAATCAAAATGTCAATTCAATAAATAGAACACAAAAACTTCGAAAGTATATCCTCTCCTTTCAAAAGGGTAGAAACTAACTCGCAAAGTAATACTGATCATATTATTAGTCAAAATAATTATACTAATCCAATATTACATACTACCTCAAAACAACTAAATAGAATAGAAAATACTCTTGAAACCCTAGCTGAAACAAAACAATAAAAAATTCAAGACAACAAAGAAATTAAGAACGAAATTAAAATTCTAAATCCCATTCATAAAATCTTCAAAGTAGATGATGATTTCAAATTTGATTTATGAATTAAACATTAAAAAGAAATAAATGAACTGTTAGACACTATTAACAAAAAAATATCAAAAATAAATATAAAGGACAATATTGTCAATACCTTGTCAATAGAAGAAGAACTTAGAAATCAATTCGAAAAAAATAGTAACCCAGAAATCAATAGAATACAATATTAAAAAAAAAATTCAAATTGGAGACAAACTCAAAAACCCTATTATTCTCGACCTTATTTCCCTGACTTATTATGTGAAGAGAAAATTAATACTAGATCGACCTATGATGACGCATCTCTTTACGAAGGACTATCAGAATATCAAATATTAAGAGTTCTTAACAAAATGACTATGGCAATAGTAGCCTACAAAAGGAGAAATATGGGTGAAGTCTCTATAGCCAAATTAATGACTCAATGATTTATAGGTCAATTAAAAAGATGGTGGGATAACACCCTCACCGACAATGAAAAAACAAAAATCATGAATGCCGTCAAAATCAAAACTGAAAGAACTAGTTAAGAACCCATAACAGTCCCAGATACAATTTGTACCCTAATCTAGACAATATCAAAAGCATTCATTGGAGAACCCATTGATATGGCATAAAAAAGGACAAAATTTTATTAAATCTTAAACATCCAAAATTGCAAGATTTCAAATGGTATAAAGATATGTTTTTGTCAAAGATCTTTTTTAGAAAGGATAGTAGAGAACCCTATTGGAAAAAAAATATTCATAGCAGAATTACCAAAATTGTTTGCTTAAAAGGTTAAAGAAAGAATTCGAAAGGATCTGGAATCTGACTATAGTAATCTAACTTATGGACAAATAACAACCACGATAAACAAAGAAGGATTAGTTTTATGTACAGACTTAAGATTATAGACAAAAATGAAGAACAAACTTAATCAAAGTAAAAATAAATTAGGAGATTTTTTTTAGCCAATATGGTTATGAAAACATTCTAGCACCCTCTTCGAAATCAAGAAAAAAAGGCAAAATAGTCAAAAAAATATTATTCAAAACCCAAACCAAGAAATATTAGGGAAAAACATCATCAAATCAAAATCAAGATCAAACAAAAAGGAAATAACATATTACAAATGTGGAAAACCTGGATATTGTAGTAAAAACTGTAAAATGAAAGAAAAAAATACAAGCATTAGACTGTAGCAAATATATGAAAAAACTAATAATGAATTTATTCATAAATAGTGAAACAGAAAGTTCATCAGACAAATCAGAAAATGAAGAATTGAATGAAATCGTAACAACCTCAAGCGAAACTTCTGACCAAGAATCAATAGAATCATGTAATAAAGATATAGAATTTTGCAAATGTTCAAAACCAATAAATGTAGTTTCAAAAGAAAGCAGAATCATGTTAGAAATGATAGAACATATTCAAGACCCTGAAATAAAAAAATAATAATTACTCAAATTAAAATACAATCTTATCCAAGAAGAAGAACCTAGAGAAATAGAAGAAGAATATAATGTAAAAAATATAATCAAAAGATATAGCAACACAAAGTCACAACCCACAATTCAAAATCTACGACAAGAAATTAATATTATCAACAATAGATTACAAAAGGAATCAATGATCTCAAACGTCATAATAAAATTCTCCAAGAAGAAATTAATCTTATTAAAAGGGGAAAAGAAATTGTCAAAGAGGATTCAAGCTCAGAAGAAAAAACAAACATTAGTCAATATATAGAAAGTCATATTAATCAAAATATCGAAAATCAACAAGCCTTTTTAGGATACATGTCAAGAATCTACATTCATAAGTGGTATACAGATATCAAAATAATCATCAATAATAATTTCGTAATAGAAACCTAAGCCATGTTAGATACAAAAATTGATTTAAATTGTGTTAAACAAGGACTTATTCCAACACAATATTTTGAAAAAACTTCTGAAAATTTTTATGGTGCAAATAGTTCAAAATTGAACATAAATAACAAATTTTCAAATGCTTTTATTACTAATAACAAAAAAGTTTGCCTTAGAACTACTTTCATGTTAGTCAAAGATATACAATAATCCATGATTTTGGAAACTCCATTTTTTTGCACTTCTCTATCTCTTTCAAGTTGATAACGAAGGAATTCATGCTCAAATAATTGATTTAGAGGCACATTTTAATTTTACTAACAAAATGAAGTAAAAAGAAATCAACACTCTAAAGGGTTTAATAATAAATATTATGTGATTATTTTTAAATTCTTTGATGTAGATGGATGGCCACCATGAGAATTTTGGCAAAAATTTATCCCTTTTAACCTATTTCAAAAATTTAGAAAGGTCATTCAAATCTCTTTTGCTCATCCTCATCCAAACTTGATTTGTCCGAATTCAAAAATAACCCAGTATTCATTATTGAAGAACTCAAGAAACAAAAGGCCCAAACCCTAACCCAGGATCAAGCTCATTTGGTTTTAGTTCTAGATCGGGTTCTAAAGAATTCCACATGTCTCTAGATAATATCGAAGATAGACTTAGAAATTGGAAAGAAACAGCCCTTCTAGAACAAAACGCAAAAGAAATTTCGAAAATGTCAAAATTAGATTAAAAAAATTATCAAACAAATAGGATCTATAGAAAGGAACAAGAATATGCTATCAAGACTGTCAATAATTAACAACCTTGCACTTGGATAATTCAAGGAAAAAAAAAAATAGGACTGCTAAGAAGAGAAGACTTACAAACTTTTATTCAAAATTACAATAGAATCCACATAAGATTAGTTCAAGTAGAAATATTTCCTATAATTAGCGAAGGATTAAACAACCCCATATACATTGCCTAAGAGATTCGAGACATCAAGAATTTGACGACTCATTATTAGGAATGTTAGAATCTAATATAGTTGAAGTCCAATATACTTTGAATGCTATCCAAATATTAGAGCTGACTTAGATGATGAATTATTAGACAAAATTCTGAACTTAGATATTCAATCAAAAAATTACAAAATAAGCAAAAGATAAAAAAAAACTTAGAAATAATATATAAAGTATATTACAAAGTAACAATATCAACAGTTTTTCCAAATGTAAAAAAAGAAAGTCTTAAAAAAATGACAACATTTATTCAAGCTAATAAAAATAGAACAATTTTAGTCTCTCAACCAAGAAAACTTCAACAAAATGAAATCATAACAGGAGGAAAATGGAATTTTCAAGAATTAGCTGAAGAAGTCAAAACTGTAGGATTGTCAAAATCTGTAGCGGCAAGTTATAGTCAAGATCAAGATGGAAATATTACAATAAACGTTAAACACCTAATAGGTGAAATTTATTTATCTATTTCCAAACTGAATTTGGTAGTTTTCAAGTATTCTTTTTATGTTTTAATTCGTTTTTATTTGTTTTTGTTTAAAGTAGGGGTTAGGAGTGAAAACGGTCAAAAAACAAGCAAATAGGTTGGAAAGCGGTGGAAAAATAATAAAGATGATCAAAGTTTCAGTGCAGTTGCAGTGGTGAGATCCACCGTTGCAGCGGTGAAACAACAGAGAAAAGGAAACCTTCTGATCGATCACCACTGCAGCGGTGAGATCTACTGCAGCAGCGGTGAAAGAATTGAATTCCACTGACTATCCAAAGCTATAGCGGTCAAGCCCACCGCTGCAGCGGTGAGCCTGCCGACATACCCACCGTTGCAGCGGTGAAGCCCCTAGCTGTAAAGTGTTTTACGATTTTTTCTAGATGTTTGTTTGTTCTGTTTTTGTTCCAAGCCGGTTCCCACTTATCTTAGAACATATAGGGAATGTTTTTGGAGAGCTCTCAACCAACCAAAGAGGAGGAACACAATTGGAGAAGTGGAAACAAGATCGTAGCAGTTTTTACGGACGCCACCTTAAGATAACGGTTATTCTCCCTTGTTTCTCTCTATATTCTTAACTCGTTTTTGGTTGTTTGATTATGCATATATGGATTATTATTGAATATATAGTTATGACTAAGAGCTAAACACTGATTATCTATGGAATTGATGTGGTTTACTAATATACGTTTAAGTAAATCATGTTTCGTTAACAATTGTTTATCTTTATTTGATTGTGTTTACTGTTCTTTTACCTCCATAATATGCTTGTTATGATATTGTGGTTGATTTGAGAATATGGAGTTTGACACTCGGGAGAGGTAACCCTAAATTCATACTAGGGTTTAAACACAACGCTCCGATCTAATGACTTGGGAAGGAATTAGAAAGTGTGCAATCCGTGAGGTTGGGGTGAAACTCATGTGACCAAGTCTCGTATAGATGCTCGAGAGGTACTTCGGCATTAACGTGAAGTTGCATATTCATTCACTTTACACTCGAGAGAGGTAGTGAGTGAGTTTTCGATACCTAGATTGTTAGATAGTTTGAATATCGTTAATGTAAACTAGATTTGATCAAACACGTATATGTAAATGAAGTTAATCTCTAGATAATCTATTCTCATATAATATATTTAGTATTATAGTTTAATTAATTGTTAATTAAGTATAGTATATGTTTAAAACAAAAACCCAAATTTTATCGCATAAATAAAGTTCGGTTATGATAATCACGGTACTTAACGACAACTTAATCCAATCCCTGTGGATACGACAACCCTTCTCATTTACTATTCTATAAAACTTGACTCGTACACTTGCAGTGAAAGTAGCTACGTAATATTCCGCTACCAACACCCTTAATCAAATCAAGAAGCCTTAACTCTGCTCAAACATTCGAAAATTATTAAGATTTAGGAAGAAAAAGTATTTCTAGTATTTATACAAAACCAAATAAATATTATAAGTCAAGAGGAGTTAATTTCGAAACAAACACAGCTCAAGGAATTTATGGAGAATAATCTAAATGTTCTTTCTCTCAAATTGCCTCTCAAATCTTAGATGAAAATCAAAGAAATGATCAAATCTTAACACTAAATAGAGAATTTAAAATAGATATGGACTACTTAAGAAACGAATTTATGCAAGATAGCAGTACCAAAGAATGGAACAAATTTTTCAAAAAACATTCTGAAAAAGAAAAAGAGAAAATTAAGTCAAAAAGGAAAATCCAGTCCCCTAAGCTTCCGCAAGAATTTCATAATCCACTAACTCTAATTCTTTTCCTAGTTATGAACCAAAGCTTTACAATCCTTTTCACAAGTTCAAGAACCTAATTCTTTTACCGAGCTCAGAATTAAACATTTACAAATTCCCTTTAACCAAGCTTAGGAGAACCTATTTTTTTGCACGCTAAGAATTAAACATATCTATCTTTTTTCCAGGTTAAAGACTAACCTAATAATTTTACAGACTAATGATCAAATTTATCTATCTTTTTATCAGGCTAAAGACTAACCTTGATGAGACACTGACCCAATATGTCTAATCCTCTCACATTCACAAAATAAAAAAGATATTTTTTTTTCTTTACACAAGAGATTCTACGACCTCAATACAAGATATGCTCAATTAATATCCTGATATACTATGTGAGAATATAAATCTGATTTTACTCAATTAAAGCACAACGATAATATAAATCAAATTATTAGGCAAAAACATTTCACAAGATATTTTAAGATATTCAAAGATAGAAAACGGTTTTTTTTTTTTTTAAATAGATTACTACAACACCGACCCAATATGTCTAATCCTCTCACACTCACAAAATACAAACGATATGTTTTTTCCACACAAGAGTTTTTACCACCTAAATACAAGATATGCTCAATTAATGTCCCGATATACTATATGATAGAACTATGTGAGAATACAAATATGATTTTACTCAATTAAAGCACAAGGATAATATAAATCAAATTATCAGGCAAATATCGTTTCACAAGATATTTCAAGGTATTTAAAGATAGAAAACGATTTTTCTTAAAAACAGATTACTATAAGCTCAGACAAAGATATATTTATCACATTAAACACAAAATGTTGAGCATGCAAAGTAATTAGAGAGATCTTATCGGAGTTTTTTCAAAAATAGTAGAGACAAGTATATAGCGCAAAAACTGGTGACAAAAATAATGAACGTCTTGATCAAGAATTTCTTAAAACATATTTCCCAAATATATATTTTTGTAAAATGATTCTATCATTCAAAAGTAGTTGATTTAAAACTCTTATTCTTTATTCTTTTTATCTAAAAACACAAGTTGATATATTAGATTTTAAACACTGTCTATAACGACTATATTTTAAAAGATAAGCCCTTAAATGCCATAAATAGACCTGATAAGTGTAATTTATCTATTTAGTCTCAAGCTAATTTTGGTAGTTTTCGAGTATTTTTATAATTTTTTAATATATTTTAATACGTTTTTATTTATTTTGTTATAAATTCGGTATTTGGGGTGAAAAAAGACAAAAAAACAGTCCATAAATGAGCAAATCAGTGGAAGAACGATGAAGAAAAAAGACAAAAATGTCAATATCCTAAACATGCATCCACCGCTATAGTGGTAAAAATACAGAGAGTTGTTGATTCTCCACCGCTGCAGTGGTGAAACCACCGCTGCAGTGGTCAAAATGTGGAGAGCTACACTATAGCAGCGGTCACCCGTTAGAAACCTACTGACCTCTATATCGCTGCAGAGGTGATCCCATCGCTGTAGCGGTTAGCGCCATATCTTTTAGGATATTTTGAGATATTTTGAATCCTATAAATATCATTCATCTTTTCCCCAAATGAGAGTGGACGTTTTCAAGAGTCTTGAGAGCTCCAAGGCTATTCAACCAAGAGAAGATCATCAAGGCCAAGAGGAGGAAGCGTTCTCAGAGCGATTTTAGCATCGAATTTTTAGATAATGGCTAGTCTCCTCGTTTCTCTCATTTATTTCTTAGTTTGGTTGAATATTTTGTACATGTTTAGCTTGTATTTAGTTGTATATAGGGCTACGACCATGTGTAGATAAACATATATTGTCTAGGGTTTGATTGAATTCACGAAAACGTTATTTATATAAAATCGATGTTTTGTTAACGGTTGTTCTTGTCTATTCGATTGTGTTTACCGTTTTTCCATGTTTATATGCTTGTTTAGATATATTGAGAATACGGGGTTTGACACTCGGGAAAGATAACCTCAGATTCGAACTAGGGTTTAAACATAACGCGACGATCTAATAACCCAGGAGAGAGTTAGAAAGTGTGAAATCCAAGATGTTGGGACGAGACTCATATGACCAAGTGTTGTATAGATGCTCGAGGGGGACTTCGGTGTTGACGCGAAGTCACATATTCATTCACTTTACACTCGGGAGATTAGTGAATGAGATTTCGATACCGAGATTATCGGATAGGATGAATGTTGTTAATGTAAACTAGATTGAAACGAACACGTTTAATTGAACGAAGTTAATCCCTAGACAATAAATTCCCATAAACGTCATACTAGTATATTAGTATAATTAGTTTAATTAACTTAGTTTAGTATATTTTATTATAAAAACTATATTTTTATCACCTAAATAAAGTTAGGTTATGATAATTACGGTACTCAACAATAATCTACACCAATCTCTGTGGATATGACAACCCTTACTCTTTCCACTTTACTAAAACTTAACTCGTACACTTGCGGTGGACGTAGCGATGTATTTACGCGCTACCAAGTTTTTGGCGCCGTTGCCAGGGATTGGTTTTTAGATTGTTGTTGATGTTGTGAGTAAATAACTTGATTTTAATTTAGACATTTATTTTGTTTATAATTTTTCTTTGTAATTTTGTTTTTCCTGCAGGGTACTTGACGATGTTAGATCAACAAGTGCTTATGCATTTCTTTCAACGAGATTTCGAGCCATTTTATTGTGCTTGGGATTGATATAAGGAGTTGCTGTTTCGGTTTTCGAATCATCGTTTCTCGAGAGAGTGTCAACTACTGAACTTCCTCGATAGGTTTGTAGCCGTAGCAAGAAATTGGGTTGAAAGAGGAAACGGTACCATCTCTTTCAACTAATTAATCGCGGACGAAGCCTATCAGTTGTTTAAAGACATGGCAGAGTATGATTTTCACTGTTGGAATTATTCACCAAGCTACCAAAGCTTGGAGGATAATTCCACCGTTTCGGCACTATGGATTGACATCCCGGACCAACAAGAGAAGTCTCCCCCCTGGACGAAATGTTAGCTGAATTTATGGGGAAGACTTTGGCTTTGTGGAGAGAAATGAATGATATGATCAATGAGCACGAGGATCGTCTTGACAATATTGAGATGGTCTGCGCGAAAATCGATACAACCGTAGTGTCTCTTCAAACGCAAATCAGTCAGCTAATCTGCTTTATTGAGGCCGAGTTAGAAGTGGTGGCACTGAGAGACACAAACGCCATATGCATTGAAAGCCACCACGAGGAACCGAAAACAAGCGAGAGAAACTTGGGTGCATTTTATGATGATGATTCTACTGAGGAGAAAACCCAAGCGTGGATTGAAGATTCTGATTCTTCACCGTTAGATATCCATATTGTGATGCCACCACCGATCCAAGAAGATCATAGCTACGAGGATCCGATGTGGCTCACTTGTTTTCCACCGCTTCTAGTACTGTTCATCCAGGGCAACCAAACACATATATCGAAAATAAGTCTTGTTGAAAGCTCAGGCCAATTATTGCCAAATCTCGCTAATCTTGAGGGCGTATTGAATTAAGGCCCATACATAGTGTTATATGACACTTACTATGGGCGAAAGCTGTTCTTTGACGATCACTTCTCTGTATCAGGCCGAGGACAATAAACCAAGTACTTCTTGGGAAGCAACCCAAGGTTTGAAATAAATTAATCCATCACCGCCAACTTCATTCGGAGGCGATATTGTCTCACCTCCTAGGTACGTGTTTTAAACCCCCTTCGTTAGCATGCTTTATTTTAAATGTTGAGAACGATTATTGGGTTATCTTGGAGACTGCCCGTTAAGTTTGGGGGTGATGCGTAGTATGTTAGTATGTTTTGTTGTTTAATTGTAAGCATGTTTGTTTAATGTAGAATGTGTTTATGTTATGTTGTTGTGTGTTGAGTTTTGCGTTCATCTAAGCTATTACCCGATGATGATATTATCCTCTGGTTGTTTGTCGAAATCAAGGGTAATTCCAATTCATGTGTATTCTGTGTGCTTAGCATGTCGTTTTGGTAAAAGTTATTGTGGATCCTAATTTGCACGAGCACGTAGACTTAATGTATAGGTATTCAATTGATTTAAGGCCAATTATCCGTTAGCCAAATTCATGACAATTTTAAGGATTCTAGAACCTGATTGGGGAAAACTTGAGGTGAAATCCTAGGCGAGGTAGTTCAGGAGACATGATTTAGGTATTTATTTTGTTGCTTGAGCCTTTGAAGCTTACCTTGTAAAATGTTTATCCCTTATTTTCCTGTCGAAGCCTATAATGTCATTTCAATTCTGAACATGTAACAAATACCCTAGCCAATTGAACTTTTTTCAAACCTATATCGCTGAATCAAAGGCACATTTTGAGTGAATCAAGTTAGCATTCGTGTATGCTACTTGAAGTGAGCGGTTGAGTTTAGGGTGAAATTTTGGTTGGTTCAGTATTCGAGTACTCACTTTTCATTTTTCTTTTGTTTTAACCGCACCCGTGTAATACTAATAATCAAATAAGTTTGGGGGTGTGGTTGTTGAAAAAAGAAAAAAAAACTATATGTAAATATAGTTAAATTTTTGTTTCTTTTGATAAGTAAGTACATCGATCTTAAATAGATGTTCAAAATTGTCTCAAATTTATCTATGGGGTTTGAGTATGATTTTGTGCCAAGCGTTGTGCCTTGGGTATCGATTGAGTTAACGACATTAACCTGTTTTTATATTCTCGATATACCCTTGATCATGTTCCAAACCGAACCAAGTCCTATTGATATTTTTAAACTTCCAAGCCTATATTAGTGGAAAGTAGAACCCAATCAGGCATATAGATATCTTAATCCTTTATGGTTTAAGTCATGAGTTTCGTTGGTGGATAATCCAATATGATCGTTAGATAATTATATTATTGAGTTTCGTACACACACGTTGAAAGGATCTAGAATGACATTTACCATTATTTAATGTCAAAATTTTAGAACATCACATGGTGCATTTTACTCCTAAACTCGATATGATTGGGGGGTTTTTAAGGAAAAAATGTTTTGGTTGTTAGCTGAATTCAAAACTCTCATATTGTTATGTTTAGGTAGTTTGTGTTTTTATTCATGTTTAGTTTTTGTGTTAGTTTTTTTTTTTTTTTTTTTTTTTTTTTTTTAGTGTGAGTATTTTGCTCGAGGACTAGTAAAATTTTAAGTTTGTGGGTATTTGATAGGTATAATTTATCTATTTATTTTTAAGCCGATTTTGGTAGTTTTCGAGTATTTTTATAACGTTTTAATATATTTTAATATGTTTTTGTTTATTTTGTTATAAATTAGGTATTTGAGGTGAAAAGGGACAAAAATGGTCTATAAACGAGCAAGTCGGTGGAAGAACGGTGGAGAAAAAGGGCAAAAATATCAATATCCTAAACCTGCATCCACCGCTGCAGTGGTGAAAATACAGAGAGTTGTTGATTCTCTACCGCTGTAGCGGTGAAACCACCGCTACAGCGGTCAAAATGCAGAGAGCTCTACTACTGCAGTATTTACCCGCCAGAAACCTATCGAAATCTCCACCGCTGTAGCGGTCAGTGCCGGATATTTTAGAATATTTTGAATCCTATAAATATCATCCTTCTTCTCTCAAATGAAAGTGGACATTTTCGGGACTCTTGGGAGCTCCAAGACCATTCAACCAAGATAAGATCATCAAGGCCAAGAGGAGGAAGCGTTCTCGGAGTGGTTTTAGCGTCGGATCTTCAGATAATGGCTAGTCTCCTCATTTCTCTCCTTTATTTCTTAGTTTGGTTGAATGTTTTGTATATGTTTAGCTTATATTTAGTTGTGTATAGGGTTACGACCATGTGTAGCTAAATTTAGCTTGTATTTAGTTGTGTATAAGGTTACGACCATGTGTAGCTAAATTAAATTGTCTAGGGTTTGATTGAATTCACGAAAATGTTGTTTATATAAAATCGATATTTTGTTAACAGTTGTTCTTATCTATTCGATTGTGTTTACCGTTTTTCCATGTTTATATGCTTGTTTAGATATATTGAGAATATGGGGTTTGACACTCGGGAGAGGTAACTCCGGATTCGGACTAGGGGTTTAACATAACGCGGCGATCTAATAACCCGGAAGGGACTTAGAAAGTATGTAATCCGTGACATTGGGGCGAGACTCATGTGACCAAATTTCGTAGAGACGCTCGAGAGGAAATTCAGCATTGATGCGAAGTCACATATTCATTCACTTTACACTCGGGATAGGTAGTGAATGAGATTTCGATACCGAGATTGTCGGATAGGATGAATGTCGTTAATGTAAACTAGATTGAAACGAACACATTTAAGTGAACGAAGTTAATCCCTAGGCAATAAATTCCCATAAATGTTATACTAGTATATTAGTATAATTAGTTTAATTAACTTAGTTTAGTATATTTTATTATAAAAACTACATTTTTATTGCCTAAATAAAGTTAGGTTATGATAATTATAGTACTCAACGATAATCTACACCAATCCCTGCAGATACGACAACTCTTACTCTTTCCACTCTACTAAAACTTAACCCGTACACTTGTGGTGAAAGTGGAGACGTATTTACACGCTACCAAGACCCCTTTTATTAATCCCTTTAAATCTGAAATATTTTAGCGAAATATGCTCTTTTAGAACTCTCAATTTAGGGCCCCAAAAGATTTTGATTCAAACCCCTCAAAAATAGCAATTAGTTTTTCCGATAAATCTCATAGAGTTGATCAGTATAAGGATTAAATAATAAAATCTTCAAAATATATAGTATACTCATGAAATATAGTCAAAACCACACAAAAACTGATTTTATAATGTTCGAAGGCATAAGATTAGGGTTGAAGATCTTGAAAAACGTGTTGGTTAAACATGCAGAAAATACACACTTGGTCAACCGGTAATACCATTGGTCGACCGTTTATACCCTCAAAGGCTCATTTTCCAACCATTTACAATCAGTCGATCGACCGTGTGGTTTACTGTTTTAGGCTCTAAATCAACCATTAACCCACTTTAGAATACTCAAACTTTGTAATTCTAAGGATGCTTGATTAGTCTTCTTGTTGGTTATAAAAAAATCTTTTCTTTTTGTTTTTGTTTCAAAAAAAAAAAAACACTCGGTCGACCGTCAAGCCTAAAAGCCCAAAAACACCTATCTTGAATTTTCCAGTCGACTATCTCATTTGTCGGTCAATTGTTCAGGCCGAAAAACTTCAAAATTATCAATCCTGAATCTGCCAGTTGACCGTCTTATCTGTCAGTCGATTGTTTGGGCCAAAAATATATTTTTCCCATTTTTAAAATATTTTCTAGATCGATACTTCGGGAAAAATATTTAGACACTTGAATTTATCACTTCTAACCATATTTCACATAATTCAACTGATTCTATTAGTGTCGTATGTGATCATAATCGGGTTGTATTAAGAGCATAAAAATTATTAAGATATTTTTACATTGAAATTCAAAAAATATTTTATGCTAAAAAAATCTTTAATGTATTCATTGCAACCATCTTGAACTTTCATCAAATATGTTGAACTTAATTCTGAAACCTTTCAATAAAACTATTAGTTTCATAAAAACATCAACGTTAACTTGTCCATCAAAACATCTAGGGTTAACAATCTCCCCATTTTTTATGATGAAACTAAGCTTTGATATTTTCTCATAACAATTTTGCAACCACGCTCCCCTTGAATCTGAGAACAAGTTTTATACGCATTTAAGACCATGATGAGAAAAACATTTTCAAGAATATGCAATGAGAGATTAAAAATATATTCAGAGCATATTATAATTCAAAAAAAAATTATTTCCCTCCCTTTTCAAATATTTTTATGTATTCATGCATAAAATGAAAAACTTCATAACTTCTCCCTATTTGTTATCTCAAAAAGTGGGGATGAATTATCAAAATATCTACTCTAGGCACACATCATTATACCTAGTTATTTCCAAACCCCAAACAATTTTCAAAATGTTTCGTTATGAGTTTGAAAGACCAATATCATAGTAAAATTATTCTCCCTAGATAAATATAATCTTAGATAAAAAAATTTCAAAAGAATTTTTTAAACCTTCATAAATAATTATAATTTTGTAAGAATAAATCTATTAATACCCATTTTTCATTCCTTAAAATCAAGATTTAATTCAATGATACCAAACCTTAAATTTTATCAAATAGCCTCAACAATGTTCACAAAAACTCAATTTTGATATTAAGATTAAATCAATCAAACATCAACCTTTTTCAATAAGATTAAAACTCCATTTTGCATGGGAAAAACAATTCATAAGCAAAATAATCTTAATATTTATATGGATCATTTTGAGGAAATAAACAAGATTAAACATTAACAGATCAAAACATAACCATACAAACATTATCCAAAAAGACAATATCATCCATACTCTTAATTATTACTAAGTTGTCCATCCCCATACATATTTACTATTACATACCAAAAGATTGTTAAGAACATGTCCGTAGAGCAACAAATTACTAAATAGTTACTGAGATTAATGAATATTCGCTAATCATCAGGAGAGCCAGAGTGAGAAGGAGAATTATATGAACTGGACGGTCCAACAGACGGATAAAAATCCGAATGATTCTGAATAATATCACAAATTGGATTCACTGAAGTCAATGCACTTTCAACTTGATTTGTTAAGCCCTAAAGTCTCCAATCCACCACTTCCATGTATTGTTGAAAATTATTAAATTATTCTATCATCTAATCAACTTTTTGATGAATACCAACAAGACTTTTTGCTACATCTTCATCATCAAGAATTATCACATCATCTTTTTCTTCATTGCCTTTTCCTTTAAGGACTCACTAATTTCCCACAAGCTCACAACCCATAGATTGAATGTACTTAGATTAAGTATGGAAGTATTTTTCACATTGTGGGTTGCACAATAATTATCAAGGGGAACTTGGAAAGTTTAAATAAGATAACACATTACATCTCCATAGGTAATACATATGACACAACATTCAACTGATATTGCATGTTTTTTAAAATGAGATACAAAAGATCAATCTTAATCTTACACAATATAGCATTCAGTATAACTATATCAAAGTCATTTACCATCGAAAAGTGACATTTACCATCGAAACCACGAGGAATAAAATTGCGAAGAATAATGTAGTGATAAATTCTTTTCTCAAGATCTAAGGAAGAGGTCCTAAAATTAACAATACCCAATTCTTTGCGAGCTTGTTCAATATTGAAGTTTCTTTGAAGCCAAGTGGGTGAATTCTTAGGAAATAATGATCATCTTTTAACTTCTATGATAGAAGCAAACTCTTCCAAACACACATCACTTTTAACCCCATTCACATAAGAACAAATTATTCCCCGACAAGATGAAAGTTACGATGGAATATCCTCACCCAGTGACTAAAGCAACATTTTCTATCTAATAAAAATCCATCACATCCCAACCTTTTAAACTTAGTCAGCACATCTATTCTTTTAGACGAAAGTTGACTAAAGTTTATGGGCCTACTACGCAGTACCTTCCTTTCGTTAAAATCATTTTGAAACTTAACTTGAGGCTCGAAACTTAAGAACTTTGCCTTATCAAATGTCTTTCTTGAATTGCCCCTACTATGCCTAAGAGCCATGTAATCAATCACTACAATTCAAGAACCACTAAGGATGAGATCTTAACACAGTACTCTTGATTTAGCAACTCTAAACGAAAACCATTAAAATAATCAAAGAATAGATTCGAATCTTACCAAGAATGATGGATTTCAAGAGGAAAATCATGAATAGTGATGAATCTTCATGGATTCAACGAAGTCCTTTCATTTCCTTGAAATCTTTTTTCATTCTCTTCGAAAATCACTAGATCCTGCCTTTTTAGCAAGGATTCTTGAATTTATATGGATATAGAGGATCATGTGGCTTGGAACCCTATAGAGGATGTGAAAGGGTTAAACAAATGAGACTAAAACCCTAAAATCGTAAACTTAACCCGTCGTCAATCGGTTGATTAGATTATAGGGCAATCGACCAACTTAGATCTATTAACTTCCTTTAAACCCAACTGCATAATATTGGTTGATCGATTACCTCAACGATTGGCTGGATAGGCTTAATTTTGATCATCTCTTTTATTTTTTGCCACATTATTTTCTTAAGTTATCCACATAAATATTTAATTTAAAAGCTCATTTTAAGATGTCAAATTGAATCACACAAATTACTAAATAAAAAATTAGCTTAAAATATAAGTTAATTAGTAGAAAAATAAGATGCATTTGTTTCCCTAATAAAATTGATGTCTTTAAATTTTAAGAAATTCGACATACATTTTTAGTTCTTGGAAGCCACTGGTGTGTATACATCAATTTGATGATCAACACGAGTCTCGGCTTCCTTAGTAGCAACTGATTAAGCTATTTTGGCATTCTTTTTCATCCTTGGGAGCCACTGGTGTATGTTTCTTGATTTGATAATCTACACAAGTTTTGGTTTCCTTTGTATCAACTGATTGAGTTGTTTTGACATTATAATGTCTTCTTTCTGTAATGCTAGTTATGGTTCATCTTTAGTGACAAGATCTTTGCCTTTCTAGGATACTTGAGTTTGACTAATATTGTTATGATCTGCATTGACTTTATACACCGGCTTCTTTTCATTTTGAAATTATACTCTTTTTTTTTGTAGTAATCATTGGTTTGTCTCCCAAACTAAAGTTGTGGCGTTCTAAAATCATCCACTTTATATCTTTGTGTATCAGAATCATTTATCCTTCTAGGTCCAACAAATCTTGCATATTTCATTTGCAAATTATTTTTGTTCATCATCCTTGGCCTATCAAATATGTCATTCATACCTACATGAATTTGTTTGCTATGTACCAGTTATTTCTAGATCCACTAGGATAACCATGCAGTTGATAACACCATTTTCCAAGGTCACCAAACTTCCCATAATAATAGTATCTAAAATTATTTTTCACCAAAATTCCCCATAGACAAGGAATTTGGGCTCAAATGCTTAGTCGTATCAAGATCATGGCTTTGAAGTTGGCTTCTCCTCTCAATCCGTAATATTTCCAATAAGCTCAATCTCGGGATTGAAAATTAAGAATTCCAATCTTCTTCATTGTTTCTCGCACCGCTTGATCTCATGACACAATGAAACAAAAATAAAAATTAAAAAAAAAATGTCAAGATTAACACTCGACCACTTAGTCACAATATCAACTTAGAATTCACACTAATCTCACGTCAACAGCGCAAAAAACTTGGTGTGTTGATGGAACTAGGATACGATACATTTGCTTTTCCTATTTAAAACTTAAGTTCTGAGCCATTACCGCGTTTCTTTTGCAATATTCAATTAAAATTCAAACTAATCCTCGGCAACGGTGCCAAAAACTTGGTAGGAGCGCGTGATGTGCACGCCTACTTATGCTCGCAAGTATACGAGGTCTAAAGTTTTAACATAGTGGATCTTTGAAGATCGGATATCGTTTCCACAGAGAAAAGTGTGAATAATTAAATTGAATACCGCAATTGACGTAATCTCATGTTATCCTAACGACAGAAGACATGAATTGAAATTAAACAAGGCTAAACTACAATTAGTGGGTTAATTCTAACTGGGTTGATTAATTAGGGATTGATTTCGTTCACTTAATACACGTTTGATTTCGTTTAGTTAACACTAATGAAGTTTAGGTATCCAACAATCTTGGTTCGTAAACTCCTCCGCTACCTCTTCCGAGTGTAAGACGGGGGAATACGCGACTTCGTGTTGACGAAGAGGTCCCCCTCAATGTCTTAACGACTCTAGGACGCATGAGTCTTGACCCAACATCATCGATTGCACACTAACTAACGCCCTCCGGGGTCGTTAGGTCGTAACGATGTGTTTATCCTAGTCTGAATCCAGGGTTACCTCTCTCGAGTGTCAAACCCTAGATTCTCAAATCCAACCCTAATACCATAACAAGCATACTAATATCGTCATCAAATGATAAACACAATCGGACTTAAAAGCAACAACCATTA
Organism: Eucommia ulmoides; assembly: GCA_016647705.1. Taxonomy (NCBI): domain Eukaryota; kingdom Viridiplantae; phylum Streptophyta; class Magnoliopsida; order Garryales; family Eucommiaceae; genus Eucommia; species Eucommia ulmoides. The sequence continues at coordinate 34,899,556 of CM028339.1, read as the reverse complement.
AAGAAACGTATATTAAACCAATCGAGTATTTACACAACTACACATTTCCCTAACTAATCTCTAAATTACACTAACATGTTCTTAGCCAATACAATATTAAATCAAGAGGATATCATCATTATCAACCATAAACATTTAATACAAAGATGGAAACAAGGGAAGAAAAGCCAAATCTCAAAGTGGAGTAGTCTACTTTGGCCAAAGAACAATCCTCCCGAGCTTCCTCTTCTCCGTTGATGAACTTCCTCTTCTAGCTCTTCAAGGATTGGCCAATAACACTTCCTAAAACTAATCTAATCTAACTAAGGTAGAAGAGATCTCTCAAGAACAACCAAGCCCTTTCCCACGTCTAGGGTAAGGTTCTAAGGGGTCTAAGTCTTTTTTAGGTTTGGTGGAGAAAGGGGTTAAAAGGAGGGATTTGGAAAATATCTTCAAAATATCTAAAAATAGATATTTCTGTGTAGAGTGTCACCGCCTAAGCGGTGGTTCACCGCTTAGGCGGTGGCTTTAAGTCGGTTAAGCTTCTGTCGGTAACTTCGCCTAGGCGGTGGTTTTTCCGCCTAGGCGATGGCTGCTGGCATATCATTATGATCTTTTCTCGCCTAGGTGGTGGTTTTCTCGCCTAGGCGGTGGTTCAACCCTTCAGCACTCCAACATCCTGTCTCTTTTCCACCTAGGCGGTGATCTTCATTCACTGAAACCCTGTTTTGCACATTTTGTTCATCGTTTCTCCACCGTTTTCACTTGTTTCTCGCCTTTCGACATCCTTTCCCTGTTCTACACTAAAACAAACTAAAACACAATTAAATATAACTAAAACGCTTGAAAATTAACAAATCCGATTTAGAAATAGATAGGTTTTTCACACCTATCACGAAGCCCCCCCCCCCCCCCCCAGCGTGAGAGTAAGAGGTCAGAGATAAAAGATACAAAAACGTGTCAAGTATGTAAATAACGATTGAGCGTTAGAGTTTTTTAGGATTACCTCAGGCTTGCATAGCTTCTGGTATATGTAAGTATTGGAAATGATCAACTTTACCTAATCGGGACTAAACACGATTAATTAGGAGAAACCATGTGTTTAGCCAATAATCCGGGGCGTTGAGAAGATAATCACTAGGCTTGGGTTGTCGGACCCATTTACAAATGCACGTGGGCCTCTGTCAAGCCTGTGGAGATGAGCTGGTGGAGGAAAACGGAGATCCGTGAAGTCCTGGAGGAGAAACAGACTAAAATGGTGAGCCAATCGAGACAAATGGCTAAGTCCTCGAAGTTGGTCGTCCAAGACCACGGTGTGGAGTTCGAGGTGGCAGCGTTCCTATAAAGCACATTGTTCTTTCTTGGGTGCTGATAGGTGTGATCTACCTACATATTTCTAAACTGAATTAAGTTAGTTTTCGATCGTTTATATAGTATTTTATTATGTTTTAATTAGTTTTTATACTTTTTGTATTAAAACAGGTGTGTGGGGAAAAAAGATAGGAAACTGGAGTGAAAACAATGAGATCGAACAAAAAATGGTCGAAGAACGATAGAAAAATAAGCTCGGAGGTAATATTGTGAAAGAAGCCTACCGCCGCGGTGTCTAGACCTCCGTCGCGACGGTGAAAATGTGATAAGTGTAAATTACCCCTATATTTTCAAACCAAATTTATTAGTTTTCGAATACGTTTATAGTTATTTTTATATGTTTTAATATGTTTTTATTCTTTTTGTATTAAAACAGGTGTATGGGGTGAAAATGTATGAAATTGGAGCGTAAACGATCAATTCATATCGAGAACGATCGAAGAACAATGGAAAAATGAGCAAGACGACAAGATCTTGCAACCAGGCCCACTACCTAGGCGTCCAGACCACCGCCTAGGAGGTGATGATGCTGAGAAAGACTAAATGTCACGACTCGTCCCGGACACCCGTCATCCCAGGACCGGCGTGACGACAATATGACATTACCTGTTTCACTATTAACTTCTTTTACATTTTCATAATTACATAAATGTACTATACAATTTCAACATACAACAAATACATAACCTTTCACTATCTTATTATTCCTCTCTGACAGCTCAACTCAAAAACCTTCCAGATGACTCCACCTAATACCAGTAGGGGACCGTCTCCTAAGGAATTTACCTGCGAGTGTACTGCTTTCTTAGTAAAAACCATTTTTAACATAGCAACAATACATTTCATAAAATCCAACATTTAAATGGATCAAGCGTGAATAAATATAAACACCACACAGAGTTGGTAAAATCTCTAGTATCAAATAAGCAATGGAAGTAAAGCAATATAATTCAGTTTCCAAACACCCAATCAATAATAAGTCACCCAGTATATATAAAACACCACAATTTAAACACACATCTCAATCCCGCACCCATCGGCTAAGCTATAGTAATCGTTTTAACCTCACGATCGGGAGTTGCAATGGTACCGTAACCATCCATAGGATATGCCTTCCTAGCGGACCTAACTGCGCAGATCACCACCAACTGGACGTCTCCGGAGGCCAATAATATAAATCACCACATGACGTCAATCACCTTATAGTAACTATCCATCTGCCGAACCACCCTCCGGACAGATCATAATATAAACTATGACATAGTCAATTCAATAATATTATCACCAAATCACAAATAATTATCCCTCTGCCGGACCACCCTCCGGACAGACCATAATAATAATCACCACTTCAATAATATCGACAAAATCACAATTTCATCAATACCGTCAAAATCACCCTTGTCCACTTCTTTTTAACAAAACCCACTTTTAATTTAAAAAATCATGTTTTTCCCACCTTTTTATTAAAACCACCAAATTCAACAGATTATTTATAAAGTCTTTCGTTTTAAACCGAAACATTTCAATAGAAAACCATTTTACCAACTCACCCACAACTGGCTTGATCCATATAATTTATAAAATTTGTACAGTTATATAAACACATATCTCATCATATTTATATGGAAAATAATTTGGAAAGAAGGGCAGTACACTCACCTGATATACGCTTTCGTAACCTTTATCCGACTATCCCCTATCCGAACTCCAGTGCCTGCGAACCTAACGGTGACAGGGCCTAAATTAATACTTTTGTATAAAACAAACTAATCACACCATGAAATCCTAATTTCCTTAATTTCCTATTTCCCATCTTTTATTACGAAATATAACTATTCAACTAGTATCGTTTCGTTACGGTTTACTATTTATAAACTCTGTTCTTATAAACAATCTCAGGATTTATTATTTTTATTTAATTACTTTAAGGTTAGAAACTAAATTTAGAATTCACAACATAGATTAGAAAGGTTACCCGTTCCGAACCGATCGTGGATTTCCCTAAAATTCCATGTATTTCTGATTCTGCTCCCCACCGCCTAAGCGACGCCCCATCGCCTAAGCGACGTCACACCGCCTAAGCGACGTCCCACCGCCTAGGCGATCGAGTGGCTACTTCTCCCTTTCTCATAATTGCACTCTGCATTTTCACCGCCTGGGCGAAAATCCACCGCTTAGGCCGTAAATCGTCTTCATCCTCCTGCTCTGTTTTGAGATCTCAGCCAACTCTCTCCCTCTCTTCTCACCATAGGCTCACACCCACACAAAACAACACACCCAAACCTCACCACCACACTCCCACAACATATAAAACACACACAAACCCAGACAATCGCCGACCACCGGACACTCACCAATGAACCCACCTTCACCTCTCTCTCTTCTCTATTTTCCGACGGCACACACACACACCTGCTCCCCCACATACATACACAACAATACACACACAACACACTTGACGAAGGACGAGAGTAGAACACGTACATACCACACACGGTCGGAAAATGAAATAGCACACACATATACATTGCCGCACCACCGACGAACCAGACCAGCACCAAATCCTTCTCTCTCTTTTTTTTTGTTTTCTGCTTTGGTTTCCCGTTAGTCAACCCATGATGACTCATAAACCACCACCAGCGAACCCCACACGATCGGCAATAAAAATCCCGCCGGCGGTCCTCTCTTTCTCTCTTTTCTTTATCTTCCTCTCTCTTTCCCGATTTTTCTCACAGTTTCTCGATCTTTCTCGCTCTTTCTTTGCGTGTGTAGGAGTCTACATATATATATAGTTATAATTACATAATTCTCCCCTTTTTATTTCTTAAAATAATAATTGGACCCAATTCAAATTTTGAGATTTTTAACAATTTCGAATTAATGCCTAAAACTTTAATTCACATAATCAATATCGTAATTCTCCCCCCCCCCCCGATATTCTCAAAATATATTTTAAAACCTGACTTGAATTATTCGTATATAAAAGGTCGGGGTCCTACACTAAAGGCCACTGACGGATCACCGCCTAGGCAGAGAAATCCTTTGCCTAGGTGGAAATCCAGCAGAGAATTTGACAGATGGCTACTGACAGCCCACCGCCTAGGTGGGGAAATCCTTCGCCTAGGCGAAAATCCAGCAGAATGTTTTCCACATCCACCACTGACTCCACCACCTAGGTGAACTTTAACCGACATACTCCTCCACCTAAGCGAAAATTCCACCGCCTAGGCGGATGCCTCTGCACAGTTTAGATATTTTTGAGATATTTTTCGGCCTATTTATACCCTTCTCTCCTTCTCTCTTCCGACTTATTCTGCCCCTAAAGCTTTAGGCCATATTTTAGGGTTAGGTTTAGGGATTTTTGAGGGAGATCTCTCAACCCGAGGTGGAGGATGAAAAGGGAAGCGATCGTTCGACGGTTCTAGCGGCTATTCTTCGGATATTGGCTAAGTCGCTTGTTTCTTCTCTTTGTTTTATTTATTTTGGTAGTTGTTGAGCATGTTTATGTTATTTTACATTGTATACGTGATTATGGGCATTGGCTAAACATAGGTTGTATAGGGATTATTAATATAATTTATGAAAACGTTGTTTAGTTGAGTTTGTGTTTTGTTTGTGATTGTTCTTTGTCATGTTGATTGTGTGTGTCGTATTGTTTGTTTATCATGCTTATATTTACATATAAAGAATACAGGGTTTGACAAATCCCAGATTCAGACTAGAATAAACTAACGCAATGATTCAATAACCCGGGAGGGAATTGGATTGTGGGCAATCGATGAGATTGGGGTAAGACTCACGTGACCTAAAGTCGTTAAGACGTTGAGGGGGACTTCAGCATTGATGCGAAGTCACGTATTCCCTCGTATTACACTTGGTAGAGGTGACGGATAAGTTTTAGAACTGAGATTGTCGATAGGGTAAACACAACGCGACGATCCAATAACTCGGGATGGAGTTGGATTGTGTACAATCAATGATGTTGGGGCAAGACTCACGCGGCTTAGGGTCACTAAGACGTTGAGGGGGACTTCTTCGTTAATGCGAAGTCATGTATTCCCCCGTATTACACTCATGAGAGGTGGAGGAAGAGTTTATGAACTGAGATTGTCATATAAGTCGAATGCCGTTAACATAAACTAAAACAAGACTGAACACGAATTCATAAATGAAACTAATCCCTAGACAACTTATTCTCTCAAAACTATCCCATATTAATATTAGTATTAGTATAGATTAAATTAGGCTATATTAGTATTAGTATTAATTAATTAAATTCCATTTTTGTTGCCTAGATAAAGTCAGGTTATGACAATCGCGGTACTCGATAGTAACAACCCCAATCCCTGTGGATACGATACCCGACCGAAAGGTCCATTATACTAAAACTTGACTGACTTACCTTGCTAAACATCTATCGCCACAGCGCGACACCACTGCCGCGACACTATAGATGTAAGATGTCAACCAATTCCACCGCTGTCTTCACCGCTTAGGTGATCAACTGACCGACCTACTCACTGCCGTGACAGTGGCCTTTGCACAGCTTAGATATTTTTATTTGATATTTTGAGATATTTTTCCAATATATATCCTCTCTCCTCCCTCATTTTCGCTCTCTCTTCGGCCACTAGAGCCCCTTGGGCTATACTTAGGGTTGGATTTAGAAGTTTTAGAGGGAGAGCCCACATCCCGAAGTGGAGGAAGATGGCAGAGCAATCGTTGAACGCTTCTTAGCGATAAATCTTCAAACGAGGCTAAGTTCTTCGATTTCTTCCCTTATTTCTTTAACTTAGGATATTGTGAGCATGTTTAGCTCGTTCTTTATTTGTAAATACGGTTATGGCCGTAGTTAAACATGAATTGTATAGGGATTAACAATAAATTTATAAATATGTGTTGGGATGATTTTGGTGTTGCGTTTATGTTTGTTCTTCGTAGTTTGGTTGTATATATCATATTGTTTGTTTATCATGATTAAGTAGATAAATGGAGAATATGGGGTTCGACAAACCCAGATTCGGATTAGGGTAAATAAACGCCACGATTCAATAACCTGGTCGGGGTTAGGATTGTGGACAATCGATCACGTTGGGGGCAAGACTCACGTGACCTAGGGTCGTTAAGACGTTGAGAGGGACTTCTTCATTGAATCGAAGTCATGTATTCCCCCGTCTTACACTCAGAAAAGGTGGCGGTGGAGTTTTAGAACCGAGATTGTCGATAGGGTAAACACAACATGACGATCCAATGACCCGGTCGAGAGTTGGATTGTGTACAATCAATGATGCTGGGTGAGACTCACGTGACCTAGGGTCGTTAAGGCATTGAGGGGGACTTCTTCATTGACTCGAAGTCATGTATTCTCCCGTCTTACACTCGGGAGAGGTGGCGGTGGAGTTTACGAACTGAGATTGTCAAATAGGTCGAACACTGTAAATGTAAGTAAATCGAGATCAAACATGTATTTGTAAACACGTTAATCACTAGGAAATTCTTTTCCCTAAAATGTATTAGTATATTAGTATAGATAATTTAGGTTATATTAGTTTAGTTTAATTAATTATTTACATTTTTGGTCGCCTAGATAAAGTTAGGTCATGACAAACGCGGTACTCGATAGTAACGCCACCAATCCTTGTTGATACGATAACCTGATCTTTCAAGATCACATTATACTAAAACTTTGACCTCGTACACTTGCGAGTAGTCAATACGCGATGATCGAATCATCTGCCGTCACCAAGTTTTTGGCACCGTTGCCGGGGATTGGTCATTAGGCGAATTCAATTTTCGGCGATCGCTACCAAGTTTTTGGTAATAATTGTCGGAGAGTGTTTTGTCATTTATTATTGATATTGTGAGTAAATGACCTAATTTTACTTTAGGCATTTCTTTTGTATATAATTTTTGTTTCTTATACAGGGTACTTGCCGATGTTAGATCGACATGTATTGATGCATCCCTTTCGATGGGATTCCAAGCCGTTTATTTTGCGGGGCCACACACATAAAACGGTGAGGCGTTTCGTTGAAAGATCAAGCCGATCAAAGCAAAACCTCGCCAAGTTTGAGGGCATTCTGAAAATGTGGAGTCGAGGACATTAAACCACGCACTTCTTGGGAGGCAACCCAAGGTCAAATAAATTAAATCCATCATAGCCGAATTTATTCGGAGGCGAGATTCTCTCGCCTCCCAGGTACGTGTTCTAAACTTCCTTCATCAGCATGCTTATATTTTATATGTTGAGAATGATGATTGGGTTCACTGAGGACACTATCCATTTTGAGTTCAGAAGTGATATGTAGTATTTAGTATTGTCAGTAAATGTGTTATTGTTTTATCGTGTGCATGTGTGTTTAGGTTAGAATGTGTTTATGTTTTTGTGTTGTTGTCTGCATGCTAAGTTTTGCATTCGTTTGGGCTATTACCCGATGATGAAAATTACCCCTGGTTGTTTTCGAAGTCAAGGGTAATACCCATGCATGTGTGTTCTGTGTGCTTGACAATGCGATTTGGTAAAAATTATTGTAGATCCTAATTTGCACGAGCACATAAACTCAATGTATTTTTAGTCAATTGATTTGAGGACGATTATCGATTAGCCAAACTCATGACAAATTAAGGATTTTAGAACCTGATTGAGGGGAAGCTTGAGGTGAAATCCTAGGCGAGGTAGTTTAGGAGACATGATTTAGGCAGTCATTTTCTCGCTTGAGCATTTTTAAGCCTACCCTGTAATATGTTTATCCCTCGTTACTCTGTCGAATCCTAAATGACATTTCAATTCTAAATACATAAACAAATACCCTAGCCAGTGGATCTTTTTCTAAACCTTAATTGCTGAATTTAAAGGCATATTTGAGTGAATCCAGCTAGCAATTGCAAATGCTACTTGATGTGAGCGGTTGGGTTTAGGGCGAACTTCTTATTGGTTCAGTATTTGAGTACTCACTTTATCGTTTTTCTTTCATTTTAAAACCACACCCATGAAATCATACTAATCAAATAAGTTTTTTTTTTTTTTGGGGGGGGGGGGGGGTGTGGTTAGTTAAAAAAAAAATGCATTTCTTTTTAACAAGTGAGTACGTCGGACTTAAATGTATGTTCGGGATTGTTTCCAATCTAAGTATGGGGGTTTGAGAGTGAATGTCTCAAGCATTGAGCCTTGGGTAACGTTAAGATAATAACGTTAACCCGTTTTCAATTCTGAAATACCCTTGGCCAACTATTCCTTAATCAAACTAAGTCATTATGATCTTTTTGAATTACTAAGCCTACATTAGTGAAGAGTGGATCCTAATCAGGCATATGAAAATCCTAGTCCTTCACAGTCTAAGTCATGAGTTTCGTCAGTGATAATCCAATCCGGTCATTGTAGAGCCGTATTATTGAGTCTCGCCCTAACACGTTTACATGATCTAGAATAGCATTCACCATTATTGCATGTCGAAATTCTAGAACCACATGATGTGTTTTATCGCCTGAACTCGATATGACTGGTGATTGTTGAGGGAAAACATGACTTGGTCGTTAGAAGAATGTAAAACTCACATGTCGTTATATTTAGATTGTTTTTAGGATGTTTGTTATTTAAATTTAGTTGTGTTTTTCATTTTTGTGTGTGTGTTTGGCTCGAGAACTAGCCAAATTCCAAGTTTGGGGGTATTTGATAGGTGTGATGTACCTACATATTTCCAAACCAAATTAAGTTAGTTTTTGAGTGTTTATATAGTATTTTATTACGTTTTAATTAGTTTTTATATTTTTTGTATTAAAACAGGTGCGTGAGGGCAAAAAGATAGGAAACTGAAGCGAAAACGATAAGATCGAACCACAAATGGTCAAAGAACGGTAGAAAAATAAGCTCGGAGGCAATATTGTGAAAGAAGCCCACCGCTGCGGTGGTGAAAATGTAGAGACTGACTTACCTTGCTGAACATACACCGCCGGTGTAAGACCTCGATTTAGCACATACGTCATTTTAGTTGCATTTTAGAACAATTGGAAAAATTCGAGGTGAAATTGGGTCAATTAAAAATTCAAATTAAAAGTTTAAGGGTGAATTTGCAAATTTAGAAAACAGTCTATCCAAAAATTTGCATTTAACTTTTGAATTAAAACTTTTGGGAGTGAGATTGCAATTTAGAAAATGTTAAGGGTGAAATTACCATATTAGACTCTTATAAATGGTGAATTGAATTCAAAAGATGATTTTTAGAAATTAGGGGGGAGGGAAGAGTAAATAAGCAAATGGGTTCTAGAAACATATAGAAATCCATATTTTCTTACTGACTGTTGCCGTGAGATCAACCGATGGGCAGAGGATTTGGGAAGTGGACGACGTGGCTTGAAGATGGAGCATTTTGGTCCACTAATTACATGCATATATATATATTCATGCCCGTAGTGCATTAAAGGGGAGGAAAAATCTGGAATCAAAGACAGAAAATCTAGAGAGAGAGAGGGTTTGGCCGGTGACCTCATGAGTGAGGGTGTGTATTTCGATCGTCGCCGGAGTGGGTATCGCCATTTAGGCCGGTGGTGTGTGTGTTGCTGTGAAGGGTGTCCGGGGTGGGGTGTGACAGCCGGGGTGCGATACCACCATCGTGGCGCTGGAGTTGCAGGATGTCAACCAAGTCCACCGCTGTCTTTACCATCAAGGCGATCAACTAACCAACCTACTCACCGCCGCAGCGGTGGCCTCTGCACAACTTAGATATTTTTATTAGATATTTTGAGATATTTTGCCTATATATATACCCTATCCTCCCTCCTTTTCGCTCTCTCTTCGGCCACTCGATCCCATTGGGCTATACTTAGGGTTGGATTTAGAAGTTTTAGAGAGAGAGCTCACTTCCCGAAGTGGAGGAAGACGACGGAGCAATCGTTGAACGGTTCTTAGCGATAAATCTTTGGACGAGGCTAAGTTCTTCGATTTCTTCCCTTATTTCTTTAACTTAAGATATTGTGAGCATGTTTAGCTCATTCTTTATTTGTAAATACGGCTATGGCCATAGTTAAACATGGATTGTATAGGGATTAATAATAAATTTATGAATATGTGTTTAGATGATTTCGGTGTTGCGTTTATGTTTGTTCTTCGCAGTTTGATTGTGTATATTGTATTGTTTATTTATCATGCTTAGATAGATAAATAGAGAATACGGGATTTGACAAACCCTGGATTCGGATTAGGGTAGACAAACTCCTCGATTCAATAACCCTATTGGGGTTAGGATTGTGGACAATCGATGACGTTAGAGCAAGACTCATGTGACCTAGGATCGTTAAGACGTTGAGGGAAACTTCTTCGTTGACTCGAATTCATGTATTCCCCCATCTTACACTCGGGAGAGGTGGCGGTGGAGTTTACGAATCGAGATTGTCAAATAGGTCGAACATCGTAAACGTGAGTAAATCGAGATCGAACACGTATTTGTAAACATATTAATCCCTAGGCAATTCTTTCCTCTAAAACATATTAGTATATTAATATAGATAATTTAGGTTATATTAGTTTAGTTTAATTAATTATTTACATTTTTGGTCGCCTAGATAAAGTTAGGTCATGACAAACGCGGTACTCAATAGTAACAACACAAATCCCTGTGAATATGATAACCCGATCTTTCAAGATCACATTATACTAAAACTTTGACCTCGTATACTTGCGAGTAGTCAATACGCGAGGACCGAATCCTTTGCCGTACAGGTGCAAAGGAGATTTCAGGGAATGAGCCCTGGTCGACATATGCTCCTGTTTGGTACTCTCGATTCCTGAATGTGGCTACGTCACGGTGAGGGTGGACACATGGCAGGGATCCTGGTGCTAACTCGATGATGCCCAAAAATACCCTCATTAGTTTCCCCTAGCCTTGGGCAGCGAGGGAAGCGAGACGATCAGTGATATCAACTTTTGGTAAAAATGGGTGTGCTAAAGGTTTCGAAGCACAAGAAATATCCCTTGACAGTTCTCTAGAGCTTTCTGCCGACCAGAGGCCAGCGCTCCTAGTCTGCAGTCCTTAAACCTTATAGCGCTGTTCTCTAGGCAAGTGGAGCTCCTACGAGGCAGGCACCTCTTCTGGGTGACCTTATTGATAGGTTAGATTTTGAGCGGTACTTCTCGAACCGTTAACATATTTTGGGATGGCCAATTTAGGATAGCCCACATATGGCCGTGCACCAGGCAGAGATAGCACGGCAAGACAACCGTAAATTTTCTCAATTTTCTGGACGACTTTTTTTTCATTCGTTAACGTCTTCTAGGGGGACCAATTTGGGATAGGCCCCCATATGGCTAGGTACTGGGTAAAGATAGCATGATAGGGTAGTTTTAAATTTTCTCAATTCTCTAGACATATCTTTCGGATCGTTAACGTCTTCTGGGGGGGACTAATTTGAGATAAGCCCCTATGTGGCCGGGCACTAGGCAAAGATAGCATGATAGAGCGACCGTAAATTTTCTCAATTTTATAGGCGGCTTTTCTCAAATGGTTAACATATTCTGGGGGACTAATTTGACATAGGCCCCCATATAGCCACGCACTAGGTAGAGATTACACGGCAGGGCGTCACCAAAATTTTCTAATTTTCTGGGCGGTATTGTTTAAACTTTGAACAACTCCTGGGCATAGACTGACCTTCATCGCAGAGAATAAGACAACAGTGAATTTCAAGAGCGTATGTACAGTGGACGGGTAGGGCGGTGGGGCAGGCACATCCCTCAGGGGTGCCGGGCACATATGGTGACTTGTCGGCTAGCCAGGGGGAAAGTTGGCCACTGATAGCCCTAGCCAGCACTTTGTATCCCTGAATTTTTGCACCTTCTTTCACTTTGAACTCCCTAAAGTTTGATCAGGTATTTCAGTTTGCACACTTGAATTTTTTGGGGCACCATCTTGATGCCATACACCCCTCAAATTTGCATTACCGAAGTTTGGCCATTATTTGGCATTCCGCACCCTTGAGTTTTGTGCCATCACTTTGGTATTTTCCATCACTGAGTCTTGCCTAGTATTTCAACACGGCAATTTCTGCAGTTACTTTCATGATGGGTGAGACCTGAGGGGAGAAGGTACTGAGCATGTTAGGGTGTTAATCGCTTAGAACTCTAGTTGACATATTTGAAGAAGGCCCCCACCCATACCTTATCAGCAAGACATAGTACGATAGGAAAATGGGAGCAAGATAAGATGATGTCAGCCAGAAGATATGAGAGGAAGCTTCTAGACAGTGCTCTTGGATGGATCTGCATTTTTGGAGAGGATCTCCATTTGGACCCTACCAGCTAGGAGTAGTACGGCAAGACAGTTCCCGCCAAACCTGTTGATGTCAGCCATGGGGCGCCGAAGCTGAACTCTTGGATGGCACCTTTTGGAAGGATCACTATGTTAATCCTATTGGCTAGGTCAGTGAGAAGACCAAACTGGAGGTGATAGGGTATTGAAAGAAGGGCTCTAGATATCTAGAGCTCCAAGAGAAGATGGCTAATGACTTCCTAGAGGCAGGGAACTAGGCCACCATAATGGCTATCCACAACTTGCATCATGATTTCCTCGTCGGCCCTGGGGAGATGTACTTCTCAAAGTTGGAGGACGGTACCGAGCACAAAGGCGTTGGGCAGAGAGATACAGGGAAAGACAGTGCTGAGAAGATGGCCCCCAATGAGGGAGAAATTGATGCTCATTCTGCTCGCATGGATACCCCTCAAGACGAGGGCGTGAAAGACCAAGCTCAGGGCCATCGCTTTTTAAGCACTTAGGATTTTGTAGACTTTTTTTCACTTATTCTTTCTTTTTTGCACGTGAGTGTATAAGATTTTGAGCGGCATAACCAGGGCACTTCATAGTCTACTATTTTCTCCCAACATTTTCGTCAAGTCGCTTTCTGCTTGGTACTGTTTTCAGATTTGTAAAATTTTGAAAAAAAATTGAAAAAACTTCTCGTCTCTGCCCAGGACCATGGACCACTAGCTCCTTGGTCCAGGATATGAGTTGATTGTCAAGAAATTGTGTGGTGGACTTAGGAAGAGGATTTCTTAGGATGCCTAGTTCTCTTGGTCTACAAGGGCAACGTGGCAGTTGGTCCCCTTATGGCCAGGGTCATTGGAGAGTTCTTCGTAGTCAAGTTAACTCAAGATCCTTTCAGGTTATCTCAATTGAGTTTATGTAAGAACTCCTTTCCCCTTAGAACGCTAGACTTATAGTCAACTGGTAGGGAAATGTACGTAGTTGCAGGCCCTCAGACTCGATCAATACCCTGCCCTTGGTGGATGACCTTGGTATTTTCTCGGGTATAGACTATTGACATCTGGAGAGGGTTTTAATTGTTACCCTAGACACTGAGCACCACGATAAGGCTTATGAAGAGACATTCACAACATCGAGAGTTGGGATGTTGATCTAGAGAATCATCCGTGACTCGAAGGGGTCAGAATGCTATTGAGGAGAATCATCCGCGATGCAGAGAGTCGGGATGTTGACTTGGAAAATCATCCATGACTTCAGAGGTCAGAATTCCACTGTGGAGAGTCATTTGCAATGCCAGGAGTTGAGATGTTGATCTGGAGAATCATCCATGACTTTGGGGGTCAGAATGCCGCTATGGAGAATTATTCGCGATGCCGAGAGTTGGGATGTTGATCTTGAGAATCATTCATAACTCTGCAGGGTCGAAATGCTATTTAGTGGAGAGAACAAAAGGCTCATTGCACAAAACACCTTGTCTATTTTGACAAGCAAAACTGCAACACTTTGGAAAAATTAGAAGTTGTATACAAAAGTAGATCTTCTCTATAGAAGTAGAGCTTTAGACGACTAGTGTCTCGTGGGTGCCTGAGAAGTACACCTTCTTCTGTTTCAAGATCATAGGTGCCTAGATGTGTAATGATAGGTATAAATTATCTATCTATTTCTAAACCGAACTTGTTAGTTTTCGAGTATGTTTAGTATGTTTTATTATGTTTTAATTTGTTTATATTCTTTTTGTCATAAAACAGGTATTTGGGGTAAAAATAAGGACTAAAACGGTCCTTAATTGGTCAAATCGGAGCAAGCACGGTGGAAGAACGATGAAAAAACAAGCACGGAGGCAAAATTCAGAAAAAAAGGCTACCACCGCGACGGTGAAAATGTAGAGAGGGCCTAATCTTGTTGGACATCCACTGCCGCAGTGGTGAGATCCACCGCCGTGGCGGTAAAACTTCAAGATGGTCCCTAAATCCACCGCTGACTCCACCACTCAGGCAAAGATTAAACCGACCTACTTACCGTCGCAACGGTCACTCTGCGGATATGTTAGGATATTTTTGTGATATTTTTTAGCCTATATATATCCTTCCTTCTCCTTTATTTCAAGGGTTAGACATTTTGGGAAGTCTTGAGAGCTCCGAGGCCATTCGACCAAGGGAAGATCACGTTGCGAAGAATGAGAAAGCGTTCTTGAAACGGTTTTAGCGTCGGATCTTCGGATAAATGGCTAGTTTCCTCGTTTCTCTATTTTTCTCTTAGATTTGGTTGAATGTTTGTATATGTTTAGATTGTTTCTAGTTGTATATAGGGCTACGACCATGTTTAGCTAAACAAATATTGTCTAGGGCTTGATTGAATTTATGAAAATGTTGTTTATATAAAATTGATATTTTGTTAGTGGTTGTTCATGTTTATCTGATTGTGTTTGCCATGTTGTATTGTTTATTATGCTTGTTATGATATACCGAGAATACGGGGTTTGACACTTGGGAAAGGTAACCCCGGATTCGGACTAGGGTAAACACAACGCGATGATCCAATAACCCGGAAGTGAGTTGAAAAATGTGCAATCAATGACGTTAGGGCAAGACTCACGTGACCTAGGGTCGTTAAAACGTTAAGGGGGACTTCTTCATTAACGCGAAGTCGCGTATTCCTCCATCTTATACTAGGGAGAGGTAGCGAGAGAGTTTACAAATTGAGATTGTCGAATAGGATGAACACCATTAATGAAAATAGATTGAAACGAACACGTTTAAGTGAACGATATAAATCCCTAGGCAATAATTCCCATAAACGTCCTACCAATATATTAGTATAATTAGATTAATTAATTTAGTATTAGTATTAATTAATTATAACTATCATTTTTGTCACCTAGATAAAGTCGGGTTATGATAATTATGGTACTCGACAATATTCTCAACTAATCCCTATGGAACGATATCTAACCAAAAGGTCCACTGTATTAAAACTTGACCTCGTGCACTTGTGAGGCAAATCAATTAGCAGGCGAACGAATTCGCCCCAGTCATGTGACCCTGGTGACTCTATACATCCTCGGAGCTGAATTTTCTATGGATGACGTTGATTTCACCAACCATACGCTGGTGATCGTCCTCAGCCTCAATCATCCGGGGCTGTAGACAGTTGTAGTTCTCTCGTCTTCTTTAGGTCCAAGGCTCTCTCTGAGGTTCATCATCATCAGACTGCTCCTGATTTTCTCTCTGAATATAGTTCCCAAGATAGCCTCTTCGGATGAGAGATTCAATCTCCTACCAAAGCTGGCAGTAGTTTTCTGTAGAGTGGCCTATATCTCAGTGGAATTCATAGTACTTGGCCATCGACCTCCCAGCCGGCCTTTCTCTTGGGGGGGCAGAGAAGGGAATAAATCACGCCCTGAGTTTTCTATGAATATAGAGGCTACCGAGGCCGTGAGCGGAGTGAACCCTGGTTGGTGATGCCCTGGGGGAGAAAGTGGCCTTTTGTCCCTGGGCAGGGGGCCGGACCTCCTTTCAGTTTGTAATCTTCTCAAGCCTTGAGCTTGATTTGGACCTCGATCCCCCGGTCCCTTTGGCTTGTTCACCATTTTCTTTTCTCTTTCGGCTGTAATACAAAGATCAGTACTATAGAACCTAGTCTCACGATCTAGAGCCTGATCGAGAGTTAGAGTAGGATTCGAGCAGAGGTCATAAGACAACTGCTGATGTCAGAGCTCGTTAATAAATGTGTTCAGTGCAATACCTTTAAGGAGTTTATCGCATGCATTAGCTTCTCAGTTGAAGTGCTCGACGTAATCTTCTAAGGATTCACCCAGTTCTTGCTAGAGAGTAAAGACATAGGCCATAATCTTTAGTCGCCATCAGGAGCAAATGAAACTGTTGATCCTAAGATTTTGCTGAACAATTAAGTATTGATATTTTGGTGAAACTAATGTTTAATTGAAGTGTTTTAGTGATTTAAGTTCCAATAATAAAGACGTCAAATTAAATGGATGCTAAATAAAGATGTCAAGATGATGAAGAAGAATTAAGAGTTTGAAAAAATTAGGAAAAATAACGCAGGTGAATCTTAACTCTTAATATCCTATTTAGGAACACACACATGGCACAAAATGTATTTTATCTTTTATGTGTGTTTTGATTAAGTTAAATTATTTGTTCCTATGTGAAATAAGAAGAAATAATTTTGAATGACTAAAATGGAATATAAGAATATTAGTGGAGCTAATTAAGAGAAGAAAATGGTTAAAGGAGCGAAATCGTAAAAGAAAATGAATTAAAAACTTATTTAGAGAAGAGATCCAGTGACAACAATCGACTGGTGCGTTGACCGGTGAAAGAAGACTGAACTATCTGAATCAAGGAGTCAACTGATAGGTCGGCCAGTGAAAGAAGGCTGAACTCTCTGAATCAAGAGGTCGACTGATAGGTCGACCGATAAAAGAAGGAAGAACTCTCTGAATCGACAAGTCGACCGCACGGTCGATCGATGAACTACATTATCTACATCCTGAATCTCTCAGTCGACCGATGAACTACATTGTCTACATCCTGAGAGATTTGAAAGATGTTTTTAAGTAGAATTGAACCTAAATGAAGTCCTTATGATATAAGGGGTCTATAAGAGCTTTTAATTGTCATGATACATGTAAACTAGCCGTTATAAGGCTGATTTCATATTCCTATATATACACTTGCGAATTTTTATTTATGACTAATCATTCTAACAGAGGGAATTCATATATTATCAAGAGAGATCAGAATATATCAATTGAGTGAGCTTTTCTAAGAGATATCTTATTGAGAATTGAGTGAGCTTTTCTAAGAGAATCATTTTCTAATCATTGCTGCTACCGATTTGAAGTTATATTGCAATATTGTTTTCTTTCGGTGGATTCAGGGTGAGATCTTTCCAAATTGCTTATTATTTGTTTATTGATTTTACATTTAGAAATTGATCTTAGAAATTATTTCTAATTTTTTATGAAAATAGTTTTACAAATAATTTCTTGAATCTGATTACGTGCTCCAATTTGCTACCCATATCTTGTTAAAATCAAATTTTTATATCTCACGTATTTCTATCACTAGTTGGGATATTAATTGAGTTATTGTTTATCTGGGGTGGTAGAAGCTCCGAGTGAGATTCACTTCCTATCAATTTTTGTATTGGTGAGTTGTGACGAGTTAACTACCATTGGGGGTATTTAATCAAGGGTAGTCAGGTTTCAGTCTTTTCCTGTAAAGAGATTGAGGTAGTGATTCTTCCTGAATAAGAATTGTGTTTTTGAGTGATTTGTAAAGATTCCATCCTTACTTGTGAAAATGATCATTGGAGTGTTTGTGAGAGGTTTTGATTGAGAAAAGGATATTGTAAAGGTTGATTTTGAGCCTGTAAAAGAATCGGTGTATGGGTTTGGTTCCTACCTTTAAAGGGATCTTGGTTTTAGTGGGTGCGACCTCCGTGGATCTCGGGGGACTGGATTAGCCAAGAGTAACTTAGTGAACCAGTATAAATCTTTTATGTGCTGCATTATTACTTTGTTATTTTTGCTGTTTGGGTGTGCACATAGATTGATAATATTTTCGCTGTGTTATAAAGATAATAATTAATTTAGGCTTAAAATTAATTATTTGATTTATTCAAGTTTTATTCTGATTATTTTTAATTATCCAATTCACCCCCCTCTTGGGTATTCTACTGGGCCAAGAGAAACGAACCAGGAATAACTCATCGAGCTCCCAAAAGGTGGAGATGGATGTTAGCCTCAGGCCCTGAAACTAGGACCTCACTACCCCTATGAGGTTGATGGGAATGGCTCTACACCGAAAAGCTACGAAGGCCACTTACATGTCTATATGAGACTTGAACATGGATAGGTGGTCAATGGGATCTAACTTTCTATTATACAAACTCATCTGGGGGTGAGTAAAGCTCATTGGCACTACTTTTTCTAGAACTTCTTCCACAAATGGTGATCTCACCTTCATAATAATGTCTTGTCCTGCCTGACCTCTATTCGCCTCCTAGAGGCGGGCTAACATGTCAGCTAGGTGGCACTCTATAGCTTCTCTTGCTCTGGGCTCCCCCTGTATATGACTACTTGTAGCTTAGTCCATAGAGTGATGGGAGAGAGGTGAGTAAGAGAATTCGCATTGTCCCCTAGGATCAGACTTGGCTGGCCAATGGGGAGCTCAACTGTTGGGGGACGCTGATAGCTCCCTTACTGTATATCCACGAAGTAGAGGAGATGAGGATCTTGGCGATATCAGGGGGTCCTCTACACTCTTGTAAATTCGTAGTCGTGAGACAAGGGTGGTCCCCAGGCACACGCCCATTCAGAGATTCTATACGAATGTCGTGGTCTAGAGGTCTCTCATTGGGCTTTGAAGTTTGGAAAGCTGGTACTCCTAAACGGGAGGCAGCGGTAGGTGTGCGATGAGGTGCTGCACACAAGACTTGAATTTGCCCATCTGGCGCTTGAGGAGATCAATCCGAGATGCCTCTATAGCTCTCGAGGCCTACTCTGCAGACCCTAGTGGCACAGTAGATGGCACTGTCTTGTCTTAAGGGGGCAATTACCCTCGTTGGTGAGAGTTGGGGTGTGTGTGATAGGTGTAAAATACATATCTACTTCTAAACCAAATTTTGTTGTTTTCAAGTGTTTTATTTATATTTAATTGCATTTTAGTTTGTTTTTAATTAATTCAAGTGTAGGGATGCAAACAAGCGACAAACGAACAAAAACAGT
The DNA here is from genome assembly GCA_016647705.1 of Eucommia ulmoides. Taxonomy (NCBI): domain Eukaryota; kingdom Viridiplantae; phylum Streptophyta; class Magnoliopsida; order Garryales; family Eucommiaceae; genus Eucommia; species Eucommia ulmoides. Next base: position 34,880,197 of record CM028339.1, on the reverse strand, counting down.
GAAAAAATGTTGAAGAAACAAGGTTTCAAGATCACAGAAGCCACCGCCATGGTGAGGAAGTCACTGCCACGGCTGGAAGAATGCAAAGGATGTGCTTAAAAATGAACAAGAACCACCGCCTAAGCGGAGAAGCGTTAGAGAGTTGGTGTATGTTGGGGTGGTGAACCACCGCCTAGGGGGAGAACCGTCAGAAAGTTGAGAGCTGCTTCACCGCCTAGGTGGAAAACAGTCATAATGTTTTGTTCCAGCTACCACCTAGGTGGAAAGCAAACTGACTTAACCTCCACCTAGGTGATAACACTCTGCACAGAAATATCTTTTTTTAGATATTTTCTGAGATATTTTCAAATCCTTTACTTAAAACCTTATCTCACCCACTTTAGAAGATGATACTTGGAGACCCCTTACATCTTAGATAATTTAGGAGTAGATTATATTAGTTTTAGGAAGTGATTTTGGCCAATTCTTGAAGAGCTAAAAGAGGAAGTTCATCAATGGAGAAGAAGAAGCTCGGGAGGATCATTCTTTGGTAAAAGTGGACCACTCCACTTTAAGATTTGATTTTTATTTCCTTGTTCTATCTTAGTATCTTAATGTTTTAGTGTGATTTCCTCTTGGTTTAATGTTCTAATGGCCAAGATCATGTTAGTTTAGTTAGATATTAACTAGGGTTAGATGTAATTCATGTAAATACCTTTTTGGCTGAATATAAGTTAATTTTAATGGTTTGTTATCCAATTCCAATTGTGTTTATTGTTATTTCACATTTATTATGCTTGTTACGATAAATCGAGAGTACGGGGTTTGACACTAGGAAGAGGTAACCCAGAATTTGGATTAGGGTTAAACACAACGCGAAGATTCAATAACCCAGGAATGAGTTGGAGAGTGTGCAAGCTATGAGGTTGGGTCAAGACTCACGTGGCTATGTGTTCAGAAAGACGTTCGAGGGAGACTTCGGCGTCAACGCGAAGTCATGTATTCGCTCGCTTTTCACTCGGAAGAGGAGGCGAGTGAGTTATAGATACCGAGATTGTTGGATGAGATAATAACCGTTATTGATAACTAAACTAAGCCAAATAGGTACTAAGTGAATGAAAGCGATCCCTAGTTAATTAGTGTAATTAGAATTAATCCTTAGGAGTAGTTTTAATTAGTTGAATTTAAATATTAAATTGAATTGTCAGGATAATATGAGACTACGTAAATTGCAGTACTCAATTATTCACACTTTTCCTGTGGACACGATACCCGATCTTAACCGATCTACTATTCTAAAACTTTGATCTCGTATACTTACGAGTGTAAGTAGCAGCGTATTCACGTGCTATCAAGGTTTTGGCGCCGTTGCCGAGGATTGTGTGAATTTTAAGTTGATATTGCGAAATAGTGGTCGAATGTTAATCCTGACATTTATTTTGTTTTATTTTTAATTTTTATTTTTGTTTTATTTTTGTTTTATTTTGTTAGTGTGATCAAGCTATGTGAGAAACGATGAAAAAGATTGGAATTCTTAACTATCAATCCCAAGATCGAGCTTATCTTGAAAATAATAAGGAGAGAGAGGGGAAGCCGACTTCAAGCCATTGATCTTGCTTCGACTGAGCATTTAAGCCCAAATTCCTTGTCTATGGGGAATTTTGGTGAAAAATGCTTAGCAACACGAAAGTCCAGCTGGGGACGGTAAAGCAGGCGTAATAGTTTTTGAATTGAAACTAAGGGTATCAATTTTTATCCGATTTTTGCTATTTTTTGTTTCGGAGGCCAGATTGGTCTCGGAGCGTGTTTGGAGGTAAATTAAGGAGTGAGAATATTTGAGATATATTTCACACTTAAAATCGTTGAAAAAGCAAAGTGGAAATGCATGGTGTGGAGCCTTTGTGTGAAAAATTGAATAAAAAATTGAAAATCCAGTTGCAGGCTCACCGCCGCAATGCTAGACTCACCATCGCGGCGGTGAAAATGCAGTAAGTTAAGTTTCAGCACAAACGCCTTACCGCCGCGGCGGTGAAGCAGGAAAATGTTTTGTTTTGAAAAAGGCGCTTTACCACCGAGGCGGTGGTTCCCACCGCCTAAGCGGTGAAACAGTAGAAATATTTGGTTTTAAAAAGGAGCTCACACTGCCGCTGTGGTGATTCCCACCACCGCGGCAATGAGGCCTCTGGTTGATTAAAACCAACCTGCTAAAACAAAATCGCCACATCTTTTTCAAAATACTCCCAAAATCTCTCAAAGCCCATCCCTCAAAACTATTTCCAACCCTCTAAATCGTCCTTCTCTTTGCAAAACTTGTGATTTCCTCCACCAATCACACTCCAAAAATTGGATTTTTCCCCCATTTTCGAAAAGTTAGGGTTTAAAGAGCGACGGTGCGATTTTTTTCAAATTTCAATCGTTTGGGCTTCCATTTCTCAACAAGTGTTTAAGCATCTATATCTTTTATATTTGTTGAAATTTTTTATTTATTTGCAAGATTATCTCAAGAATCATTGATTTTGAATGTGCCCTAACCTCTTAAACCCCCATTTTCGCGATTTTCATGTTCTATGGGATTTTGCTTTGATTTTTCATGTCAAACTAAGTTGATATGGATTTTTTAATTGTGGGAAACAAAAATGCATGCTATATTGTTAGTATTTTGTTGAAATCGTTGCAATTGGTGTATGTGTATTGAGTTTATGCCTTGACCTTGATAGTGTTAATTTGGGGATTGTTTTGTACTGTGCATATATGATTTGGTTGTTCTCTCTTGTGATTGTGATTGCTAGGAAACATGACTAACAGAGTTGCTTCACAGAAGGCACGGGGTGAAGGGTCAAGTTCTCGAACCAGAGGTGCCGCCACGGACTACGATTCCATACGCTTTGTGTCCAAGCAAGCGGAGGAGCATTTCAACCGATTTTTGAGAAAAAACAAACTTGTATCCGACAAAGCGGATTTGGACCATTAGATAACCCCTCGGTGGAATTTCAAGATGTCATTCGAAGCCGCAGTTGGGAATAGTTATGCAAATAACGTCCCCAAGGCGAGGTGGCCACATTGCGGGAGTTTTATGCCAATGTCATTGAAGCCGTTGACTACCGGACAAGGGTTCTCACTCGCCCAATCTCTTTTAGTCCTGAGTTTATCAATGAAGCCTTAGTATTGGCAGCCTCGGGACCACCCACTAACGAACCTTATGGGGGCCAAGACTCGAGAATTGATATAGGTATTAGAGCCATCACTTCCGGAAATGTTCAGTAGACACACACTGGGCCGAGTCTCACCACATTCCCAATGAAATTTCTCAATCCAATCCCTACGATTTGGCACCATTTTGTGTGTGGAAGTCTTCTCTAGTCGTCGCACTTCTCAGACATCTCTAAAGACCGGGCCATGGTGCTATATTCGATCCAGACTGGGAAGCCGATCAACGTTGGATCCTTGATCTATTCTTCAATTCTCCATGTAGTCAACACGACGAAGGACAGTCTCCCATCTCCATCAGTCTTGACCGTACTTTTCAGGCGAGCCGGGGTGGTCATCCCTAAGGGAGGGAGGAGCAACACAAGATGAAGAGCAAGCAAGAGACGAGGCAAAGCCTTCTGGGGCCCTAACTCCCGAGGCACCCGGAACTTGCCGGATTCGACGGGGAGCGATTTTACCAAGAACTCCGAGATCTTTGACAAGGGCAATACGAGCTATGGACTTACCAAGACCAATATGGATGCTATCAAGATCAAGTTAACCATCTTATGTGCGAGCACTTCAGCATCGATATGCATTTTTTTACGACTATGCCGCCGCACCTTTTGCAACCACCACAATTTTCTTTCCAACGTGAAAGTGGTGGCAATGACATTCCCCCAGGTAGACAGTAACAGGTAAGACTCTTATGTCTTATCTCCTACATATGTGTTCAAACCCAATATTTTGTTCATGAATGCTATAAATTGTTATTGGGTTTGCTGGTAGACAGTGTGGACACTGCCATGTTTAAATTTGGGGAGATGTTCATCCATTTTGGTTTTTGTAGATAAAAGATGAACAATTTTTTGTTGTATTTAATTTAAATGTTTTATGTCATGAAAACTTTAAATTTTAGTTAAGTGTTATTTTAATTTTTGTTAATGCATGTTAAATTCTTATATTAGAATGTATGATAGTATTAGATTGAGTCTAGAATTGTGTATGTATGAAGTTGTTTTTGCATGTTTAGTTGTTGAGTTCATTTGGGCCTAGTCCCGATGATGAGAATTATCCCTTAATTGCATATTGAGGTCGGGGGTAATGCCTTCCATGTGTGTTTTGTTTGCTTAACATGTCGATTGGGTAAAAATTATCTCGATCCTAAAATCGCATGACATTCGAACTCAATGTATAATAATCTAAACAATTAGACACTGATTATTCAATATGAAGTTCATGACAAAAATAAGAAATCTAGAACTTGAGTTGGGGGAAACTTGAGGCGAAATCCTAGGTAAGGTAATTCCGGAGACGTGATTTAGGCTATCATTTTTTCGCTTGAACCGTTGTAGCTAACCTGAAAAATTTCATCCCGTATTTCCCCTATTGAAGCCGATAACGTAATCAATTCTGAAAATGTTCAAATACTCTTTTCATTTAAATTTTTCCTAAACCAATGTCGCTAAACCTAATTTTCAAATTAAGTAAAATCAAGTGAGCGGTGGGGTTTCGGTTGAATTTTATTGACTCGATATTAGTATATTCACTTGTCACTTTAGTACTTCTTTTCACACGCTCCTAAAATAAGTTTGGGGGTGTGTTTCTACCATTTCTTTTTGCATATTCCTAAAATTTTATAAATTCGAAAAAGTTTGAGGGTGTGTTTCTCTAACTTCTTTTTGCACACTCCTAAAACGGTTATTATTCGAATTAATTTAGGAATGTGTTAGTGAAAAAAAAAACTATGTGAATAGATTTTTCATTTTCTTTTTCTTTGACAAGTGAATACACACGATCTTCGTTTCTTATTCAGAGTTGTACTCTAAAAGTGTGGGGTTATGAGAGAGGATAGCGACAAACGATTTTACCTCGGGTATCAATCAATTAAACCGATTGTGTATTTTCAATTCCAGTAATACCCGTGGTCGTTCTCCAAAGCCAAACCAAGCCCTATTGATCTATGTGAATATTCGAGCCTAATAGTAGACCCCAATCAAGCGTATGGTTTTCCTGAATCCTTAAATGGTATACGTTATGAACTTAACTGTCACACCCCACCCCGGACACCCATCATCCAGGGGCCGGCGTGATGTTGACACGATATCACCTGAACGCCAAACCAATCTAGAATACTAGAATAAATATATTTTTAAATACGCAACCACTAAAGCCGACATGTATATACATGCACACTTTCATTTGGGGACACACTCGTCCCTACAAACTTATAATAACAATATAAAACAACTAAGAACCTCTCATAGGTTCGCTTCCAACAACTACTCCAAACTACTCCCTTACTACAGCATCACCGGACACTACCTAGTGCCAGTAAGGGACTGACTCCTAACTGTTTTACCTGTGAGTGTACTGTTTTCTTAGTAAAAATATTTTACAATAATAATTCATTCTATAACATCTAAATTGATCAAGTGTAAGTATATAAACAACACGTAGCTAGTAAAATTCTCCATAATATAAGCAGTGAAAATAAACCAATAAGTATAAGTTCCATTCAAACCCATCTAATATAAAATAATACCATTCACCATAATAAATAATAAGTCACCCAATATAAGTAAAACACCACATCTCAAAATACTACTCTACCACAACACACACTGGCTAGTCATAGTGATCGTTTTAACCTTACGATTGGGAGTTGCAATAGTACCGTAACATCCGTAGGAATGCATTCCTACGAAATATCCACACCCCTTTTGGAGAGAAATATAATCCATACCCATTACGGGGAGAACTATCCACATCCCATGGGAAGAAATTCACACCCCTTCCGGGGAGAAATAATTCACACTCCTTATGGGGAGAAAACTACGGCATTGTCTAAATTAACAATATCGTAAAAAATCCACACCCCTTACGGAGAGAATATAATCCACACCCCTTACGGGGAGAAATCTATAACATCATCATCAAACCACAAATCTATAACAATCGTCTAATCAATATCATCAATCCACATCGTCAAATCACAAATCTCAACCTTTATTTCCAAAACTAATTTAATTCAAAAATCATGTTTTTCACTTTCATCTAAAAACCCACTGATTTTCAACAAAAACCATTTTTCCACTCTCTTTTAAAACCACCAAATCCAACAAATCATTTTTAATCTTTCTTTTTAAAACCAACATAATTCAATGAAAATCTATTTTACCAACTCACCAAAAAACTTGCTTAATCCACATAATTTTAAAACCATCCAGTTTAAGTAAAACCATTTTAATATATATAGTTTGGCAAGAAGACAGTACACTCACCTGAATATCCGATTTCGTAAACTTTAACCGACTACCCTCAACTAGAACTCCGGTGCCTGCGAACCTAATAGTGACAAGGCCTAAATTAATATTTTATGTAAATATAACTTAATCATGAATTGTAGACCTTAAATTTCATAATTTCCTATTCCCCGCGCTTTATTATGAAATTTACTATATCGAATTTATTCGTGTAAATGGTCTCATTATTTCTTATCACTATTTCAACATTTTTCATGAGAACACATAAAGCTAAATTCAACGATAATGATAACATGTATTTTACATTGAGACATTTAAATGTATATATTAAAGAAGTGCGAAATTTTACCTTCCCCGAATTTTCCACCGGCCGAGAGATTAGATTTATGTTTTTAGTGGGGTGGTTTGTGAAATATTCTTTTTCTTTTTTCCTTCCTTTTTCTTTTTCCTTCCTTTTTCTTTTTCCTTCTTTTTCCGCGCTTCTTCTTCCCGTTTCCTGCTCTGTTTCTGTTTTCTAATTGAATCTCGCTGCCGACCGACATTTGTTTCGATCACGCCATACACCCACGAACCTCACATACATACACACACGCAGAACAGCGACACTTACACACACAATCGACGCTGCAACCCCCACGAACAACAACCCAGTTCTCTCTCTCTCTACACTCTACTCGGTGACATCCCACACCACCGTGCACACACAACACACACTGATCACACACATACACACCACCGTTCACGTAGCCACAACTAAACACACAAATACCTACACACAGCAGGCACGCACACACACACATGCACTGCTCTCTCTCTCTCTCTTTCTCTAAACTTACTACCGACGAACATCTGGCGACACTCGCACAACCAAACCACCACTGTCAGACCAACCAAACTACAGCACCACACACGTACATACACGCAACAACATACACACACACATATAGACTTGAGAAACACATACACCCCCCTGCCGCCCGAACAACACACACACATATATAATCCGATCACATACACACAACGAAAACACACAAAACGAACACACATAAAACACACAGACACGTACTCCGACGATGAGAAACAGAAATCAGGATGCATACATAAGAAACACTCCCATGAAATACACCGCCATACCCAAGACGGACAGACAGCGACGAACTATTACCGGCAAAATAGAGCACACATACCATCAACGACAACACCACCGTCGGAACACATACACACACCCAGCTACACCAAAATGGAAACAAAAAACACACACACTGTTTACATGCACCGGCGACGAACCGCCGACCTCTTTCTTTCTCTTTTCGCTTTCTCCCTCTCCTCTGTTTTCGATTTTCTTATTTTGAGAGTTGAGATCATGATTCACATGAGGTAATTTATATGCATGTTTATAGTGGATCAGCTTAGTCCCCTACTTGCCACGTTGAGATGATCTTGATTCTTCTTCTCGGTTTGAGTTTGATCGCCTTCTACTGTATGTATATATATATATATATATATATATATATATATATATATATATATATATATATATAATATCTTATTCCCTAATTACACTAACCCTCCCTCAGTTTTCTTTACATTATTAATTTAAACCTAAATTCTAATTTTGATATTCCAAAAATTATAAATTAACCCCTAAAATATTTAAATCAAATAATAAATTATGCCATCTACCCTGTTATTTTTGAAACTTTTTAAAATACGACTTCAATAAAAATCAGGGTCTTACATTAACAATTGAATAATCCAATCCGGTATGTGCGTAATTATGCATTTGAGTTCTTACACACACACATTCAATGGATCTAGAATGGTTTTTATTGATATTGAATGTTGAAATTCTAGAACACCACTTGGTGTGGGTTATTTCCCGAACTTGATCAAATTTAGGGATATTGAGGGAGGAACAAATTGGTCCTTTCGATTGAACTTTATACTTACATGCATTTACTTCTTTTATGTTTCAAGTTTTTCATTTTTAGTTAGTTTGTTTTGTTTAGTGTTAGTGTTTTGCTCGAGGACTAGCAAAATTCCAAGTTTGGGGGTATTTGATAGGTGTAAAATACCTATCTACTTCTAAACCAAATTTGGTAGTTTTTGAGTGTTTTATTTATATTTAATTGCGGTTTAGTTTTTTTTTAGTTAATTTAGGTGTAGGGACGCAAACAAAAGATAAACGAGCAAAAACGGTGAAGAAATGTTGAAGAAATAAAGTTTCAAGATCACAGAAGCCATCGCCGTGGCGAGGAAATCACCACCACGGTGGTGAGAATACAGAGGATGTGCTGAAAAATGAACAGAAACCACCGCCTAGGCGGAGAAGTGTCAGAGAGTTGGTGTATGTTGGGGTGCTGAACTACCACCTAGGCGGAGAACCTTCAGAAAGTTGAGAGCTGCTTCACCGCCTAGGCGAAGAAACCACTACCTAGGCAGAAAACAGTTAGAATGTTTTGTGCTAGCTACCGCCTAGGCAGAAAGAAAACTGACTTAACCTCCACCTAGGCGCATATTCCACCGCTTAGGCGGTAACACTTTGCACAGAAATATATTTTTTTAGATATTTTCTGAGATATTTTCAAAACCTTTACTTAAAACCTTTTCTCAACCAATTTAGAAGAGGATACTTGGAGACCCCTTACACCTTAGATAATTTAGGAGTATATTAGATTAGTTTTAGGAAGTGATTTTGGCCAATTCTTGAAGAGTTAAAAGAGGAAGTTCATCAATGGAGAAGAGGAAGCTCAGGAGGATCGTTCTTTGGCGAAAATTAACCACTCCACTTTAAGATTTGATTTTTCTTTCCTTGTTCTATCTTTGTATCTTAATGTTTTAGCGTGATTTCCTCTTGATTTAATGTTCTAATAGCCAAGATCATGTTAGTTTAGTTAGATATTAACTAGGGTTAGATATAATTCATGTAAATACCTTTTTGGTTGAATATAAGTTAATTTTAATGGTTTGTTATCCAATTCCAATTGTGTTTACCGTTATTTCACATTTATTATGCTTGTTACAATAAACCGAGGATACGGGGTTTGACACTCGGAAGAGGTAAGCCCGGATTCGAACTAGGGTTAAAAACATAACGCGACGATCCAATAACCCGGGAGGGAGTTGAAGAGTGTGCAATCCATGAGGTTGGGTCAAGACTCACGTGGCTATGTGTTTGGAAAGGCATTCGAGGAGGACTTCAACGTCAACACGAAGTCGTTTATTCACTTGCTTTTCACTCGGAAGAGGGAGCGAGTGAGTTATAGATACCGAGATTGTTGGATGAGATAATAACCATTATTGATAACTAAACTAAGCCAAATAGGTACTAAGTGAATGAAATCGATCCCTAGTTAATTAGTGTAATTAGAATTAATCCTTAGGAGTAGTTTTAATTAGTTGAATTTAAATGTTAAATTGAATCGTCAGGATAATATGAGACTACGTAAATTACGGTACTCAATTATTCACACTTTCCCTGTGGACACGATACCCGATCCTAACCAATCCACTATTCTAAAACTTTGACCTCGTATACTTACAAGAGTAAGTAGCGGCGTATTCATACACTACCAGTGTGGCCTTGGAGTTTTTGATATATTTTTATATTCTTTTGTTCTCTGTCTGTTTGTCAGACCAGAACTTATGATAATCCAGGCTCAATTGAGTAGAGAGCAATGATTAGGAGAAGGTTTTTGTACAGTTTCCATAGATGGCGCCAAACTATTGGTGTCCCAAAGTGGTCAACACCTCTAGTATAGTCCAATCAGGTGACAATTAAGTTCTTTTCCTGAGGTGGGGTTGCTGAGTTGAAGTTGGAGTTGGAGTTGGATATTCTTTGAGTAAACTATAATCGCTATCCTGGGGGACTAACTAGATGGAATCCAAAGTCCTACCCATCAAAAAGTGATACTTACACAAGGCTGAGCCGGGATATTTCCTAGAGAAGCCCTTCCGGCGTGAGAGTAAGAGCTCAGAGAGAAAAAGAACAGAATCATATCAAAGATGTAAATAGTAATTGAGCATTAGGGTTTTTTAGGCGTACCTCGGGCTTGCATAGCCCTTAATATCTATAAGCATTGGAGATAATCAGTTATACCTAATCGGGCTTAAACGCGGTTAATTAAGTAAAACTATATGTTTAGCCAATAATCCTGGATGTTTAGGAAATAATCGTTGGAATTGGGTTTTCGGGCCTATTTGCAGAAGCTCATGGGCCTCTATCAGGCCTGTGGAGGTGAGCCGGTAGAGGAGAGAGGAGATTCGTGTAGTCCTGAAGAGAAACAAACTGAAATGGTAAACTGTTTGAGACAAACCACTAAGTCCTCGAAGTTAGCTGTCTAGGGGCACGACGCAGAGTTTTGGGCGGTAGCATCCCTATAGGATATGTTTCTCCTTCCTGAGTGCAAAGGAGATTCTAGGGAATGAGCCGTGGTTGGCATATGCTCCTGCATGACACTTTAGATTCCTAAATATGGCCATATCACGGACACGTGGCCGGGGCTTTGGTGTTGACTCAATGATACCCGAAAATACTCTCATCAAATGATAATGTTATATCAAAATCTGCTCCATTCCAATAAATACAAAGAAAATGAGAGAGGTTTAGTCGTCCGATTCTAGAATGTCATGAAAGTAGATCATCCAGCACAAGTAACATTTTAAGAACATCTAGCACAAGCGACATGTCAAGATATTCTCTGGCTCAATGAGAATGAAGTGAACGGGAAAGAGCTGATCGAGAGAGGTATGGTCACTTCAGTTTTCTCAATCGCAAATGCCTAGAAATAGGTTAGCCATTTTTGGAAATGTTGGAGCCTATGTCGAAACAAAAAATGGTTACATATATATAAAGGAGGTATCAAATATATCCACAAGTGTATATATATGAAAGAGGTGATATGATGACATTAATTTTGAGAATGATGGATGAGATCAAGCAATATCCTGATACAAGATACATTGCACCATCTAAAGCGTCCTAATGATTGTTCAGTTTTTCTTTGCATGATGAGAATCCAAAAAATTGTTCCATTAGTGCTCTATTTGCCTGGAATGCATCAAGTTGTATTCAATCCTACTAAATTAATGGAGACACTCATTTCTCAAGTTTAGTCACAGAAGTCAACTCTGATAGAATTTTTTTCATATGGTGCTGCACATGATTTTACACGTGCGTATACTTATCAAGAGTTTTCCCAATATTTTGTTTGGAATAAAACTGAAATATTTTGGAAACCACGATAGAGGGAATTTGCCATTAGCAAAACGTATTTTGCGCTTCCCAATTTCAGGTAAATGATTTTAACTGCGTCTACTATTGACTGTAGTCAAAGAACCTCAATCATTTAGGTGTCTACGCATTGTTAACAATGTTGAACATGCAACGTTCAAAACCACACGTGTAGCAATTGGGCTATTGGAAAATGATGATGAATGGATACAATGTATTCAAGAGGTGTCTATTATAAGTACTGGATATCAATTAAAAAGATTATTTTGTGTCATTCTTACACAATGATCCCCTATAAATCCATGAGAATTGTGGGATTTCAATGCACATATGTGATGATCTCTCTCACAAACTTTGCACGTTGTTTTCGATCCCCGTTCCAAGCGAGGCACAAATTAAAGACTACGATTTGTATCTTTTGAATCAACTATTTCAAGAATCGGGCAAGAGCTTAACAAACTTTCTGTCGATTCCACAACCCTTCGTAAATTGGAATATGGTAGTTCAAAATAGATTGATATGGAAACATCATCAAATGTAAAGTGAAGCGCAACAACTAAATATGCAGTGTAATATTGATTGTCTCAACGAAGGCCAACGTGTTGCATACAAAGTAATTACTTTATCGATGTTCAGAGATTTAGGAAAAATGTTCTTTTTGAATGGTGGTGCTAGTACAAGAAAGATATTTCTATATAATACCATTGCAACAAAATGTCATAGCATCGGTCACATATTGTTACCTAATGAGTACTTGAATACCTTAGATCCTCCATAATTACCTCTATCTAATTTAGATTTGAAAATTAGATGTCTAATTATGTTATTGAGAAATATTGCACTAAATGATAAACTTTGTAATGGCACATGATTATTGGTTTTTAGGTGTTCTTCACATGTAACTGAAGCTTAAATATTAACAGGGGAAAAAAAAAAGAGAAAAATTTGGCATTAATTTCGAGAATATCCTTGACACCGTCGTCTTCTAAATTTCATTTTCAAATGACAAGGCGTTAGTTTCCAATTCGTTTGGCATATGCTATGATTATAAATAAATCACAAAGACAATTAGTGAAATTTGTTGGAGTTGATTTGACTATGCCGATTTTTAGTCACGATCAACTATACGTTGCCCTATCAAGATGTATATCAATTGATTGATTAAGTGTGCTTCTCTCCGAATATGAATCTCTATCCATGACAAATATTGTTTATCTGAAAAATATTATTGTAACTGCAATTGTCTTAATTGTTACAACATTTAAAGATCTACTGAAAAATGTCAAATTATTATAGATTAGTTGTCTATTTTTTATTTGATGTTTGAGACGCCCTATTTTAGCAATATCGTGGGTGAGTTTTGTTATAAGATTTAAATGTTATTAGATTATCGATGTTCCATTGTTAATTAATATTGATATTTAAATGTAATAGGTGCAGAATAGTAGTCTCGATTGTTAGTTATTACAGATGTCATGACGAAATAGATGTTGAATGTTTTATGCCCATGTCTTCAAGCACGAGTTATACACTAGTACAAATATATATCACATTAAACACAAAATTCAAATTAATCAGAGAGATCTCACCAGAGTTTCTTTGAAAGTAGTAGAAACAAGTATATAGCACAAAAATCAATGACAAAAACAATGAACGCCACGACCAAGAGCTTCTTAAAAAATCTCCCTCAAATATATATTTTAGAAAAATGATTTTCTCTTTTTAAAAGTGACCGATTTAAAACTCTTGTATTGTTTCTTTTTCTCCAAAAACGCAAGTAAATATATATAGATTTCAAACATTTCCTATAAAGGTTATATTAAGTCCATAAATGTCATACATAGACCCCTTATATTAAATCTTTTTAAATCTGAAATGTTTGACCAAAAAATACTCTTTTAAAACTCTCGATTTAGTCCAAAAAAGATTTTGATTCAAACCCTCAAAAATCGAAAGTAGTTTTCCTGGTAAATCTCATAGAATCAAATAGTTTAAGAACTAAATAGTAAGATCTTCAAAATATATAATATACTCATGAAATATAGTAAAAAATCCCATAAAATTTGATTTTGTAATGTTCAAAAGCATAAGATTAGGGTTGAAAACCTCAAAAAATATTTTGGTCAAACATGTCAAAAATACACACTCGGTCAACCACCAATGCCATTGGTCAACAGATTGTACCCTCAATGGCTCATTTTTCAACCATTGACAACCAATTGGTTGATCGGGCAGTTGACTATTTTAGGCTCTAAATAAACTATTAAACCACTCAGTCGAGCGTAAAGCCTAAACCCTAAAAACATCCATCCTAAATTGTCCAGTCGACCATCTCATTCGTCGGTTGACCATTCAGGCTGAAAACCTCAAAATTGCCTATCTTGAATCTATTAGTCGACCGTCTTATCTGTTGGTCGACCGTTCAAGCCGAAAAACACATTTTTTCCATTTTGAAAACATTTTCTTGATTGATACTTTAGGAAAAATATTTAGACACTTGACTTGAATTTATCACTTTTTACTATATTCCATATAATTCAACTTATTTTATAAGTGTCGAGCGTGATTCTAATCGGGTTGTATCAAGAATAAAAAATAATTGAGTTGTTTTTAACTAGAAATACAAAAAATATTTTCTGCTAAAAAAAATTTCAATATCTTCATTGCAACCTTTTTGAATTTCCATCAAATGTCATCTTGAAATCCCATACTTTTTCTACTTTTCTCAAATGGAAGTTAATTATGACATCACTTAGTAAAATCATTAGTTTCATAAAAACATCAATATTAATTTGTCCATCAAAACATTTAGATCAACAGGATCACTTATGGTTAAACAACTTGAAATGATTGAAAGTGACAACTTGGAGTCCATGAAAGAAATAAAATTAAAAATGATAATAAAAATAGAAGAGTGTCGGGATTGAATATTTTGAAAGAAAAGTGATTTACTGTTGCATTTTAAACTTATTCGCAACGAACGATTTTAATATAATAGTACTTTCTCTATCAACATTGTTCTTCATTTGTGTTCGTCCTCTACATCATAAGTTTTTAATAATAACAATATATATATATATATATATATATGCATCTCTCTTAGAACACTATTTTCTCGAGAACCATTGAAGTTGTACGCTTAAAAAGGTAGAAAAGACAATATTTAACTAATCAAATAGTAAAATAAGTAATTGAATCATAAAACTTAATTAGCTAGCAAAAATCTTAATTACCATAAATGAATGTATAGTTAAAAAGATCCATGAACATACAAAAAAAAAAAGACTTAAAGAAGGAAAAAAATAGAAATGGAGCTCTAGAGAAGAGGAAAGGGAGTACAGGTGGCTATGGTTTTCCAAAGTTGTTTTGCAGATGAGTTGGCACTGACCTAATCTTGATGGGAAGTCTATTTAAACAAAATTTATTTCTGAAAGAGATTCCGATAAGTTCTCCGTGTGTGCTAGATTTTATAGGTACTGAAAAAAGTAATGACAAGAAAATTATGAATTCAGATCTAAAAACTTTTCAAGCCAAATGGAGCGATCTGAATTCACTTTAACCTTCATAGTTGGAATATTTTTCCAGAATCATCGGCAAACCCTCATCCCCACAAAACTGGCATATGGGTGTGTGAGGTGTACCAGTGGATGTGGGTGGGAGGGTTGGGTGGTTAGAAGATGAGAAGGAGATGAGATAGCCGGTGTTGGCAACTTGGCACTGTCTTCGACGATGGTGGTTTGATGGAGAAGGGAGAAGAGAAGAAGGGGATGAATGTGTAAAACTTAATTAAATATTTTTATTTATTTTTATATGGGGTGTATATTTAGCAAAAAGGGATATATATATATATATATATAGCTAAGCTCTCAATTTTTTGTTTTTATTTTTTTGTTTTTTAAACGTTCATTGGGCTTGGGCCATGAGATCATAGTGTAATAGACACTTATATATGGGCTGGTATAAAACAATTGAGAAAAAAATAAGGAGAAAAATGAAGTTAATGAGGCCTGACCAATGCTGCTTTAACCACTGACCAAAGGAAGGCCCACCCCCCACTCACTTCCATAGCCCATTCCTGGTTTCTCCAGACAAACCCTAAAGATGTGATATGGCAGGTGAAAATGGGCCCCACTCTACATTTTTTATTTTGGGCCCCACATTGAAGAACTGTACACAATAATGAAAAGGACATTTTCGTTTAACAATTTCGAAATTTGAGTCGCTACAATAACTTCTAAAAAAATCAAAATTACGATCCAAAGTTCAAAAAATTAATGTACCGTATAAAAATTAATGTAATTTTTTACATATAAAAACTATAACAATTTTTATATGTTACAATAATTTTAAATTTAAAAAAAAAATATTATTTTAATGCATGCAATACATAAGTTAAAAACGAAATCTCTTAAAATAAATAAATAAATAAAATTGTGCGTGGACAATGCATGGTATTGGAGTGGTATAGGTAGCAACTGCATCATACACAATGGGCGCGCTTTAAATGCGGGGCAGACATTACGTTCAACCAAGCAAAGATGTGAAAGCTCATTCCCATATATGCATCCCTCTCTCACTCCCTCTGGAGTAGGGAAAATTACACAAACCACCCTTCACGTTTACTATTCATACCAAACGGATCCCTATTGTTTTGGTTTTCCCAATGGAGGATCACTTTAAGTTTTGTGACATATTTCGGATTTTACCTAGAGGTTGAAAGGATGGCCTTTTGAGAGTGGGTAGATCTTTTTGAATATTATGCCTTGAGGGGTGATGGTGGATGGTGAGATGAAGTTGAAAAAACAATACTAACGACATGTTTGATTGAACGGAATCAGAGTGGAATGAAATTGTCATTTCGCCCTTAATTTCTATGCCATTGTTTGGTTCTCTAATGGGATCCATTGAAAAGAAAACCAAAAGAATGTGATTCTATTTAAAAATGGGCTGGAATCAAGTCCAACCCAATAGAATTAAAATTAAAATTACAAAGAAACTCATCGCTGATTGAGTTAAATTAAAAAATTAGAGAACAAAAACTAAAAATTGAGAATAGAAGCAGAAATTAAGGAAAAAAAAGTGGAGAACAAAAACATAAAATTAAGAACAAAAACATAAAATTAAATAACACAAAATTGAGAACACAAAATTTGATAACACAAAATTGAGAACACAAAATTTGATAACACAAAATTGAGAACAGAAAATTGAGAACAAAAATAGAAAATTGGAAATAGAAACTGAAAATTGAGAACAAAAATAAAAATTAGAGAACGAAAACATAAAATTGAGAACAGAAACAAAAATTAGAGAACAAAAACTGAAAATTGAGAACAAAAATAAAAATTAAAGAACGGAAATACAAAATTGAAAACAGAAACTGAAAATTGAATGAAATAGTGAAATATAATAAAATGAGAGAATAAATAGAATAACGAAATATAATAAAATTTTATTACAAGGGTATAATGGGAATGTATTATATCTCACTATTCCATTCATTCTCTCATTCCATACCAACCAAACAAGTGAATAGAATAGTAATTCCATTCAATTCTTTTTCTCATTCTATTACTTTTTTCATTTTATTCTACCATCGTTCCATTCCGTCTAACCAAATGAGCCGTAAAAGATAATCAATCATTCAGTCTTTATGTTCTTTTTACACACTAGTTAGTGTTACTTTGGATTAAAAAATGTGATGTATCAGTAATATTAGCAAAAAAATACAGGTAAGAAAATTTTGCAATTCATTCATGTCTAATATCGATCACTTTTATCAAATAGTCAAATGTTGCTCGACTTAATATCATAAGGTTTTAAGTTGGATCCTCCTACCATGAATCAAAACCAACTTTATGAAAATTTGTCTCTCATTTCGTAATCAAATTATCCATGCGAGTCAGAAGTTGCATATTCTCATTATTATTTCGTAGTCAAATCATTTGTACAAATCAGAGATTGTATGCACTCAAGAGCAAGAGTGGGTCTTAGATTTCTGTCTCACATCAATCACTTGAGAGTTTCCAAACCACTAATGAGTTACTTTACTAAATACCACATGCTTTTAAGTTGGAACCTAATATCACTTAGCAATTACGAAAAATCAAAACTGGTTTCTTATATTTGAATGTTTCTATTTAAATTTCTCAATTTGGCAATTCTAATCTAGCTATCAAGTCCTTAACAACAAACTTTATTTTCACCAAATTTTACTCTTACGGTTCATTTGGTTAGACGAAATGGAATGGAGATGGAATGTAATAGAAAAAGTAATGAAATAAGATAAGGAATTATATGAAATTGTCAATGAAATCACTATTTCAGCCACTTGTTTGGTTGGTATGGAATAAGGGAAGGAATGAAATAGTGAGATATAATAAATTCTTATTATGCACTTATAATAAAATTTTATTATATTTTACTATTGCATTTATTCTCTCATTTTATTATATTTCACTATTCCATTCAATTTTCAGTTTCTTTTCTCTAATTTTTTATTCTGTTTTCAATTTTCTGTTTTCGTTCTCTAATTTTTGTCTTTATTCTTAATTTTCATTTTTTGTTCTCAATTTTCTGTTTTTATTCTCAATTCTGTTCTCAAGTTTGTGTTCTCAAATTTTTTGTTCTCAATTTTTTGTTTTTTAATTTTTTGTTTTCGTTCTCCATTTTCTATTTCGGTTATCAATTTTCTGTTATCTAATTTCTGTTTCTGTTCTCAATTTTTTAAATTGGGTTAGATCAGCGATGAGTTTCTTTGTAATTTTAATTTTGATTTTATTGGGTTGGATTTGATTCTACCCCATTTGAAATGGAATCATATTCATTTGGTTTTCATTCCAATGGAATCACAAGATTCCATTAGACCAAACAATGAAATGGGAATTGAGGGCGCAATGACAATTTCATTCCATCCCGATTCCGTCCGACCAAACATGCCGTTAGAGTAATTTAGCAAAAGTTATGGTTTCCAGGGGTCAATATTACTTTTTCAAAAAAGAGGGATCTTTCTGTAATAAATATAAACATATGGGGAGGTACGTGGATGAAGCTTTTCCCACACAAATAAAACTGGAAAATGAAACCACAATTCTATTCCAGTACTGAAACATGCTCATCATGGTGCCATCATGGCCTCGTGATAGGAACACCCCTTAACTTTTGTCCTTGGAAAGAAGGCAAAGAAGGAAAAGCCCTTTTTTCACAAAGATTTTTTTTTTTTTTTTTTTAACTTTCATCACTTTTCTCTCTCCTCTTTTCTCTCTCTAGAATGGGGGGCTTCAATCATAAAGCAATCGATTACTAAATGATTCACTCACCTCTCACATCCATCTCTTCTGTTCTGCCAAAGAAGAGCTGTAGCCTTCTGCTCCCTTCCCTTAGCTAGCAATTAATGCACCTTTTTCGAGGAATGGGCCTATTTATATATATTTTTTTCTAGGGTTAGACACCCTAAACCCTTTTCTCTCTCCACTTTCTCTCTCTATCTTTCTTGAATGAATTGTCAACCTCAGAGAGGGTACAACTTTGTTCCAAGTGTTAAATGTGTATATGCTATGAACGAGTATGTGAACCATTTTCTTTCCCTACTTTGCTGATCATCAGAATGCTACTTTACCATACAGGGAAACCTACCAAATCCTGCAATTTAATTCACTCTCTCTCTTCCTCTGGTTTGTTTTACCTTGTAGTTCTCGGTATGTGTCTCAAGGTTCAAGTTCCTATTTTAAACCCACTGATTTGTCCAAGTAGGAAGCGTTTTGCTATTTTTTTTTGGTTTCTTTAATTTATAGAAACATAAAACAGAAACAGAAAATGTTTGATTTATGATTTACTAGCGCCATATTAGATTTTTTTTTTTTTATCTAGTTGCTTATGTTCTCATTTTCAAGGACGAGATAGAAACAAATTTCCTTTGTTTTTAGTTTTTCTGTTTCCTTTTTCTTTTTCATTAGGAAAAAAAGAAAGCAATAAATAAATAAATAAATAAATAAATTAAGATTCCTATATTGTCCTCTATCTTTTAGTTTATTCATGGTATTTTTTTTCCCCAATTTTTAGAAGAAGTTACCTTTTAGTCCTTATTTATGTTTTATATGTAGTAATATTAGGGATTCTTCATGCGCTATATGGATTTTCAAATTTATGAGTGTAAGAAAATCGTAAATAGTAAATAATTAACTAATAAAATACACATATGAAACTTAAAGAGTTCAAAATATAGTTGAACACAATCACTTTGTAAGTGGGTATAAAAATTTTAAGTGAAATTTTTCTCTCCCAAATATTGCATAAATTTATACCAACCATGCATTCTTCTCAAATTAATCTAAGCCGTTAATGAAAATATATTTAAAAAAAACTGTTAGTAACAAATTTTGTTGACTTGACACATTATTTTGCATCCCACGATGTGCAACTATATATATATATATTATGTGCGTTCCATTTTTATTATGAGTAGGATACTAGGATCTATATAAATACATGCATGGATAATTGTAATTAACAGTTGCACCACGTCACACCTACAATCTTGTATCGAGTGGTTTTTTTTTTTTTTTTTCAAAGAAGAGAAGATTAATTCAAGGTTGTAATCAAAAGAACTAAAAGGACATATAATCTTTAGAATGGATCCCATTAAGTCTTTAATTATGGTAAGATAATTCGTAAATTCAATTTTTTTTTTTTCTGCTTTTATTGTTGTTCATTGCGAGGAGATCAGCCATTAATTTTAATTTAGTATATTATTATTGAATATCATATTGTTCATTCATTAATAAAAATACAATTTGTTGAGAATTTGTTATTTATTTTAATTATTTATAGATATTAAACTAACGATCGAAAACGTCTCCAACTATCCAATTATAAAAAATATCTCAAATATAACATATCTTCAAATTTATTGTATAGATTTTAATTCGATACATTAATCTCGAATACATCTTATAATTAGTTCAAAAATATTAATCATCAAAATATATTTTATTGAAAATTTATTTTTTAATAATAAAAATATTTCAAATCTCAATGATAGATATTTTTTTATAAGTTTACTGGTGATGATGTGAATAAAAGGCGAAGTAATGAAGCAACCACACTTACCTGTAACCACTACATATAGATTATAGATAGATGTGATGTTGAAATTAAAATAAAAAAAAAAAAAAAGTGGATAGCAGAAGATTAAATGCAGTACTAATTTTAAAATAAATGAGCTAGGTAGCGATATTCCAGCAGGTCAAGCGCCCTGTTCAAGACACTCTTTACTTCTATGGAGACTTTTAACTTATTTAGGATTTTGAGAAATTCTTTATTTACTGAAAAACAAATATGGAATACATTCTTAAAGTTAGAGGGTTGTTTCTGTATATATTTATATATCAGAATTTAGAGGAAGAAAAATACATTATCCCACGTGAATACAAGAAATGTTGTCAGTGTTACACAAACATCCCCTATTATCCCTCCATTATGATTATGTACCTCAGCCATGAAAATTCAATTTTTAGAGAGAGAGAGAGAGTCATGTGGCGACACTGCAGCCCTAAGAATTATGGAGTGAAATGTATTATTAGTACCGGCGTTCAATTTAAAAGACTGTACTGATAAATAAGGGTTTTTGACACTTTGTACCGTTGAAGTTTAACAAAAAATTTACTTTGATCCGCATGATTTCGAGTTAAACATATAATACGATAGAGTGTCACTTATGGATACTCATAGTCTCCTCCTTTCCCCCCTCCCATTCTCCTTCC